>CM077839.1:7529895-10029895 GCA_039776855.1 Mylabris sibirica | reverse complement strand
AGCTCGTACGGGCAAACAGACTTTAAGATGTTTGTATGAATTCTATGTATAATAGAGTCAATCGAATTGGTTTTTTTTTCCTTATATCTAGCGAGTTAAACTGAAACTAATTTGTTCTTGTATAGCCCTGGGCAGTCGTCTTATCTGCCCTTAAAATTTAAATAAACATTACCGACATAATACTTGCAAATTCTAGAAAAGCCTTTCTAGATACTAGGCGTCTTTTCCTTACTCTTTCCATTCTTCTTCTCCAACCTGTATCTTTTATTCCCTGTTCATCTGTTTTAAATACTACTCCGTTTCTACAAGAACAAAAAGTCATTTCCTGCCACCCTTTCTAGAACTTCTTAAACATGAATGCCCGGCTTAATTATTTAACAGTGCTAACGAAAATCATTTTTTTAATATATAAAACATAAAAACAAGTAATCGCACTTTAATAGATGATACTAAATCCCGGTAACATTTTTTCAATTAAATTCCGCGTCGTTTATAGTGACGTGTTGTTTTTTATTTCGTTTATTTGTTGCGATATAAATTTTGCTTCGTTTGTATTGGCAGGTGTCCGGACTATCCCAACAGGCCAATCTTAATTAGCGGTTCCTAGTTCATTATTCACTGGCGTCGCGACCCTAACCACCAACGCTTTATCCGGATGGGCTTCTGTCGATTGACTTGAAATATTTATGGAGCTCGGAAAGCGGAACGACTCTCTTTCTCTGTTTATATCCTGTCTACCTTACTTTAAGTTTAAAGCACCACCCAACAGTTTTTTTGTAAACGAAACCAAAAATGACATGGGGAAGAAAAATCTTAAAATGTTTTTATGTCTTTTATAAGGATATACTTGAAATAAAATATTGCATCTATAGCAATTTTGTTGACAGATTTGAATAACGTTATTGATTGATCGTTTGGTTGCAGTTCAGGTGTTTAATAAATTGTTGAATGGTTGGATATTAGATGAAAGATTGTTGCCGGATTAAATAAAAATTTAAAATTATGTCGTTAATAAATCATAAACGGTGCAACCTGTTTTAGAAAATGCACGCCACATAGTATTGCACTTGAAAGATATTAATTACAACACAACAAAGCCCCCTTAAGATTAATCGTTTTTGAAAAAAAAGATTAGAAATAAATTCTTGTTTTTTGCAATATAAGGAAAGACTGTGTAGCAATCGATTTTCTCATTTTATATTGATGGATCATTATTCCTTTTCATTGCAAAATGTTTTTTTGTTACTTTATCGAATTCGACGACAAATTACAGACTCCAGATGACGCATTTCAATAAATTTTCCAAGTAATTATACCGATGCCTGGAGAAAATGGTTGATGTACGAAACAAAAATATCATTTTTTTTCTCAAACAGACATGTATGTATCTTGAAAACATTTTTATAATTGAGAAGAACGGAGAAAATGGAAACGGGGAGAACTGTCCAAGAAAAAGATTTATCACATAGCGAATAATTCTTTTAACGCTGCAATAACGAGAAAATTGTAAAAAAAGTTCCCAGAAATGCTCATCACAAGATGGCAATGATATAGAAAAAAAAGTGGTAAACTAGACGACAACAGCGACCGAAAAGCTGAAATGATAAGTTGCAAGAAGTGACAAGAGAGAATTTCAGACAACTGCGCCTGAAAACATATAAGTATGACACTATACGACATAACTCATTAAGACACAGATGAGAACTATAGAATAAGAAAAAAGGAAACGAATTTATGTTTTAGATAAAAAGTGTGTACATTATACGGTCTATCATTACTACTCTTATTATTATTATATTAATGACAATGTCAAAAGTTTATATCTCCCAGTCATTTTCATGCAGCAAATTGCTTTTGTATCCTTTCGGGAGACATTTTCATGCTCTAACTTTTGGTTGGTAGTAATGGTCACAGCAATGCGCTTCCGTTTCCTTTCAGAACAATAAAACCAGACATCATCGGCTAAAATAATAGCAATTCTTTTTACTCACATATCAAATTAACTAGAATTTTATCAAAATTTCTATTGTGACTTGAACAATTTATAAAGAAGAAATAATGTAACAGAAGCAACAATAAGAAAATTGACCGGACGTAAATGTCATACATGCTATAGATTACAACTCCCCATAGGATTTTGTTTAAATTAGTGTGATATAGAAGGACATAAACTAGTCTGCTTGAATTGTCCTTGCATTACGTATGTATATCATAATCTAAGTTTAATTATATTATACATATATAGTATAGCCGCAATGAATAATGTTAATATAATTCTCACAACAAATTATATCTTCAGATCTCATCTATAAGCATATTGAATCACCGTAATCCACATAATCTGTTTACCCAATAATTTTAATAAATTAAAAATGCACAAAACTTTAAGTAATTTTCTTTTACATTGAAGTAAAGTGTAGTTTTCTATCGTATTTCCTAAAAGGTTGTCGTTTAACTAGCTAAACTTCACCTTCGTAATCTTTATTGTTATCTACTTAAAACAAACTTATATTTCTTTGTCTAAAGCCAATTTCCTGTAGATCCCTCCTAAGACGTTCAACATACACTTTAAGATTGGTTAGGTTAGCCAAAGACCTAATCTTGATAAAAACATTGACTGGTCAACTCAATTAACACTAGAATTCTACAACGTTACCCTAACTATATCCATGTTATCCCTAGATTTTGGGTGTATATGTGTTAGGGTGGTTTAATTACACAAATCCTATTAAATTTTCCTGTGAATTATTAGTGCTGAGGAATTTTTCGGGATGTTTATCCTGTGGCTTTCATTTTTTTTTCTTATTATTTACGACATAAAATAAAGCTTAGTGATTCGGAAATGTTGTTTTATCAGTCGATAATTACAATTTTTCACAAACGGGAACCGTCACTTTCACATGTACTTTTATGTTAGTAGCATGATAAATTTTTTGGTCTTATCACAAGTATGATGAAACTTTTTTTGCATGTTTTATATAAAGATTTATAAAATTTTCCATTTTGATTTATTTAGTCATTTAAACGACTATTCATCTAGATACAATTCCACTTATGGATGGTAAAATAGGAATATTTTAATTCCTTTTCCTATACTTTCTAGTTCAAATAGTATTTTATGATGAGTGTAGATTTCCGGATTAATTAAAATTTAATCAACAATTTAAATAGCTTCTGCATGACTTGACGTACAGATGGGAATAAGAAAGACTAACTTGATAAGAACGTAATTTTGAGTTTGCATGCAAAAGCGTTGCATAACATAAAGAAAGGACAATAGCATCTCTGTGGCGCAGAATTGAATCAGGCGGTTGTTTGATTAAAAACTTTTTCCAGTGAGTATACAAAAACAACAAGTTAAAGAAATATGGATAAGTATAAAGAAATAGAACTTGAACAACTCTATTGCATTGCATAAAGGGAATTGTCAATGCTAATTGTACTACATCTTAAAAGTATTATTTATCTATTATGAAAAATTTCTTGTATTTCTTATCAGAGAAAAATGTGCAATAAAATTCCACATTAAGATGCTCATGATTTATCCTTTTTCCATTGCTGTAAAATCTTGATTGAAATTGTTGAATCGAGCAGAGAGAATTCAATAAAAGCTTATTTGTTTTACTTTTCAGACTTTTAACGATAGTTAAATACTTGACAAAAGTCTTTTACAAAAAGAATCTACAATCATCGTAAAAATACGAAGAAAAAGTCTATAAAACAATTCTAATTATGAGAGCTACAGTCCTGTATTAACGTTTTCTCCAAGACTCAACTGGCACTTGAAGTGTTTACTGTAGAAAGCAATTAAAGGAACAGACTTGGTTGTTGCAATAGCGATTGTTGTATGTCTTGCACTCGTCCACGTACAACCAAAGAACAAACCAATCTAATTATAATTAAATTGCTGCTTTTCTTCAATAAAACCCTACATCTACACATACACGTATTACTAACTATAGCAAATGTTCAGTTTCCGGCAGAATGGCGGTAGAAATCAGTAAATTCGAAGCACGTAACACACTGTTATTTACACCAGAACTATAGCAATGCTTCAGTTAGGAGTGAAATGACAAAAAGAAAATGGAAGAAAATATGTAACTTTGTCAAACGGACTAACGGCGATTTAAAACAAACTGAAAAAGAAGTGATTTAGAAATTTGAAAAAAACAAACATAAGAAACACGTTTCAGACACCTCCCACCGATTGTACTCTCAATGTTAAGTGTACTTTGCATCAAAATCTAATTATAAGTACCTAATATTTAATTCAATGTACACAGTATTGTAATATTGTATTTTTCTGTGAGAAAAATGTCATGTAAAGCAATTTGAAATTTTTCAATGTTTGACAAAGAAGCTATTGTTGATAACATTTCTTAACAAAAAAAAGCTGTGTCTTTCACTAATACCACGCGCAATTCATAAAGAAATTGCTTTTATGAGAAAAGAAGTTAAATGGCCAAGTTATTTTCGATTTTGTGTAGGTTGAATATAAAAGTAATCCATATTTTTTATTTAAATTCATTCTTAAGGCTACATATAAAAACATGTACATTTTCACTTGATCAATGTGAATTCATTTGAAGTGCAATGGGATTGAGAAGAGGTATTTACAAATAGTTCTCTACATATGTATATAAAAATTATGTGTCTTTTAAATTTAGTATAAGGTAGTGCTCTGGAAACAACAATTTCAACGTCGTTACCTTGTTAGATTTATAAAAATGGTGGATGCGCCAGAAAAGTCCAGTACGTGGCATGGAATGTGCTGTTAGCTTTGAAAATGGACTGTTGTTAAATAATGTAGCAATAAATCTTGCCAGTTATGTTGGTATATTTGTGTTTTTGTTGGCTGTAACCGTCACAAGTATAAACATAAGTGTTGATTCACGATCTCTAGACTTGTCTCGTAGATCATACCATTGTCAACATTTCAAGCACGAGATAAAGAGGGTTGTTAAGAAGTATTAATAAATCAACACACCATATCACAGGTGTCCTTTACTTTTTAATCTTTATAATAATACGAATATTTAAAGGCACTTGCAACTAAGTTTTAAATAATATGAAATTTGATTAAACATTGACTGTCTGTCACATATAGAGTGTAAACTCACAACTATTGAAACTTGTTAATCTAATTTTAGTATAGTTGAGTTATATCTGAAATGTCCGCTCAAATAGATCTTTAAGGTCTTGTTCGTCGTCTATCAGCTTTGAAGATACTTGGATGTGGACCTATCCATACGAATTGATTCTATGCAGTAAAATGTTTGACGAGATAATATGTAATCGGTAACAATAAATACTGTGTGTAAGTGCTTTATCAATGTTAAGACTTAAGACACTACATTAGACTTTGTTTCAATTTTTTTTTCCAAAATCTCCATACATGTCTACATGGATTATACCGTTTGTTTGACAGTTACACAATCTTTTGGGGTAAGCCCTAAGAGGTAGAGTTTCATTAGAAAAATCTAGGTTTCTTGTATTTAAATAGAAATCCAAACAATTCTCACAAGAAAACCAGATGGTTTTAGTTCGATTTCTAAGAAAAGTTCCATATAAATTCTACTGACTTCAAATTAAGCATTCTCTGCCAGCATGCATAAGATATCTATGGTTTCGTTCTTTTTTATTTAACAGCTCGTGCTGGCATCAACTATTTGGTACACCCTATCCTGGGCAGAATATTTTAAAACAGAGATGTTGTAAAAATAAAAATAAAATCGACAAATATGTGATTCTAATCTTCAATGATTATAACAAAATTTAATTGTGTTTACAAACAATGATGTTCAAAGCAAACACGTTCCGTGTCATAAAAATGACAACGCTTTATGAACAGACAAAAGGCTAAACTAACCGGTAAAAGATCACCATCCCCTAGTTTAACTCAAGACGTGTTCTTCGTATGAAATCGAAATGGAGTGGTGGGATCGGTTAAGAACACACCATAAATCCCGTAGAGTGAGTCATCTAAAGCTGAAAAAGAGACATGAGTTGAATGGACAAGGGATAGTTCCAATCATAAGGATGATTGCTGATTTTGTTAATACGCAATTCCCCCCTTATATTGAACCTTAAAGATTGGTAAACACAACCCACCATCGTAGATGTAAATTTAATAAAAACCAAACTTGATTGAATTTTTCCTTGATATTAAATTCTCTCTTTAAATCAATTATGGTTGTTTTTATGACTAAGATATTAAACCATTAAAGTATGATTTCTATAGAGATCGCTTAGTTATTCACAAATAATAATTTACGAGAATATGAACAAATTTATAGCATCTCTTGTGTTGCAGCTCCTAATTCTATTAAATTCATCACAACGGGCATAACTCCATATTCGACATTTTATAGGAACGAACAAGTAAAGAATTTCTTCTATGATCCCAAGGGTGTGCTGGTTGTATTTGTGCGACGCTCGTTTGACACCCTTAGCGTTCGACGGAACCATTATACAGTCCTGTCGGATCCCGCAGTGAATCACTCTCCTTACTGCTTGCCTACATGCCTGCTTGCTACCATAATGGAACCTTACCCCATCAACTCGTACACACATATAGAGTCTCTCACTTATATGACACGCTTTCCTGCCTTGTTCCAGCAACAGACGTGACCGACGTTCAAGTAGGTTAACAGTTTTGGTGGAGAAAATATTTGTTGGAGTGAAAAAAAATGGAAGCGACAGAAACGATATTATATTTGTTGTAACCGTATTTCATTTAGACACAAATTTAAAATAAAAAAAAAATTCAATCAATATTTGTTCAAAGAATAATTTATAAGCTTACTAGGACAACTATTTCTAGATTCGATAATAAACATTTGCATAAATTATATGGTCGTGTGAAAGACTGCATATGAACTGATAAGGCATACAATTGAAATTGGCTTTAATTAATACAAAATCTATTTCAATTTTTTTGTCATAGAATAAAATAAAGTAGATATTATACTAACTACTCTCGACCTACATGTAGTTATTCGACATAAATTTGACAGTTCTTAATTCGTTCATATTATTTAACTGGTAGAACATCCATAAGCATGGCAACGACTAGATTTCTACAATTGCTTTCAATCAAAACTGTCAGAAACACCCGTTTCAATTTATTTTACTCATGTTTCAATCATATGAAAATTGGGTAAACATGCATTTTATTTGTTTCATTCTTACTCTAGCAGCATATGTTCAAAATAAATACAATATTCTGTTGTATTTCACTACTTTATGTTTGCTATATTCTGATATCTTGTACAATTTTGTTCAATAAAATATAGTTTAAGTGTAAACATACAAGTTGAACAACAAATCTTTATTGAAATTGTTTTTATTGGCTTTTCAGCACTATTCAATTTTGCCTTTCGTAATGTGTTTTCTTTCAGTAATTTACGCGAAAAGGAAAACACTATGGCAAAAAATGTTGTTTTGTTATTTATTGGAAAAGAATATGACTTTGAAATTGCTTAAAACGAATTGAATCCCAAGCCACTTTTTCGTCTACCTCCATTCTTTCCTTTCATTTCATCTTCATTTTCATCGAAATATCTAAATAAGAGTATATTTACCGAAAAACTGAAAATATATCTAGATATAAAAACTGATCATAATAGAAACAACAACAGATGAAGGAAATCTGGAAAAAACTGCAGCATTGTGAAAAATATGAAAGCATTAGGAAGAAAAAATAAAATATTGTTAAAAGGCAATTGAAACGTTAGTTATATAGAAAACATCCTTGGAAATTTTGCTATTTCTTGTTGTTGTTTTTTTCTTCGTAAAACAGCCTGGGACAATTTAGAAATAGTAGTTGAATACATTCACCTAAAAGTCACTGATACGAATTTATCGGGTCGTAACGCTAAATGAATTACCTACGTCTGTTGAATTGCGGGAATGAATTTACTTTTCCGATCAATCAGAGTCCGGATCTTGCGCCAATTACCAGACATTGGAAATTCTATTTCGCTTGAAGGACTTATGAGATTCTGTCGAATCTTTAAAAGGAAATCATTACAACAGAATCCCTAAACGTTTATAATTAGATTATTCTTTTGTCTTGGTCTCTATTTTAACATTTATTTCTCAATTATGCTCTATTTACTATCTAAAATGAAAACAGACTTTAAATAATCACCTTATTGATATGCTGACCTCGTCTAGGACGATGTGCTTTTAGTGCAGTAGATAGTAGGTATGTGTCGATTTTTCAACGTGGTAATTACTGGAGAGATTCAAGAGCAGATACACACGCACATATACATACACACACCTATTTCTAAGACTAACCGTAGATTAAACGTCGACGTTGTAATTTATCAACTTGACATGTCGCTGAATCGATCAAATAAATGGACGGGTTATTTCATGGGTTCTTAATATCCTTTCCATCTCACACTTTTAGTTTTTGACATTTTGCTCGTATTTTAGGTTCATTACATAAGTCAAATATAAATCCTGAGCCCAATTGATAGACAAAGATGAACAATCCACATTTTGACATTGAACGAACTTGTTGTAAAAGCGAAAAAACAACATAAAAAGGAAAAGTTTGATTCGTTACAAATGAAAGAGCAAAAAAACGCAAGGGATATAAAGTTCCTGAAAAGTTGATATAGAGTTCTCCTTTAGCATGGCTACCACAAATACGATATCAGCACTTGAACAACGATGAAACTAAATCGAATTAGGTTTGATTGGGGAGGCCTTTAGTTTAGTTATAGTAACCGTAGAGAAATAATCAAATTGATATTGGAGACAAGACGACGTTCCATGATGATACAATGGAAACCCAGACAAACAATATTAACAATCAACTATATCTCTAAAAGTACTTTTGCTCTCGACAATAGAAATACAACCATTATTCATTCGTAATTAACCTAACGAGGATCTTGGTGTTTTCGCTCTCATTACCAATTAGAAAAAAAACACTGAACAGTCAACGAGAAAGGACAAAAGTCCAGCCAGATGGATGATTAAAGTTGACATTTTAGTTAAGTACAGAAAATAAATTAAAATTTGTTGTCAAGTTGTGTCGAAAATCTTCTCTAATCTTACTTTATTATAAACCCTACTCTATCTTCAGTGACAGTGAAAAGGATACGTATGTATGTTGTTTTTATCAGAATGTTGGCCCTATAATTGATTAGAATATAGATTTGATCCGAGTCAATCTACTTGTAATAGAGCTATTGGTTAGTTTAGATGCAATTTAATTCTAGCATGATTAACGCAGGCAGTGTTCCAGTTTACCTAAACCGTTTAATATTATGGTGATGTAATTAATATTACAATATCATGAACAAACTAGTGAATCTTTTTCGATTATAGAATACTTTAGCCGACCATTCAAATCAGATAGAGTTAATTAAAACTAAGCTCCAATATAACTACATACACATAGGGTGTACAAAGCTATTTCACCTGACCATTAGTATTAGTCATGCATGTCTTTAGGTACGTAGGACCGTAGATTGATTTGGCCGCTTGTTTTTTTCATTGAAAAATGCCAAATGTAATAAAGTATGAACCATGTTACGATCAAACGTAATCAATAAATTGCCAACTGCTAATTGTAAGTGAAATAGTATTATATACTCTGTACAGAAACAAGTATGTATTTTGAAGTTTCAATTAAACACATGCATAACAAAACGTCAAAAAATAAATTTACGAAGAGAAGTATAGACATACATATGTAGTAACCAAGTAAAAATATAGTTAACTATCGGAAACTATAGGTGTATTTCACCTTGCAGTTGCCCATACCTTTTGTTTCGTTTCGTTGTAGCTTTGTTTGACCAATTGAATAAACATGAGCAAATGTTAAATGTAGTAAAGTATGAACAAAGATACGATGCTACGTAACCAAAGGCATGTCCGACTAAAAATTTACTATACACACATTTCGGGACCCAACTGGGAAATAATGTGGCATGCCCAATAAGACTATCCCAACTAACATGAAATCTGGTTGAGAACTTATTGGAACAACTCAATGTACATTTCAATCATCTGATATAAGCTTTGTCTAACTGAGATATGATTGGGAACTTGTTTGGACGGCCCTACATAAAATTAACGAAATATTGATTACTTGCACGTATAATTTTATTTGACTATGGGTTGATTTCACTAACATCTGTTTAATTTTAACGAACAAATAAATCATAGCAACGATTGTTTTTAACTGTTCATTAGGCTTAACTGAAGTTGGTGAAATGGCCCCTATATGTAGTCAAATATTTTTAATTTTTAGTTTAATAATTCAAAACTCGTCTTATACTCTAATAAAAAAATTGTTAATATTTGATCAGATTATTGAATAATATTAACTTCGAAATACATTCAAACAATTATTTTGTTCATTTTTATTTTAATTTTAATCGAATATTAAAAAGTTTCAACTATTACTTAAATCATTTACATATTTATATAGGTACATATTTATATGCATGCTTGTGCATTTATGGCATTAATATTTTTAATAATTATTATTAATTATAAAATTCAATTACCTATAGAAATTTAGTTTCGTGTAGGTACGTGTATAAAAATTGTTAACTTTAATTGAATAGCGCTCGAAGTATATTTAATTGTTCTTTCAAAGTACTTAAACCCTAAAATTTGTGTAGAATCACGAGACAATCGTTTTAATATTTTACAAGGTGACACTTTTACTTATTAATGGAATATTAGTAAGTAAATTTTAAAGCATTTTTTCATTTCAACATCTCTATGTATACAGTATTAAAGCTAGATCTAATTTCAAAATCTTGACTGGGATCCAACAGGGATAGCCTTAATGGGATCTGATTGGAATTGCCTTATGAGAACTGAAGCTGTTTTTGCGCTATATCCCAGTTAGGGATCCTAATGGAACAATCCAAATTTCTAGTCTGATGGCTAACTGCGAGATTGAATAGTGTTAAGCACCCCGTATCTCAAAATAGACAAACATTTATACAACAGATCAGTCTAATTAGATGATATATTTTAATCAAATTATTTTACAATCATAAGTAACTAGAAGCAATTTGGATGTTTTCTGGTGCGTTGAAGAGGTACTATGCAGCAGCAGCACCCAGGGGCGGATGGGGTTCTATAAAGCGGCCCGGGAAAATAATGTCAGCGGCCCACTAGGGTATTTAATGGCAATGGTTTATTTATTATATCCATCCTTAGTTCCTAAGTTACTAATGAAGTTTTAAATATTATCTTGAGAAGTATTATTAAGTACACTATCAAAAGTGTTACAGATGTGAATAATAAAATAATAGACGTACAAAAAAATTAAAAAGACATAAAGAAGGTAATAAAAAATATATCGAGTAATAATTAATATATTAATTCTTGTTTTAATAATGAAGTGGTATTAGCCAATTTATCAATAATATCGTCATTCTCTATCTTATTTAATAATAATTTTTCTGTATTCATAATCATGAATGCTTCGAGCCGATTTTCTGATAGGGTACTTCTTAAACGATTTTTAATTTATCGAAGTGTAGAGAAGGATCTTTCACATGCTATCTGAGAAATTGGAAGCGTAAGTCTAGAGACGATCGAGACGTTGAGCATTTACTCCCTTCATTCTTTGAAAATTTAAATAAGCAGTTGCAATGTGTATACAGGGTGTTTGGTCTAAGTATGGTAGTTTTAAGAAACTCCTATTAGTCGACGAGCGACTAAAAATATATTTTAAAGATTCGTAGGAGGGTCCTTAAAGAACATGTCAGCAAAATTAGAGCCTCATAGCTCATTTGAAAGTTGGTCAAAAAACGCTCATTTCTGACGATGTAGTGATTTTCAAAAACTAACTAAGCACGCAAAATGACTTAGAATGACTTTAGGATCCTCCCAAAATTGATTTTTTTTGTTTTTTCTCCATATTATTCTGGAACAGGTGGAAATATTTCGTATTTTCTTTGGAATACAATGGAGAAAAACGAAAAAATCAATTTTGGGAAAGTCTCTGAGTCATTTTTAGTGGTTCTGCATGTTTTGTTCGGTTTTTAAAATTGCTAAATTGTCCAAAACGATCGTTTTTTACCAATTTTTAAATGAGCTACGAGGTTGTAATTTTGCTAAAATGTTTCCTAGGGACTCTTCTACAAATCCTCTAAATATTTTTCGAATCGCTCATCGACTAATAGGAGTTTCTTAGAACTCACCATACTTATTGTTAGACCAAACATCCTGTATAAAAAAATCTCCAAAAGTAGCAAGTACCTTATATAGCGAATTTTTTTATGTATCTACATACTGAAATATTAAATGCAAAACATTCTTATGATACTGACAATTAATATATTTTAATAACATTGAATCAACTAATAAATTCATTTCCCGATGTTATTTTAATTTAAAAATGCTTTTAATCCACAAACAATAAGAAACACTAATAAAATTTGACTCGTTTGAAGAAGTTTGTTGTTTGTCTAATACGTTTAATCAAGGCCTGCTTGATTTTTTCAAGCGAAATTCTCTAGCAGGCCTTGCGTCTAATATTAACTGTCAAAATGAGTTACCCCCCGCGATATTCAATTTTTTTTCTAATATCAATTGTCAGAACACATAGCCATCTTAGATACGTGATTTTACTGCTTATACTCAAAAAAAAGATTTTTGCATTTTTCTTGCGATCCAATGAACCGATTTTGATGATTTTTTTTCTGGGTCATAGAGAATGGACTGCTCTACTATTATTTTAATTTTCATCAAAATCTAAGCAAATGTAATATTGAAACTGATTTTTTTTAACATTTCTTCAGCTCTTATTCCAAAAGTGTCGGCCCTACCAGTCTGGCCAACGAACTCATCCAAGCTATCCCAAAGACCGATTTTTGTACCAAGTTTCATTAAGATTGGACTATTTTTACGGCAGTTATCGTGGATATACATATATATATATATATATATATATATATATATATATATATATATATATATATATATATATATATATATATAAATACAGTAAAACTTCGCTAATCCGGACATTCTGTAGTCCGGAATTCCACTAATCCGGACCGATTTGCTCTCACATTTATGCATACTGTAATCCGGAATTTGACTGCTTCTACAATCCGGATTCAATCGGGTTGGAGCTTCCTTCATTGCTAATTCTTCGTAGCTTTTGAGGCCCAACAAAAATCAGTTCAACAGAGAACAATTACAGATTATTTTAAGTAACTTTTCGTCTGATATAATTATATGTATATATACATATAACATATACATAACATTACAATCAGGAGCATACTCTCTATGTTAACTCGATTTGCATACATTTGCATTTTTGTGAAAAGCTTTTTTAGTGCTCCAAATTTGTCTTAATGTACATATTGAAAAAATTTTCGATTCCCTTCGTAAATACCTAACAAACGAAGGAAGATACCGTAGCGCCAAAACCCTATAGGTATATTTAATATGTGTTTCAAAACGTTCCAGTAATCCGGACGATTCAGTAATTCGGACTGCCCCCTGCATTAATTAGTCCGGATTAGCGAAGTTTTACTGTATATAAATATATATATATAAAAATTTTAACGAACGGTGGATATGGGTTCCTGAGGTCCCAAAACGAACTTCTGTGCAAAAATTTTTCGGAAATTCAAAAGTGAGGATCTCGTCATTAGCTAATTTTTTTTAAAAAATTCGCTAAAAAACACCAATTCTTGCAAAATCCGTATAATGTATTCTGTTATCTCTTTATTTTATTGTGTCTCGATTTTTTTCTCCATGTCGATGCCGATAAGGAAATTCACAGATTAAATGGTCGAATTGAGTACTATAATATTATATTATAACACGTGCGCAAATGTTTAATTGAAGGATAATTAGAAATGAGCATTGAAAACTATAAATCATACCATCGTATTTCTAATGTAGTCATAAAATACTTACGGGTTTTATTTTTTCTTTAAATTAGGATAATGTGATAAAAAAATATTTGTTGCTTATTATTATACATATACATATATTCCAAAAAAAACACCTTTAAAATATACTGTCTGCCAAATCGTTAGTGACGGCCTTTCATTTTTTCGATAGCGGCCCATCACAGCGCGGCCCACCGGGAAAATTCCCGAACTCCCGGTGGCCCCATCCGCCCCTGGCAGCACCACCACCACCAACACTAGCACCGTTGCATGAATTAAAATGCAAATTAAGGCAAATCCACTATTCAATCTGTCGCATTCGTTTCCGAGTCAATTTCCGAAACATTCGACCATCATGCTGGGTTACAGCAATAGCTCTGAAACTACACCCTCTTCAACTAAACAACCAACCCATGATTGATTTCTAAAAGGGGTAAATCATTATCAAGCCACAATTATTATCGGCTAAATTACAAAATGATTAGAAATCGATTATCAATCAGTGAAAAGAATGAAGAATTAATAGGATTTAGATTTTTTTAATCGATAAAACAGAATATCAAATTACATACATTGCGGAAATCACTCTAACAATATAGTGCATAAGTCATATCTGTCCTGGGAGAACTGTTATAATTCATCCCATGTCCAGACTAGAGCCGTCTAGAGAGATTCTAGGCTCATCTATAATGTATCCAGAACGTCACCAGGGATAACAGCCGTTCACACCTGTTCACTAACAAAATTCCACATCCACGTTGTATACAAATATTGAAAATTCAAAATTTATAAAAACACGACTTATTCAATGATTTACAAACAAAAATAAAATTAAACTATAAATTGTTCTCGTCAATATACAAGGAAATTACAACAAATCGAAATGGAAAAATATAAAGTTTTCTTCCAGTCTGGCAATCTTCAAGTGCAAATTGGTGGATAATCGAGCTCTTCTACAATTCGAGTGAAAGTAAATTAAAATCTACGATAGGTATATACCTACGTTTACATACAATCATACAAACGAGATGATTTCTCGTAGTGAATATATTTACATTTATTTACATCTTGGTTATTCTTTTTTTTATTTCAATATTGATTTTATTGGAAGTAAATCAAGTATTTTAAATAAAAATAATCTATTCATTTATCTGTAACTTTTTCAGAAAGAAAACAGAACGGAAAGCCCTCTACTGACCACGTATTCCGCAAAGTATACCTACCTATAAGTGAATTATTCTAAGATTCTTTCGGCTGGATGAGCAGTAGACCATTGGTGAGTGGGGGTAGAAAAAAGCACGTGTAAGTAAACGTCAAACAAGTTAGAAATTCCAGTGGCGTTTCTTATTATGAAAGATTTTAAGTTACGATTTTATTCTATTTTTCTATCTATTTTTGTTTAAATTGCTGATTTATTTGATACTTTAGTTATGAATTTATTGTGCTGTATTTGTTGTAATGTTTTCTATACATTTATAATGTATGTATAATTGCGACAAGTAAATGTGCCTTGTGCCATCACTAAAATTTTTCCATCTAGTCAACGAAAATTGTCGAGCGTACTTCGTAACCTGCGCCGAAAATATCTTCTTACAATAATTCACTTATATAAATATTAGACAGTTGCAAACTATACAGCTAGTGTTTCGTATATTTATTAGACACATTGTTATACATTACACATTACTCATCTGTGTAATTTTATTTTATTCGATACCGATGCTGAAATTACTTATAAATTATAAACTTATAAATGTAATAAATGCGATTCTACGCAATGTCCAAAATTCAAATGAAATGGCAACCTCTATAATTACTTATTCCCGTTTGTATTAAAATAATAAACAACAATCCTTTCGTGATTAACGAAAATTGTTGTCAATATCCAACAATATAATTGAAGACATAATTCAGCCTTTTAATAAATATAATTAACAAGTTGATAACTGCAGTAATTAATGACAAATAACATTGACTCAAAAAAAAAGGTTCAATCAATAAAAGTGCTCCGTTATTTGAAAATATTAATTGTAGTTATAGTATGTTCATATAAGTAAAGAATAAATGGATTAAACTTTTCGAAAAATACCTATCCGTTTAAGAGAAATACCGATAAGTAGAAGTTTCACATATTATAAAAGATTAATATAAAAATGTAATTTTTTAAAATAAAAATAAAAAACGACAATGAAGGCTATATTTAAGACTGAGGTGAGATAACAACTAAAATTTTGTCAGAAACGACCCTAAAGTTCTTCTTACTTGTCTCTATTGATTATCTGAATTAATTATTAATTATCTGTATTAATTATCTGAAAATTTGAACGACAAAAAAAGGTAGGTATTGCAACTAACAAAAGTAGTAAAGATGAAAAAGTTAGCGAAAAATAACTAATTAAGCAATTCATATTTTATATGCACCCATATTAAATTCAATATTTAAAATAAATTAAAAATTTATGTTTTTGTAAATTAGACAGATATTTCTGTTTAATAAAACAAAATTAGCACGATGTAAGCCCTTCCTCCATTGAATTTTTCATTGAAAATAAGAATAATGTAGTTTTGCAAAAATTCTATTCACTTTTATTCCCATGAATGTTTACTGAATGGAGAAAATATCTGACAATTGGAATTTTTCTTGTTGTTAATTGTAAAATAGTGCGTAGATTATTCTATGGTACGTGTTTAGTTGTTTGAACGTTCTATTCAAAGCATATATAATTCAGACCAATTCACATTGAATAGTTGTACTAATGGTTTGTCTGGTCTGTTTAATAGTGAATTACATTTCCACAGTACGATTTTGCACACCAATTTTATCAATCTGTATCTATTTATCGTTCTAATAAACAATCAAATAATTCATTTATAAATATCAATCAACTACTGAATTGTTTTCTAATGTATGTATTTAGAATGTATAAGACTACTATTTTGATTCTTTACAAACTAGCCAAACTACTTATTTGTTCATGTAAATATTAAAAGCCACATTAATTCTAAATGGTGTTTAATTACGTTCACGTTATCACTCGTGTCTATCAACAATGAAATATGAGCAAAGCTTCCAGATAGATCAGTATGATTAATGAAGATGTCGCCGGAAGTTTACCGATCTGTGTCTCTCTTTTCTATAGAAGTTCAGATTGTTATATTCAACTAAAGCGTTTAGAATAAATCCAAAAAGAAGTGAACGTTTCAGTTTTGTACTTTATTTCTTATTAAGTATACGTACAGAGTGATTCCGAATAAAAACTTTACCCGCATATTAGACATAATTTATATTTAAAAAAATTGCACTACTTTGCTTGCACAAAATTTATAGAATTCCTGACTATGCATTATTTTCGTTTCTAGATAAAAGAAGACGATATTACCTTAAAGCAAGGAATAAACAAGCGTCGAGAAATTACAGGATGCCAAAAAGTTACTCATAAACAAGAACCAACATTACAAACAAACTTAATTAGTATTCATTTTAAAACTTTACTTATGCTCATAAACACTCACCTTTAGTATTCCATCAAAATGACACTATAGGTATAAGAAACTTGATTGAACACTAAACTTAGGTGACCAACTATTTTTTGTATAAAAGGAGTAGGTACGGATGGGATATCTATGAGCCTTCTCCGTTCGGTTAGATTTTTAAAATAATATAAAAATAAATATTATAACTTTCGAAGTACATGTCTTAAAAGAAGTGCGATTTGCGAAAAGGCGTGAGGTTGGTCACCTTAACTAAACACAAGAGAAAAGTTAATATGTCTCACAAGAACATATCTATTATTAAAATATCGATGAATAATTCTTGAATTTGATAGATTTAACCTTTATTTAGAATCATACTGTATCTAATTTTCTTCTTCTAAAATATATGGAGAATATCTTGAAAATAATTTGGATACTGGGCACGTTTTTTGAGCGACATCGTCACATTCAGCATAAATATCACCTCAGTTGTGATATAAAGTTGTAGAATGCGAGAAGAATTCGAATAATTCATAAACATGAAACCAACGTATTCTACGCTTAATTAACTGTATAGTGGCTATTTAGAAATTAAATTATATATTTAGAATTCAAGGAAAAAAAGTTTTTCTCTCCTTGTTGAGGAAACAAGTTTCAATATTCTATGAGACCATTAGAAATTCATATCAATTTTAAAAATAAAACTTGAGAAAATTTATTACAATCTAGGCGGTTTTACATGGAAAATCTGGTTAGAAGTGGGAATTATCGTGGGAAATTAAAAAACGCCAAACTTATATGTGTCTAGTTATAAATCAGAGAAAGATGAATTTTATTTTGTTAAATTAACTTTTTTCTGTTACGATAGCGTTAAATTAAAAATTATACTTTGACAAGAATAATTATATAATACCTACTCATAAAATATATCATGAATTTAAATATTTTCCCCCATTTGACCATAGTTAACCGTACTAAACTATACACGTTTATTAAATAATACAATGTAAAACTTGTACAGTGTCAGATACAAATGATTTTGTATTTTAGTTTGTTCAACTTTTATTACTAATCTCGGGAAAACGTCGGACAGTTTTATACAATAATATAACATACATACATATCTAATAGATTTAGTAGGAACGTGATGCATGCCTTTAACGTTTTATCTTTCATAATTGCATTCTATTATAAACGAACAACTAGTTATAACAAGTTGTTATAACAAGAGTATTTTGTGTGGCTTTATTCCCTTATTATTACATCATCAAATGGACACGGAAATTGTCCCTATCTGAAATGGACAATAACAATAATCATTTCCATAACACTAACAATCAAATCAATGGAGTTTCAAATAATAGTAAAAACTTGCAGCACTACAAGGGATTTGTCTTCTTTACGAATATGTATCAACATTACTAAAATTTACTGGAATTTTAACGAAATTCCTCTAACGTTAAAATAAAAAAAAATACATATTAAAGTTTTAGGAATTTGTTCGTTTAACCAACGACAACGTTGAAAAAAAGAAGGGAATGAGCAAAAAGACTCTAGGTCCATCTTGGGTTTACAGTTGAAGTGAAACGGAAACAATTGTGGTTCTTGTCACTGTCTAAAATTGTGAAACTGAAAAGGAATACCAAACGTCCAAGTGAAATTAAAAACAATGTCCAAGTTTTTTAATATAACAAGATTAAAATGCTGTAGAGTGTAATGGGAATACTTTGCTCTGTCAACCATTTCTAGTCTGTTATACTGTTGAGTACAGTTTTGTGCGACTCTCTGTCACCCTCTCTTTGTTGTCCGGATTATATGTTGAATTAGATTTCTCTACAGTTCTCAAGAGACAGAAAGAAAAGAAGAAACAAACAAGCCAACGAAAAATTTAAGAATTTTAAACAATAATAGGAATGAAAACTAATCAATAATTTGAAAGTGTTCAGTTTAATTTAATCTGCTGATTATAATTTTATTGTCAATATAGTATTAATACAAAGAATCACACTATCTTATTACTGTTAATATTAATTTCATCAAATAGACTAGGGAGTGTCAAAAGAAATATTTACTTGAATGATGACAGCTTCCAATATCTAAAAAGACGAGAAGGGTGCGGCAATAACGGCCTGTCAATATTGGCTGTTGGTATAATCCAGGAACGTACAAGGAGAGACACTGATTCCCGTCGATAAGCAATTTAAAAGGGATATTTATGAAAATGAAAGTAGTTGTTAGGGATAATGGCCGTTGGTATTCTTAGCACGTCAGCACTGAAAGACGTAGACAAAGATAGATGCATACATTTCAATACTAACTTGGAACTATTTAGATATATTCATATTATTTGCACCCCTGTTTATGATATAATCATAGATACAGTTGAATTGTTCTGTTTTGAGAGAGAGAGAGAGAAACGTTTAACACGCAGAAGAAAAGGGAATATGAAAGAAAAATATATTGAGAGAAATCTTTATCGTTGAAACATTTTGACTCGAATTATATGATTAGATCGATACGTAGGGCACGTTTTATGAATACCCACGATATGAAGCATGACTTGGAACGGTGGCAATCATCCCACATCCCCCAACTGACAATTACTTGCAACTCCTTTGGGTAAACTTGATGAAGATCCAATTTTCGAGAAGAAAGATAAAATGGAGAAAATAAAATAAAAAAACTGTTTATTTTTGACATTCAAACAATTCCATACAAGGTCTTCATTGAATTTCTTTCGACTTTTCATAAAGAAAAAATTTCACACCAAACTTATCAGAAAATCAATTTAAATATGTGTAAGCAATAAGAGTAACATACAATGGATTCAATCTGTAAGTAAAGTACAACATTAACTTGAAACTTGGACTGTATTTCATCAGAGTTTTCCACAAGAAAAATTCAAACAATTTCTCACAACAACAACTTTTTTTATAAATATGTATACATTTAAGGAGAAAATTTAAAGTTGCTATATGTAAGAAGAAATTTCCAATTTTCAACATCTTCTCTCTTTTGATTTTATGAATGTTACTGTAATAAATCCAGAACGTATTATTATTATTGTTACTATTATTATTATTATAAAGACCAAAGGGTTTTATAATAAAGAAGATCTATGTAGGTATAAAGGATAGAAGAGCAAGCAGCAGCCATAGGGTATTGGATTAAGGGATTACGGCATTGTCAAATAGCATTAGATGGGATAACAAAGATTGCGGATGGTTCTCTCTATACGACAACGACTAGGACAACGATGGAGATCGGAGTGACAGCTAACTACAACTTGATCCTTGAAACGAATGGACGTCCAAAAGAGACTGATGAGAACTTTAGTAAAACAGCAACAAACTAATCATAGAAAAACCATATCCCATCATTCTAATAATCTCAAAAAAATATACTTCTATATAAAATCAAACACTCGAAATAGCCACAAGAAGAACTGATTCTCATAAACAATTAGAAGACTTCAAATGTCTTAAACACTTAAATCTTAAGAAACATGGAATTTTTTATATGAAAGAGCTGTAAATTTACGAAAAAAGAAGCTATTAATTTAATGCCTAAGCTTTTTTCTCCGGAATTTTTCACTTCTGTAAAACATTGACATCTAGTACTGAGAAACTCAATTAACTTGATGGCATTTTCTACAATTTATAGCGGCATAATTTCATTAAACATAAATTACAGTGATCATCATGTAATATGTTTAGATTGAAATAAGAAATAATAAATAGTAATCACGATCAGTAACTTTAGTAACAACAAAAGTAGAAGGTATGTATACATATAGGTATGTATGTAAAAAGCAAAATTTAGTACATTAAACACGATTAAATATTTCGAACGAAGAACAAATGAAGTAAAAATAAACATTTTATACATATTGGTACATCTAAAAGACATCCAAATTCAAATTTTTGTTAGAGATCCTAAAGATTTCATAGGAAAGTTAATTTATTCTCTAACAATTTTATGATTCAAATGTACCTACCAATGTTCGTTAATTAAACCACAGATCTATAGTCGAATCAAAATATTTACTATCACAAATGAAATATTGGCGTTGTAATCACCATATTAAAATCATAATGAAAACAGATCAATGGGTAACTACAGAATGTATTTATTTTAAATGGTCCATTATTATGAAACTCCTGCTAGTTGGCGAGCGATTCGAAAAATATTTCAAAGATTTGTAGAGTAGGGAAGGTGGAGACCATTTTATCAAAATTAGAACCTCGTATCTCATTTCGAAGTTGGTTAAAAAACGCTCGTTTCTGACAATGTCGCAATTTTCAAAAACGAGCAAAGCACACAAAACAACTAATTGTAAAAATAACTCGTAGACCCTCACAATAGTGATTTTTTTCGTTTTTCTCTCTTTATGGAAATGTTTTACATTTTCTTTAGATTGCAATGGAACAGAACTAAGAAAAAAAACTGTTGAAAGGGTCTACGAGTCATTGTTAGTCGTTTTGCGTGGTTTGCTCGTTTTTCAAAATTGCGACACTGTCTAAAACGATCGTTTTTCGACCAACTTTGAATTGAGCTACAAGGTTCTAATTTTGCTAAAATAGTGTCCAGGTCCTCTTCTCTACAAATCCTGGAAATATGTTTCGAATCGCTCGCCAACAAATGAGAGTTTCATAAGAACTAATATGACCATTAAAAAAAACACCCTGTACCTACACACATACATATACCAACATCACCTAGAATTCAATATAAAAAGATAAACTATTTTTTTTACTAAGGTAGGTCTTTAGACTGATGAAATAGATTTAGAAAATAATCAAAAGATCAATCATCAAGTTGATAGTGTTTAATTATTAATGTAACTTTTTTATAAAAATAGAATTCAGCTGATGTTGTTTGTAGCTTGATGAGGAAAACTAATCTTGCTTAATTGAAGAGATTTGCAGACATTAACACTGATCTTTTCGAAAAGGAACTTTAATGATCGTAATTTAATGGTCTGGGGTGCATTTAGCTAACAATGAATGTTATCATTAGGATTTCCAACAACTAATAAATAAACCATCCGAAGATGAAACATTTGATTTTGATGGTTTTTGTAATCTATAGATACATAAGTATAAGTATGGTAAGAAATGTTTGCTTCATCATTCGTATCAATTCTAAAATTGAATAACACAATATTTTTTGGCAGAAACCCAATAATAAAGATTTCTAAGCGTTATTGAGTTATAACTTATAACTTATAAGTATAAGTGATTTTACACAGTTTACCGTTTTTTTTTGTGTGTTTTTTTTATTTTGTAACTAAACCTATACTGGTAGAAAAAACAAAGACGATTTTTCTCTATTTTAAATCATTACTATGTAAGTTATATTCAAGAGTTACAACTTTCCGGGTTAATTATAACTTTATAGATTGTTATTTTAGTCAGCTATAGGTAAAGACACTTGAAAAAGCTTTAAATATTAATTGATAATCTTTCATTTCACGATAATTTACAACATGTTCGCCATAAGTTTGGGTACGTAAGATCGTAGCCTTGGTTCAACTGCCTGTCACTAATGCGAACTAATGACGCTGATTACCGATCATTTTTCTATCAAAAAATTGAATTACATATATGATTACTTTACATATGTTTTAGAACTTCAAGTCCCATCTTCAGATCAAATATTTAAAAATAATTATAAAAGAATAATAAAATAAAATAAGAGATATAATTTTTGAGAAAATTCGGAAATTAAATTAAAAATCAATTTCCGAATTTTGAGTTAATTTTGATTTCACCCTATCCAAAATAAGTTGAGAAACGTGCTGAGAGATGAATGTCAAGAAGATATAGAATGGAGAAAAACGAAAAAAATCAAGGTTGGGAGGATCCTCGAGTCATTCTAAGTCATTTTTCGAGTTTAGTTCGTCTTTGAAAAGCTCAGCATCGTTAAAAACGATGCGTTCTTTTCCAACTTCAAAATGAGCTTAGAGGTTCTAATTTTGCTGAAATGATCTCCAGAAACTACCCTATAAATCCTGGTAATATTCCTCGAATCACTCGTCAAATAGTGGGAGTTGGCATGAGAACTATAAGTACATACATTTATTCTGAAGTGAATAACCCTGTATATGAAATAAGATATACTAAAATCTTGATTGTAAATAGGTACTATTGATATCGCTTTGAGACTAGAAATTTAGAAAATAATTTTTTTTTAAACTAAAGAGCACGCTTTAGTAAACCGAACCAAATACAAATATACAGGTCCGGCCGGACTAATACGAACATTGGAGAAACTTTGGCCACGCCTATTTAAACTACTTACGTATTAGTTAGAAAGAGACAGAGAGACCTTGGCTTGTCTAGAAATTAAAAATGATGGCGGAAATTATTCCCAACCCTTAGTCCTCTGACCAAACACAGCAATTTCTTTTGTACAAAAGAACCTTGAAAACTTTCTATTTTAAAAGTTTACAATAACCAGATCTGGTTTGTGGATTTGGTATTTCTGTCTGTTATTCATGAAACATGTGATTTTGACAAAGATGGGATATGGGCGTGGTCAAAGTTTCTCCAATGTTCCTATCTCTAGCTCCGAATCTGTATAAAAATAGAGTTCATACGAAAATCCGCAGTCTACCGAGAGATCTGGTATAAACAGGATAGATCTTGTATATCACAACAACAATAACGATCACAACACAAACATGCTTGACTAAAAAGTTATCTACAGACAGATTTTCAAATATTTTCCCTTATTATGATATGGTCGTGAAAGAAAATGAAATTTCCTACGTCTTCATACCAATCATCAGTCAAATTAATTAATTTAATAGTTCTTCATAATAAGTGGAAAAAAGGGGTTCAAAAAGTCCGTTAAAATCTCTAATTTTCAATTATTTTTTTTTAAATCGAGCTTCTTGTCCGCCCCGCTTCCAATATTTTTCTAAAAACATTCTCTGTCTTAAAAATTGCGCACAGAACTGCTCATTTTTTTTCTAAATTTTCTCTAATTTTGGGAAAACTAACAAACGTATCGGGAGAATTCTAAAAGATTTGGAAAGATCTTCTAATTTGCCATCTAAATCATTTAATAGATATTTAAAATCAATAATATTGACTAAGTTTTAGCCTATTATGAAGGAAAATGTACGAAAAAAAAACATGGTCCGACAGTTTTCTCTGGCATTCCGAATTTTATCACATTTTCCTTCAATGGAAAGCTTCAGGGCTTGCACCTTGAAATGCTCTATCCAACGGACGTTCAAATTTCACAATATCTTGAAAAAAATAAGCGAAAAATTGGCTATTTTCGCACGCCAATTCAAGTAACATGTGAAAACTCCCCTATAGGTTAAAATTAAGAATAAAATACAAATTCCTATTTTCTGTCTTGATTTCACTTTCGTGTAGCTGTCAAAGGGTTAAAATTATACCAATATAGTCTTATTTTTTCAATGCTGTATTAAACTCAGTATTAAATCTTTAATACATACGAAATTAATTCTACTCGGTATACAGCTGTATTTTACAACTGTATTATACATACTCACATCACTAATGCATACATTTTTGTTAAAGAAATCGCGATTTATAATTTCTATAAAACCTTCAATTTTAGACGAACTAGGAACAACGCCATCTATCTATCTATATAGGCGGCAGACTATGTATAATACCTATAATACTAAACTACTTGAATGTGCTGTCATCTATCAACCAGTAACGAGACTAAGCCGACGCCATTTTGTAATAATTTTACAATTAAATTCAAATTCACACTTTCCATAACTAAAGAAAATTAAATTTTATAATTGAATTAAAGAAGTTTCCTCATTTGCCGTTCATTTTAAACTTTTATCGTTAGAAAAAACCAACAGATTGTAAAGTACGTAAATGCTGTGCAAAGTAAATACAACTTCGACGAACATTTTCATGTATGCGAACACCGATTGAGAATTTAAATTCAACACAACTTATCGTTAAACGTTTCCGAATCTTAATTGAATTACCAGCAATCTTATTATAGTTTTGAGGACTTACCAATTTGCGATTGTATTCTTCATAACCTTATTACCATTACCAAAAATGAGCCAAAATAGTACAAGAAAAAACACAAGTAACACACAATAAATTAACACACTTTAAATAAAAAATTTCAATTCTCAATTCTAATGAGTTTTTAAACGGCACCGAAACATTATCAGTTCAAAAAAAGAAATTTTTAAATCAGTAAACGGTTTGGAAATTTTCACGTAAACTGAACACTAGAAAGCGCTATAAAATCAATCATGGACGACTTGAATGAGTCGATAATAGCATATAATATATAATAGTAGCAAACGCTAATATCAACTACATTACAAATTAATATCAATAAACTCCAACAGATGGCAATAGTATACAAATTACAATTATAAAATGTTAATAAAATTTTAATAATCATAATAATTACAATTATGACGATATTCTAGATATATAAAATAAAATTTTATTTATACTTAATTTAAATTTTTGCGTAAGAATAAAAAAAAATGAATGAGCGACCGTGACAGGACTCGAACCTGCAATCTTCGGATCCGAAGTCCGACGCCTTATCCATTAGGCCACACGGTCTACACAATAAATCTAATTTAAATAGTATATGTAGTATATTTTATATATTTAAAAACTTCTTTAATTTAGAAATAAATACATTTAATTCAATATTAAATATAAATTGATATGATAACTAAACATTTATGTCAGCATTGATTTTCATATTTTATGACAGATGTACTTTTGAATTCATCTCATAGTTGACCGTGGATATGAACACGTAGGCCGTAGCTTGGTTCATACTTTACTGCATTTAAATTCAATAAAAAGACAAATTTAAATATTCTAAATATACTTTTGGAGTTATATTTTAGCGAATTTTTTTAAAAAAAATTAGCTAATGACGAGATCCTCACTTTTGAATTTCCGAAAAATTTTTGCACAGAAGTTCGTTTTGGAACCTCAGGAACCCATATCCACCGTTCGTTAAAATTTTTATATATATATATATATATATATATATATATATATTTATATATGTATATCCACGATAACTGCCGTAAAAATACACCAATCTTAATGAAACTTGGTACAAAAATCGGTCTTTGTGATAGCTTGGATGAGTTCGTTGGCCAGACTGGTAGGGCCAACACTTTTGGAATAAGAGCTGAAGAAATGTTAAAAAAAATCATTTTCAATATTACATTTGCTTAGACTTTGATGAAAATTAAAATAACAGTAGAGCCAGAAAAAAAATCATCAAAATCGGTTCGTTGGTTCGCAAGAAAAATGCAAAAATCTCTTTTTTGAGTATAAGCAGTAAAATCGATTATCTCAGGTGGCTATATGTTCTGACTATTGATATTAGAAAAAAAATTGAATATCGCGGGGGGGCAACTAATTTTGACAGTTAATATTAGACGCAAGGCCTGCTAGAGAATTTCGCTTGAAAAAATCAAGCAGGCCTTGATTAGACGTATTAGACAAACAGTAAACTACATTATTATTTTTTTTTTAGTGTTTCTTATTGTTTGTGGATTAAAAGTATTTTTCAATAAAAATCATAAATATTAAAATAACATCGGGGAAATGAATTTATTAGTTGATTCAATGTTATTAAAATATATTAATTGTCAGTATCATAAGAATGTTTTGCAATTAATATTTCAGTATGTAGATACATAAAAAAATTCGCTATATAAGGTACTTGCTGCCTTTGGAGATTTTTTATATATGCACAAATAATTTTACATCTTTAAAATGAATTAAATTTAAAAATGTTAATCAAGTTACGATACTACGTCACCAAAAGCACAGCCAACTAGGAGAATAAATACCGTGATAAACCCTGTATAACAAGGGACTAAAGTGTAGGACGAAAGAAGCACCCAACTTATACATATTTGCTATTTTTTACACTTTCGTATTTATTTAACGAAAAAATTAAAAAATTATAGATTTATTAACCTGACAAGAAATCTATTAATTTGACAATTATCTAATGTTGCTATAGAAACATACATATTTTGTATTTTTACTTCCCTAGGGATTAAAAGTGCTACTTTAGTCCCTGTTTTGAGGAACTAAAATGCTGTTTTAGTCGCGAAAGTGCAAAAAAATAAGTAAATTAATGTAGATATGTATTTTACAATACGTATTTTATTAATTTTCAGGTATGAATAATCTAGGTATTTATTAACTTAAACGATGATGGCAATGACGTCGCTTACAATCAGTCAATAGGAATATTATAAATGGTCTATTACTTTTTAATATTTGACTACTATCGATATAGAGCAGCTCGCTTTGTTGACACTTGAACCTATGGTATATGGTATATAAAACCATCATCCGCTACATTGAAATTTTTCTAAACGTTATCCCACAGCTTATCTACTAACCGACATCCTAAGGATAATGATAAATTAACAAAAGTTCAATTTTCTAATCGGAAATTAAACGGTCAGTAATTATAGTGATCTTCATTATCGACAAGCAGTCGAACTGAGCTACGACCCTACATATCAAATCCATTGCCAATTTTAATTATCGTATAATAGAGATAGATTTTAAACTTAATTTAAAAATATCATACATCAAGTAGTTCCCTAAGGAAGGCATCTAGTCCAGTTTTATAATTACGAAGATAACAATAGAGAAATTCACTATAAAATATGAACACACCTGAGTATCAATAAATATGGAATGGGAATATATCAAAAGATTTAAAAGATGAAGGAAAATAAAATGATAAGAAATCGGTATATACAATAAGGGCGTGCATAATGCGCGAGGGGTTGTGAAAATATAAGAGACAACAATAGGGATTCAACAAGAATCTCTTATAATACAAGTTAAAATGAGATGGAATAAAGGATTTATAGTTGAAACAGGAGAAAGATGAAGAAAATAGAATTTCCACAACTATATCTATCTTTGTTCATCTCGTCATCCTATTGTTGGTTGTATAAAACAATTATTGTGGCGGAAAGCATTTTCCCTTCCTGGATTGGCCACGGTAGTTCGCACAATCACAAAATATCCATATAGGTGTGCATGTGTATGTGTTTATGTGTTAGACAACTACAATACACCACTTTGCTTCTCTTTTTACACCGTTCATATAGAACGTGTTTATTATCAAATAGAACGAGATAGATGGTTAGATATAGTTGATAATAATAAGCCGGTGTTTTTTCTCTTGTTTGATTCTTTTAACATTTAAAATGTTGGAATTTAATATACCTGTGTTTGATACAGGACAAAATATCTGGAAATGAACGGAAGATGTGATTGTGCGATTTTGATGGGTGGATGAGTTTGTTATCAATTAAAGAATATTAACTATTGATAAATGGGGTGGATGTGTATTGGAAAATAGTTCATAAACAGCAATCATATTTTAATCCTGTCAGTTTATACGAATTTTATTTGTTTGATAAGAGAACAAGAGGAATATTTTTAGATAATTTTTTGTTTTGTGAATCCATCAGATTTCTATTATTTGATCCAGTTTATAATCTTTTCATTGTTGCATATATACAATATTTGCACGAAATTAACAACTAAGTTATTAACTAGAGTGTGCAACAATGCAATTCTATAATGAATACGATGTATTCACCGTGCACCTGCGTTACTCTAAATTGGTAATTAGCGGGTGAAGTCGGTGTGAAATCCGCCGCAGTTCTCACAGTCGAATGGACAATAATATAATCAGGGAACAGAGAATGGGGGTGGTGGCGAAAGAGGGTGATAAAAACGACGTCGACGACGACGACAACGACGATGCTATTGCTCTTATTAAATATCATCTGATTTTTCTCCTTCGGAAAATCATCAAGAATATTGAACGAGTGTT
This sequence comes from Mylabris sibirica, assembly GCA_039776855.1. Taxonomy (NCBI): domain Eukaryota; kingdom Metazoa; phylum Arthropoda; class Insecta; order Coleoptera; family Meloidae; genus Mylabris; species Mylabris sibirica. Next base: position 10,000,643 of record CM077839.1, on the reverse strand, counting down.
TTATCGAATCTCCTCCTCTTTCGTCATTTCCACTTCTCAATTATAATAAACAGTCGTTGTCAAATCTGAAAGCCAATGCATTTAAAATCGTACAAAAGTTGAAAGCGAGAAAAATCCATTATCAATATCTGCATTATTTTTCGAGCTTTTTCTTCTTTTTTTTTGGTATAACAACAACGACGCCGATGACGACAATGACGCCAGGCTTGTTGTTATATATATAATGAACACTGGCTGCTGGTACTGGGACGTCGATGACGATGACAATAGTTTATGTCGACGAGACATTCTGATAAAAGCGTCTGCATTTGACAGATTTTTTTAAAAAGAATACCAACAGAATATGCAAGTCTTATAGGGACTTTTAAGGGGCGAAACGACTTATCGACATACTGTAGACTACACTAATAAAATTATTGAATGTTGTCTAAATTAATTAATCGTTTGTTATTTTTAGATTTTATTATAAATTCCATGAACAATGGACATGATGAGTTACCACTAGTTTGCCTCTCTTCACCATCATCATTTCGTATCATTTAGAATAAAAAAGCAAAACCAATTCCGGATTCAATCAATCACGTCGACAAAAGATGTTCTTGATTAGGAGGGCCGCCAGCAATATCAGAGCCGTAGTAGTAAGGGGCAAAGGCGTCCTTCTATTGTTACCGGGATTTTAATCAAGGATACCTCTCTCCATCCATATGCGAGTGTGTTGTATAGTATTAAACATCATCATTCAATTAATTCAAAAACAGAAATCTAGCCTGCAATATTTCAATTTCGTAAAAAATGCATAATGAAAAATTCCATTTTTCTTGTTGTTATATTTTTAAATCAAAGAAGAATACAATTTTAAAGTTCTCATCTAGTCTGGATGAGAGAATTTGCGACCATACTGGACTGGCATTCTAACAATAGGAATCAATTAAAGTTCGATCGACACGGCGGCATCCCGACGCCTATCCACCAGTCCATCCATCTATTCACTCACACTCTCTTGATACCCGGAACAACGCTCACGATCGCTTTGTCTCTATACATCGTCAACGTATTAATCTCCAAACTAATTTCGGCATCGTCGGGATGTTTTAATTATGGAGATGATTACGTCCTTTATTTTCGAAACGTGATAATGGTAAGATGAGAAGGGGGTGAACATGTATTGTTGTATGTACTACGTTCATTTTTTTCGTTCTATCCCTTCCTCTGCACCTTCTATAGAGAATTACAATACCATTTAGCATTGCACACCCCCGCCCTATGTAGTATCAATACAAGGGTTAAGTCTTCGATTAAACCAGAGAAGGCGTTAGAAATCAAAGAGTCTTTGTAATTCTTTTGTTAGTATCCCATTCATATTAGGGAAGCTTTTTAGGGCGCAATTTTGCGAGATTTGTTGTTGTTATTATTGGCAGCGAAATTAAATATTACTCTCCCCTCAATCTTTTAGAGATTTTCCATTGTTTCCAGTTTAAGCATACAATGTTTGGAAAACTTTAAAATTTGTTGTTGTGTTTTGATGATGATGATGGAACAGTAATAACAATAACAACAACAGCGTCATCCAATCCTATCCAGGATTCAACATTCCCGTATTATCTTTGAATAATTTTCTATTACGAAAGAGACAAATGGTCGTCATGAATGCGTCGACATTCTTTTCAAGAAAATAGCAGCCACAGTTCTTTCTTATTTTGAATCTCTGGAGAACGCGCGTTCATCACAATAGAAGCTTTTCTATCGAAAAGCTCGACTGTTGTATGACTTTTACGTTTCTTCCTATAGCCAAGCAAAGAACAAAGCTCATTCTGGAAGCTTTCAACGTTATTCAGTTCCGATACTGACTGACAATAATAGTCCGTTTTTGTATTAAGGCCACATTGAAATCTTTCGTCGTTTTATTATTTTCTATTCTCTTTTTTTCGTTTTTTTTTTGTCTATGTATTTTTAGAGGAACAATTCAGAAAACACCATAGTAATTTAATCACTATTAATCGAACAAAAAATTGTTTCCAACTATTTCAATAATTATTACAATAAAATAGGTTTTGTTTCTGTGTGGATTGAGTGCACGTTCTAATCCTGATGAAAGCCTCTATTGTAATGGTCTAATGGAGGCTGGGTCCATCCGTGAGTGCCGTATAAAACTTCACACAATGACAAATAAACTTGAGCTCGGTGAAATTGTGTTGATTGAAATGCACAGGAGTTCTATTTCCATTGTTAATGTTTAAGAAAATATCTCCCTCGATACTGGGTGGGTTAGTGATGATAGCGAGCGAGGGTCCTGTTTAAAGTAAAAATAACGTTAATGCAAATGATGAGTTTTCAAACATATATATATACACACACAATTCGTTTTGGTAAATTGAATCAGGTCCCAATGACAAACAGACAACAAAATGAGGGATGTCTTGTGAAATTAGAAAGAGGGATCGTTGAAAAGACACTTGAGAAAGTTGTCTATATACTCCTTCGAGACAGATACTAACTATTATGATGAATTAATCAATTTTTAAGTTGTTTTTTTTGTGTGTAACTTGTATGTATACACAAAGGGTTTGAATTCAAGTCGTAAATAATGTCGCGTGATCCTCATTGGCGAAAAGTCTTCAACCCAAAAAAAGTCTTAATTAATTTGGAGAATGCGTGCCCGATAACCATTGTAAAGGATGAATATAAATTCAGATCGTTGGTACCTACTAATGTTTCCAGTCATTCGTCCGAAATAAATGGGGGCTTTTATTGTGAATAAATCAGATTCAAGTGTATGTCAAACGATCTATCTGTTTTAAAATAAGACAATTTACTGCAACATACAACATCTTTTAAGTATAAATTATTACTACATCATAATTCACAATAATATAATAATTCCATTTTGAGTTGAAACTTTTAGATTTATCGATTCGATATAATGTTACTAAATAGTAATCAACGTAATGCATTTTGCTAACAAACTGTTAAAAGCATAATTGAAGAGGTTTTATGTAGATTTTATAACGTCTATACAGGGATGTGAAATGTAGTTAAACCGAGGGAAATTCACGGTGAATAAGAGCGAAATTTTTCCAACTTCAATTCCCTTGTCGCCTCATCTTAACACGTTCTAAATTCATTACATAGCCGCCACGTCCATTATACACATACACCAAACCCAATTCTACCAAACACATCATCATCATCATCATCATCATACATACATACCATAATAATATTAATAATAATAATTCCTTCAACGTCTTGTGTAAGGCGTCACGCGCATTCATTTACATGATAAATTCCCTTTTAGAATGTGTAGAGGTATAACTCGAAATGATAATAATAATAATAATAATAATAATAATGATAATAATAGTAATACGATTTTACTTATGAAAGGTGGGGAAATAAATTGATTTCGCGTTTCCGGTGACATATTAATGCACGTATTAAGGAATGTCTGATATGATGGGTGGTTGTTATACATATAAAAGTAAAGAGAGAGAGAGAGAGAAACCAATTCAGTAGTCGGTGTAGATTATTTATTTTCGGGACATTTATCCAATGGGACACGTCTATCTTTCCATACATTTATCATATAAAATAAAAATTTTGATGAATCTGTCCTGTGTTCAGTGGCGTAGGTAGAAATGTTGGCCCCTTAGGCGCACCACTTAAAATATTCGGTGAGTGATTCGAAATATGTAGTAGTTTTCGATATAAGAGTGGAAGGTGCGAGGGTGCATCCTCAGTTATGCAAAGCGCGATCGAACACAAACTCAAAAATAACTTTTTAAATTAAAAATTTCCATAACTAAAAAGATTGCGTTTCCACCCTAAGGCGGACAAGTACTTTTCCGCCCGCTGAGGAACCAATCAGCAACGAGCTTCCTTACCGTTTTTTTGGTACGATACGGTCACACTCTAAATCAATCCAGCGCTTTGCACATTCAAAAGAGGACAGAAAATTGAAAGTTTCTATTCTATCGTGCAAAATATATTAAGGATTTCTAGGGTAATCCATGGAGATACCTAATAACTCATTCGTAAGTTAGTCGAAAAATGCTTGTTTTTAGCTACACACTTAAAATGACTTAGAATAGGTTTTTCTCCGTCGCATTCTGGAATAAGTGGAAATATTTTGATTTTTTTCTAGAATACAGCGGAGGAAAATTAAAAAAATCCATGTTGGAAAGGTCTTCAAATCATTCTTGGACGTTTTTCACTGAGTTCTAAATGAGATTCAAGGCTCTAACTTTGCTAAAACAACCTGTACTTATTTGTTACATAGATAAAATGCTCAAGAATCAAATAGTAATGGGCCAATAGGTAAAACAAATGGGCCCTTAGGCAACACTTAAAATAAGTTAGACATACCGAATTGTTCATTTAAAACTACATAGTTCTTATGGCAACTCATATCTATTATTTGGCGAGTGATTCCAAATAGTAGTTTTCCATTTAAAAGTGGAGTTTTGCAAAACGAGGGTGCATCCTAAGTTAGAAAATGTTATAACTAATAAAAAGGTAACTTTTCCGCCCGCTCAGGGACCAATCACAAACGCGATACATTCTTGTTGTTTATCTTTGCTTTGCACTTGGGAAACAGGGCAAAAAATTGAAAGTTTCTGTTCTATCATACAAAATATTTTAAGGATTTCTAGGATAGTCTCTGGAGAAATCTAATAGCTCATTCTCAAGTTGGTTAAGAACAGCTCGTTTCTGATGAGGTCGCAATTAAAAAAAACTTAAGGCTATTTGTAAGCGGGCCTCGTTTTATTGTCTGAAAAAGTGACAATTTTTAATTATCGCTTTCTCGGTTAATTTCTGAGATATTCAAACACTGTGACCAGCGTTGAATTGGGCATTTCCCCGTGTACCCGACAGACTTTTTTATTTTGGAAAATTTTCACTAAATTCTAAAGTGAAGAGGAAAATGTCGGAGCATGTCAAAATAATTCAATACAACGTATTATCTACAATTTTAAAGATAAAAAATCGTACAGCAGGTTATTTGAAAGCTCATTCATGTGCAAAGGGCATATGGAACCCGAAAAATCCAATTTTTGAAAATCCAAAAAGTTATTGAACAAAAATAAAAAAAAATCCAACTTTTTCATTTTCCCTCAATAACTTTTTGGATTTTTGCGGTTCCATATGCCCTTCGACCATGAATTAGCTTTCAAATAAGCTGCTGTACGATCTTTTAGCTGTAAAATTAAAAGATAATGCGTCGTATTGAATTTTTTTTACATGCCACTTCATATGCAATATTTTCAGAAATGAAAAAGAAAATTGAAATTTGAAGACTGTCCCCCAATGCAGTTGACTTTTCTCTATTTATTCGTGTAAATTTTATCAAATTATTTTCACTACACAAGAACCTGTGCGGCCCCGCGTAACACTAATTTTTTAGGTGAAAAGTCATGATATTCTCAGATATTTGGAAAATCCAAGCAGTTTTCCATTTAAGTCGGGTGTCCCCCAATGAAGAATAAAATTTGTGATCGATTGAGCTATTTTGGAGCTCGATACCTCTTACCGTTTACCAATAACACGACCCAAGAGTTCGCTTATGGAATCTCCATGTAATCGTAAGATAACAAAACCAAATTCGAGATGACCCTTAAAATGACTTGGAATGACTCGAGAATCCTCCCAACATTGATTTTTTGGTTTTTCTTCATTACATTCTGGAACAAGTGGACATGTTTTGGATTTTTTTTAGAAAGCTCTTCGAATCATTCTTGAGCGTTTTTCACTGACTTCCAAATGAGCTACAAGGTTCTAAACTTGCTAAAATATTCTCCAGGGACTATCCTACAAGTCCTTAAAATACTATTCGAATCGCTCTATTATTTTTCTGAAAACAGTCAAATCGTTTACTTCCACGCCGGATAACTCTGTATATGTTATGTTAAATATAACGCTGAAAAATCAAATAGTACTTAATGGGGTATTAGACATTACTTGTTGATAACTACGCCACTGCCTGTGTTGTTGTTATGAATCGAGAGGAAATGTCAAGGTACACTAACAGATGATGTCGCCTTAAAGTGAGAGCTTTGCCATATTAGATACGATAACTTTATCTGATGATGTAGAAATCTTTACCAAAATAAGCCTTACTTTATAGATTTGTTTGCTAAATTGTAATTTTCATAGAAATTTGTACATTTACATACTTAAGCGGTTATCACAGGTTAAATCAATAATTAAAGAGTGTTTTTATATTTTATAATTTTTAATTTTAATTTAATTGAATGACTGGCTATTATTTAGAGCTAACGTTAATAATAAAATAACATAGAGGGATTCTTTTCTATGTGATACACCTATACATATGCATATGTACTACACGTATAGACGTATTAGATGAAGAGTCTCTTGGGATTGTCCTTATCACCCTAAAACAGACACGTGACCGCCACCCTCTAACATCTTGTCAATCTAAAACACAATACACTACCATATTTATATTTTGAAGCCTTTTTAATTATCATCATACTATATATTTAGAGTAAATTATATTCAATTCGGATTGATTATGATTAATTAATTAATTAATTAATTAATTAAAACAAAGATTGAAGCAATCCTAAATATTCGTGACAATATTTTGACAAGTAGTTGGTGATGGGATGTATAATGGTAGAACATCCGGATATGTATAAATCGGAGCCGTTTGGAGAAGAGTCCGATGATGAATATTGGTGGTTATCGTTGAATACGGTGGTAGAGTGTAGTTTGTTAAATTTGTTAAACATCCATTAAGTGGAGTTTTTGCAATATTCTGTGTTGTTTGCAACGGTGGATACATTTCAAATCCAACTAATAACAATTTTGAATTATAAAAATTGAAATGTTTCGTAATAATTGACGACTTACTGTTGAAATTCGGTGTATTCAAACAACTTCGATTTAAAGCTTCTTGTAACAAATCATTTTTTGTAGATTGTACACGTTCTTCACATTTACTTTTACGTCTTGGTTTATATTTGTATTGTGGATGATCGATCATATGTTGTTTTCGTAAACGTTTCGCTTCATCAATGAATGGTTTCTTATCATTTTCATTCAATAATTTCCATTCAGCACCCAATAATTTCGAAATTTCAGAATTATGTAAACGTGGATGATTATTAGAGATATCTTTACGTCGTATTCTTGCCCATACCATAAATGCATTCATTGGTCTTTTTATATGACACTTATCATTATTATTGTTATCACTATTTCTACTAGTACTACTACCACTAATACTACTATTACTACCACCATCATCGTCAGACATATTATCCTTGTATTAATATTTACTGTTGTCTATAACTAAACTGCAATTGAAATGTTGATGTTGAGAGAAACTGGAGTGTTCACTGCTGTGTAAACATTTATTCGAATCTCTTTTGTTCAAATTGACAACATTACCATTGTATTGAGGCTATTGTTTGGAAATTTTTTAGTGGATGGAAAAAATTTTATAATAATTATTACGAATTCTCTAGTATTATCATTATTATTATTATATTATTTTATTGACTAGTGTTGTATATATAATTATTTGATTATTTTCACATTATAATGTCTGTTTATTTTATTTCTATACATTTCAAAACAAATATAATTGGGCCAATTTTCACGTTTTACGATTTGTGAAATGGCAGACCTGTCAATGTCATACACCTTTTGTAATAGACAGGAAATCAAAGGGCTGAAAGGGGTAATCTCGGTAATTCGTTTAATAAAGTGCGACAAACAAAAAATTATAAACCCATTATCTAGTCGTCAATCTATCATTATATCACAATGTTGGTATGTAAATACATAGGAAAAACGCAGAAAAAAAAATTAATTATGTACTTCTTCACACTTCTAATCACCTTGAACATTTGTTTATTGTTGTATAGAAGCATTGATTTATTTCATGGATATTCCTTAATTGATTATGATCGTAAAAACAGACCATAAATTTATCATATCTCATCTAATCAACGAACAAATATGTATACGTACAGCCACACATTGTACTTGATCAGTTTTGTGTTGTTTATTTAAGACTACGTTGTTGACAAATAAAATATAATAAATAGTTTTCATTAAAGCTATTAAAGTACAAGTTTACGATTTATTGCTAACGTTAGAGAGGGTTGATTATATATCCGTTAATATCGATTTGTAAACGAAATAAAGCCGCATATCTGCCAATGACAATAAGTCGGATAATCTTTGATCCTACAATTAACAATCGAGCTTTCCAGGTGATCAGCAGCAGACTCTATAGTCTAACATTATTATCTATAATTCTAATTCATATAAGATCTGTTTTAATTTAGATAGAAATTTTTGGTATTAAACTGGAAAAAGTCCAACTCGTACACATTATTGTTACAAGATCGAAATCACAATCCATTTGTTGTTTATTATCAGTTATTGTAGTAGTAGTAATACTGTTATCAGTAATGTGATACCATTTCCTGTATATCAGGTTGTCATTTCCCTATATTGTCGCATATATAGATGGCGCGTCCAACAATGCATACAATTGCATGTGTGGCACTATTGTTAAAACTATTGTGTCCTATTTTGGCGATGAACAATCCAAACTATTGATATACTCAGGGTGTAACAACTATAGATTAACTATTCAGTAAACGATACACCCATTACTAGTATGTAAATTGATTGTTATTAGCAAATTGTAACACAACATTCTTCATTACACTCAAAAATTTTCTTCATTTAGATGATTTATTATATTTTCGTTAATTATTCAATAATCTTTTATAATCATCATCTTTTCAGTATCATTAGTAGTGGAATTCTATCAGTAATTGGCGCCTTAGGTCTTCCACCGCCTCCATTACCGCCCGATCGTTACCGCCCTATTCTATTGTTAAATGTACGGAAGAATATAATATATATAAAAAAAAGATCCGTGTATATGCGCCATCTTGTGCCCAAACAAACACATCAATCTAATTGATAAAGATCATTACTCATTGGTAGAGGCATCTGCCCATCGTGTATATTCCAATTCAATAGTCAATCAACAACAAACATCAAAAAGATCCCAAAGAGATATCAGGTTAATGGTAGATTCCCACCATTAACCACCAATCAATTGTACTTCTGTTTGATGGAATCTGTTGTTGACGAGATAGATAGATTTTTTTTTGTTGTTGTAAAGAAGAGATTTGAAAGAAATTATTAGTTTAGAAAAGAGTGGCAACATTATTATTTTGGCTTTATAACTTTGATTCTTGGGGAATTACGTTTAAAAGGCAGAATTTTAATGATAGAGATGCTGTCGATAAATATCTTTAATGTTGCTTATCTGTTATCGGATATTTTATGAATTTCCTCCATTTCTTTTCTATTGTTGGGGTTTCAACTGCCAAAAGAATCGTTCAATGTGTTTCTATATGTTGTGTATGTATTTTATTTGTATTTTCAGTGTTGGACGGACGTAGGTGTGCGCGAATTCGCGTACCTAATTTAAATTTCAATAACGAGAGAAAGCAACAATATCAACAAAACTGTGAGCGATCCATACATATACATAAATTGTTGGAGTGCGAGCAAAAGAGGAATAGAGAGAGGGTGGTATTTTATACAATACCATCAAAGCTTTTGTGGACATCTCAATCTAGGGTGGTGGTGGTGGTAGTGGTAGTGTGTCTACTTACAATGATACACATCTGCATTTGAAAGAGTGTCAGCCCGACGACGAGTTGGAAATGATATGGAAATTGATTTGTGTCGACAGTTTGCATAAGATACGAAACTACGATGATAATAATCCGAGAGGAAAGCGTATTTTTCATATTTTCTACAGTTAGTTGATAAAATATGTACCGATGAACTGTGGCGTATTGTTAACCAAAAAAAAGTGATGAATTTCAATTTTTGGTGGATGTATTCGACATATACAACCCGGCGCCTCCACCATTTCACTCGCTCAGTTTTCCTCCCTCTATTTTAATTCAATTCAATAGTTAGTTTTCGACTAAATTCTCTCTATATTTAACGTAAAATATTTTCATATCGTGCCAAACAAATATCATTTATATAACACGAAAATGGCTCCTTTTTTTTCTATCTAAAAACAGCCAAACAAGAATATCAATAATAATATTGGCAACAAAAGGAGCTTTATAGTCGGAGAGGAGAAACAAGATATGATTAATGGAGCAACGACATGATTCCGTCGTCAGTCGACAAACAGAAATGGCTAATGTTTCCGGTACTACCGGAACTTTTCTAAATGGCTGTATATAGCGATGCCCCGTATTTATACATTTTCTCTTCAAGTTTTGTTGCCGGCTAGTGGTCCCATTATAATCGAAACGCCACCCGTTTCCTGATGGCTATTAGCCGTATTACCAAAGGGCGGGTCTGTTGACAATTTGTTTGTACGATTCTACTGTCCTCTCCTTGTTGTTGTCCAACTGTTTGATTTTTACAAATATAAAGAACGAAGAAAAGAACGTAAGTGGATTTGCAGTCGGGCGAATATAATGTCCATTATGGTCACAATTTCAGTTGCAACAGAAAGGACGACGCAATTTTCTCTATATAAGAGTCTTTTTATCAGACCATCGAATTTGTTCAAAGACGGATCGTTTTCTATAACCATACAAACAACCATTTATTCTTTTCATATAATCTTTTTTTTATTAAAGAAAAATGTTCTTAAAATTAATATCGATATTACAGATTTCACATTCGATTGAGTGCTTTTACCAAATAATATAAAAACCTGAACAGGACATAATAGACAATTCATGTCATAGAATAAGATTGGAAACTGAGCGTGAGTAATGAAAGCTAATAAGATAAATTACCGCGCGACATTTTCGAGTGATGACACTTTCCATTATCCTTCAGCTTTACTCATGCCGGTGATGTTATAAAAAAGGGTCCCACGGACTAAACCATTGGCGTTGCTCTCATTTTTTCTTCGTACACATCTTTAAACAGCGTTTTCTATGAATTTCCAACACACACAACTGTTATATTTTGAAGTCAAATAAATCATTTTAATTTTCCATATTTTTTTTATTGTTATTGTCTAAATATCGGATATTTGAAGGATTTTAAAACCGCCGCCCATGTATTGAATATATTTTGGGTGATGAAACGGATCGTTAGTTTACATTCTCTATCAACCATTGCGGCCTATACGAATCATTAGAGTGGCATTGTGTTGATGTGCACGAGACGAAATCTCGAGACATTTTTGTTAAGGGTTAATGATTAATTATTTTTATGGTTGCTATAATCCGTTTTCAATCAATTAAGATCATCATTTTTTAAAAAAAAAATTGAATAGAACGTCGATGGTAGATATACACAAGGGGTGATTGTTGCTGCCAAACTATGTACAAGAATTCAATAGGTTTCAATGGCTGAAGTTACAATCAACAAAATACCGACAATTATCTTGAGCAAAACTTTAATTTTTATTAAAAACTGTCTCCCTTACTGTTTCTCTATCGTAAGGCTTTTGAATTTTGTTTGTGGTATTGATTGCATCCTTCTTTTCTTTGCTTTTTATTAATAAATGAAATTGTATGGTCATTGGTGAGACCAGCAGGGTTCCCACAGTACACTTGAGTCAAGTGGCTCGTTGAGAGCCCAGTTTACCATTGTTAATTCGATTTAGAGAGAAGTCGAGCATTTGGAGACGCTTACACTTGCATCAATAATACTATTCTTAACTGGTACGATATGTTTCATTAGGTCCTTTATATGAATTTAAATAGTAATAAAGGCGACATTGCCCGCAAATTTTAACCCTTACAATTCAAATTAAATTGAAAAATTAAAAGAATGGAAAGAAACGTGCTTCAAGTGGATATGGAGCTGGTTTTTAACGTCCACGTGTGCGTGTGTGTGTGTGAATCAAATAACTACCTAACTAAAATCGAATTTGCGGTATTCTATGAGAAGAAAAGATTAAATTAAATCTAAACCTGACAAAAATTGTAAACTTCTCAACTTTTGACAATGGATTTTTCTTTACACACATACCAGTAATAGAATAGAAGACGGGAATGCCGCCTTGGAGTGCACAAGTGTAAATTTTCATCATAATAGTGAATCGACGGCTTTTCAATCGAATTCCGCACACATACACAAACATATTATATTTATATATACATACACACACATATACAATTACATTTATACACAAAACGAAATATCTACAACATACAAGCCGCCCACAGTGGATATATTGAAATCTTTTCAATTGCTTTGTAAATTCAAACCGCACAATAAACAGCATTTGTGTATTTTATTTGTAGCAGTCCGTCGTTCCTTATACTAAGGAAATGGGTTACATTTGTTGGATTAAAGATTTTCACTATGGAAAAATCACTTGACTACAATAAGAATTCTAAAGAAACCGGTTTCGGCCACCTTCACTCAACTATATATCAATACACGAAAGAATGTAAAAAAAACTACGTTTATATTTTAGAAATTTTCCACAACAACAACAACAACGGCTTGTTATTATATCCATTCGTTGTTGTTGTTGTGATTGTGATTGTTATAAATAGAAAAGGGTTTGGTAACTTACCACCCCCTTGCATTTATATATTGTTAACTGTAACGGTCACAATGAACTATTGTTTTCGTACAGTTTGGGTTTATTGTAAACAGGACCAGAACGACAATGCCTTCTACTACAGTTGTATAATTCAGGGGGGTGATTTACCTAAAACTATAGTGGTGGTGATGGTGGCTATAATGGTTGCGACTATAGACGGAATTATGTGGATAAGAAGTTAATTAGTTTGTGATTAGGAGCAAATCTCTCTCTGACAGGGGTGGAAGTGGTCATTAAATTTATTCCATTAGTCCACAGGAGCTACGTACGAATAATACAAGCATTTTTTAAGTTTCTTCACAAATCTTGGTGTAAAACATTATACAAATGCCTATTATAGAAAGAAAAAAAACAAATCATTAATAATGATTTGTTTTTTTCTTTCTTTATACTGTAATGATTCATTACAGTCTGAGTTATTAATAAATTTTGACCAAACGAAACTTTGATCCTGCAATTTACTTGAGGTATGTATTTCTATTTTTCGCTATATTTTATGTATATACACTACCATAAATGCAAAAGAGGTTCAAATTTTCCAAAATTTGGATTTTTATTGAGCTTTAGAACATTTCTCCTCACATCAGCTTTCTAAAAATTATGCAAGACATCAATCTTCGATTTATGTTAAACTTTTCTTATTTTTTCGGAAAATTAACAAGCCTATAGAAAAAATTCTTGAAGATATGGAAAGCTCCTTCAATTTTCTTTCTAAATCACCTGATTAATATTGAAAATCAGTAATATTGGCTAAGTTTTAGCGAGGTTTCCCCTGTCACTCAGAATTTTATCACATTTTTTTCAAAATAGAAAGCTTAGGAAAATGCTCTATCTAACGCACATTTACTTTTTACAATGTACCTATTGAAAACCAAGCGAGATACGGACGTTTGAAAATTGACAATTTTTGCACACCGAATGGAGGATCTGCTTATATCATTTCTTAAATAAGTGAGAACCTAGAAAGATAATATGAAATAAAACTGGAACTTTCGATTTTGTTTTTCAATGGAAATAGAGGAGGATTTTCTTTATAATTTCGGTTAAAAGTGCCAACTCGGTATATTTCATATTTTATACCATTTATCGACTTCTATATGCCTTAATCGTGTCAAAGATATTTTCTACTGTTGAAAACGTGTGTTCTTTTGTGTAGATGGAAATTGTTAGCACTTTAATGTATGCTGTTGTTGTTATTGTCGTAGTCAATAATAACACCCAAAACACACCCATTAGTCTAAATAAAATTCATTGTCAATATTTCAATATCTGTTATCAATTGTTCAATTGTTGTCCGATAAGTGTAGGTGTTTTCTGATTTCTTTTATATATTTCCCCACATAATATCAAATAAAACAGATATAAACCGTAGCTATTTTAATCTTATTTTCTTGTTATTTCCACGAGTTTAGAATAAATTCTCGTATCTATTCTTAACAAGTAATAATAATAATAATAATAATAGTATCTAATGTGGGCAATTTGTCGTCTTTTCCTTTGGAGTACCTCGAGAAAAGGTAAGGGCAAGTGGTCTATTTTGAAATTAGATGTGTTATATAATTCTAACAGAAGATCGTGATTCAATATAGCCCGATCTAATGCAACAGATCTTATTTATTTATTTATTATAAATGAACTCTTTAGAGAAAATAGAGAAATCAAGTGGGTGTATGTGTGTGTGTGTGTGTGGTTTTATAACACTTTTTGTTTGTGGATTTTTGGTTGAAATAGTGGGGTAATTTCTAACCAATAGGAAAAAACTCCAGGCGGAGACTGCCCTTTCTCTATTTAATTCTCTTACGATTTTAACTCCGCCTTTTCCTCCACCAAACTATAGAGAGAGGAACTTGTCTTTCAACAACCACTCTCTCCCCATACAATTCAAGTTTTATACAGTGAGATTCATCCAGTCAGTTGTCCGCCGGCTAACAACCAAGTAAGATACAGACAGACAGACACATACACATACACAACCCAAAACTCTTAGTGTTCAATTTATATTAGTTTAATTATAAAAAAATACAATTATGTCAAATTTGTACTTATTCAATAACACAATGGATGAATACAATCAAACAACAACAAATCAAGATGGTCATGTAAAACGGCCAATGAATGCATTCATGGTATGGTCACGTATACAACGCCGGAAAATAGCTACAGAGAACCCGAAAATGCACAATTCAGAAATATCAAAACGTTTAGGTGCACAATGGAAACTATTAGAAGAGAAAGATAAACGTCCATTTATTGATGAAGCAAAACGTTTACGTGCACTACATATGAAAGAACATCCAGATTATAAATATCGACCAAGACGTAAACCAAAAGGACAATTAACAACATCAACAACAACAAATACAACAATAAAAACTGGTGCTTTCCCATCATTACCAATGCAATATTATCCAATGGATCCATTAACAACATCATATACAAATTATTTTAATCCAGCATTTGATATGACACGAATTACACCAACAACCGGTCAAGATAAAACACATTCACAACAACAACAACAGCATCACCAACACCAACAACAACAACAACAATCAGCTGTTGTTACATCATTACATTCATCATTGTATTCATCATTATATTCAACAGCACCAAAACCATTTCAACACGGTTTATTCCCAATGGGTACACCGCCGATTATTTACCCAACAGGAACTACAAGTCCGGCAACAGGAAGTCCTACTAACCTTGATTTAGAGATCCGTAGGACTGTTCCTGTTATACTCTAGTTCAAGGTTTGTGTTTCTTTCACGTTAATTTAACAATTAATTCAATATAAATAATATTTACATGAATTTTTATGTTCTGTGATTCAAATTGACTGATTACTTTTTTTTTCATTCATTGTAACTATACACACCAATCACTAGAATCGGTGCAAATTTATCTTCATTAGAATTATACGTATCTGATTGTTTTCTTTGTTGTAAATAATTGTTAAAAATAAGTTATGTTATAAATGATTCGATTACAATAGTAATAATAATAGTAATAGTAATAATAAAGATGATTACAATAAAATTTTATTGTTATTTTGACCTATTCGTAAGAAATCATTTGGTAAAAAGTGTAACCCTTCGCCTTCTTGTGTACTAATTGAAAAATTAATTGAATGTGGCTTTCGACTTCATCTATTGTTAATACAACCCTTTTATATAATCAAAAAATAAGGGGTTGATTTAGTCTTGAGTGTTCAGTCTTTGGAACGTATTGTTTTTACTTTTCAAATTCAAACAACGATTGGTAATGATTTCGTTATTTTCAACATTTCTTCGTTGGCCGTTATTGTTAAAATGAAACTTTGTGTTATACATGTTGGAAACTGATTGACAAAAGAATATATATATAGAGAGAGAGAGAGAAAAAGAGAGGTATAGTAGAGAAAGAGGTCTTATACCGTATAGGTAACGTTATCAAGTAATGAACTCATGTTTATCGGACGTCGGATCGATTGTTGGCTATTGTCGTCGCCCCAATTCGATGGATCGAGTGCTATTGTATGGATTGTAGTTTTGGTAAGGGAAATGAAAATAGCCTGTTTTCTTTTCCTATAACTATATCTTTGCAAATATCTAATCCACATTATTTGGCTGATAGAAATAGACAGAAGGAAGGGGACGTTTATAAAAAAAGTTCAGGTATACCGACAACTAAACAAAAATAACAATAACTAACAAATCCTTTTCGTTGTATTATCAACTCATATTTGTATTCAACAAATAATTAAATTTGGAAAACTAAAGATTACAGTCAACAAGGATTGTTAACTTTATCTAAATCGTTGAGACTATAGCAGACTACAGTGTATAGTGTATGACTTTGGGAATTTCAATGAATTCGCCGACTGTAATCTCAAAGAACAATAATAAAGTATTTACGACAAACTCTTCTTGGAAAATCCTTATGAAATATACAAAAGTCTTTGACTCTTATAATCAAGCTTTCTAGCTTTTATTTAATTTTCATTATCAAAACTTAGTCAGCGCATAATCGTCACCTAACTGTTCTTTATAAGGGATAAGGCCGATCCACACACGGAGATATATCTTATAAGACGGTCTCATGGTACGGTGCAATGATATATATCTATCTCTGTCGGTATCATGTATAGACAAAGCTAGATATATATCACTGTACCGTACCATGAGACCGTCTTACTAAGATATATCTCCGTGTGTGGATCGGCCTATAATGTTAAACATTTCTAAAATTAAACATATTTCCACTTGAATTGATGGTAATAAAAGAAAATGCACTACCGAAAGCTATGCCGCCTGTAAGGATAAGCTTGTAATTCATATAAGTACAAATAGACTGTATTTGTTTATAACAGAAAAGATTTACAAGCTTTAAGCTTCTACAAATTAAAATTTACGATGTGAAAGTTCAAAGTCAGTTAGACATTTGGCGGTAAAGTCTTCCCAAACGTATAGTTGCCGACTGGAAATAATGAATCTTATAAGAAGAGTCAAATTACTTTATGGTTGGCACACACAAAAGAAATTGTACACTTTGAGTAAATTCTGCAAGTTGATAATTTACAGCTCATACCTGAAGACGACAATATTTCTTTAAAAGCTGACAGTTTTACCTGTACGCTATACATGGAATTTACAGTCCACAATTTCCTTTGAGTGTCCCAATCATAAACTAATTTAGTTTTTCTTATAAGATTCACTATTTCCAATCGACAACTGTATATTAAAAATTAAATATAGGTACTCAAAATGTTTGCTTAGACAAGATTTATTGTTATTTATTACAAGTTTCTATTACAAATGCAAGAATATCATCGTAGAAGCGTTGATCCATTGGGTACCACAGTTTAGTTATTCATTTAGGTAGATTTGACTGCCAATTAAGTCGCTCAGAGGACATTTTTATAAAAATAAGTTGTGTTAACTAACTTTTCTCTACTCCCATGTTAGAATAGCATCATTCTGTGTTCGAAAACTGTACTGGAAATGATGTCATTCTCTATTCGCACTTAGAATGGCATCATTCTATATTCGAAATCTGTACTGGAATGAATTCATTCCAGTACAGATTTTTCATTCCACAACTGGTAAATTAACCAATAGCAGCGTAGTATTTGGCTGGTAATCATGGATACGTTATTATTTTGACGTTTAACAGGTAAAATCATCAAACAAATTTCAAATTTTCAATGACATATGTCATTTGGTGTTAAAGTAGATCTAGCATTTTGTTTGGTAACCATAACAACATAACTTGTTTAAAAGTTTGACGTTTAATCTTTAGAAATAATTTTCAATTTTCAATTTGGAGTAAAAATAAATTTTATCAAAATGAAGAATTTTATTGTTAAAATTGCAACTGGTCGTAGAGAAAATAGTGTATGCAACTCGATAGAATGGCTATTATTTCACTCGTATGATTCCTTCATACTCGTGAAATAATAGCCGTCATTCTAATCTCGTTGCATAATATACTATTCTTCTATGTCCCCGAATTATTATTGCACGAATATGAGGATTACAACAAGAGTCGCGATTTATTCGGAAAAATTAATACTTAAAATTTTTCGAACAATCAAATTAATCGGTACGATGAAATTTTGTATCATAATGCATCTTATTATGATGTCGTTTCGATAATTCGTCGTCTTAAACTTAATGTATTTAAAGCTTATTCGTTTATAATATTGTATAGATGGATCAACTTAAGTTTGCCCATACATACATAGCTTCAACGTTTTAGTGTAGGCAAGATCTACTGCTCATCCATGAAATACTTTGCAACATTAAAAATAACTGAGGATTGTGCTAATTTTTTGATTTTTAGTAATCTATCTTAACGGACTCATTGTTTAAGCATTTCGTTACTGCAAATAATATGTCCATACATGTTTTTAGGTTAATTTATGTGGCTAGGTTCGCTACTCTATTGAAATAATTAGAACATCGACTAAATGATTTTACTAAATTATTAGATTCATTTTTATAAGCTTATCTACTAAAGGAGAAGGTAAACTTAAGATGAGGAGTGTTATCATGAAATCATAAGTACTATAATGAATCCAACTAAATATAATCTTGATCAAATCTATCCAGCAACATTACTAAAAATTGCCTCAAAGTTGAGAGGGGTAAAATTTCACTTCGTCAATAAGCTAAGCATGCACTTGCAATTCACATGCATGAGAATTATCAATGTCGGATCAAGAGATTCTGAGATTTTGGCAAAAGTGGTCGGTTAATTCTGCTGATGCATCATCAACTCTTCTTAACTGTTTTTCGGTATTTTCCTGAATAGATCTTACAAAATAATAGTTGCGCTATATAGACCATTATTATTACTCATAATTACACATCTCACTGTACCTGTCGGAGCCAGAGGCAATGGACTCATAAATGAACTATTTACATACTACTCTGCTAAACTATCAGTCTAATTTTACATAGAATTCATGAAGACTCACAATCTGGCGAATATTAGTAGGTACGAATTCCATTATTTTAGTCTCTGAGAGCAAATGATGTATAAAGTTCTGGATAAAAATGAGCTTTGTCTAAGTTTAATTCCAAGTGAATCAAGACACTTACTTTACTGAAAGACGTGGTTGGTTTTTTTGGCCTTTCAAGAAAGTCAAAACAACACCTGTTGTGTTATTTCCATTAATAAACTAGAAAAATTAGGCTACTTTGCACGTTGCTTTTCGATAAACGGAAAAGAAAATTAAAGCAGGAATAGACTAGCGGGGTAACATTATCTTTCCTCTATCTGAATATCTCTGTTCGAATTCATTTTATCAACTACATAAAGAGATGTGTTAGTTATTCGCCCACACCATTTTTTCAGTGCAAATCGTGCAAATTTTCCAAATTATCGGAAAATCCGGTCGACTCTCCAAATTTCTAAAGGCTAGGCAAGGTGTAGAATCATATTTAAAATCGAATGCGACTAATACAATTTCGATAATTTACGTCGTTTTCAAGATTTTTTCGTTCTACTTTTTTATGGAATCTCCACATAACTGGTCAATTGGAGGCTTAATTAAAATCAGATTTACAAAAAAAATCAAAGTTGTCTAGCTCTAATTACCATCATAACGTTTATTCTTACTTTAGAGTACATTATTGACAAACAGAAATCAGATTTCGCTATAATTTCATCTGAATAAAGCACACCAATATTTAGAATATCGGTTATTATCTTCTACAGACATATTGTACGATTGTTATAGTAACAATGTTTGATAGAATATACAGAAGGCTCCTTACGAGTTTCAGATACAGTCTCATCATAATTCCTTAGTTTATATGAAACATATATATTTGTAAATACATAGATACATACATACATACAAGTGTATGATGTATGCTTTCAATTTCAATATAATAACATTCTGTCATCTTTGTACAGATAATTGTATGTTAGTGAGAGATAAATTCGTTAACAAAACATTATATAGCCGATTCAAAATGACGTTGTCGAGGGGGCGGTGGGTTTCGTTGATGTAATAATAAGACATACGTCTCGTAACTAACACACCTATATATATATATGAAGACAGATAGCAGTAAATGTGTGTGTACGTGTATTATGAATAGGATGCTAACTTGTCAACTCTTGACTGGGAAAACAAGAACATTCTGATGGCTTTGTCACAATAACATTTAAATCTTATACTGGTTATGTGTTAATTCGAAATTTGTCCAATTCAATAAAGACAATCTCTGTATTTTATTCGATTTTTTGTAAATAACTAAAGGTAAATCCAAATATAGAAGAACATTTTTTATGGGTACGACAACTACTAAAAGCGAAACATTTATTTGATTTTTATTACACAATTTTTAATTTCTTTTTGATTATTTGTATTTTATTTTCAGAGCGTGTAATAAAATTAATACAAGTCATTTGGACATAATTTAGAAATTTTATTTAATAAATAGAGAATCATATTTTTAGAAAAAATTCTGTTGTAACTGCAGAAACCGTATAAAGTTGTTAGCAGTTAGCATTAAATAACAATAATTTATTTATATATTTCATTATGTACATTTAGGTTTAATTAATGTAAATTCTCCTACGTTATCCAAGGATATCCCACATTACACTTGTTTCTGTTTGTAATTTGACAAGCTAATTGTAAGATATTTTTATTGTTTTCGTGTAAATATCTACAATATTTATAAATAAAATATTCCTCAATCGTGATAAATATAAATTGTTATCAAGAAGAAGGAAAAATTAAAAAACTAAATATGTAAATATCTGAGCCAGAACTGGAAAATATCGAATATCTAATCAAACTAAACGCTATAGGAGTAAAGTATTTAATAAATTGTAATCAAATTCTGATTGAATCGGATCTATTGGTTGAAAGAGACCGTTTTCAAGATACTTGTCAAAATTTGGAATTTCTACTATTGTAGACTCAAGATAAGTTGATACAAATCGACGTAGAGTATCGGCGGTAGTTCGGAAGGTATCGGATCTAAATATGGTCAACTCTATGAACCTCCTATTAGTTGGCAAGTGATTCGATATGAGGGTCCTAATTTTAGATAAATTAGGATCTTGTAGATCATTTGGGAGTTTGTCCAGATACAATCGTTTTATAGACAATATTGCGATTTTCAAAGATGAGCTAAACGCTTAAAACGACTGAGAATGACTCGAAGACCCTCTCAAAATCGATTTATTTCGTTTTATTCCATTGCATTCTATGAAAACTACGAACAGTTTCCACCTGTTCCAGAATGCATTGGAGAAAAAACCATAAAATCAATGTTGGAAGAATTCTCGAGTCATTTTAAGTATATAGCAGGTTTTTTAAAATCGTGACATCGTCAGAAAAGATCATTTAATGACCAATTTCCAAATGAACTACGAGGCTCTAATTTTTTTTAAATGGTCGACTCCAGGGACCCTCCTAGAAATCCTCAAACTATTTTTCGAATCGCCTTAGAATTGGCCATATTTATATCCGACAACTTATATGTGATTTTAGCGAAAATAAAGTTTTAGGTGAGGACTAAAAGCTACAATATTGGCTCCATTACAAATTGATTTGGTTCGTTTGAGTGTTTTCGTGAGCATTTTTCAAACTGCCTTGAAATCGTTTTCAATTTGCTTTTAAACTGGCTGTGTTCTTTAAATAAAATACCAATTTCCAAACAAATTTTCTCTTCAGAATTCGCAGGATTTTTCTGTTTCAAAGGCCGTTCAGAATAATGAAGGAATATGTTTAAAAATAAATAATTATGGAAATATTATTCTCAAGATATTAAACAAGCAAAGTTATTTTTGCTGTTTTCTGTAAAAATAAATGCAGTACATTCCGATGCAACCATCCAAATGATACAGAATTTTGATCTCAAAGTGTTCAAAGAGTAATTAAAGTGGCAAAATGAGCAGATAAGAAAAAAGAAGAAGAAATGATCACTGATTTGACTGACAATGAGTAGACTTACTGTAGATACAGATAATTATAAAAGCAATCTTAAAATTTGACTTTCGATGACAATAAGGCCGAAAATCACTCGTAATTCATAATTTTACGAAATCTCAAATTCGAATAAAAAAGAAACGTGAATATGCGAGTGTTTAGAATTTAGTCATCACTTCAAATTAAAAACAAGCTGTATTCAATTCATTTTACAAATATGGTAGCCTAAGGCCTGAATTTTTGTAAGACATACATTTAGTGAATCAAGTTTATGATTTATAGGTATATTTCCTGTCTAGATGCCTCAATTTTTTATTACTCTATTATTATAATAAATCTATGAGATATTTTAATAAAAATATCATAGTGTTAAATCAAAACGACTAGGTGTTTTGAGTGCAAAACCTTTTTTGTTAGTTTGAAGGAAAGTAAAAGTTATGAGATTCCAAAAACTCGAATCACTCTTTTAATAACAAAGTTTGCAGTAGGCGACAAATTTAAAGGGCTAGATTAGATTCAATCAAGAAGGTGTTTTTTGAATTCATATCAGCAGGTAAATCTAATAGCATACATCACTTTATTTAATATTTGGATAGATTATTTAATTACGAAAAATAATCACAAAGAAATTGGAAAATCATAAAAAAAAAAACGTATTAATTTATCGTTTTCACAAAATAATTTTCTCTAAATCATTGGACTAACAAACAATATTTTAAGCAACATTTCATTAACATGTTCAGTTTTGTAAAAGATAATTGTATACAAATGTAATTATTCGTAGGCGCCTAATAACAAATTTTCAATAGTGTGAAATTTGATCGCTATTTAACACCCCACAACGATACCATATTTTGAATATAAACAAAACATTAAACATTTCACACCAACTACCTAACATAGCTATCATATTTCGGAACATTTCTTCTCAACAAATAAGAAAAACACATACACACACACACAATCGAATATTTTCTCTTCAAGATAAAGTGGTCAGTTAAATATTATCTAAGCTAACAATTAATCGATTGCCAGTGATCGTATTTAATTTGATTTATTTATAATTTCAAACATTATTGTGAGATAACATAAGGGTGACCCTTTTTTCTCATATGTGTATTGTATTAGAGACTATTAGTTATAGGACCAGATGTGCTGTATTGGTTAGCAAACAGTCAATTGTGTATTTTAACAATGAAAGTTAAATGTGCGATCGAACGATTAGGTTACGATTGTATTGACACACACACACACACACACACACATATACAAGCATTCAGACAAGCCGTTTAAAGGGAGTAATTTGTAAGGGCCATTCTTTATATTTACAACAAGCCGGTCCTGATAAGTATGTACAATATTGTGTACGAGCTGATAATATCAAAACTTGTGGCCTATTTGATTAAATCCTACCACTAATAATTATTACAACAAACACTTTAAGCTGATTAAATTGAGTGTACAACTTTACCCTCCAACCGAAAAAGGGATTGGCTGTTGTTAATAGATGATGATTTCTATTTTTTTCGTAATAATCGAAAGAAAAAGGAAAAATCTACACATTTGATTTATTTATTTATTTATTTATTTACCTATTTATAAAAGACTCATATATTAATGAATATAAATTATACTCAATGAATAAGGGTGAGTTTTTCTATACAGTTTAGATCACGATCGGTTGCACTTTTATAAAAACAAAAATACAACATTGATACCCCCCTATTAATAATTTTTTTTCTACCAAACAAATTTTCTCACAATAACAATAATGTTTCCTTTAACTAAACACAATAGATATCTTTTTAAATTATTATATCGATAACTCTAGTGGTGGAAAAATGTGTATGTATTGAAGCAAACTTCCTGCTGTTTATCGAAAACAACGAGATGAACGAAAAATAGAAAATTTAAATTTATGAAAAATAAAATTAATGGAGCATAAATATTTTATGAAAGGCAAATTTTAAACGGCCTTATAATTTATTTATGGCCAGATTTAGGTTATTTTTTTGAACTGTTAAACATTACCACTCGATTATAATAATAAAAAGAAAAAGAAGATGAAGAATGTCGAATGGACTAGATTCTTTAAGAACGGTTGCAAAGATGGTGTTATAATATGTAGATATTATAGTAGAGACGTTAATAATGTTGTTCTATAAAGATTAGTGATGTGATTGTGAACGGGATGATGGTCAGGAAATTAGTTTGTCACTATACCAGCACCCATCATTATCATCCTTGTATGATAAGGGAGATTTTGATTAAATGGTGGTTGATGGACGGTAAAGCTACTATTATTGGTCGGTTGATTTGAAAATTATTATTGTTAAATCTGAATGAATATTACTACAATGTTTAATTTATTTAATGTCCACGAATGTCCGAAGTAGGAGCTTGTTATTGTTACAACAATAGACGGTGATGAATAATACTATGAAATAACAATATTTTGACATCGATTGAGCCGTACCTATCAATTTAAGAAAATAAATTATTTCAATGGCATCAACAATAAACATTCCCCAGGTGATTGGGAATGTGTTGTTTATAACGTACTTTAGATTAGTAAAAGTGAATAGGGACGGGATGACTTGGTGGAAAATTGAACGAATCACAAACACAGTCAACTCGTCTTTATTGCAATATATTCATTCGTTTTTCTACTAAATTAAAAATAAAATCAAAAATAAAAAAATATCTACGATTGTATAGAGTTTGGAGGAGGTTTTAACAAGATCGAACCAATTTCGTAAGTATTTTCAACATTGACAAGCAACTATTGAAAACGAACCGCCCCTGTTCAACTGAAAGACTATTGTAGCATCATTGTCCGCTATTTGAAAAGACTTCATTTGGCTCCTGTGCTCGATACAACAACAACAACAACAAAAGTCAAGAATCTCATTTCAACAATCCAGCTAGGACCAGATTTCGATTTAATTGAACTTGGCTACTGTACAAGATTTTTGCTTAATACAACAATCACAATAATAACGAAACTTTTGGGATTGTTTGCTAGGCAGGTACAACCCGACTAGAAATTTTAATCAGGTTTTCATAAGGCTGAAATTCGTGTTTGGACCGAGTAAGGCACCGCATAAGGCTTGCATCACAAAAGTAACCCACATCCGTCACCCGGCTAATTAGGAAAGCTCAATGCCACCACATTCGTCAATCATACTAACATGTAAGGACCTTAACCTAATTTAGGGTGCATTCGGCAACTGGTTAATATAATGTAAGCTCCTTTTAATTTTAATTTTGAAAAGTGCTTTTTATAACAGAAATTTCGAATTATATATAGAGTTCCTTCATTATGAACTTACCAATATTTAAAATGTTCCCAAGATAAATATAAAGTACTCTATGTGAACGTAATATTCAGATCTGCCTAATAATACTAATTAATAGTAGGCCTTTTTGATGTGCTGGATCGTTATAGAATTAAGCGACTTCTAAAGGCCTGAAACGATAACATGTGAACTGGTACAAGGGTGCCATCTAGTTGAAAGATTAATTATGATTGCCGATATTAGGTAACTATTTGAAGTTGTAAAGGTGCTCCTAAGTTAGGTCATTCCACAGATTTCCCTAATCGCAACCCAACTTAGCCTAATTAACTTTGCCAAGTCCTTGGTCATTAACATTAGGTATCAGATATTCCTGAATTAATACCTTCCACAGACTTTCCTAATTGTAACCTAATTCAGGTTGCCGAGAAGCCTTATTGGGCCCGAATTGGTCTTTCGGCAGCATGCCTCACGGAATTCCTAATAGGGACGCTTTGAAATTTCAATTTATGTTTTTAATTAGATAGATCTGTACGATTTAGTGAACCCACCCCACTTTGGCACCCTATTGATACAATAAAGGCGTTCCCGACATCCTGATTTCAAACAAAAATCGTACAATTACACAACAATAGCCCATCTACGCCTACTAACAGTGTCTAGTGATGTCCCTAACACCAAGATACGAATCTTTCTTTATACAAAAAAAAGACACTATCTAGATATCTCTTGGATCTCGTCGTTTCTTTAACCATTCTTTTGAAGTGGTAGTAGAAACTCCGAAACAGATATATTAAAAGAGACGAATAGAACACCTGAAAGAAACTATGAAAAATATGTTCAGCGGCATAATATCAAACACATAAAACGAAATCTTGATATGTTTAAAGTCAATCCAACCATTTATATGGCGTGAATTGATAGACAGGATTCTTTAGTTTAGATCTAAAGATTGCTTGTTCATTTAGCGACCTGTGCTACTAAAGGAGTGGACGTTCGGAAAAAGAAAAGTAGGGATCAAAGTGATTAATCCACCTGTATACCTAAATATGCAAATTTTTTAATAATCCAAAAATACTACCTACACTGAACAACAAGAGCAACAATAACAAATCTATATGATTTAATTGGTAAGTTTAATATAAAAAAAATTAATTAACAAAACAACCCCTTCTAATTTGTTTGAAGAAAAGTTGAAGCTGTTGGGGAGATTATTGCCACTAAACGAGACACGTACTGCTTTTGATTTCTTAAATTCATTAAAAATTTACTTACTCTGTCAATTAATGAACGCAAACATTACTACTTTATCTTTATGCCAATTAACTCGACAGTAACAATAAATTGAAACAAATTCATTTTCTAATTAATAGCCGACTTCCTGGATAAATATCAAGTCAATTTAATCAAACAATAGTTATGTGTAATTAGAAAATGGTCGTAATATAATTGAATTCACCGTCGCTAATTATTCCCCTGATCCTAAAATATGACGCTGTTTGTAATTAAGTAATCTAGAGGGTGGCTTTTCCTATATAAAATGGAAGACATAGAGGATCAAAATGGTAAAGGCGTGAAAATTTGAAAAGCTTCTTGTTTAAACATTCATACATTTAAGCTTTTGTACATTGGCCGACGGTGTTTTAATTGGACTAAATGATTCAATTACGTACAAGAAATAATATGGGGCTTGAAGTTGGCGGCGGTATGGTGGTGTAATTATAACTACCGTCAACGACAGAATCAATAGGGGTTGAAGGGATTTATATTTTCAAGAAAAATGTACACAGATCTAAAGAGAAATCTTTACAATTTGATTGTTTTATGATAGGGCAATTGACTTTTAAGGATAATATTTCATATTTTTCAACCACTAATAAACTTGTCACCGACATCTTGATTACGGTTATTGTATGTTAGTTGTATACCTGTCTTTATATTGCCCTATTGTTGAAAACTTGTCCTCTTCTTGTAGATAAGATTTCCAATTTTTAACAAATGTCCAGCCAAACGGAGCTTAGATGGAAAATTTAGCTGTTTTTGATAATTAATAAACTTATAAAGCAAAATTAATAGAGTTAAAAAACACTTTGATAAATAAATAATTGTATTAGAAATTTGTTATTTCCTATTTATCTAGGAAACAATAAAATCTTTACAAAACAACTCAAAAAAAGTCATAAATGCACAACAATAGTTTATTGCTCCTATTGTCCCATATAGATAGAAAGTTTCCAAAAACACGACAGATATGTTATTGTCAATTTTTAGTGTATTATAAAAGTAGAGTTTTTGTTATTGCTATTATTGTTGTTATTATTCGACATGGGCACAACAGGGTGTTTTTACATAAAAATACCGCAGATAGGATCCAAAATTGTCACAACATAGCGTCCAAATTGACAACACAAATACCACTTATTAAATCTATTTCGTATACATGTAAACAAAAACGGATATCAGTACACTTGAGCTAGAATAACTCCATCAACTTTGCTTATTGTCAAGTGTGCCATCCTTGAGTGTCATCTGTTTAAGGTTTCCGAGCCGGGAATACACAATTTGTCTGTTTCCACCAAACTAACAGAGCGATTCAAAGAATATAATTAAGGATTTGTAGAGTAGTCCCTAGAGAACATTTTAGCAAAATTAGAACCTCGTAGCTCGTTTGTAGGTTAATCAAAAAGCTAATTTTGGACAATGTCGCGATTTTCAAAAACGAGGTAAACATGTAAAACGACTAAAAGTGATTCGAAAACCCTCCCAATGACTATTCTACAAATCGTTTATTTATTTCTCGAATCTCTACAGTTTGGTGAAAACTGTCAAATTGTAAAGCCGGAGATCCAGTACAAATTAAAAAAACAGGATCTAAGCTGTAGACTCAATTATAAACCATTTCTAAAGAATCGAAACCATATTTTCGATTAGATTTTTTAACGGCGCACGCTTTTTCTAGACACAAAGTCAAGCCGACCGCATAAAATAGATTCAGTATACAATTTCTCCAATTAATTGCGCTTAAAAGGTAGCCAGGAATTTTTATAATTTTCTTATTTTGGGTTTTGTTTGATAAGCTGGTCCATTATTTTCATTAAGCTTTCTACAGATATGTTATCGATGATAGCAGGAAACGGCCTCGTAAACATTTAGATTTTCAATGTGACAAAGTGAGAAGAGATATTCGTGAACGTTTTGCGCCCGTATAAACGTGAAACACCGTATTATAAATGCGCTCCTTCGACACAAAACACATTAATTCTGTACAAATATTTATGGTTTTATTGCAGCAGGTGAGAGAACGAGACATTAAACATAAAAGTTCTTATATAATATATCCTTATGTACGTATGTACGTATGTATGTATGTAGAATAAAAGGATATCTCTCTGTTATAAGAAGAGATGTGGCGGTACACGTTACCTATAAAAGAATAGAACGAAATGAGTTAAAGTAGATGCAACACTCACACCTCGAATATTAATATTTATTATGACCCGTTCATGGGCCCCCTAGGGGGGCACTTTTACGGCTACTGCCCCCTCGGTTACCCCACCCCGCAGCGAATAATACAATAGTGGAATTCCACGTATGGAAATTGCCTTTTAATTTATCACTCATTTTGTCTATTGTCCATTTACATTGGGGTGTTAATTTTATTTATCACTCAGTTATTTTCGTTACTAGTATTAAAGACGAGAAAAAATATATAAGTATGCGAAATCACACCTGATAACAAACTTATAATTGACTAATATTCAAGTTTGAGTAAAATTTCTATTAATGATTAACCATCCATACCTGGATGTTTTCTGAAAATATAAATTATTAAGTCTAACAATTTTTTCTCTCTCAATATTTGATTTATGTAAATATAGGGTAAAAGTCTCCATTATTGTTATTACTAAAGTTAGATACACCAGTGCTGGTACTATAAATTTTTCGTAAACGTAAATATTTCAAAATAAATTACTTTCTGATGACAATTTATTATGTTATAACGTTCCTAGTTACAATATTGCAATGTTCAACACAAGAAGTTTCTTTTGACTAATCGGCGAAAGAGACACGACTCGAAAATATATTCAATAATACACATACAAGTCATAGAGATGAAAATACACGGGGAAAAAATTATAAACACAATAAAAAAGCAGGGAGATCTATCAATAGTGAAAAGGCTTCAATTCAAGCTTAAAGTTTTAATAGAAGAACGAAGAAAATCTAAGCAAAATAATATCAATAGGATATTTGTAGTTAAACATGTCGGTTGTCAAGGAACGTGTCAAATTGGTTGACAGGAATAGAAGGGATGCCCCATGGGATCAATGATGGTGTGAGACATTTTATAAATTCGAAAAAAATCATAAAAGAGAATAAAAGAAAGGTAAATATCAGAAAGTCACCATGATTCTTACTGATACTGACAGAACAACAAGATCTCCTTCACTATTGTTTATTTTGTCTGAAATTCCATTGAATAATGATTGAAAATTCTCAAGCGATGAGTTTAAAACGCGTAAAATAATCCACAAAAAGTATCAAAGTTAACTAACGAGATGAGCGTTGATTCGTTCGATCCACTCAAAAATAATTTTAGCGCTAAACATTTTTTTTTTTCAAGTATCTACCTACTCCACTCTAGCTACTTAGCGAATCTGCGGGCACTGAAAAGCACCTTTGAAACCATTGCCAAAAGGGTGACAATCGACCCTAATTTTGGTGAGAGATAATCAAATAATGAAGCTAATAAAAGTGTTTCTACTTGTAGCTCAGGCATAGTTCTGTGGGCTAGAAGAAACTCATCAGGAAAATACAGGGCTTCGAAAAGTTACTTTTTGATCCGGTTCTGGTTTAAATTCCTGCAAAGATAACGGTTGTTTTCGGTTTTTGCTTCAGAGCCTAATGATTAATTTTCAATTTTTAAAATCTTACCCTAAAATAAACAACCCCTAAGAGCTACAGGGTGACTATCTTAAATACTAAAAAACCTTTGAACAAATGTAATTGTTATTTTCCATTAGCAGAAGAATTTTCATGGTGATACATGTCTTACCATATGGTATAAAATCGCAAAACTCGTAAAAAGTGGCATATAATCATCTATAAGAAGGGATGAAAACGCGGTTTACATCTTTTAATAGCCCTAGCGAATCGATAACTTATATGAACTACTTTTTTAAAAAAATATTAATTTTTTCGAAAAAGCACTGATTTTGCAGAGGTAACTTTAACCCCCGATCTCTCCCGAATATGAGCTCAAACGACAAAATACACATCCCTTAAAATATCTATATACCAAAAAAATTCGGAGTTTTTACCTCGGGTGGTCTACTTGCAAGTTCGTGTTAAGTGCCCTAAGGGAGAGATAAAAATAAAGAATAGTGAAAAAGATTGTATAAAATGGTATGCTTGAACCAAAAAAAAACCGTTTTTGTTTTCGGTTCATATCGGAATTTAGTTCCGGCCAAAATTTCGTGTTTTTTTTTCATTCAGTTCCGGTTCGAAGTCCTAGGAAAAGATCAGTAAGTGGAAAGATTCGATTTTAAGAAACTGAGAAATTCTGAGTTTCTGAAGGCATTTTTTGAGCGACATCGACAACTAATTTTCTAATCCTGGATCGTAGTCTTCTTTAGTAGGAAAATTGGTCAAAATATAAAAATATGCTAGAATTATTCGTGTCTTATCGAATTCAAAATAATCTCTCTATTAAAAATCAAGTTTACTAAAGATGCAGACTTCAAGATATCGTCAGACAGGTTTTAGTTTGTGTTCTTCAGCTGATAAGTTTGTCTTTAAAGATAATTTGTAAGTTATTTTTAGAATATTTTCTAACTTTATTACTAATTACTACAAATTTTCTACATTTATCTTCCTAAACACATATATTGTATCGATATTAATATTAACAGTACGTTTTGAATTAATTATGAATGTAATAAAATGTCTATTCAAGCTTGAAAAATATGAAAAATTTAGGTCGGTTTAAAGGTCATCGTACAGAATCATAAAGAAACAAATATTAAAATCAGGGTAACATTTTATTAAATTATAACATATCTGTACGGATAGTTTACCCTCAATGAAAATTAAAAATTCTTGTGTTATTTGTGTGTGTGTGTGTGTGTGTGTGCGCGCGCGTGTGTGTAGAGGGTGATTGAAAAATTGTCGTAACAAAACGCGTAACAACCGCGTTCAGTAAACACAATTAATCTTTTCTATTATCTTGTAACTATATGTATAGTATAACATATATATTGCAAGTTTCATCGACGAGCACCCCAAATTAGTGATGGCACATTAATTCTATAGCCATGCAAACACCATAGATCCAAAGCATTATCATCTGCTTGATACAAAACAACAAATACGCTATATAAAGGTGACATAAGATCGATTTTCGTTTAAACGATCAACTAATATTAGTGTCCAAACGAATTAAACTTTTAAGAGACTATATGCACGTTTACGGCTAAAAAAAATGCACATGGTCCAGAAGGATGATCAGGCGAGATGGAGAGATAGGGGGGCGATTATAACGCTTAATTTCCAACTAGGAACACTATCCAGATTTTTAGCCCATGTTCTTTGCTATATAATAGGGATGATTTTCGGTTGTCATATAAAAATGGTGTTGGGATGTTTGCCGGTAGGATTAATAGTGTCTATTGAGCGTGTTTTATTTCATTGTTGGCGTTTTGTTGTCTACTTTTGTTAGGTTAGCAATGTGCAAGTAGCCTCTTTTGTTTGGTATTTATTTTAGTAAGCCTGAAACACATTCATTGGGTTTTTTCTTTACTATTCTTTTATTATGTATAGAGAAAAATAAGGGATAGATTATACGGGGGTCTATTTTTTTTTCTAAATCTAGGTACTTATACGTAGATTGCGAGGGTGAACTAAATTTTGTGATAATTTTCTGTTTGTTGTCTTTCCATGTGTTTTTTTTTTACCCTCTACCATCTACTAGTTTTATTATGGCGATTTTCTGTAATAAATTCTGTATACAAGTCGAGTTGTTCAGACGGTGTGAGTGTGTGTATGCGCGCCCCGTCTTCTACAGTTAATATTTATTGTTGTGGCTGTCTAAGGCCATTTAAAAGAATGATAATCCGAAAATTACGATCGTAAAGCTATAAGATACATTTAAAATATAAATTCAATAGTAAAACGGCCATATCGAAAGAAGTTAAAGTAACATATGTAAGTTTAGTTTTGGATATTCACAATACTCGCTCACTTTCTATCATATCAAGTCATTGTGGTCCAGGTTTGGAATGTAAATTGAACAGGTCTTATCTGACTGGCAGCAGCAGTACTTTACTAATAAACCATTGTTGGTTCAGTAACCGAAACCCTATTGTTCTGTCATAAATGCCAACTTACTAGAGAGATAGTCTTACCATGAAATCAAGCTACTTAAGACAACTAAAATGAAGAATCTAATCAAAAATTAAAACGTATTTTTAGACAATCAATCAACTCCGGTTGCACTTTTAGATATTGGACAATGCAAATTGGTTGCAGTTTATTTCTCCCCTATTCAATCCTAACAACAATCTATTATTGTGAAAAATACAATTGTAGAAAATAATAATAATGCCCGCCCTTTTACATGCATCCCTCAAAAATACTCGTCGACTCTCTTCTTATTCTCTACCTATAATATCGTGTATACTTATACACGAGCTTCTTTTCGTTTTTCTCTTTTATTGAATAGCCTTAATACGTATGGACATTTATGGCCCGCTGTTTGACGCGGCAAATCACGAATTTGCTTTCTTTTGTTGGCCGTCTTTGTGTTGAAGATAAACCCGTAACTGTTGGCATTTATAACGATTCTAAATGGTTATAGTTCCTGTCACATACATTTACACAACTATAGGATGTTCTTATTTTTATAACCATACACATGTAATAATAAATTATCCACAAAATCATTCAATTAATTCAATCGGAAATAAGAACAAAAAATATTCGCACTTAATTTGAAACACACACACATATACAGGAAGGGTATAAAGTAACGCATAGTTCTCATACGTTTTTTATACAGGGATGAAAATCTAAATGCATACAATTTATACGAAACTCCAGGGTGTCTAGAGATCATTTGGAAGTTGGTCGTTTCTGACGATGTCGCGATTTTCAAAAACCAGCTAAACAGCCAAAACGACAATGAATGACTCAAAGACCCTCCCAACATTATTTTTTTTTCATTTTTCTCCATTGCATCCTAGGAAAATGGAAGACATTTGCCCCTGGTCTAGAATAAAATAGAGAAATACAAAAAAAAAATCAATGTTGAGAGGATCCCCGAGTCATTCTAATTGTAAGTCGTTTAACATGCATAATTCATTTTTCAAAATTAACTGATGAAAATAAAACAGTAACGGATGGCTTGCAATGCTTATTCAAAGCAGTTGTGTTTTGCTTGTGCTATGCTGATGCATGGATAATATGATGACAGAGAATCTTGCAAATTTTAGGAATTTTTCTCTTAAAAATGTTCTCTCATGCCCCCCTATTATTTTTACATGTCTGAACGAAGAAAAATATGTTCTACCCAAAAATGCAATAAAGAAATAAAAGTTGGTACTTAAAAAAATTGATGATAATGTCATTTCTTCGCAATAGTAACTAGTACAGCTGTTTCGGCTCAGTCATGAATACTTAGATAATTAAAAAAAAAAAGTTATCTGTCGTAGAGTTTTTCGAAATTTTTATTAAAAAAAAGTTATGAGGATTATGTGTCACTTTATACTCGGCCTGTATATACATACCTTCATGAAAAAAACTAGGGTGGTGTGATTTGTTCGATCAACCATTGAAACATTGAAGGGCTGTTGCTTGGGAAATATTTGCACCACATCCGATTCGTTTCATTATAGATTGTGCGTGAAAAAGGGGATGGACCTTATATAATTCTTTATTGTTCGTTCATTTTAACTGTAGGGTTGTGTTATTTTACAATTAAAGGTTATTCAATTGTATTACCTGAAACGTCCATTCTTGTATGTGTGTTGGTGAGAATCTTCGAAACGACACCCCGGGGGTGCTGGGACATTCTCAGGTGTTTTTTTCGATTGTGGAGGTGTGAGAGATAGACGCCGCCACAATGTCTAGTGTGGTCCGGTGGTTCGTCCATTCATAATAAACCGACAATCGGAATTTGGGGAATTTAGGACCACCTGAATTTTTTTAAAAAAGAAGTGGCAAAGTTTAAAACAATCTAATGGATTTTGTATTGATTAAGAAATATTGTGTAAATAAATTGGTTTTCATATTTGAATAACCTCGATTTGATTTGCGAAATAGCCAATTAATGAATGAAATGTTGGATGATTCGGCAGAATTCTTCAAAAGATCGAAAAAAAAGCAACTGTTGATGAGTATTGTTATACATTCTTCTACCACTCTAATATAAATCTATTGTCGCTTAAATATAAACCCAAAGAGAGAGAACACATCCGTCCCTAATTCCGACAGACAATAAGAGAACAGCACAATATACAAATAAATAATGTAATAAAAATGAATATAATACACCAATAAAGATCTAGGGTTGGTTTATAACCTACCACCACGTGTATATTTTGGAAAGAAATTACAACTAAAAATTCATAGGCTAGAAAAGGGGCCAGGCAGTCTGGTCTCTTCCACTGTACGTTTTCTCATCTATACACCCTTGAATGATGAGTCCGAATTTTAGCCGAAACCGGCCCCCGATCAATCATTACTAATGTGCCATGACAGTGAGCATTGTCATTTTTTCTTCTATTGTTGTCTGTTTTTTTTTCGTGTAACTCATGAATCAAATCAAGACTAGTCTGTTTTTTTCTCTCCGCACAGTTAATTGTTCATTGTTATTGTTGTACCTGAAGAATTATGGTCGTACGTATTTAATTGCAGGATAATAATTTTCAGGAGAATACAGGATGATATGAATGGACCATTTTTGTACACGACTACTACGTTACTCTTGAATGAGAGATTAATTATCGAAAAAAACTTACTTATTGTTGTTATTATTATCATGAAAGATAGGATCATTTTGTTAGTACTACAAAACTATTTTTAAAAGTTTTAGAGATATAATAAATAATAAGTGGAGTAAATTATACGGATGACATTTTTTTAACATTATAAAAGAGAAACAGGACAGGTTGTGGTCCACTACAATATTTTTAGATTTTTATTCGAATAATGTATGCACATACATTTCAACTCTTTTGTATATTGCCGCTTTTCAAATTGGGCACACCATTCAAGACTAATGGAGAAATGGTTTTCGTGTTGTTAAATTGTTGGACAGCCGTGTACTAACACACCGCTTCTATTCCATTCAATATAAAATATATTGAGGAAGAATTTTTTTTATTATTACACCTTTAATTTTTGTAATTTTTGAGAAAAAATTTGAAAAGTCCACTTCAGATTCGTGCCTCTTTCAAGCATTATTTGCCCACACAATTAAGGGTCGATATGCATGAAACAACTAATAATTCATTTAAAATTATTCATACTTTTCAATGGACCGTACCATTTACGTAGGGAAAACAATACATACACATATGTAGAGCTGATAAAGGACGAAAGGGGTTATAGCCCTAGACTACAATAGCCACAATAGCGCAAACACGTTTTAACATTACAATGGTCAGATTTAATTTAATCTGGCATAGCGCACACACACATACATAGAAAAACTCCACATACTATAATAATAGTAATAATAACAAAACGGTAAACAAAGATAGAGATAGATTTTTAACCCTTACTGTATGTGTTGTATAACAACAATAAGAAATTGTTTTCACGATTTTCTTCTATTGGTATTTGTACCCTATTTGAAAATCCATCCCCTAGGACTAATGTGATTAATATGATGTGAATATTGTGAATGTGAATTGATTAAGCGAGTCGACCACCATCATCATCATCATCATCGTCACCACGACTGGTTCAAGTAGGGTTTTATTCAATGGTGGTTTTGTCACAAGTTTTGGAGATTAATTGCAGCAACATAGCATTAGAGTCCTTCACGATTGATATTCAATTAATTCTTTAATGTGTTCGGTATCCAGTTAAAAGATACTAGAAGGGAGATAGATATAAATAGAAATAGAGAGGTGTTAAAGTATACGGTAGCAATCATATAAACAGTTGGTGGTATGTATTGTTTACAACATTCCACGAATCTTGATATTATCATCATGATTCTGATAGATAATTAAAATATATTCGATTTTCAATTAATGTGATGATTGTGTATTTTTTTGGACAACAACAATAAGGCTATTTTTGTAGAAATGATTATAAAGAAAGAGGGAGAGTTAGAGTTGAAAAATTGGCTGTATTTCTATTTCGTTTCTCTTTTTTATTCCAATCAATTCAACCCTCAAAGCATTACAAATTGTAACAATATCAATAACAAGGACTTTACTATTTACAAGAATACTGGCTCAACTTGAAAGGTCTTTGAAAATTGTATACACATACATACACCCATTTATAGATATATACCGAAAAAGGGCATTATACAAGTGGAAGTGGGCTTGAAAAATCCGATTTATTCCCTCAAAAACCCACCCTCAATAAGAATAGAACATGTTGTTATGACTAACAAACGATATTCGTCCTTAAACTGTTTGAATATACGTAAATATTGGAAGAAAAAAAATGTAAAAATTTATCAAAACGCAAGTAGTATCGGTGGTAGTGTGTGTATTGTCATTTGCAGACGTTATATGTGTACACTTTAAGAAGGCAAAAACAGTTTTCACCCTCTTATTTTCCCTAAAAAATAGAAGCGCATCAAATTTGTATTTGCTGTTGTAATCAACCAATCATTTTGATGATTAAACAACATCTAATTTGATGCCAATCAAACAAATCAACCAACACAATTTTATTTAAAGTTCATATATAACACACCTAGTTGTGTTTTGTAAACTAATTTATTTTTAATCTGTTATCACAACAATAATCAAATAGTAATCAGAATCAAGATAATGTTGTTGGAATAAATTGATTAGAATTACACGAATATCAGGGGTTGATACTGGTTGATTTGATTTAGAAGCCAGATTAAAAAGTATTGACAATACGACGTCAAAACCACCCTTAAAGTGTAGGCGTATAGAGAAACATCTTAAAATTGATTCTCAATTTACAATTTAATTAATTTTGTAGTGGTAATGGTGAATCATTTGCACCTTTAGTCAAGTGTGTGTATGTGTGTGTTTTATTTTCTACTTCCTCCTTTTAACAATAACAATAATATGAAAAGACGCGAGAAAAAGAAGAGAAAAAAATAGAATAAGAGAAATTGTTGAATGGGTCCGACACTGTTGGACAAAAGGGACAAAAACCTTTCGGCATTCGTAACGCGTGTATATTTTAGCAAAACGCTTTTGTTAAAATATATTGAATAGAATAAAACTGTGCAGTAGGATTCAATACAGTTTTGAATGGTTGATATAATACATTGTCATATGGTCTTTTCGTTTCTGTGACAATACACGGTTTGTATGAGAGCTTGTGTCTGTGTGGCATCCAGAAACTATAGAGAAAAAGAGAAGAATAATGGA
This sequence comes from Mylabris sibirica, assembly GCA_039776855.1. Lineage (NCBI taxonomy): Eukaryota > Metazoa > Arthropoda > Insecta > Coleoptera > Meloidae > Mylabris > Mylabris sibirica. The sequence goes on along the minus strand of CM077839.1, from coordinate 9,962,717 downwards.
GGATAATAGAATAGCACCTTCCGTTGATGACAATGATGATGATGATGATGATGTGATTGTACCCTTACCAATTATACCTGAACCAAACCATTCACAATTCAACTTAATTAAACAAATTTATTAATCATTTCTAAATTTTGGAAAAATAATCAATAACTCTAAACGTCGAAGAATGGAAGCTGGATTCTATAAAACAGATGTTTTATAACAGATATAAAATATTATTGCCGCTATAAACGGAAAAAATCAACTTCAGTCACACAATTTGTCCAGATGTTGGGTTACTTTAAGAATTCCCAAAGTTTGCTCTTCAATCGACGAAAAACAGTGAATACACAAGATTAGGATTAGTTGCAGAAGGGCGACTCAATGTCTGGACATTATAAACAACACTGGTATTCCCCAAATGATGTTTACAGCCATATTCCAGGTGCTATTGACACCTGCACACCAGAACAATCGACTCAAAGTTGCTAGGAAACCGCCACACAGTTAAATCTAAAGATTTGTTAAATCTGCATGTATACCGACAATTTTTTTCATTTTTTTTTTTTTTTGTTCATCATCGGGAATTTCTCAACTTTAATCCAGTTATTCGCCCGATTTCTTCTCAGAATCGGTCAATCTTAACACCAACTTTGTCCAGGTGTCCATTAGTATATTCCTAAAGCGACACACAAATATTAGCCATCGTCAAAATGTAGAGTCGGGCTATACGGCTATTCTTCGAGGGCGATACAGTTCAGTTATTATGAAAAGAGCTCCTCAACATTAGTATGGGCCCTATGGAATAGTCGTTAGTTAGAACAATCATTCCCGGAACTATAACTTTAAAACTAGACACTATATAGCTTGTTGAAATCGAGAAGTTAATACCTACGCAAAAAAAATCACTAAAAAAAATATATATCACTGAGGGTAGTAATATGAGACAACATTATTGTGGCTATTCCCGTTTTTCTTCCTCATGAGTCCTTCGTACGTACACGTCAATTGAATAAATAGAAATAGGGGACTATCTGTAGATTGCCTATCAGTAGATCTGACAAAAAAAGAAAATAATAGTAACTTAATCTATAAAACCTCTGAGAGTCTTTGATGTGTAATCGAAAATAAATATCAGTACTGATAATATCTAGTCGTTCTGTATACATACTATAAACGGTCTCTCCTCCTTATACATACATCTTCAAACTTATAGATATTTGTATTGTATTTGATCTAATAGGATTTTACACGTATTGGGCAATTTTTTTGCGGAAGTTTTCCTTTCACATGGACTTAAAATAAATAGAATGTTTGATATAAATAGTTTTTTACTTATTCTTTCTTTATTATTAAATCTAATTTCCTTTAACTATTCTAGTCGATTGATTCTTTTCTTCTTGGAGGTGATCTTAAGAAAATTTCCAGTATCCTCATTCAAAAATCAACACCTCCCATTGTTGGAACACCTGTCTACAATACTTTAATTTCATACAAATTTGCTACAATGAATGGGAACGAAAAGTGGAATTGTGTTATGGTATATGAAAGTAATCACCATCAAACCGTATCATTACGCTTAATTGTTTGTATAAACATCAACCTAAACTAATCCAGTCTTGATTTAATTAACAACGCATTCTGTAACGTCTATTTCATTGCGTAATTTACAATTTCATTCCGTTTTTATTTTTTCGGTTAACTTGTAATTGATACTTTATAGTTTCCATAATATGCTGAATAAATGAATATTTGATTTGATTTTTGAATGGAAGAAGTCAAACTGTTTTGTAAGTGTATATCGATGCACGCCCTTTTCCAGTTGCTCTAGAAATATAAAAATAGAATTTTTGTCAAGAGAACTTATACAACAGTGCCCAGAAACCATATCGAAGCGGGCCTAATTCGCAATTGAATCGCAAATGTTACATGTATCGATCAACTGTTATGTTAATTTCAACTTGTTACAATAATACAAGATCGTTTATATGTATATAAACGGGAATCTTTGTATAAATCAAAGTAGAAAAAAGACCAAAAGGGGTGTACCAAATGAATATAAAATTGGAACGACGTTCGACATTATTTTTTTTTTTGCTCTATTCTTCGGTCTGTATTCGGTTGCACGGAATTCTCTCCACTATACTACAAAATATCAACCTACCAACATTACTTTTTCTTTCTGCAGTTGTTGTTGTTGTTATAAACCGTTACCCTTTCGAGGGTAATATCGACATTTCTCGTCCAACAATAGATCCTATTTTGATATTCGACAATTCAATATACATGTTACAATTTCTCCATCTCTATCTCACTTGCTTTCTATTACATACACATTCTCCTCTATTAATACATGGTGAAATAGTTTGATTATAAAAAGGAAGGTGGGTTTATGTGTGTAGGGCGTACATTTTTAATATACGATTTAGTTGTTATTGTGTATAGGAAATGTGGTGATAATGGTTGGATAGAATTGAGACGTTGACAGTTCTAACGGCCTAAATCCGCAAATCTTTATTAAACAATATGTGGATTTCCTTCAAGACAGATTTATAACACCAACAGGGCGAAATGGGTTGGAAGAGAGGTCTCCTGTCGTGCTATTTTTCCTTTATTTCTTTTTGAAATGAACGTGCAATAATTTATTAGAAATCAGTTTGAATTCCGACCATAAATAATACGTTCGAATTAAAATTATTACAAAATTACATCACAAACATTTAGAATTGGCAATTTCAAACAGAAACAACGGCAATTCTAAATTTATAAACGTACCTACTGTTTTTATTTTTCTAGCTCATTCGAAAAAGTCACGAGTAAGCTCCCTAGGTTTAGAATAAAAATTAATTCTATTTATTTTGTGGAGATTTAACCATATACTAGCAGAAGAGATGTCCGATTCAACTGACAATCATAAACAGTTCTATCAGGGTTGTTTGTTTATCCACACTTAAAGTCACCCCAATACGGAAAGATAACGATGATTTGAACGAATCTACCCTAATCTAAAGTCAAAATTTAATTTAAATTCTTAGAGCAGAGAGTAAATAAGCCTACAGTTTTTGTAGTAGTTTCACTAGTAAAATTTACAAAAAAAATCTCAAAATTTCGATTAATTTGAAAATTGTATAATAAATTTAATGATCCATTTCAACATAATTTAGCAGCATATATCATGAGCATTTGAAATTCAATTAACAGCATTATTAAAATGAAATCATTAAGAATTCTCGAAGTTTATTCCCATAAAAGTTGTATTGTTAAAATAAAGATTAGGTACATATGTTTCTTCAGATCTATATACATATAAGCTATACATATCCATATGTATATAAGCATATTATTGTGAAAACAATGTTTATACCGGCAGAAAATATTGGATAGAAACATTACAGAATCATCTCTCTCCTTTCCTCAGTCATTTTCTCACATGTGTTAGAAACAGGTCGAGCATCTTCTAATACTCATTTAACTCCATTGAACAGACGAAGAAAAATGTCTACTGTTTCTCTTTAAGTTAAGTTGATGAGAAAATGATAGCGAGTGGAAACATTGCCAATTTCCACAAGTTAGACAAGACAAATAAGAGATGGAATGATGAAACCGGGAGATATACTTTACTATGTTTCTATCTAATTCCGCAGAGCTGTATATATTTTTTTATCATCCCATATTTGAGAATGAATTTCTGGTTTACTAAAACAATAGCGTTATTATTAAATAATTGAGGACGCAGTTCCTCAAATTTCGAGGATCTGTGTCCTCAAACTGATAAGATTAATCGATTTTTAATCACAGATAATACTGTAGTTTGTTACAAGTGTGATTGTTAGTGTGGGTTAGTACATAATAATAACGGAAATTACGTTTTTTCAACTTAACGTAAGTAGTTTTCGAAAAGTTCAAGAAATTCTTCAGTAAATCATCGACGTTCCTGTATTTTATATCCAAACTCGTTCAAAAATGAATTGAATATCAATAAAACAAGATTATTCGAAAAAAAGGTTTTTTCAAAGAAACTATTCGTAATTAATAAAATATCATTAAACAAATGTGCGATTAGTATACGAAAATTTAAGAGTTTCCTCAAATTTTTCTTTTATTATTTGAACAACTTTGACTTTGTAATGGCAATATCGATATATACTTGCAAATTTTAATTCATAAAACTAATATTCCAGTAGACATTTTAAAAAATACATTTTCAAACAAAATTTAGAGCGCAATTGAATAAATTTTAAAGAAATTTATCATACACGACACATAAATTAAAGATCGTTCACCCATCAAATAATGACATATTTGTTGAAATATTTATCATACAACAATCAATGTTGTTATTTCTATTGAAATTATGCTATCGTTTAATTGAAGATGTAAGAGGCGTTGACTATTTACACAGTTTCTCCGCCTCTTGTCGATTGTGATCTTCAATCTTACTTGTAACTTGTAGTAAGTAAACAATTTAAAATCCACTTATTACAGGGTAAAAAATATATTTGACAAGAAAGAGGAATCCAGGAAAAAAACCCAGACGTGTTTCTATACTCTTGCTAACAAATTATTTAGCGTAGGTTTCATTTTTGAAGTAAACATAGAAAAATACGAGTATAATCGATTATTTGTCTTGTAAAGAATTGATGTTTTCTATGTGATATTTACATACAATAAACATTTTGGCTTTCAATAAATTATCATCTTAACATTACAATCAAAGACGGTATTATAAAAGATGGAAAAAATCTTTTAGTATATAACATAAGATAAATTGAAGAGATTGTCAGGCAATTGTTGGAAATATTTTTTCATTGTTAATTTTTTCTTTTCTTAATAAAGCCATACGGATAATATTATTAACAGAAACATCCCCTATATTATGTGCGATTAAATTAGCAAAAACATATTGCCAACACGCGTCCATTAGATCGCATCATTAAACATCTCTCGATATTTCATATGTCGTGACAAAAGCCTCCTATATACACACATATGTATGTATATATTTATACATAATATGTTTCTTCTTTTCTCTATAGATATAATATTCCAACCACTATGTGTATAGAGACAAACTTTATTGTTGAAAATTGAATTGACTAAAGCTGGGACTGAAGCGTGTCGCATAATATCCAACATTATCGTTTTGTATTATCGCCATTATCGTTACAATAATGTATTATAAGGTAATTATTAAATCTGCATTCGAAGTAATGCTAATAGTCCCATACGATAACCCACCCCTAGATTATTTCAAGGCTGGTTATGTATATATACTAAAGCCTAAAGGGTAGTATATTCACTGATTATATTATCTTCAAATCTTTTTAATATATTCTATACCTAAAAAGAAAAAAATCATTATGGTGGTAGTTGTAAGGTATCGATATAGCCGCACCTTAAGAATTTTAACCCAACAACCACCTGCCGTCCATAAAGTGAGTTCGTAGACAATTCGTCGCCTTTAAAATTCTTTTATATGAGAGACAATTCGGCGCCGGAAAAACCCACCAATCACTACCATAAATAAATAAATTCATAAAATTTCAGTATCAGGTATGGGTTAAATACAAACATTCCATCGATACTATAAACGTAGAGGGACAGGGGATAATTTTAAAAGATTTGAAAGTGAGAATTTAGCTGAATCACGAGATATTAGACACGCGAAGAAGTTGAACATCGTATAAGATTATTTTATAAAAGCTTAAACATAAAGCTAAACAATTCAATGGAACAATGTTGCTATGTATGTAGGTATATAGCGTATATAGTGGAAAGAAATGATGGAAAAGAATGTGTTTATGTATTTGTGTGTGTATAATGGACAATAAACCGGAAACCCTCTCGAAAAATTGTGTGAGACTGATGGAAGGTTTGAAATACAAAAGGTGTGGTCAGTTTTCACAGAAAACAAAAATGTTGTGTTATTGTGTATAATAATATGTACCTATATTTATAGAAATTCTACAAAAAAAAAAGAAAAATTGTGAATACAATGAAGGCAACAAGGAGAGACAGAAAGAAGTTATAATAAGGTATAACAGTGTTTTTATACCTGAACGGCATTCCACTGTGCGCTATATTTTCTTTCTGCCATTGATAAAAGGGAATAGTCTTTTCTTTATTTATATTTATACATAAATCCACTATACGAATCCTATAGGTGTTAGTCCATTCATTTTCTGTTTTTATTTGTGGAAAAATTGACAAGAATGGAACAATGTTGTGGAAGATTTTTCGACGGCTTGTTGTAAGAACTGCATGCGTAGGATTCATTCATAATTTTTGAAGAGATCATTACAGGGTAGTTTTTCGATTAGATCCTAACACTACAGAAATTCGAATTGTTAGACTTGTAATGGCAAATTCCATTCCAACAATAACAATCTCAACTATAGAATGTTTATTTGGTAATTGTTACAGTTGTTGCGTAATTAAAATCTTTTGCGATAGAATTTATTAAATTTTTAAGTAAAAACTAACTTAATTGCAACATTTTCCTAATAGTAAATCGTAATTTTTCAGAAATCATACGTTAAAGTTTTATAAGTCAATGTTTATTGCACGAGTTTAAATTTGCAAAAATTACAGCGCCAGCGACCTGGAATTATACAGTTTGTCAGTTTCCACCAAACTAATATAATGATAATGATTCAAATAATGTCCCCAAGGAACATTTTATAAAGATTAGAACCTCGTAGCTCATATGAAAGTTGGTCGAAAATTTGCTCGTTTTGGACAATGTCGCAATTTTCAAAAACATAAGCTAGACACGTAAAACGATCAAGAATGTCTCGAGGATCCTACCAATAATAATTTTCTTCGTTTTCCTGCACAGCATTCTAGAGAAAATACAAGAGTTGGCCACTTGTTCCAGAAGAAAATGGAGGCAAATAAAAAAATCAATGTTGATAAACACTTCAACATCATCAGAAACTAGCGTTTTTGACGAACTCTCAAATGAGTTCCGACGTCCTAGTTTTGCTAAAATGTTCTCCAAGAACTACCCAATAAATACCTAAAATATTTTCTAATCGCTTAATCATTTCAATTGAAACGGCCAAAACTGTGTGCTTTCAGTCTGGACAGCCTGTATACGTACAGGTTGTCTGGTTTAAATGCGGTTAATTCTTATAAAACTCCCGTTAGTTGGCGGGCGCTTCAGGAAATATTCCAAGGATGTGTAAGAGGATCCCTGGAGATCATTTTAGTACAATTAGGACCCCGTAGCTCATTTGAAAATTGCAGCATTATCCAAAATAAGCGTTTTATGACCAACTTTCAAATGAGGTTTTAATTCTGCTAAAATGGTCTCCTGTTGACCCTCTACAAATCTTTACAGGAGTTTCACATTGACCACACTTAAAACAGACACACGGTATAGGTAAAATTATGAAAAATGCACAGCAAACGTTAGTTTACTTATTCTTATTTTCAAACTGGAAATTTTCAAAGTGCTTGAAGTTCAGATGTGTGCTAAACAAAATTTAAATGAAATATTCTTTGGGCCCTTGTGGGTCCAAAGAAAATATTTCGCTGCCTCCGGCTCTCGTAGGTAAGTAGACTACTAAGCTGTGTCTATAGTTATAAACGCACTGTTTCTAATGTGTTTACCGCTTCATAAAAGTTTTATTTTTAGCGATTTTTTTTTAAAAAAATTAGCTTATGACGAGATCCTCACTTTTGAATTTCCGAAAAATTTTTGCACAGAAGTTCGTTTTGGGACCTCAGGAACGCATATCCACCGTGGATATATGTATATCCACGATAACTGCCGTAAAAATACACCAATCTTAATGAAACTTGGTACAAAAATCGGTCTTTGGAATAGCTTGGATGAGTTCGTTGGCCAGACTAGTGGGGCCAACACTTTTGGAATAGGAGCTGAAGAAATGTTAAAAAAAATCATTTTCAATATTACATTTGCTTAGACTTTGATGAAAATTAAAATAACAGTAGAGCCGTCGATCCTCTATGACCCAGAAAAAAAATCATCAAAATCGGTTTATTGGATCGCAAGAAAAATGCAAAAATCTCTTTTTTGAGTATAAGCAGTAAAATCACATATCTCAGGTGGCTATGTGTTAGCAGATTTTCCGCATCTCCAACGACAACGTTAACTTTCAAGTTTTGCACATGTTCACAATGTTGAACTTTGTAAAAATATGAGAAAATATGAGAAATTGCAACATGGGGAAACATGTAAAACATTTTTATCAATGGTTCAAAACGAATGAAGCCAATATTTACTACCCTTCTCGTTAGACAGGTGTACCAACCGTTACATTAATGCATTAATAATATAATAGAATCGAAATTCTATTGACCACTGGCCGATAGGGTGGATGAGTAGATTATATCATAGATTTTTTTTTGTATTATTTCATTTTCTACTGAATCATTGTTTGTGCATCTATATATGACTGGATTTGATTGAAATTTATCGAACTATAGTACAAAAACAGCAAAAACAGTTCGGTTTTGCTGGTCAACAATAGTTTACTAATCCGCCCATGTACAAATGTGTTGTTTTAAAAATCAATTTTGAACACGTTTTGAAAATTTCAAACAAATAAAAATACATATACCTACCTACACCTATACATTATGTAGATATGTATGTATAATAATAGTAGGTAGTAGGAATGATAAAGATGCTATTTGTGGTTATAGTATAGATGAGGGTGGAAGATCACGACAGGGTGCCGTGTGCTAATGACCGCCATAAGGGGCGTACACCATGTCACATACACCCGTAACCACACGACAATTACCACCTACAACCCTACGATATTTACATGTTATAATAAAGAATAATGCCATGGATTTTTGTAAATATGTTTAGACGGTATAAGTGTTTGGGAGTGGGATTTGTTTTTGAATTTTGAAGATTTGTATGAGACAGATAAAAGGGAAGAGGGTGAATTTCTATTTAATAAATAACAAGGATAAGCAAATATGTAGGGTGCAAATGAGAGATTGGTTTTGTCTCTTCTTCATATGTATGTGTGTATTAAAGAGATTAAGTCGAGGGCTTTTATACAATTCGCCTTGTTTATGTTGAGTGGTTGTGAAATGTTTACGTATGTCTTTGATAGTTTGAGGTCTACTACTATATAATTATAGACGGTATTGTAAATTATAATAACATTGTCAAGACTCGAGTTTTTTTTTATTGTATAGTTGTTTGGCTAAAGGAACGCCTTTAAATCACTAACCCCTGTTAATTAAAAACTATAACAATAGTAATGAATAGAATTGCAACCATCCCCTCAGACAATTGTTGTCAAGAAACTGACACCTATTGAGGATGTACGTTGTGACCATTCTAACAAGGCCCAATATACTGGTAAGCTATTGTTAAGAATAACAGAACAACAAAAAAAAAATTTGAAATAAAATAAAATATAGACCGTGTATACACAACAATAATAACAAAATTGTTTGTGCGAGTGTTTATTTCTATATACCTACCCTCATTTATACATACAATTTCAAAAACACCTGTACATAAAAGAATAAGAGACAAAAAATTAACATAACAATAAATGGGCGGTGCTTAATATAGCGTTAGTGGGAACCACAAACATCTACAAATAATAGATGAACTCCGCCTATTATTTCACTATTGGCTGATTTATATTGTAAAAGCGCATGCTCTATTATTGGTAATGGACCGGAATCTACACACAACGATACAGAGTCCGGTTGTATTCTGTAGGGTGAACGTTATTACAACATTACCTGTTAAGATTCCGTCAAATGCCGCCATTGTTCCTATTACAATAATAATAATAGTAATGATAATAACAATAATAATAATAAGGAATTAATCGCGAGTTCAATACGTGAGTGTTAAGTTACATTATTGATTCCTGAAATAATAACAATTACAATACGATTTGAGAAAAAATTGTTAATTTACACTTGAATCTAGTGACTTTACTGTTTAGTTTAGTTTTTGTTTTTGAAAAGGGAGTGAACAGCCTCAAAATTGATCTGGACCTACAGAGACAGGCCTCTAACGGCCATTTTATCAGGTATGTTGTTTGTAATTAAAAAAAAAACAAGTGTGGGCTAACTTATTTTTAATTCCAATTGGCATGGTTTTATTAAAATTGTTGGGATCTAATTGCTTAACGGTTTAATTATTATCTATTATTTTAATGAGACATCTTGGAAAAAAGCCATAAATTATAACAGTTTTCGTATTTCCCATGGCCCATCTTTTAATTATAATGAAATTCTCAATTATTGATTAATTATTGTATTTGGTGTTGCATTTAACTGAAAATTTCAATCCACCATCACAAATTCATAGCCAATTATTCGCTAAAAGACACGATTTTTAATATCCTGCGATCCTGCCACTATTTAATTGATTTCATCAACTTCCTTGTAGACTAAAAGGCGTCATTATAGTCGTTATTCTGCATTTTTTCTTGATTTTAATGATAATAGAATACACAATAACCACATTACATTACTCGGAAAACCATAAATAAATACTTACCTACAACAAAATACTTAACGTTAATCCAGCGCCACAAGAGAAAATTATTGCAAGCCCCCTTCGAAATAAGGAAGTTTGAAAATTTGCAAATAACCATTTAGATTTGCAATAGTGCTTGTAAAATTGGTCAAAATTTAAAACCACTGATTATGTGCCTAATTCGCAATAAGAGCAGTTTTTTTATAAATAAAACAGCTTAAGCATTACCGATAAATCAAGCCGTAATTACTAAATAAATTTTTATTTTTAATTTATTTAACTTTGAAGTTATTAACGATTTCAAAGTGCAGTACAACTCAATTAGGCGCCTATAATCTTGTCTAGTGCATGCTTTTTCATGGCATATGATAGTTATGAAAATCGTTAGATATTTTTGAAATTATAATCAGCAATTTTTACTTAAAAGCATCTAGAAAAGCCCCCCAGGCTCAAGGTTTGGTCCACTTCATATCCCTGTTTATCTATAGGTAAACTCTCCTGTAAATACTTAAGAATCCCTTAAACACTCCTGTCCAGTTAGCGAATTAGTTCAGTCAATTGGAGAACGTGTCCAGATCCCGGCAATCGTTTGCTGTACACATTTACACAAACACACAAATACATACAGTAGAGACCCTATTGGGATATTTTCCTTAAATCGCTCAACAGGAATTCAGACAGGGTCTCTAGGCTCGACTAGACAAACTCTAGTACTAATAGTGGGCGGTTCGTTTTGCCCATTCAACAATGTTGACCTTTCGGCCACACTCTTATCTTTAAAACATATAATTAACAATGTGAAAAGGGCTCCTTTAATACAATACCCCAACTGAAGTTTAACAAACAACAATAACAACATAATTAATTATAATAAAACGGGGATCACACGTTAAACACAATAATATACAGATTGGGCAGTTACTCTAGGTAAATTTGGAAAACATGCGTACCACTTGCATATAAGATAGAAAGAGATAGAGAAATGATAGGTGGTCGACACTTAGTCTCTCCCCCAAACAAACTATTTTGTTCTATGCCAAAATGCTTAGAATTTTTCCTTTAAAAAAACACGAACAATCAGATGTCAAGGATTTGGTATATTCATCATACGATATAAGAATTGCATTAGACAAAGAAGACACTAATATGCGTAAATCGAGTATTACAACTTATAAGTATGAAAGTGGAATAGAGAGACGGGCCGGATATTTTCCAAATGTACCTATTCCAGTGCCCAGTGCTGTATAAAGATTTCCTTTCGTTGCTGTTGTGATTCTTCAGTAGCTTAGAAGTGGTGTGTTTAAGACAAAAAGAGAAATGTGGAGAGAAAAAATCGTCTACCTGCGTGTTCTCAGGTGTTGGAAGATTGTTCGCCGTCGGAAAGCGTACTCTTTCTTAACACACACACACGCACGCATATCCATTGACAGCTCTATTAATGATTTAAGATTATTTGACATTTTACAACTGAAAAATATTCGTTTTTATGGAGAATTTTTATTGTTTCATGAATACCTATGTAGTAAGTTAAGTGTGAATTTTGTGCTACTAATTATTCTAATTTAATTTTAAATGTGTTAAACGAGAGAAAACATCTAAAGCTTTTGAATATTTATTATTATTTATAAAGCACATCGCCGGTCCTCTCTCTATCTATACAACACTTCTATATAAATCGTTCCATATTCATAAACATAAAGCCACTATACAAAAGGCGCACAAGTCTTGAATATGATTATAATTTAATGTTTGCTTTTATATTATTAAAACGGTTCACTATATTTATTCTTTTCTCCTACTTATGTATGTTTGATGGATTATGATGGGACACGGCTTTGTTTACATGGAATTGACACACAAACACGCACACATATGAACATGCATGTACAGTTTCAGCTACTCCATAGCTGAAAAACCGACGGCGGAGGTCCTTATAATACACACTTAACATTCTTATAAACGAGATTTTTTCAGTGAATAACATACCTATACACTAAAAATCAGAAAGTCTCATTCTACCTGTTTGTATAGACATTATTGCTTTAACGAGAAATGTATATAAAAGGACAATAAATCATTGATTCGAGAACGTAAAGGGTTGTGTAAATTATTTTTGTGTTTATTGCTATTTATTTGGAGTGTACAGGTAACTACAGATTTGTGACGGCACTGCAAAATTTTACAACATTTTCCCCGAATTTGTATACAAGATGGTTTATTGGTGGTAATAAATCGTTAGTAGAAAAATTGCAGTCAACGGTCAGTTATATGGATACCTATAATGGATATAATTTCTAAATGTCATTGGAGCTAATTTTGCAAAATTCACTCAATTTAGATCAGTAAATATAGAGGTATTGAAAGCAATAACTGATTCTATAAACTAGTATAACGTCTTCTTTATAAATGTTATAATTAAAATTCAGTCGACTATTTCTAGGTTTTGATTGGTTCAATTTAATTGTTAGTTTAGTTTATAAAAGGAATGAAATTGTTAATTAAAATAAATTGAATGTTTTCCACTGTGAAGACACAACTTGTCTTGTAGGTACAATTTTGATTTCTTGTTATAATGCTCGATTTTAATTGGGTAGTTTCACCGATATTCTTGGATAATTCTGGATGCTTATGACTTTACTATCAATTTAGGCATCTTATTGTTCGAAGCATTATCAACATTAAAATTAGGCATAGTTAGAGACAATTAAATTTCAATTAACTATAGAATTAAACTTTTTTTACTTTTATAAACACATTCCTAAAAATTAGGCGAATTCCCAAAATTTTCTAGAGTTATAAAGACTTCTTCTCAACTTGGAGTTTAGATTGATTGAAAAAGTATCTCGTAAAACATTATTTTCGATGCCATAATTCGTGTTGAGACGCTTATAAAGAGGTTCAATAATGATCTATCAACTAACCAATTTTATTTCCATTCACTTTCATTTACTTGACAATGACACAAAAATAGGAATGACAAAGTCTTCTTTCTAATCTCGTGTCTAATATTTAATAATGAAGTGAATATCCGTAAACAAATAGCTTTCAAACTTAAATCATAATAGAAACATTATAGTTGAATGTTGATAGAGACGATTTACTCTTTCAAATTCTTTAGAGCGTTGACTAAATTTATAAATTACAGAAAATTGTATCAACGAAAGAAGTCATTTGTCTTTAGAAGCGAATTTTCTTATTACAACAAACCCCCAGTAACACGGTAATGAGTCCGCGTTGAGGGAATCACTTATTGTTAAACTATTAAATTATTTGAATTGATCCATCTTTTAGCTATCATATGAACTGTTTATTCGTTTCAATAATCTATAGTACCTATTGAAAGCCCTTTTACTGCTCAAAAATTGATGAATCCAAGACCAAAAAGTCTAAATTAAGGTGGAAAAATTAGTTTTAAAACCTCATAAAGATGCCCGAATCTCTTTAATTTTAAACGATTCTAAAGAAAAATTCGTCGAAATACTAATGGTTTGTAATTCAAATGTTTCAAGAACTAAAAGTTGTGAAGGTAGCTGAAAAATTCACCAAATTTTTTTTCTCAGCACGATTTAAAACTGGAGCTCGCAAAAAATGAGTGTTGAAGCAAAAATGCTGTAAAATTTACATTAGAAAATTAACTTTAGCTGGAAAATTAACTTAAAATTACTCCTTTTTGTTATTCAATAGCAAATTCGCCAAAACTTTGGGATTTTATTTCAAAAACACGCCTAAAGTGTTGCAATTTTGCCTTTTATAGACTTACAAAGCAAAACTTGTGATTTAAAGTGTCCTAAAATCTAGAAGACTTACGAATAAAACTCATGATTTAAACACAAATGTCTTAAAATCTAAATTAGAAAACTAGAATTTAGCTTTTTATAAGTCAATGGCAAATTCTCCAAAACGTCGCAATTTTAGTGCAAAAACATGCCAAAAGTGTCACAATTTTGAATTTTTAGACTCAAGAATAAAGTGTAATTAAAATTGTAAATTTGGGTTAAAAAACAACTAAACTGTCTCAAAATGTTTACTGAAAGTCTAGAATCCAACTCAAAAACCAATTAAAAGTATCTACATAGATTTTTTTAATTCATTGCAAAAATTCGCTAAAAATCATTGCCTTAATAGCAGTTATAACACTTATAATAAATATTTCTTAAAATCCAAAGTAAAAGTCAATAATTTAACTCAGAAATAGATTTAAAATGTTCAAATTGTTAGCAGAAATTATTATAACGAAAATAACTTACTTTTTGTAGTGTCTGAGTTGCCTGAGCGTTATGCAAATACAGTTTAAAAAAAAATCGCCGTGCTCTACGAATCCGTGCAGTACGAACCTATGTTATAGAGGGTTTACTTTATAAATACATATAATAATCGTGTTAAAACAAGAAATCGGTCGATTAATTATAATTAAACGTAAATTAAATATATAGAATTCCGTTTTTGTAATTAAGACAGAGTCTGTAGTATTGGGTAGATTATATAAAATTAATTTCTTCATTTCTTCTTGTGCTCATAAATCTTGATTAAGTTGTTATACAATCGAAATATCAAAATTAAAGCATTCAATCAATCATTTACTTAATGATTAATTTCAACACATCAGATATGAGTGGTTATATTAATGAAGCTGAGACTATAAAACACTATGTATACTTCATAAACAGCTTTCTCATATTATTTTTCTTGATTGTTTGATTTTACACCATAGTACAATATTCCTACAATTGACTATTATTATTGTTAAAAATGAATATAATAAATAAACTAAGCTGTAGAGACTATATAAATAAAGATTATATCCTATGTTTTCAAAAATTTTGTTCTTTTTTTTCCTTATAAAAATTTGAATTTATAATTGTATCGCCACATAAATTTACCCCACGGGGTGACAGAATGAAATTTTGAACACATTTTTTTTTTCTTTGAAAATGAAAACGAAATGCACAAATTATAAGACACATAAATTTCATGTCTATCCGTAAAAATAGGAGTCCACAACGGCTACTGACAAAAAAATATTGGATAATTTTTTCAAAACAAATCAATAATAGGCTCTAATTAATATTTTTACAAAATATCTAATCAGGATATAATTAGGATATAATTAGTTAGGGCGCCTAAATACTGTGACCTTTAATAAGTTAATGTTTAATTTTCAACAAGATCCGCCTTATTTGTTCTACAATGTATGCTAATGAGTAAAATAGAGGTGTATTGTTTTATTTCTAGAAACTATTAATCTTTCATATTAGTGTTGCAACTATAAACAATTACCAATAATTTGTAAGAAATCTATTTTTATAACTAATGATGTTGTTTAAACAATGTAAATTTTCACGATGAATCCCTTGAATAAATTAACTTTTCTATTTGTATTTATCTGTGTTGCGATTAAAATAAATTGTTTAAAAATCCAAATTAGGAGTTGAAATGGATGTTTCTCGCTGGAAACAAGACAATAATGACAACAATAAAATAGATCCACCCAGATCTGATCAAAATCTTTTCCATTAAGTTCCTACTGTCAACCCAAGCACCTAAACACAATACCTCTTTTACCATTCTTTAATAAATACAAATTACAGTTGAACAATCTAATAACAAACATCCATCGGTAATTTATTCATGTAAATACATAGACTGTATTTGTCAAGGACCATTTTTATGGTACTCCACAAATTGGTATTGAAATTGAGCCATTCTTGAGTATATGAGTTAAGGGTGTGGCATCTCAACATCTTAAATTTCCCCCTATTTAATCATCTATTGACATTTATAAAACTAATCAGTGTTTGATATATTTTTATTGTTGTTGTTGTAGATCTGTAGGCCAGATGTGTGAGGGCGGTTTTAGTGCCGCCGAAGGCCTATCGAGGATGGCCTCGCTCGGCAGTGCTGCAGCTTTGGGTGTTCCGCAAGGTCTGCAAACACCACAAGCAGCCAAGAAACAAGAAGATCACATAAAACGACCGATGAACGCTTTTATGGTCTGGTCGAGATTACAACGAAGGAAAATTGCACAGGAAAATCCGAAAATGCACAATTCAGAAATATCAAAACGACTAGGTATGAATTTTAAAATTGTTATTTGAATTTCGGTAGGGTTCTATATGGGGGTTAGTGTGTTCGGTAAACGTCACAATTTAAGCTTACACCACCCTAGATGAGGTGAACATATCATAACAGTGGCAGGGGTCCGTTGCATTATTCATTTATGTTATTCACTCATCTAGGACGGTCCTGATCGACAAGTGACAGTCAACAGCTGCTGTTTCACGGCACTCTGGGTGTTTGAGTGTTTTTATAATTCTATCCCAGTATGTTTTCTTTCGACCAAGCCCACAAATTCTCATCGCCTTTTATATTATCATTCTTATTATCAGAAATTATATTTGAACTTGTTGAAACTAATAACACCTGGTCGTTTCAATTAAACAAAATAATTGGGGTAAAAAAACGAAAAAAAATTAAAAAATAAACATCCTCCCCCTTTCATAATAAAGAATTTAATTGTTGAAAAGAGTAATAGATGAACTAAATGAGACAATTGTTTGATATTTTCCTATAGATTCACTCCAAGTTCAAACTGTCCTTTTATCCACAACAAACACTTTGAATTAGACAAAAGCCTCTAGCGATGTCTCTTTAGTTGGCATTGTTCGACTACATTGTTCACTAGAATGGATACTTCAAGTTACATCATCGCAAAAGAGATTGTCTTTGATTGCTTTATCTTGAACAACAATAGCTTAGTATATAGCAGATTTCCACAATTTCCGGCATTTTCCAACCAATACAAAAACGAGAATCTAATAGACTTAGAAATAACATCAATTTTTATATTGTAAATCGAATATGTTGGTACTATATAAAATATAGAATTGGTAAAATCTGTTCAAGGGTTGTTGTGCGGATTTTATAGAGGGTGGTGGTATCTGTACGAGATGCCCCGGCACCTGTTTAGCGATTGGATGGAACAATAGACGGGCACGATTGGCTACATCCAATAAAGAGAGAAGAGCCCCCCTAAATGAAATGCTTTTATATTATACACATTACATTGGTTTTTGTTCAGTGTTTTGTCATTTTGTGTCTAGAAAGACTTTGTATAGGCGCTACTGTTATATATATACCTTTTGTGTCTGTTTTCTGAAGCGAGATAAGAATTAATTACAAGCCATGATGGGGCTTTGTTCACTTCTATGTGCTGATTCTCATTTTCGTTCAAAGATAATTTAATGCTGCTGATGTTCATGTTGTCTCCTTCTACCACCAGTCATCTTCATATTTTCTTTATATACCATCATCATTATTATTATTATTATTAAATTGAATTTAAAGCGACTTGGAATAACAACAGAAAAAATAACAGTTGAAAGAATAAAAGACCGAAATGACTTGACATGTATGTGAGCTTTCTTAAATACAAGATAACGACTGAAAAGGACACCTGCGTTTTTCTTTTTTTTTTCTTTTTCAAAGACGATTTCTCATATTTTTCCAAGTCTGAACTATTATCAACAACGTTCTAATTGGATAAACATCCCAAAAATTCAAACATTTCTAGAGGGTCTAAAAATTCTCTATTTACTAAAGGGCGCCACCTGATTTACGCGCGACGCCACCAATTTCGGAACAAGAATTCAACCTATTTCGACTCAAATAATAAATAAGTGTCAATTTTCTAATTGGTTATTATAAACTGGGTGTAGCCTGCCATATATGGCGACTTTGTAATCTTTTCATTATTATTATTATTTTAATAACAACAATCAATAAAGTTTCTCTTTATAGGAGTGAATGTGTCAGTTGTATTATAAAGACTTGTTTAATAAACGAATAAAATTAAAACAAATCGTCAAGTTTCTCTAACTAGAAAAGAAAAATTAACAATTTAATTACAGGTGCCGAATGGAAATTATTAACAGAAGATGAAAAACGGCCATTCATCGATGAAGCGAAACGTTTACGTGCAATGCACATGAAAGAACATCCAGATTACAAATATCGGCCCAGAAGGAAACCGAAAACATTACGAAAAGAAGGCTATCCATATTCAATACCATATCCGTCGGTACCAATGGATGCTTTACGTGCTGGTAAGTTCCCAATGGTGTACCATTTTAAATTATCTTTAAATTAAATTCGTTCACATTCACTGTTAAATATTTACACAAAACATCAATTTCCCAAACGACTAAATTGTAGGATTCTCTCACAATATTCGAATAGTAGTAATATTGAACTACCTGGATTATTATTGTTATTATTATTAAAAGAAAACAGACAAAATCAAATTTCAAATACTATTGATTGAAAAACGAAGAATACAATAGTTTTTCGATTGTATTCCTTTTATTGTGTATGTGTACCTATACATCTTATGTGTGTTATTCTTATTCAAAAAAGGACGAACGAGAAATAATAACAATAGTAGTCGTATACCTAGTGGTATTAATAAGAATAATAGGGGAAAGATTAGTGCGAACTGTTGGATTTCACCAAAATAATATTTTAACACACAGTACAGATTTAGAGTATATGTAGTAGTAGCACCTGGTTTCGTTGAGTGGAAATATTCCGAGTTTATTGTTGGATTTGTTAATTAGAAGTCAATTGTTATTTCAATAGGTAACGGATAGTTATGATTATAATAATAGCGTATTGTTAAATTATGATTAAGAATTAGCAAATCGTGATTAGATACACCATCTCAGCATCATTATCACGAATCAGTCAAGCATTCATTTTCGAAAGTTCTCCATATTTAATAATTGTACAATATTCAACGTTATATATTAGAATTCTTTTTAAAAGTTGCAAACAAATTATTATTTTTGAAAATTTACCATAATTAATTAAGATTAAATCAATATCATTTCCAGAAGCTTGAATTCCTTTTAGATAGTTTCAGTGGCGTAACTAGGCACCCGCAGCGCCCGCAATGCGGGGGGGGCAGACCCTCCAAGGGCCCAACATTTATTTATTTTAAGGGAAAAAAAATATACAAGGGCCCAAACTAAAATCTTGCGGGGGGGGGGTAAAATTTCAAGTTACGCTACTGGATAGTTTGACTATTTATTTAAAGGTAAATAATTCGAGTTTCTAATAGAGGAAATAACAATAAATTTGACAATTAGTTGAGAAAAAATTATAGCTAAATGGGTGTATACATGATAAGATAATCCATAATTTTACAGCACTAACAATTAATTTCGAAATGTTAATTAGAAGAAGCGATGTTATAACCACGAAAATTAACAAATTAAACAACCGCCATAAGAGTTACAATAAAAAAATTAATATGGGAAGGCAGTAACTCAAGTTTTTTGTACCTATATAAAAAAAAATCATCGAAATTACCATTGATAAGTGTAATTTATTGGGGACCAATAGTGAGAGTAGGTGTAAATGACAATTATTAATTACAAACACTTTTCGAAAATTAACAAATTAAATAACCGCCTTAAGAGTTATAATAAAAAAAATTAATATGGGAAGGCAGTAACGCAAGTTTTTTGTACCTATATAAAAAAAAATCATCGAAATTACCATTGATAAGTGTAATTTATTGGGGACCAATAGTGAGAGTAGGTGTAAATGACAATTATTAATTACAAACACTTTTCATGTTAATTGACTTGTTGACCCCCTCATTTCTATGTAGCTATATTATACAAATCTGCTCAGTTTTTCGAGCCCTATACGTGGTATACAGTTTGAAAGACAATTTGACTATTTCGCTTTACAAAGTGAATTTGTATAACCATGGTAACCCGACTAAATGTAGTTGGGTAATGAAACTGCGTGTCGTAATGAACCTTATTACATTACAGTTTGTCATTTCAGGCTACTAACTATTAGTTAAGACTAGTTGTGGAAATAATCGCAAATATTATGTTAACATTGCCGTAACGAGTTATTTATTAGATTATATACTATATTATATGTACTATATTATATATTATATAGAGCTAGTTATTAGATTATATACTTCTTCGATTTCGTTCTTGTCAATTCGTCTACGATATAAAAAAGTGATTCAGACAATTACCTGTTGTGCCTTATAGACTCAACAGGGTTCAATATTAGGCAATATAACTTCGTAAGTGAGAATATTGCACTTTTATGGGTTGAAAAAGTCTAATCAAACGCTTAGTTGCGTTGATAGTTATTGTACAGTTCCTTAGTAATAAGTCAATTACAGTTGAGTGTTAGAAAATTAGTAAACAAAATTCAATTTCCTGTCTTAATTGCTACATTCAAAAAGTCTTTCATTAAAAAAGACTTGTAGAGGGGCCCTGGAGACTAATTTAACAAAATTAGAATCACGTGGTTTATTTTGAAGTAAGAACGCTTGTTTCTAAAGACTTATAGTACATAACTCGAAGATTCGCCCACATTGATTTTTTTCGTTTTTTTCAACGCTTTCCGGACAAGGTAGAAAAGTTTTCCATTTTTTCTTACAATTAGAATACAATAGAGTAAAACTAAAAAAATCAATTTTGAGAGGGTCTTCGAGTAATTCTTACAATTGGTCGTTTTAAGTGTTTAGCTCGTTTTTGAAAATTATAATCTCGTTCATAATGAGTGTTTCTGACCAACTTGCAAATGAGCTACGAGGTTTTAATTTTGCTAAAATCATCTCCAGAGACTCCCCTACAAATTCTTACAGTATTCTTCGAATCGCTCAACTAATAGGAGTTTCATAGAATCGACCTTATTTAGAATCGACACCCTGTATAAACTAAATCGACTACCATTATCGTCAACGAATTTAAAAAGCCCTACATTGATTGATAACAAGATTTATTCCAACTATAAAATTTGTAATCATTCTCGTATAAAATGAAGTGCTTCTTTTTTTACTGATATTTCATGGGTTTGATATTTAACAAAAATCTTGCAATATTTGACATTTTACGCTACTGCTTGGTAGTAGAAAATTAATTACTTTCACACATTACAAATCAAAGGTTTAGTTGTAAATAATCTCACATAATTTAACTGTATCGAGCCGGTAAATTTTATATCACATCTATTTTGTTCATGTCAACTTGTCTATGATGTAGCAGAGTGATAATACACTTTTGAAGTTAGATCGGTCAATTCAGAATTGGCATTAATCGAACGTAGTCTACAATAATTGGTTTATTATTCCACTAATTTATTTTCTCGATAATTAACGTTATACGATAATGATTTCTTAAATTATTAGTAAACACAAAAATCTATTGGATCGTGGCCATTGTTGTGTATATTTGCTTGTTGTGTAAACTATAAGCTTTTGTTATAAACAACATGTATTGTATTATTATTGTAGAATTATAGTATAGCATGTTCCGTGTTGTGTGTATTCTCTCCCTGGCTTTAATCAAAACATTCAATACACCACTATTGGAAATAATAGCCATAATTATAGACAAATTGACTTTCACTTTTACACTTTTCCATATCAGATTTTTAAATTTACCCAAGTACAATCGATTCTTTTAAATTTGTATTGTTAGCTTATTTACAAATAATTTTTAAAAATAAAAAGAAATCGGAACGAATTATTATTACCGGTCGACAATCAACAGAAAGACTTTTAAATTAATCCGAAAAAATGATGAAAATATTTGACGCTTCTACGTTAAATGTTTATATTGTCCAATTAGTGGTATCGTAAAGATCTCTACAATTCTTGAAAGTCTTTAAGGAAAATTTTTATATCCACATTGTTGCGGCTTCTTCTTATTTCCTTTAATTTTTTTTTTTATCTTTCTTCATTGTGTGAGATGGCGTATTTACGCGTCAATCACTACTCATTTAATATTGTAAAGGTTTGACAGGCCAGATTGGTATGCTTCAAGAAATATATGTTATGTTTGTGTGTGATTTATAACATTATGGCAATAGTGAAGACAGAAATACTTGTAAATGACAGATGTACATATATATAATTTTTTACGATTGTTGACGAAGACAATAATATATGATTACCTACGCATGTATACAGATTATTTTTAAAAATGATGACTTTATTCAAAAACATTCTCAATAATTGATGTGATTAATACCATTTTTGGTTGTTTGGATTATTGGTGCTTGATTATTATTGATCGATATTATATGAAGAATGAGACACGCCCAGAACACCTTCTAAACACGATAATGAGCCGTTTGGGTGGAGGAAACATCAATCAAAAATTTTAGCAACTTTCTTCCATCGATTGTTAAAAATAAAACAACTTTACCTGACCATTAAAAATTCAAATCTTTACAAATCATCTTCATTAAATCATTTCAAGAAAAAAAAACCTATATAGGTATATTTTTTTTTTATTAGTAACGATGTTAAATCGATATAAAGGATCTACCGTGTCCCCCTAATGTATTATATTGGGTGATTCATTATTAAACAAAAACAAGACTTTTATAGTTGCTATGTTGTAACACCTGGAGCTGTGAAGAAGGTGCGAGATCCTGCAGTTTAGCATCATCATAACCCATCTATGCTGGACCACAGCGAGATATATGTGAATAAAAAAAAAAACAAAAAAAAACAGAAGACGGATGTATACACACATATTTAAAATTCCGAAAATACTAACACAATTGCAGATAAGCGGCAAATTTTCAATATACTTATTAAAATTTAAGTATTGTTGTTTATTAAGTCCAGTAGCTGATTAAACATAACAACCAGTTTTACAAACAATATTATGGTGAATTTTATAAGACAGCAGTTAATATGCAAATCAACAAATTGTAACTGGTTGTTGTGCTTATAGTTGATATCTCGATTGTATTTATTCAAGAACATTATTTTAAGAGTTACTGTACAAGTAGCGTGTCCTGTTACTACTTGTCAGAGAATTTGTGTGTCTACTTTAATATTAATTTATTATTTCGAAAAAAATAAAATAAACAAATATTTTTTATTGTTTACTGTGTGGTTAAACTGGTGAATTAAATAGTTATAATAAAAATATCAATTCGTAATTAATTCCACCTGTACTTGTCTAGAATTGATTAAGGCAGGATAATATGGAATATTTAAAGTTTTGGTTGGCATCTCCATGCCAAAACGATCCATTAAACATTTTGTTTGGTGCGTGTTGGTCATAATTCAACGACTTTAAACAACACGCAACAACGTTATTTTCGACTATACAATTTCCGATTTCATTTCCATAAACAAATCCTTTAGATATAAATGTAAGAATTGTAAAGTGTACTCACAATATCCGATCAATTAAATTTAGAACTAATTGATTGTTTCATTTTGCCGCTCGTTTGTAATGGGTACAGGTCGTGTGGAATTTGGTGTCTTGATAGCACCCCTCGACGCCTCCTGGGGGGCAAAACCCATCACTTCTCGTTGCCGAATTGAACACGTGCTTTGACAGGAGGCTTTTTGCCATAAAAGAGAAGTTTATGATAGGCGATAAATCGCTGATATTTAATAAATGAAGGCCGCAGCGCCGAAAGATATCGCAATTTTAAAAATTGAATTAACACTTATGAATTGTTGTTTTGTTTCAGGTATGGCGGCTAGTAGTATGGGTCAATCAATGGCATCATATTACAATCCATCAGCAGCTTATGGTTCTTTAAGTGCGGCTTCGATGGCGGCAGCGGCGGCGGCGGCACAACAGAGTGCCGCCGCAATGTCTGCAGGTCTTAGTGCTCCAGCACAGGTAAATGAATTCTCATCCTATTTAACATAATAAAAGATGAAAATGCTGAAGATAACGGCAAAAGAAATAACAACAACACGAAATATCTACCACCTGGTCATGTCACACACTTACACATACCTACATGTACATATATAAGTAACATAAACGGGACGTCGTCCATCTAAAATACCCGATTTCGAAATCATCATGACCAAGCGTGTTTCAAGAATGAACGTCGAGAGAGACTGGTGGACTATTTCTCACACTTCGTTAACTGTACACAAGCAAATAGAAATCGTACATAATGGAAGCTAGGGAGGGTAATTTTGCAAGATAGTTAAACGATGGAAAAAAGGAGAAGAAAAAAACATCAATTTTATAGTTTTTGGCAGGATTTAAGATGGGGTTAAAATTGCATTGTCATTTTATTTTAGACAAAAATATACAATAATAAAAAATTTATATTGTAATTTAGAAACGAACAAAACTGGGGGCGGTGATTTTACGGCCCACAAACAAGACTTGTAAGATATAAACCTAACATTTTACAATCGAACACCTTACAGTGTCTGGTGGCTGTTAATTCAGTATTCATGATCTCGACATTCCTGCTATAGCCAACAAATCAATGCTTGTTTTTCATTCTATATAAATGTGAGAGAGTTGATTCCCCCTACAATAACAACAACAATAATAATAACAAACAACAGCAACAACCGTCGTATACACACACACACACATACATAGAAAACGCTAATCCTGATTTAATAATCTCTGTCCGGAGACCTTTCTCGTTCGTATAAAACGATAACACAAGGCGAACGACTAAACTGTGTATACAGATAGAGAGAAAGATCTGTAGAGAGACACCCTCGCGACTCCATCCAGAGACTCATTTACATCACAAACGATCGGATAAATTGTTCTGGGATGTATTTACATAGTATATGCGATTCGACGTAGATAGAACGGTTTTTAAAGTTGTTGCCTCTACCTTATCTACACTTTACAAGTGTTTTCTTTATATTGAACGACTATACTATGTATATGTAAAATAAAAATAGAAGTAAAATAGAACTCTTTTCGGGTGGTGACGATAATTTTTTCCAATTAACACAATAAAGCCAACTAGTAGACAAAACTTTAGTGGATCACATTCATCCCTTATTTGATTTGTTTTACAAACATTTAGAACAAAACTGTCATTTATACTTCTATATACAGTTTCTCTCGGCTACAAAGTAAATGTTTGAAATGTGTGAATTGAATTACTTACAAACGTCCAGACGTATTGTTTTCGTTCGTTGTTGATCGTGTGATAATTGCAAGTCCGGTCCTACTAATGAACAATAACGAGACAGTTTTTATTTGACCAACGTCTCTGTTGAAACTGTTCTGTTTCTCTACCATCTATTCAATTTTCGGGGATAATACTATAAACATAACGCAATCATTTGTTCAAATCGTTAAAAAGCATTGTAGATACCACGTGGACCACCTAAATGTTCCTACTTTTTATGGCAATCCCCATTATACCGGGTGAGTCACGTAAAACGAAAAGTCCTTAGAGCAGCTCCCATTATTTGGCGAGCGACTCGAAAAATATTTCACAGATTTATAGGAGGTTAGCTGAAGATCATTTTAGCAAAACTAGAACCTTGTAGCTCATTTGGATTTGAGGATGTCGCGATTTTCAAAAACGAGCTAAACACGTAGAACGACTTACGTTTTTCTTAATTTCATTCTGGAATAAGTGAGAATGTTTCGCATTTTTCTTAGAATGCAATGGAGAAAACGAAAAATAATCAATGTTGGGAGAGTCTCCGAGTCGTTCAAGCGTTTTTTAACCAACTTCCAAATAAGCTACGAAGTTCTAGTTTCGCTAAAATGATCTTCAGCTAGCCTCTTATAAGTCCTTGCAATATTTTTGTCTTAAAAACTTTTCGTCTTACGTGACTCATCCGGCTTAGCGAGCTATTTGAGATATACATAAAGGATTTTTAGGGTAGTCACTGGAGAACATTTTAGCAAAATTAGAACCACGTAATTCATTGTAAAGTCGATTAAAAAGCACTCGTTTTGGACAATGTGAATCTCTTGAAGACCCTCCCAATTTAGATTTTTTTGTCTTCATTGGATTCTCGAAAAAAATGCAAAACATTTCCACCCGATCCAGAATAAAAGAGGGAAAACGAAAAAAATCAACGTTGGGAGGATCCTCGAGTCATTTTAAATGTGCAGCAAGATTTTGAAAATCACAAAATCGTCAGAAACTAGTCTTTTGACAAACTTCTAGCTGGGCTTCAAAGTTCTAATTTTTCTAAATTGTTCCAATGGGAGCCTCCCATAAATTCTTGAGTTGTCATAAGAACTAGAAACATTTAGGTGGACCACCCGGTATGTTGAGATGATGTATTTATCACCTTTGTACGAAACAGTACAATGGTCTAATGTATGATAGTCTAATTCTTTGTAAACATTGTGGAATTTTCCGCTTATTTTACTACAATTATGGGAAATTATTTTTGTTTCAGGTCGTTAGTTCAATGGATGCAATGAAATACTCAATGGAAGCTGATAAATATCGATCACCATATATACCACCATCAACCCTAGCCATGTCAATGTACTCGGATCCGAAATATATGGATTCATCGTCAAAAAGTTATCTAGAACGTGGCTATTTAGATTCAACAACAGCACTAACTAAAGCCTATTTCGAATCATCAAAAATGTATATGGATGGTAAATACAATCACGATCCATCACGAGCATATCCTTTAGATATTGGTAAAATGTATACAGAATCACAACAATTACCCACAAACAATAATAATAATAATAATAGTAATAATAATGGTGGTAATAATGTGGCAACTAATTTGAATTCACCAAGATCAACAGAATCACCACCTGACGTTAAACCAACAAATCAAGAACGACAAGAAGGTGCATCATCTAGTAGTTCAA
Source organism: Mylabris sibirica (assembly GCA_039776855.1). Classification (NCBI taxonomy): domain Eukaryota; kingdom Metazoa; phylum Arthropoda; class Insecta; order Coleoptera; family Meloidae; genus Mylabris; species Mylabris sibirica. The sequence continues at coordinate 9,935,600 of CM077839.1, read as the reverse complement.
CAACAGCCTCATCGACTGGCGGTGCCCCATCACCAGGTGGTGCTTTATCTGGATATTATCCTAGTAGTATGCAACAACCAACATCTGTTCCAGGCTTATTGCCAATGGCACAATATGCCAGTCAATATCCTGGACAAACACCAGGAGGTGAATATAGAAGACCATTAACTGTTATATTTTGACCAGATCGATTGTGAATGTGATCCAGTGGCTACTAATACAAATAATAAATAATAATTCGAGTTTAAAATTTGTAAAGTAAAAGAAAAGAAAAATTAGGTGCCGTGTGTGTATCGTGAATTTTGTTGTCCCATTGTAGATGCATTAATTACATTATAAATTAACAATTATCTATATGTAAAATATTAACAATTTAGGACAATTACCGTTAAGAAAATTAACTAATTTATTATTATCAAAATTACAAGAAGTATCTCAATGTTTTTTAATTGTATAAATGTAAATATTCTTATGGTTTTGTACAAATTGCGTAAATCTTTCCCTTTATTAATTATAATGATAATTATTACGATTGAAATTATTATTATTCCCTTTATTTCTTGTACAAAAATGTGCTTGTTTAAGTTTGTGTTCCTGTAATCTTGAGAGATGAAAAAAAAACGAAAATCTAGAAAAAAAAAACTAGACCAACATGTATATCTTGTTAATCTATCAATAAATAGAACTAAATACTCTGGCTGAATTGCTTGTTCTTATTGTCCATTAAAATTAACCGAAAATCGTGGTGGTCTTTTATTTTTGGTAGTCCATTGGAAAAAAGCTCTAAAATTAACAAAAACGTCCAGTTAAATCGGCTTTTTCGCTGATTCGTCATGCTGTCTTTCTTGATGATTTATGAACTGTTACTGTATGTGTTGCTTTTATGTTGTTGTTATTTAGTATAGGGTGAAGTGTCAGTTTTCTTTTACTACGTTTTTTCCTCCTCCAATGTACAACTCGAAAATAAACATTTCTTGTATTATTAACACTATACACTGTGTTGGTTCTATTCAACAACGATAATTACTTTTCGTCGGTATTTAAATTGTGGCCATTATCAATAAATACATAGGAAGGTTATTATTATTATGTGTGTGTGTATGTGTGTTTGCGGAATAGAAAAATCAATACATAATGAAGCAATTAAATGATTGTTTTAAATGTTTAATTGAAATCACTATAATTTACATAACCTTTCGAGAAACTGGCACTTCAATTAGAGATGATTAACCGTTTATCTGATTGTTATTTATTGTATAACGCCTGTTAGCCTCATCAAATCCTTAACAACCATGACATAATAATTTCTTTTATCTGCTTGAGAAAAGAAAATATCTACAAAATTCAAAAATAAATCTAATTTAATCGAATTCTTCGATAACAGCAAAAAAACTGTATCTTTCATCTATTATCATCATATTTCAACAACTTAATACTATATTATTTATATAATCAAGTGTCAAACGTTAAAACAGACACCTGAATAGAATTAACACAACACACAATACATACTCTATTTTTGTTTAAATAATATGCTGATAATAAATATAGATATACGAAGCGGTGGCAAAAAAAATAACGTTGTTACTGAAAAATGTTAACAGGCAAAGGAACGCCCCCTCATCATACCAACGTTAACCACCACTCATTCGTTTTAATTGAATATAGAGAGAAACCCATAACAAGGTTGGAGATAAGCGGTTATAAGCAGCGACAGCTCTTATTTCCACAACCGCCACCCCTAAAATCAAACTAAATCTCTCTCTCATCTATTCACCCCCTTTTATCTGATATTAAACTGAATTTACAAATTTAATTTGACACGTCGAGATTTTTTCTATTTAAATTGCAATCACTTACTTGTTGATTGCTAAAACATTTAAATCTACAAAAATTATTGTTTTTTTGTTAAATTGTGTATTGTTGATTAAAGGGTAGATTTGTTTGGACGAGTTTAGATGTGTGCAAAGTGGCTTTTTACCACCTGGAGTTTGTTATATAGCAACTACTGCTCTATTCCAGAGGCTACAATTATAAAACAGACAATAGTAAGAGGTCTATATATGTTTGTGTTATAGAGGAGAGTCATCGAGTAGAGCGTGGTGATTTCTGATTCAATTGATTCGGAATTGGGCACAGTGTGGGGTATATTGTCCAAGGTGATGCTACTGGTGCAGCCCCCTATGATTTCAATCATTCAAGAGAAAATAGCACCTAACATAACAATAGTCCTATATAATAATAACAACAACAATCCCTTATTTTTTTTTAATCTTTTCGAAAAAATACAACGTCATCTTCATATATGTTATATCGAAAAATTAATTAGAAAACGAATTATAGGGCGATTTTTTTTAATTCTTCTAACGTGGCATATTTAGGCAAATTTTTGCCAAACTAACAGGTAAATTCAAATCGTATCTAAGAAGCATTTAAACTATCTAAGACAGAAATTGGAAGAGCATTTTTATGCTTTCGGTGGTAATTAGAATTAAGCGACTCTGGAGTAGCGCAGGGCCGTAGTCAAAAAACTTATCCAGCCTGGGGGCGTTTTAAAGTAACAATGATTTGAGAAAAGAAGGTATTGTAAAGGGAAGGCAAGGAAATGCACGAAAAACCCAATTTTCTGAAATCAAACAAGTTAAGAAAACTTAAGTCCCTAGTGAAGGTTTTATAACTTTTTTGATTTTCCAAAATTGAATTCTTCATGGTCTAAAATCTTGTTTGGGACTTTTTGACATGCTTTGAAATTTTCATCTGTAATTCAAAATTTCACAAGAATTTTTCAAAACGAAAAACAGCATCTGATGCACCGTGAAATCCCTGATTCAACGCCGGCTACGAGATTTCAATTTCTCAAAAAAAAAAAAAAACAAAGTGAGATAGCGATGATTAAAGCTTGGCATTTTTTCCGATACTGACTATACTAACAATTAGTGTAACGTTGCTTTGGGCGTATCAGAATTCAAATGAGGAACAAAACTAAAGTACAAAGCTTCAATAAGGATCAACTTAGTACTATTGTGTTCAATTTTGAAGTTTTAGGCCCATAGCTTCTCCAATACGTACTAAATCTCTGTTTAATCTTAAATTGAGCTAAGCGGGTATTTAAGCTTACATATTTGCACAAAATGTATGTAACGTAGTTCAGTTTAAATCTAAGTTAAGTCGTTGAATGAATAGTAACATTGAGATAACAGTCTTATGGGAGATTTGTAATCGAAAAATTTGCTCGGGAGATGCTACCATCTATTTGTTAGGAATCATAATTCTAACTCCAACTCCGAAAAACGAATTCCTTTCCTATTTTAGACTGGTGGTCTTTCTCTATGCTATAATTTATGTGTTTTGGTGTAGTAGCCTCCAAATTGTACTATTTTATTTGTAGATTTTCTTCGATATATTGTAATATAATAAGATAGAATTGCAAATAGCCGAGAGTATTTCGACAGTATCGCCATCTGGTGGTTGGAATACTCACAACGCTGGCAGTACTTTAATAGTGACGCTACCCTGGTGTTATGTTATTTTTCACTCAACGGTCGAGTCTTTGTGTAGCGAAAAGAACCTAGCCATATAATTTCATATTTGTAAGTTTAAATTGTTTTTAAGAAGCATACAACCAAATTTTGGAGCCGACGACAAATTGTCCAAGACGTTGCATAATTTCAGGGAAAATAAAAGAATGTAGAGTGTTATTGCTAGGGAACTAAGCGGCAAAGCTTTTTACTGCCAAAACTGTTGTCAATCGTTAACACTGACTTGGATACAACGGTAAACGAGAGCTTACCCCATTTGCTACTGAAGCTCTAAATGTGTTATACACACTTATAAACGAGGCGTCGGATCGGAAAGCAGTATAGATGGATTTAAACTAAGTTTGTCCAAAACCATTGATGCCCAGTAGATCTTGCCTACAGTAAAAAGAATGTATTTTGTTTCTCTTACTCCACTGGTACATACATACTGGTACATACATCAAAAAAATAAAATGGAATTAACACGATCAGTTAAGCAGAGGCTACTCCAATAAACTTATTTGGACAAACTTAGGTTGATCCATCTATATAGTTTTATAATCCGCAAGATTCAAGAATGTGTTAATTTTCAAGATTTGGGCCTTATATTATCACTAATGATTTTTTAATTTTAAACAGTCAAATCGTGTAATTATGTAATGCTTATTGGTAGATTTTCGATTATTATCGAGTTAATATCGTTAAGAAACTTTAATTGCTTTCCTTTGCATTAAATTTCAATGAAATCTTTCAAGATTTCATATGTGCAAATTTATTAACCCACTTGTACATTACGTATTTACTAGAATGCTCTCAACATTATATTGGACTATAAGGTTTTGTGGAATTCTCTTTGTAACAAAAGACGACAAAGTTTTAGTTGAATATTGTCGTCATCGTTTAGTTTAAAGCATTCTATCTTTATTCCACTGCTTACAGAATTACGTTTCAATTATTGCTCTTATTTTTAATTATGCTTTCGCGATTTCAAACCGAAACATAATTATAATTGTGTCGCACACAACTCGTCATAATATAATATTGTTTGGATTTAACAAAGCAACCTCCCCCTTATTCTAACAAAAGCAAGCAGGTATGGTATTGCCGTCAGCACAATCAACGCAAGTCTGAAAAGTTTTAACGATGTATTCTGCATTAATAACTTGACGGTGTTGTATATAGGATCAATATGTAACAATGTATAACATAATCCAAGCCCCGCACACCTCTAAACAGTTCGCAATTTATATGCATTCGATACTAGGGCTCACTCTATATTATTATTACTATTATTATTAAATTATTGTTGTCTGATTGTTACAGACGACGATGTATGAACGTCAACGGTTGCTAAGGTATAATGTGCAAGTATAATTGGAATCTCACTATTTAACGGAGACATAACTGTTGAATTGCAACAGTTAAGTATAAAGTTCTTGACCTAATCAAACTACTAGAATTTATATATTTAGGTATGTTGAAGTGTCAGGTCAATTATGTTGAAACACTAACAATACAGTTTATGAGATCAATCGACTATGTATGTGGTTATAGTCGACTGGAGCCCTTTGGACTGTATAAGCTGACCCTTTCTCTCCTTGTTTTCGGTAAAATACCGAACGAAGAAACTGAATAAGAAAGTGACAAAGTAAAAGAGTCCCATGGAACTCTTATACGATATCTTGAACGAAATCACAAAGTCTGTCAGTGAAAAGGCTACAGGACGGTATTTGAAAAGAGTAACTGATTGTCAGGGAATAAAGCAAATTCTCGGTGCAATTGCAAGTAAGCGGAACATACACGAAGAAGTATAAGTAAATATTAATAAAAAAAGATGTATAGTAATAATAATAGGAATCAGACATAGAGAGAAAATGAGGGAGAAACGAATAAAGTAGATGGCGTTTTTTGAAATCTGGAAAAGGCGCATAAATCCCCCTATACATATAATTCTATCTCTTTACTTTTCTCATACAATAATGGAATATAAAAAAGGAAATCGGCCAAATCTTCTCATAGCTTAGAACGCTTTCAGATGAGATTGACCAGTGGTATATAAAAGGCACATTTGTAATCAAACCGTATATAAGCTGTAAGTGACTTGACGACAAATCGGAAAATCCTTAACCTTTTTTCTCATTTGTAGTAATTGAAATGAAAAGAATATCAAAAAATCATCAAATACACTTTAATATTGATATCTTCATTGTGTTTGAGAACATAAAAGAGACTTTTATGTCGATTCCTTTTATTAGTAGAAAATGTAATAAAACTGATTTTTAACGAGAAATAGAGAATTAATTGAAACAGTTCTAGTAAAGGATTTTGGTTGCTACTGTTATCGTCATCGTCGTCGCCGTCGTCGTTGTTATTGTCGTCGTCGCGACGGCCGTTCGCCTATTAAAATTCCAGGCGCGAGCCCACAATTCTTCCGGCCAACAAAGCACGTCTGCCAGTTCTTCTATAATAGGTGGAAATATTTACAGTGTATACGTTTCAATAACAACAATGAACAAGAAAGCACAGAAATAGAAGACGAAGTTTAAGTAGAAGAAGAAGAAGAAAAAAAGGAACACGAAGAAATTTACATATAGTCGAAAAGGACTATTTGAATGGAAATACGAAAATCTATGCATAGTATGTGTGTGTGTATACCATATATAGTTTTCTATAGTATAGAGTCGATAAAATATAAGAGATGACAACAATAGATGTGTAGTTTAGGAAAAGCTCGAATAGAGAAAATTCGTTCGTTGTTATTTAGGGAATGGGGTAGTGTGGGGTGCCTATTCTTTTTTGATGTATTCGATGAATAGGATATTTTTAGTTCGATACTTTGTGTATGTTAACGATCAGGACGTCCGGTTGTTGTATTTTACCCATCAAGAATAAATAAACCATTAAACATGTTTACATTTCATTTGTTTAATTCAGATAATGTGATTTATTAAACTTGACATAAATGGGAAAAAAGCAAAATAATAAAATGAAAAATAGCAACACTTTTCATGAAGCAGAAAACAATATTATTGTTTCATTTACTAGACGTTCCATAAATGAGAGCCTCAACTAATTTAATTTCCAAATTTTCTACAATATTTTGCAAGCAATTCCGCAAATTAGTAGAATTTGCGTTCAATTTTCGTTTATACTCTGTACGTTGACTCAAGAGCTTGATTAAATTAATAAAATTAATTCACAATAGATTCAGTAAGAAGCATACTTTTGCAAATTCTTACTAAAAACATCTAATTGTTATTATCCGTAACGAATTTATAAAATTTATTACAATAGCAAGTGGCGATATCGCAAAACAACTGTCTAGTTGTTTGCTACTGAATGACTGAATCTATTGTGGACTAATTTTATTACTTAAGTCAAACTCTTAAGTCATCGTACAGACTGTACTTCGAATCCGAAGAAGTCATTTGAGGTGCTTTACTTAAACAGGACATCCTCTACAAGCACTTCATTGCAATTATTTTGAGTGTCACAACAGCAATCTATCTTCACTAATGACGTTAAAATAATTAAATTATCATAACAATTGTATCGATCTCAAGTACGTTACGACGGACTTTAACCATCAAAAATTTACACTCTAGCAAATTAATTTTAAATACACCCCTTATACAAAGTGAAATATTTGTTGTTAATACAATATTTAACACTTTTATACTTATCCAGACCCGTAAAAATAGACTTTTATTATTGGAGATCAATGAAAAAGTTTCAAAAATTAACCATCATTACAACAAAAGAAAAAAATAAATAGAAGCTATAACAATTGTCTTGACGATTAAAATCCAACAATAGTCCATCACCAGGAGTCAAATTACATTTGAATGACGAAGACAATTGTTCTATCATCAACCGTCCAATAACAATACGAATTGAGTATCGCAACTGTAGAAAAGTTGAATCAAAACGAAAACAAGTTTCTACAATATAAAAAAAAATATGTGAAAATGAAAACAAAAAAAAAGAAAACGAATTTTGTTTAACAGTTGCAAATGCATCACAGTTGGTAATTTTGAATACGTACACTACACACTTCAAAAAGGAGCTTGATTATAATAAAGCATTCTATAGTGAGCCTGGTGGAACGGAAAATTTCTGTCAAGTCATCGAAAGACTCACACGTTGATATTGTTTGCCGGTTTTTAGGTGTAGTCATCATGGATAGTCAGTTGTATTTTCCTATAGATTTCTTTATTAAACAAAATTATTATTTGTGTTGATTAATTGGAAAAGTAGCCTCTGTTCTATAAAGATAAATAGCATATTTCTTGAATTCCAATTCAACTAACATAGAGATAATAGTTGAATTGGGTGCTACCGTGAAATTTAAATTAACACATTTCTCTGCCACATCATCACTATTATCATCGTTAAATAACAAATAGGTATTTTTTTTCTATAGTTTAGATAGTGGTGAACATTTTTTTTGGGTATTCTCTTGGGCGTTGGCTCTTCCAACATATTCCAGTTGGCAATCGCACACGAGATTCCCAATTCGTCCCCCTCTCAGTCTAGTTTCTGCCGCGGAAGTCCATTGTATCGGCTGTTTTAATTTACAACACAATAAAAACACATGGGAAAACAGTAGACGCCATTTTAGTGATTAACTAGGGATTCTGGCAGGCACCCGGCGTTTTGTCCATATTGCTTTTTGTTTTAATTGTGTCCTTTTATATCGCGACTGGCAGGATTGTTTTTTGTTTTTTCGGACGTACAAAATTCACCCTCGTACAATATATACATATCTTCAACATACACACACACGAAAATTTTTAATTGGGTTTCGAAATAGAAATAATTAAATTGACCATATTTCAGTAGTCTTTTTATTGTGCTTTTAATAATTTACGTATTAAGAAATGAAAAGTTAAAAGGGATTAAAAATATAGACTTTGGGGGTGGTAATATTTACAACTACCACCGCCGCCTCCCTTTTGGCAACGACGGCACGCATGGCCAACCCCATTGCCCTAATAGCTGCAAACATATTGCTTAATTCCACGCTAGTTGCTAACATGAATACACATCCCTCTTTTTAGTTGGAACGAGGGCGCCCCAAAGTACCCGCTAATAGCTCTTCTCCCTATTACTTGGTACTTGTATCGTGATTTATTCGAATTCAAGAAAAAAAAATATTACTTCCACTACTATGATTTTCAAATAATCAACACTGGGTATTTTTTTCAAGAAAAAAAATCTTCACTTATAAATGTATGATACGATTATTTGTTCAATACATTTTTATTTATAAGAGACCGTAAATTAGGGATGTTGACATTTCGAAAAAGTCACACAATAAAGATCATAGACGAAATCAAAAGGGGATCAAGAATTCTCACCCTCTCTTGCCTTAAATTGTTGGAAATCAATTCGTTTATTTGGCGTTGATGAAGTTTATAGTAGGATGATTTTCCAGCCATAAATCGGGATACCAATTAATTTCTACAAGCCTATAAAATTTATGTTGAGTCCAGTAACCAAACATGTTGGGCAAATAAATTGACGACCCCATCGACGATATAATCCACCATATAAACGTTCCAAGTGCAGTTGTGTGCGTGAGTCAACAGGTCCTTTTCTAAATATTATGAAGTGAGAAAGGAATAAATCATAATTGACTGGTTTCAGGTTCGGAAGAAAAAACAACACAACCATTACTATAGCACTACAAATAATAACAATCAAAATAATAAAAGTGAGAAACCAAACAAACAAGATTCCAATACTTGACAACAATGTGGAAGACCAATACATAAAAAGAACGGAATGCTGTTTTTTATCGGTCACCCTTATTATAATAATGGAGAAGAAGAAGAGGAATTCAAAATGGTAAAAAACATGATGAATTATCGAAAGAGGCGGTACTATGGTGTAGATTGGAATATTTTGAAAAAACAACACACGCCCGCAATATGGTGAAGATCGATTATTGGTAGCCACGATGAAGCTCTACCCAATGGACTCCACCTGCTCATCTTCATCATTCAAGACTTCAAACATAAACACAAAAATGATGATCAAGTTAAAAATTTCCCGATCCATATGGAATCTCTTCGTATTATTTTTCACCATAAATGTTTTGAGCTATTTCCATCATTTCTAAATGTTCAAAATAGGGTAAAAATTTAGCGGATATATTAAATTCCCTTTTATATCCTTACATGTATATATGTGAATAATTACGTTGGAAATGGATCGTTTTTGATAATCAACGATGTGTATAAAACTGGCAGATATATTAAGAAGATGAAGACGAAGAAGAAGAGGCAAAGGAGGCAGGAGTAAAAGCAAGTCTACTCTGTACATAAAAAGGAAATATCCACTTGTATTCAACGCTCCCTCATTAAATACCTCAAGTAGCAATTAGTTTTTTTTCTTCTCTTTTCTCTGTATGTAGTAAAAATTAAGGCGTAATTTCTTCAGCTTTTTGATCTTAACTAACCAAAGATACAAAAAAATTAATGAAAGCTTGAAAAATTATAAAAGCGCAAATTAGAATCCAAATGAAACTCAAATATTGAAACACAAGCGACATCTAGAACTGAATAATTGCACGAAGCTTTCACATTTACAGGTATTGGAGTTTCGTGATCAATCGAGCCATCTAGTGGCTAGAGATTGAATTCTGGTGTGCAGAAAATTATCTATTTTTCAGGAAAGTATCCTGAAATGTTCCGTCCATGAATTTGAATCCGGTTAAAAAAGAGGTCGCTAAATATCATTGCGTAAAGGTCATACATGTGCCAATTTTCACAAAAAGCTCAATTCATAAACAAAGCAATTTTCCGGAAGGACCCCCGCTTAAAGTGAGAAATTGAATGCAATTTGATCTGAAACAGTTTACTCAAAATGGGCGTCCGATTGACAGTGCCGGCTCTAGCTCGTTTGGTACTACATACAAGCAGTCAAGTTCTTGGCGCCCCATCCTTAATTAGTAATTTCGTACAAAGAATTTTTTAAATAACTACCGGGTGATTCACGTAAGGCGAAAAACTCCCATTATTTAAAGAGTGGTTCACAAAAAATTTAAAGATTTGTAGAGAATATTTAAGCAAAATTAGAGCCTTATAGCTCATTGGGAAGTTGGTAAAGAAGCGCTTAATTTCGACAATATCGTGATTTCGGCCAACCAACTACACGGATTAATCAATTAAGAATGGTTCATCGAACATCGTAAAATTGATTTTTTCCGTTTTTCTCATTTGTACGCCTGAAAAATTAAAAAAAAAAGTGAGGGAGATCGATCGTGGAAAAAATGAATGTATCTAGTGTAAATAATCTTCTCTGTTCTTTAAAAATTTTGACTTGATAGTGTAAGATTGATTATGTTAATTCAGTGTTTATTGAGCTTATGCTGATTTTCTTTAAAGATAATGAAAGTCACGTATGCTAGTGTTATTTGTTTCTAGTGTTTCCAATGTCAAGATTTTCTTCAAAAAATACACTTAATCAGCATAAACAATCTTCTCCGATCGAAAGTAAAATAGTAAAAATAGGCAAATGGCATCGTCATTCATAAGGATGCCGAAAAATCAGTGTTCCCATTTTCGTAAGGATTCAGTGATGAAAAAAGAATAAAAATTATTATAAGAGGATCTTTCTAGTTATTCTTAGTCCTTTGATGGGTATAACCGATTAGTAAAAATCGCGACATCCTCGGAATAAAGCATTTTTTGACCAATTTTCCAATGAGCTACAAGGCCGTAATTTCGCTGAATTATCAAGTCTTATGGGAGCTTTGCAATCGAAAAATTTGCTCGGGAGATGCTGCCATCTATTTGTTAAGAGTCATAAGTCATAATGCTAACTCCGTGTTTTTTTTTAAGAAAAACGAATTCTATTTTAGACTAATGGTTTTACTCTGAGCTCTAATTTTGTTTTTAGATTTGCTTCGATTTATTTTTTAATAATTTAATACAATTGTGATGTTGAATTAATTAGAGCTTGTAATTTGTTTTTGAGAGAGAAAATATTGCCCCCTCTTAGACAATAGATGTACTTCGTGATGCTTTCTGTCTAAAATTGTATTACTATCATCAGTAGTACTTCGATAGTGTCGTCGTCTGGTGGTCGGAATATTCACAACGTTAGGGGTACTTCGACAGTGGCACTGCCTGGTATTGGGAGTAGTTTTTTTCGATTACACAGAAACATGTACCTATCTGAAATCTCTATGTTATTATTTACTCAAAGCAGCTATATTATTGGCAAATTATTATTTTATTAGAGTTAGGGTTTTCAAATAAAGTTTAGCTTTTGATTCAATTCAGCAGTATTGACTTTAATCGAATGATTTCTAATTACAATTTAAAAATATAGTACCTAAATCCATTCATAAAGTTTTAAATGCGTTGGGGTAAAGAGATTTATTTTCAATTTTTATTTCAATGAAATGTTTTATACAAACTATTATGTGTAAATAAATAGTTTTTCACAGTTTCTTTATCTTGTATGTATTATTGACTGTCGTTATCAATAATTGTTATTCTATTGATTTTTATTGTGTATAGGTATTAGATATATTTACAATGATTGAAAGATTATTTCTTTTGATATCCTCTTCCTTCAGCTGTTGTTGAAATCTTTATTGAATTGAAATGTATATATTTACGATACTCATCCCTTTTAGCCAGCCATTCCCCCAATTTATACCATATCACAATTTTACTGTGTTTGTAGGAAAAGAATTCACCCGTTTTCCCTCTTTCTATGCACATACATATACAAACACATACATAGATATATCCATATAAATGTTGGCGTCGTTTTCGAATTATCAAAGTCCGTCAATAAATTCGCGTATTTAGGATTTGTGTGCAGTGTGTAAAGCGATGCTCGCAGTTTGTAACTAAATCCTTTCAAATGGTATATTGGATCCTGAATAGATGCGAATGTGTGTGGATCTGCATAAAGATGTATGTTCCATAGGGATGTTAAAAGAAATTTCAAAAGCAACTATATCTCTAGATTGACACCTAAATTCCCATTTTTCTTCTTCACTATCGAAAATAATAAAAGAAATTACAATTGAGAGGGTAACTGTACATATGTTTTTATAAGGGAACAAACCATAGGATTGTTGACAGTGGACACAAGCCACAGAGTATTATTGCCGCCTCCTGTTGATTCATTCTTTCCACTCAATAAGGCTTCTAACAAATATTTAGATATAACGTAGCCTACAGGGGTGGCTATTGTATCGAATAGTACAGACCACTGATCGGAGATTTTGTCATTTTTGACAATATCATACTTTTCTCGAGTGATATTAAACGGAAGCCACACATAAAGAGTATAGTGAAACGAACAAAAGATCCTAAAGAAGAAAAAAAAATGAATCAAGGTTAGGGGGAATAGAAATTGATAAACTGTCAAAGAGGAATCGTGATGACTTATATGAAGTGAAAATATCGTGTGAGTGGTGCTGTAATTAGGTATTGAAGATAAATAAAACGTCCAGTGTCGTTCTAGTTTTTCAACGATTCACTGTCACACCAACAAAAAGAAACCAAAAGCCCCAAATCCTCTTTCAGTCGACATAAAAGTCACAATTCCAAATGGGATTTGTAAAGTTTACGATATTATTCTTGTGCCATTCTCACTTATAGAAAGCTTTATCAAGATCCTGCCGCCAAGTTTTGGTCTTTCAACACATACAACATTGGAAAAATCGAAGTAAAAGACAGGGAACGTGGATGAGTAGAGAAAAGAAAAAAATCGGGGAGAAAACCTTCCACAATAGATAAGACAAAAATTATATTTACCCAAACAAAACCTGATTTGTACGTCTATATAATGTATGATTACGAACGGTTTTTATTCGGCTATTCGACAACCCTACCGTCATAAACTACTACTACTACTACTACTACGACTACCACCCTTTACTCGGCTTTTGACGATTAAATAGGCATTCAATTCACAATAGATGGTTGATTGGTGAGACAATTGATGGTTTTTGCGTTGTCAATTTGTTTTTGTATGCAATACAATCGAGTAGGCTGCGACAAACAGCAATGACAATTTACCGTTCCATTCAATTGGCCGTGCGTTACTTGAATTTAGATTTTCCATTCTAATTTATATTTATTTATAAATAATAAATATTAAATTATTCCCAACTTTGAATAAATTCAATAAATTATCGATATCGATAAAATAATTTGAATGGACTGTTATTATACATAATATTTATAAAAAAAAACATTGCTGACTGTTGAAATTAACCGAATAATAGATAAATTGGAATAAAAGTGAACAATTGATATGAAGATTTATGAATACAAATATATACATATTGATAGATCAAAACAGAATAAAATAGAGATCGTTGGTTTATTCTTTGATGGTTCGCGTTGTTGCCGCAAAATAACAATACAACAAAAACTAACAATAGGGTTAATACTATCGTAAAGAATAATGATTGAATTATTCGGTATACAATCAAGTGTTTATTGTTGGAATAACGATTATTTTTACTGATGTGGCACATTTATTTTTTTTTTAGACGTGAAACATACTTATAGTTAGACCGACATTTATTTCAACCTAAACAAAATTAAATACCTAACAGAATTAAAAAAATGACTATCACATCTTTAGTATTCATTTACTTGAGATTATTGATAATTAAGATGGTTTATTGAATGATCAGGTTCGAATGATTGAAAAAGTCATTATTAATACCCAGTCAGTAATTTTCATTGTAACTATAACTGATATAACTGATTATAAGTGATTATAACGGATTATAAGTGTATTACAATATAAGGAATTCTTTTTAGAGAAAACAACTATAATCTATTAGTTTTCTAAATATATCTTCAACGTTTACAAATAAGAACAAGCTAAAAGACAATATGACAAATAAAAAAAAAAAATCTCCAAAGGCAGCAAGTACCTTATATAGCGAATTTTTTTATGTATCTACATACTGAAATATTAATTGCAAAACATTCTTATGATACTGACAATTAATATATTTTAATAACATTGAATCAACTAATAAATTCATTTCCCGATGTTATTTTAATATTTATGATTTTTATTGAAAAATACTTTTAATCCACAAACAATAAGAAACACTAAAAAAAAAAATAATAATGAAGTTTGTTGTTTGTCTAATACGTCTAATCAAGGCCTGCTTGATTTTTTCAAGCGAAATTCTCTAGCAGGCCTTGCGTCTAATATTAACTGTCAAAATTAGTTGCCCCCCCGCGATATTCAATTTTTTTTCTAATATCAATTGTCAGAACATATAGCCACCTGAGATAATCGATTTTACTGCTTATACTCAAAAAAGAGATTTTTGCATTTTTCTTGCGAACCAATGAACCGATTTTGATGATTTTTTTTCTGGGTCATAGAGAATGGTCGGCTCTACTGTTATTTTAATTTTCATCAAAATCTAAGCAAATGTAATATTGAAAATGATTTTTTTTAACATTTCTTCAGCTCTTATTCCAAAAGTGTTGGCCCTACCAGTCTGGTCAACGAACTCATCCAAGCTATGCCAAAGACCGATTTTTGTACCAAGTTTCATTAAGATTGGTGTATTTTTACGGCAGTTATCGTGGGTATACATATATATATATATATATATATAAATATATAAATATATATATATATATATATATATATATATATATATATATATATATATATATATATATATATATATATAAAAATTTTAACGAACGGTGGATATGGGTTCCTGAGGTTCCAAAACGAACTTCTGTGCAAAAATTTTTCGGAAATTCAAAAGTGAGGATCTCGTCATTAGCTAATTTTTTTTAAAAAAATTCGCTAAAAGTAATATAACTACCAAGGTTTGTAGTTTGTACCTAATTAAATCAAATTACAAAATCCTTAGAATTCTTGTTATTTATCCTCTAACCAATCCCAAATCACACGTGGTCTTTGTAAGTTCCAAAATTTTATCTAAATCAAAGCATACGATCATTAAATTGGCATAATTAGGTAGACCTAAGGAAAATTAAAGAAAAAAGTAATTAAGTCAATAAAGCTCTGTAAGATTTTATTAACATTTAAGTAAAAAACTGATGCTCCGTTTTAACTCGTAGGTACCTTCGGAGTAATACGAGGAGATATTGATAAGTAAGTAGGTAATTAGGTTTAGCTTTAGCCTAAAAGCTTTTAAGTAAACAAAATTGAATTTGCTTGCTATATAGGTAGGTATAGGTACCTAAACAACTTTGGGGCTTTATGTATAGCTTGTTAAAATTTAACACCCAAAGGTTGAACGATAGCAAGAGGTGAATTTTTGAAAACAGCATGTTTGAGAAAAGATAGATTTTAATAATTCATTTGTGCCGTTGAAATTTGGCTTTTAGACCAACAAAAATAAGTTTTTTAAAGAATTGTTTCAAAATATTAGCTATAGAATTTTAGGTAAATGGTAGGCTGTAAGGAAGTTGTTCTAAGAGGATCCTTCTGGACAAATCAGCAGTAAGCCCTTGGTAAGTAAGGGGTCAAAAAACAGGTGCAAGTAAAGGACAGACAACGTCGAAACTTGTCTAACACACTTCGCATCACCCTGTGCCACAAAGATCCTCTTATTGTTAGAACAGTGTTTCCCAAACTTTTTTCACCTCGGAACACTCTTTAAATTTAAAGATTTTTAAGGAACACTAGAGTAAATATGCGTTTTTAAACAAGTATTTGATTAAAAAAAATTAATATTTATTGTAATTTTTATATCATACCTGTGATATAATTACAATAATTCTTTGTTCTCTAACTTCAGTTTCATAATTCTTTGTTAGGTTCTACTCTTAACACCCGTAGAACCCTCATGTGCAAAAAATGTAAAAACGAGTTGGAAAAGGGGCCGAATCGAAGACCCGGCCTAGCAACTTCCCCGACTGATCAGTCCCAGTAGTTAATCATTAATTAGAAAAAAATTTTTCTACGATCAAGAGAAAATTGTCAAATTTCTGCGAAAAGCACAGAGGGTTGCGCTCTCGCCTGACATCTGTTTGCTACGGGGTTCAATTCTCGCCAGAATAACTTTATTTGTTTTCTTTTCAATCATGGAAATAATCATCTTTACTATTTTGTTATTTTATTCTTAACAAATAGAAAACTTTAGTTTACTTACTGCCTCTATGGATAGTAAAAGTATTATTAGATACTCATTATGTTATCCATTACAATAAATTCACAACAAAAGATTAAACAAATATTCCAGTAAAGCTTTTAACAAAACCAAAGATGTCAAAATCAGCACCGAGACCGAAATTTAAAAAAAAGCAACGCAATTATTTACACCTACTCGATCTTTCACGAAACAGTCTTGTTGCTAGACAACGGCCGTAAATCCTGATTTATATTTGATATATTAATGT
Organism: Mylabris sibirica; assembly: GCA_039776855.1. NCBI lineage: Eukaryota > Metazoa > Arthropoda > Insecta > Coleoptera > Meloidae > Mylabris > Mylabris sibirica. The sequence continues at coordinate 9,918,694 of CM077839.1, read as the reverse complement.
CTTATTCTTTTGTCTTGCGTACATACTTGATTAGTAAAGAATCACTGTCCATCTAATTAATTTAATCATTATAAGTCGCCAGATTGAAAAATATCGCACATGATGGGTATTATTTCTGACATAAAAGCACATGCCCTTTCGATTGGTGATATCAAATTAATACGTTATCTTACATTTTTTCAATCAACCCCCTCCCCCGTCCACCCCCGTGATCCGATTGGCACCAAAAACTAATCAACTCGAAAGTCCACGGAATAGTTGATGCTGGCCAAATTTGAACGCAATCGGTTAAGCCGTTTTTGAGTAATCGTTGGAGAAACGACAGACGCACACACACACACACACACACACACACACACACACACACACGGACATCATGCTAAAAACTTCAAAAACGTGTTCAGGGGACCCCAAAACGTAAAGATCTGGTGAAATCTCGAATTCGAAATTTTGGTCCGAAACTAATAACTTCCCTACCCTCTGGTCGGGGAAGTTAAAAACTTAGTAATTCATTTTTTTAGTGCAAAATATTTCAAGTTTTTGACTCCTTTCGTTTCCTCAATCTGTCTTTCTCATGATTTACTTGTGATACACACAATTCTTCACTACTATAAAGGACATCCTTGTCTAAATAAAACCGATTGAGACAAATGAACCTAATTGTAGCTTTCTGAGCATGTATTTAAATAGAAATAAAGATTCAAATAGGTAGTATGGAAACATTCCATCAAATCATCTGCGAAAATCAAATCAAAGAGTAGGTATAGGTACACTAATTGAGTGAATTACGTTTTTGGAAAATTTATTAACACAAAGGAAATCATAAGATTTGTAATAGTCTATAATGGACGTTTTTATGGCATACTTACTGGCAAATGGAACTGAACGCATAGGATAAACACTGATTTTTCTACCAATTCAAATAATAAGTGGAAAAAGAGATATTCTACATTGCTGTACGAGTCAAACAAATTATCTTTTTCTAACATACCTAAATAATAAAAAAATCTCCAAAGGCAGCAAGTACCTTATATAGCGAATTTTTTATGTATCTACATACTGAAATATTAATTGCAAAACATCCTTATGATACTGACAATTAATATATTTTAATAACATTGAATCAACTAATAAATTCATTTCCCGTAATACGTTTAATCAAGGCCTGCTTGATTTTTTCAAGCGAAATTCTCTAGCAGGCCTTGCGTCTAATATTAACTGTCAAAATTAGTTACCCCCCGCGATATTCAATTTTTTTTCTAATATCAATTGTCAGAACACATAGCCATCTTAGATACGTGATTTTACTGCTTATACTCAAAAAAGAGATTTTTGCATTTTTCTTGCGATCCAATGAACCGATTTTGATGATTTTTTTTCTGGGTCATAGAGAATGGACTGCTCTACTATTATTTTAATTTTCATCAAAATCTAAGCAAATGGAATATTGAAAATGATTTTTTTTAACATTTCTTCAGCTCTTATTCCAAAAGTGTTGGCCCTACCAGTCTGGTCAACGAACTCATCCAAGCTATCCCAAAGACCGATTTTTGTACTAAGTTTCATTAACATTGGAGTATTTTTACGGCAGTTATCGTGGATATACATATATAAATATATATATATATATATATATATATATACAGGGTGAAATTTTGATCTAGGCACATAGGAGATTCCCACCCCTAATAGTTTCCACCCAAGTTAAGTGAAATGAAGAGACATTTGAATGAGATAGAAATATATACTGGGTTGGTAAGTAGTGAGAAATGTTATAGTAATTGTCACCACCCACTCTTAACCCCCCTTTTAAAAGGCATAAAAAACGTATTTTAAGAATTTTGTGTAGAAATTTTCTCCAACATCATATGGTACATGACGACCAAATGTATCAGACAGAGAAGGGGAGGGAAAACGATGGAGAGATATTGGAATAGTTTTAAATGTACATAAGGTTCAAATTTCAAATTTTTGAAAATCTACATCTGTTTATTACACAAAAATTCCAGCTTTATGAGTCTATAGACGAAGGACGAAGTAGTAAAAATACCTAACAATTGATCGGTGTAATAAGGGCGAATTTGTTGTTTATACTTATGTTGTAAAATCTGTTTATTGTTGTTCGAAAAATGAACAATTTTTAAAAACGGAAATGTTTGTATCATAGGAATTATTAAATTTTTTAATAATTTTTCACTTTTCTAATTTTCACATAAAAATGCCTTTTATACCAATTTGATTTAAATGAAGAACCTACAAATATTTTAGAATGTAAACAAATCTATTTTTTTATGTATATTATTGTTGTTTTCAATAATACTTCTGTAATTAATAAACAATTTATTTGAATGAATGTTGAAATCTTTATAACTTATTCAAATAATGGTCCAAACGTATCAAAACTTTCAAATAAATCGATATCCCAAAATAATTGATGTTATCCGTTAATGGTAAAAATTAAAAATAAGTAAATTCATTATTGTATTATAAAGTAAAAAAAATTAAAAAGAACGGAAAGAGATCACTGAAATTTGAACCTTATGTACATTTAAAACTATTCCAATATCTCCAGCGTTTTCCCTTCTCTTCTCTGTCTGATACATTTGGTCGTCATGTACCATATGATGTTGGAGAAAATTTCTACACAAAATTCTTAAAATACGTTTCTTATGCCTTTTAAAAGAGGGGTTAAGAGTGGGTGGTGACAATTACTATAACATTTCTCACTACTTACCAACCCAGTATATTTCTATCTCATTCAAATGTCTCTTCATTTCACTTAACTTGGGTGGAAACTATTACGGGTGGGAATCTCCTATGTGCCTAGATCAAAATTTCACCCTATATATATATATATATATATATATATATATATATATATATATATATATATATATATATATATATAAATTCTAACGCACGGTGGATATGGGTTCCTGAGGTCCCAAAACGAACTTCTGTGCAAAAATTTTTCGAAAATTCAAAAGTGAGGATCTCGTCATAAGCTAATTTTTTTAAAAAAATTCGCTAAAATAGTAAAATAAATACAATTTACATGCTTGTATTTCTAATTGCCACTTAGGTATATAGGTAGGTATGTACAGCCGAGTGCACTGAAAATGTGACGATATTTTTGAGGCTGCGTAAGTCAGGCTAACGAGGGAGGTTTTCACAATACGGTGGATGTCTAGCAAATCAGAATTTGGAAGGAAAAATATCCAACCAAAAATCGTAGGTGGGACTAGGGGTATTGTCTTGTATATAATTGTTTTTTGTACTGTTCCCATCGTTACACTTTCTTTCCAGGATGGAAAAAGCTTGACGCACACAACTAAAAGAAGGGATATTTTTCGTTCAAGAGTCGTCACATTTTCAGTGCACTTGGCTGTACCTATAACACTTCTTTCTAGCAGATCTCTTTTTGGATCGAATTTAAGTCAATATACTTAGGTGAATCTTCCGATTCGGGTAAATAGTTAGGTATTGGAAATATCTATAATTAAGTTTTAACATTTAAAATTGTAAGAAATTTCATTATCTCAATTAATTAAGTCACAAGCAAAAGACTTGACTTGAAAGTATTCCAACTATTTTGCTCTTTAATGAATCACAGAATATCACGAAAAATAAGCCAATCTTATAACCCCTAGAACCCGATTGAGCATTATACACCACTTGACTTATTGCAGAAATAAACCAGGGTTACCTCCACATTCTGGGTAGCTCAAGTCAATCCACTTTTCGAACTTAAGTTAAAGATAAACCAGTTTTTGCATAGTTATTTTGTGCATTAGCATAGAATATTGTAGATAAACTAGCTTAGCAGTTTTGGAATGTACCTATCATCTCCATCTCACAATCAGTAAGTTTAACTTTACCGAGTTACAGTAACTCATGTGTATCTCTCCAATGTATCAATGGTATTACTTAATTTGCCTTATAAAGTAAAAATAATTCATCTTTTTTTTTAAGTGTCCGATACAGTATTCATCTCGCTTATTTCTAGTCCTAAATCAGAATTTGCCAATAATTCATTGATAATGCTACTGTTGATAAGCACACCGTATCTAATAGACACAATTCTATAAATAGTTTCACCAATTTTTTTCTGTTTTTGCAACAACTCTTGCTTGTTTTTGTTTTATAGCCAAGTATTTCATTCTGTCCAAATCGCTTATGTACTCGATATCATTAGGAATATAATTTTGAACCAATCCGATAACAGTATAGGCGGAGTTTAAACAATCAATGTTGAATGGTGGGAGTTAGAAAGAAGAGAGAACCTATGGCGATGGCAGCAACAAGTGTTTCAAGAAAACACGCAAGTTGAACTGATGTTATCCCAGATAAAGATGTGGACTATGAAGAAATTATTTTGTTAATTTTAATTTTTGGATAATGGATAAATCAGTCTGATTGGAAATTATTAAATTAATACAGCAATAATATTCAATTTACATAATTCGAAAGGAAATTGCTAGTACCAGTAAGGGGTAGTTTTTCACGAAAGTTGAGGGACACAACAATATTGGATAACCGTTACAGGAAATTTTCTGTTGTTTTGTTGCTATTATCAAAGGCTTAGAAATTGTGGTATTTGTAGGAGAAATACTTACTTAATGTTTCCAGTTAATTTGGATTTAAGTGTAAATTTCATTATCATTGACATTCACCTATTGTTTTGAGGCTTGAATTGGGGCTTGGAATTTGTATAATTCAGCGCATATCACGCCCCCATTTCATACTAACCACCTCTCTCCACCCTGCTAAATCAACAAGCTCACTCGTAACACACAGGGAAGTGTTTCATATCACAGCGTGGCGCCAGTTCATCACTATCAGAACGCGACGCAATAACATTATCAATATCAACAACAATAACAATAGTAACAAACAGTTAATTGTCATATTAAAAGACAATAATGTCTTAAGTTTATTAAAAAGATATCAATTTGATTAGAATAAAATTGTTTCGATTCATTGTTTGGTTATAAAAATTAGGGAAGTATTGAAATAAAAGAAGCGGAAAACATGTCGTCACCGAAACCGTTACATAATCAAGAACACATCAAACGTCCAATGAATGCCTTTATGGTATGGTCACGTGGACAGCGCCGGAAAATGGCACAAGAAAATCCGAAAATGCACAATTCAGAAATATCAAAACGTTTAGGTGCTGAATGGAAATTGTTAAGTGAAGCTGAGAAGAGGCCATTCATTGATGAAGCGAAACGATTAAGGTGAGCGATTCGTGAGAAAAGTTTGGTGTAAAATAGATGGTGGTGGTAGTAGTAGTGGTGGTTGTGACTTTCTAATAATAATGGAAAATCAAGAGGTGAGAGATCAAAATCGTTTGATTTCAATTGACAATGCCACAGTATATATATGTATATTGTTAAAAACGACAAGAAAAATAAAGTGAAATCACGTGGCCAGAGTTACAAATTTCCACTCAAAATCTTCATTATAAACATTTCTATTTACCTAGACTTTTTGTAAATTGAATTCGACAATTCTACCCCCTTTATCTCTAACAAAACAAATAAATTATGCTATAAAACCACTCAATTACACCCCTATCGAGCCCCCTTTTGTCAATGTATTCGTACCAAACTAGATATTATCCATTCATAGTATACTTCTCTTCGCACTCACTTATAAGTTACCCCCTAAAAATAAACCATCACTAGTGTTTATACCATCACCACCATCATCAGATCGTTTCGGTGGAGTGTGGGCCCAGTCGTCTGTTTTACAAAAGATAACAGATAATGCGTGGAAACGGGCCTTATGGCCTTATATATGTGTAAATCACCCTCCCAATTGCTTAACTAATACAAAAACGATTAGTTTTAGATTTTCAAAGGGTGGGATCTGTATTAGTAGTAATAATGTTGTAGTCTCGCTTGAATTAGGTCCAGTGCTCAATTCGATTATCGATACAACACGTGATTCTTTGAAAAAGGAAAAAAAAATAGTCTGTTATCGATATGAGAAAAGCCGCTTAAAATAGTCCCGCAATAAAGTAGGGCCCCGTCCACTTAATTTGTTCATTCATAATGTAGGGAGATATTTGTTTTTTTTTTTCGTTTCTGTTACTACTATTATTATTCTTATCACTATTATAAAGGTTCTTAGTATTGTCGATTGTATTATTTCCCATCGCTGTATTTATCTAATGATAACAGAAGAATAAGCACTTATTTAGTAACAATGGTGCTATTATCTAAGACATACAGTGGAAATAAATGTTATTTTTCCATCTTTTCTTTATTTAAATATTTAAAAAAAAGGTATATAGATGAGTGTATCTTCTACCTAAGGAATACAAACACGGAAATACGTTATCAGTTTTATGATAAAACATTCCTATATGGATATTTGTACAGGTTATAGATCAATTTTTATTTTTTAAATGTAAATAGAGGGATTGTTCTTTGGAAAAATTCCAAAAATGATTACTTTCTTCTCATTTTTTTTAAACTATTATAAACGTATTAAATAAAGATAGAAATGATTGTGTAAATTGTCACAGTTCGGTCCTGGAATTCAATGCATACACAATAATACAAGGACTATCTAAGCCAACATATTCAACTGGCGACAAAAGATAATGCTTCTATTGTAAAGACACATTGAGCACCTCCTGTGATCCCATTCATAGGGAGATTGTCTCCGGGCCCGCGTCCCGTCTCCAAATCCCACACCCACCGATTACTGTACTATACCTATAACTACTACAATAAAACCACCCTTCCTATTCAAATATGTACGCCATCTCCTTTTGTTCTATTGAAGCAATTGGAGTATTTACTATTTCCAATAGTGAAATGTTCTACCATCATCGGTACAATAAATGACAATAGTATGTAACAACAATAAGAACGAAGCACAGAACAAAGAAAAATTATTCTACACTAATACAACTGAAATGAGAACATTTAACCTTATTAGTTTTAATTGGAGTCTTATCTGAAGCGCCAAAGTAAGCTTTCTTCGCGAAACTAAAGGCACATAAAAATTTTATTATTACTTTTAATTATAAGTTGATTTTAATAGTTGTCCAATGTTAAAGTAAATGATATAACTCCGTTCTTTGATAAAATGTTTTTAAACAATCTGACCACCCCCAATTTTTAATTATATTATAATTAGCTAAATCCTAAATGTGGATAGAGTGAAGGTTCCTCTTGCATCTAGTCGTTCAAAGTTTTTGCTTCGCAGAAAGAATTTCAACTCCAATTTCCTATACAGACTTATTCACGTCCGGCGAAAAATTCTTACGTCAACTCTAATTAATTGGCTAGCGATTCGAAAAATATTTTAAGGATTTGTAGGGGAGTTCCCAGAGAACATTTTAGTGAAATTAGGTCCTCGCAGCTTACTAGCAAGTTGGCCAAAAAACGCTTTATTTCGACAATGTCGCAATTTTCGCTAACCAACTACACGCATAAACCAATTAAAAATTACTTTTTCGCATTTTTTCTTATTTATATCCTTGAAAAATTGGGAAAAAAACGTGGTGGAGATCATTTGTGGGAAATTTAATCTATATAGTGTTAGTAACCTTCTTTGTTTTTTACTATTTTTGATTTGTTAGGGCAAGATTCTTTATGTTAATTCAGTGTTTATTGCCGTTATTCTTAATGTAAAAATAATAATAGAGCATCCAATGTCAAGGATTTTCTTTAAAAAAAAAACACTTAACCAACATAAGCAATCTTCACCAACGAGTTAAATATAGTAAGGATAGATATATGATCTCGTCATTAATAAGGATGTCATAAAATCAGTGTTATCATTTTCGCAAGGATCCAGTGATAAAAAACAATTAAAAGTTTTTTAAGAGTATCTTTTAGTCATTCTTAGTCGTTTAACGGGTATAACCGGTTAAGGGGAAATCGTAAAATTACCCCAACAACGCCTTTTTTGATCAACGCTTCCAAATGAGCTACGAAATTCTAATTTTGCTAAAATATTCTATGGGTACCCCTTAGAAATCCTGTAGATATCATTTCACTCATAAGTTATACCGGATAAAATTTGTTGAATACTCCAACTTGACTAATTTTAAAGCTATCCAATTTTGTGACAATTTTATTCAATTTCAGGGCGTTGCACATGAAAGAACATCCGGATTACAAGTACCGGCCCAGACGTAAACCGAAGCCGCTAATGAAAAAAGAACCAAAATATGGATTCTCCATGTCGCCATTAATTTCACCACCACTAGATCAATCAATACAACGTTCAATAGTACCACCGATATCAACATCAAATGGTTTACCAACATTACTGCACCATGATCAAGATCCACTAAAAATACCACGTAGCTTATTCCCACCATTACCCTATCTGTATCCATTTCGACATCCGGATGAATCAAAATTAGCAGCTGAATTAGCTCTACTTTACGGTAATAGTCCATTGTATTCAACTGGCATTAGTTGGCCGATTAGTAGTGTTGGAGGACCTTGTAATATATGTCCACCGGCATTTCCACGACGAACACCGACACCACCACAACCACCACCGCCACCACCACCACCACCGGTATCTACCGAAAGTCCAACAACAATTAAACGACCAGTTTGTGTGATTATGAAAAATGATGAATATCGAAATGAAACAGGACCAACTAGTGGACATGTCATATGAAAACCATTACCGGTTCTTCCGGAACGGTTGAACCTTGGTACATGGTTTAGTGATATTGCTAATTTAGCAACAAGTTCAATAACAAGAAACGCTCAAGAACCAACAACATCGACATCTATGACAACGTCACCTCCAACGACAATCATCAACAATATTGTTGTTGATTCAAGTAGTACGTCAGAACGGGAAAGTTGTAGTCCTATCAACGACAGAAACTTTTAAAATTGCCATAAATAATTGGGTTATTTCTTCTTTTTTTTGTAAATGGGTGCAATGTTTTTTCACTATAGTAATTGTAAATATTCGTTGTATTTAAAGAAAAATTGTCATTTTCTGTAAAATATCGTTCTGGGAATGTTTCAAAAATACTCTTCTCTATACGAGTTCAGTGAAGAGACCGACATAAATGGGCGACAATTTCCGGAATTTTTGTAGATACTGTTGATGTGATGTCATATTTTCTGTTATTTGTTTATTACCGACAATTTTGTTGTGATCATATTGTAAATAAAATGGATGTTTGTTTTCGAAAGAACATTAGTAGATTTAATTGTAAAGAAAAAGACTTGTTAATTAGAATGAGGAGGAATAAAAATTTTTTGCAATAGATTCATGATTTTTCCTGTCTTTATTTATTTATGTATTTTCCTATTTCCCAGTTTGTCAAGTGTGAATATCGAGATTATTCTAACTATATTGTGTTTTGTATTATGTCAGCTTATATTCTTTTATGTAATTTTTACCAAGCAGTCAATTTTCAATAGATTCCTGATGCCGGTAGGTACTAAATTTTCAAAAGAGACAGAAATACTCCCAACTGTAGAGATTCCCAATGAACGAACCATCCTTTTATGATAGTTCGTTCGATCGTTACGTGCACAAAATGGGATTACTTTCGTATATATCACTGTATTGTTATAAACACAATAAAACATCAAAATTCATTTGTTCAATACAATTTTGTTTAAATAAAATCAACACAACAACAAAAAAAAATTGTTAATTTTGAATAAAACTGGAATGTGTACGTTGAATGTCGTCTAATTACTTGAAGAGTGAAGTTTTGGGGTAATTTGTAACAATTAAAAAGTTTTAAGCACCGCCACCACTACCATCAGATATGTAAAAGACTGTACAAAGTTAACATATGCTAATTATAAGTTGGCGTTTGTTAGGAAACACTACTTAATTACCGGGCTAAATGAACTATAAATCTTCGTACTTTCAACAACTTTTGCATAACTTCTCTATATGTATATGTTGAACTAACACTACGCTGTTTCCTTACAAAATTATCATTATCAAGAGATTTTATCAAAGAATTTCCGTTTAAAAAGTCCACACAAGTTTACTTTGAAAAATCTCTCGCTACAGTTTATTAAAATTAATTGTATCCGACAACAAAATCCATCTACTCGTTGGAGAAAGTTGATTAAAATAAACAATTTTGATAGAATTTCACCAGTGTATTCCATTTAACTTCTTGATTATTCGCATGATAATGTTTTCCTTATTAAATTTTCTAAGGGACCGTAATGTCGACGGCCTGATACGTTTTGGGATGGTTTAATTATCGTATGAATAATTGGGTTACATCATTTAATATTGTTCAGATTATCAACCAAGTTTCGGATTTATCTCCTTATGCTCTTAATTACTGCCGTTCTACCTCTACCACCATCACCACCCCTTCGTTTTCATTCTAATATTAAAACCAATATAGGTAGAAATTATCAATTGTTGAATGGAGATTTTTAAACAAGAATATCTAATAATAACTGACAGACAAGTGTTTTTAACGTTGTTTTTAAACGGAACATTTTTTAATTTATACAACAACGATTCAACCCCATTATATACAGATTTCCGTAACCACCCTTTACGTTGTTGCAGCAATAAAGCGACTTCAAATCGCACTCAAGTGGAAAATAGAAACAAAAGTGCCTATAATAGAGTGATGAGTGGGCTATTATTAAAAGCGACTAAATAGAAATTGTCATCATATTTAGTTTTTATTTGTTTATTTATATTGAAATGCACAATTGATTTTTGATCTATTCACAATCTTTCAGTTGCTACGACTACTCAATTCTTTGTGTCGTCGATTTTTCCTGCTGATTTCCGCTTTTCTTGTAACCCTTTTGCAATCAACAGTGGAAAAATGAAGAGAAAGAGAGTAGTCACTTTCATGAGCTATTGTTGCCGATAAAGTCATTTGAAAAGAGTCAATACAATACAACTACCCCTTTTACGTCACTTCATCAATGTAAAAGCTATTCTATATAACCGTCTCAAATCACAAGTTCTCGTTAATATTTTTTTCTCTTTTCCTTCTTATATATTGATAATGTCGTAAAAATATTAACATCAAGAGATAACGATGTCGCTGTTTAAATGGAAATTTAGAAGAAAAGCTTGTTGTATTTCAGCTTTTCTAACACAATAAAAAGAGTTCGTCGTATCAATGTTGGTGATTTTTAACAATGATAAAATGTTAGAATGTGAAGAATTATGCATGCCAAATACTTGTATACATTTATTGATAATACGCATACATATTTCGGTTAGTTTCGTTCCAATATTCTAGATAAACATTTGGCATTTTGCAAGAATATATGAGTGTCTTTTTTGGTTGACCACAGGAAATACAAGATGGCTATCACATGACGTAGTGTCATAGCTGAACCACTTGCTTCCTTTTATTTACTTACCCCTAGCCATTTATTTAAGTCCGAACAATTTATTCCAATCTGATACGATCGTATCAAGAAATATAAAATATTTTCTTCCAACTTGCTTAAAATCTTTCCAATTTAATAAAGATTATTTGATTAAGGCTTGAGGATTTTAAATAATTATATTGGGATTCGGTCCTTATTTGAGGACAATAGAATTGTCAATCACCGATCCAACCCCCAAACACTATGTCAATATGAATTAAAGCCAACAAACACAACCACAGATGGAATTGATTATTGGATGGTTATCCTCTGAATTTAATCACAATTTTTCCATTGGCAATGATGCGACCATTGATTATCGTAAATCGGGCGCAAGTAATTTACAAGTTTTAATTTATAGCAATTGTAATGAAATGAGGTTTTTAATTTGTTTAGTTATTAACGAGTGTGAAATGGAACGTTTAAATATTTGGTTAATTTCGAATTTAGTTTGATGTAAAATTGATGATAGGGGTGAGTTATCAATATAAATGTTGTCCTACTGCTTCAATTTCATCACAATCCAGATATTCACAACACGTACATTGACCAGTTTTGTTTCTATACCAATTATCAAATAGATCTTTAATCTTTAAACAATAAATATGTGAATACTAATAGAATTTGCAGGATTGTCGTATAAGCCAAATGATGATGATGATGATGATGGTGATGATGACGAGAAGGGTCCGACGAGTTTAGTAGATAGTATAGTGTAACATTTCGATCTCTACAATGTTGTATTTGCTACAGCCACTCTAGATCACGTGCAAATTCGGCCTTTTGTATCCTGATTGAGTCTCACACGTGACTTGAATTGGTGCTTTATAGGCCGGGACGGTATTCCTTGTTCGCTTTTATCCTTTCATTTCATGTTTCTACATGTCTGATGGCACATACAAAATACACAGGACCAAAGCGATTTATTTGTCACTTTTTCAATTCGACGACATTCAGAATAAAATCAAATTTAATAACACAAACATAAATTTTATTCTGAACGAATAATAGAGAAATATAAAGGGTACAAATCGCAATAAATTTAAAAAAAAAAAATCATCCTGTTTTCACTATATTGTTTGTTAATATAATAGGGAATTTTGTTATGGTAGTAATTGGTTGTCCACAAAGGCCGTTATAACCATTTTCCAAGAGAAAACTTGCATAAATTCATTTAGCGACATCCTCTGGAAACTCAATTAACAATCAGGCGCCGATTGTATTTAAACAAAAAGGGGGGTGGTGGTAAAGTAGCGCGGTCTAAAGGCACAAAAGACGTAAAAACCAAAAACCAGATAACATTATATTCCCATTGTGACAGAGGTTGATGGTGGTAGTGGTGGTGGTAATAGTAGTAGTGTCGCGACGTCGACGACGGGTGGTTTGATATCTCGCCCAGGTTCGTTCATTTCCTGGGAGCTCGCTGCGGCAACACTGATAACTAGATATCGCCAGTATTCCCGACATTTTATCTCGAGAAAGAATAAGAAAACGGCGCAGAATGGACCATTATGTTACGTATAGTAAATCCTATTATACAGTGGGCGTTATCACGGGAGGCAAGCCCGTGTATACTTTATCACTATCTCGCGCACGTGCGCCGCCCGCTATAAATTGCCGGCTCTCTCTTCCCTAGTTTCAACGTTTTGATAGCAATGTACGTATAACAGTAGTATAGAGCCGCAGACATTGCCGAAAATTAGCTATACAATAGACCTAAACATTATCGCATTTTTCGTCCTGAAAATTACTCTATTTAATCATAAATTGTTATCAGATAAACAGAATCAATTCAAACATCAAAAGAGAAAACGATCCCATTTGAAAATGATAAGATAGGTGAAAATTTACAAAGAACCAAATCCATACAAATGCGTATTTAATCAACAAACAAACCAACCACCCCACCTTCAAATATACACAGTTTTATAAGATGTAATTGAAAGCGCTCACACATATGAAAATCAATAGATCCCATTCAGAGAGGGTTATATCAACTTTTATGAGGGGTTGGTTGGTTCATTGGTTGGTAGATGCATTTTTATGTATAATAACTCTTGATGAGGGGGGTGTTGCAAAGATTGAGACATACTGAAAGGGAACACAAATGACTCCTTGTTTAGACTCCGAAGTAGAGGGATGTTATGATTACATCAGACACTTTGTATGTCTAATTTACCCTCTTAATATAGGGGATATTTTTCAACGAAAAAAAAAACACAACAGTAGAGACAAAACAAAATTTTCAAGCACAATACCAAATAAATATTGGAATAAAAATCAATCTATTCAAAATTATCCACTACTCTATTCTAGTATCTTTTTTGTATTATTTTCATACCATGCCTGCATACTTTTCTTCTCCAATTCAAACAAAATCATGTAATTAAATCTAAACATGAATATTCAACGATGTTAGTTACGCCACATTCATTCTAAATATAACTTTTTTCCAAAGAGTTTTTCTTTAGGAAAAACTTTGTCCGATAAAAGATTTCCTCTTAAAATTTTTTAATAAAGAATACGAATTTTCCAGACGCAGTGCCATGAATTAGGTTGTATTGAAGCCGCGGCAATGATGTCGCATTTACGACAGTTTACTATTTTTCCCTCTCAATCGACACAGTAATTGTTCAATATGACAGCAGTAGTAAAACAATTCATTTAAATCCCCCTATTGATATGTAACAAATGGAAATAAATTAAAAAACAAATCATAATATTCACGCAAATATTAGGAGTAATTTTTGGGGATTCAACATTGAAATGGTTTTGTAATGTTGTTTATTTTTGATTAATTTGGAATATGGTGGAAATGTTTGTTGCCACTGGGGAGATGTTGTATTAAAAATGCAACACGCTGAAACTTGAATAAATTCACTTTTAATTTTCCTTCTAACTGAGTTTTGTGCATAATCGAGTTTAATATTTTTCCTCCCTTTGAAAAAGTTTATAAGAAACGACGCTCATTCTTGTTTGTTGTCGTTCATTTGTCAGTTTGAATTTTAACAGATGTATTCGTTAGCGTTATTGTTCTTTTTTATTTCTTAAATAAGGAAAATTTACGCTATTTTTTATTTAAAATCAAAACAATTTAAAAAAAAATGTTATTATTTTGTAATTATTAACAGAAACACCTGCCTTTCTATTAAACGAATAAAAATTGATGGAAATTTTTATTTATAAAGAGAAATAGAGGTGATGATAATTTTAATATAAATACGGCCGGAAGGGTTTCCAAAGTTGAACGGTAGAATTTCCATCGACGGCAATTTTCTCGATAACAATGTTATATCACAGATGGCCGAGTTCTAATCGTCTGCATGAAACAATTTAAGGAGAGGCGAAACAATTTCGCACCTCGCCCAATGTTCGGCTGGTGAGTGTTTCACGGATGCTTTCATCGAAATATCGCTAAGCGATCAAGCGAGACTTTTGATTGTAAAACAATAGATCGAGTACTAAATCTAAGTTTTTTTTAAACAACAAAGAAGAGATGAAAAAATAATAAATTAACTAGACTAATATCGTATTGTAATAATGTTGTGGATTGGTGGATTGTGGGCTAGACAATAACACAACAGGAGCTTTACAACAGTCCACTGATTGGTAATATTTGATGAACATATCGATTAAGCTCCAGTGAAATTGGTGATTGTCATATTGGATGTTGTGAAACAGGTGAAATTCCGTACCACTATTGGCGATTGCACGCCAATTACCCATCGAAAATGATTCACGATATACTATCGAAAATCTATTCTATAAGTCATGAAACTATCTGTATTCAGTATATTCACCCGCAAAAATACGTTGTATTTCATTTATAAAATAGATAATACATGAATAAATACACCAGACAGACAGGTAAATGAGAGAGTGAGAAAATGGCTTCAAGTATTTTCTGCCAATTTTCACTAATTTTGATGGCGTGTTGTGAGGCGCGTTTTTCTATTTTTCACTTGATGATTGTAATTTTACACGGTCGGCAGATTTTAACGTTACCTAGTCGAATATTAGATTATCATTATTTCCGCATGACATTTTCATTTTTACAAACTTTACACGAATAAAATTCATCTCTACCGCACCTACGTTTAAATTAAAACGGAAACTATAATAGAAAAGAGAAGAGAAAAAAAAGGATAATTCTTTCAATTGTTGACTAAAATACTTGACAATATCTGCAATATTTATCCAATTGAATTATCACTTTTCTGTTGCTTTCTTTTCATTATAAAGCTATATTTGTTATATAAGCACTTAAATCAATTGTTAACTGGTACTCACCCCAAAATACACGAAACTGGCAATCCAGAAATTTCTATTATTCTGTTTTTCTGCTATTAAAATAAATTCTTTTATGCTATTCACTTCTTGAAAATAGTTCTATTCATGTTTCTGTTTGTGGAAAATTTATCAAACACACCATCTGAAAAACATACATAAAACGAGTCAGGATATTATGGTAGTGAAGAAAGTGGAAGGAATAGGAGCGATTTCTCTCTCTCAAAGACATATTTGAAAATTAAATCCATACTTTATAATATAAAATAATTTTATTCTATGGGTTTGTACACATGAAACGTAATTTATTTAAGTTATTAAGGATTATAACCTTTTCGTATATTTTGGAATCCTGTTGAAAGATTTCAATAAACGACGACTATAACGATGAATCTATACAACGGAAAATGAGAGAGAAATGATGTTATTTAGGCTGATGTTTTTCAGGCAGAAAAAGGGGGCTGAAAAGCAGAATTTGAAACGAACAACTGCCAATCGTGATGAAGACGTTATGCAATCAATTTTTGCTAAATAAAATCAAAATACTGCTAGTTTTCCAAATTTCTCTTTCACCTAAATCTAATTTATAGAAATAAAAGGAAAAAATAAATGGATAGAAATAGTGAAGGCAATAAACAAAAGAATTTATTAACAATAAGTCAAAAAACAACAAAACAATTAAGCCATAGTTGCCCTGGTTCCTGCTTGGAAATCTTCGCCGCCACCTTCAAATTTCTTATACCTGAAATTCAATAGAAGCAAGTAATTTTAGAAAAAATACTGAACTACATTTGGTGATCAATGAGAACGGCAAAGTGACTTTATAAAATAGAAATTTTAAATAAATAAATTAGAGACCTTTCGAACTGTAATACACGTTAATGATTGTAAATAACCAATCGTCGTATTCCGTAAGTTTTTAGAGACAATCTCTATCCATAATATAGGGTCGTATTCACAAATTCTATATAAGTTGGAGATTATGCTTAAATGAGACACAAACATTATCTCTATGAAGAGAGCTATTATCTCACTCTCTACAATTTCATTGTATCTATCAATTGAAAAGAGAGAAGCATAAAATAACCGCAGAACTTACCGCGCAACTCTCTATTTCACTTATCTTGAAGGCAACAGTTGTACATACAGTGACGATTAAAAAAAAGAGAACGAGTCTTTAGCCAGAATTTCACATATTTTCGTTGGTGTGAGTCAGGTTGTTTCTCTCGTGAGGGTAAGAAGATGAGCAAGTAGGAGGTGTTGGAGCTAGCTTCAGCCCTAGCAAATTTGTAGAAAGTATCTTTCTATTTAGGTAAATACCCAAAATGGTATCAGTAAGCTCACCTTCTTCGTCTGATTGAATATACATCTTCAAAAATTCTGACCTGTTAAGATTCTGTTACATTTTAATGACCAACCTCATAAGCCTGTTTTACACAGCCGCACAAGAGGTGGTCTCTTTTTTTTAATCGCCACTGTACATTATCTTTCTCTCGAAAAAATTATTATTATTTCCTTGTTGTATGCAAATCAAAGGAGACAAGAGATGAAGATAATGTCTAGCACAGATTCCATAGAGACTATCTCTAAAGAATCTGTGAATTCAGCCAATGTCATGTATTTCTAACTGTAAAAAGTGACTAGCCCTTGTGCCATTTATTTTAAGTAAAATTAGACACTTTGACAAAAACATTTAGAAATGCTGACAATCATAATGTGATGATTAAAATAAGATATTTGCATTGTAACCTATATGCGACCGTGCTTTATTTGTCTCTTTTCGGTCATCTAAATTGCTTCTTCAAGAATTTAGTGGTCCAGCCGATTCTTTATTGATTTCTTTTAAGGTTTAGAAAATTTCTGTAGTAACAGTAGGTATGTACATAATAACTGTACTCGTTCAAAATATTGGAGACGATGAAATTGTAGTTCTTAAGTGAAATAGAATACTTCTAATCTAAATGATAATGATAATCTCATGCTTGAATACTTGTCACCTATTTATTAACGCAAAGAATTCTGGTAAAGTTAATTTTCTCTGATGTCAATTTAAAATAGAAACGTTGAAAATTTGTTCATTTTACACTAGAGCTATTCCCTAAATAAAAATAGAAACGGTTCGACAATTTTGGAGAGCATAAATTTCACTAAAAAAGGTATAATTTTAAACTTAAAGTTCAAAACATTGTATAGAATGAAGAAGACTGTTACTAAAAAAGAAACACACAATCAAAATGGAAAGCTAAAGAAACAATAAGATGTTGGTGATGAGCTTATGTTTGTCCTATCCTAAAAAGCCCGAAGCATTCGTCACTATAGATCCTACATTTTTTTTTAAATAATTAGGTACATAGTCATCTTTAAAATCATGAATCGTACCTATTGGCTTTTTTAGTTCATTTTCCAACTAGAAATTTCGTGAGGCATACCAAAAGACCGATTCGGGCCTAATGAGGCTTTCCAAATATAAGGCAAGCCGAATTTCAACCTTTTTCGTCCTTGTAAGGAAAACCGAAACATGGAGTGTCGAAAATATTCTAAACTACGTTGCAATTGAGAAAGCCTGCGAAAGATACTAACTTGGGAATATCTTTTCTGATATAATGATAATGGCCAAGGACTTGCGAAAATCAGTTAAGATAAATTGGATTACAATTAGGAAAGTCTGTGGAATGGCCTAAATTTAGAAGCATCTTTATGATTCCTAATACTGGCAATTATAACGAACCCTTCAACTAGATGGCATCACTTACACCGGTTCACATGTAACAATTTCAGCCCTTTAGTTAAAGCTTAATTCTACAATGGTCTAACACATTAAAGAGGTAGATATTATTAGGCGGATCTAGGTATTATGCTTACGTAGGGCATTTTTAAGGATTTCATAGTTGTAGTGTCTTTACTAACACAGAGAAAACCACCCCTACCACCCTCAGTGGTAAATTCTCACCCCGCTACAAGTGTTTGAAATATGTAGTTATTCTAAAAATAAATTAGTCTTGAACAAGCTCTCAATTATTTGAGTACAACCAAAAAAACAGAATAGTAGAGAACCCCACGCGTCCCAACAGGAGTATCCCTAGAATTTTGGCCGCCCGTATGCAAAAAGCGTTTTAGCCGCCCTTTCAATCAGAAAAAAGAAACGGCAATATTTCACAATATTATTATGAAGTTATGAACAATAAAAAGCCCAATGGATTTAATAGTAGAAAATATGGTCAATTTTGGCCGCCCCAACAATTTGGCCGTCCGTATTTCTTGCACACCCCTGTGTGCAAACAATAGTTATGTTGGAAATATTGTAAATATTTGTGATAAATTCATAATGAACATACTCTTAAATCCTGTTCTATTTGATAGAATTAAAACATTGGTAGTTTCATTGTTTGCAATTATTCAAATTTTCTTTTATGTAAAACACTTCAAGTGTTTTAAAACCAACTATGATTGCCGAAATTACTCCCTAAAATCTAAAATGGTAGTCGAATTTGGAACAAATTAGGTTGGAGTTGTCACATACGAGTGTGGTTTATCAATGTGAGTAGCATCAGGCTTTCTTAATTAGGCAGAGAACCGGACGTGCGTTACCTACTTTTATGATGCGGTAGCCTCATTTGGTCGAAACACAGATTTCGGCATGCTACATTTAGAGCTAATTAAAACCTAATTGAAATTTCTAGTCGAGTTAGCGCTAAAGCGAGAATGAAAGGCCTCTATAATCAGCTTTTCTTTGTTTTCTTAAATAACGAAAAAACAATTGACTTCTCAAAAATTGAGACAAAAACAGACCAATAACAAGTTAAAGTGTATAATTGGGCATGATACTTTACCTTCTCTGGTAATTAAGTCGTTCCGTAGGACTTAATGAGGGTCTAGTTTTAACTAGGGCTTCATCTAATTGTTGCTGAGTGATCTTATGACAATCGTCACTAGTGTTTTCCTGAAACATATACAAAAATTATTAATTTATAGAAGAAGCCATATCGATTAACTAATAAATATTTAGCATATTTATATGTAGAGTAGAAGATAAAGCGTTTAAAATAATTTTAATTACATTTTATAATAAAAGATGAAGTCTTATTAAAACGATATATGTATAGTTAATAATGTAATAAATATATCAACAAAGAAAACATTTATTATGCATATACATATGTATATTGTTTTATATTTCTCACCCTTTTACATTTAAAATCGAACAAAAGTGAAACGAGACTAAGTGAAGGTAAAATTATTAATCAAAGCTTCTATTCACAAGTGGGTGAGCATAAATTAAATTAAATGAAATATAAATGCCATGCCTTGTTTAACAACCCATTAATTTTCTGTTTTCAATATACAGATTGAAATTAAAACGACTGTTTAACAAACGAACTCAAATCAAATACATTTTGTATTTTATTGTTTACCGTAATTTTGTGCAAAACAACCATATATGAAAATGATTTTGTAGCATAGAGAGGAAGACAAGAAAGACGACTTTTAACAGGATTCGCTGCAACGTTACTTTTTTTCGGTTGAGATTATAATTTCATCCCCTTTTTTTATAATGTAAGTCATTAAAAGGAATTTAGCCAAGGGGAAATTTTTGAAGGTTAATAATTAAGTGTAAACATTTCAGGCGTTGATTTGCTGATTTACGGATAATAACTTTGATAAGGAAATGAAGTTGTATCTCTCACACTAGCGTCTCATTATAAAGTAATCAAGACACTACCTAAATGATGTTTAATCCAAATGATATTGTGTTATCGTTTAATGTAGTTTGTAGTAACTCAAGCCTATCTTAACTATTAACTTTATAACTATTAACTTTATAACTATTAACTCTATAATTTCTTATTTACTTACCCCATCTTTAAATACATCTTCAACAGACATTAATTGTGCTGTATAAAGTAATGATTGTAAATCAGCACCGGAGAAACCATCGGTTTTCTTAGCAATCTCCGATAAATCAATATCATTTTGAAATTCTAACGTTTTCGATAAACATTGTAGAATTTTCAAACGATTCTCTTCATCTGGTAAATCAATAAAGATATGTCGATCTAAACGTCCTGGCCTCAATAAAGCTGGATCTAATAGATCAGGTCTTGAAGTTGCCGCCACAACAAATACACCAGTTGAACAACTTTCAACACCATCTAGTTGTGTTAAGAGTTGATTAACAACACGATCTGTAACGCCGGTATTGTCGTGACCGCGCCTTTAACAACAACAAAAATTCAAATATTTAAATTGTCTATTAATCATAATTGAAAAAAATACCTTGGGGCTAAACTATCGAATTCATCGAAAAATAAGAGGCACGGTTTAGCAGCTTGCGCCCTAGAATCGATTGGGGTTACAGTAAAAATTAATAAAAAATTTATTGAATTTAGTTACTTTTCAAAAACATTTCGTACAGCTTGTTCACTAGCTCCTATATATTTCGATAATAATTCCGGTCCTTTAATGGAAATGAGTCTTAGACGACAATGTGTAGCAGCTGCTCCAGCTAGAATTGTTTTACCGGTACCTGGTGGACCGTAAAGCAATAAACCGGAAGGTAGACGTAGGGGAGAACCAGAAAATAATTCAGGATACTAAAAAAGAAAACCCAATCAACTTAAAAAAAATTCTCACTATTTTTCTAGCGATTTTCTATACTTTAGACGGCCACATTAATGTTTCAATTATAAGATTTTTAACATCATCAACACCACCAATATCAGAAAAATCTTTAGTACCAGGTGGATTTAATTTAATACCATCTAATGATGTTACAGTTGTTGATTCTAGACCACGTTCCATATGGTCTAATGTTATTTTTAATGGTTCTTCACCATCATTATCTTGTAGAGATTCAAAGAGGGTTTTCTTGGCAAAATTTGCTAAGTCTTCAACAACAAAACTTTCTGTACGTTCAGAAATTTCAATCAAATCATCATTATTAACATTGTAAGTTTTAAAGAAATAGTTCAAAATAATTTCCCGATCTTTCTACAACAGAATTTTACTTATTTAATTTCATTTAATTTACTGATGATTTAAATGAAATACCTTCGATAAATTCTCAATTTCGTAAGTATTCTTGAATAAATGATGACCGCGACTACCATAAATCATTTTATTTAATTTTAATGTCGATGGAGATGTTGCTAAGATTCCAATTGAATTATTTTGGCAGAAAATCTCTAAAAGTCCTTCCAACATTTCGCTAATTCTAAAAATTGAGTTCCGTTAATGTTTATTTAATTACAAAAAAAAACTCGGTTATAACGAACGTTAACGGTTATTGAAAAATGCTTCATTTTGTCCACAAAGTTAAAAAAAAAGATGAAATGAAGATGATTTTTAAGTGTTGAAGACCAGCTAAGTCCGGCTATGTTTGTACTGTTCGGTCATTGACTTGTAATTTTAAATGTTTTAATGAACATCTTGCAACCGAAAAATAACGGTATTCTCTCAAAATTCCTTTAGAAATCAAAGTTACGTTATAACCGAGTTTTACTCCATATAAATACCTGTTAAAATATAAAATATTTTGAGCTTGTGAATCTCCCTCGCTGATATTCTCACATAAAACGTTTAAATCATCCAGAATTAATATTGACGGTTGATTATGGATTAAATCGTACAGGATTTTCGTAAAGAATTTATATAACGATTCTATCGTTTTACCTTTTATCGTTTTACAATTAATTACTTTTGTAAAAATATAATTAGGACTAGATTTTAGATAATTTTCAATAACTTTCAAAAGAGTTGTTTTACCAGTTCCCGGTCCACCTAAAAACACGTTGTTGAGTGTTTTTCCCCTTTTTCACTAAAATAACGGACTACAAACCTGTTATAAGAGCATTATCAAACTTCTTCAATAATTTCGAGTTTTCCAATAGAACAAATAACGAATCTTTAACGATATTCTTATAATTACTCATTTCTAAAGTATAATTATCGAATTTCACCAATTTATCGTGCTTATTCTTATCATTATCAATCGTTAAAATAGAATCGTTGACTATAATTTCATAATTCCGTATAAAATCATCGGTTATCAAACAAAACGGACAATTTGCCGGTTGAAAATTCACCGAAAATTTGATATCGTCATTTAAGCAAAGTGGAAAATTCTTATTTAAAATAAACTGATCTCGTTCACAATAATTAACTAAATATTGTCGGAAAATTTGTTTAATATCTTCGAAATTTTTACGATTTATTGTAAGTTCAATTTCATCAACTATTGGTGAATTCTTTTCATACGGTTCTAATAGAATTCTTGTGCCAGTTTCACAATTAAAATAATTTAAAATTTCATCATTTATAAAAACACAATCATCACAATCTGGTACTGATTTCTTATGAAGAAAATCCTCGAAATAATATAATCGAAAATATAATTGTTTTTCTTCTGTAGTATTTTGTTGGTCGGTACTAATTAGAAATTTTCCTAAATAGATTTGTGGATATTCTAAACTGTTAATTTGATTGAGTTTTTTTGTGAATATATTGAATGGATGATTGAGTGGTTTAATTTTTTTCAAAATACCCGCATTTGGTATTGTTCGTAATATTAAATTTGGTTTAAAATCTTTAAATTTTTTAAAAATATCATTTTTCTCATTATTAACGAATTGTTGTGATTGATTTCGATTGAAGAAATTAAAAAATGATTTAAGTTTAGTAACATTGGAATTTTCATCGGTGATTTTTTGTTGGTCTAACGGTGGTTTTATTGTAACTTCTGTAAAATTATCAATAAACCCAGGTGAAATTGGCTTTATATCATCTAAAAACTTTAAAAATGACTACCTTAAAAATTCTAAATTTAGAGTAGGAGAGAATTACGAGCGATACTCTCCAACTCTAGTTTTGAATGGGGAAAACTTACAAACATCGACAATCATATAGAGACCTGCTCCAATCCAGATAACAATTTTTTGATCATTATTTAACACTCTTATCTGGTTAAGTAATGTCGATTGAACATTATCAGCTACCATTTCCTAGAAGATTTTTTAATCATTTATTATTTAATTATCAGGAAAAAAAACATTAAAAATAATTACCAAAACATGATAATCATCTTGATTAGTTGGTGATATCGTTAAGCTACTAATTGTCGGTAATTTTGTTATATTAGTTAATGTCACGCTTTCTTTATCACCAATTCCTAGGGCTTTTGCATACAATGAATTAATTCCAATATGATTATCATCTATAGATGGATTGGGGCTATCAACGGAGAAATATGCCACTTTATTTGCACCATAATTTAATTTTATTGAATTCTAAGAAATCATTGTGAGAAAATTGATAAAATAGTATAAAAATATAACTTACTCCTTGTAGTTCTTTGAAAATATTCGGTGATAAATAGCAAAACCCTTTTTTTAAGGTTATGTATTTCACCACAAAAATTCTTTCAAACATTATTGAAACTGTGAATATAAGTAAAAACTAAACTTACAATTACAAATCAAGACTATTTATCTAATAAATACGAAAAATTACTGAACTTTGAATCTAAAAAAATTCAATTTAATTATAAGGTTATGTTTAGAATATTAATTTCTCTAATTGCCAGCAGATAGCACCAAGCACTATCCAAACAGTGTTGTTAACTTGTTGAAATATCACCAAATTTGAAAAATTTCAAAGTAATTCAGTAATTCTTAAGAAAAATTGTAGTTCTAGCTTAAGCTTCACGTTGCTTATTGAACTTATAGTGTTAGAAAGTGAACTGAAATCGTTGAAATTGTGTACGACACATTTATTTTTGACTAAATATTTGCGGCTTATTTTGTCACATTGGCAACCTTGCTTAAAATTATTGTAATTTATTGGGTGAATTATCTAATTTTTAACGATATAACGAAGGATATCTAACGAGAGAACATCGATCATTTCTAAATTTAATTCGAATTAATTGAAGAAAATAGTTTCACTTTTTTTTAAAAATTGGTTGTTTTTAGGGATTTTATTTTTCAATGGTTGTTGCATTCAGTTATTTTTATCCGATTCGTTCTAAAATTTCAACCAATCAAATCGTCGTAAATTGTTAACAGTTGAAAAATTTCAAAACAACCGAAAAAAGCCACCAAGCTTTAAACATCAACGAACTTTTTTCTGATGTAAAGTAAATCAATTTTACAATTTTTTTACAATTTTCTTATTGAAAACAACGAAAAGGTAAGTTATTTATGATGTTTTAAAAGATTTCTGTTAATTTTTATTGACTATATTGATAAGTTTTATTGATAATTTACACTATTTTTTGTATAGACAGCTTTTTATGTGTGTGTTTGTGTGTATGTGTAAGATAGAGTTTTTCCCTCGTTTTTCCAAATTTCTTGTTTTAAAGACGATTTAATTTGAATTTTAACGATAATTTAATCAATTTCGAACAAATTTTATCATTTAAAACTGATCCATTTCGACAATTTACGTTTCAAAACTGATAGGTGTGTTGAAATATACAAATTCTTCAACGGAAATTGACTTGTGTTTTTTTTCTTGATTATTGAAGATATAGTTCATTATATGAGATAACAATAATTGTTAGATTGTCCTTTTTATTAGCGAATTATTCTAGTTTAGTGTGCTTGTATTACATAATTATTTTAACCGTTTAATTTTCTTATCAATATTGAGACATTTATTGATTTTTATAGTTGATAATGGCCCCTTTACGTCAAGTCAAACCAATCTCAACATTACCAACATCAACAACAAATCGTACAACAATTTTAACAAGAAGTCGTGCAACTGTTAATCAACAACAACCAAGAGCAAAACGTAAAGCTGATTGTTCGCCAGTTAAAGAAAATGGTACAAAACGTTCAGCATTCTGTGATGTTACAAATGCATTTACAAAAAATAAAACAATCAATAATGTTATTGATAAGAAATCAAATATATTACAACAACAAAATAAGATAACATCAAATATAAGACATCAAACAATTAAAAAGACAACAACACAAACGAAAGTTTTACAATCTGTAAAGACTGTAGTGAAACCAAAACATAATGAAAATATACCACCACCACAAGCACCCACATTGAATAGTGGTATTACAACTAGAGCATCCGTAAAACAGATAGCAACAAATCAGACTGCAATCAAACCAAAAGAAGCATCATCGAAAGAAGCAAATAAAATCAAGACACGATTAAGTAACGAATTTGAAAAGACTGAAGAATCGGTCTATTTTACAGCTTCAGAAGAGTAAGTTTTCATCTTATTTGATTAATCCATTCGTTTTTCTCCTTATCAAACTTGATTTTAAAATGTTTGTTCCTCAATTATTATTTTTTTTTGTCTTGCTTCGATATAAGATTTTTCAGTGGTGATACACTACTTTCTAGTGCAAAACCATCATTGGAACCAGCCACAGAAAATGGAAAATCTTCAACATTTGACAATGATAAGAAGAATACTGAACAAGATAAGAAACCAACAGAAAATTCGATAATTGTAATGGTAGCACAAGAATTAGAAAACAAATTGAATTTAGGTAATCATGAAGTACCAGAAGATGTTGATGATTTTGATAAAGAGAATTGGGATGATGTGTTTCAAGTATCACATTATGCTATGGATATCTTTACTTATTTGAAGAGTCGTGAGGTAGTTATTTAATACTAGAATTTAATTCAATATTCACTTTAAATTCATCATGTTGCTTACTCTAAATCATTTAATGACATTTCATACTCAGAACCTGTTTATTGTTGTTGGTATAACTGCAAATAATGCAGACCAGCATCAATTACAGCAACAATAATAATTTAATTATAAGACCAAAAGAAGTTATCTTAAATTTTTGTCTTTGTTTCATCTTTGTACACATTTTTAATTTCGTTTACTTTTTCGTAACTAAACTTTTACATGATGACTTTACATGTTGTTTGTATATGTACTTGCATCGAAGAGGTCATTGCTCTAACTCGAGTAACTATCTATTTCAAAACATTCTGAGTAGAAGATAGCTAATAGACAGGAAAGATTCCTCGACTTAAGTTACCAAATCCACGGCCATCTGTAGCTCTTATTTTTTTTCTTTTTCTCTAGTCTCAGTTCGCCATACCCGATTATATGGATCGTCAAGTATGTTTAACAGCCTGGATGAGATCATTATTAATTGATTGGATGGTTGAAGTACAAGAGAGTTTCGAATTGAATCATGAAACATTATATTTAGGTGTTAAATTAGTCGATTTATATTTAAGTCAAGTGACAGTTAGTAAAGAAACATTACAATTAGTTGGAGCTGCTAGTATGTTTATTGCTAGTAAATATGATGAACGTATGCCACCATTTATTGATGATTTTCTTTATATATGCGATGGTGCATATTCAAAACGTGAATTAATACGTATGGAAATTAATATATTAAAAGTCTGTGATTTTGATCTTGGTATACCGATCAGTTATCGCTTCCTTAGAAGATTTGCTAGAGTATATTTAAATTGTAATAATTTCTTAAATATTTTAATAATTAATTTAAATTTATAGTGTGCCAAAATTTCGATGCCTGTATTAACTTTAGCTCGTTACATTTTGGAATATTCATTAATGGACTATGCGACAGTAAAAGTGCGTGATTCTATATTGGCGGCCGCCTCTCTATTTCTAGCGTTACAAATGAAGAAAATCAGCGATTGGACATCAGCGCTTGAGTTTTATTCAGGTATTAATCTTTAAAATAGCGACTAAAGTAATAAAGTTACTAATTATACATATTTTTAAATAGGTTATAAACTTTCCGATATTAAATCGACTGTTTATTTATTAAATAATGGTTTACATCGTAAACATAAAACGTTAATGACGATCCATAATAAATATTCACATAAAATATTTTACGAAGTGGCTAAAACACCAACATTAACAAATGAGGAATTGAAGCTTTGAAATGGGCCAGTATCTGTGTTCAATTTATTTTTTAATTATTGATATTAAGATATCATTTTCTTTTGGAAAATATTCAAATATGTATTAATTTTGTATATGTTTATGTTTTTAACTATTATACTTTTTTTTTAATTTCAAATGTTACACATTTTAATTATATAAAACGAAGAGTTTTTTTCTCTTTAGAATTTTGCATTGTGTAACATTCTAAAATTATATTTTCATATAAATAATAAAATTATTAATCTTTTGTTGATTAAAACAACGATAAAGGACATTTTCTCCTTGTTATATTGAATAAATCTTCAATCAACACAGGGCTTTTCTTGCTATATCTTTCCCTTCTTGTCGATATTGCCTCAAAGACACACCCTTAGTTGTATGTATAATTAATAGAAAACTATTTTTAAATTAGTTTATATATTTTTTCATACAAATATAAATACATTCCCAGTACCATACTTGTTAAAATGGTTGTATTTGACCAGAATCGAAATTACAACAAATTTTACACAATAATTTCAAGTCTTTCTTCTGTTCAACAATGAAAATGATTAATCATCTTCCTCTTCTGGTAAATCATCATCTGTTGTATATTCTGATTCATGTGCATCATTTTCAGCCGGATTCTCCTCTTCAGAATCTTCAAATTCCCATTGTGGATGCTCTGTAATTTCAGCTGGTGCTTCTTTAACATCCAATTTAATATCTTTTTGTTGATCAAAACCGATATAGGAATCTGAACGTAAACAGACGGTGAATGTATAAACACCAGGCCAATTTGGTGCTGTAAACTATAAATAAAAAAGTATTATGTAAATGCATTTTTTTTTTTTAATTAAAATTAAAATTACTTTTAAATGAACTACTTCCTGATCAACCAAACTGGTAACATGATGAGGCACTGTTAACAGTGTTCTTGATTTCCTATCACAAATGTAAGTCCACCAATATTCTTGTTTATCACTAGGAAATAATGGACAATGTACTGGATGTGACGTTTTCGATCTACCTTCTAGTGATTTTTCACGTTCATGTAATTTTCTAAATTTCTCCCATTCTTGATCATCATCCTCATTATTTGCTCTTTGTGAATTATTACCTTCTTCCTCTGATGATTTATCATTCAAATCATTTGTTTCATTATCACTATTATTATCATCAGAATCATCTTGACTGTTATCATCTTTATCATCTTTTAATTTCTTCTTATCAGTTACAGGAACAGGAACTGGTGCCGATTGAATTGTTGTAGTTTCATCAATTTTATTATGTTGACGTGATGATTTCGATTTTGGACCGGTTTTTTTACTTTTCTTACCACCACCACGTTTCTGTTTTAACCATGCTGGACGTTTAATTGGTGCTGGTTCATTTTCATGATCACCACTACCCTCTTTGGATTCACCAATACCATTTTCTGTAATTAAATTGTTCTCCTTTACGGTATCATCACCAAATAGGGTACTCATATTTTTCCGAGTTAATGTTACAGTTACTGTAACAATAGCACCAGCCGTTACTTCCGTTGGATTATCATCGTCCATTACTGTAACATGAATAGAATTTATTCAATGGAACTTTATTCTAAAGAAATAAATTATTTAAAATTACCTTCACATTTAACTTGAAAATCAACATACGGCATATTTCCCAAGACTTTTGCAACATTTTCATATTCTTCATCTGTAAGGCTTCGTAATAAACTTCGGCGATCTTCACCATTCAATTGGGCGTACTGTTGTAAAGATTTAATTTGCCGTTTCTTTGACATGAAATACTTTAAATTATCCTCATTTATATACGGTAGTTGTAATAGTGGTGATTTATATTCCCATAAGCCTTGCACGATCATTGGACATAGTTTCATACAATTTTCTATAGTTTCAATACTGGGTAGCCTTTGAACTAAAATTCAACAAAATGAATTTTTGTTTATAAAACAATAACAATAATTACTTCTTCGATTATATGCCAATAAAATCAATTGATTAACACAATTAACTTGCTCTTGAATTAAATATGGACATTTTCCTATAATATACCGACGATCATGCTCTAAAGTGTTTGGATTTAACGGGATACGTGATAGATGTGCATGAATTATAGCACGAGCTTTTATACTATAAAGAAAACATAATGGACGTTCTTTATTCTTCTCATTTAAATTTGGTAATTTTTTTATTAATTGTGGTACTTCTTCATTATCAGAATGACGTTCGACTATTTCCGAATTATGTTTCTTATCAAATTCTAAACTTGCTGCCAATATCATTATGACACGTTTCAATGGCATATTAGGTGTTTTATGAAAGAAATAATAATACATTTGTGTTGTATCTAATAAGACTTGATCACCGGTGAATTTAATACTACGATACCACCAAGTACCAACCTGAAATAGTTTTTGTTTATTGAGGAATTTATTTTATTTTAGAGATACATACGACAATCGGAAGGGCTACCATGAAAACTAATGCATATAAGCCCAATACCCATACACTGTTCTCTTTCTCAACAATCCATGATGGTAGAGCTATACCGAAACTCATAGCACCAGGACCGTCTGGATTACCGTATTTCTCCCAATTTCGTCGAGCTTCATCGTCTGTTAGAGCCTAAAACGTTAAAGTTTTAAATGAATTTTTATTTTATATAGAAAAACGATTTAAATATACTTGATACGCTTTGGAAAGTTTCATAAATTCCTTCTCATTACCAGTATCCTTATCAGGATGTAAAATTAACGATAATCGTCGATAAGCTTTTTTTATTTCTGATTGGCTAGCACCTAATGGTATACCTAATATTTCATATGGATCGAAATTTGCCATTTCATAATCAAATTGTGATACTTTATATGCTAGAAATATTAAAATAATCCAACCGGTAATTATGGTTAATTTAATTAGAAAATTCTTCGGTCCCTTCCACGGTTCAGCATGCTTTAAATATTCTTGTTTTATCATACAACCAGGACAATGACATTTTCGATTCTCTTCTTCTGGATCTAAAAATTATAAATCCCATAGAAATTCACAATTTTATTAACAAATAAAACATGTTTTCTAACCTCTCTTCTTCTTTCGTGGCCAATAATAAAACGTTGCTGGTATTAAAATTAATGCTAAAAATGATAAAAGGAAATAAAAAAATGTACCACCACTTTCATCGTATTGGAACTTTTGACCCATTTTTCTTTTACAATTTAATTTTCTATTATTTTTTTTTAAAAAAAAAAGAAAAATTTTCTATAAAAATAATAATTTACAGAGAACCGACGTGTCAAAACTGGCAATTTTAAAGTGACAAAACCAAGGTGAGCTGAGTACACAAATCAGCAACGTTGCCAATTCTATCACTGCTTATTTCCTGAATCTTTTTTGACAAATCAAAAATTCAACAAATTGTCTTTTATTTACCATTAAACATTAAAAATTGTCTAAAGTAATTAACGTCTATCCTATTTCATCGAATCGGTAATATAAAAACAAACCTAGTGGATCCTTTTTCAGAAGCAATAACATTTTACTGAGTAATCTACTAATGTTCACATACATGTATATATCTATTCTATTTCTCTTCCTACATTTTTAAAAAAACTCAATTTTTAATTCAAACCGTGTATATAATTAGTAAAGCATTTAGCAAATGAGTCACTATAGTGTCATAATTAGGAAATAATAAGCAAATTTTCGAAAATTACCGAACATGCTCTTAAATTTAGAGAATTATTGGTGAGTTGGCAACAGCACAACTGGTACGGTATTTCGGTTTTCTCCTTCTATCACATACTATTGAACAAGGATGCATAGAGAGTAATTTATGTTAATGAACATGGTTAATTAATTAATTAATCTAAAGGTTGAGTATTTTAACAAAACTACGATAATCAAACTAAATAATTTTCATAAAAAATAACGATATTTTCCACTATCAACTATGATAAATGATTTTATAATTATTATTTAACAATAAAATTTGGGTCATTAACGGTTTATAAATACCTATATTTAACAATAGACAAGACACACATTATTAATTACTTTAATATTTAACTTCTACTTAATTTAACACAGTCTAAAACTGTGAAAAACTGTTATATTTTGACACAGTTTTATAATTTTGATTGAAAGAGAAAGTTGGGCTGTATTTAATTGACAAAACGATAAACAAATTCTTATCTTAAAGAATATTAGTTTATTTGTCGTATTTGAGTTGAGTGAAATGTGAGTAAATTTTCATATAAATAAATAAATAAATATTTAAAAAGTGGTAATTCCAAAAATCAAGTAGAGTTTTTGAAATTACCCGCCAGGAAGTAAGATGGATAGCGCTCTCTAGTGGTCATATTTGCTTATTTGACCGCCATTAACTTCCTTTTTATGGCGGACGTCGGTCTCGCTTCATGTCTGTTTTGTTTAACTAAAGAGTTATAAAATTAAGCGAAAATGGTAAGTTTTTTGTATTAAATTTAAGTTAATTCTTTCAATTATTTCATTATTAATGATTTGATCATATAATATTTTTTTAATTTACTGTTTTTTCATACAATTATTGCAAAATATACGGTGACCACGTGTAATAATGGAAAGTGAGGTTGTCATCTCATTTTTATTGTAAAAAAAGTAATTGTGCATCTCTGAATCAGTTAGATTGTTTTATATATATGTTCGTTTAATATTAAGTTTCTATAATTTAATTATTTGTGGTTATTGTAGTCGCTCGCAGCCGCTCGCCCTTTGGTGAGTGTCTACAATGAAAAGTCCGAAGAAATTAAAGAGAAAACTGTCCATCTACCAGCGGTTTTCAAAGCCCCAATACGCCCAGATGTCGTTAACTTTGTCCATCAACAAATGTCGATGAACCATCGTCAAGCATATTGTGTTAGCGAAAAAGCTGGTACGGTTATTCTTTTTTAATTTCTATTAAAATAGTTATATAAACGATTATTTTCAGGTCATCAAACATCTGCTGAATCTTGGGGTACTGGCCGAGCTGTTGCTCGTATCCCCCGTGTTCGTGGTGGTGGTACTCATCGCTCTGGTCAAGGTGCTTTTGGTAATATGTGTCGTGGTGGTCGTATGTTTGCCCCAACAAAACAATGGCGCCGTTGGCATCGTCGTATTAATGTTAAACAACGTCGTTATGCATTAGCATCAGCTGTTGCCGCCAGTGGTGTACCAGCATTAGTTTTGAGTAAAGGTCATGCTGTTGAACAAATTCCAGAATTACCCTTAGTTGTTTCTGATAAAATTCAAGAATTGACAAAAACTAAACAAGCTGTTCAATTTTTAAGGCGTGTTAAAGCATGGCCTGATATACAGAAAGTTTATAAGAGTCAACGTTTCCGTGCTGGTAAAGGTAAAATGCGTAATCGTAGACGTATTCAACGTCGTGGTCCATTAATTGTTTACCATCGGGATCAAGGCTTACGTAAAGCATTTAGAAATATTCCTGGTATTGATTTGATTAGTGTTGAAAAATTGAATTTATTAAAATTGGCACCTGGTGGTCATGTTGGTAGATTTATTATTTGGACAGAATCAGCTTTTGAACGTTTAGATCGTTTGTTTGGTACATGGAAGAAACCATCAATTGAAAAGAAGGGCTACAATTTACCACAACCAAAAATGGCCAACACTGATTTATCAAGACTTTTGAAAGCTGATGAAATCAAGAAAGTCTTACGTAAACCACAGTACGTATCCAGACAACAATTTTTATTAATATATTTTAAGTTTTATGATGATACTAGCACTGGGTTATGAATATTTTGTGATTACCTGTTGACGTCTGATTATTATTTATTTTAAACAACTAGCATTTTGCATTTGAATATGTTATTAATCGTATATTTTTATTAATTTTACAGAAAGAAGGTTGTCCGCCGTGTACGTCGTCTCAACCCATTGGTTAACAGTAGAGCCATGCTTCGTCTCAATCCTTATGCTGCTGTTTTGAAACGTCAAGCATTTTTAAATAATGAGAAGCGTAAATTAGAACGTGCTCAAATTTTAGCTAAAAAACGCGGTGTAAGTTTTTTAATGTTCTCAATATTTTTGTCATTATTCATTCAAGTGATGATTTGCTTTTGGTCCGTGTTTATGATGTTTAATGACTTAATTTTCAAAAGCTCTGAATTTTTTTCACTTTACTTTATAACAGTATCTCTGTATAATTAAATTTTAATTATAGTATTTATTACTTTTTTATAGATTACATTACCAGAAGATGATCCAATTGCGAAAAAGTTGAAAGCTTTAGCTGCTAGACGAGCAGCTAGATTAAAAGCACTTGCTGCTAAACCGAAAAAATCAAAAGCTGAGAAAAAAGCAAAGAAAGACGCAGCACCATCTAAAGCTGAAGATTCGAAGAAGGAAAAAGCAACAAAAAAAGTAGCCCCTGCTAAAAAATAAATAAAGGACAAGTTCATGTTATAAAATTTTATTATATGGACTTGATTAAAATATTTGTAATTAACAATAAAAATCTTACAAAAAAATATGCAGTTGTATTTTGTTTGTCCTCTTTTTGAAAATTTTACTAACTTGTTCTTATTTTTTTTTTATTTTACAGGAGAATCCTTGACTGTTCTAGAATCGTAGATACTTAAGGTATGAAATTTTTTTCATTTTTAATCTGAAAATTTTATAATTAATGATGACTTGCTTTTGGTCCGTGTTTATGAAGTTTTATGATTTTGTTGCAAAAGCTCTGATACAGCTCGCAAAAAGAATTAAGAATTTTGTTTGATTTACTAGGTGTAGTAATCATTTTTTCCGTTTATTTCAGGTTTATGGTCAAGGATTCTCTCTTATAGTAGTTTGAAGGTTTTTTTTGGATTTAGACAATATTGTTAAGGTATGTTGCTTTTCTTACAGTAGATGCGTCATATGAAGCTCAGGTTCATTATATTGAAAACCGTAATAATTATTATGACAGTAAAAAACTTAAAAGTAAAGTTTAAATATTGGTAGAATTACTACTTAATTTTGATTTTTTTATTACTAATGAGGTATCTTCATATTATGTATGCAATACAGTACAATCCCGCTAAACGTGATGTCAACGGAAAATTGCTCGTTATAACTAAACCCTCGTTATAAAAAACAACCTGTGTTCATACATACATGCATATGTATTTGCACGAACCACAAAAATATCTCGTTATAGCCGACCTCGTTGTAGAGGGATTCTACTGTTTTATATTTTATTTTTTATTCATAAATTTTTAAAATCATAGTTTAAAAGGTTTTGTAATAATCAGAAAATTTAATATTATTTATGATGACTTGCTTTTGGTCCGTGTTTATGAAGTTTTGTGATTTTTTAACAAAAGCGCTGAAGTAATTACACAAAATAAGATCAAATTAAATTATTGTCTGTAATAACACAGTTTTTTTTTTATTTTTATTTATCTTTTCAGATTCATCATATTGAAGAGTATCTTTCAAGATAATGGTTTAATTGTCTGTTAGAGTGAAAGGTAAATATCAATGTTAATTAATTTGCTGTTTAATATCTTGTTAAATGATGATTATTTTTAACGGTGTCTAGGCTAATGAGAGTGTCGTGATTAGTCTGTAAATTCTGATTTTTTTTTAAACGTACAAAAATTTTCTTTTTGAGAATTGTATTTTAATTTACCTCTCTTTTGTTATTTTACAGATAACACCATTTTTTGTAGCTTATGTGGGGTGAAAGGTAAATATCAGTTTAATATAAATTAATAGTTTTTATTTTAATCAATATTTTGTTAAATGATGATTATTTTTTACGGTGTCTAGGCTAATGAGAGTTTCATGATTACTGTAAATTCTGATTTATTTTTTGAACGTACAAAAATTATTTTTTAAAGAATTTTATTTTGATTTGCTCTTTATTATATTACAGATAACATCACTGGTTGTAGCCTATGTGGAATGAAAGGTAAATATGGGTTTAATACAAGTTACTAGTTTTTATTTTACTCAATAATTTGTTTGTTTTTCAATATTTTGTTAAATGATGATTATTTTTAACGGTGTCTAGGCTAATGAGAGTGTCATGATTAGACTGTGAATTCTGATTTTTTTTTAAACATACAAAAATATTTTTTTAAGAATTGTGTTGTAATTTGCTTCTCTTTTGTTATATTACAGATAACACCAATGATTCTAGCCTATGTGGAGTGAAAGGTAAATCTAAGTTTGACATAACTTTCTAGGTTTTGTTTTATTATTCGCGGCCATAGATGAATCATTGTCAAGGCTCTTAATAAGACCGTTTTATTATTTTCCAACAATTATTCGTCTTCAAACAGTTCAAGACACAACAAAATTTCGCATGTAGAAGTAGATGTAATCCAGGATATTAACACTTAACATGTATTAAATTTTGGGTTTTCCATTCTTAATTTGTTGATGATACGCATAATAGAATACAATAAAATAATTAATATTTAAACGTATTTTTTATTCTACATCCTTATTTGAAAAAAAAAAACGTCACTTAAAAGAATACATTATTAATTTCGTTTTGTAATTGATTGGAAATAACAAAATCACCAATCGGTTCTATAATCCTTGGTGGTAATTTTTTCTTCAAATTATTTTCTAAGATTTTAAAAATTTCAAATTCTAACTTGGGTTCAATGTAACACATTCGTATGTCGAGTTTTCGCAAAGTTGTGTTATATTTCAAAGCCGTCAATATTAATTCCCCGATTTCCTACGATGGAAAAGTAAATTAAATTAATTTTAAATGGACCATTTGACTTACATTTCCCATCTTATTGTTGCTTAAATCTAGCGTTTCTAAACTTGAGTTCTTTTCTAACATTTCACTGATTCCTCTATTGTTATGATTTAAACCGCACGCACTTATATTAAGATTTGTCAATCTTGCACTTAAATTTAATGCATGAATCAAAAAGTTTCCACCTTCACTACCAATAGGATTTAATTTCAGATTAATCATTTTTAAACTAGCTAAACTCGAACATATTGCATAAGCTAAAGATTCAGCACCTAAACTACTGATTCGATTATTGATTAAAATTAATTCTTTCACCGAATTCTCTAGACAGAATTTACTTAGCACGATTGCACCTTGATTGGAAATACAGCAATGTGATAAGTCAAGAGTTTTTAGTTCGTTTTTTAGAAGACCTTTCAAGATCGGCTTTAATTTCAGATCATCAATATCTGAATTTTTTAACCGGAATATTTTCAAATTACACCGTTCTAAACCTTTAGCTAATAATTTAATATCTTGGTCGGAAGTTTTTAGAGTGTTCCACAAGAAATTTTCTCCGGAATATGTTTGTTTGAAACAAATTGATAATTCTGTTAGACACTCAAAACTAGCTAATACTGAATTTAGTGGTATGTGGTTTGGGGAATTCTGGGAACATTGAAGTTGTCTCAAATCGAGGACTTGCACATATCTTCCAAATAAATCCGATATTTGCTTCATCTAAAAATTGAAACAATTATTTTTTTACGATAATAATATAAAATCATAACCAACTTCCTCAGCATTGTAATTTTCCGGTTTTAGTTGTTCTAAATATTCACGTATATGCATTTGGAGATAGAATTCCTTCCAAGTTTTCTTGTTATCAATTGTTGAATTGATATTTTTATTATTATTTGTGGCATTTTTAATCTTTACAATTTCATTAACTTGAAGTTCTGGCATATTTAACGGTATTAATTTGGGCCAACGTTCTAGACAACATCGTTTCCAGTAGATATCGTCGTTAATTATTTTCACTGTTAATTTTAAAGGTAAACTAGTTGGTAAGATATCGAGCAATAGGCATCTGTCAATCGATAGTGGTATCTCCTTCAAAATTGGATTTTCTGTAAATTATGGAATCATTAAAATTAAAGCTTTTGGAAAGGTTAGAGTGAGTCGACAATGTGAGAATTTCCTTTCTAATTCATTAGTTTCTCAGTTTATAGGACTGGTTAGATACTAATTCTAACAAGGAAATTTTTCCAGGTGTCCCTCTCCGTTTTTGATAACGCATGTTGTTCTTAATTGTAATCTAAGAGACGCATGTTCTTTATCGTGGAAAAACACTTCTAAGGTGTGAAAACACCTCAAAATTCAGACTCGAAAGGAGTACCTTGTCAATTTCACATGTTTGCAGATGGAATAATCGAATGGGATTAAAGGTATTGTCTTCGTTGTGAAAAATCGTGAAACATGCCTCTGGTCTCATAGTAAAATACATAGTAGAACAGGAGTTATAAGGGTTAACATATACAAAACCCTTATCAAAAAATGTCTTTGCAGAAAACCTGTTTTGGAGCTGGAAAAATATGCTTAAGGGGTGAACACCCTTCAAGAGTAATTATCCACATTGACCACTAAGAAAATAATATTTTTATTAGCTTTCATTATAATTGTGAAGAATGATATTTTTATACATTTGTAGTAGTTAGGGCATTCTGATAGTCCTTTATTATTATTTTTAATGCAAGTGTTCATCCAGGAGTACCTACCTAAGTTTTCATGTAGTGAAGAGAACATTTTAGCAAAATTAGAAGTCTGCTAAAAAACGATCGTTCTGAACAAAGTCGCCATTTTCAAATGCAAACTATACGCTTAAAATGGTTTAAAATGGCACAAATATCTTTTTTTCCTTTTTCCCTATTGCATTCTGAAGAAAATGCGAAACATTTCCAACTGTTCCATAATACAATGAAGAAAAGCGATAGAAATTAATGTTGAGAGGATCCTCCAGTTACAATCTAACCAGTAATCCACCGGGGGTCGAAGCCTAGTTCCTTTGTAAATAGATCTTAGATGTTGTTGATTTAGGGATGAATTTTGGCTACGCATATTGCAAAATTATCAAAATGGGCAGTTTCGACGTCGCTTGATTTACTTACCTTATTGGTGTTTTTTAACAGACTTCCAAATGAGTTACTAGGTTTCACTTTGGCTAAAATGTGCTCCAGGAACTACCCTACTGATCCTTGAAGCACTTTTCGAATCGTTCACCAACTAATCAACTTGCTATGACAACTTTGGTATTCCCGGAAGAAAAACTTCGGATTAAAAATTATAATAGTTATTGTTATTATGATCTAACTGCTTGAAACTTATAAAAAATCATTCTTCATGGACTGAAACGAAAACTGATGTTTTGATGGTGGTTAATGTAGAAATGCTTGAAGGCTGTTAATCCCTGAACACACTTTTTCAGAGAAATACCAAAACAGTAAGTCCGTACTTTTTTCCTCTTTCAATTGCTATTGGTTTCATTGAATCCAATAGTTGGTGCTTTTTTTATAAGTCTTGTAAACTCCAACCGTTATAACTTATTATCATTAGTACTCATTATTAACCCTTGAACGATATCATAGATGAAATTTCACCCCAGTTACCGTTCATAGTTAATGTGGTTTATTTGGATGATGGCTTTTAAGGATTAATATTTGACCAACAGCATTTTTAACCCCGTTGGTTCCATTCGATTATTTAACTGCATTTATGAACACTTTCTTTGAGACGTGATTTCATTCTCTAGAAATGCTTTTCCGCCGTTAAAAAAACCTTGAAAATTTTCTCTGATAATCTAATTGATGTAAAATGTCTTCATTACCGTTACATTTCCAGAATTATCTATTTTAAGACTACTGTAAGTGAATGGTATAAACATGCATGTATTGTAGGATAAGTTTACAAGGTTCTTTTAATAATAATTAATTAGTTTCGTCTTTTTAAAAGAAATATATAACATATGTATAAAAGGCCATATTAAAATTGTATTTCAAAGAATTCATCGAATAATTGTTACAAATATTAACAATTAATGAATACTTGGAATTTAATGCGACATTTACTATTATTGGTGGGTTACGTAGACAATATTTTTAAATAAGATTTTATTAATAAGTTTCTATTGTTGTAAACTGCGTTTGCATAGAACCACAAATGATTTTAATCAAAATTCAATGTCTGTAAGTGAAATCATAGATTGGAACGAAGATATTCAATTTCTAAATCATCTATCACTGTTAAGTTGTCTATTGTCTTAATAATTTTAATTGTAGTGGTTTCTTCAAAATAATTTCATAAATAACAGTTGTTATAAAGACAAAGGCTTTTGTGAAAATATTTCTCTTCAAATACTTACTCAGAATAAAATTCCAAATAAAAGTAGTGAAAGCCTTATTTTTCCTGGAAAAGTCAAATAATGGAAAAACATTACCGCTTTCAGAAGAGATATTCTAAATTGATGTTTTAAGAGAACTAGTGAAACAAAAAATAAGGGTTTTTCACAATTTTTTTGACATTGTCATGCTTAAGGTTAATAATAGACGTATTTAAATTAAATATTCCTACAGGTGTAACCTGAAAATAAATCAAAATTCAAACCAGGCGTTGTTTCAAAGAGGATTTTACAGCGAAAAATGATAAAAAAATTGAAACATTTGGGATGCATTTTGTAAGAAAGGCAACCAAATGCATGTTAATATCCAGATGTAATATTGTTGAAGCCTAATCATTTTTATTACATATTTTTTGATTAGATTTTTGATAAATACTAAACTTTAATAGTTGATTTCTCGCTTTTTTTAGGTATATTTGAGATACAGCATTAGAAAGAGAATTTCAAGAAGCATTAAAAAACTGTTTTTGTTTTGGAAAGTCTTGATGAAGTTCTGAATTACACAGGAAACTCTTGAAGCATTTTTTATATTATAACCCATAACTTAGCACATAAATACCTATTTATCTTGCAATAAATATGCAATTGATAGCAAATCGAGAGAACTTTACAAATCTTTAAGATATTTTGCGATAGGCTTGTTAGTTTCCCGGAAAATAAATAGAAACCTAAAATAAAAGTTTTTTTGCACAATTTTAAAGATAAAGAATCATACAATGCCATGTTTCAAAGCGTCTACATGGGGTTTTATCAAGACACCCTCTAGAAATTCAATTTTTGAAGATTAAATACCCTTAGAAGCTCTTTCAATTGCTCTTTCAATTTAAATATCTCAGTAAACAAGCGAGAAATCGAGTACTAAATGTTGGCATTTTTTGGCCACATTAACAGTGAGCGGATTGATGCTTTATTTTATTTCTGCCATACAAATCATTTGTGTGGAAAAAAAGTAGTTGAAAACAAAAAGTAAGAGTAAAAGTACCATTTGTAGCACTTGGTACTTTTTAAGACGACTCTTAGGATACTTTATGTCATTGTTCAGATTCTCAAAGATGCTGAACATGCTCTTGGCTAGGCCTAACAATGTGCAAAAATGACCGTGATATTAAATCGATAAAATCATGAATAAATTCTCTTACAGTCAACTCACATGTACGAACACACCTTCCCAATTGTTAGCAATCGTCTGTATACAAAATTCTTGTAGAGTTTTTGGAAATTTTCGATCCCAACCAGTGAAATAATCTTCATCGTTTTGGGTTTTATTGAAGTAAGCCTTCAGGGTGTTCCTGTTGATAGTTATTGGAATTCGCATCTTCACTTTTAAACTTTTACGAATAATTCATTAGAAATTGACCAAACTGAATCGGTCGTTACCTTGGCACTAGACGGCGACGATCAATAAGAGGTTTTCAGAAATATTCAAATGAACACGGTGCATCAAATTTAAGAGAACGACAACTGTTAAGTCATGTCTTTATAAATATTGTAAATAAAAACAATAATTATTGGTTTTACGCTCGTGCAAGATTTGTGATTCGTGACAGACTCATCTCTATTTACAGTCTTTTAAATTCATTTAAGTCACTTATCATTTAATTTTATTGATCTCTTCTAAAATGAATATTTATCTTTAAAACAGGAATAAAATGATACAAATAATTTGATGTATAGAACTTGATGACCTTCAAGATTCACACAACAACTTTATAATTCACACATAAATCTATCTATAATTTTTAAAATCTGTTGTTGACCTAATGCGGACTTTCCCGTATGACTAACGACACGTGAACTAATTCAAAATGCAACAACATACCTATCAAAAAAAAAATAAAAATACAAATAAGTCATACCAGGACATTAGTGAAGATATTTTCTGTTTCAAAGATTAATTACATCTATTATTATTTATAATTTTTTGATATTTGTTTATTGCAATAATTCCGATTATACTGAGAAAAACCATGTATGGTATTTCTGCTTCACGGATTTTATTCAGCAGACATCCATATACAATGAGTAAAGTTGTTTTGTATAAATAGACGAGAGACAGCTTCAAAACCTGTAGTCCTATTGTTACCTGTGTTGGAGTTAGATCATGAAATGACCATGAATTATAAATTTCATCTATTATTAGTAATAATTACAGTCACATTAAGATTCTGTGAGTACTCATCTATTTATTTGAAGAGAAAGTAAAAAAAAATTACAACCAATTTTTTGGATTTTAGCTGAACAACACGGTGTCAAAAATGGAGGATTTTCTGCCAGTTTCAGTAAGTAATTGCTTATCCTTAAGAGGAATATTTACGCAATTCTTGGTTGTCCTTCTCAGGTTCGTCGTCATCGTCATCCCACTCGTCGTGTAAGTTTTATTTATTTTTTAACTTATCAAAATCGCCCACTATACTATTTTAAAAAAATCCAGCTTCAAGTAGTTCAAGTTCAGCAACTATTACCGGTGATATAAGCAATGTAAATGAAATCAGTGGTGCTCTTAAAAATTTACCCACACTTGGAGCTAATGGAGCAGCAGGAAGTTTCAGTACAGCTGGTGGTACTACAGGATGTGGATCCAAAGGTACCTGCGATAATGCTCATTTAGGTTCACGTGGCACAAGTAATTCTTATCTTGAAACTTTCTTGTATTATTCTATTAATGGATGGTGTTTTTTTTTTGAACAGCATCTAGTTTGAGTACGTCTGGTGGTAGTACAGATTGTGGATCGAAAGGTTCCTGTGATAATGCCCATTTAGGTTCACGTGGCACAAGTAATTTTTATCTTAAAGTTTTCTTGTATTGTTATATTAATGGATATATTTTGTTTATTTCCAGTTCCTTCAAGCATATCGGGAAGTATTGCTGGAAATCAAGCAGGTACTTTCTTTGAGAATGACGATAGAATTATCTTTCCCACTGATGGTCTTATTGCTTCTACTACTAATATTCCAAGTACTATCGAAAGTTCAAGGCCTTCCACGAGTATAAAAGGCCTTTTGGAAGGCCCTCGTGGGCCTCCATTATTTTTTAACATTGCATTTAACCCCAGTAATTACAATGAAATTAAACAACGAAATCTCGTCGAAGATTTGCATGGTTCTCAATCTTCTACTCAAACTCAAGTCAAAAATTCAACCAATCACAATTTCTCTTCCGATAATATACAAAGCATGCAAGAGGGTTCTCGAGGTTCATCGCTTATTTTTAACAATCCAGCGAATCACAATTTGCATGATAACTCCTACAATCTTCTCTTGCCAATTAACGTTCCTTTAGATCAGTATTCTAATAGATCAGTATCTTCTGAAGGTTCACAGTCATCAGCAAACAGT
Organism: Mylabris sibirica; assembly: GCA_039776855.1. Classification (NCBI taxonomy): domain Eukaryota; kingdom Metazoa; phylum Arthropoda; class Insecta; order Coleoptera; family Meloidae; genus Mylabris; species Mylabris sibirica. The sequence continues at coordinate 9,875,610 of CM077839.1, read as the reverse complement.
GGTAGCTATGGTGGGGCAACGAAACTATCTCCACCACCTTACTTAGCACCAACATCATCAGGAAGTTCAGCAAACGCTGAATCAACACTCAAAACCTCTTGTTGTAAAGGTCCATTCCCTGGTCCATCAGGAAGCATCCATTCTAGCAAACCAGCATCTTCCGTTCCACCAATCAAAGAAGGTAGTTATTCTATCTCAGCTGGCAGTACTGGAGGTGGTTCGAAGCCTGTATTGCCTGGAAGCCTTGGTAGTATTGATTCTAGTAAGCCAGCAATAAGTACTGGAAATTATGGTCCTTCGACTGGAAGTTCTGGTAGTGGTTATCACGGATCACTTACACCTGAAGCTGGTCAAACAACTAGTGGTAGTAAATCAGGATGTTGTAAAGGTCCATTCCCTGGTCCTAATAGAAGTATCCATGACAGCAAACCTGCATCGTCTGTTCCGCGTATTGATGATAATGGGCAATATAATTCTGGAAGCTGGTTTACAAACACACAACAAAGCTCAGGAGGAAGCGGTAATGGTTATGCTATAGGATCAGCTGTGATCCATAAACCCTCTGGCCTTCCCTCAACAAGTACCTCTATCATAGGTGGAATTGGCAGCGGACTTACTACTGGATCAAATTCAGCTTATTCGGGACAATTGAGTAGCGGTTGTAGTAGCGGAAACGGAAACGGATGTTCTGCCATTTCCTCCACAAATAAGCCGTTGGGAAGTAATACTGCATTTGGAACTGGAAGTGGGAATGGATATGCAACGGGATCAGTTGTCATTGGAAAACCCTCTAGTGCTAGTTCTACAATTGGTGGAAGTGGAAATGGATATGCCCCAATAGAAAATAGTAATCTACCAAGTAGTTGCGCAAATGGCAATACAAATGGATGCTCTACTGGAACTGTTCCAAGTCAGAAACCAACATATATCGCTTCTGGCAGTGATACTGTTGTTGGTACAGGAAAAGACAATGAATACGCCACAGGATCAGTTATTATTCAAAAACCAACTGGTAATTTCCCTGTATCCGGTGGTAGTAGTGGTGAATATTCACCTTCAAGTAGTGGCAATTTACCGAATGGTTGTACAGGAGGAAGTGGATGCTCTATAAAGCCCATTTCTAATAATAAGCCTGTAGGAAGTGGTAACACATTTGGAACTGGAAGTATTAGTACAAGTCATTCAGCACAGTATAATCAAGGCAGTTCTGGATTTGCTACTGGCTCTGTAGTAGTTCAGAAACCTTCTGCTAATGGCTGCGGAGGAGGAAATGGTTGTGGAAATAGACCTTCTAGTTTTCCATCTTCAAACAGTTATAATACTGGTTCCGTTGAAATTCAGAAACCATCTGACATACCTACGGGAACTGGATATGGCAGTGGAAGTGGTTCAGGAAGCGGAACTGGATTTACTACCGGTTCAGTTGAAATTCAAAAGCCATCTAACCTTCCTTCAGGAAGTTATAGCAGTGGAAGTACACACAGTAGTGGATCAGGAAGCATTTATGGCACAGGAACTGGATTTGGAGGTGCATCAGGAAATGTAAATGGTTTTGGTGGCGCATCAGGAAGTGGAAATGGATATGCTACCGGTTCAGTTCAAATTCAAAAACCATCCAATCTTCCTTCAGGAAGCAGTTACGGTTTTAGTATTGGGTCAGGCAGTGGAAATGGCTTTGGTGGTGGATCAAGTAGTGGAAGTACACACAGTAGTGGATCAGGAAGCGGAACTGGATTTGCTACCGGTTCAGTTGAAATTCAAAAGCCATCCAACCTTCCCTTAGGAAGTTATAGCAGTGGAAGTACACACAGTAGTGGATCAGGAAGCGGTTATGGTATAGGAACTGGATTTGGAGGTGGTACAGGGAGTGGAAATGGTTTTGCTGGCGCATCAGGAAATGGAAATGGATATGCTACCGGTTCAGTTCAAATTCAAAAACCATCCAATCTTCCTACAGGAATTGGAATTGGAGGTGGAGCAGGCAGTGGAAGTGGATATGGTAGTGGATCAGAAAGTGGAAATGGTTATGCTACCGGTTCAGTTGAAGTCCAAAAACCACCAAATTATCCCTCAAGTAACGGTTATAACAGTGGAACTGGCTTTGGTAGTGGATCAGCTAGTGGAAGTGGATACGCTACAGGTTCAATTCATATACAACAGCCATCTACTCTTCCTTCAGGAAATGGTTATGGTAGTGGTAGTGGTTTTGGTGTTGGATCAGGCAGTGGAGTAGGATATGGTAGTGGATCAAGTAGTGAAAGTGGACATGCTGCCGGTTCAGTTGAAATTCAAAAACCATCAAACCTCCCATTAGACATCAGTTCTGGTAGTGGTAGTGGTAGTGGTTTCGGTGGTGGATCAGCTAGTGGAAGTGGATATGCTACTGGTTCAGTTGAAATTGATAAGTCTGCTAATGTACCCTCAGGAAGTTCTGGAACTAGTAATATCGCTAGCGTACCTATAACAGGTACTGGAACATTACCATTAGGACCAGGTCCTAAAAATGGATATGATGGTACCTATGTCAAGGGAGATAAAACACCAAGCGATGCTGATAAAGCAACATATACTCCAAGTGGTAGTGATAGTTCTGCTGGAGCTGGAAGTTATGCAGACAAGAGCGGTCCTGGATGCTGTTCTGGAAGTAGTATTGTAGAATCTGGATCAGGCGGTGCTGGTAATGGAAACTATCATTCATCTGGTAGTTATTCGGGAGCAAATGCTGGAAGTTATGCTTCTAGTGGTGCAAGCTCAGGGGCGTATGGAAGTTCCCATGGAGTGAAAGGAGGAATCGGTGGTGGTAATGGTTTTGGTTTCAGTAGTGGTTATAGTGGTAGTTTCAGTACGGCTGGAGCAGGTGCTCCGGGTCTTAGAAAAATACATGGATTGGTAGATAGTATTTTACAAAAAACTGTTGGTGGTAATCTAGGTTTAGCCGGTTCACTATCCAAGGCTGGTTCTTTTTCTAAAGCTGGTTCGGTAGCCAGTAGCTCAAGTAAGTTATCAAACATTCTAAATTGAACTGTTAATTTTTTTGTTGTTCTTGTTTAGGTTTCGCCAGCGCTAGTGCCAGTTCTGCAGCATTCTCAAGTCACTACTAAAGTAAAATATGTATAAATTATTTTGTAATGATCCAATTCAAATGTGATTTTTATAATAAATACCTATATGCGAAAAAATATTTGAATTTTTAATTTCGTTACACAGAGTGTCTGTTTTAAATGTCGTCGATTCTCCTATCAGTTGACGAGCGATTCGAATAACATTTCAAAGATGGGTAGGGTGGTCTAGAGAAAAAATTAGCAAAATTAGAATTCTGCAGCTCATTTAGAAGTTAGTCAAAAAAGGCTTGTTTTGGGTAATATCGCTATTTTTAGAAGTTTGCTGCATAAGTAAAATTAGTTAGAATGACTCGAGGATCCTTCCAACATTATTTTTTTCTCGTTTTTCTGCATTTTATTGTGAAAGAAGTGGAAATATTTCACATTGTTTCTAAAATGAAATCAATGCTGAGAACCAGCAGGGTTTTCGAGTTGTTTTGCTTGTTTTTGAAAAAAACACGACAGTGTTTTTTGACTAATTTGTAAATTAGCTACGAGGTTCTAATTTTGGTAAAATTATATCCATAGGCGCCTCTACAAATCCTCAAAATATTTTTCGAATTGCTCACTAATTAATAGGAATTTCATAAGAATCGGCCACATTTAAGGCAGTCACCTGGCGTGTTATTAATATTATTAATTATTATATAAAAGTTCTTTTTTTCTTTCTTACAAACATACTTTGACTATATTAACTAAAATGAATATAATTTTATTCATCTAATTAAAATACAAAGCTTAAACTATTGTGAATTTGAATAATTTGGGTCGTTCAACTTTACTATTTGTGTTCAGTATAAAATGGATTTTTTTTCTATAAACATGTTTGCTTTATTAAAAGTGTTAATGGAAAAATTATTAAATTATTAAAATTATTTATTAAATTATTAAATTATTTAATTATTATTAAATTATTTAAAAGCTGGGCAAAACCAGCAAATTGTCATCTTCAAGTTTATATTTTCTCAGGGCTTCGAATCGGAACTGAACCGGAAACCGGAAAAAAATTGGCCGGAACGAGATTCAGTGCTGAACTTAACACGATCTTTTTTTCTTTTTATCTTTCCTTTCCTCCCTGCCCCGGAACTGCGCAAGCAATAGGTACTCCAGAGCTTTTAAGTAAACCACCTGAGGTCAAAACTTTCGATTTTGACCTATTTTTTTGTTTATACGTAGTTCGTTCGATTCTAAGGAATGTGTATTTTTTCGTTCATGCTCATACTCAGGTTTAACGAAATATTGGGGGTGTAAGTGATTTTTTTTTTATATATCTAAAGCTAAAGGCTCAAAATTTTTTACTGGTTTGAAACCTAGTCGATATAGATTCGCTGGGGCTATCAAAAGGTGTAAGCCGCATGTTCGACTCTTTTTGGGAGATGAAGTTATAGATGATTATATGTCATTTTTTTGCGATTTTCTACCCCAAGGTAAAACAAATTACTATGAAAATTCTTCTGCTAATAGAAATTTACAAAATAAAACTTTTGTTCAAGGATTTTTTTGTATTTTAAATAGTTACCCTGTAAATAGCTCTTAGCGATCGTACCTTTTAGGGTGAAATTTAAAATTAATCTTTTGGAATTCATTCGAAAATCGAAAAATGAAGCTATTTTTGTGCAGAAACAACAAAAAGAGCCCAACCAATATTTTTTTTTAATTAAACCGGAACAAAAAAACATAACGGTTTCAACCCCTGATTGTTCTGAAGAACTTTTGTATTTTATTTGAAAATTTATAATTCACTCTGTTTATGTGAATTCTTAACGATTATAAAAAACTAAAACTATTATAATATGCCATTATAATAATTATGTACAAATAATTCTTAATAATTATCATTAAAAATCTTAGTCGTTTCATAACAGATTTACAATCTATTATTAATTCAGTTAATGATTAGCGATTAAGGATTATTTATCTAAAGCGCTGTTCTCACATTTCATGATTTGCCGAACTGATCATGTTATGAAACGTGTGAACCTCCGTCAGAGTGGTCGTCAATTGTGCATTGAACGGAAAGTGAAACGGAGTTCTACTTTAGTTCATTTTCTTTAGTCTTTACTGTACTTTTCCTTCATTTATCGACCAGTTTGATATAATCAATATTCAATTTTCAATAAAATATAATGGTTTTTAAGTGGCAGGAAGAACACATTGATAAATAAATAAAATAAATGAATCAATGGTTTAAGAGGTTATAAATGAATTTATAAATGAATCACATATAGGTACATGAAACGTGTAACGAACTGATCTTCATTTTCATTTTCATTCCACTTGATTCATATCATATGAATCATATGAAATAAACCAATCAATATGAAACGTGAGAGCACCGCTTAAAAATTATCTATCACTTTCACTTCTATGAATATTATTAGCTGTATGATCTATGCAAAATAAAATACATCAAAGTAGATATTCGATTAAATAAAACAATAATTTTAAGTAACTAAAGTTTATTTACAGATAAATTACAAAACATTTTAAGTAATGTACAATAATTTTGGAGGTGATTGGAAAGGTGCAAATATATCACTTGTTCAGAGATAGTGTTACGGAAAAAAGTTAGAAACAAATGGTTTACCACCATCCGCCACCTCCGCCACCACTGCTCCAACCACTGCTGATGCCACCACCGCTCCATCCTCCTCCGCCTGAAATATTAAAATATTATCACATTTTATTAGAAATCTACATCATTCTTACCGCCTGATTTCCAACCGCCACCGCCTCCGTAACCACCGCCGCCTCCATAACCACCACCACCGCCGCCGCCAAAACCTCCACCGCCGCCGCTTGGCACGATAATTTTAATGATTTTCACGGTGCCACCACCGCCGCCACCGCCTCCATATCCACCTCCACCGCCGTATCCACCACCTCCGCCGCCGCTACTCCAGCCACCGCTGGGTATCCAACCGCCACCGCCTCCGCCACCGCTCTTCCATCCACCACCGCCGCCGCCGAAACCTCCACCGCCACCATATCCTCCGCCGCCGCTGCTAATATAACCAGCTGAAAAATTTCCAATTATTTTGTTTAACACTAATTTTAACTAACAATCTTATTTACTGACCGTTGGCAATACTTGTGGCTGCAGCCACTGCTAACAAGCAAATAAACACCTAAAAAAAAAACACACTATGGATTAATAAAAGAACTATTGGATATTAATATTTGAGTACCTTCATGATTAGACCCAAAAAGGTGACTGACTTACGCCGTAAATGTGCAGAGTTTATATAGTAAAACCCCAATCCTTGGGTCCCCCTTTCTAATTGCAGAAGTATCATCCGAGAGGGGCTCATCATCAATCTCATTTGTATCGCAATTCATAAAAACACCATTGCAATACTATTTACTAAGTAATAATATGGTAGTAGTAGCCAAATTACATCATCAACATCATTGATGTGTAAAAGAAATCTTGTAAACAGAATCTTCATGACCATGTTACCAAAACAATTCTCTATATTGCCATAGCTCACGTCTATGTATAATAGAAATCATTCAGAAATAGTCACACGTGTTTTGTTCGAATTATACGAATATGCTAGTTTCACATTGCTGTCAGATTAGTGTTTCACTTTCTTAACTTTAATTTTTTTAAACATTATAGTTAGATTTGAGGACAATTAAATAGAGTAATTACGTTTAATAATAATTTAATTACAAAATAATTAAATTAATCTTATATAAAGATACTGTAGTTAGAATTTGATTGGAACTAGCCAGGGTATCCTATAAGAGTGTTTCAGTGATCCACCCCGGAAGGCCAAAATTGAAACTCAACAGGCTCGGTCAAAACTGATCAAAATTTTTAACTATAGTGCAAATTTGTTAATCTACATGTGCTTCACAATAAGATTTCACAAATAGTTTTTGATTGTACTAAATTAAGTCGCTGATTAAATATTTGCACCTCAGAGGAATCATTTTTTTTTATAAGGCAGTATTGGAGTAACCTATTTTGCGATCACCCGGTGGGCTCCAAAAGTGAGGGCCAACTTGCCGATCAATAGTGGCTCGAACACTCTTGTAATATTGATTTTTTTCGTTTTTCGCTATTATATTCTAGAAAAAAGCGAAAATTTTTTACCTCTTCCAGAATACAATGCAAAAAAAAAGTTGATATTGTACGGATAATTGTGTCATTTTTAGTTATTTCACGTGTGTAGTTGGTTTTTGAAAATCGCAATATTGCCCAAAACGAGCTTTTCTTAACCAACTCCCAAATGAGCTACAAGGCTCTAGTTTTGGTAAAATGAAAAAAATATTAAGAGGACAGCTAATCAAAAAGTCGTTTACTTGGTGTTCAATGTAGATATGCTTGAAGAGGGTTCATCCCTTAAAAATAATTTTTCAGAAAAATTCCAAAGGGGTATTCTCTACTTTCTTCACCTCTTTTAATCGTCATTGGTTTTGTGAAAAATTTATAACAGTCTTATAAATTTCAACCCTTGTAACTCCTATTTTGAAGAATTAAAGAAAGGTCGTGCTGTTCAAGTCTCACTCGTGGAGCTAAACTTTTCTTTGCCGATAAGGCTCAATATTGATTAATTAACTCCCGTTCTATTTAGTATTTTTTTTACAGGATCAAGAGAATTTCCCACGATTATTCACCTTGATGATAATACCGTTGGTCCTTTTCGATTATTCCAACTGCACCTCTTTTGAGCCTAAGCTTTGAGGTGTACTTTGACCCCCAAAAAGTGTTTCTTCGCCGATTATAAAAAAGCAAGATTTCAGCAAAATCGGAGAGGGGCACCGGGGAATCTTTCATTTTATAAATTAAAAATATTTAAGACTATATAGGTTAAGAAAGAGTTTATGTCCCATAAAAATTTGGATGCATTTATGTTAATCGCTATTGAATCAAAAATTATATACAATATTAGTAATAATGAGATATTTATCTAAGGGAAGTGAAATTGTCACAATTACTAAGGGATTAATTTTTCAAAATAAATGTTTCTTGACGTACCTTTCTTTTATCGATATACAGGGTGTTCGGTCTAAATATGGTTGATCCTATGAAACTCCTACCAGTCGACGAGCGGTTCGAAAAATATTTCAAGGATTTGTATAAGGGTCCTTAAAGAACATGTCAGCAAAATTAGAGCCTCGTAGCTCATTTGCAATTTGGTCAAAAACGCTCATTTCTGACGATGTAGTGATTTTCAAAAACGAACTTAACATGCAAAACGACTTAGAATGGCTTTAGGATCCTAACAAAATTGATTTTTTTTAGTTTTTCTGCATTTAATTCTGGAAAAGGTGGAAATATTGCGTATTTTCTCTGGAATACAATGGAGAAAAACGAAAAAATCAATGTTGCGAAGGTCTCTGAGTCATTTTTAGTCGTTTTGCGTGTTTTGTTCGTTTTTTTTAAATTGCAACATTGTCCAAAACGATCGTTTTTTTATCAACTTTGAAATAAGCTATGAGGTTCTAATTTTGCTAAATTGTTCCCTAGGGACTCTTCTACAAATCCTCAAAATATTTTTCGAATCGCTCGTCAAGTACTAGGAGCTTCTTAGAACTAACCATACTTAGACCAAACACCCTATATACCTTCAAAAAAAATGTGCCTTTGTACTCCTTGTCCGAGCCAATCGGCCACTGTCTTACGGTTTATATTAACTGAAGAAAACTTACTTAATTTTCTGCTTGTCTTTCAAAATACTAAAATTTTCATAGTGTGCATTACACTTGGAATGCTTCAATATGAAGCTCTTTACAGTGTTGACTATTACAAAATAAACTGAAACTGTAAAGCTCTCCATTAACTAGTATTTAATAAAATAGTGCTTTTGTCAATTAAATTGGTTGATCATCCATAATGTTCAATCACGTGTGAAACAAATACAATTTATAGTTTGAATTAATTTCACAATTACATACTAATTATAGTCATTTAATATAATTACTGAGTGTACTAAGGCCTTATCTATTTTTTGTTAATCACTCAAACTCAAAATATTGTATTAATGAGTTTAGAATAGTCGTATTTAGCGCAGGTTCTATTCTTGGTTCTTCAACAATTTAATCTTTTGTTGATATTTATCAAACTTTTATTTTTTAACAATAAACGATCATAATCTTTTTCCAGGCGAATGCACTTTAGTGAAAGTAGGAAGATGGAGATGGACGGCGGCGAACAAGAAGAGTGTAAATCAAACTGAACATTAACATTATTATTGCAATGAAAATACAACAATAACATTGAAATTATACAGCAAAAGATGTCGGTTTTAACAAATAATTTTATTTATCTTGTTTTTTTTTTGTACAAGCATTTAAAATTATAAAGTATTTACAGAAAAATTTATTAGCTTCTAGTGAGGATAACCAAAAAAACGGAAGTGAAGACTCACCACCAACCTGCAATAAAATAAAAATTATTATTGTAACTTAAGTTGAAGCAAATCTTAATTCTAATCAGGGCAAATTAACTCTCAGATTTTAGCCTATATTTTTTCCATAATTGTTATAAATGGTTAATTCTCAATAAATTATCAAGCTGTGACTATTCAGACTATTTTAAATGATTGTTGAGTTGGATTCTCAATTTTTATTTAGGATTCTTAAACTTTTTCCTCCTAAATCACAACTTTAACAAATTTTATTATGGAATCTTCAAAAGTAGATTTACTTAATTTTAGTGGATTTTTGAGCTGAGCTTCTCAGTTTTAGTCAATGTTTCAGAACTTTTTTGTCCTAAATCAACACATTTTGGTACTTGAATTTAAAACAGCAAAACTAAGACACTTAGTGTTTTTTTTACACTTAAGTCACGACTTTTTGGCTGAATGTTAAATCATCACTTTGTTAGAGAAGTTGCTACTGAAATTTTTAGGTTCAATTTCACTTCTATAACCTAAATTTTAAAAAACCTTTACCCTAATTTTAACCTTTAAATGATCAAAAAGTGTGTGGATTATACTCGCTCAATTTAGACGTCGTTTGGTGATTGATTCATAAATTATTAAGATAAAAAGAAAAGACAAACCTTGTCTTCCATAGCCTCCATAACCACCATATCCTCCTCTATAATAACCACCATAACCGCCCCCAATGCCTCCATAAGATCCTCCATATCCACTGTTTATGACTCGAACAACAGCACCTCCACCATGTCCACCATAGCCGCCATATCCACCACCATATCCGTACCCGCTACCATAACCGAGCCCGCCATATCCACCATTATAACCGTATCCGCCACCATAACCACCATTTCCTCCATAAGAGCTCAAATATCCGGCTAAAATTTTACAAAACGTTATTTTAAGTTTTTTTTTTTAATCAATTGATAATGAATTTATACACTACCATTTGCCAAAGATATTAAAACAGTACAAAGTACAAAAATACAAATTGTTGTCTTCATTGTTGATCGACTGATTTGTCTCTGGCTTTCTGATCCATTTTTGTGTCGTATTTATACCGAAAACTTTACCACCTTGAAAAAAATTGATTGTATATTATATTACAGCCCTTGTTTTGTAATCGTGTAAAAACCAGCTTCACAAATATGTATAAATGTTTCGGCAATTGGAGAAATTTGCATAAGAAGATAGAAACGAACGAAAAACAATATCATAAAAGAAAGTTATAGACTGGACGACCGTGCACTTTAAGATTTTTCTTACTTTTGATAAATATCAGGTCAAAGTTGTAAGTTAAAAGAAATAAAAATTATTATTATAGGAAAAAATATCACCAAAGGCATAAACATATTTCTTAACAATCTACTTAATAGTGATCTATTAAAAATGTGAAAAAACTAGATCAAATGTCAAAATTGTTATTATAAATATTCCAATAATAAAAGGCTAAAAGAATCAATTTCCTTATTTCATAAAGTTAAAGAAACTATGGACTTTACAATTACTATTGAACCCATTGAGAAACTCGCTTGTCTTTGTTTATAACTGTCAATTATGTAAACAACCACTAATTGTAAATGAAAACAAAAATTACTCAATTACACCTGTTTTATGTATTGTATCACCTGATACTTCAAAAGAAATAAAAATAGTCTTTGTATTTGGAATAATTAAACGTGACTCATCATTTTGATTTTTACAGTTTTCTTTTTGAACAGACTGATTAACACCTAGTATCCTTGTCTTATTCTACAAATTTAAAGTAAATTAATGTGGCCTTAAATGAAGGATTAGTTGCTAATTCATAGGGTCATAAACTTAAGTGATTTTCTAGGCTGTATATCAGAAAATTACAGTAGTGTAGAGTACAGGTGTCGAGCAGATCGCTTATTAACAAATCTAACATTTAAAAGAAGGTGTAGGCTGTCACATAATCGTATATTCTTATTTCCATCTTTACAAATAAAGAATCAAACTTATAAACTTTCTCTCTGTTGGACATCAAAAATTCAAGGATTTCGATTTCCAGTTGTTTATATTAGTTTGTTTTACAATTAGATGTGACAGTTCATTCGTGATTCTTGTAAGCGAATCAAAATTTTGGGGGTGTAACAACAAAAAATCCATGTAAATATTTCAAGTTACAAATTTGAAGAATACAGTTAATTTGAATCAATAGTGCGTCCATTAAATAACAGAATTTGTACAAATGCTTCCAAATTTTTTTGGAGATTGTGTCACTTTTAACTTCCCGCTAAGAAAATTGAAAATTTTCAAAATTTCGGGAAGTTATTGGTCTTACCCCGATTTTCGAAGATTGAATTTTCAGCAGATCTCGACGTTTTGGAGTCTTAGGAAGCTATTTTGACTATTTTTGCGAGGGTGTCTGCATGGCTGTATGTGTGTGTGAGTGGGATAGAGAGAGAGAGAGCACGTAAGCAGGTCATAACTTTTGAATGGCTTGACAGATTGAAACGCTCTTTACGGCATTCGATAGGGCTTCATCAAACTTAGATTTCGTACAAATTTGAACCGATTCGGCCCGATAAATTTTGAGAAATTAAAAAAAAAAACGAAAATTTTTCTTTGTTAAAATCACGTTCTTTTCAAAATAACTATTGAGCTGCTGTACCGATCAATTCCATAATCTAATCAGCTCTTAACCTTAACTAATGACGTGGATACCGTTTGAATGATCAAAATCGCTTGATTCATTCACGAGTTATCGTTGTTAAGAAATATCAAAAAAGTCTTTTTTCAACATAACCTCAAAATTTATACTCCTTAGAATAATTTTGGAGCGTCAAAAACTGTGTCGAACGCCGCAATGCTCGTCAAAATCCGTTGATTTGTTCGCGAGATATCTTTATCGAGAAATTTCTAAAAAAATGTTTTTTCAACATAAATTCAAAATTATTTAACCAATCAAATTTGTACCCCTCACGATAATTTTAGAGCTTTAAAAACTGCGTCGAATGCCCCAAAGTTTGTCAAAATCCGTTGAGTTGTTCGTGAGATATCGCTGTCGAAAATTTTTGAAAAAGCGTTTTTCCAACATAACGTCAAAATTCCTTAACCAATCAAATTTGTACTCCTCACAATAATTTTGGAGCTTTAAAAACTTAGCGAGAAGTTTCAGGAATGGCCTGCAAGGTCAACCGCATACCAGATTTTTTTTGCAATTTCATCTTTTGCCAAAAGCTTTTTAATAATTAATGATAAGATGTTTGGCCGTTTAGATGGTGCAAGTTTATTTTCGCTCCGATTTTTCCGTCCAAATTTTTGTGTTATAGCTGGATTTTTATTTTAAATAGTGCCAATTTTTCTCAAATATGTATATCGGAACTTTCGATTATCGTTTGCAGTAGGTATTTTTCTTGGCAAAAACAATGACTTCTTCTATTGTCACACCCCTATTAGATTTCGTACCCATCATAAAACTTTGATTTGGATCTAAATTAATAATAATTGAAGAGTCTTCGATCAAATCGTGCATGCTTTATTGTTGATCAATCAATCAATTTGCGAATGAACTAATCATGTGGCCCTCAAACATACTCGGAAAGCTTCGGCAAACCGTTGGCTGAAGTCTTGGTTGTGGCAGCCAAGGCAAATCTTCCTCGTATGTCAACCTCCTCGTGGTGGGGGCTGGGTATATAAGCCTTTCGCGGCATTGTGGCAGCGTCGCGTTGGGTTTAGCTAACTGACAGCGGGGGAGTGTTTCACCAGTGCCGAGTGCTACAGGACTCAACTGGCAGTGGGCCGTGAGCTGTCATGTTTGGTAATGAATTCACTATGCATGCCGGCATGACAGACTACGGGGTCACGAACACCCCACCAGTTGTGTGAACTGGTCGGTCGTTGGAGTAGACTTCGTGGGGGTAGTGGTTAAAAACCCTAGACATTGGGGTAAGGGAGTAGCGACTTCTTGCTCTGGTATTTTAGGGGAGATGGGAGTGGCGCCCCAAAACAATCCTTCACCTTGCCCTTGAACTCTTTATGTTTCCTAAATATCCACAGATAGTGTCAGGACTGTAGTTATGTAGGGGGCGAAATGGTTCTGAGCTTCAATTAGCGCTCTGTTTTGCCCCCCCTTCTGCTATAACTAAGTTTTTCCTCAAACCATTTTTATTGTAATAGTTTCCTTAACTTCCAAAACAGGCGCCCCACGTGGAATACTTTTCTGCCTACGGTCCTGCTAACCGTTGGGTTAAGTCTTGAATGTGGCGATCAAGGCATCTCTTTTTTGATTACGTACCTACAGTCGTAGCTTTGTTCATACTATCGCAACATTTGATATTCGTTAATATATTTTTCAAATTTCTGAGAAAAGCTACGACGCCACGCAACAAAGACACAGCTAACTGCAAGGTGAAATAAACGTTGTACATCCTGTATATTTAAAGCGGGGGAAAAGACAATTTTTGTTGGCAGCAAATTGTTTTCCATTTTCCAACAAAATCTCAAAGTCTTGCCCTCATGAATTTTTGATTAGCGATTTCAAAAAAATGTGTGGTCAGTTTAAAGCTCATTATCATCCATTTATCGCTTATTACTTTATTATTGCTAATAATTATCTACTTACTAGGTGAAAATTTAATATAATCGTTTTTCGGTCTACTTATTATAGAGTAACAGAATTAATTTTAATTTAAATTGAACCTTAAAGCGACCGCTTAGTATTAAAACCAGCTTTGCCTCAAGTCTTCAGTTTGCTTCTTTTTTTGCATGTTAACTGTTCTCTCCAACGCTATATAAACAACAATTTTCTCTTGATAATATCTTAATTTCGATAAATACCAGACGACTATAACTACAGACAGTTTTTTGCGTCAATAAGCAGTGTAGAACCTAATTCTTGTCCAAAATCAACGAGAACAACTTCTTAGTTCTTATGAATTATATTTGGAAATACTGAGTGTCTCATCTAAAGGTACCACATTTACAATATTTGAATTTGACTTATTCCTATTCTATGTTATAACCCCCGAAAGTCTTCTTTTAGTACTTTTAAATCTAACAGTTCAGCTTAATTTAAATTGGGATGCGTTGTAGAAAATTTAACATTTTCCACGATATTTCAATGCTCCGATTTGTAAATAAACAAACCTGATTTCATCGTTGTGCTTCTTTGTTCAAATCTATATAAGAGGTCAGTCTCAGAATAATAAATTAGTTGTGCAATAAACAAACTTCTCAATGTGAATTGTTTCACAAATTTCATAATTTAGCCCCACAATGTATTTCTCTCTCTCTCTCTCTCTCTCTCTCTCTCTCCCCAGAAAAACGCATATAATTAAAGAAAATTGCAAATTTCGTAATTTTAGAAGACGATTTATTTTATACCAGAACAATTTTCAGTGATAAATTTCTAAAAATTATGTATTTACAAATAATATAATAATAATAATGATGGTAATAATTTATTGGGATGAATGTGGATAACTTCACTATCTACCACCATCCACTTGATCCCCATCCACCTAAAAATCGACACTCTCAAATTACGAAATGATGAAACTTTGAAAAATCGTATCTAATTTACCTCCTGATTTGTATCCACCACCATATCCACCACCATAACCGCCACCATATCCACCACCGTATCCACCTCCGTAGCCACCGCCGATCACTTTAATAACACGAATACTACTGCCACCGCCATAACCACTTCCATAGCCACCATAACCACCGTAGCCACCATATCCACCATAACCACCGGATTTCCAGCCTCCTCCATAGCCACCGCCAAAACCACCACCACTGTAGCCGCCGCCTCCGTAGCCGCCGCTCAAATAGCCAGCTTCGCTAAGGGTGGCAATGATTACGAGGATTGCAACACAGATAAATGCCTATAAAAGAAAAATTATTTGTAATTAATAATTAATTCTTCACAGTTATCAGATAGGTATGTTTTACCTTCATGGTTGTTGATATACTGAGAACTAATTTACCCTTTTCGATTTTCCAAAAGATTTATATAGTCGTTTGAGCTAACCTTGAAACAACATTTGATCATCCCCTCTCGTGGTTAATCTGAAATAATTAACGTTTACTACAATGGGTACGTTTTAAAACAAAGTATTTCATAACAAAAATTCAATAATTGCACTACAATCACCACTTTATTTAACACTTTCCCCTTAGACTACTTTCAAAAATTTGCAAATTTTCGTCAATTTGAACTTTAAAACCCCGAACAAAGTGAATCCATGGACGTATCCTCAATTTTTTACTTTTACTGATTGATAAAAAACACACACACACACACGTTTACACAATCATTTCCTGCAATATCCCCAATTAATTAAATTCAAAAATTCTAATTAAGACCTATTAGATTCTTTTATTTTATTTTATTTTTGTAATAATTACACTCGATGACATTTCAGATTAATAGAAAGTTCTAGTTTTGGAATTTTATAAAAAGTGTCGTTTGATTATCAAATTTAGAACAATATATTTTTCCTATAGTCTGTAATTAAAAGAGGATCTATAGTTTAAAATAATGTGGTAATTGTTTTATTGTTACAATTACAAGTCACAAGCCCAATTAATGGAAAAAAAACTTCAATAAAGGAACTGTCACAAGAGCCGGTTTTTGTGAAATTAACCATTTTAGAATCGCATTTTTTTTGTTAGTAAAGGTAAATAAACTCTGAATATTATATATTCTAACATTTTTAATAATAATAATGATAATATAGGGATGTCAACGAAACTTGCAGCGATTTTTTTAGATCATACTTCAATCATTCTCATTGTTTGATAATAGGTAAATATGCAAAATATACAGAGTGTTTGGTCTAAGTATGAAACTCCTGATAGTCGACAAGCAATTCGAAAAATATTTTGAGGATTTGTAAAAGAGTCCCTAGGGAACATTTTAGCAAAATTAGAACCTCGTAGCTCGTTTCAAATTTGGTCAAAAACGATCGTTTTGGACAATGTCGCAATTTTGAAAAACGAGCAAAACACACAGAACGACTAAAAATGACTCAGACACCTTTCCAACATTGATTTTTTTCGTTTTTCTCCATTATTGTATTCCAGAGAAAATACAAAATATTTCCATCTGTTTTAGAATAAAATGGAGAAAGACGAAAAAAATCAATTTTGAGAGTACCTATCCTAAACTCACTGTAAGTCGTTTTGCGTGTTTAATTCGTTTTTGAAAATCACTACATCGTCAGAAATGAGCGTTTTTTTACCAAATTTCAAATGAGCTACGAGGCTCTAATTTTACTGACAGGTTCTTTACGGACTCTCCTACAAATCCTTAAAATATTTTTCGACTCGCTCATCGACTAATAGGAGTTTCTTAGAACTTACCATACATAGACCAAACACACTGTATATTACCTTCTTTTTTGATTATTATTTATTATCTTTATTGTCTAACATTTTGAATTTGAGTGTATGACGTAATAGATTACTGATAATAATTAATAAACATATTATCTTATTATCGATTAGAATAAGGATTTTATGGGATATAATTTGAATAAATCTTTCACTTATGCATGTATTTTAATAATAATAATAATAATAATTATGTGAAACATTGTATTTCTTGTTTATTATAAACAATGACTTTAAATAGTGCAATTATTGTCTAAAATCGGCCTTGCTTAACAAGTATATTATTATTATTATTATTATTATAAAAGGAATCCTTGATCATTTCATGAAAACTATATTGTCAGAAATATTTAAATGATTTTCATAACAAACGCCTATTTATATTGCAAAAAAATGGTGTGTTTTTTTCTCCATTATTGTTCATATTTTGGAGATTTTTTTAGTAAGTGAAAGCCGCCTGCCCTTGTAAGACTGTCATTGACCCATGTTGATCATCAATCGAGTCTATTATATCATACTTACCTGTAAGTATTACTATAGAAAATGAATCGATTCAATTAATTTGATGGTTAATTGAATTTTCATGGTGTTCCTTTCAAACGATCCATGATTAATAAATGAATCCTACACTTTGATTTAATCGACAATACATGTAAGTATAAAAGAACAATTTGCTTAAATGTCAATGAAATAGATGAAAAAAAACGAGACTAAAATAATAATTGACGTTATTTTAATCATCTACTACATCATTTTTTAGTATACTTATTGATTAGTCAGAGCTGCAAGGACTTTGAATATTTAAATCATTCTTTTAAGTTGAATTATTTTTGTGATTTGAGTCTTTCTTTAAAGCTGATTTAAGACTTGTGAATTAAATCATTCCTCAAACTGACTGATTACTTTCAATGTTTGTTTAAATAAAAAATTAAAGGAAAACATTTAAATCGAAGAAACCATTTAATGCATGTATACCGGATGAGTTACATTAGATGAAAAGTTCTTATGGCAACTATTTGGCGAGCGATTCGAAAAATATTTCAAGGATTTCTAAAAGGGTAGCTGTAGATCATTTTATCAAAATTAGTACCTCGTAGCTCAATCAAAAAACGCTCGTTTCTGACTATGTTACAATTTTCAAAAACGAACTAACTACGCAAAACGATTTAGAATGACTCGAAAATCTTCGAAACATTGATTTCTTTTGTTTTCTCCTATTTTGTTCTGCAACAGGTAGGAATATTTCGCATTTTTTTTCTAGAATGCAATGAAAAAAAAAACGAAAAAAATCAATGTTTAGAGACTCTTCGAGTCATTTTAAGTCACTTTGCGTCTTTAGCTCGTTTTTGAAAATTGCGACCTTGTCCGAAAGGAACGTTTTTTTGACCAATTCCCAAATGAGCTATAAGGTTCTAATTTTGCTAAAATAGTCTCTGTTGACCCTCTACAAATCCTTGATATATTTTACGAATCACTCGCCAAAAAATGGGCGTTGGCATAAGAACTTTTCGTCTTATGTGACTCACCCGGTATAAAACTAATACAATAAAGAAAATGTACATCTTTATATTTTTATAATTGTTTCTAATATCCTCTCCTCATTATTAATTTATTATTATTATGTGAAAAGTAAACAAGATTTCACTTAAAGACAATCATCAAGATTAGCTTTAAATTTTCATAGAAAACCTTTTGAAAAGAAGACTTAAATTATTATGTCTTAAATCAATCAAATAAATTAAATTTAAATGTCTTAAATCGTTCTAATACCGAAAATATAAATGACTTAAGATTTGAATAATTTCTATTTCAGAATCGACTTGTGACTTAAGTCTTTTTGAAAGAGACTTGTTACAACTTTGTACTCAGTCTATTAGCGAATTTTTTTTAAAAAAATTAGCTTATGACGAGATCTCATTTTATATATTTATATATGTATACCCACGATAACTGCCGTAAAAATACTCCAATCTTAATGAAACTTGGTACAAAAATCAGTCTTTAGGATAGCTTGGCCAGACCGGTAAGGCCAACACTTTTGGAGTAAGAGCTGAAGAAATGTTAAAACAAATCATTTTCAATATTACATTTGCTTGTATGTTGGTGAAAATTAAAATAACAGTAGAGTCGTCCATTCTCTATAATCAAGAAAAAAAATCATCAAAATCGGTTCGTTGGATCGCATGAAAAATGCAAAAATATCTTTATTGAGTATAAACAGTAAAATCGAATATCTCAGATAGCAATATGTTCTGACAATTGATATTAGAGAAAAAACTGAATATTGTACTACAACTAATTTTGACAGTTAATATTAGACAAACAACAAATTTCAAACGAGTGAAATCTTATTAGTGTTTCTTATTGTTTGTGAATTAAAAGAATATTAATTGTTAGTATCATAAAAATGTTTTGCATTTAATATTTCAGCATGTAGATACATAAAAAAATTCGCTATATAAGGTACTTGCTGCCTTTGGAGATTTTATTTTAATTTTAACTTGATCAAGATAAATTGATGATTTTTTAATAAAATTCGACATCTTGTTCACCTATAGATTTAATGGTGGAGAAATTTATTTTTGTGGTTTCTTAGAGTATTTGAATTTTCAATAATTGAAGAAGAACAATTTCACAACCAATATAGAATAGTTGTGTTGACATTAATTAGTAAATAAACTCTTTATTTCAACGCACAAAAAATTGTGCAAAATAGAGAAAGTAGACAATTTACATTTAAACAATTGTAAGAGAAACAATTTAAATGTAATTTGTCGATTTTCACAAATATAAAAAGATCTCCAAAGGCAGCAAGTACCTTATATAGCGAATTTTTTATGTATCTACATACTGAAATATTAATTGCAAAACATTCTTATGATACTGACAATTAATATATTTTAATAACATTGAATCAACTAATAAATTCATTTCCCGTAATACGTTTAATCAAGGCCTGCTTGATTTTTTCAAGCGAAATTCTCTAGCAGGCCTTGCGTCTAATATTAACTGTCAAAATTAGTTGCCCCCCCGCGATATTCAATTTTTTTTCTAATATCAATAGTCAGAACATATAGCCACCTGAGATAATCGATTTTACTGCTTATACTCAAAAAAGAGATCTTTGCATTTTTCTTGCGAACCAATGAACCGATTTTGATGATTTTTTTTCTGGGTCATAGAGAATGGACTGCTCTACTATTATTTTAATTTTCATCAAAATCTAAGCAAATTTAATATTGAAAATGATTTTTCCTATTTTGCGTTGGAAATAGACTTATTTTGACATAAAAAGTAGTGTGGAAATGAAATATTTCTTAACTACTTTGAGTGTAGAAATATCTAGGATAATTTATTTTTTAGAAGTTGGTAACACTTGCCTTATTATTGAAATGTCACTTTTTGACAGATATTAAAAACAGTCAATTTAAATAAAAATTTTATTTCATTTAATTCAAATTGTTTCTCCATTGCATTTTCAACAATTTCCCACAGTTCGGGTGGAGTACACGATAAGTGGTCACACATTTTCACTTAAAAATTGTAATGAAAATGGAGACTAAAACAATTGAAAATCAACTTGATGGATACTAGATACAAAAATTGAATATCGGTCACACCTACAATACCAACTCCTATAAAATTCCCTAAATTTCCAAAATTTATTTTTTTTTGCAAATAGGGTGCAAGGGGGTGCAAAATAGGAAAAATAGTATAAAAAACTCGGTTCAGAAGTCAATTCC
This sequence comes from Mylabris sibirica, assembly GCA_039776855.1. NCBI lineage: Eukaryota > Metazoa > Arthropoda > Insecta > Coleoptera > Meloidae > Mylabris > Mylabris sibirica. The sequence goes on along the minus strand of CM077839.1, from coordinate 9,855,009 downwards.
TGCATTCGACCATTAAAAAACTCGCCGCTTCGCGGCTCGTTTTTTAATATTGGTCTCATGCAGGAATTGTCGACTTCTGAAACTCGTTTTTTAATATACTATTTTTTAACATTTCTTCAGCTCTTATTCCAAAAGTGTTGGCCCTACCAGTCTGGCCAACGAACTCATCCAAGCTATCCCAAAGACCGATTTTTGTACCAAGTTTCATTAAGATTGGTGTATATATATATATATATATATAAAAATTTTAACGAACGGTGGATATGGGTTCCTGAGGCCCCAAAACGAACTTCTGTGCAAAAATTTTTGAAAATTCAAAAGTGAGGATCTCGTCATAAGCTAATTTTTTTAAAAAAATTCGCTAAAAAGACATGTGTTTCCAAATTCAATTAATTCATTTTCTCGGTTTTTTAAACTAAAATCGCAACTTTCAATCCAAATTCTTGCCAGATTTGGTCCTAGATGTGTTGCGGAAATTTAGAACCATTTTCAATCGCTAAGTAAAATCGTGAAATCTTTGATTTAAGTAGTATAGCTTTGTGGAAATGGATAAGTATTAAGAGTTGTATTAAATGAAAATAATATATAATATTAATTATGCTTATTACATATTTCAAAGCTTCCAAAGCTTGTGTAAGTCCAGATAATCGACCCTTCTATACGAAAGTGTAATAATACTAATAAATACTAAATAATACTAATAAATACTATACAAATAAATAATAAAGATACTTAAAAACTAATTCTAAAAAAGAGGATGTAACGCAGGGATCATCAAAGTGGTCGAAATGGGCCCTTATCTAGGGGTCGATGAATACCAATGCTATTCAATCGCAAATTTGTTGATAACGCATAATTTTGAGACTGACTATTATAATTTCGAATCAAATATTGCTAATCTTTTTAAGCGTCATTTAGTCCATCCTTTTTATTGAATTATTGAAAAACTTTATTGTGTCAAAATTAAACAAATCATTTAAACAGCACATAGGTTTTTTCTCCTTTTTTTGAACATTTTATAGAGGGGTCGATAAGAGAATTGTCAAATTCTTAGGGGTTCGATGTTCAAAAAACTTTGGCGGACATTGATCTAAGGCATAAATGAAGATGAGAATCTATTACAAACTATATTTTACAGAATCAATAAGCATTACAGTCTTTAAAATCAACAATTCCGAATCGTGTGGAATTCTTTTTGGCAATTAATTTATTGACATCAAGAGTCGTTTCAATTTCAAGTATGTTTGTAAATTAGAAAGATTTTGTAACAAACACCACTTTGGCACTCCTTTAGATGAAATCAATTGAAAATATTGCCGTAACATCGTAATTAATCGGGTCAAATAAATCAATATAAAGTTGACTTTTTAGGCAACCAAATTTTTTTTATTCTTGTAAAAAGAGAATTGGCTTATTAACTAAATTGTAGGTGGTCTCAACAAATTGCATTAATTCGCTATACAGGACGTCTAGTCTGGGAGTGTACAATTTGTCCGCTTTAATCAAACCATCAGAGAGATTCAAAAAATATTTTAAGGATGTGTAGAGTAGGCTCCAGAGGACATTTTAGCAATATTAATTGACTTGGAAGTTCGTTAAAAAAATTTCTTTTAATGCTGTAACGATTTTCTAAAAACCTGCTGCACATATAAAGTGACAAAGATCCTCCCAACATTGATTTTTTCAGGTTTTTTTTTCGATTTTATTCTGGAACAGGCGGAAATGTTTGGCATTGTTTCTAAAATGCAATGGCAAAAACGAAAAATATCACTGTGGGAAAGTCTTCGAGTCATTCTTGGTTGTTTTGAAAATTGCGACATTGTACATAATGAGCATTTTTTGGCCGACTTCCAAATAGGCTACGAGGTTCTAATTTTGCTGAAATGTTCTCTGATGAATACAAACTGTATACTGTCAGACAGGACACCTCGTACACACACATATCAGGCTTTTCTACTCATTATCAGTGTTCGAATAATACTTAATTTTTTGCTTTCATCTCCATAAAGAGCAATGGTTATTTTTCTATAGAATTAATTAATTAAATGTATTAATTGTTGATCGTTTTCTCCTTCATCTATCATGCTCTGATTGAGTTTAATTTATCTTTGAAATAAGAAGGTTTTCTTCGTTTTGTGAATGTTCGATAGATAAAAAATCACGAAAATGTTGATTATATCTTATTAGATAATCAACTTCTATCGTAAATTTAGAAAAATATAATTTGTCAAACATACTGTTTTAGATATTATCAGGGCATTTGTCTTATAGTATAACTTTTTCTATTTTATAGGTGAATTTTTTCGTTCTATCATATTAAAGTAAACTAAATTAGCTCTTGGTCGCATCTTTGAATTAGCTACAAGCTACAAAGTTCATTTATCGCTCAAAATTACAATGTTTTTGCCTCCAAAACAAAAATCACAACTTTATCTAACAACTCTATCCTGTATCAATAAATAATGTTAATTAATCTAAATGGAAAACTTGTTTACAATCAATTAGATTGTGGAATTTTCATGAATGTTCCCAATTTGCCTTCTATCGGTACAAATATGTTATTTTTAATAATAAAATAATAATAATAATAATTAAGTAACTAAATTAGATATGAAACACGGAAATGTTTAAAGATTTGCAGAGACTTATGTAATACATATCAAAGAGAATAAAGAGTGGAAGAAGGAAAAAAAACAGTGCAAGATTATAATGAGACTTGTCACTTTCTCAATTATTAAAATGAATATAATTTACGACAGACAATTAAAAAAAAAACATTGAGTGATATTCTTTATTATGATGTAGATTAGATTTCTTAAATTGCTAATGTAGTTGAGTTGAAGAAACTGTGGGTAAATTAATAAATAACAATTTTATACTTTGTAATATTATAATTGACTATATGATTGCTCCTTGGATTTATCGGTAAAGGGTAGAAAAACAATATGATTTATTATTATTATTATTAAAGGTGAATGGCTTTTTAATAATATATACTCCTTTAACCATATAAAATAGTAAAGATCTCAATTTTAATACAACTAATGCCACATAATAAATTACAATGTAATACAATAAAATTCAGTGAAAGGAGCCTAAGGATTTAGAAAAAGAACACAACGGCGACAGTTAAGTGATTCGATTTCATAAGAGTAAACTCATTTTGATTTATAACAATTTCTTTTCGCCGATTATGTTAAAATATCGGTTGATTAATAAATAGCAGTTTGGTGATAAGTTTAACACAATTTTTAACAAATTACGGAAAATTCTTGTTATTGTTGTAAAATTGTATGACATTTCTCATAAATCGTTCAAATCGGAAAGAACCCAGAAATAGATTGTTTAGAATTGTAAATTATATACTCATTTAAATATGATTTATTTAAATTAAAATACTATAGAGATGTCTGTTTCGTAATTTAATGTCATTTTCTTTTATTTTATTACCTTCTGTTAGAGCATACAGGTATTTGTTAATAAAGAAGAGATGGATTACAACACTGATGTAGTTTTCTTTTTTTTTAAATAAAATTAAACAGTATACAAGTTTAATACTTTCGATAGTATAACCTTTTAGAATTTTCGTTTTATTGCATATAAATACGTAAAGCATAAGAAAATTATTTTGATTGAAGGAGATCCACTTGGCATTTAGTTTTAATTATTTTTTCTTTGAATTCTTTTTCCATTCACGAATCTTCCTTATAAGGTAAATGATTACTAATTATAAGCTATTTTGTTGTTATTATTATTGTTTCAATTATAATTATTATTAAATAATATCGCACAAGAATTTTTGAATTGTTGTATTGTATTTAATTAAATGTAGAAGTGCATTAGAAAGGTTGTAAGCTTATTAAAGATTAGAACAGGAAAAGGAAATGTCACTATATGTTATAAAATCTGATTGCAGGATAGAGAAATTTTAGAAACTAATGAACAAGTACAAGATCAAAATAATGAAGTAATCATCGTAGATAAGAATTTCCAATTTTATTTAACACGAACCTAAACATACCTAATTGGGTTGGATTTAGATGATTCTAGTCTACAAATTTGATCTTAATTTTTACCATTTGCTCTAGATTTCTACGTTTTTGTTCTAAATCATCAGTTATCAGGGAATATATAAACTAGTCTTATTTTTGAGTTAAATTCATGGCTTTTAGTCTAAGTTTCTTCTTGATTAGTCCGTTTCTTTGCAGAATTTTTTTTAATCTCAGAAAGGATACAATTTGGAGATTTAAACACTTTAAGCCGATTTTTGAGCTGAGCTTAAGGTTCCTAGACTAGGTCTTGAAGATTTTTTTTTTTTCTAAAATCGTCAACTTTTAACCAAATTTGTGAAAAATAAACCAATTAAATATTTTTAGTTGATTTTAGAATTAGATTCCCGACTTTTAATCTAAATTGTGAGTTTTTTTCGTTATAAATTATCCGTTTTTAGTAATTTTTCCTCATAACATTGTTGATTTTAAAGTTGAATTCTCACTTTTAATCTGAGATTTGAAACATTTCAGTCTAAATCATCATTTTTTTATTAATTAATTCTTAGAAATTTGTAATTTAGACACACTTAATGGCATTTTGTACTGAATTAATAGTTTTTAGTGTAGGTTTTAAAACATATTTCTCCTTTAATAGATTTTGCCTTCACGATTTTTAGTCCAGATGTTAAAATATTCAAATCCAAATTCGTTGTTTTCTAACAAATTTTGGTCTCATTGTGAAAACCAGACGATTTAGACAAATTATTTGACATTGGACCACAATTCTTGACCTAAGTTTCAAGACATTTCAGTAGTAAATCATCAGTTTTTAGAAAATTGTGTTCTTTTTTTTCTAAAAGTTGTGTTGCTGGCAAATTTTCCTATTTTAGTTTAAGTTTCAAGACTTTTTCGTCAAAATGTATCATTTCTTAACCATTTTTTAATATCAAATCATTAAGCGGGAATGACTTAGTCGGCTTTAGAGCTAAATTTTTGACTCTTAGTCCAGGTTTTAGGCCGTCTTCGTCTTAATCGAGTCATCTTTAGTAAATTTTCCTATTAAATCGAAAGTATAGGAATCAAAACATTTTTAGTAAATTTATAAGCTGTATTATCGATTTTTAGTCTAGGTTTTGAGATATTTGTGTCTCTAGATCATAAGTTTTTAGCAAATTGTGGCAATAAATTGTAAAGAGGTAAAAATTTGGGCACTTTTAGTCGATGATCGATCTAAACATTTTTGTCATAAATTATCAGTTTCTTACCGAAATTTGCTCTTAAGTAGTGAAAAAAGTGATTTTTCAGTTCTGATTTTGTCCAGTTTTCAATTTGAAATATATCTGAACTGCAACAGAACTAAAATTAAGCAGAAACTACTGCATTTGTTTTTAATCATCGAAGAGAAACAAGACAATCTACCTCAATAGTTGGGAAAGTTTAATGTAGAAACAGTTTTTAATTTCCTTCAATTTTTCGCGTGCCAATTTTCGCACTTTACTATGACTCATTCAACAAATTTAGCAATTTACTCTCACAACTGAATACATATTCAAATCGCTATTTTTCTAACAATTTCTAAAATTAACAAACGTAATAATGCAACAATACATATTCAGTTGGTAAGACGGTGTGTGTGTGTTGAAATTATTTTAATACACACGTTTACAAGTTAGTGAAAAAAAAAATAAATAAAAGAAAACGGGCCAAGAATTATCACTATGTTTATCGTTATTTTGTAGTGAATTTTAATTAATTATTTACATAAACAACGTAAATCTATGAGTTACAAAATTAAAAATTATTAAATCTAATTGTTGATCATTCGACCAGAATCATGTGTTGTTAGATTTGTATGTCCGTGAGGAAACGAGGACGAGAATTTTCCATATCATTACGAATCATTACCGATAACAAACAAATGAATAGTTTGTTATGGTGAAATTGGAGATTCACATATCAATTAAATCTCATTCAATAATAAAGGTCTTTTTCGCTATTTTCAATACAATTTCCGTTACTCAACGGCGAATAAAATGAAAGTATTTTTTCGTGTACATCTCTCAAAATATGAAGGTTTATTTTGTTCGAAGGTCGCAATTTCGATGACCACAATTTTTCAGCACCAGGTAAATGTTACAACTAGCAGACAGCCAATTTTGTAATATTTAAAAATGGATTGTAAACATTACTAAAAAGTTCTTATTGTCGAAAATTGATAAATGTACAGATTTAGTTTTAAACAAATTTTATTAAAATTGAAAGTCTACTTCTGTCATCAGATTCATCGTTATATAGAGATGTTGAATTACTCAATTTGGTTTATGTGAATCAAGATAAACAATCTTCTTTACAACATTGTGTAAGAATACACTGTTAATTGAGTAATTTTAAGAATTGTAAATCTTAAAGAATTTGAACCACACAATTTCAAGCCCACGGTACTGAGATTAAAAGGATGCCATCATTTGATAAAAAACATGTAGCCTTGTCTGGACAAATATTACGATTTAATTGATAATTTCTTGTTGTCGATATCGTTTTCTCTTGTCCGTTATTAAAATAATTAATATCTCGATGATTTGCTTTAATCTCTATTGTATTATAATTAATGACGCATCTAATATCTTCTGGTCGATAATTCCTCAGATCTACCATCAACTGAAACGTTATTTATTGAGAATAATTATAATAATTATTATTAACAAGATATATGATGTATTTATACTGCGATTTATTTGAATAAAATCGACTTGACTTTGAACAATTAAGTCGACTAAATACTAGTAGATCGAGTATAATTGTTAATTCTTCATAGGAATTGGTTGTAAATGTTAAATGTCAGAATAAACTCGTTCGCAGGGAATTTCCTACATTAATTATAGTAGACGATTGAGGATCGTAATTGTGTAATTTCCTAATTAGATTACAAAATCTTAAAGATTGTACACAATTTTTTTTCTTACTTCGATTCGATCTATTTGGAAATTAATATTATCCATTTCATCAGAGTATTCGTCAATGTCTGTATTTAGCCAACGTTCGCCTGTTAAATTTCCAGATAAATTTTTAACGAATTTAATCAATTTTTGAGATTTTACCGATATGTCGAACAGATTCAAAGACTGGATCTGTATTGAAGGAGTGTACAACTACAATCTCTAATTCGTGATCGTTATTGCTTGTATTTGGTTCATTTTCCATCATATTCCTTAATCACATGTTTAATTCACTGATAATTTTGCATATTTTTTTTCAAATAATTTACAAAAATATTGACAATCTAAATCAATGGGGACTGGATTTTCTAAAGTAGGATGCAAAATTATTGCAATATAAGTACAACTTTTACTTTCAAAATTTTATGTTTATTTCTATATTTTTTTTTCAATATTTTTATTCTAATAAAACTTCTACTTTTCCAAAGCTAATAGCAGGTTTCTGCATCAGCTAATGTTAAATTATTATGATCAGTATCTTTTTTTCCTATCCATATTTTTTTTTAATATTCTCTCCTTTTAGAGAGTGTTTGTAGCAAAAAAATACTACTAAAAATTAATTACATACTAGTTTGTAAATTTCAAAAATTCCAGGGTCTTGAATTGTGCAAAATTTCAAGTCTGTCCTCTTTTCCTCATCATCATTGATCTCCTCCGGCAGTTTATAAACGACTTCCTTTTTGGTCTATCTCTACACCTCACCTTATCGCTTATTTGCAGTTTAATTAACATGTCTAGCTAATTGTAAGTTTCATAATATAAATTGTCATCGATCAATAAGAGTACCATGATATAGATATAGGCAAGTTGTCAAATAATATGTGAAATTCTTTAGGTTTAATATGAAAAATGAAAAACCAAAAAGAAAAATTTCGTGAAAATTTAAAGAAGAGAAAGTGACTTATGTATGGAAAAGATTTTTATAAAATTACGATGGAAACAGCAACGAGAATATGTTTGAGAAAACCATAATTGACAACATCAGTTATTGATTATAGGTTCATTGTTTTCAATTATAGTTGTAGATTCTTGGAATTTTTTTAAACGCTTGAAAATACAAAGGAATCCTTTTCAATTTTTATTTAGGAAACAGAACAAAGTCAAAACAAGATGAAAGTAGACCAAATTTTCTCTAGAAAATCAGATAAACGAGCTATTTCTACCCTTTCAAATAAACATACAAAGCCAAATTAATTATAATTAATTTAGGGTCGATTTCACCAACTTCAGTTCAGCTTAATGAACAGTTAAAAATAATTTTTGCTAGTTACGATTATAACTAAGGTCTGCTTGAGTTTTCAGCTCAACGCTGTCTATTAGGCTTCTTGAATAATTCTAGATCTGAAAACATTTTCTTATTGAGTCATCAAGAGAAAAAGGTTCAACCACTTTTAGATAACTTTCATACTAAATTCGCCTCAATGAACGTTTCAGTTTCAGTCTGTTTCAGAATATTTACATCTATAAGTCTTTAAGGAGTTTTTCTCTGAAGTCAAGTGAAGAAAGCGTAAAAGCTCCTTTACATTGTTCGAGTTTTGTATCCGATTTTTCTATTCGATTTTATATCCGAATTCATCTCGAACCCCAGATATTTCCATGTTTTCTCGGATGAAACGTTCGTTGAAATTAAAGACCGTTCTATTCTGAAAAAATCGGATGAAATTTCTCGGATGTTATGGTTCGGATAAGAAATCGAATGGTGTAAACGCACAAATTTGTTGTTTTATTTGCTCGGAACAAAAAATCGGATGTAAAATCGGATAACGTAAAGTGGATTTAAAAGCGGATCCACACACAGACATATGTTGCTGGCAACGTGTGAAAATTGGTTCCGTTTTAGGCAACCAACTGTACAAAAATGTGTCCTCTCTTTGATCTTTTTTAGTTACCGCTCTCGCATGGGACACCAAGGCAGCCAAAATGTGTCTGTGTGTGAACCCGCTTTAATAGACAGTTTTAGTCAATGCAGAAATGGTATCCTGGCCTTTTTGAGCAATAAGACGACTTTTTTTTCACAAGCTTTCGAAATAATTCTTCAGTAGAAGAAAATCGGGCACAGTAGGCAACTTTTGAAAACAGGACCACCTTTAGACTAATCAATTAAATTGCTTTATTCAAGAAAAAGTTAATGGAATTGATTACATTTCTATAACGATTTTTAATCGGTTGTTAATAGAATAAAGTTCCTAATTGTTAGTGCCCTTAGGGTACAATTCACTTGTTAATGCGTCCCTGATATTCTACGAAAGCAATTACTAAATTCTGTAGATCAGCCCAATATTTAAAATTGGAGCCACATTTTAAACTGACAGATGCTGATACATTCCAACTGGCAACACTGCGAAATCGAGGATGCTTCCGCCATCTTCACGTAACTTTTTCAGTGGCGCTTATCTTCCAATACAAGTATATTTTACTGTATTAAAAATAATACTATGACCCATATTTATTCTTTTCCACAAAATGTAGATGATTTGATGGTACGTTAAATATAAATGAATTAAATTAAATTTTATTTACTAATTTTGGTTATCATTATTTTATTTTTCACTGACGACACTGATGGGCATCACGGCGTCATTGGCTATTGAGCGAATGGCGCCATTTCTTAGGATAACAAAGTAGTAGGAGTAAAATCCACAAATAATCTCAAAAATTATTAAATCAAATCTTCAACATTCATTCCAACAAATTAAATTTTTATTTAAATATCTTAAATTTAGCATTTTTTTTTAAATTAGGACCCTTGCTTGCTGCAAATATTTACCAAAATTTTGATTTTCGTTAATGAATTTGTGTTAAATGTGGCAACGCTAGTACATACATCTTAGGGATTTTTGAATTATTAAGTTGTCTAATTCTAGTGCACGTTTTCTCTAATTGTTCTTTGAATGGAGTTTTATAACAACAAAAAAACAACAAAGGTTTTTATAAATAATTAGTTATTGAATAATTATCCAACAATTAATCTGTGACAACTTGATTCGCTTAGAATTCCAGGTATTATAATCGATAATAATCAGTAAACATAACCTCAATAATAACAACTTCTTGTAAATTCACAGATTGAGCAAAATTTATTTGTAACCGCTTTTCCATTATTTATTGAACAACAAATACAAAAAAAAAAATGAATTCTGATAATGATAACGATGGTACAGTTTTTTCAAGAACAGGTATACCGCGAAAACAAACATATAAAAGGCGATTTCCATTACCGCGTAAACGTTTTGATAGAGACCATTTGAATCATGTTAAGAATGACCTTTCACAAAATGAACAATCTTCAAGTCGCCACAATGAAGACAATTTACGTCAAAATATGAAACGGTTTAACAAACGTAATTATAGAGGACGAATTAATATTAATCATCCACAACAGACTCATAGATCAGTACAAAATCGAATTGAAGCAATTCGTAATAATAATTCACAAAATTCAAAACATCTATTAGTTGTTGGTGGTAGTAATAACGATGAAGATGCTAAGAATGTTAATTATAATAATAGTTTAGATGATAGTAATGACAGTATTGATTTGAATAATTTACAATTTAATGTGTCGAATTTTAAAAATGAAAAACAACAAATGGATGAAGATATTGATATTGGTGCCGTTGATGATGATGATGATGAGCAAATCGATGATGCAGCTGATATAACCGTACAGATTAAGAATGATAAAGTTGATAAAAACAATGAAGATCAATTGGTTCGTTTCAAAATGATATTAGATGGGAAAACACAATATGCTATTAAGAAAATTCAGGGTCGTAATAAACAAAAACAAGTGATTTATCCATATCCAATAACTCCACATCAAACAGGTTTAACAACACATGAACGGTTTTCTATGTTGTAAAATTTTACAAGTAATTTTTACTAATTAAAGTTTTGTCTTTAAAGACTGTCCCTTTTCTTTAATCACGAAATTCAAATTTAAACATGTTTTGAATCTCGTTTTGTTTTCTTCAATTTTTGTTCTTTTTTTTTCTTACATAAGAAGTAAGATTCAGGTATAGTAAGTTTACTCCCTTAACGTTGTTTAACTTGAATTGTAAATAAGAATTAGTGGTTTACACAATGGATGTGAAATTTACAATAACCGGTTGGACGGTCTTATAAATCATAGATAGAATCGATAAATTCACCATCTGCCTATAGATATACACATTTAGATGTGTCTTGTAGGAGATATATAAGGATAAGTATTTTCAAGAATTTCTTTAATATAATGAAAATGAAAAATGTGAATTTGTTTCAATATTTCTATTTATAATTGTTTGAGAAATGAATTCTAAACAATTTAGTTTCTAGAAACAGAAATATTTAATCTATTTTTGTTAAAATTATTGTAATTATTGTTGAATAATATTACATAGGTTAACATAAAACATGAATAAATTGTAATGAAAACTATTTTTTACAAGACTTCAAGTAATGTTAGTAGTGAATATCCTCTATTTGAACCATCAACTTGAATTAAACTTTCCAAACTTGTCTAAATATATATTTCAACTTTAAAATTTGTATACCTGCTACAAGACACATCTAAATGTGTATGTCTATAAACAGATGGTGAATTCACCGATTTTTTTCTATGATTTATAACAACCCCAAAATATTGAAAATGTTGCATCCATTGTGTAAACTACTAATTCTTATTTACAACTTAAGTCAAAAAACGTTATGGGAGTAAACGTACTATACTCTACTATATTTCATAAGTTTTTGTATTTGTAGCTTTATATTAATTAAACTTAAGAATTTAAATCGTTTCGTTGAATTTTTTTTTATATTTCAGTATTTTCTTACGAAAAATTGAAAAATAAACACTTTATTATAGTTGAAGTGATGTATTATTCTGTTTATAAGGTTTATTAGTTTTGTTCTATTCCACTCTCTACTGTTATTTTGTACATATTGTCGTTTTCTTTTTTGACATACAATATCGAGAATTATTTTTGTTTACATATTGTTGATATAAATAAAAGAATTCTAGACATAAAACTTGTTATTTTCAAAACAATGATTGAAGGTCAATTTTGTAGGAATCGTCTAAGGGTGCACGGTACAAACTACAAAACTTTGAAAAAATAACGTATTTTATAGCATAGCTAACAATTTAATTGTGGTTTCACATTTTAGCAAAATTTGAACCTGATATCTCATTTAGAAGTTGGTTAAAATACGCTCACTTTGGACAAGGTCGAGATTTTCAGAAATATAAGTCTTAACAATTAAACCCTAGTTATTAGCTCGGTACTTACATAATTACTGCAATATGTTTTTGTGTTTGGATAGTTAGGTACTACTTTTTTACAAACGTGTGTATCTAAATAGGTGATCTTCATGAGGTATGTAGGTATAACAATGTTTTAAGATTCAGGATTTTTTACATATAGTATAATTATATTTTTTATATTATCGACTTTTGTTGTCCCACTGTAGTTTTTGGTAACATAGGTATAAAAACAATAATATATCAATCGAAAAATCTATTTTAACATCAATTGTTACATCAATAAGACCAAATCCCACCAAATTCCATTTTTTTTTATACAATAAGGACACACAAAAAAGCAAAAGAAAAAAAATCGTATAAAAAAACTCGTGTCATAAGTCTTTTAGAAAACTACCCGCTTTGCGGCTCATTTTCTAAACTTGGACTCGAGCAATAATTGTCTACTTCTGACACTTGTAAAATTTCTTTCAATGTAAAACTAATGACATTTCAGTCCGGGGTAAATTTGGATTTTAATAAATTTCAATGTGCAGGTAGGTATTTTTTTAGTACCTACTAGATCTTTGATTATTACTAAATTAAATTCGTAAATTAACAAAGGTAAAAATAAAATAAATTACTTTTCGTATTTTATCACTTACGCTTACTTTGATACTAGTTAAAAATAAGCTTTTTTTAATAATCTCTCTAATTCCTCCGGAAATGAATCTCAAATTTACGGGGGAATTTCCCTTGGTCACCCCCACCCCCTTGGATTCAGCACTGCGTAACATGGTAAGTTTGTATTATCATTGTTTAAATACACTATTTAAACAATGGTATTGTGTATTATGCTAAATTGTAAAACAGACATAAAAGTTACATTATTAATGTAATCTAAATAACTACATATATAATGTGCTAAAATTTATTATTGAAATTAATGCGTTGGTATGAATATAGATAAGTTGTAGACCTGAAATCAGTTTAATGTTCTTCGAGAGACTTTCTTTTTAGATTTATTCTTTTTCTTTCCAATAATTAATTCAACAATAAAAGCAATCGTAGCAATCAGTAAACCACCCATCCATACAATAAAAACACCAGAGAGATCAAAAACTTTCAAAACAATAACATCTTCATCTTTCTTAACAGCATACGTAAGTTTTCTTTTCCCTGCTACACTTTCGTAATGATCTATAAGACCTCTATCTCGCATAATTCTTATATGATGATCAATTAGATTGTTTAAGTGGCCACGTAAACGATATATTAACTTTGTACAAAGTGCAGGATACTATAATAAACAATACAATAATGATTGTAATAAATTGCTTCTATCAAAAATACTCCTTTCACTTACGAGTGGTAGATGATATAGATGTGGATAGAAATTCTTCATGAATCTTTCCAGTGGGACCGGTGCAGGAAATGCAAAGTCAGGGTTTTCAAAATAATCTTCCTTTAACTTCTTGACATGTGCGTTATCGATTGGTACCGTAATATATCTCTTAGCGTCTAATGATTGGTTGCTTTCGCTTTTAAGAAGTATATTGAATTGGGTTTCAAACGCTATATATAATTTAATAGGTATATCAGAATCTACTAATTCTTGTAATGATTTAATTTTCGGCTCCAATGTTGGTTTAGTAAAGACACTACTTAAGCCAGTCAAATATATTGTTGATATTTCCATAATAAAAATCAATAACAATATTAAATAAAGACGTAAAAACCATTTCTTCGAAAATGTATTCAATGATAATTGTAAAAATAATTGATAGACACGAAAAATTGAATAGAATATCGATGTTTTTGTTATTAATGACAATACGAGACTAGATAAAAGAATTGTTATTATTGTTAATAAGAGAATATCATAAGAAAATACAACAAATTCTTTCCATTTTGGTGATGGTTTTCGCTGTGGCAATATTAGGTTTGTAGGCTCAGCTGAAATTCGATAGAAAAATTATGGCTCTATATTTCCAACAACCAAAAAAAACACGATTACTACACAGTAAAGCTTTCTTGAGCAGATGCATCATTACTGGCCATTCTTATGACAGTTATGACTTACAATTAAACATAAGTTAAAATAAGACAAATTATAGTTAGTGCGTGCGAGAAAATTACTCCACTCGCCTAAAGCCTCGTGCGTAAGCGTTTTCTCTCGCGTCTTATTTGCCCTTTTAATGCAAGAATTGAATACAAAATTTTATCCAACACCGGACAAAAGACCATTTTAAATAATTTTGAAATGTATTTGTTATTTTCAATAAATTTATTTGCCAAGTAAAAAAAATAGAACAAAGAAGGCTTGATTTTTAGTTGGCGTGGAAAGTTACTATTTTATCACTATACCGTGGTTATACAAAATCATGCGCATTATCTCACCAAATCTATAATGCTGACATCACGACCAATAGAAATGCAAATTTCTATAACACACTAGTGTGTGTTATATGGTACTTTATTGATTTAAAGTCGGTATAGTTACGGCCTCTTTGTATAACGGCGTTGGATAAACTAATTGAATTTCGTAAGTCACCACAAGTTTACAATTCTATCAAGCAAAACAGGTATTACTTTTTTAAAGCTGTGAATCGACTTTGACTGCTTATATATATATTCGAAAATGTTATAGATAAATTGAAAAAATTAATTCATTCAACACTTTTGTGTAGAAGTCACGTTTCCACATTGCTGAGCAACCACTCAAACTCTACAGCAGCCATGTCAAAACACGCGGGCTGCGGGCCGCATGTGGCCCACTGAGCATTTTCCTGTAGCCCGAATAAATTTTGAAAACAGCCGGAAGTCTTAATAAATAAACTTGTCCGATAATAGTACTTTTTTTAATTAAGATTTTCAGTAGTTTGTCTTCTTTAAGATTAGGTTTTGCGGCCCACCTAGTCTACGTTCTTCATACTTTTGGCCTAAGAGTAACTGACATGAGTTTGACATGGCTACTGTACAGCAATCTAATGCTTTGTACATGCTAAGCAGGATAAACAGACAATATTAATTGTTTTTGTTCAATTTTAGAAAAAGAAAACAACAATTCCCTTTTTGTAACTGCAAATCATGTGAATGGTTAATAATGTTTATCTACGACTTATATATAAAGTGATCATTATACTTGTGGTTTTTGTAATGTAATGAACTAATGACCTACTTTATATCCCTAGGGAGATAAAGTAAATGAATATCCCTCTCATCAGCCAATCAGAAAATAGTATTTTAATTATAATTTCCGTCAAATGTAAACAAACCATGGTAACGACAAAAATAATTAACAATAGTTTCAACAAGTAGGCCTAAAGTGGGCATTTTCATGCAATTTTGAATAAAATGACATTTAATTTTTCTGACATTTCGAACAAATACTTAAATGTGAGAATATACGTTGTATTTACAATGGAAAGTGTTAAAGAAGACGATTTTTGGTAGTAGATAATAGTTTCTGTTAAATGTAAAACACCATGGTAACGACAAAAAATAAATAACAGTTTCAACAAACAGTTGTAAATAAGTGTCAATTTTTTGTGCGATTTTAGAATCGAAAATGATAAGGAAGGTAAATATTCTTGTTCACTACCAGTACCTGTACATGTGGAAATAAGTCGTAGATAAAGTATAGTATACAACTCGCTTATAATATTCATTATAAGCGAGTTGTATACTAATTATAAGTATACTAATTATAAGTATAAGTATACTAATTATAACCTCGAATGATTACAACACTCGCTCGCTCCGCTCGCTTGTGTTGTAAACTTCATTCTCGGTAATAAGAGCATTCATTATAGACTCGTTGTATAATATACTATTATAGTTCGTTTTATCTAAAACTGGACAGTTTTTTTGGGTTTTTTTTATATCTTTTCTTCACAATTTGCAATACAATCGTTGATTCGATGTATATTACTAATTTATTTTCTATTATTTTAGCGGGTAGCGGGTTACACGACAAAAAATAAATACAAAATAGACAATAACAAGTTTACAAATCGAAATAAAAAGAATATAACAAAAACCAGACGCGTTTCGCTTACAAATGGCTTCATCAGTGGACGACAGTGGACCAATATAAAGCAATAATAAGTTTTAAAAAACGTGGAAAATGAGAGTCAAAAGTCAGATTTTAAAATTGAAATACAATAATAATAAAAAAAATCAAATCAATTACAAAATGAATCACAAAACGATTTACTTTGAGAAGAAGCAAAATACATCCGCTCTGCACAAACGGTCGTCTCATTTTTCACGTTTTTTGAAATTTATTGCTTTATATTGTCCACTGATGAGGTTTTTTATGGGCGCAACGCGTCTGGTTTTTGTTTTATTCTTCTTATTTCAATTAATAAAGTTGTTTTTGTGTATTTTGGATTTATTCTTGGTCGTAAAACCGGGATTTTTATATAAGTTGGCTAGTGATTTCTTTAATATGCTAATGAATTATCCGATAGAGTTTGAAAATACTGGTAACATTGATTCTTTTCTTGTGTTTTTTCACCGTATCTCGGTAATAATGTCAAAAATTTCTCATACCATAATCATTTCCTTTATGATTAAGTGTATCGAACAAATGACGTTGTTTCATATCATTTCACATTTCACATGTCTAAAGTACGAGCCTATGATAATTTCTGATTGTGAGTGTTGAAAAACTAATTTTTCACCTGCTTCTCATAGAATGAGGTGCTCGATAAAATCACAAAAAATTGTGCGGCTTTAGATGGAATATTAGATGTTTATCGTGAACACAATTTTACCTTTTAGAACGCAAGTTGAATATCCATTATACATAAACATATTAAAATAGCTCGTGGTTAAGAGTGCAACTATATTATGCTCTGTCATTTTATTTTCAATCTCGTCTTTAGATAGACGATAAGGTAGAGCAAGATTGTTATGTCGCATATATTTAATTTTTGCATTTATACATTTGCCAATTTGATCCATTATTAAGACCAGTGTTCCTGGATCAGTTTTATTGAATGGATTTTTAAGATGAACTCCATAATACCCCCACGACATACGTATTGGACAATTATTCAATTTCTTTGGAATATGACTGTTGAAAATCTCCAATAGATTTACAAATGTTGTATCAAAGATTTCATCAACTTTTATATTCTTATTACAATTCTCATATGGTTGCCATGTTAGAAATTTATTATTGTTGAGTAAAATAACATTATAAACATCCATTTCTTTAAACAAATAATTGAAGAGATTTACAATTTCTTGATTGTTCATTAATTCTTCAATGATTATAAAATATTTTCCATGGACATATAAATTATCTTGATTTAATAATTTTATAACTGATTGCTGTAATTTTTCATAATTTTTATCTATAATTACATAAAAATCACAGTTGATTGTTGAATTTCGTTCATTGTCTAGTTGACTAAATCCATTATAATTATGAATAATGTGCGGGTGTTGATTTTCAAAAATCATTTTGTAATTTTCAAACTTCACACTAGATGTTGCATATGTGATTTGTTGATAATTATCAATATTTAATAAAAATTGATTTATTGCAGAAAGATCTGTTGAATGGTCGTTAATAGAAAAATTAAATTGTAAACTTATGGAGGATTTCAATAATATTAAAATTATTAACACAATTTTCAGCATTCTGAAATTTCAAGAACTAAATTTTCTATCTATTTCCAATATGTAATGTATTGATGTACTGTACACATTAAAATGATGCAAAGTGTATTGCTCAACATGGATATATACCTATGTATGTACATATTGTACATACAATATTCATTTTTGTGTCTTGTTAATTTTTAACAACTGATCACAAATATAGTGTTGGTGATTGTGTTTAATGACTATAATACTTATACAGGGTGATTCATGTCGGACGAAAAGTTCTTATGACAGCTCCCATTATTTGGTAAGCGATTCGAAAAATAATTAAAGTATTTATAAGGCAGGTAGTCCCTTTAAAACATTTTAACAAAATTTGAATCTGGCGGCTAATTTGGAAGTTGGACAAAAAACGTTCATTTTAGACAAGGTCGATTTTTTAAGGTGAGTTAAACACACAGAACAACTAACAATGACTCGAGAATCCTCCCAACATTGAGTTATTCGTTTTTCTCTGTTGCATTGTAGAAAAAATACGGAACATTCTCACCTGTTCTAGAATAAAATGGAGAAAAAAAAAGAAAAAATCAATGTTTAGCGAATCCTCGAGTGATTCTATCTCCACCTTGTCTAAGACCAGCTTTTTTTAAACAACTTCCAAATGAGCTAGCTGGTCCAAATTTTGCTAAAGTGCACTCCAGGGACTACCCTATGGACTCCTAAAATATTTTTCCAATCGCTTGTCAAATAATGGGAGTTGCTATAAGAACTTTTCGTCCGACATGAATCATCCTGTATACACATGTACGTATGTAAATAGTAAATGTTTACTAACTCTGCTATTGAGCTTTTATGTCTTCTAATACATCTCATTGACTTATGATAATGGTTTTAACATCATCAATCATTCAGTTTTTAGTGGGCTTATTCAGTGTACTCTAATTGTTATTTTTTTCACGAATCGATAGGAAATTGAGTATAGTCGTTGCCAAATAACTTTGATATTCGAGCACTAATGAGTAAACTAATAAATGTCACTTAAAAGAAATTCCAAATTAAAAATTTTGGGAGCTAGACAAAGATGCCAATATGGAACTACTGTATTGAGATAATGATTTATGACTCCCTACACGTTAAGCGGTCATTTTTTTTTAATACTTTTCAAACGTCAAAGAAAGGCAAAAATTCTCTTCCACAAGTGTGGAAATGAAGTTTGAAACGAACTAGGATGGGATGTGTATACTTTACAACCGATAAACATCACTGAAAAAGCAGACTTTCGCAGTTGGTGTTACAAAACCACTAATTTTAGAACTCCCGCTTCTAAAGTTCAATATTCGAGCGTTGTGTAGTGGGCGTAAAGAGCTGTATTCACATCATGATATGATATAATCATATAGCAAACTATAGTAAACGTGCGTGAAAGTAGCTAGGTAGGTATTCTCAACTAAATTGAGGAATATGTGTTTATTTCTTTGTATTGGACTGAAGAGGCTTAAGCCTAGAACGGTTCAACGCAGGTATTTATTATTGTATATATTATTATTGTAATTTCATTTTTGTTGTAAATAAATGCATTGTTGACTTGTTGTTTATTTCTACCATAGCATTTGAATTAACGTGTGCGTAGGGGAGAATTCTATCGCCTGCGCCATATAAATTCTAACCTCAATATCCTTGACAACTTATTATAATAGTATTAATTTTTCACTTCTATATAATTGTTTGTTTATATCTTGGATACGCGATATATAACAACCGCCATTTCTCCCTAGGGCATAATAAGCGGGCGTTATGATAACGCGCGCCGTTCTTATTATAATTCTTTAAAATTAAAAACACAATCTTCGTATTAAAATATTCAAGACATGCAAGAAACTGACTACTATAAGAGTAGGATTAATAAACAGTACGTACCAATTCATGAAAATATGCCATTAGAAATGTCTCACTGGCAATTTTCACAGAATTTTTATTTTTCCAGTCTTCAAATTTTTGGAGCTCTCTTTAATAAAGCGATAGTGATTTTTTGGGGAGTAACTCCTCCTCAGCTTTTAAGGCACGTTCTGATATTGTTTTCGGAATTTCTTTTTCCATCACACACGGGTTTTTACTTTTTGTCAATAAAAAAATAAATGACTTCATCGTCTTAGATACCAAATAACGTACAAATTCAAAGTAGACTTCGTTTTTTATAAATACGAATTTTTTGTCAAAAATAATTAATTGTAATTAATTTTAAAGTGGAAAAATAATTTTCAAGTGAAAAATAAAACGTTGTATGAACCTCTGGCATAACTCAATGTTTATAAATCTCGGGCAACTTACAAATCCTCGGGCCGGAGGCCCTCGGATTTGTAAACTGTTGCCCTCGAATATAAACATCGTTATAATGCCCTTGGTACATAAATAACTATTTTTTTTTCAAAGACCGCGTGAGAGGTCTTTTTCTGATCCTTCCCCCCAAGCCGTGGTTCGTGGCCCACTGTACCTCGGCCTTCAAGGCCTTTTCTACGCTTGTCAGTAGGTACGCCAAATTTATACTGTTTATACTCCTTACAATAATTTTGGAGCTTCAATAACTGTGTCGAATACCGCAAAGCTCGTCAAAATTCGTTGATTTGTTTGCGAGATATCGTTGTCGAAAAGTATCGAAAAAGCGTTTTTTCAACATAACTTCAAAATTCCTTAACCAATCAAATTTGTACTCCTCACAATAATTTTGGAACTTTAAAAACTGCGTCGAATGCCACAAAGCTAGTCAAAATCTGTTGATTTGTTCGCGAGATATCGATATCGAAAGATATCGAAAAAAGTGTTTTTACAACATAACCTCAAAATTACTCAACCAATCAAATTTATACTCCTTACAATAATTTTAGAGCTTTAAAAATCTAGCGGGAAGTTTCAGGAATGGCCTGCAGGGTCAGCCGCATTCCAGATTTTTTTATTTAATTTGTGTTTATGAACTTCGTAGTTCAATGTAAGTAGCGTTTTCAGTGAAATTCATTGCTTGTTTCTTTCATAAATTAGTAATTTCAATGATAAATTGTGTTTTTTAGTGGTGGTGTTGATATTGCCTTAGGACAATTTTATAAATCAACAAAGTACTTTATTATTACAGTTTTATGGAACATTAAATTGTATTAGTTATAGTGTAAGCGATTAGCTAAAGTTACAACGCCAATCATAAATCTCTTCAACATTAATTTGTAGTAATCACTTATCATTGTGTTTAGGTATTTTTTGTTACGGTATTTTAGAAGATAGAATAACGTTAATATTTTCAACTAAAGTAGGTATTTTGTTTACAAAACAACTGTTGTAGGTCATGGAATCTGCTGTCCGATTTTCGGTACTGTTTAAAAAAAAAACACAATAAATAATATAATAAAAGACTTATAAATATAACCGAGTAAAAAACATACCCATGTTCGTTACGTAGCCGAGTCTATTGCTAATAAAAAAGAGATTGCTAATAGCATTTTATATGATAATGAGGGTACATCTTCGAAAATGATAGTGTCAAAGCGTTGCTGATAGAGAGGATGATAATAACATTGAATTATCAAATGGAAATAAATATCCCGATATTGTTAATAATGTTACAAATTGTAGAAATTGTAATATTACAATCAATATAAATTAATAAAACAGATGTTCTGACGGTTTTAGCGATTTTTTTTAAAAAAATTAGCTAATGACGAGATCCTCACTTTTGAATTTCCGAAAAATTTTTGCACAGAAGTTCGTTTTGGGACCTCAGGAACCCATATCCACCGTTCGTTAAAATTTATATATATATATATACATATATACGATAACTGCCGTAAAAATACACCAATCTTAATGAAACTTGGTACAAAAATCGGTCTTTGGGATAGCTTGGATGAGTTCGTTGACCAGACTGGTAGGGCCAACACTTTTGGAATAAGAGCTGAAGAAATGTTAAAAAAAATCATTTTCAATATTACATTTGCTTAGATTTTGATGAAAATTAAAATAATAGTAGAGCAGTCAATTCTCTATGACCCAGAAAAAAAATCATCAAAATCGGTTCATTGGATCGCAAGAAAAATGCAAAAATCTCTTTTTTGAGTATAAGCAGTAAAATCACGTATCTTATGGCTATGTGTTCTGACAATTGATATTAGAAAAAAAAATCTCCAAAGGCAGCAAGTACCTTATATAGCGAATTTTTTGATGTATCTTCATGCTGAAATATTATTAATTCACAAACAATAAGAAACACTAATAAAATTTTACTCGTTTGAAATCTATCTATGTTTGTCTAATATTAACTGTCAAAATTAGTTGCCCCTCGCGATATTCAATTTTTTTTCTAATATCAATTGTCAGAACACGTAGCCATCTCAGATATTGGTTTTTACTGCTTATACTCAAAAAAGAGATTTTTGCATTTTTCTTGCGATCCAACTAACCGATTTTGATGATTTTTTTTCTGGGTCATAGAGGATCGACGGCTCTACTGTTATTTTAATTTTCATCAAAGTCTAAGCAAATGTAATATTAAAAATGATTTTTTTTAACATTTCTTCAGCTCTTATTCCAAAAGTGTTGGCCCTACCAGTTTGGCCAACGAACTCATCCAAGCTATCCCAAAGACCGATTTTTGTACCAAGTTTCATTAAGATTGGAGTATTTTTACGGCAGTTATCGTGGGTATACATATATATATATATATATATAAATTTTAACGAACGGTGGATATGGGTTCCTGAGGTCCCAAAACGAACTTCTGTGCAAAAATTTTTCGGAAATTCAAAAGTGAGGATCTCGTCATAAGCTAATTTTTTTTAAAAAAATTCGCTAAAATTGAATATCGCGGGGGGTAACTAATTTTGACAGTTAATATTAGACGCAAGGCCTGCTAGAGAATTTCGCTTGGAAAAATCAAGCAGGCCTTGATTGGACTTATTAGACAAACAACAAACTTAGAAACGAGTGAAATTTTATTAGTGTTTCTTATTGTTTGTGGATTAATAGTATACTATACTTTATCTACGACTTATTTCTACATGTACAGGTACTGGTGGTGAACAAGAATATTTACCTTCTGTATCATTTTCGATTCTAAAATCGCACAAAATTTGACACTTATTACAACTGTTTATTGAAACTGTTATTTATTTTTTGTCGTTACCATGGTTTTTTACATTTAATAGAAAATGTTATCTAGTACTAAAATCGTCTTCTTTACCACTTTCCATTGTAAATACAACGAATATTCTCACAATTAAGTATTTGTTCGAAATTTCAGAAAAATTAAATGTCATTTTATTCAAAATTGCATGAAAAAGCCCACTTTAGGCCTACTTTTTGAAACTATTGTTAATAATTTTTGTCGTTACCATGGTTTGTTTACATTTGACGGAAATTATAATTAAAATACTATTTTCTGATTGGCTGATGAGAGGGATATTCATTTACTTTATCTCCCTAGGGATATAAAGTAGGTCATTATATTACAAAAACCACAAGTATAATGATCACTTTATATATAAGTCGTAGATAAAAGTATTTTTCAATAAAAATCATGAATATTAAAATAACATCGGGAAATGAATTTATTAGTTGATTCAATGTTATTAAAATATATTAATTGTCAGTATTATAAGAATGTTTTGCAATTAATATTTCAGTATGTAGATACATAAAAAATTCGCTATATAAGGTACTTGCTGCCTTTGGAGATCTTTTGTTACCTAGGGAGGTAAGCAGATTACTTACCTCCCGTTGTCACAATAACAATAGTCATCTCGGTAAAACCAATTTACCTCCATGAAAATGATGTAGTAATGGTATGCTTACTGTGAGGGGAGTGGGAAAAAGTTATATTATTGACATTATCTATGTATATCTAAATTATTATTTACACTGTGCTAAAATTTATTATTGAAATTAATGCCTTTGTGTGAATATAGATAATAGATACATTAATATTTGTAGCCCTGAAATCAGTTTAACATTGTTCGAAAGACACTCTTTTTGGATTGATTCTTTTTCTTCTCAACAATTAATACTAAAATAAAAGCAATCGTAGCAATCAGTAAGCCACACATCCATACAATAAAAACACCAGAGAGATCAAGACAATAACATTTTCATATTTCTTGATAGCATATTTATGTCTGCTTGCCTTTGCTACATTATTATATTATTCTATAAGACCTCTCTAAATATAATCCACCATTTATCATCATTTTTTCCTATTTTGTCAATTATGTCGTCTATACTTGAATTATTATTTTCCAACAAACACTAATTAAAAATAGAAGAAAAGAGCCTTCATTTGACACTAGATTCATTAAATTATGTTAATTATTTTTAGTGTTATGATTATTTAAAATTTATTTCTCTCCCGGCGCATCCACCATTTTTATCATTTTTTTTCGAATTTTCTCAATTACGTCGTCTATACTTAAATTATGATATTCTAACAGACACTTATTAAAAATAGAAATAAAGTTCTTTCAATTGACACTAGATTCATTAAATTATGTTAATTATTTTCAGTGTTATGATTATTTAAAGTTTATTTAGGTAGGTATATATAATTTAAGATATCAGAATATACTAATTCTTGTAATGATTTAATTTTCGGTTCCAACGTTGGTTTAGTAAAGACACTACTTAATCCAGTCAAATATATTGTTGACATTTCTATAATGAAAATCAATAACAATATTAAATAAATACGTAAAAACCATTTCTTTGAAAATATATTCAATGATAATTGTAAAGATAATTAATAGACACGAAAAATAGAATAAAGTATCGCGATGTTTGTGTTATTAATGACAATACGAGACTAGATAATAGAATTGTTATTATTGTTAATAGGAGACGATCATAAGAAAATACAACAAATTCTTTCCATTTTGGTGATGGTTTTCGCTGTGGCAATATCATATTTATCCCATAATCTGAAATTCAATAAAAAATTACGGTTCTACTTTTCAAACTACCATAAAAATAGATGAATACGATAACTATATAGTAATGGTAGGTATCTTGAGCAGATGCATCATTACCGACCATTCTTAAGACATAAATATAAGTGAAAAGAAGAGAAATTTAGCTTTGTAAGAGGAGTGGCAACGAGTTTCACAAATGCCATTTTCAGTCGTATTACATGCGAGACTTTTAAACCTTAGATCAGGGGTTCCCAAAGTTTTTCTTAGGCGAGCCAATTTAATATTACCGAAATTTTTGGCGGGTCAAAATAAAATTAGAACAATAGCCACGATTTTTTTTTGTTTTAAATATATTTAACTATTTCTTTTTTTTTTGTTATAAATTTATTTATTTGTATTGTGCGACTTGTGTATAGTCGTCGCCAAATAACTTTAATCTCCGGTCGTCATAATGAAACGTATAAACTAAGATAAGATGAAAAATTATACGCATGCATTTGACTAATGTAGTATTGTTTTCATTAGTTTTTGCCCTAAAAATATTCTAAAAAATTAATTATAAATTGTTCAGCTTTGGATTTTTAATATTTTCCAGATATTTTCCATATATTAGTAAAAAACTGTAGCTCAAAATCAAGTAAAAATTTCAAAAATTTCAATACTTTGACAAATTTAGGTCAAATTCACTCACGTGTTCATTTTTGACCACTACGAAAGTGGAGACAAGATAATGATTACCTATCTTTGTCTTGTGTAAAGGATTAAAAAGGGATGACAACTTAACGTGTAATCATTATCTCAAGACAATAGCTCCACATTGGCATCTTGATTTAACTCCCTAAATTTTGTAATGTGGGATTTCTTTTAAATAACAATTATTAGTTCACTCGTCAGTATTCGAAGACCAAAGTTATTTGGCAACGATTATACATACAATATTCATTTTTGTCTCTTATTAATTTTTAACTACTGCCATTGCTCACCACAAATAAAGCTTTTCATGATGTAAATTTAATGACAGTATTACTTATGCAGAGTGATTTATGTGGGAAGAAAAGCTCTAATGGAAACATTTTAGCAAAATTTGAACCTGATATCTCATTCAGAAGTTGGCTAAAATACGCTCACTTTGGACAAGGTCGAGATTTTCAGAAATATAAGTCTTAAAAATTAAACCCTAGTTATTAACTCGGTACTTGCATAATTACTGCAATATGTTTTTGTGTTTGGATAGTTAGGTACTACTTTTTTACAAACGTGTGTATCTAAATAGGTGATCTTCATGAGGTATGTAGGTATAACAATGTTTTAAGATTCAGGATTTTTTACACATAATATAATTATATTTTTTATATTATCGACTTATATCATACATATTACCAAAAGAACCACCATTGAATTACTGTATTTATCAAATTAATGCGTTGGTATGAATATAGATAAGTTGTAGACCTGAAATCAGTTTAATGTTCTTTGAAAGACTTTCTTTTTAGATTTATTCTTTTTCTTTCCAATAATTAATTCAACAATAAAAGCAATCGTAGCAATCAGTAAACCACCCATCCATACAATAAAAACACCAGAGAGATCAAAAACTTTCAAAACAATAACATCTTCATCTTTCTTAACAGCATATGTAAGTTTGGTTTTCTTTGCTATATTTTCGTAATGATCTATAAGACCTCTATCTTGCATAATTCCTAAATGATGATCAATTAGATTGTTTAAATGGCCACGTAAACGATATACGAACTTAGTACAAAGTGCAGGATACTATAATAAACAATATAATAATGATTATAATAAATTGCTTCTATCAAAAATAATCTTTTCACTTACGAGTGGTAGGTGATCTAGATGTGGATAGAAATTCTTTATGAATCTTTCCACTGAGGCCGGTGCAGGAAATGCAAAGTCAGGCTTTTCGAAATAATCTTTCAATAACTTCTTGACATGTGCGGAATCCGTTCGTACCGTAATATATCTGTTAGCGTCTAATGATTGGTTGCTTTCGCGTTTAAGAAGCATATTTAATTGTCTTTCATACGATGGAAATAATTTAATAGGTATATCAGAATCTACTAATTCTTGTAATGATTTAATTTTCGGCTCCAATGTTGGTTTAGTAAAGACACTACTTAATCCAGTCAAATATATTGTTGATATTTCCATAATGAAAATCAATAACAATATTAAATAAATACGTAAAAACCATTTCTTCGATAATGTATTCAATGATAATTGTAAAAATAATTGATAGACACGAAAAATTGAATAGAATATCGATGTTTTTGTTATTAATGACAATACGAGACTAGATAAAAGAATTGTTATTATTGTTAATAGGAGAATATCATAAGAAAATACAACAAATTCTTTCCATTTTGGTGATGGTTTTCGCTGTGGCAATATTATGTTTGTAGGCTCAGCTGAAATTCGATAAAAAAATACAGCTCTACATTTCCAACAACCAAAAAAAATAAAAAAAAAATAACACGATTACCACACAGTAATGCTATCTTGAGCAGATGCATCATTACTGACCATTCTTATGACTTAAACATAAGTTAAAAGAAGAGAAATTATAGTTATTTAAACAAGTAGTGCAAATGAGACGCGAGTGAAAACGTTCACCCACGACGCTTTAGCCGAGTGGAGTAATTTTCTCGAGCGTCTTATTTGCCCTTTTAATGCAAGAATTGAATACAAAATTTTATCCAACACCGGACAAAAGACCAATTTAAATAATTTTGAAATGTATTTGTTATTTTCAAACAATTTATTTGACAAGTAAAAAAAAATAGAACAAAGAAGGCTCGATTTTTAGTTGGCGTGAAAGGTTACTATTTTATCACTATACCGTGGTTATACAAAATCATGCGCATTATCTCACCAAATCTATAATGCTGACATCACGACCAATAGGAATGCAAATTTCTATAACACACTAGCGTGTGTTATATGGTACTTTATTGATTTTAAATCGGTATAGTTACGGCTTCTTTATATGTATAACGGTGTTGGATCAACTAATTAAATTTCGTAAGTCACCACAAGTTTACAATTCTATTAAGCAAAACAGGTAGAAGACCCTTTTGTTCAGGACTGTTTATGGCCAACATCTTGTATCAAGCGGCCGGTCCAGTAATTTAGTTGCAGGTGCTAAAATAAGCAGAATTTTTCAAACTACCACCTCTTAATACTGCCATTTCAGGTGGTCTTTCATGGCAAAATTTTATTACTTTTTTAAAGCTGTGAATCGACTATAACTACTTATGTATATTCGAATATGTTATAGATAAATTGAAAAAATTAATTTAATAAATAAACTTGTCCTATAATAGTAGTCGACAATATTAATTGTTTTTGTTCAATTTTAGAGAAAAAAAAGAAGAAAAAAACAATTCCCTTTTTGTAATTGCAAATCATGTGAATGGTTAATAATGTTTATGGTTCGTTTTATCTAAAACTGGACAGTTTTTTTGGTGTTTTTTTTTATATCTTTCCTTCAAAATTTGCAATACAATGGTTGATTCGATGTACCTATTTTACTGATTTATTTTCTATTTTTTAGCGGATTTCACGACCAAAAATAAATACAAAATAAACAATAACAAGTTTATTAATCGAAATAAAAAGAATATAACAAAAAACAGACGCACTTCGCTTACAAATGGCTTCATCAGTGGACCAATATAAAGCAATAATAACTTTTAAAGAACGTGAAAAATGAGAGTCAAAAGTCAGATTTTAAAATTGAAATACAATAATAATGAAAAAAATCAAATGAATTACAAAATGAATCGCAAAACAATTTTTTTTTTGAGAAGAAGCAAAATATATCCGCTCTGCACAATCGGTCGTCTCATTGTTCACGCTTGTTAAAACTTATTGCTTTATATTGTCCACTGATGAGGCCTTTTATGGGCGCAAAGCGTCTGGTTTTTGTTAAACTCTTCTTATTTCAATTAATAAACTTGTTATTGTTTATTTTGGACTCATGGTCGTAAAACCGCGATTTTTATATAAGCTGGCTAGTGATTTCTTTAATAATTTACTGAATTATCCGATAGCCTTTGATATTGATTTTTTCATGTGTTTTTCACCGTATCTTGGAAATAATGTCAAGAATTTCTTGTACTTTAATCATTTCCTTTATGATTAAGTGTATCGAACAAATGACGTTGTTTCATATCATTTCACATGTCTAATGCACGATGACCCTATGAAAATTGTTGTGTGTTCAAAAACTATTTCTTCACTCGTTTTCCACTGATCTACCTGGTCCCAACTATGATAATATGCTCGCTAAAAATGAGGTGCTCGATACATTCACAAAAAAACTGTCCGGCTTTACATAGATGGAATATTAGATGTTTATTTATCGTGAACACAATTTTACCTTTTAGAACGCAAGTTGAATATCCATTATTTATGTAAGAATCAAGATAGCTCGTGGTTAACACTGCAACTATATTATGCTCTTTCATTTTATTTTCAATCTCGTCTTTAGATAGAGACTGATAAGGTAAAGGAAGATTGTTATGTCGCATATATTTAATTTTTGCATTTATACATTTGCCAATTTGATCCATTAATAAGACGAGTGATCCTGGATCAGTTTTATTGAATGGATTTTTGATAGAACCTCCTAGCATCCTCCACGACATACGTATTGGGCAATTGTTCAATTTCTTTGGAATATGATTCTTGAAAATCTCCAATAGATTTACAAATGTTGTATCAAAGATTTCATAAACTTTTATATTCTTATTACAATTCTCATATGGTTGCCATGTTAGAAATTTATTATTGTTGAGTAAAATAACATTATAAACATCCATTTCTTTAAACAAATAATTGAAGAGATTTACAATTTCTTGATTGTTCATTAATTCTTCAATGATTATAAAATATTTTCCATGGACATATAAATTATCTTGATTTAATAATTTTATAACTGATTGCTGTAATTTTTCATAATTTTTATCTATAATTACATAAAAATCACAGTTGATTGTTGAATTTCGTTCATTGTCTAGTTGACTAAATCCATTATAATTATGAATAATGTGCGGGTGTTGATTTTCAAAAATCATTTTGTAATTTTCAAACTTCACACTAGATGTTCCATATGTGATTTGTTGATAATTATCAATATTTAATAAAAATTGATTTATTGCAGAAAGATCTGTTGAATGGTCGTTAATAGAAAAATTAAATTGTAAACTTATGGAGGATTTCAATAATATTAAAATTATTAACACAATTTTCAGCATTCTGAAATTTCAAGAACTAAATTGTTTATCTATTTTCAATAGGTACATATGTATTGATGTACTGTACACATTAAAATGATGCAAAGTGTAATGCTCGACATGGATATATTACCTAAGTATGTACATATAACATTCAATTGTTTGTCTCATTAATTTTTAACAACTGCTCACAAATATAGTTTTGGTGATGTGTATTTAATGACTAGTGCTGTGCATTATTATCAAATAAGTTATCGATATATCAACTAATGATAACGGTGTGCTGATATATCATTTATCGATATTTATCAAATATGCTATTTATCAAAATATCAAAAATTGATAGGTATCAAAATATCAAAATTCGATTGTTATCAACGTATCAAAATTTCATAAGTAGTTTTCAGTACCTATACATATTTAGTTGTCAACACATAGACGTAGAATACGTTCACTGGTGTTACTACAGCTAAAATTTCCTTGAAGTGTATGTTATGTTTTTCTATTTAATTAATGGCTAATGATTTTGAGGAATATACGGGATGCCCGCCCTGAGAGTATATAATTTGGCCGTATCCACCAAACTGATCGAGCGATTCAAATAATTTATAGGCTGCTGGCTGGTCCGCAAAGAACATCTTACTAAAATTAGGATCCCGCAACTCATAGGCAAGTCGATCAAAAAAAGCTCAGTTTGGACAATGTCGCAATTATTAAAAACGGGTCAAGCACGTTATACGATAGAAAATGGTTTGAAGACATTTTTAACGTGATTTTTTGGTTTTTTTCCCATTACATTCTAAACGAAAAGTGAAACATATCCATTTGTTACCGAAAAAATGGAGAAAGGCGCTAAGAAATCAATATTGGGAGGATCTTTGAGTCATTCTAAATCGTTTAATGTGTGCACCAAGTTTTTGAAAATTGCAACATCAGTAAAAGAAGGGTTTTCTTAACCGACTTACAAATGGGCTAATATTGTTATAACGTTCAATAAGGACTACTTTACAAATCCTTTAATTTTTTCTCAAATTTCTCTGTTAAGTTTGATGAAAACAGCCAAATTGTAAACTTCCACACCGGAACATCCTCTATAAACATTTAGATACTTTAATAATTATCAAACACTGACATTTTGATAACTATCAAACATTGATATTTTGATAACTATCAATTTTTGATATTTTGATAAATATCAAACTTTGATATTCGATAAATATCGATAAATGATATATCAAAGTTATTGATAAATTTTTTGTTATCAAATTTTGATATCCAAATCCCCATATTACCCACCTCTATTAATGACTATATTACCTATACAGGGTGATTATTGTCGGACGAAAAGTTCTTATGACAGCTCCCATTATTTGGCAAGTGATTCGAAAAATATTTAAAGTATTTATAAGGTAGATAGTCCCTTTAAAACATTTTAACAAAATTTGAATCTGGTGGCTAATTTGAAAGTTTGACAAAAAACGCTCATTTTAGACAAGGTTGATTTTGTTAAAGGGAGTTTAACACACAGAACGACTAACAATGACTCGAGAATCCTTCCAACATTGAGTTATTCGTTTTTCTGTGTTGCATTCTAGAAAAAATATGGAACATTCTCACCTGTTCTAGAATAAAATGGGGGAAAAAAAAGAAAAAAATCAATGTTTAGCGGATCCTCGAGTGATTCTATCTCCACCTTGTCCAAGACCAAATTCTGCTAAAAGGCTCTCCAGGGATTACCCTATGAACCCCTAAAATATTTTTTGAGTCGCTTGTCAAATAATGGGAGTTGCCATAAGAACTTTTCGTCCGACATGAATCATCCTGTATACATACAGGGTGTTTGCTCTCAGTATGGAGAGTTCTAAGAAATTCCCCTTAGTCGACGAGCAATTCGAAAAATATTTTGAAGATTTGTAGAAGAGTCCATAGGGAACATTTTAGCAAAATTAGAACCTCTTAGCTCATTTGGAAGTTGGTCAAAAACCTCTCTTTTCTGAGGATGTAGTGATTTTCAAAAACAAACTAAACACGCAAAACGACTTAGAATGAGTTTAGAATCCTCCCAAAATTGATTTTTTTCGTTTTTCTCCATTTTATTTTGTAACAGGTGTAAATATTTCGTATTTTCTGTGAAATACATACAATGGAGAACAACGAAAAAAAATCAATGTTGGGACGGTCTCTGAGTCACTTTTAGTCGTTCTGCGTGTTTTGTTCGTTTTTTAAAATTGCGACATTGTCCAAAACGATCGTTTTTTGACCAACTTTGAAATGAGCTACGAGGTTCTAATTTTGCTAAAATGTTCCCTAGGGACTTTTCTACAAATCCTCAAAATATTTTTCGAATCGCTCGTCGACTAATAGGAGTTTCTTAGAACTCTCCATACTGAGAGCAAACACCCTGTATGTATGTATGTAAATAGCAAATGTTTACTAACTCTGCTATTGAGCTTTTGTGTCTTCTAATACATCTCATTGATTAACAATAATGGTTTTAACATCATCAATTATTCAATTTTCGATGGGCTTATTCAGTGTATTCTAATTTTTTTTTTTTTTCATATTTCAGGAATCGATAGGAAATTGAATATATTCGTTGACAAATAACTTTGATATTCGAGCACTAAGGTCCGGTTGTTCCAAATGTCATTCAACTTGCGTTTAAGTAAGCGAAGTTTAAAATTTAAACTTCGTTCAAATCAATGAGCGTTGTACTAAGACTTTGTAGATAACGTTTTGTTAAACGAGTTTAAAGTATAGTTGGTACTAATATTGAAAGAAAATCCCTAAATAATTACAAAATGAAGCCTGTTGATACAAAAGATAGTGTCACGCGTATCATTTCAATTGAATAAAGGCAATAAAGCGTATT
Organism: Mylabris sibirica; assembly: GCA_039776855.1. NCBI lineage: Eukaryota > Metazoa > Arthropoda > Insecta > Coleoptera > Meloidae > Mylabris > Mylabris sibirica. Next base: position 9,822,113 of record CM077839.1, on the reverse strand, counting down.
ATTTTCACATAGAAAAGATGGTATTTGAATATATTTAAAATAAATGTAAATGACTGGGATTGTCGAGAGCGAACTAGGGCTCCATGGACAATATTTATTGGCGAACCCCCAATCACAAGCGGAAATATCATTGGAAAAAATAAAGGACCATTAAATTAACAAATAGTGTAAAATGTATTATTAAAAATACAAAAAGCAAAAAGTTACACTAAAAAGTATATTTGGTGCCACTAACAAGCGCCGCACCCCCTGAAGTCTCCGCTTCATCCACCTTTTTTCATCCGGCCTGGAATTGACTGCATACTTAGAAGATTCTGAGACGAGGGGGCAATTTCGTCTGCAATTAATTAAACTACCGTCTTTGAAAGGCGAAATTTATCTTATAATTGTTTATTATCCGGGTCTTATTAGTTTACTCCTTAGGCCCTGTTGTTCCAACCTCGTTTACTGTACGTTTAAATTTAAACGACGTTTAACAGGAAAATAGTGTTGTATCAACGATCCACAGCCGTTCAAGTCTTGTTGATTGAAAGGTAGTTTAAAGCTAACCTTAGTTTTCTGGCTACAACCTGTGTTCTGTTTATAAAATTTTAATTAAAAATGAACAATTATTTGGACGAGTTAACAGACGACGATGAATTTATACAATTAATTGAGCTGTATGTACGTTCAAGAGTCCTAAAAACTTTCAAAACATTAATAAATCATTTGGATGATAAACATTAATTAATTGCAGACGAAATCGCCTCCCAGTCTACTTACATACATACTTTTTAGTGTGACTTTTTCCTTTTTGTAATTTTAATAAAACATTTTACACTATTTGTTAATTTAATGGTCATTTATTTTTTTTCCCTGATGTTTCCGATTGTAATTGTGGGCTCGCCAATAAACATTGTCCGTGGAGCCCTAATTCGCTCTCGACGATCCTGGTCAGTTACATTTATTTCAAATATATTTAAATACCATGATAAAGTAATGAAGTTTTAGAAATTTTTACATGATTTTAAGTTGCAGTTTTTTACTATTATCTTAAATCTACCGGAATGACTGTAAAATATTTAAAAGCTCAACAATTTATAATTATTCATCAACTTCTTTAGGCAATAAGGTTATTTTTTAATTTTAAACTTAATAAAATGTAAAATAAGGAACGATTTGGTACATTTTATTAAGTTTAAAATTTATAATTAATTTATTTGAATATTTTGGACGCGAAAGATATGTATTTCTAGGCAAAAATACAAAGAATACGCTGCTTACGACGGATTTACGAAGTGACATGAATACCCCTATTATTCGAATTGCTCGCCAACTGGTATCCTCTGTACAAATTAAATGGGGATAAGCGATAGAGATTATGCTTAGCAAAAAGAAATAGAAGATAATCATCATCCTTAAAGGTTCTCTTCCAGGAATTTGTGAAGACGGGTGACAGAAGAATTTTTTCGTGAAATTTTAAAGTCAAACATAAGGTTTTCACTATGACATCATAACTGAGATATTAGAATTATTAATGTTTCACGCTGGAGTATAGATGTCATTTTATATCGTAGTTTTCGATGACAACGCCATCTAAATTCAAGTAGTAGTATTAATTGACAAGGTGGGGAGTAATAGGTCCATTAGACTTGGTGGGGGTTGCAGTACGGCCCTGTTTATCTGTGTATGTGTCTATGTGTGTGAGTAAATGCGAATGGTAAGCAACATTACAACTACTCTATCTTACACTTTTTTTATGAACGTACAATAGATTTTTAACGATACAACAATGTAATGTTGGTTTAAGAATCAAGGATTAAAGTACCTAACCATTATTGTTTTAAAAGTGTGCAAAATAGTCGAATTTCAAGTGACAATGTATGTAGTGATACCAACTGCAACACCTATAGTTTCTGCAACAATTTAAACAATACGGCGTTTCAAATATGTTCTATGCTGCACATGTCTAGAATTATTCAGTTATTTGTGTATAAAGAGTTGCATATCTGAAAAATATTAAATATCTATTATCTAACAGTATCCAGGGTCGGTTCAATACATGAACGAACCCGGGGGCCTCCTTAATAAATTATTCAATATTGAATCGATTTTCGTCCATTTTACTAATGATTTTATTCTCAAGTCGTGAAAGATTGACAGTAATAAAACGCTGCTGCTTTAAAAGTAGATAATTCGTGTGAAACTCTTATTAGGTACTTGATTGATGTGCACTTCGAAAGATCTTTGAAAGATTTATGAAAGAGTCACTAGAGAACATTTTAGCAAAATTAAAACCTCGTCGCTCATTTGTAAATTGGTCAGAAAAACGCTCGTTTCTGACAATGTTGCGATTATCAGAACATAGTTTTTGCGTTTTTCTTCATTTTATTTTGGAATAGGTGGACATGTTTCACATTTTCTCTAGAATATTGGGAGGGTCTACGAGTCACTCTTAGTCGCTTTGCGTGTTTTGCTCGTTTTTAAAAATTGCTACATTGTCCGAAACGAGCGTTTTTTAACCAACTTCCAAATGAGCTACGAGATTCTAATTTTGCTTAAACGATCTCTAGGCACCTTTCTATAAATCCTTGAACTATTTTCTAAATGGCTCTCCAATAGGAGTTTCACACAAACCGTATACATTTATATTTTCGTCTTCGTATTTTTTTTTTTTTTCAAAACTATTTTGACTCTTTTTAACTATTAAATACAGGAATATGTAAGGAAATTAATCATTTGTTGATCAAGTCTACATTATTAACGACTTCTAATTGGTTGAACTACAAATAAAATACGGAAGAAAGTGATCATACAAGAGCCTAATAATAGTAATTTTTGGTTCTTATTTTAAATTAATTAATGAGATTATAAATAATTTTAATAATTGTTTTTCCTCCTTCAATAATATGTGATTGTCCCGCTAGAATACACTTGAAAATTTCATTGAAAAAATAGTTCTACTAAAAAATTCCCATTCTCATTTTTATTATTGTTACAACTTATAACCAATTAGAGGTATAACCACTAGAATGAAGTACATGTAAATATTCAATGAAAGATTATTGAATTGGAACGCTTGAGGAGAGCACGTCAATGCAAAATAATATTAAATATCCATGTGTCCTTGTGAAATAGTTCAATTTGAAAATTTAAAAAAAAAATCGCAAGGAATATTTATAAATTTTTCTAGTTATTTTTGAATTAAAAAACACAATTTTATACTACAGGTCATCAACACGAACATTTCAGCAAAATCTTGCCGTCTAATCTATTTCCCTGTCCCACCAAATTCTCCACATAGATTTCCAATTTTCCTGCTGTCCTCTGTCCTCCTTGTTATTATCCTGAATGATCCTATCCTGTGGCGTTTGCGCAATCCTCTTCTCCATTAAAGCATTTTAGTCTACATAAGGGAAATTGACGATAATGTAGCGCATAAAAGGTAGTGAATTGTTGTCGTCTAACGACGGCCACGACGCTAATAACAACAACAACAACGACGACGACGACGACGACGTCAATCGCAAATTTATTAAACAAAAATTTGGGTTGGTGTTATTGTTTTATTATTTATTGTTTGTGCTTAATATGCGAGAACGAGAATGTGTGTTAGTGTATGTATGTATGGTGACGTTGGATTTGATAAAGTTTTGATATTGGAATTTATTTAATGAGAAATATTGCGTTGCTTTCATAATTTCATGTGTCTTTCGTGTATGTATCGAATGAATGATCTATTGCCGCCAAATCGTCTTCAATTATCCGGCACAAGGACCTCAAACAAACACAAACAAGTCTTATCATAGATATTTATTATTTACAATAAAAGTAAGAAATTTTTATTTATTCCAGTTTATTTATTTACATTACTTATATTGTTATTTATTTAATAAATAATATTATCAAACTATGAATAATTATCAACTTTTGGTCACTATTAACATAAATATAATTACGAAAAATAATTTTTATTATCATCATTCATTGTTGTTATTATTATTTTTATTATAATTTAATTATGAACTATATTGTTATAAAATGAACATAGATTCAGCACGTGCTCTTTATGAAATATTTATTCATTTTATTCTTGAATATCTCTTCGTTTATTTATTTTATCAAAATGATCTAATCGCGTCTTAATCACAGTGGCGTAGTTAAGTGGTAGTGAAGGGGGCGGTTGCCTTTCCACCCTTCAGATACTGCATCACTGTACCCTGTGGTAATATTATTATCTCATTTAATAAAATTTCAATTAATCAGCTTATAATTGTATATTATATAACGAGTTTATAATAGCACACATTATAGCGAGTTGTATACCTACTATACTTTATCTACGACTTATTTTTAAGTGTACAGGTACTGGTGGTGTACAAGAATATCTACCTTCTTCATCATTTTCGATTGTAAAATCGCACAAAAAAACGGACACTTTAGAACTGTTGTTGTTAGTTAAAATTGTCGTTTTATTTATTTTTTGTCCTTACCATGGTTTTTTTACACTTAACAGAAACTATTATCTATTACTAAAATCGTCTTATTAGTCACTTTTCATTGTAAATACTACGTAAATTCTCACAACTACGTATTTGTTTGAAATGTCATTTTATTTATTTTTTGTCGTTGTCATTGCAATCTTACATTTCATAGCAACCATGATTCAAAATCACACAAAAATGCCCTCTTTAGACCTACTTGTTGAAACTGTCGTTTTATTTATTTTTGTCGTTACCATGGTTTCTTATATTAGAGAGAAACAATGATTCAAATACTATTTTTTGATTGGCTTACGAGAGAGAGAATAATGGTTCATTATTCCATCTCGTAAGTCATAGTAGGGAATATTATAGGGCATTGTATTGAAAAAACCACAAGTATGATGATCACTTTATATATAAGTCGTAGATAAAGATGTTTATTCCATTTCTTTGTTATTAGTTATTAAATATACAGGGTGTTTGGTCTAAGTATGGTGAGTTCTAAGAAACTCCTATTAGTCGATGAGCGATTCGAAAAATATTTTGAGGATTTGTAGGAGGGTCCTTAAAGAACATGTCAGCAAAATTAGAGCCTAGTAGCTTATTTGAAAGTTGGTCAAAAAACGCTCATTTCTGACGATGCAGTTATTTTCAAAAACGAACTAAACACCCAAAACGACTTAGAATGACTTTAGGATCCTCCCAAAATTGATTTTGTTTTTGTTTTTCTTCACTTTATTCTGGAACAGATGGAAATATTTCGCATTTTCTCTGGAATACAATGGAGGGAAACGAAAAAAATCAATATTGGGAAGGTCTCCGAGTCAGTCTTAGTCCTTTAATTCGTTTTTTAAAAATTGCGACATTGTCCAAAACGATCGTTTTTTGACCAACTTTGAAATGAGTTACGAGGCTCAAAATATTTTTCGAATCGCTCCTCGACTAATAAAAGTTTCTTAGAACTGACCATACTTAGACCAAACATCCTGTATAAACTGAATTTTACCGCCCCACGCTCTTCTCATGCCAGCTACGCCACTGCTTAATCATCTACATTAATAAAAGCTGTAAATCCAATTATTTTATTAAAAATCTGTTTAACACATCATAATTGAACAGTAAGCTGTTTTAAACATTATAATTACATATATCACATTAACACATTACATGTGTTTGAGATAAATTATGATTTGTTTTCGTGTATGTGTGTACATATTATTGAGAGTGTCTATGTTTATTTAATTTACAACCATATACTAAAATAATCGTTAATAAGCTGTACTAATTAATCAAATTGATGATAAATCCTTTACAAATCCTTGAAAAAAATTTGAATCAACCAGTTGTACGACTTAATCTTGAGGACTTTCAATTTTGAGTCAGGCGTGTCTCATTCAAATGCTCTCAGATCTGATCCAAAAATCATATATGTTGTTCATTTTCCATATCAGTATATGTTGTATTTGTATTTTGGATAACTGTACTGTGTTCTTGTATATACCGCACAGGCAATTCTAATTGGAAACACATTCATTTCATTTTTTCATTATCTTTCAAATAAGCTGATCTTGTTCTAAATTCAGTTATACAAGGACTGATTTATTCTCAGACAGTTGGCTTTTCAGCTAAATTATTTCACAAGTAACGAGAAACCCAAATTAATATGTTTTTTTATGCTTCCAGTCTCGTTTACCAGAACGGTATATTACGGTAATTAAATTTTCTTTCTTCTATCTCCAATACAATACCCAGGGGTTACCTAAATAAATTTCCGTTAATAAAGTGTTGTTTTTGCATTTTGGATCTCGTTAGTAAAGTTACATTTCAATAAGAGGAATGATTAAAATGTTTATAGCAATAATTTTTCCAACATTACGTTGAAAAAAGTGTTGCTATTAGTGGAGGAACGTTAGAGTTTTATCTCGGAACCGGTCAAAACTTTTCCGATTTGGACTTTTTTTTTAATCTTCTAAATATAAAATATTCATATTATGCTACCTATAGTATGCTAGATGCTATATGCGTGACTCGATTGAAATTTGAATAGACTTGAAATCACAGTTTAGTTATAGCTGTTTTAACCACCATTGCGATTAAAATGTTTATTTAGTTACCATGGAAACTTTTTTTTGGAAAACTATGAAAATTTTGATAAGATTAGCTTCTTCTTTTCTAAATTTTGATAAGGAAATTAAAAAAAAAATGCATGGCACGCGTGAATAAAGAGAAATTTGATCTACTCGAGAAAAATGATAATCACACTCTGGTTCGGCGTTAGCTGAGCGCCTTCTTTACGTCTTAACGTGAGAGTTCTATACAAAATTTTATTCAACACCAAAACAACATTTTAAGTAATTTTAATAAATGTTTGTCATTGCCAAAAAATTTATTTGACAAGCAAGAAATTCGAACAAAGAAGGCTTGTTTTTTAGCTGTCATGGAAAGTTACTATTTGATCCTAATACCGTGGTTATAGAAAATCATGCGCGTTAGCACTCCATACCATAATAATACTCACCTCATGCTCTATACTAACCAATAGGAATGCGTAATTTCTATAAAATACTAGTGTGTTATATCTATAATACACTAGTGTGTTATTGATCTAAAATCGGTGTACTTATGGCCTCATTATAGAAGGGTATTGGGTAAAAGTCCATTACTTTATTCGTTTTCCCTTAAAGATTCAATCATAGGTATGTTTTTGTGTGATAAAGTGCAACTATTATCACTATTGAGTAACTATTGTTGATTTAAAATGTAGTTCAATTGTTTGTTGATAAAAATCAAACATTCCTCCATCATGTAAGATAAGAAAATTCCATTGACTCAATTACGAATATTAATTAAGCATTGAAATATCTACTATAACTGTGTCGATAAACTTTCAACAGTTCTTCTAAATTCTAGTTTTACATGTTTAATATTTATGATAATGTCTCTTTATCATTTGTTCTAATACTGTTTTTGCAGACGAGTCTTTTATTTAAATTTAGGATAATAACGATAAGCTCCTGGTTCTTTGTCTCTTTTTTTTCGGCTATCATGAATGGTAGTGAATAAAAGAACAGATTTTCATGGAATCTTGTTCGGTATTATTTTAATTAGTTAATTAGTAAGTTACTAATGGTAACATCGTTATCTAAACTTCATCTTTATCTATTTTTGGTAATCCATTATCCGTTATCAACTCTAATTGTAAGCTGTTTTTGTACAAATACCAGTTGTACATACCGTAATGGTATTCTGATTAGAAACATAGGAGAAACATTGGTCCCGCCCATGTACCTCCTTTGTCAAATCACATGTTTCATGCATAACAGACAGAGATACCAAATTCACAAAACACATCTAGTTATTGTTTTTTTTTTTTTTAAATAGAAAGTTTTGAAGGTTCTTTCGAACAAAATAAATTGCTTTGTTTGATCAAAGGACTAAGGATGGGTAGTAATATCCGTCATTATTTTTAATTTCTAGACCAACTACACTCTCTCTGTCTCTTTTTAACTAAGCCCGGCTCGACACACTGGCCCGAACAATGGTTAAATATTGGCTCCTGTTGGACGAGTAATTTTTTTAAAGCGTCAAGACAATGAAGGTACGGTCGGCGCCAGACCGATTTCCGCCGACCACACATTGGACAAACACTGTTTGTGTAAACAATTGGGCCAATGTGTGAAGCTGGGGTAATATGTAAGTAGTATAGGGCGGGACCAATGTTTCTCCCATGTATCTATTCAGAAAACCATTACGGTATATCTACAAACCCGTGATCATCAGGTGAAACACCTCATATTGTTTTTTGAATTAATCCATAATTACAATTATACTATTGTTGTTGTGTATTTAGTCGTATCTACCATTTATGATAACTGATAAGATTGTCTGCTTCATAATTCCCCAAAAATCTAATTTAATCCGCCCAGTATTTTTAATTGGGTCGTTTAAATTTTGATTTAATTTCATAATACATAAAGTACTTCCTTAATTTATCTTTTAGGGTTTTATATTTAATTAAGGCTCAATTATAAAACCTCAAATTTCAATCTTTGTGGAAATTTCAGACATTAGTTTGTTTTATCACAATTTCCCATTTTCTCAAAACATGAATTGGGCAAGACTCGTGCGTGATAAATTGTTTGAATTGATGTAATGTAATTTAAGTTTGTGGTAAGCTTTAATGGTTAATGATCCTGTGAATATTTGAAATGAATCCAATTTCCCTTCCTATTACCATATATATTGGAAAATTCATCGGTTTAGTAAAAATTTAAATGTTTTGTTTTTAAACCATTATTCAACCTTGAATTTATTATTACTATTATTATTGTGATGATAATCTTGTAAAAATAAAAATTTTCCGTTTTTTTCCCTAGTTCATTGTACTATTTTTTTCCAATTTGTTGACTCGACGATAAAATGGATGAAGAACGAAAACACGGCACATTACCCCAAATTGAAGCATTAAAAGTTTATAAATATCGTTGGTTAATCTTGGGTCTTTTTGTATTATTTTCTGCATCAAATGCAATGCAATGGATACAATATTCGATAATTGCTGATGTTATTGTTAAATATTACGGTGTTACAACAACCTGGGTCGATTGGACATCAATGATCTACATGATACTCTACATTCCATTCATCTTCCCTGGAAGCTACCTCTTGGATAAACTTGTAAATTGGTTGTTTCTAAAATTTAGATAATTTTAATTAAATAAAAACTCACTTAAAGGGTTTAAGATGGTCGATTCTAATTGGTATGGTTGGTACATGTGCTGGTGCTTGGATTAAAGTTGGTTCTGTTGCACCTGATCGTTTTTGGGTTGGTTTCCTTGGACAAAGTTTAGTTGCTTTATCACAAGTGTTTGTTCTATCTGTACCAGCTAGATTAGCAGCCGTATGGTTTGGACCTAATCAAGTATCTTCAGCATGCAGTATTGGAGTGTTTGGTAATCAGGTAAAATGATTCAATTTAATTTCGTTGAAGCGTAGGTATTAGTCATCATTTCAATAAAATTTGATTGAGTTGTTTATTATGTAATACGATAATTTATATAAGTGTCGTCGACATTTATTTATATTAATATATCCGCTCCAAGCCCTAAACGTTTATAATATTCAAGTCTACAGGGTGTCAATTCTAAATGGATGGTACTATGAAATTTCTGTTAGTTGACGAGTGATTCTAAAAATACTTTATGGATTTGTAGGGGGGTCCTTGGAGATCATTTTAGCAAAATTGGAACGTTGTAGCTCATTTGAAAATCGCTCGTTTTGGGGAAAATCAAAATTTGATAAACGTGCTAAGCACGTAAAACAATTAAGAGTGCCTCGAAGATCTTCACAACATTATTTTTTTCCGTTTTACTTTACAAGATTATTTTTTTCGGTTTTACCTCATGGCATTCTACGAAAAATCGAAAAAATTTCTAGCTGTTCTAGAATGAATTGGAAAAACACGATGAAAATAGATGTTGGGAGGATCCTCGAGTCACTTTCAGTCATTTTAAGTGTGTAGCAAGTTTTCGTCAAAAACGAGCGTTTTTTGACCAAGTTCCTAATGAGTTACGCGGCTCTAATTTGTTAAAATAATCTTCAGGGGTCCTCCTACAAATTCTTGAAATATTTTTCCAATTGCTTGTTAATTAACGACCATACTTTCAATCGACACCCTGTAGACACACTCATCTGAAGATTGTCATATTGTTCTCCCTGCAATTCAAATTGATTGATTTCTTTTCAGTTAGGGATTGCTGTTGGTTTCCTTATACCACCAACAATGACCAGCAACAGTTCAACGGACGATGAATTACAATCTAGTCTTTTCATGATGTTCCTCTATGTTGCAATTTTTACATCTGTTCTACTCGTTTTGATTGTATTGTGTAAGTTACTATAAATAAAATTATATAAATCACCATATGTTGATAATAAATATTTAAAGTTTTCAAAAATGAACCACCTACACCACCGTCATATGCTCAAGTCCAACAAGAAAATCAAGATTCAACAAGTTTCGTTCAATCACTCAAACATCTAATGGTGAATAAAGCTTATTTGTTATTATTAACAGCTTATGGGATTAATGTTGGTATATTCTATGCAATTTCGACATTGTTAAATCAAATTATCCTCCAATATTATCCGGTAATTATAATTATCGTAAATATTATTGAAGAGAAATGAAATGCTTTTTTAAAAAAAAAAAAAAACAGGATGGTGCTGAAGATGCCGGCCGAATTGGTGTCGTAATCGTTGTTGCAGGAATGCTTGGATCTGTTGTTTGTGGAATTGTCCTCGACAAATACCATCGATTCAAGTAAATTTCAACACAATTCAGTGGCGTAGTTAGAAATTTTGAGCCCATAGGCAAAGCTTAAAATAACTGATACCTACACACCCCTCTGTTGCTCTAAAAATAAAGGATTTGTATGGAACTCCTATTAGTTAGTGAGCGATTCGAAAAATATTTAAAGGACTTATAGCAAGGTACATAGAGATCATTTTAGTTAAATTAGAACCTCGTAGCTTTTTTTGAAATTGGTCAAAAATTGCTCGTTTCTGATGCTGTCGCAATTTTCAACAACGAGTTATACTTGTTAAACGACTCAGAATAAATTTGGGATTTTCCCAACATTGATATTTTTGTTTTTCTCCATTTTATTCTGGAGTGAAAAAAAATTTTGACATTTTTTCTAGAATGCAATGAAAAAAAGCGAAAATAATAATGTTGAAAGAGTCATTGAGTCATTCTTGATCGTGTTTCAAAATTGTGACCTTATCCAAAACGAGCGTTTTTTATCAACTTCTAAATGAGCTATTAGGTTATAATTTTGCTAAAATAGTTTCCAGGCTTACCCCTACAAATCCCTGAAAGATTTTTCGAATCGTTAACTTGTAATAGGAGTTTCATACGAATCGTCAACTTTTAGTTTAGGACAACAGTACTGAGTTGTTCATTTAAAACTATAATTCTTTTGGCAACTCATATTAATTCTTTAGCGAGTGATTCGAAATAGAAGTTTTTGATACAAGAGTGGGAAGTGTTTCTTTGCGAAACGAGGGTGTACATTGGAGTATTTTCTATCGTTCTTGCTCCAATCACCCTGAAATTTGCAAAGGCGAGTTTCCACTATTTCTTCTACGATTGAGCAGAAACTCTAAAATTACTCTTTTAATCAGAAAACTAAAAAACTTACCAATCAGAAATGAGCTGCCTTCTTCTTATTTGCGTTGATTAGGAACGGTCACACTCTATAGCATTCGAATGCTTTGCACCTGCAAAACAAGTTCTGTTTAAACGTAGAAAATATGCAAAGGATTTCTAGGGTAGGTACTCCTGGGAGAAAGTTTTAGCAAAATTAGAATCTCGTAACTTATTTTAAAGTTGGTCGAAAAATGCTCGTTTTTGAGAATGTCGCGATTTTCAAAAACTAGCTGCACACTTAAAATGACTTATTGTTAGAATGACTCAAGGATTCACCCATCTTTGATGGGATAAAAATGTTTCGCATATTTTATAGAATGCAATGTCGAAAAACGAAAAAAAACCATGTTGGAAGAGTCTTGGTATCATTCTTAGTCCTTCTATGTGTGTGTAGCTCGTTTTTAACCGACTTCTAATTGAGCTACAAGAGTCTAACTTTGCCAAAATGGTCTCCAGAGACTATTCTACAAATTTTTGAAATATTGTTCGAGTCGCTCTATTATTTGGTTGGAAACCCACGTTTTATTCATATAATGCTCAAAAATCAAGTAGTGATGGGCTCCTAAAACAAATGGACTCTTAGACATTAGACATTGCCTAATCTTGCTCTTAAGTAGCTACGCCACTGACACAATTTCATCTTTTTAAATAGTATAAATGATCAAATTTTAGGGAAACGACATTAGCTGTTTATGCATTCTCGTTAGTTGGAATGGTGATTTTCACATTTACTCTCCCCAAAGGCATAGCTGTAGTTTATGTGGTTTCAGGTCTACTTGGGTAATTTTTATATAAAGGCAAATCTTTTTTGTTTTTACATTAATTAAGAATTTATTTATTTTCAGTTTCTTTATGACGGGATTACTGCCAGTCGGTTTTGAATTAGCAGCTGAATTAACGTACCCAGAACCAGAGGGCACATCAGCCGGTCTATTGAATGCCGCTTCGCAAGTTTTTGGCATTGCATTTACAAGTATTTATGCGGCTATATTCAGTAATTTAAATGATTTATGGGCGAATTCGATTATGTCAATAATGTTATTAATTGGTACAATATTAACAACTTTAATACGATCAGATATGAAACGACAGGCTGCTCAAATTGGGAAATAATTTGGAAATGATTCGGATATGCTATTGTCTAGTCGTCATCGTTGTTGTCGTCAATGTTTTAGATTTTATCATCGACAATAATTTTGAGATTTGCTCAATTTCTCATTTAGTCGAAATTGTATGTTGTAGCATTACTAGATACGGATGGTGTCGGCTCTAAATATCGATCGATTCTTGTGAGACTCCTATCAGTTGACAAGCGATTCGAATAATTTTTGAAGTAAAATTAGACCTTCGTAGCTCATTTGGAAGTTGGTCAAAAACGCCCGTTTTGAAGAAAAACGAAAAAATTCAATGTTAGGATGATCATTGAGTCACTCTAAGTCATTTTACCTGTGTGGCTAGTTTTTCACCCGATTTCCAAACGAGTTACAAGATTCGAATTTTGGTCCCCAGGGATCATCTAAAAATCGTTGAAATATTTTTCGAATCACTCGCAAACTGGTAGGTGCTCTACAAGAATCGAACACATTTAAAACTGACACCCAGTATTAGTGATAAGTGTAAATTCTCTATTGATATTATGGCCAGTCTCAGATTTATTACACATTGTCTGTTATATAATTTAGACTAAATATTAACTGATGTCTTACTCACAAAGTTAAGCCGACTAATTTATAACAGACAACGCGTAAAACAACCTAAAATTAATCAGAAATCAGACAATAATTGTTGATCATTATTAAAGAAACTATCATATATTTATTAAATGTGATTGATACAAGGAAACCATACCTAATGTCAGTCGATTACGAATTAATAGAGTTCTATAGAGAGATTCTAGAATTCAAAATTTATAGCTCAACACAAAATAGATGCAGTTATAGTTGGCAACTGGAAATAGTGAATCTTCTAATAAATGTCAAATTACTTTAGGGCACACACACACAAAAGAAATTGTCCACTCCAAATTCTGCGAATAGAAACAAATAATTACACCAGAGACAGACAACATTCCTTTAATTCACAGATTTTAAAATGGGCAGTTTCCTTTGTGTACCCCAACTATAAAGTAATTTCACTATTTCCAGTCTACAACTATAATTAGCTCAATTTTGTTTTTTCATTCCGCTTATCAATGGACCAAAATGATGCATTTTCAAATTTCCAAATTACAGGTATGGCTTCCAATAATGTATTACATATGTGTTATCTGTTGTATAGACGGTAAGTTGAAATAATTGTGATAGAAATTGTGGTATTTTTAGACAATATTTGAATATTTACTATATATCAACAGAAATAATAAAATAAGAATTTTGTTTAATTTATTGAGAAATATTTATAATATTTTTCAACAATATTTTGTATAGATGAATAGCACCTGTTAAACAAAATCACCGCATTTATTTTCAAAAATTCCATTTTATAATCTAGATAGATTGATTTATTTTTTCTACTCATTAAACTGTCCTTAATATCATCATATTTTAATTACATTTATTGTTTATTTAAAGTGTTGTTGCAATAGATAAAGAGCATACCGGGACAAAAGTGATTTTTTCTTAATTGATCTTCTAAAGCAGCCCTCAAAGTTATTCGCTCAGTCATAAAATCGTTGTTATTCTCAAATTCCAATAGCGCCGATTTGTTCCGTCAATGAGACTACTCAAAAATAATCAATTTACAATTAGAAGTCACCGAATTCAAAGAAAATAACAGCTAAGATAGCCCTCGGTGTGCTCTTCATTAGCACCGGAGCGGAATTGCAGCACCGCAGAACAAAGTTGAAGAACATATTGTTTTCAAGGCGTGTTACAATTTTGCAGTGCCCACACACCGCTGCTTTCGCTCACTTCCTGTCTTAGATTTATAATTATTTTTTGAAATTTGTGCTTGTTAATCTTAACTATGCAGGATTATTCACGTCACTAAAAGTTTTTAAGTCAAGTCCTATTATTTGGCTAGCGATTCGAAAAATATTTCAAGGATTTCTAGGAGAGTATCTTAAGATAATTTTAGCAAAATTAGAACTTCCTTGCTCATTCGGAAGTTGATCAAAAAGCGTTCGTTTTGGAGGATGTCGCGATTTTCAAAAAACAAACTTAACACGCAAAACGATTTAGAATGACTCTTGGTTCCTCCCAACATTGATTTTTTTCGTTTTTTTTTCATTTTATTCTGGAACAGGCAGAGAAATCAATGTTGGGAGTGTGTTCGAGTCATTATTAGTCGTTTTGTGTGTTTAGTTCGATTTTGAAAATCTCGACCTTGTTCAAAACGAGCGTTTTTTACCAACTTTCAAATGAGCTACGAGGTTCTAATTTTGCTAAATTGTTCTTTAGAGACCGTCCTATAAAGTCTTCAAATATTTTTCGGATCGCTTAGAAATTGATGGGAATTGCTATAAGAAGTTTTAGTCCTACTGAATTACCCTGTAGATTATCTTATAATTTATTAATATTTAGTTGAATTATTTATTTTCTACTCTTTAAACTGTCCTTAATATCACTACATTTTAATTACAGTTATTGTTTATTTAAACTATTGTTACTATAGATATAGAGATAGAGCATACCGGAACAACAGCGAATTTTTCTTACAATTAGTTGGCCTTCTAAAGCAGCTCCTTAACTTATTCGATCGTTTTTATTCCCGAATTCCATTAGCTCCGATTTGTCCCATTAATAACACTATTAAAATAAAAAATACAATTAGAGCTCGTTTTTACACCAATTTGGACGAAAATAACAGCTAAGATAGCCCCCGGTTAGCTCTAATTTAGCACCAGAGGCGGAATTGCAGCACCCCGAAACAAAGTTGAAGAAAGATATCGTTGTAAATTATTATTTAAATATTGTGAATAATTTTCAGGGGGTGCTGCAATTTTGCAGTGCCCACACGCCGCTGCTTTCGCTCATTTTTCCTGTCTTATTGTTAGATCATCTTTAATTATTTTTTGAAACTTGTGCTTGTTAATCTTAACTATTGATTATGTTATAATTTATTAATATTTAGTTGAATTATTTAATATTTACGAATGTAATGTAGGCAAATAACAATATATTTAAAAGGCGCGCATTTTAAAACCTTGCAATTGTACTAGTTGATAATGTGATAATTAAACAACTTGTATTACTTGCAGAATATTAATGAGTTAGAAATAGCACCCCAAATTCTCTAGTGTATTGATCAAATATGTAGATACTTCGATTGGAAATCAATAATTGAATACAGATTTTGAATTTTTTGCTAAAAAATCATCAAAGGTTTACAGTCTTGGTCAATACATTGAAGTTTCTGAAACACTCTAAATCGTACATTTTATGACAATAATACTGCTTGATATTAATGTTAAATATTTTGAAATAAATGTTCAACAATTTATTTGTGTCCTTTTTTATTGTTATTGTTGTACTTACCTACACAATGGTTGTGTGAGAAAACCGTGATAAAATGCTCCTATTGTTGTCTTATCTTCTTCAACACTTCCGTCCGGGAAATATTCTAATTTTTTCCTCATTTTTACCAAATGGTGCGTAATTCCTGTTAGTGTATCCAATATTTTATAAATTTGATAAAAATGAATACATAGTAGAACCAATCTTATCAATATGTTTAAATATCTGACCTATAAACCCCTTTTATTGCATTCGTATCATATCTAGGGTAGATTATGAAAAATCCTGTAAACATTCCATATTTTATCCTATTAATAAAACGTTGTTATGTATAGTTTTAAAGTCCCCTCCTTGTTGTGTTAAGCAGATATCCGCGAAATGTATCGACCGACCACGAACATTCTTTATACACTTGATTCAAATTGTACAAACGAAAAACTTTATTCAAGTCTACTAGAGGTAGAAAAGTGTGAATTAAAGTGCGAGTGACTACCCTTAAAAATCCTTTTATAATACAACCAAAAAAATAAATATTAATAATTGTGCAATATGGCGTCGTTAATTACAGTGCGTTTAGATAAGGGCAGTTCACCAAATTTAGGATTTCGATTGCAGGGCGGCAAGGATTTCGGCACACCATTGGTCATACAAAAGGTGAGATCAACAATATCGTCATCATTTAGTAAGATCATCGCTAAAATATTTGAAACAAATCGAAATTTTTTTGTTGCTTCTATATAATCATTGATTTGTGGCTAATTTCGAATGAATTTGTGGGGGCGTTATGGTATTTCGTAAATTTTCCTAAATTACTGCAATTTGATCTACTTACATAAATGCGTAATTTTAGATTTGATATTTATAGAATTTGCGAATTTGTCGCCAACTATTCAATTTTTCAACTCGAAAAAACTGTTATTATTAATCATATTGATGATTAATCTTATAATTGATAGTTAATTGAAAAATTTTTAGATAGAATTATCGAAAATTTCGTAATCTTTGTGCAAATTTCAACGCCCCTTCCTGCGGCACTTTCATTTACAATTTTTACCTAAAACTTCGCTGATACGGACGGTTATTTATAAAAAATTCATGTTGATTAAATATTGCAAAATCTCGGTGAAATATCATGTTTTTATTCTTATAATGATTGTAATTTAAATATTAAAAACCATGAATTGTGGATATTTTCGTGAAAAATTCTGCAATTTTAGTCGTCTAGTCGTACATGTTTAACAATTCAATCAAAGCTCTCTTTCATCACGTCCACCATACAAATGGAACTAATTAAAAATAACCCCATACAGTTGTAGTGTTTATATTGTCTGACCCTGCAAATAGAGTTTTCCAGAACACGATTTCTAAATAGGTCTTCGAAAATAATAAAGTGACTGAAATAAAATTAGTCAAATTGGGTCGACTATCTTGGTTTGATTTAGTGCAAAACTACAGAAGGACAAGTGCTAAAATTATTTATTTATTTTTTTGTTGTTGTCTGTTATGTAACAATTACGGAATAGAATCAAAACAAAAACAAGCTTTAATAGTCGGTTATTAGGCTAATTAATAGCACAAAGTGCAAGATTAATTGGTTTATTGTTGGGAACGCGTGCTCGTTCGACAAATCCTAAAAGTTTACCGATTTATATGATAGTCATGAATATTTTTATAAATTGGATGAAATTTGATAATGGCCCCACCTAATATCGTAACAGTTTGTAATAAATTTTCGGTTGTTTTGTTAGTTTGACCGCTGTTAATGGGAGGCGTCGATGTGCAAAATCTGACGCCATCCGTCCGGCGTCGCCGCCGCCGCCGTCCATTTCTTCAGACTTATCGCCTATTTATAAAACTGAAACGTTTCAAAACCACTACTGTTTAGCTTAATTTCAAGTGCCGTGTGCACAAGTTCCCAACTGGCCGTTGGCTATCCCGACACAGTTCCATCCTGTTGTTTGCAATAAAAAAAGTCTAAACGAAAAAAAAATGAGTAAGGAGAGAGAGAGAGGAAAAAAATTGAAAATAGCAGATTTGTTCGTTCTAAATTTGAATTTTGGCCAACAAAAACAACACCACACCCACACGACTGATGACCGGATGGAGGTGTAATTTGAGAGAATCTTTGACGAATTTTTCGATGGGGTTAGATTTCTAGCGAATTTTTTTCTTCTTAGAACATTACTGTAGACTATAATCGCACAACCACAAGCCCTGTTCTAAAAATAAGCCAGATGTGATGTCAGGAAATTCACAACGAGATTTTTTCGTATGCCTTCCAACTGGTAGCTGTGATTCTTCAATCGAAACGGATACCGCAAGAAATCAACAAGCATACTTTTCCGGAGTTTCCCGTATGCTAAAATCAATTACAATCATATCTATAGTGTTTTTTCTAAAATATTTTGATTATTTAAACAGCTGCAGGTGGTTGAACAACCGGACTATTTATGCGTTTATTAGCAATTCCAATAGCATCTACCCATTGGGTGAAGGCTGTTTAATTCCTTTGGCTATATAAATTTTATATTTATTGTTAAATAGAACCAAATTAAACCATATATGTATGAATTCAATCAGTTGTTGAAGATTATATGGCGTACAATCACATTTTCCATCTTTAGACATTGGAGATTGGAGAGAATCAATTTACATTATTTCCATCCAATTAGAATTAATCGTTGTTTGTCTTATACTGATACGATTTCTTCGTTTTGTTCAATATTGAAATTCTGTGGGTGTCTAAGAATAACATTGCTGGACCAATTGCTTATTGCAACAAATGAAAATTAATTTAAAATTGAAGGCATAGGCCAAATAGATGACGTTTATGTGTATTGGATTATTTTAAAAGAACGTCACAACTATGGTGGATATCATCTCCAAACATTTAAAAATAGACATTTCATCGGCACAACAACAAATTAAATATGCTGTTTGTGCTTACAATAATAACACGTTGTTGTTTCGTTCTTTTTTTCCTCTCGTATATGCATGCAGGGGCGGATTGGTCGAGACAATCGCCCGATCGGCCGCCTCTAGAACGGCCAATGGAACACCACTTTCCAGATAGAAAAACAGCTATTTTTGTGGTAATCCACATAGAATGCTTAAAGTAATTTGAGTTGATTTAAGTCATTTATAACCAGAGAAGGGGGTTATATTTTGTGGCGCACTGTGCAAAATAATGAACCATCTCCTTGGCTCATATGAAAAATATTGTTCAAAACGATCGTTTTTTGACCAACTTCCAAATAAGCTACGAGGTTCTAATTTTGCTAAAATGTTCGCTAGGGATTCTCCTACAAATCCTTGAAATATTTTTCGAATCGTTCTTCGACTAATAGGAGTTTCATAGAACCGAACAGCTTGTATAAGCATTTTGATTTATTAATTCCCGGTTTTCATTCCCCTACTTAAGCTCACCTTAGCAAGGCCTTCTCTTAAATGTACCAATACATGGATTTACAGATATTTAAGTGGAGACCTGTATAAGGACCGCATGTGTGTAAATCTACTGTTAGTTCGTTATAAGTCAAGGTTTGACTAAGACGAGCTCAAGTAAAAGAGAAAAACTAAGCCTAAAAGAATCGCCTTTTCACATGTTAATAGTAAATTTGCTATAAACTTAGGACTACAAAAGCAGGTTTAAATTACCTCAATTTTTAAATTTTTAATTGAAGAACAAAATGCAATTAAAATTGATAATTTAGAATGAAGATGTTTTCAAAAATTGACTAAAAATAAGAAGATCTACTCAAAAATCCACTAAAATTGATTAATTTTTGAGTATTCGATCACAAAATTTACTAAAAATTTTGATTTTGTGGAGAAAGTGCCAAAAAATCTTTAATAGAAGTGAAATTCAATTGAAAAATCTATTAAAAGTGTCCAAATAGATCTTATTTTGATTCATTACAAAAATTCTTTAAAAACCATTGCTTTACAATTTTTTTGCAAGTCCGAGCTAAAAGTTAAGAATTTAGCCAAAAATTAAAGTCAAAATTTCTAGATCGTTTCATTTTTTAGGAACTGATGACTTATAACGAAAATGTCTCAAGATCTACACTAAAAATTAAGACTAAACTTGCATAAATTGTTCCCCTTTGATTACTTAAGAGCAAAATGATTCACTGCAAACTGATAACTGATAACGTGATAACTCAAGACGAAAGTGTCTCAAAACTTGTACTTAAACTCGAAAATTCTAGCCAGAAGCAATAAGAAGCGTTAAAATCATCTACTATGCACAATTCATTTACAAAGTTCGATAAAAATTGAAAGATTTGCAAAAAAATTGCTCTAAATCTTAAAAATTCTCTAATATAATTGGCACATCCATCATATCGGTCCTGTTTTCAAGTATCGAATCTTGCCGTCCCTGGCCACTCTCTCAAAGCCAGGCCGGCCCTGTTTGCATAATGCATATATGCTCAAAATGCAATTCGATAAGCCATGTAAAAGTCAGTGATACAGGAAATTCTGTTCGTTCTTTTGTTGTTTTTTTTTTTACGTATGTTCAAATTTCAGTCTTTATGAATTAATTAAAAATTATCGGCTTAAGAGACTTTATACTGTCTGTCGGCTTTGGAATGTGGCACGTAAAGTTGCATCTATGGCAGTTTTATTGTAAATATTGCGAAGGTAAATCGGTTTTTGTCCACATACATACACACACGGACAAGGTCCAGCAAAAGGAATACACCGACACGAAAACAGACAGTAATGAAATTTCCAACATGAAAAGAGAAGACATACTTTGAACTTGTTCCAATTCGAATTTATTTACTTTATTATTAGTTGGTTCTTATCTTAGAATTATGTTCTTGAAACTCATCCGACTGTTTTACGTTAATCAAATCACGTAAAATTCATCAACTGTAAAAAAACGCTCTATTTATTACATTTGATTATTGTTGAATTTATTAATGATAATTACGATAGTACTACCTTGAAAATAAAAAAAAAAATTACGATAAGTTATCTGAAATTTTTCGCTGATGCATGACATTTCAAGGTGAGTTCTGCATCGTGTAATTGTAAAAAAAATGCATTGTTTTAATATACGGGGTGTTCAATTTAAACATGGTTGATTCGAAAAACATTTCAAGGACTTGTAGGAGGATCCTTAGTGAACATTTGAGCAAAATTAGAACCTCGTAGCTTATTTGGAAGTTGGTCAAAAAACGCTCGTTTCTGACAATGTAACGATTTTCAAAAACGAACTAAGCACGCAAATCAATTTAGAATGACTCTAGGATCCTCCCAAAAATGAGCGACGGGGTTTCGAATTTTGTTAATATGTTCCCTAGGGACTCTCATACAAATCCTTAAAATATTTTTCGAATCGCTTGTCGACTAATAGGAGTTTCATAGAACCAACCATATTTAGATTGAACATCCTGTATGTACTACAGAAAAAAAGTCGCGTATTCACAAAATAAAAGTATGATAGAGGTATTGAAAAAATTACTCATCGGACTAGCCTGTTGAAATAATATTTGCTTAAAAAAAACAACACGCAGAGTGATTATTGTATTAACGTTTTCACCAAAAATGGATAATCGTTGAAGACATGACTAATTTAGGACACATGTTTAAAGATCAATGTTTTATTGATGATTGGTGCATCCTCATTTTGTTTGAAAATTTTCCAAGTATGTTTCATCATCAAGGGAACGTTTATCGCTTCATTATCTGTCTTACATTTTTCTAACATTTATCAGAACTTTACAGTTTCAAACGCTAACTAGTCCAAGTTTTGTAGTGGTACCATTACAAGCGTATAAAAGAGTCCACTTTTTGAGAGACTGTGTAAAACAGACTTTTGACAATATAACAGAATTTTCACAAATCAGACTTTGGGAGGAAGACATTCAACCAGAAGAATCGGGTGGGGTTACTGGTGCCTTCTTGAGTATTTACTCACTTTCTTACCCTCACGTGAGAAACAGCATTTTGTATGCTCATAATAGTACATTTTTTAGTACTTTCTAGTTTTACTTTGGTTTAAAAAATTAATTGCAGTAACACTTAACTGAAGCTTTCGCTAGGGTATCTTATTTTAAATCACTGAAAAATAATGAGCTGTATCAAAACAAAAATGAGATGATGAACTACCAAAATCGGGTGATTTGTCTTGAGGATGAATAATGTAGATCTGCCCAAATTTAGAAAAGTTATTCTTTAAGAGATTTAGATTTTTTGAAGTTTAAACATCTTCTGTAGACGTTCAATGAAAAAAAAAAAATTGTTCACAAACAATTAACTTATTCAATTAAAATTTAAGAAAATTACTGTACAAACTGTTAAAACACCTGCAAATCGATTTTTTGTACAAATTCGTTATATTCTCTAATTATGTGAACTTATACTGCGTTTATTAGTCAAAACGCAGTATAAGTTCACGCAAAAAAGTTATAGAATTAAGCCACAATCAATTCTCCGTTGGGGGAGCTTCTGAATTCACTTTCAGCAGTAGTGACGATCAGTTATCTTCCAAATGTGCCTTTATTTCCTCTTTTTTAATGCAACCTTCGTGTCTTTAGAAGATACTGCAACTTTGGCACTTTTCAGTTTTGGAAGTTTTGCTTTTTTCACCGACCATTAATTTTAGTTGTTTTTTTATTTTTGCTTGTGATTTGCTTTTTTTAACGTCTTGATGGTACTTTAGCAGTCTTTTTGCTGCATTTCAGTCTTTGATTCAGCTATTACAGTTGGTTGCTTCTATCTTTTTTTTGCGTTAGAAGTCGCAAGAGTAGCACTAAATGATGCTGCATTTGCTGTTTCCTTAGTTTATGATGATGTTTTTTCTGTTGCAGATTTTCCTGAAACAAATGTTTTAACTTTTACACTAATTGAAAATCGTGGAGCTGCTTGCTTTTTTGACTTAGCTTTTGTAATAATGTTTTTAATTATTTTCTTAGTACGTTCCTTACAAGTTTCTTCAAACTAGCCGATGATAATTTAAAATAACTAGAAGTGCTTTTTTCTTTAATTTCTTAGTAAATACAGGATGTTCGTTCTAAATATGGTCGGTTCTAGGAAACTCCTATTATTTGACGTGCAATTCGAAAACGACTAAGAATGACTCGGAGACCTTCCCAACATTAGTTTTTTCCGTTTTTCTCCATTGTATTTCAGAGAAAATGCGAAACATTTCTACCTGCTGCAAAATAAAATGGAAAAAAACGAGGAAAATCAATTTTGGGAGGATTCTAGAGCCATTCAAGTCGTTTTGCGTATTTAGTAGGTTTTTTGAAAATTGCTACATCGTCAGAAACGAGCGTTTTTCGACCAACTTACAAATGAGCTACGAGGTTCTAATTTTGCTGAAATGTTCTCTAAGGGTTCTTCTACAGATCCTCAAAATATTTTTCGAATCACTCGTCGAATAATAGGAGTTTCATAGATTCGACCATATTTAGATCAAACACTGTATACATAGTTAAAGAGTTCGTTTGCAATACTTTGCAGTTTTTGAAGTACTCCTCAAAGATCAATAATATTGTCACGGGTACTTTAGTTAATCACATAACTCACTGCATATACAAACCAAGCAATTACAAGATGTAAAAACATACCTAGTAAACGCTACACATAATAATTAACATGAACGATTATTTTTCAGAATTGTGTCGACAATTTGGTCATAGGGCCTCTAGCTCAGAATATGACTAGAAAAATGAGTCTGGTTTTTTGATTTGTACTAATGTAAAACATTATAACTAAATAGAGTTAATTTGATCGTCTACAGGCCTTGGGCTCAGTAATTCCAAAAAATTAACATTTAACCCTGCGTGTGTAAACATATTTTCACCCACATGGTCTTTAATCTGAATCTTTAAGGTCTAGCAAAATTATTGTTTTGGTATTATAGGTTTTGAAAAAAACACAAACATTGCAGAGTACATTTTCAACCCTCTGGGGCACATTTCAATAATTTTTAAGCCCAATGTTCAAGTAATAGGAAGATTCGCCTGTGCCCAAAAAGACCCAAATCGCAATTCAATTAAATAACGTCAATTTTTGTTCAAGAAGCCTGCCAAAATTTAAATCTTTCCAAGTCATTCAACAAATATTCTAGATTTATTTTAAATTTAAATTTTAGTATCAACTAATTATTTCATCAAAGTTCTCTGTACATAAAAGTTACAGAAAAAAAAATTATAGTCACAGTTTTGTTTATAATTGATTTTATGGCTTCACTTTTATGGTAAAACTTCCATTCATGTTGCAATTTATCGAAATGCACACGTATCCTTTTGATAATAACTCTAGAAATGTTGCATAATTTCTGCTTATATGCAGATTGTTTATTTATAATTGTCTTCATTAATTACAAACTTTATTACCAAGAATCCAAATATGACAATTATGTTTTATTATAATTGCGCAGTTTTATTAAATTTCATAAAGTCATCTTTAATATTTTTAACGATTCTGTAATATTTTTCTGTTTTAAGGTCAATGGTGGTAGTCCAGCTGAACGGGCTGGACTTCTCGCTGGTGATTCAGTCATCAAAATCAATACAACAGACGTGTTCAATTTACGACACAAGGATGCACAAGATGTCATAGTACGTGCTGGTCCTAGTTTCGAAATTACTGTTCAAAGGTAAATTATAATTAGAAAAAACAAACAAAGTCATAGCCTTGATTACTAAGTTTGCACAAAAAAATCTTATTTATAGGGGCGGATCAACTTGGAAACCATCAGTCACACCGATAGGTTCATATCAAACGTCACCTACAATACAGAACGTTGCACCTATTACGAAAACTTCATTAGCTGCTACTAAAAAAGATAATATTGGTAGTATTGGTACTGGTCATAACGTTTCAGCTAAACCTTTCAGTCCACAGGTTAGTTAGTCATTTTTCATTGTTCTCCAAATGGATTTAAAATTGAAACTCTATTGTTTCTTGTTTCAAATAGTTGAATGGTACTGTAAACGGTGGTCCAAAACTTGTTAATAATCAATACAATTCACCATTAAAACTTTATTCAGAAGAGAGTATAGCTGAAACATTATCAGCACAAACAGAAGTCCTTTCAACTGGAGCCTTAGGGTAAGTTTCTAGAATTGATAGGAGGTGTAGTGCCAATTTTTCAAAATAGATCATTGTTGCCTAACCAGTTGTTTTTTTCATATTTGGAACATTACCAAAAATTCTTTTAATTGTTCATCGACTTACTAATCCAATTTGGTTGGTTTCCAGTGTTAATTTCAAGAAGAACGAGAAAAACTACGATGCATCAAATAGTGCCGTCTATCGTATGCTTCAAGAAGCCGAAAAAGAGCCAAAAACACCAGAAGCAGGTAATTCAAATCTTTTAATTTTGTATAATAACTCATAAAAATCTATTGTTTGTTTGTATATTGTTAATTTTGATTATTTGTAAAAATGTTGTGAATTGTTGTTCGTAATTGCGTTATTATCCAGAACCAGATTCAGGTGTAGTGACAGCCCCATTGGGAGTAGCAGGTTTACGGCATGTACATGCACCAGAAAATAAACCGACACCACCAACACCACAATTACCACCAGGCCAAAATATTTGCGCTGATTGTGAACGGTTGATTGTGTAAGTATATAGTGTGTCTTCCATTCCAGGCTGATTTTTCGACATTTCCCCAATGTGGATGAACTTTTTTTTTTGGATAAACTCAACGAAATTGTCTTTAATATTGTAAACGAGTGTCTTTTTTCTATTAATTTTTTTGACAATCTCGTTTTTCTTTTCTCGGTCCAGTAAGCCCAACTACCAATTTTTACGCTACACATAGTCACGCCATTGGTGGTCGTAATAATAAAGTTCTATCACCAACACCGTTGAGGTCTAGCGTAGACGATCGATCGAATAGTCGACAAACTACTGGTAATCCCTCAGATCAAGAGGGTGGTGTTACTAAATGCACCGAATGTGAACGGGTGATTGTGTAAGTCTTGATGTTGGATCGATGTTGTCTCTCTACCTAGACCCGATGGACTTCTTATTGTCTTTTTTTATGTGTGTAGAATATAGCATGAGTCCCAACTTTCTAGTAGATTCCAAACTTTCTTAGAAATTTTCAACCTCTAACTAATTTCCATTTAAAAGAAACTTTACCAAATTCAAATAAATACAATTTTGTTTCTTTACAGCGGCGTATTTGTACGAATTAAAGACAAAAATCTACACGTAGAGTGTTTCAAGTGTTCTACGTGCGGTACTTCACTGAAGAACGTCGGGTAAGTCTTTAACTTGTCGAATAATTGCAGAATTTTTATTGGTGGATAATTACAGTTACTACAATATCAACAACAAATTATATTGTGACGTACACGCAAAATTAGCTGCTATAAGTAATCGTCCAGCACCAAATTTAGTACCAGTTACAGTACCTCCGTAAGTCTAAAACATTTATATACAGGGTGTCTGGTCTAACTATGGTAAGTTCTAAGAAACTTGTATTAGTCGACGAGCGATTCGAAAAATATTTTGAGGATTTGTAGAAGAGTTCTTAGGGAAAATTTTAGCAAAATTAGAACCTTGTAACTCCTTTCAAAGTTGGTCAAAAAACGATCGTTTTGGGCAATTTTCAAAAACGAACAAAATACGCAGAACGACTAAAAATGACTCAGAGACCTCCACAACATTGATTTTTTTCGTTTTTCTCCATTGAATTCCAGAGAAAATACGAAATATTTCCACCTGTTCCAGAATAAAATGGAGAAAAACGAAAAAATCAATTTTGGGAGGATCCTAAAGTCATTTTGCGTGTTTAGTTCGTTTTTGAAAATCGCTACATCGTCAGAAACGAGCGGTTTTTGACCAACTTCCAAGTGAGCTACGAGGGTCTCATTTTGCTGAAATGTTCTTTGAGGACCCTCCTACAAATCCTTAGAATATTTTTCGAATCGCTCTTCGACTAATCGGAGTTTCATAGAACTCACCACACTTAGACCAAACACCCTGTATACAGCACTTGTAATTACCGATGGTGATTTTTAGTGGTGGAAAAGCTCCAATTGGTACAATTTCTGCAGCTTTAGCTTCTCATCCATTACCTTCACCATCACCGTTATCACCTAAAACAAACATAGCACAACCTTTCCAGGTAGGTTATCTAGCGAATAAATGAGTTGTTTATTGCTCTTTTATTGCATGCTATTAACATAATTTTTTAGCAACAATCAATTGATGAGGATCTACCATCTTTACAAAATCTGAGCCTAACTAATGAATCTAATAATAGTTTTAATATTAATAATAAAAATAATAATACACCACAACCTCTTACAAAATTAAGCAAGGTAAGCTTTTAAGACTAACACCTTTTGCTTGTTGTTTCTTGCTATTTTTTTGATGTTTTGATTTTTAATTTTTAGGCTGGTAATTATTCTCCATCACCAAAACCATTTACAAGTGTTAGTGCGCCAGTATCAACACCCAGTTACAATACTTTACCAAAAGCAGCTCCATTATCGCCAGTAGCTTCAGCTCCGGCACTATCTTTTAGTCCTGCATCTTCTACAACAGGTAAATTCAAAGAATATCTAGCTAACTATCCTTTACCTTTCTGTTTCGTACAATCTTTTGAATTTCTTTTTATGTACAATTAGGACGAATCTCTTCAGTAAAACCGGGTGGTTCGATATTTAGAGGTACAAAAGTGTGATAATATAGCTTCTAAAATTTTACATTTGCTGGCACAATTTTTGAGAATCAAAAAAATTAAATGAAATAACATTAATAGTTTTAGAATAGTATCAAGAAAGCTCCCTGTTTTGTGTTGATTTGATATCTCTTGAATCTATCATTTGGTTACTTTTATTTATTATGGTTTTTCTTTCATCTGTCTTCTTTCAGATCATAATCGAAAACCTCGACCTTTTTCCTTAGCATAATTCAGCCTTAGCCAATATAGCTTTATTTTGCAAACTTTTGGACAATTGAAATTACTGGATTTTTTTTTTATTGTTGAAGCTCTAAATTTCTAAATTTGCATTAATGCATCATTCCCCTCCATTAATTTCATTTGTTCTAAATTTATTTATAAGCATCACTAACTTTTTTTTTAATGTGTACAATAATTTTTGAAATCCCAAAATCATAAAACGAGAGTTTTCTTGATTGATTTAATTTTTGAGCGATATACAACTTTTTCAAATTTTCTCTTCTGCTTCACGCTACTAATGCTTCTTCTTCTTTTCTTTTCTTTTTGGTGTCTTTTTCTCTACCTCTGTTGCTCAATGTTGCTTCGCCTTTACGTTTCTTCGGTCGTTATTTGTTAACACTTAGAAAAGAATCGTAGTGTGAATATTGTGTGGCCGCCGCCTCCTGAAGAATCCGACGTACCTACTGCTTCTCCTTTATACTTTCCACCACCATCACAAGTAAAAATTAAACCAAAAAAACTAGAATTAGACGATAATTATTGTGAGGAATTAGAGGAAATTGATAAAATGGCAACTAATCAAATGCCAAAAATGTCATTGTATTCTGAAGAATTTTATGAAACATCGGAAGATAGAAGAAGTGCTGTTGAATGTATTGAGACAATTTCAGAAACTTTAAAAACACAGTCATTAGTAGAGAATGTACTGAAAGGACAACCACAATCTTCATCACCACCACCAATCGATAAAGATATCAAAATATCGGAAATAAAATTCCAAGAAACTAAACAAGAAATTAAAGAAGAATCATTTAAAGAATCTTCGGTTATTGAGCAAAAGCAAGAAACAACAGAGTTAAGGCGACCAATTGATTATACACCAAATACAGTTGAATGTCAGCTAAAGACTCAAATTGAAAATGCAGTACCAAAACAATGGGAATCTCAAATGGTGCAAGCTCTAAAAACTCTACCAGGTAGTCCACCACGGGATCCATTTGCTCAAATCCCCTCAAAACATTCATCTACAGCTTTAGCATCAGCATTATCTGTAGCTCCAAGCGAACCATTTAATCCACTTCCACCATTAGGCAAGAGTGGAATAGAACCAATATCATTACCTGAAGAAACTGAGCCGTATTTTCCACCAGAACATCCAATACTAATTGAATCTGCTCAACCAAAATCACAAAAACCAGATAGTGAGTTTGTTTCGGCTTTAAAAATAGCACCTGAGCGACCTTTTACACCAGCTGGTGTAAATCCTGGTCCAAAAAAGAAGAAGGATCCATTGGCTGATTATTTTAAAGACTTACCAAAGCCTGAACGTAAATTAACTATGCGTGATGCATTAACGACAGCTTCAGATCGTCCTTATACTCCTTTAATTGAAAGTGTTGAAACTGAAATTAAGAAAGAAAGTGTTGAAGGTAGGCAAATGGATGAAACAATAACACTTGGTCCAAAACCAGTTCGGGCTAAGGCTATTAGAGATACTATGCCTATAGCTGAGCAGAAACCTCCAGAGCCTCCAAGTTACCCTTGGCGATTCCAAGAGCGGATTGAAACTAAGACTGATGTAACTGAAGAGCAAAAAGTTGTTGATGTTCAAAAATCCACAACAGTTACTGAACAGAAGGAACAAACAGTTCAGTCAAATGTTAAGGTGGAGGAACAACCGATACAAGGACTTTATCCATTATTTAAAGGTTTCAGTTGTTCATTCGATACTACAACTGAACACTCACATTTTAACGTGGAGGTGTCAACATCACCTCCAGTACCAAATTTAGAAAGATTTACACCAGTACAGCCAACAAAAGAAACTGTAAAAACTGAAACGAAAGTTGTTGAACAATCACGTTCTGAAACTGTATCTAAAGAGAGTAAAGAGAAGAAAATCGTTGAAAAACAAGCTGAGAGTGTGGTTTTGAAAAAACCATTACCACTAGCTGCTACATTACACAAACCTGAGACTCTTCCGCAATATCAAAAAAATATTTCTGAGAATGCTGAAGCTGAATTATTGATGATGAAGAAAAAAGAAGAAGCAACACTACGACTTCAAAAGGAAAAGGCTGCAACGCAAGCTCAAACTAAGATACAAACTAAACCCACAATCACAGTCGAATCTAGTGAGAAAGTCCAAGAACCACCACAAGAAAATGTACTTAAGAAGCCTATAATAACAGTTCAACCGGGTGATAATAATCTGAGAGTTGAACAGAGTTTCAAGCCAGTTCGTGAAGATCGTCCGCCAAAAACGTCGTTTTCACCTAGACCAGGCTCAATAACACCGAGCTTGATCAATAAGGCTCCTCCAGTTATTCCATATTATCAAGCCAATTTAGTTGCACAACAATATATGGCGCCGCCTGCGAATATTTTTGATCCAACAAGTCCTGCAATTTCTCGATCACCAAGTCCTCATCCCGACTTTAGACCTGCATCACCGTTCAAAACTAGCCATAGTGAGAGACCAAAATCACCTGCAGCTGGACCGCCTCCAAATCCTTTGAGATCTAATCAACCTTTACCTAGACCACAGGATGTTCGTGTTGAAGCCGCTAAAAAGAATGTTGAGACTTTTATACCACAACATAAGAGTCGAATGCTTTACGAATCTGGTACATTCGAGCATGTCCAGCAATATGAACAAGAAAGCGCTTGTAAGCAAATTTGTCCTCAAGAAGTTAAAGAAGAAGAGTGTTGTAAAAAAAAGATCAGCTGTCTAGGGATGGCTTGTCCAAAAGTTGGAGGTACTTGCTCTGTTGTATCAAATAAGCAAATTGCAGATGCTGCAAGCTTACAAAAAATGTCTCAAAGAACGCAGAGTGGCGACATTTCAATGTCAGTTGCTCAATATTCCCATTTAGAACATCAAGAACAGTCTAGTCAAAAGCATTCGCAAAGTATTGAACGATCCAAAGATGGCACTGTACAAATACAACGTAAAAAAACAGTAACTGAAGAATTTGAACACTCCCGAAAGGCTCAAATGATGGAAATTGAGAAAAACGTAACAAAAACCAAAACTTATCCATATAGTAATGTAAAAACGGAAGCTATTGAAGGACATGTACAACAAAATGTTGGTGGTGGTGTCCATGTAACTAATCCTCAACCATTAGCTCCATCATTTTTGCAACAAAAAGTAGAATCTAAACCTCAAAGATCTGCTCCTTTAACAGAACCACGTCCGTTAATTGTTGAAGAACAAACTAATAAACCTGCTGCTTCATTTAAACACGTCCCAGCTCCCTCAGAAATTGCTCCAATTAGACATGTGCAAGCTCCTTCGGGAAATAAACAAATACCTAGTGGAAATCAATCCAATATTCCCGTTCCTAATACAGGTACTGGTGGTGGTCGTCAAGCTGGTGCTGTTGGGTTTGCTCCAAAACGTGGCAGGGGTGTGCTAAATGCTGCTGCTCTTGCTGGTACCAGAGTCCCACTTTGTGCACAATGTCACAATCATATCAGGTATCTACTATGGGTGTATTTCCGTGTTTCTATCATTTATTTCGCTTAATGTATTAATTCTAATTAACACGAATTGATATTAGTGTTTTTTTTTTGTTTTTATTTTTTGATTTATAGAGCATGATCGCGTGATAAATAACGAGAATCAGAAACTAAAACGTACTGAAATTTGTTTGCAAATCGGTAAAGAACCTACTAAAACACCTACAGTTCCAGTTTTTAGTCAAGTCAACATAACAATACCAGTCCCATCAAATTCTCCCCAATTAGATTCGAAAGGCTCATCGCCAAGATCGGATCATTCTTCATATTCATCCTCTTCATCATCTAAGAATCATCAGCAAATCGGTGATAATTCTGAAGAATCCTTGATCCAATCATCACATAATTCTTCTGCCATGTATTCTGAAGTTACCAAATCGAAAAATAACCAATTTGACAGTTCCTTAAATAATTTACCTGACAATTTAACGTTTGCAAACAATAAGGAAACACTAACAACTAAAAATGAAGATGTTCCCGATTACGGTAAGGCGCCTGTGTGTTGTCATTGTAATAACGAAATAATCAGGTAATCAAAAAAAAAAAAACAACTACGAAAACAAATCAGTTAAACTTATTTCTGAAACAAATACGTCTCTAGAGGACCTTTTATTACGGCATTGGGTAAAATCTGGTGTCCGGAACATTTCATTTGTGCTACACCATCATGCCGTCGTCCATTGCAAGATCTTGGTTTTGTTGAAGAACGTGGCCAATTGTATTGTGAATATTGTTTCGAACAATATTTGGCTCCACCATGCTCGAAATGCGGTGCCAAAATCAAAGGGGATTGTTTGAAGGCAATTGGAAAGAATTTCCATCCAGAATGCTTCAATTGCGTATATTGTGGTAAATTATTTGGCAATTCACCGTTCTTCTTGGAAGATGGCAATCCATATTGTGAAGCTGGTATGCATTGAATCAACTCAAATATTACAAATTATTGATTTTTTTTTTTTAAAGATTGGAACGAATTGTTCACCACCAAATGTTTTGCTTGTGGTTTCCCAGTTGAGGCTGGCGATCGTTGGGTAGAAGCATTAAATAATAATTACCACAGTCAGTGCTTCAATTGCACTGTAAGTTTTATTTAATTACCAAAATTTTAATTAAATTCTTTTAATTCTTGTGTATTTTAATTAGATGTGCAAGAAGAATTTAGAAGGTCAAAGCTTTTTCGCCAAAGGTGGTCGTCCATACTGCAAAAATCACGCCCGTTAATCTAACTCTAGCTTCCAGTTTTATGTTACCAATATTTATTTTGTGTTGAATTCGCTATGTATTGTATAGAAGAGAAAAAAAAAATATCTATTTTATTTGTAATTTAATTTCGTTAAAGATATTTCAAACAACATCTGTAGTACTAGTCGTTAATATACAGAACTATTACCTAAATTTATGTAGAAATATGAGATGATTTTAAGTAAAAACGTGCCATAAAAAGGTTTAAAACGAAATGGATTGTTCTGTAGTAAACTATGTGGTAAAATAATAAAACAATAATATTGATTGTAAATTTTAATAAATCTTAAAAGGCAGTGTTTGCATAGATTTTTCCCTCGAAGACAAAAAAGAGATCCAAGAGCATAAAGCGTCATGATTTTAATCGCAGACAAGCCATTTTATTGAAAGTTAAAATTTTAAAGATTTAGAGCAAAATTTGGCAAGAATTTTATTAAACAACAGGTATCCAAGTCTCGCCATTAACATCCATTTCTTGCTGTAAAAACTCATTAAGTTGACATTCAGACGCTGCTGGATGATTTTTGACGAGATCTTTTGCAATTTTTATAAATTTCATTACAGTAGTCACCATATTTTTTATATTTGTGTTTGATGGTTGTTTCGTTGGAGATTCTAATGATATCGGCCAAATACGAATCCAATCACCTTCACTACTAGGGGCGTAATTCCAATCACGACCATTACCCCATTTCTTCAAACACTTTGAATCATCGTTTATCTAGAAAAAAGATTGTTATCAAAGCTAATATGAGAGGGAAAACTTTTTGTACAATTGTTGATCGGTTCGGTGGAGATTTCGAATAGTTGGAAATTGGTCCTGAAATTAACGGAAAATTGTGATGAGTTACTAAACGCAGAGTTGCTCAAAATT
The DNA here is from genome assembly GCA_039776855.1 of Mylabris sibirica. Classification (NCBI taxonomy): domain Eukaryota; kingdom Metazoa; phylum Arthropoda; class Insecta; order Coleoptera; family Meloidae; genus Mylabris; species Mylabris sibirica. The sequence goes on along the minus strand of CM077839.1, from coordinate 9,788,460 downwards.
TGGAACGTGTTACTCGCTTTCTAAATAATTTTTTGCCATAGAGGACTTAATGCTGATTATGTTTTGAAGTCTCCTATACTTTCAAGGAGTAAATATTTTCGTTCCTAAGTCTGAGCAATGTTCTTGAACCTACTCATATTAGTTTTTCTACGTTTTCCCGTTAGTCTAGCTGAGATTTTCTTCTGTCTCCGGCGCCACCTTCCAGCAGCATTAACAACAGACAATGTGCTGCCCAACTTATTTGCCGAATTCTCATCTGACCATAAATCAAACACTGACAAGCCTGTATTGTAGACAGGAAGACCTAATAAATCAAACATATCATGCAACATGGACTTCTTTACAATCCGATCAGTATCACAGTCGTTACTCAGTGCTGGACTTAAATTTACCTGGATAGCAAAAGAGAAATAATTAAATCGATAAGTTTTTGCAATATTTTCACCTCTAAAAGCCAAGGCCTTAATGAAGAATCGATCAAAACATCAAAACCAAAAAATTCAAAACAATTCACTGTTGGTGGAATTTGCGAAATATGACTTATTACAGTTAGAATTACTAAAGCTGAGATCCTTTGCCATAGTAGCCAATCAGAAATGCCGGCTTGTTGGAAATAGCGTCGTAATTGGCGTAAACTCCATTTACAACCTAAAATTTTAACAGTTTTTTTTCAGTTCTTTTCAATAAGGAAAAAACACTACCTGAACCGATTCTATCTTTCATTTCTGTATAACCAGGTCCGAGTTTATTGATAGAAGAATTAGTTAAGTGTCTAAATGGGTTCCTTAAGTCATTTAAACTGAACTTGTCAGTACCGAAACGGGCTAAGCCTTCACGATAAAGGTAGATGGTCACCGGATGGTATGATGGAATACAGACGTAGAGGCGTAAATCGAATTTATAGCCGCCGATTAGGAGCGGTTTTTCAATATAACGCTGCACTATCGTATTGGTATCGTAACTCAACTCGCTCAGTTTCTGAAAATTTTTATTAATGCAGGGCAGCAGAGACAGAGTAGTCTTTGTAGAACATTTTTAGAAAACTTGTATCTCATTTGGAGGTCGGTCAAAAAATACTCGTTTGGGACAATGTCGCGCTTTTCAAAAACATGTTACACACGCAAAACGACTTAGAATGATTCAAAAATCTTTACAGCATTGATTTTCTCGGTTTTCCTCCACAGCATTCCAGAAAAAATGCAATCGATTGCCACTTGTACTAGAAGATAATAGACAAAAACAAGAAAATTGTTGGAAGGATCCTCGAGCCATTCTAAGTCGTTTTAGGTGTGCAGCTGGCTAGCAAATATCACGACTTCATAAGAAGCGAGCGTTTTTTGACCGATTTCTAAATGTGCTACGAGGTCCTAATTTTGCTAAAATGTTCTCCAAGGACCATCCGATAAATTCTTAAAATATTAATCGAAAGGCTCTGTTATTTTGATTGAAATGACCAAACTTGCCGAACACCTGTACACCTACAAGGTGTATGTTTATGTGTGTGTATGTGGTCGATTCTTATGAAACTCCTGTTAGTTGGTGAGCGATTCGAAAAAATTTTCAACGATTTGTAGGAGGACCCTGGAGACCATTTCAGCGAAATTAGAACCTCCAGGCTCATTTGGAAGTCAGTGAAAAATACTCGTTTTGGACAATGTCGCCTTTCAAAATAGAGCTAAACTTGCTAAACACGTGAAACAACTGGAAATGATCCTTAGACGCTTTCAACCTTCATTTCTTCCCGTTTCTCCACTGTATTGTGGAAGATTTTTTTTAGAATGCAATGGAAAAAAATGAAAAAAAGGTCAATGTTAGAAGGGTTTTCGAGTCTTTCTTAGCTGTTTTACCTACCTGTTTAACTCAATTCTGAAAATCGCGACATTGTCCAAAAATGAGCAATTTTTGACCAACCTCCATATGAGTCACGAAGTTCTAATTCTGGTAAAATAGAGTTTCATAAGAATTGACCACATTTAAAGCAGACAGCTCTAAGGATGCTAGGCTCAGGAGGATAATACCTCGTTCCCCCCGGCTCACGCCAGTCTAGTATTCTGTAACCACAAATAAGAAGTCATCATTTCGTGCGAGACAATTCTGGCAGACTTGTTTCTATTTACAATTACAGAATACCACCAATTTAATAGATTCAAAGTTTGGAGGTTTACTCGAAACAGGAAGATGCCTTTGCCTTGACTCTGAGCAACAGGCTTGCAAATCCAAATCGGTTTCTCATCGAAGAATTCCACATCGTCCGATTTCTCAGACAGTGGCCGTGCAGTACTTCTACTGCATTCTGCTGCTAATTTCGTGTATTCTAAGGGGAGATTGTAACCAGGCGGGCTAAAATCGTAGACTGAACCGTAGATCTTCTTCATACATCTCATATATCTGACTAGATTGTCTTTACGACAAATCGATGAAGTTTTCGGTATATGATTAATATACTAGAAATAATTGATAAAACATTATTTGATTATTAATAAATTTTATTAGAAAATAGATCGACAATAAATCACCTGCCACGCGTACAAGTTACGATGATGATTTACTGGAAATCCAGAAGTCCGCCACCATAAATTCCAATGATCGTTATTAGTGTCTGGATTGTATTCACGCCATCCTCGCTCCAAGCATACCTTTATCACAAAAAAATAAATTAAACTTTATAATGGAACTTTTAAAATAGTTTTATTATTGTAATTTTGTAATTTTAAACTATAATAAAGATAGTTGATGATAAATTTGCGATGACATTTAAAAGATTAATTTTAGACTCCTGTTATAATAAAATGGTAACAACATTTTCTCAATGAAATTTACAGGTCACGGTCAGATAAAATCTTATACCTTCCCTATATACACAATATAGATTGCGTGCAAATATTAAATTCATTAATTTTCATTATTTATTATATACAAATTGTTGATAAAGTTAGCTAGATTGCGTGTTTGTCGTTGATGGTAGTAGGTATTGTTGTGGTTTGTTATCATTATTATGAGATAGATACGCAAGACAAGAAGACGGAATCTTCTTGATGATAACATGCTACAATCTATCATTTATCTCGATATAGTTCCTAAAGATGCGAATTATTAAAATATCAACCGAAAGGAAAACACCTGTTGCCAAGTCTGTCTTATTTGCATTACCTGTGTCAATAGAGCCGGTCCAGATCCATTATCGTTAATTCTAAACACAAACGGACCATCACCGAAACATTCGTCAAACATTGTATTAAATTAGACACGGTATACGATTTTAATAGAAACACAAAAAATCCATAAATTTAATTAAAATTCTTCTTGTTATGTTGGGACTTGTAATGGTGACGTTAACGGCCCGTTTACTGATTGAGTTCTGTAAAAGCATTTTAGATTGTAAACGTCGCGACGCTGCACTAGACGCACACATTGACAAAAAATGTAATAAGAAGGGGTGGAATGTATGCGCTAACATCCATAATTCATCTAAAAACCAGGAAACAATATGAAAATAGAAACAACGACCAAACAATCTAACAAGATCAATTATTTACGAGCAAAAAAATAAATGATTAAATTATTTTAAATAAGCTGTAGAAAAATGGAAATTGTAGAAATTTTCATAATGAGATATTTTTATCGATTTAATATGCGGTACTGGATAAAAATATTTTGGCGTATTTTTCACATTTCACATTTTAATAGTACAAGCAAGAGACAGGAAGACGAGCAAAAAATGCTCACGATTCAAAAAAAAAAAAAAATTGCAAATTTCATCACGTAACTCTAGTAGCTTATTATAATTGAAATGAAATCATGTAATAAACATTTCCATAGACAATATTGATAAGCGTTATTTTAATTTTTTTAATCAATTGTGGTGAAATTTTAATGTAAAATTATTGAACTGCAAACAGATAAATTGATGAGCACTCCCATAAAAAATGATTGCTCAAACAATACAGCTACCGAAAATTCGATTCAAACCAACTAATCATTGTCTAATTATAATAAAAACAAGAGCCTTATTATTAATATCTATTGTTTCAATAAATTTATCTTTCATCCAGAATTGTTTTGTAATTATCTAGATAATTACAAAACATATATAAAACATATAATAAATAATAAAACATATAATAAATAATAATGAATAATAAATATTTATTATTTTTTTTTTAAAAAAAGTCTGATAACTACTTGCGGAAACAATGGACATTTTTAATTAATTTTAAACATTATCAGTTTTATTAATAAGCTGTGGTTTGATTTCAAATTAACAATTCCCAAATATTCGAAAATTGGTCTTGTTTGAGAATACAATTGTGGTTCTCAGAATCGAAGTATCAGCACAATTATGATGATGAAAAACCTCATTCTTTAGTGTCTAGAAGCTTCTGAAAATTGGCTCTATTTCTGAAAAGTTCTCCTATCATCATCCTGTAAAACTGATGATAAGAACTTAGGGGGGGGGAGGGGTGTTGATGATTTTTTCACGAACTTTAAATAGAAATTCTGATAATTGTATGATATCGTTTCAAAAAGGGGGCTGTATTGTTACTATTTACTTTTGACAATATAAACGTGTGGGTGATTTAATGTGATTTAAAGTGAAAAATTCTCAACGACACTAGTTTAGTTTTTAATCAGATCTCATACGTATAACAATGTTAATAATTTATGTTTTAATCAATTTTTCTATTTTGCTACCGATAAATTCAATAAATGGTGTAAGTAATGCATGTATTTATAAAAATTATAATCTCTCATACACTATAAAACTATCAAGTATTAAGTAAAATTGTAGACTATTTGAGTAAAATTTGATAGAATCAATAACAGTACAGTCTTATCGTTGCTTTTATTCTTTTTTCCTGCAAAATCTTGCTATATTTAAAGAGTACAATAAATCCACCCACTAACGCTCATAAATATTCAAACATGAACTTTGTTTTAACATTTTGTACTTAATTTATTCGATTGATAAGCGTGAAATAAGGTAGAACAAAGTAAGATACATCTAGTTATTTGTTTGTTTATTCATTTATTCGATTATGTATTTATCATTCAGACAAATTTAGGTATTTTTTTTTAATTAACAATCTAATGTCTATTTTCGTTGAGGATTAAATGGAATTTTTAATGAGTTTTTTAGTCGTTCACTATAATTATAAGTTAAGTCAATAAAAGCGTCGACTCGAAAGTAAATAAAGAAGCAAGAACGGAAATGAAGAAAATCTTGTATTAAAAGTTCATATTAATGTTTTTGTAATTTAGAGTCTAATTGTTTCGCTAAATAAAATCGTAATTAAAGATACAAAGGTTCGAAATTTTAATATTCAAACATTTTTGGATTTCATATGCTTTCTTCTAACGAACCTTTGATCTATCGGAATTGATTTTTATGATTGAAAACGTTTATTTGTCTGTTACAATTCCAGGAATGCATCTGCCATCCTGATTATCATGCAAATTATAATCCAACTGAACATCTATTATCGTTGAGTGATACTGCAGAAACTATAATAAATACAATGTTCAAAACATGGGATAATTTCTATGCAACAATAACAGATTTATTGAAACGATTAAAAGATAATAATAAAGAACCATTAGAATTATTACATAAACTTTTTAATGATGAATATACAACAATATTTCAAGATTTATGTCCGAATCTCACTAGAATAAAACAAAGAATCCAACAATTTAATCTGATTGGTAATTGTAATAATCTTCGATCAAATGTTGCGAATACAAATCAAAGAATTGGACAATCATTCCAAAATTATCGACCATATTTGAACGTATATCGGATACGATTTCCAAAATATTATTTCTCTTTAATTCCTGGAAGTAGAAATAATTATTATATTAATTATGGTTTTAATAGAGGCATTATACCAACGGAAGTCTCGAGAAACTATAATTTCCCATTATGGAGAACAATAAATAAACCGATAATCGAACGAGTTAATCAACCGGTCAATAATTTAAAAACAACAACAACAACACATTCTGAATGTTTACAAGGAATCAATAATAAAGTTCAAAGTTTTATTGATCGAATATACGAGAAACGGGCACAATTTGATACAATTGCCAATCATTTAAAACAATATATTGATAAATTATTAAAAGCTACCGATAAGAAATGTGAAATTAATACAACAGATAAAATAATAGAAGTTAAAAAAGCTTCAAAAGAAGCTGATTTAATAAAATTATTCCCGCAATGTGAAAACAACAAAGCAATTTTTGTTAAAAAAATTACCAAATTTATCCAATCGGACGGTATAATATTGCACAATAAAGACGAATTAATTGATTTTTTGATAAAACTAATACATAATAATCGTGATTTAGAGTTAATTGAAGCTGGAAAAATTTGTCTTAAATTATTGTACCGGGACATATTTAAAATCGATCCTGAACAATTCTCCTATCAAATTCCCACAACAATAAATCAAGACAATGATGAGAATAATGCTTTAATTATCCTAAATAATTTCTTATCAACTGAAGATTTCCGTCGATTAATCCCAAAATTTAAAAATCATATGAATGGTGAAAAATTACCAATGAAATATTTAATGTTGATTCTAACTGAAATTGAAGGAAATTCCGACCTGATAAATGCCGCTTCGTTTATTTTAACAAAGAAACTCTTCAGTTTTGTACCGCAATTCACTACAAAAGAAGAAGAATTGTACTTGTTAGTTTTTCGTGAAGTCTTGAATCTCACCAAAGATAAGAACGTAATTAATGGGCTATTAGTGTTAGAATCTAATGATGAAATATTGAGAAAATTGTTAAATTATATTGTTACAACAACAAAGGATTCAAGTGTAATCGAAGCAGTTAAATTTCTGTCATATATATTAGATCTACAACAGACTTTTAATAGTGTAGAAACCAAACATCGCGATATATTAACTGAAGATTATTCAACAGTTAAATTGATTCTACAAACAAAACAGGTGTACGATTATTTAAAACATTTCAAATTAACCGATTATACAGATCCAGAGAAACGTTTCCAATACATAATCACGTTGATGTTAGATGAAAATTCACCGATAGAATATTTGGATGCATTCTTTAAATTGAAAAATTATTTTACTAGTGGTGGATGTGTTTTAATAACCAAACAATTAAAATTAAACTTGACAAAACATTTCGATAAGGTGTTCTTTAAACAATTGAACCAAATGACATCGGAACAAGCTGAAGATTATGCAATTGTATTGAAATTTATTACGACACATACGAATCAAGTGGAATTTGGTGATTTTGATTTCGATCAAAATGATTCGAGCGAAACGACAATCAAGAAATTCTTTGGACATTTATTGAATTTAAATGAAACAATTGTACCGAATCATATTAAAGAAGCCGTTGATGAGTTGGTTAGATTAGTTCATTGATTTGTTAATTTATAATAAGATGTATATTATTCTTTAATAAATATTTATTAGCGAATTATTGGAATTTTTGTTGTTTGATAACTCTATTGTAGGCTCGAAATGGTGGATGCGCCGTTATAATTATTAAGATAGAGCTTTATAATTGTCTGTTCTGACGGATTATAAGAGCTTTTTGATAATAAAAACTGCGTAAAGCTACGGTTTGTTAGGACAGTCCGCTAGCGAAAACTCGGCGTAGTTCGGCCAAGGTTTTATTGTTTTCGGTGCGGACATGGATTGTTAAAAATGATCTGAATTTGTTGTGAGCCGATAATCGTTTGGTTTCCAAGATGTCTTCAGACGAGCTGCATCGGGCGCATTGCCTATATTTCTACTTTTGGAAGAAGAAGAGGAGCAAGAACCGTTGACACTTTGTGTGGCCAAGAAAAGAAACCGAGATGTAGACAATTTGTTTTTAAAGAGAAACACAGAAGGAGCATTTACTATTCTGATAGAAAGGCGACTATTTGGAAACTAAACAAAATTTCAAGAATACGAGTTTCTAGAGAGATATTTGAAGTAGTTCTAAATAACATATCAGAAGATATTAGATTTTTAATTCACTGTGAACCGAATGACGTTCAACACTGCGGAAATATCTAGAGCCGTCAGATGATTTCGGCGTTCGCAGGCGTACCCGAAATATCGGCCGAATTCGGCCGTCTAACGAACCGAGTACCCTTAAAACTCATTGAATAGATTTTTACGCAGCCGAACTTCGCCGACTTTTCGCTAGCGAACTGTCCTAACAAACCGTAGCTTAAGTCGTGAACGAGTTGTTTCAAATAGTTAGACGGCTTTTAGAGTTGAGGCAATTTGCTAAAACTAACTTATGGGGACTTTGGACATATTACTCGATTCGGCGTGCGAAAATTGTCAATTTTCAAACATCGATATCTCGCTTGTTTTTTGAGATATTGTGAAAATTAAACACGTGTTGGATAGAGCATTTCAAGATGCATGTCCTGAAGCTTTCTATTTAAAATGCCATAAAATTCTGAATTGTAGAGGAAGCTTTTGGATCCTGTTTCTTTTCGTACACAACTGGCTAAAACCTAGCCAATAAAATTGATTTTAAATATTTATTAAGTGACTTAGATAGCAAATCAAACGAGCTTTCCAGATCTTCAAGAATTTTCCCGATACGTTTCTTAGTTTTCCCATAACTGGGAAAGATAATGAAGATCGGTTGAAAGAAAATTTTGAAAATTAAGTGATTTAGACGGACATTTTGAACCCCCTTTTTTACCTCTTATTAAGAACTATTAAAATTAGTTAATTTGACTGATGATTGGTATGAAAATGTCCGAAATTTTATCTATTTTCACGACCATATCATTATAATGAAAAATATTTTAAAATCTTTCTATATTTTCATATTTTAGTTGACCACGTTTGTGGCAGTGTACCAGAGCTATCCGGTTTATATCAGATCTATCGATACATTGCGGATTAAATCACAACAACAATAACAATAACAACATATGTTCGACTATAAAACATGAATTCATAGACAGATTTTCAATTATTTACCATTACAATGATATGGTCGTAAAAATAGATAAAATTTCCCACATTTTCATATCAATCATCAGTCTAATTAATTAATTTCAATAAGAGGGGAAAAAGAGTGTTCAAAATGTCCGCTTAAGTCTCTAATTTTCAAAATTTCCTTTCAAGCGAGCTTCATGCTCGTTCTTCTAATTTAAAGCTATGACAACATCACTGTTCGTTTTTTTTTTTATTTTCTCTAATTATGGGAAAACTAACAAACATATCGGGGAAATTCTTGAAGATTTGGAAAGCTCCTTTAATTTGCTATCTAAATTTACGTGATAAATATTGAAAATCAATAATATTGGCTAAGTTTTAGCTAGTTATGAAAGAAAATGTACACAAACAGGGTCCAAGAGTTTCCTCTGCCATTCCATATTTTATCAAATTTTTGTTTATTGGAAAGGACATGCAACTTAAAATTCTCTACCGGACGCACATTTACTTTTCACAATATCGATGTTTGAAAATTGGTAATTTTCACACGCCTAATCGAGTTATATGTCCAAATTTCCCTCAAATACTTTAAATTCAAGCGAATTTTTGTTATTCAAAGACCTGAAAATATTCGTATAATTGATATAAATATTGAAGACAAGAATTTTCAAGTGAGAGATGGTGTAGAGAAAGAGCACATGACGTGATAAAGGAGAGGAGTAAATTATAATTAGGTAATTAATTTCAGTTAATTTCTACATATTTTTAATTATGAATTCATTTTGAAATTAATTACATATGTAGTTGTAATGATAAGTTGAAGGCCGACAATCGTATTGTTTTCGACAAAATAATTTCATGCTTTATAACTCAAAATTAAAACATACACATTACGTATAAACAATCAAAAAATTTGTTTTCTATTAATAGAATTTATTAAATAAAAACACAAAAGGTTACAAAATTCGTAAATTAACGAATAAAGAAGCGAAAACAAACAAAAAAAATAAGTGATTATAAATTAGCAGAACGTTTCTGGAGGCGGATACAAATCCCATTTTTTGATATTAAAACAGTCTCCGATGACAAATGCAATTGATGATAAGGTATTGATGGTAATAATTGGAAATTTCTAACAATTTTCGATATGACACTTTTCATTTCTAACATAGCAAATCGTTGTCCTATCAATTAAATAAAATACAAGAAATCTTCAATAAAAGAAATTTTAGAATAATTACCGATACAGTTCCTGGAGCCGGCACTAAACGGTAGATAACAAAACGATTGAGATCCATCGAATCGTTCAAAACGTGTCGGATCAAATTGTTCCGGATTTGGGAAATATTCCGGATTACGATGGATCGCATAAATAAACATTGTCAGCGTTAAGCCTTTCGGTAAAATCTCGCCTTCTACAAGAAAAATAAACTAGTTATAAAAACTGCAACACTCAATAAACATCATCCACGTGATTGAAGTGAAACTTCTTCGAAAAAAAGAATAAGAGAGCTTTAGTTTGAGAGACCAATGGAGAAAGTGAGTGAGAGAGAGCACTTTGTATCGTTGTTAGTGTCCAGCCGAAACACGATTTATAACCGAAACCGAAACTGAAACTTCGCCCTACGTCTCGGCTTCGCCCGAAACCGAAACCAAAACTTATTTAGACATGTGAAAATTCCTATTGTATGCTGAAATCTAGTGTATGTTTTACATGTTAGGTATGTATATAGTAAGTTCGTGTTTAATGGAACATAAACACAACACTGAAATGCTTATGTAAGAGAAAACACGTGACCTTAACTCGACATTATAGCGCTGGCTGACGATCACGTGGCACAAACTCATCCGAACAGAGCGCGACAATTCACGAACACTGAGTTTCGGTTGATTTTTGGCCGAACCCGAAACTATGGCCGAAGCTAATCGGTCGGTCACTAATCGTGTATACATCACTCTCTTTAGCTCCACTGACGTCGGCACGTATATCTCTCTCTTTTTCTCTCTCTCTCTCTCTATGTTATATCTTTCTTCTCTCTCATGTAACGAAATGTGCCCAATAAACGTGACGCATTCTTGAATTTTTACTCTCAATTCTCGTCCAATTATCACCGACTAAGAAGTTTCACTTCAGTTTCAAGTACCATAATAGACTTCTTCGGTGATCTCCCTAGCATAGAATGGTACAGGTGGGTATAAACGTAAACCTTCCTTAATAACAAGCTCCAAATATTTCATATTTTTCAAATCATTCATTGTAATTGGACGTGAGAAATCTTTCAGTACTTCCATCTGTTCATCATAGATTTGTTTTTGGATTTCAGGATTCGTTGCAATACAGTACAATGTAAAACTGATTGCTGAAGCTGTAGTGTCATGGCCCTGGAAATTTTGCTTTTTAAACAATTACTCATTTACAAAATTCATTAGTAAATAATTACAGCAAACATAAATGTATCAACTTCTTGTCGAATCTCCTCAACTGTTAGATCTGTATGGTCCAGAAGTAGATCTAAGAACACTTTTCGGCCGGTTATTTTTCTATTCGTATCATTATTAATAGCAGCTTTTCTTGATAATACAACTTTATTTGTGAAACCATGTAAGATTTTCAATGCATGCTTCTCACGTTTATAATCAGCCGTAAAATAATAAAGTGTATCGAACATTTTTATGGGATCAAAGGCTCGTTCAACGATAATATTACACATATCCTTGACACACTTGACGTATTCGGATGTCTGGTAAGTTAATTGGGCATTTATCGGGCTGTCCATTGCAGTTTCTATAAATTATAACAAAATTATCGTATTTCCTCCAAGAAGAAGAAGAAGAAGAAAAAGACCTACCACAAATTATATCCAATGTACATAGCGTAACAAATGGGTAGATATCGATCGAATTCTTATGAATTTCATTTTCTAAATTTCGAACAAGTATATCGCCATTCGATTCAAAAATTTCAATGAATTGTTGCAAGATTTGATAATGAAACGTCGGTGTTAAAATTTTACGATGTTTCTTCCATTTTAAACCGCCACCAGTTAACAATCCAGTACCTAACCAACGATATAGGTGACGGTAATCGATGGATTTTTCTAAAATTTTTGAATTTGTCAACACAAATTGTAAGAATTTGTAATCTGATATTAATAATAATTGTCGTTTTGGACCGATTATCACTCTTACAATTTCACCATACTTTTCCCTATATTTGCTTAAAGTACCCAAAAAATCTGCAAGCAAAACAAGAATTAGAAAAGTTATTCAAATTCAAAACAGGCAAGCGATAATTGAAGCTGAGGAAAGTCCCTCTCTTTGATAAAACTTTGCATACAGGTATTTTTTCAGCTGCCCATATTCACATTAAGGGGGTGAAATTGCCCCTTGAAGTTACCCCCTAAAACACATTTTTCTCTATATCTCGAGAACCAAGCAAGATATCGAATTCAATCAAAAACTAAAATATTCTGCACATCGAGTACTATATTACCACCCAGCAAACAGCACTCTTCTATCTTGCAGGGGTTGAAAAAAATGTAAGGGTAAGTACTTTTTCGCTCCTTGTGTAGGAAAACGAAAAAAATCAATGTTGGAACGGTCTTCGACTCATTCTTATTGTTAGTCGGTTTTTGAGTAACTTCCAAATGAGCTACAAGGTTCTAATTTCGATATAATGTTCTCTGGGAATCCCCCTATAAATTCTTGAAATATTTTTCGAATCGCTTGCCAAATAATGGGCTATAAGAGCTTTTCGTTTGAGATGAGTCACCCTATATAGGTATCTATAATTGTGATCAGCAGTACACGTAGTCTTATCTTAATGAATAGCAATTATATTACCTATTATATGTATATCTATTGACAGTCGGTATTTTTATTTTGCAATCACTGATAACTACGTCCAAGGTGATTTTTCTTTAAAGAAATTACATAATATTATCATTTTTAATTAGAAAATGTAACAACGCTGCTTACATAAAGTAAGTTTTCCCCCAAGTGTCCCTCTCCGATTTTGTCAGACTTGTTATTATTAAGGCTGACTGTCATAGAAGCGGCACCTTCACCAAAAGACAACCCAGTCTTTCACCACTTCTCCCACATTTCTATGCGAGTTAATGTCTGTCCGTGTTATTTCAATTCAATCTCGGAAAAAATAGATTACTTTGGATGCAGATTATGAAAAATCGGTAAAGAAAATTGAAAATCGAAGCGTTCATTTTTGTAGAGTGAACTTTACTCGATATTTTTATAACCGTGATTATTAAAATTATCAACTTTTACACAGAGAATTGTGTGTTAAACCAAACCACTCGTTTCAGCACGAAAAGTTACTTTTTCATTATACAGAGAAAATCCTGTCAAATTTTCAAAAATCCACTCGTGTAATTTTGTATACAGTATACTTCATAACAATACGAACATAGGAGAAACTTTGGCCACGCCTATTTAAACTACTTACATATTAGTTAGAATGAGACAGAGATCTATGGGTGTTTTAGATGAAAAAATATGGTGGTATAATTTCCGCCCTCCCTTAGTGCTTTGACCAAACAAAACAATTTCTTTCGTACGAAAGAGCCTTGAAAACTTTTAATTTTAACAGATAAGAATAAACAGATGGTCAAAGGAATTTGACATCTCATTCTATTATTCATGGAACATCTGTTTAAACAAAGAAGGGACTATCCTCAGGACTAGTCAGGACATTATTCTTTCACACAACAATCTTTATTCGACTAATTGGTAATTATAGCATTAATTCGAGTAAGTCAATCAACTAAAACAAACATGAAATAAGTTGAACTAAATTGATGTATTAAAAAAAAAGATTCTAATTGAATTATTAAGTTAGACAAATAAAGAAATATTTAATGTTGACAAATTGTTACTAATTAATAAGAGTAATGAGTAACATGATTTTCATTAGAATGGATTAGATAATTTTTCAAGCATTTTTATTTTCAAATCTCTTTTCTCTGTTTACAATGCGTTCTCATAAAGGTACAATAAATCAGCTAAATTTATCGATAGAAGAATTATTTATTAATTTTACAAATACAATAGGTAAATTAATTAATTGAAAAAAGGAAAAAAATGACAAAAAGTAATAATGATATACAAATGTTCATCTAATATTTACAAACAATAATAAAATTATAAGTTAAATAAATAAATAAATTATGAAAGAATTGTTTTTAATCATAGCCAATATTGTCTGTAACAAATACTTCCATTTTAATTAAATAATAACGGTAGATAACAAGGGTACAACAGAAACAGCACTTGTTATTTACCTGGAGACAGGATGACAACAAACTAAATTTTGAACAATAGGGTAGTTTTACAACACTTTCAACAAAATATTCAATAGGTAAGAGTAATATGAGGCATTTAAAGGGTAATATAATTGGAAATTGGCAATTTATAAATGTGGAATTTGTTGTGTGAAAGAATAATGTCCTGAGGATAGTCCCTTCTTTGTTTAAACAGATGTTCCATGAATAATAGAATGAGATGTCAAATTCCTTTGACCATCTGTTTATTCTTATCTGTTAAAATTAAAAGTTTTCAAGGCTCTTTCGTACGAAAGAAATTGTTTTGTTTGGTCAAAGCACTAAGGGAGGGCGGAAATGATACCACCATATTTTTTCATCTAAAACACCCATAGATCTCTGTCTCATTCTAACTAATATGTAAGTAGTTTAAATAGGCGTGGCCAAAGTTTCTCCTATGTTCGTATTGTTATGAAGTATACTGTATAACTGTCTTTGGAATCGAAATTAACTATTTCCAGGTCGCTATCTGTTAGTGTGTTTAACTGTCTTATGGAAATTACATGTAATTGGTAGCATTCAGTTCTGATGAAAGTCAGCCTCAATTATAAAGCTGATTATACAACCAAGTGTATCTCATTTATGGGACGTTATTAAAAAAAAAAATGCAAATACGATTTTTTCCCTACCACTAGCACTTCTTACAATAGTGCTAATTTTATCAATAGACAATTAACCTTTCAATATGTGACAAAAAGAGCAAGCATGCCCTAGGATTTGGCCAAGAATGACATATTATAAGATGAATAAAATCGGAGGGGGACACCTAGGATGGTTGGCTTACCAAAGAGTGATAGAACTTGTTTAACCATCGAGAATGAAATTTTAAAATTTGAAATTAAACAATTTAAAATTTTCACGCGTACACCTTTATTAAAGAATGTACCTGAAGGGAAATTAATTTTTGAAATTTTGCTATTTACTGGTTGCATATAATCAATTTTGTCATGTGTTATGTAACAAAAAATACCCATAAATTAATAAAATAACCTAAATGTAATTGGTGTCATTAAAAAAAGTTGTTCAATGTCAGTATGAAATTTTGAAAAAACCTAATAGTAAAAGTTAAGATAAAGTTTAAATAATTCAATACAATATACATTAAGTAATTGATAAATGAATAAAAGTAAAAATTATTTATAATAAGAATACCTCTATTTGTAAAATCAAGAGCATGGCCAATAATTGGTACACTAGGTGGTGATTTAAAATTTCTTAAACGCCAATTAAACAAATAAACATTATAATAATACCATTTGAAAAAATACACTATTATTACAACAATTATTGTTACAACAATGAAATTCATTATTAATTTTCTTTAATTATTTTATTCATATAACTTATATGACCACTATACACTATACTTACATTAACACCATAACGTGTTAAAATGTACCGCATCCTATAAAAATGAGCCTCCCTTCCAACATTTTTCCTTGTTCCGATTATAATTTTTTTTTCTTGACATTTCACTTGAATTTTCCCCATGTCTAATTGATTTAAACATTTAAAATCCTATACTTAAACAACTATTTCCACTTATTATTTGAATAGAAACACTTTTCTAACATTAGGATTTGTTGACAAGACACCATAACTATAATAAATTCATAATGATTTTGATTAATATACCATTATTTAGGTAATAAATGATATCGTTGATGATTTTGAAATTGTGCACGTGTAAGATAGCAAGCGCATGGTCAAGGTCTTTTGGAAATTTCAGTTTCACTTCACCAAGGTCTCGTACGTATACGATTTTTGTTTTTGTATACATGTGCTATTTTATTGTGGTCGGTTTTAATTTGAATCAAAACGAGCCTTGAATTATACATAAAATGTACCAACACTTATGTATTACATTTAATGAATCATAAAAACTTTTACCTACTTTTTTACTGGAGCAAATCGGATGAAATAATATGTTTTGACTGGACTTGCATAGGCGTAGTTAAACGTACAAATGAGGGTGCCAAGGTCCAAAAACAAAAAAAACTAAATTAAAAAAACAAGTTGTGTAATTATTCAATTGCAATATGTATATTTAAATGTGAAAACATAAAAAATAGGTATCTTACCTAAGCGAAAATTAAAAGAGAATTACTACGTTCAATAGATACTAATTTCATCCATACATTTCAAGTATTCTCAGGGTAATCCCTTAACAACATTTTAGTACAATTAGAACCTCGTAGCTCATTAGGAAGGCGGCCGAAAACGCTCGCTGCTACCGATATCGCGATTTTCAAAAAACAGCTGCACATTTAAAATGACTAAAATGCCTCTAAGATTTTTGCAATTGTTTTTTTTTCGGGTTTGTCTATTAAACGGCATTTAATGTTTCACTTTTTTAGAATTCAATGGAAAAAGCGTAAAAAACAATGCTTAAAGGGTCTTGGAATCAATCTTAGTCGTTTTGCGTGTTTAGCTCGTTTTTGCAAATTGCAGCATTGTCCAAAGCGACCGTTCTAATTTTGCTAAAATGTCCGACATATCCTCCAAATATTATTCGAATCTCTTTATAACTAATGGGAGTTCCATAAGAAATGACCACATTTAAGAAATACCCTTGGTATATAGAAATAGATTAGTCTTGATATTAGCCTTTGCATTATAAATTCTTCTTGGTGGTGCTAATTTAGATTTCGAGGGTGCTTACTATTACCAGGTACCCACCTAATGAAATCTATGTCCACTTATAACACAAGCTAAAAACTTTTCAGTTTACATCCATGTTTTGAAATACTTTCCTCATAAATCATATTTTTAGTAAATCTTGCTCTCAAGTGGTGGAAGGAAAATCGATATGGAAATTTCAGTCACGATTTAAGCCATTTTTGTTCTAAATTATCAGTTTTCAATATATTTTACTACAAAACTGTGTAAACTAAGCGACTCAGAAGTTTTGAGTGTTTTTTTGACTTAAGTCCTTGATTTTTGGCTTAAACTATAAAAAAATATTGTTTGTAAATCACGAATTCTTAGCAGATGAGTAACCATGTACATTTTCCATTTCATTTTGCTGATGGGTATATTTTCTTAGTGTTTCCAGATTTAGCGACCAGGCTGGTATACAGGGCATTTGGTCTAAGTATAGTGAGTCCTAACAAACTCCTATTAGTCGACAAGCGATTCGAGAAATATTTTAGGGATTTATAGAAGAGTCCCTAGGGAACATTTTAGTAAAATTAGAACCTCGTAGCTCATTTAAAAGTTGGTCAAAAAATGATCGTTTTGGATAATGTCGCAATTTTCAAAAACGAACAAAACACGCAGAACGACTAAAAATGACTCAGAGACCTTCCCAACATTGATTTTTTTCGTTTTTCTCCATTGTATTCCAGAGAAAATACGAAATATTTCCACCTGTTTCAGAATAAAATGGAGAAAAACGAAAAAAATCAATTTTGGGAGGATCCTAAAGTCATTCTAAGTCGTTTTGCATGTTTAGTTTGTTTTTGAAAGTCAGTACATCGTCAGAAATGAGCGTTTTTTGACCAACTTTCAAATGAGTTAGGAGGCTCTAATTTTTCTGACATGTTCTTTAAAGACCCTCCTACAAATCCTTAAAATATTTTTCGAATCGCTAGTCGACTAATAGGAGTTTCTTAGAACTCACCATACTTAGACCAAACACCCTGTATAATTTATAATGATAACGTAATAAATAAAAAAAACATAGAGAGTAATTTATTTTCACAAATAAGCATTTATTTATAACTATAATCCAAGAAAATAGCTAGTCATCAATGATCTTTGCAACATTGCGTTTTTTAATCACGTATAAAATTTTACAATGAAAACCACTTATATGCAGTCTGTCGTACGTTTCTAAGGAGTACTCTTTATTTTGCATTCATGCGAAAAATAATCGTTAAATAGAGTTTAAGGTGAGCACCTTGAAGATCCATTGGGAGTAGAATTGTAGAAGAGCCCCTCTTAAATTTTCCTAGAATCATTTTTGATTAATGGAAATGAGCATAAAAACAACTGTAGAGGAAGAAGGGAGCATCAATTATAAGTATAAGCCTCTTATGGTACCAGGGGCGGACTGGCATTGAGTGACTGGTCTGAGCGGGAAAGGTATGCGGCCTGATCCAATCTCTGTGCAATATCACTAATACTCAATTTTAGTGAATTTTTGAGTTAACCTTCTTAGTTTTGGTCAATTTTTAGCCTGTTTTTGTAGTCCTAAGTCATCAGTTTTTATAGCGAATTTACTACTAATATATGAAAAGGAGATACTTAAACTCGCCTCGGTAAAACCTTGGCTTATATCGAACTAACAATAGACTTACACATACATGTATGTAAAACCGTATACAGATCTCCACTTAAATGTCTGTAAATCTATGTTTGGGTAGATTGAAGGCAAGGCCTTGCTAAGGCGAGCTTAAGTAGGGGAAGGAAAACCGGGTCTTAGAGGACTTTCTATATTAGAAACCCTTAAAACTTGAAACCAATACTTCAGTAGAAGTAAATCAAAATGATTATATCCTTGATATGAGAGAAGGCTTCGCTTCATTATTTTGCACAGGGCGCCACTAAATATAGCATCGGCTTTGGTTATAAAGGATCGGTTAAATCAACCCGAATTACTCCGCCTCTGTATAGCACATGAGCGAGCCTTGGTTATCAAATTAGTTGCCTACCTAATCAACACTTGTCCGTTGTTTTAATCCAATTCTAACACCATTAACACTCTTCAGAATAGTCTCAGCAGCTAGAACTAGTTCATGTTTTGGTACAATTGGCATTAGTACAAAATTACGTAAAATTTTCGAAATTAAACATTTCATTTCTAACATTGCAAATTTTCGTCCAATACAATTCCTTGAACCTGCACTAAACGGTATATAAGAATACAGCGATTGTGTTGTATCCAAATTTCGGAAACGATCCGGATTGAATTCATCCGGTTCTGGATAGAATTCCGGATTACGATGTAAAGCATATGGAAGTAATGTGATACTAATACCGGCTGGAATTGTTTTCCCATCTGAAAATGGAAAAAATTATTAATTTTGAATTTTGATCGGTGGGTAATAAAGTAATAACGTACCAAATTCGATATCTTCGGTAGTTTGTCGGCCGAAAAACGGAACTGACGGATACAATCTTAGAGTTTCTTTAATTACATTCTCTAAATAATTCATATCTTGGAGATTTTTCATTGTTGTTTCACAATCATTGATGTGATCACCGAAAATTTCGATTTGTTCTTGATAAGCTTTCTGTTGAATTTTTGGATTATTTGCAAGGCAATATAGCGTGAAACTGATTGCAGCCGATGTGGTTTCATGTCCCTAAAATTTCACAATTTTCAAACTATCTTCAAAATATTGAAATTGCTTACTTCAAACATGAAAGTATCGACTTCTTCACGAATATCGGCATCAGTTAATGGTTCATCATCAATTCGAATTTGTAATAACAAATCTAAAAATGCCAGTTTCTTATTGTTTGTTCGTCTCCCTAAATTTTCTTCCAGTTGTTTTCGTCGACTCTTTATCACTTGGTCTGTATGATCGTGGATAATTTTCAAGGCTCTCTTCTCTTTACGATAATTCTCTGTAAATCTATAGAATAATCGAGTTGCTGCGAATGCTTGTTCAATTATAATACGACCCATTTCTTTAACACTAGCAACATATTCTGATTTCGCATTGATTTGTGCGTTCACAGTTGTACCCATTGCTGTTTCACAAATTATATCCAACGTACATAGCGTTATATATGGATATATATCAAAATTATTATGATTTGGAATAGTTTTTAATTTATCAATGAGAATTCGACCAACATCTTCGAAAATATTGATAAACTCTTCCAGGATTTTAAAATGAAATGTTGGTGTTAAAACCTTGCGCCGTTGTCGCCATTTATTACCTTAAATTATAAAATTATTATTATATCTCAAGTATTTGATTTTAAAACAAATATTGAAATAACACACCTGAGCTTGTCAATAACCCAGTACCTAACCATGGTTCAAGTAGTTGATAATCGGGTGATTTTGATAATATCTGATTAGACCCTAATATGTATTTAATAAATTTTTGGTCTGATACTAGCAGTTCATCATGCATGCCTAATTGCATTTTTACAATACCACCATAGATTTTTGTATAGTTTAAAAGTGTATCTTGAAGTCCTGAAAACTTTCACTTTAAATTTAATTCAATCTAATCTAATTACTTACCGATCGTAGAAGTTAATTCCAATGAATTGCCAACGAGAGGATATCCCGGTGGTCCTGGTACAGTTTTGAAATATTCTCGTTTCTTTCGTTCATTTTTATTAAAATATAAACAAACTGTATAAATTACAATGAGGAATGTTATGAGAGATGAGAGTAAATATTCTAAAAACTCCATATTTTTTGTTGTAGCGCTCGAGACTAAAGTCCAAAGTCGTGATGTTAGAGGTCAGTTTACCATTAAAGAAACACCCACATTATCAACCAATCGCAGATCGCAGTACAATATTTAAATCAAAAAAAATAAACTTTCGCTTTTAATTAAAAATTCTTTATTTATTCTAATTAGAAAAATATATGTTTATAAAAGAGAGAATATGCTAAATTTTTTGTTACAGTCTTGGTTTCAGGCCAATACGTATCCCATTATCAGACTTGAGTATAGTTTCGGCAACCAGTTTTAATTCGTGCCGTGGTGTTGATGGTGTCAATTCGAAATTTCTCACAACTTTTGATATTGTACTTTTCATTTCCAACATTGCAAATTTCTGTCCAATACAATTTCTTGGACCAGCACTAAATGGTATGAAAGAATACGGTGTCTTACCATAGTTATGTTCAAAACGTTCAGGATCGAATTTATCCGGATTGTCCCAGAATTTCGGGCTTCTTTGGATACCAAAGCAGAACATGTTGATGTTGACACCTTTGGGGATCACTTGACCATCTACAAACACGAAAAAAAAATATAAATTCAAAGTTTCAGTTTCCTACCGGGTGTATCACGTAAGAAGAAAAATTCTTACGGAAACTTTTCAAGGACTTGTAAGGGAGAACAATTTAGCAAATTTAGAGCCTCGAAGCTGATTTGGATGTAGGTCAAAAAAAACGTTTGTTTTAGACAATATCGGGATTTTCAAAAGCGAGCTAAAGACGCAAAACGACCAAGAATGATTCGAAGATCCTCGCAAGATTATTTTTTTCGTTTTTCTGCATTGCATTCTCGAAAAAAATCCAAAAATTTCCCACCTATTCCAGAATTAAGTGGAGAAAAACAAAAAAATCAACGTTGGGACGGTCCTCGAGTCATTCTAAATCGTTTTGCGTGCTTAGTTCGTTTTTGAAAATCACGACATTGTCGGAAGCAAGCTTTTTTTACCAGCTTTCAAATGAACTACGTGGTTCTAATTTTACTAAGATGATCTTCAGCTACCCTCCTATGAATCTTTGACATAATTTTCGAATCACTCGCCAAATAATGAGTGTTGCCATAAGAAACTTTTCGTCTTACGTGACTCACCCGGTGCATGACAAAAAATCTCTTGGTAAGTGACGGTAGTTCAGACTACTCGAAGATTTGATTTTAAAATACTTAGTAAAATTTGAAAACTTCAAATCAAGACTGTAAGAAGTCCAAAATTTACAAAAAAATACATTTCTTTGGGACTTTTTGCATAAGAATGTCAAAAAACTAAGTATTTCATGTGTTAAGCAGAAATTCAGTTTAAGTATTGCGAATTTTCTACAATGGATCTAACAAAATAGAAACTTGAAAGCCGAAAAAGTGCAGTTTTGTTATTTGTGAAAATAAGCATAAGATTTGTCAAATATGTATAAATCATGACATTTTTCTATCAAACTTATTAAAATTTGGACCAATGATTATTTTTTAGACTTATTTAAATTAGCAAAAAATTCTTATACTTATTTTTACCAGCCTACAAATGAGCTACGTGGCTCTAATTTCACTAAGATGATCTTCAGCTACCCTCCTATGAATGCTTGAAACATTTTTCGAATCACTCGCGAAATAATGGAAGTTGCCATAAGAAGTTTTTCGTCTTACATGACACTCGGTACATGACAAAAAATCTCTTGATAAGTGAAAGTCGTTATTTTAATAATGAAATTTTCACATACTGCTCGAAGATTGGACTTTAAAGCAGTAAAATTTGCAAAATCGAAACCAAGACTCTGAGAAAAATTACAAAAAAATACAATTCTCTGGAACTTTTTGTACAAGAAAATGCTTTCTATGCCCAAGAAACTAAGTAGCTCATGTGTTAAGCAGAAATTCAGTTTAAGTATTAGGAATTTTGTACAATTTGAAAGCCGAAACTTATCAAAATTTGGGCCAATGATAAGATTTCTTTAAATTGGCAAAAAATGCTTATACTTACTGAAGACAACCTCCTGGTCGGTGATGCGAGCATAGAAGGGCACAGACGGATAAAGTCGTAACGTTTCCTTAATTACCAACTCTAAATATTTCATTTCTTGTAATTTCTTATAAGTAATTTCTGGATATTTCTCATCACCAAAAATATGATATTGTTCCTCCAATACTTTCTTTTGTACATCTGGATTATTTGCTAAACTATACAATGCAAAACTAATACCAGATGCTGTTGTATCATGTCCTTCAAACATGAATGTATCAACTTCTTCACGGATATCTTCATGGCTTAATTGTGCACCATCAACACTGGCTTGTAATAATAAATCTAAAAATGCCATTTTCTTCTTCACACCAAAATCATCATCAACAACATTATTCTGTTTTTGCGTTAGAATTTCTTCACGTCGTCGATTAATAACATTGTTTGTATATCGATGGAGAATTTCTAAGCAACTTTTTTGTCTTTGATAATCTTTCGTGAATTTGAATAGAAAATCATTGTTTTTCTGCGGTGCAAATGCACGTTCCATTATAATTCGGCTCATCTCTTTCACACTGATAACGTAATCTGTATCAGCATAAATTTGGGCATTGACTGAAACACCCATTGCCGTTTCTAAAACGTTTTAAAATAACCATTAGGAAAATCATAGAAAAATTATTCTTTAGACTTACCACAAATAATATCGAGAGCACATAAAGTGACTATTGGGTATATGTCGAGATCATCCCCTGAGACTTTTTGGATTTTCTGCATTTTTTCAATCATAATATCACCAGCAGACTCGAACGATTGGATGAATTGTTCTAGAATTTTGAAATGAAAAGCTGGTGTGATAATACGACGATGTTTCTTCCATTTTGCGCCTGAAATTTTCATTTGCATTCAGTTTTTTGAAAATACTTTGAAATTTTGTAAAACTTACCTCCACTTGTTAACAATCCAGTACCTAACCATGGCCATAATGAACGATAATTACGGGATTTTTCTATAACTTTAGTTGAACTCAAAACAAATTCTAAAAATTTATAATCGGACACTACCACCATTTTGTGAAATGGACCAATTTGTACTTTCACCAAATCACCATATTCTTGTTGATAGCGTATCATAGTATTCAAAAGACCTAAATTGGTTCAATTAGATTTTTTTCTTCAATCTTTTTCTTTGCCAAAATAGAGAACTAACCTTTTGTCTTATCCTTAAAGTCTAAGGCATTTCCAAGTAATGGCACCCCTCTAGGTCCTGGGATTGTCGAGTAGAAAGCCCTTAATTTTCTTTGTTTCAAATATTGAAACCACCATATTAGAATTGGTACAACGCAAAAAATCGCAAAACAATCTAAAATTAACGACATCTTGTTACTTTTACAATATATTATCACCTTTTTTCGATAATCCTCTAATGGAGGGGTATTTATATATATCGAAGGAAATCCCCTCTATGTTTTTTGTTGTGATTTTGACGAAACTTACAAGAATTTTTGTACAAAGTCCAATAATAATAATAATACTAGTAATAATAATAATAATTTTAAAAGATCGTTGTAAAAATTATAAGGCTGAACAAGAATCAGCCAATCAGAATTGAGAATGATATCTGAAGTGGCTTTTTGGAGAAAAAATCCACAATTTTCGTACAATTTTTGATAATTGTCAGAACAATCTAAATTTGAAGATGTGATGGCAAATTTACGTTAGGGGTATTTTGAAAAAAAATCATAGGGTGGTTTGCATCTTGTATTTCCTATAATCAAATGTTGTGATTCACAACAGGGTCATTTGAGAGAGAATCCAAAGGAGATACAGAGACCTTTAGACTTTGTACCAATGACTTAAAGATTTTTACTGTCTGGATTTTAGAATTTTAATAAACAACAAAATCATTACTAATAAAACAGATTGAATTCATAAATATTTAATTTTATTTAGCGACAATTTTGTAATATTTTTCAATGATTATCTTCTGATAAGAAATAAACTACTTAATTGATTGTGAGTTTTAGAATGCTTAGCGCAAAGATAATTCATTAATGTGATGCAGGTGTGTACGATAAGATTGTTGGAAGGATAAACGATATTTCACAAAATCGAGCTTGTAATGTTTTAAAAATACTAGATATTAGTCTATTATGTTCAAGAGTTATCTGTCGAGTTACAAACACCATTGTGGATGCAATGTATCCCTTAAAAATGTATGCTAAAATTTTTGCAAGACCTTGGTGTGGATTATGGAAAAACAATAAACAATTGTAAGCGTTTACCGGTGTTCCTCAAGGAAATTAGTACTTCAGATTTCAATTGTGTTTTTTTTTTGTCTGTTCATCTGTCAAAAACACTTCATTGAGAGCAAACAAGTAGTACCTAATCACATTAGATAAATAATAAATTGTCACAATTGTATCTGATAACAATGACAATGAAAGAGAGCAAAAATTATAATTATGTATGTGATTATCCGTTGATATTATCGCTACTGATAAAATTCTCTCAAAACACCTGCAAATAGAATTAAAATAAGTAGACTGATTGTAATGTTGTAACAACAAAAAAAAAATAGTATAAGTGGAAGAAGATAAAGGTACCACTTCCTGTAATCTCAATTACAGTTTCTCAAAACTCTTTAAATTGTTTAATGGAGAAGAGCTGTGACTCCAAACTATGCCAGGTCCTGGCTGTTGGACATTGCTTAGGTTTCTGAAAATACGCATACAGAATCAAAAATAACGACGTAATCATACAATGGAAATTTAGCGAAACGATGGAAAAATTTTGCCCAAAAGAAGTCAAAAGGTTTGGTAGTAAATACGTCAAAACCTTTGACATTTAGGGAAATTGTAGTAAAATAGTTATTTATACAACAAGTGCATTAGAAGGCGAATAAGACGCGAGAGGAAACATTTACACACGAGGCGTTGTTAACCGAGTGAAGTAATTTCCTCGGGCGTCTTATTTGCCCTCTAACGCAAGAGTTGTATAAAAAAATTATCCAACACCGAACACAACACCATTTCAAATAATTTTGAAAAGTATTTGTAATTTCCAATAAATTGATTTCACAAGTAACAAAACCTAGAACAAAGGAGGCTTGATAGGAATGCAAAGTTCTATAACACACTAGTGTGTTATATCTATAGTGTGTTATAGATATAACACACTAGTGTGCTATAAGGTGCTTTACTAATTTAAAATCGGTATAGTTAAGGCCTCTTTATACAACGGTGTTGGATAAAATAACAATTAAATAATTTCTATGAATGGACTGTTTCTGTTATAAAATTACTACAAAATAACGTTTACTGATAACTTTATTCTAATTTAGGCAATAATTTGGTAAATAACGCGAAAAATTGTAATCAACAAATTGTTTTGACGGTCTATGAACTTTATTTGATTTTATTTTAAGTGTTTTTAAGACCGAATAAATTATGACAAATGAAACATTGCATATAATCTATCATCAAAATCGTAAAACAATTATTGAAACTGATTAAAGCGAAAAAAATTACATAATTTTTTCTATCAATAAGCTATTATTAAAACACATCCTAAAATAATAGAGCTTTTTTCAACAAATAAAATAGAAAATACTAAATCTATCCAACTAAATCTAGTCCACTTTAAATAATTATCGTATTTTAAGAATAGAGGCAAAATATGAGACAGCAACTTAAATTTTTATCCAACACCGTTGTATAAAGAGGCCGTAACAATACCGACTTTAAATCAATAAAGTACCTTACAAAACACTAGTGTGTTATAATACCTATAACATACTAGTGTGTTATAGGTATTATAACACACTATAGAAATTTATCTTTTCTAGCGCGTAGTGAAGTCAACGCGTGGTGTGTAGACAAGCATGATATTTTGTTCTAATATTCACACCACTGTATAGGGACAACATAGTAACTTTCCATGACAACTAAAAATCAAGCCTTCTTTGTTCCAATTTATTACTTGTCAATTAAGTGTATTGGTAATGATAGATATGTCTTAAAATTATTTAAAATTGTTTCGGTCTTGGATAAAAATACAACATAAGGATTAACGCCTCGGGGGTAAACTTTTTGTCTCGCATTTTATTTGCCTCTCATAGTACACGTATTGTATAAATTAGGCTATTTTTAATATTAAAGGACTTAGGATCGATTTCACCAACTTCGGTTAAATTTTAACGAACAAATAAGTCATACAGACGATTGTTTCTAACTATTCCTTAGGCTTAATTGAAGTTAGTGAAATCGTCCCTTAGTGATAAAAAAAAAATTGCTAAAATTAGCATTAAGCTCAGCATTGTTCTATCAATTGTGTAAATTCTCTTTGTTAATGAAACAATAATTAAATTTTATGCATTTTTAATATCAGTTGTGCATTTTACATTTATTTACAACAAAATTATTCTAGTAAGAATATATCGTTATAATCAAATTTCTCTTGTACGCGATTGGCTAAAACTGTGGGCGGGTAACAAATACGATAACCTTTTTTGACTTCTTGCTGTTTATGTTTTTACAACTATAACAAGGATTTCTTCTACATATATTGATAAGAACTATAATTAATATACTGGGTACTCTAGAAAATATTAAAAGAAAGCAGATGCGCTTATACTTTGATAATAAGATTTAAAAATAGACTTTCTACATTGATAAGATAGTCTAATAACAATTACAAATTGTCGAAAATTGGATTAGCTTCATTACTTACTTGTGAAAAAAGAAGATAATAAATAATAATAAAAAAATTTTGTTCAGGATATCTGTATAATAGAGAAAGATAATTATAGCATGTAGCATATAGCAGCTCATGAGTTAAAGAAGTGTAGGATGCTGATCTCACACCAATACATCATTAAGAAAAAGATATAGGAGAGAAAGAAGAAAAGATATGAGAAAATGAAAGAAAAAAAGGAAAAAAAACGAATTATCACAAGTGCTCCAGTTTCCCAGTGATTATACACAAGACCCCCCTGATAAGTTTCTAAAATTTTAGAGACTAATCTTTATCTATCAGGAGAGTCACCTTTCAGTTACCTGCAAATAACTGTCTCAGTCATTTTTCCATTTGTTTTGTATATAAGACGGAGACAGTAATCATAACGTCATCTACGAAATGAGTTGCGTGGTAACTTGCGCAATGGCTGTTCTATACTTGTCTCTTTTCAATTATTAAATATAATAAAATTGTAAAGAGTGAGATAGATATCTCTGTCAGTATCTTGTAGTCTCGATAATTAGTCACGAAAAAATTAGCAAATATCTTTTAGGCAAATTGAACTTCTAAACATCAAGAAATGCGATTTTGCGAATCTCAATTCTTATCTAGTTGATAGCACAATTTCGGCTATAATTAATCATCAGGAAATCAATTATGAGTACTTAATATTTCGTTTTATTTTTAAAAAAATAATCAACTTCAACTTATCAAGAGATATATTTAATTTATTGATCTCACTATTTATCCTTTTGTTTTCAATTGCTGTAGAAAGTTGGTATGTGACTGGCTTAATCACGTTTTTTTTTGGTCTCATGAGTAATTGTAATTACAGATTAACACTTCATATCTCAAGTGGGAAAGTTTTTGGAATTAATTTCAATTATATCACTCAATCTCCACTCAGAACTGCATGTTTCCTTATTACTAAGCAGAGAGATTTTTCCCGATATGGGAGCTCTGACGCCACTGTTCCGGACTATCCTATATGTATAAGCACTTTACAGTCACGCTTGATCTCCATCGTTCACTCATTGGAGTTGTGATTGTAATTTTACAATCATTCAACGTAGTTGATGAAGTGAACGAGCGACATCACAAACAATAAACAAAATGGTCCACTGTAGCTGATATTTTCTACCTCTACTAAGTTTTTTTTTATTACAAATTTAGCAGATGGGTTGCAATTTTTGATAGATTACAGGGCGTTTTTTTTATCTGATTATCGTTTAGGTTAAATTTATAAAAAAATTCCGTTCCGTTTTTCGTTCCAGCAAAAATAACAGTTTTTCGGTTTTCGGTTCAGTTCAAAATGATTAATTTTCAAATTTTCAAATTTCACTCTAAAAGGTACAATACATAAGAGCACGTTTTAATCTTACTTTTTTCTAAATTACTAATCCAAAATTATAATTTTGACCCATGAGTTTCATGCATGTGTACACTCAGAGTATTCCATAAGCAGCTGTAATATATAATCGCCTCTTTATCATGCTATATTGACACGTGTTAAAGTTTTATAAAGAATACTTTTGTTACTTTTACGTAAAGAGGCTTTTAGATTTAGATTCAATATAATTCCAGATAAATTATCAGGAATTATTTGATTAAACTATGATTAATATGAATTTCGTCTTATCGTCATAATGATATGAAGTGCTTTTTGACAAAGATCATAAATTAACATTTTTATCTGACACGATAAAAATCGCGAAAATTTCGCCACATTATTTGATCTATTCTACATAGCTGTATGCTGTATTGGTAATTGAAAATTGAAATGACCATTTTGGTGAAAAATTCCTAAAAAACTATGCAGGTTGAAGAAAAAAATTTGATTTCAATTACGGGTAGAGCATGTTTTTTTTTTTGGTTCAGACGTGTAAAAATAGTAAGAGTTTCTAGCACGAAGAAAACACAACACCTTTGACTAAGCATGAAAAGCATTAATTTAATACCGAGAAAAAAATAGGAATCTGGTTTCAATTATTACAATTAAATTTGCCATGCTTACCAACAATTGTGTCAAAAATGTAGGTACTTGATCCAATAGTAAGTCAATGCTTGGCTCGCGGATTAGTTATTCTAAATAAGTGGTTTGTAGCTTAGCATGCTTAGTTAAAGGTGTTGTGTTTCTCATATATGATACTATGCTGATGCATGGGTATTGTGATAGCAGAAAATCTTGCAAACTGTAGGAATTTTTTCTCAATTTTTTTCTTGTATAACTCATTATTTTTACATGAATACCGTATTCGAAAATGCAAGAAAATTGGGAGTGCTACGAAATAGCTACTAATGGAGCTGTTTTGAGAAATATAGAAACACGAATCTCAGAGCTTTTCGAAATTTTCGTAAGCAAAAAAATGTATAAATTTTATGCGTTACCTTTAATTCAGCCTGTTTACGCTTTAGTTAAATTTGCTTAGATAACTAAACATACATCCATCTATAAATTTTGCTTGCATAAAATACCTTTTTTTTCTTTTGATAGTCTTTTTTATATCACTGAATTTCGGCTCTTTCATGCGTTCTTGCAATTACTGCTCTTTCATTATTATCTGATAATAATCTCAGTTTTTAGTAGACAGTTATAAAGGGAAAAGTGTGTCTTTCAAATTTTACAATTTACAGTTTTAAATTCTTGTAAATATATGTAAAGAATTGACGCATTTTTGCAATCTTTCATTTTCGATAGGGTTATCTAGAAGAGCTTTGAAGTTATTCTTTTAGATTGATTAGCAAAAATAAAAAATGATATAAATAGAAAATTGAATTTATGGCAAAGTTCATCTTTTGCCTCAAAATTAAAAAAAAGTCAATGTCATTTACAAAGGCAAAGATAGTGGCTAAAAACTGGATCTACCTACATAGAAAATTGGAGTTTGTTAGTTTCTTCGTCTCGATTGCCTCCTGAGACTTTCTGAACTGTAAAATTCATTATCTCTCAGGAAAACTTACATATTTCGACTTGCGACAGAGTTCCTTTGCATAGGTAGGTGAGACTATTATTAATGATATCTTCTCTTAGTACACATGATCTGCAGTTTTAGTTTGTTCCTAATTAGGTCAAAAAGATTGTTAATATTAATAATCAAAGAACAATGACTGACTTTGCTCCCAGTGGAGTATTTTATTGCTCTTTTCCCACCCGCATATCGTCCTTCTTTTGCAACCTTTTTCATTACTTTCTAGAGTTTTAGAGCGTGACTTTGCTCCCAGATGCTGTTCATGAGGTTTATTTTTAAAGACTCTCTAGCACACAAATCTAGAATCAAGAAATTGAAAATAGTTCTGTAAATAAGTGAAAAAGAAAATAGCCCACGTCTGATGTAACTAGCGATGATTTGTTTTTTACAGTTACAGAATACCACCTTTTTTGATTTAATTTGTACAGTTTTGATGAATTTTTAAGGCTTATCAGTTATCAGCACCATAAATAGAATTTTTCACCAGTAAGCTTGGTCATATAATGGAGCTTCTTCTTATCTTCAAAATTAATCGATAACTATCTAACAACACAAGCATGCTAATTTTTTTGTCTTATTCATATGTATTTTGTTATTGACATTTTTTTTTCCTCATAAACGTAAGATAAAAAACCGTGTAACAGCTTGTTTGAAGGCTTATTCATGGGCAGATAGGAGTCGGATACCGAAAAATTCACTTTTTCTGGATTTGAGTCCTATTCTCTCATGGATTGACTTTCAAACAAGCTGTCCTATGATTTTTTCATCTTTAAAATTGTAGACATAGCATTGCTTGGCATTTGTTGGCATGCTACGAAATTATCCGCTGTAATTCAGGATTTCATCCAAAATTTTCCAAAACAAAACACTCAGTCGGATGCACAGTAAAATGCTCGATTCAGCATTAGTTACTTAGCTTTAGTATCTCAGAATTCTCAGAAGAAAACTGAGACATCGGTGAGTAAATATTTGCATTTTTTCGGGCATCGAATAGAAAGTTATCTAGTGCAGACCCTTAAATTATCAACCTCAAAGATTTTAAATATTTTCTGTAGTTTGCTATCAAATTCGCCCTGTTTTAAACAACTTCTGATCTCACCACTGTCATTCTTATAGATTGCCAGTAATATTGATAAATAATTGTTTTATATTAAAGTGCAAAAAATAAATTAGAACATGTAAATATTTTTCGATAATCAATAATAAAAATAAGAAAACAGAAAGAGAAAGTTGGTATTTTTATTTGCAATAAACATATTTTTTACGATTCATAAACAATAATATTGATAATTAAAGTACTGATTATTGGCATAAATTCGCGTTTATTTATAGACTTTTAAATTTAAATTTTAAATACAAAATTTCGTGAAAGCAAAAGTAAAAATTTAATATACATTCTCTGCATGTGCATCGATTAATTAATTTATTATAATAAAAATCAATGAACTGATAACACGATCTACAAAAGGTCATACATATTAATTATCTTAGGTTGCAATCTTTTTTTTGTGTGTGTTTATATGTACATAAATTGGTAAAAACTGCAAATTAGAAAGGAAAAAAACGTGTGTGCACTTTATACGAACATCATAAAATTTTGCACGTGTATTATCATTGATAAAATTCGTTATCTATCATATTATAAATACAATTCCGCCATACACGTGTTGTGTATTAGTTGTTTTTTGATAATATTCAAATTTACTGTTTTACTATTGTTCTTATTGCGATTTTTTCCACTTTGATGCGTTCTTATATAATTTATTTATAGAGCCATTGCTAATTTCCAAATTTATTTATAATGATGTAATCGGGTTTAATTTTAAATGAGTTTTTATGCTAAAAAATTTTTACGGTTTATGGATAAAATAAGAGTCTAATTTCTTTTGTAAACAAAAGTCAGTCTCTTATCGTAATTGTATGAATTTCTATAACATCAAAATCGAAGACAATTCTTAATTATTTGAACAATATCACATGTAATGATGAGTGTTATAATATTGTTCCTAAGTGCATTTAGTGTTTTTACATTTATATTATGGTGTTATTTTTATATTAATAGAAATAGAGAGTTTTATAAGAATATTCCAGGACCTCCTGGATTACCACTCTTGGGTAATGTACTACAATTAAGAAATACAACAGGTGAGTTCTTCTATTAAGTCTCTTCCAAATAATAAATTTAAATAATGCATAATTTAGAATTGCTGGATAATTTCCTAAAATATATCAACGATTATGGTGGTCTTGTTCGAATAAATGTTGGACCAGTACGAAAATTTCTAATTGTTACCGATTATAAATTATTAGAATTCTTATTGAGTACAAATAATGTTTTAACAAAATCGAAAGAATATAAACATTTTCATAGTTGGTTAGGTACTGGTTTATTGACTAGTACTGGTGTAAAATGGAAGAAACATCGTAAAATTATTACACCGACATTTCATTTTAAAATCTTGGAACTATTCATTGATATTTTCGAAAATTGTGGTGATATTTTAGTACAAAAATTATCGAAAAATCAATGTAAAAGTCTTGATATTTATCCGTATTTATCGTTGTGTACATTGGATATAATTTGTGGTAATTAAATTAAAAAAATCTTTGAACAGGATGAGCGTAATTTCTAAAATATTTGCACTTTCAAAAAGCTCTCTATCTGCTGTTCTTACCGTAATTTTTGTATTATTTTAGTTGCAAAATTTTTAAAAAGCTCCTCTAGAAACGGTAGAGAAGGAAAATTTTGGGCTCACAATAATTTTACAAGAGAATTCAGGTACAGATTTACGCTTAGCCTTTATGGGCTGCAACCTAGGGTCCCAATCAATCGGCCTCACTTGGCTCCCAAGAGAATGAAAATAAAAATAATTAAAATTCAAAATACAAGAAAAGAGTATCCTGGTTAGTACAATCACAGTATACACCCTGGTTGTCCGCTCAACATAGGGATAAGGAGTGCCTTGTGTTGAATTAAGTACACCTTCTCCTCAATGCTCTAATGCTCAATGCTCCTTTGTTTTTTTAAGATGTAGAAACGCAAGATAGCGCTTTGGGAAGACTATTTTGAAGTGCATCATAAAATTGCTTCTGTTTTGGCAAATTTTAAGAAAATTCTGATTTACAGTGAAACATCTTGGAGGATTGCTTGTTTCAAATTTTGCCCATAACTCGGCTTATATTAATTAGTTTCCAATCAAAATTCAAAGAAACATAGCAAATTGTAAAGCCTTTCCAAATCTCCAAGAAATTTTCCACTACATTTTTTTGTTTTCCGTAAAAATAATAAGAAGAGCCCGTTTTTAAGAATTTGAGCTCAATTTTAAATATAAAGAACCAGCCGATACCTTGTTTGGAAGCTTATCCAAGGAAGTCTAATTTTTGAAAATTCATTGAGTTTTCTGATTTAATGGCCTTCCAATGATGACACTGCTGGTAGAGAACAACTTACTTAACTTCCTAAGAAAATTGAAATGAAAGGATAGCTGTTAGTTTGCAAAATACTGTACCTCGACCTTTAAGGCCTTTTGTACGCTCGTTTTGGGTTAGCTGTCTTCGCCCAGTAGTTCCGTTCTTTTAATAATGTCCAAGGTACTGTTCAGGGGAATACTTTTTATTTCATCCGCAGAGATATATTCCCCTAACAGGTACCACGCTCTGAGATCCTTAAAGGCCTTACAGTAGCATAAAATATGAAGGGAAGTTTCATTCGCCTCTTCACAGGCCCTGCATGTTAAGTTTTTTGCAATCACAATGTTATTGAGATGCTTCCTTAGTCCACAGTGTCCAGTAAACAGTCCTGTGATCTGTCCCTTTTTAAGAATTTAAGCACAATTTTAAAGATAAAGAACCGGACGACACCTTGTTTGGAAGCTTATCCAAGGAAGTCTAATTTTGAAAAAATTTATTGAGTTTTCTAACTTATTGGTCTTCCAATGATGACACTGCTGGTAGAGAACAACTTACTTAACTTCCTAAGAGAATTGAAACGATTGAAACGAAAGAATAGCTGTTAGTTTGCAAAATACCGGGTAGATGGCATCGACGGTGCAAGAATTGCGAGATTGCCTAGTCGTACTCTTAAAGTTGCTGCATATAATATTGAATTAAAATTCAATATCAAGCTCTAAACATCGGCCCAATAATAACACTGTCTTTTGTGACACAATAGCGAATATGTTTCCACATCTAACCCAAACTTAGGCTCATTAGGTAAGCCCCAAACAGTATTAACCAAGGGCCCCAAAGTTAACGGTCCGCTCCTGAGAAAATTATTCTTTTTCAATTCGTGAGAAATGGCCGTATTTGGAGAGAATATTCTCAGAAATCCGGAGAATTTGAGACACTATATGAAATTTAAGTTTATTTACTTAGTTGACATTTTAAGTTTTTGCAATATTTGGGTTGTTAACGTTCGATTCTTCTCTAATCTCGCCTTAAATTGAGCTAACAATAAGTTTACACATTTTTGGGTGGGGGGGTCTGTCCATGTGCAGCTCTCACACAAATGTGTGTAAGTCCACACTTAAGTTGATTTAAGCCAAGATCTTGCTAAGGAGAGCTTAAATAGAGGAAGAAGAACCGGGCTTAACACATTTGTCTTAATTTTCAATAAATTTCATCCTGTTAAGGGGCCAAGTAAAGATTTTTTGAAAGCTCCAAAGCGATGATGATTTCTAAAAAATAGAGAAAATAGAAAATAAGTTCGAATCTTTTGTAATACAGCATTTTTATCTCCTTACTACCAAAATTGAATAAATTAGATTCAACTGAGAAACTTTTTTAATGTTTCGCGGAAAAATCAAAGTTCACATATAATTATTTATCTTGTTGTAGAATCAAATTGCTGACGTATTTACATTTTATTGAAAAATCCTTATCAAACGATCAAATTCAATCGTTTTCCGGTATAATTGAAATAGTAAGAGAGAAATTATTAATTTTGACAAAGTTAAATAAAGAGAGAAAGAGCTAGTTTTGAGAATTTTCCATTATTCGTTCATCCTGTATATGTGTAATTTTCTATATTTTGCCTTTTCGCAATGAGTGAAAGTTGCGTTTTAGAATCAGCAATGGGTACATCAACGAAAGCTCAAACTAATACAAATTCTGATTATGTAAGAAGTGTAAAAGAAATGGGCCGTATTATAATGGCACGTTCAACATCTTTATTAGGTGGTAACGATTGGACACATTGTCTAACAAGAGATTATTATAAACAAAAGAAAGCAATAAATATTTTACACAATTTCACGAACAATGTTATAATGCAACGTCAAAATGAATTATTAAAGAATCGTGAAAATGATCAATTTATTGATAATAATAATTTTAGTGGTTGTGAAAAAATTAGAAAAGTCTTCTTAGATCATTTATTAGACACACAAATTGATGGTAAACAGTTAACATTGGAAGATATCAGGGAAGAAGTTGATACATTCATGTTTGAGGTTGGTTATTATCATATCTATAAATACAGGGTGATTCACTTCAAACGAAAAGCTTTTATAGCAACTCCAATTATTTGGCGAGAGATTCCTAAATATTACAAAGATTTATAGGGAGTCCTCAGATAACATTTTAGCGAAATTAGAACCTTGTAGCTCATTTGGAACTTAGTCAAAAAACGACTAACAGTAAGAGTGACTCGAAGACCCTTCCAACATTGATTTTTTTCGTTTTCCTCCATTGCATTCTAGAACAAATACGAAATATCCTCACCTGTTTTAGAGTAAAATCAAGAAAAACGAAGAAAATCAATGTTGGGAGGGTGTACGAGTCATTGTTGATCATTGTTAGTCTCAGACCCCTCTACAAATCCTTTAAATATGTTTCGAATCTCTCCCCAAATAATAGGAGTTGCCATAAGAAGTTTTCGTTTGAAGTGAATCATCCGGTATGTTTTTTATTATTGTTATTAATTAAAATTACATTTGAGGAGAAATATTTTAGGGTCATGACACAACAGCAACAGCAATAAGTTTTGCAATTTATAATCTAGCTAATCATGTCGAGATACAGGTTCAAAACAATTTTTATTTTTATCTTTACTTTTACTTTTAAATTGGTAATTTTTAGAATAGAGTATTAGAAGAACAATTTCATATATTTGATGGTAATTTTAATAATTGTCTTATAACAATTACTGTTTTACAAAGAATGAAATATTTAGAACAAGTAATTAAAGAATCATTACGTTTATATCCATCAATACCGATTTTTGCTAGAGAAACAGATAAAGATATAAAATTTGGTGATTTATTAATACCAAAAGGTGTAACTTTATCAATTTTCCCATATGGTATGCATAGAAAAAGTGAATATTTTCCAAATCCAAACATTTTCAATCCAGATCGATTTGAGGAAATCAATGGGAAATTTCCGTATGCTTTTATACCATTCAGTGCTGGCTCAAGAAACTGTATCGGTAAGTTTGTTGATGCTGCACAAATACTGGTCTCGATCCCTAGCTTCATTCAGGT
Source organism: Mylabris sibirica (assembly GCA_039776855.1). Classification (NCBI taxonomy): domain Eukaryota; kingdom Metazoa; phylum Arthropoda; class Insecta; order Coleoptera; family Meloidae; genus Mylabris; species Mylabris sibirica. The sequence goes on along the minus strand of CM077839.1, from coordinate 9,751,637 downwards.
TAAGAAAAAACTCTGTAGCCCAACAGATAGCCTTTTATTTCCCCTTCGGGAAGCGCTTTTTGTACTTCAGGATCAACTTAAAGGCTTTTAAAAGGCTAAATCTAACACCTTACAGTCTTTGGTAGTCAAAGAAGCAACCTAATTGAAACCAAATTCGGATTATTTAGCCTGGAACAGTTCTGTAGAATAATCATGAAAATATAGATCGAGGTTGAGATTTGTGCAGAATATAAGTTTTTCTACAATTTTTGCTATAATTTTCAGGTCAAAAATTTGCCATGTTAGAAATGAAAAGCATTATCTCGAAAATCGTAAGACATTTTCAATTGATACCAGCAGAACCACATCATAATCTAATTTTAACACCTGAAAGTGTACTAAAATCTATAAATGGTGTACGTATAGGTTTATATAGAAGATATTTATAATAGTTTTTAGATTATATTTTAATAAATTCTACATTTTTTCAAATCGTTTCTATCATCATCATCATCAACAACAATAACAATCCTACTGTGCTTCAATGTTATTCTAAAAATAAATTATATTAAAGGAAAATATGTGATTTATTCTCTTTTCTATTGGACTTACTTGATAATAATCTTGTTCTGATAAGATTTTTTCAGCTCTGTTGCAGATTCCACGTACCGGTGGTTCTAGATCGTGGACCAATTTGTAAACTTCGGATCGTTGTAAGTGTGCGAGTTTTGCCGGTGGTGGTTGGTATTTTAAAAAATTAATTCTGGAAATTTTACAAAATTATTTTATTGTTTAATCGAAAATTAAAATTTTAAAAATTAAAATCGATCAATGAGGTACTCACTTGTTGGTGTTTACGACAGTACTTGGCACCAGACCACAATTTGACTCTCTATAAAAATACAAACATGCCACAAACAACTATCACTACCAAAAAACCGCAATTATCAACTACCATAATCAAAAAATAAACAAAAAAAAAACTTAAATTAAAATAAACTAGAAAATTAGTACTTAACTTGATTATGGTAGTTGATGTTCCAATATAATTTTTTTTTTGTCCAACACTACCTGTAGATGGGTTTATTTTTATTTGACCACGGCCATATTTGGTTCCAATGTTCCACCTGAAAAACCATGATTCCTTTGTTGATTAACAAATCAAAATTCATAAATGCCTACCCTTTAGTTTTCCCAACAATAACTTCAGAAAATGATTCGATTGTATTGGCAATTTTTTCATCGGACATTTTCGGATGACGTATTGTCGGACAGGCATCATCCGGTTGGGACCAACGTCTTCCTCCCGGCAATATAATTGGCCTATCAATTGGTTTTAATGGTAATGTTGGACGTTGTCCAAGACGTAGTTGTTGATATTCTTCTATCTAAGGAGGAAGATTTTTCGTATCCCAACCATATTTATACGTTCGAATCAAACAAAACAATCAATTCTTTTACCTTTTGTTGTTTGTCTAAACGTTCACGTTCTAAACGTTTAGCTTCTTTCTCCTCTTCAGTTAGACCTTCATCTGGATCTACGTCTTGTTGCACTTCAGGTTTCACTTCTGTATCTTCTGCATTATCATCATTCTGCAGCTCTTCATGAGCCTCTTCTAAATTCTCACTTTTTTCTTCGTCATCGTTTTGTTGTTGATAAGCAACACTACTCTCATCAAACAATTCTTCTTCACTTTTTGAAGATACTGAATTTTCTACAAACACAATTGATATATTATCACAACTAAATAATAGAAATAATTTACCACTAGTGAGATCATTAGAAGCCTCCCTTTCGGTTGCTGTATTCTCATCATCAGATACTTTTTCTTCGATTTCATCAATACCACCCTCTTTGATTTTGATAATATTCGTCAGCTCTTTTGTAACAGCATCTAAAGTCATTTGGATTGCAGTTGGTAGTTGTGATAAAGCCTCCAATTGTTTTTGAACGGCTGCCAATTTCTCTTCCAAAAATTTCTCTGCAACACCTAATTATAACAAATCAAAAATCACCAAATGTCACAAAATTTAGAATAGAAACACACTTTTTTTCTCTTCTTCAACAACAACTTTATCGCTTATTCTAGACTCGTCGTCAATTTCTGATTCATCTTCTATTGTAACTTCTTCTTCTTCTTCTGAAATCTCTTCTTTCAACTCCATTTGGATTGTTTCATTATTATTGTGATTTTCATCGATTAGCGATTCTTCTTTTTTGATTTCTGTCTCTGTAATTGTTTCCTTCTAAAACTGATAAAATCGATACTTTTCTTTTATATGCGAAACTTTCCTACCTGTATTTCTTTTTGTGCTTCAGCACTTTTCTTCTTTTGTTTCATGATTACCACCCGATAAGGCTCTCCCTAAAATTATTCGAGACAAATGAAAAAGATAAGTCTTTTTTCGAATCAATATTCACCTTAGGCTTCTCTTCATTTCGTTTGGGTTTCGGTATCGGATTTGCTGGTTTTTGCAAGAATGTCGACCATTTCTTATGTTGTGCTTGTTCCATCTTGGTAGCAGTAGAAAGAATTTGTGGTGGTCTAAAATTTGCTTAATAAACTTTAATTTTAAAATTTATTCGAAATACTTACTCGCCCTTTTCAATAATTGGGCATTCCTGTGTTGTGTACTCTTCAAATTCTTCCGCTACAGTTTGGAAATGCACCCTTTTCTCTTCTTTTTGTATCGATTTTTCAAAAATATTCGAAACTTCACTATCCTAAAATTCGAATTCGCTTAAATTTTGCTTTTGGGTAATTAAAACGACTTACATTTTCTAGCTCCGGTGTTGTTGGTGTTAATTCATCTCTAAAAAAAGAAAGATTCGTTACACGCGTCAATTTAGATGGAAAATAAAATTAGTCTGACCTTCTAATTGCTAAAATTAGTTGATTTCCTGAGACTGATAGAAGATTATTACATTCACTATGCGTAATACCCGATATTGGTACATTATTTATCCTTACAACAACATCATTAACTTGTAATCCAACTTCTTGTGCGATACTACGATCAGCAATCTTTCGATTACAATAAAAAAAAGTTATCCTCAAATTTTTAGATAAAATTCATATAAATCTACCTTGGTCACTTGTATAGGGGTGTTATATTCAGCACCACCACTCAATTGAAAGCCCCACGGTGTTTCTGAATTCGTTCTTGTGAAATACAATTCGATGGCCATTTAGACAAATGGTTACGATAAAGGCCGAAAAAATCAGGTCACACCATCTACAAAACACTTTCAATCAGTTTCAATAGTTAATTTGGAACTGCGATCTAATTGCCGCATTGCTTCCGACAATTAAAAACAATAAGGTAGGGCTGCCAACAATCTCACCTTAATTATAACACTGGATAACTGCAACATTTCGATTGGGATTGTTGAAAATACATCAATTGTATTTCGCAATTCATTTATTTGATACAAGAATTATTACTACAATAATTTAAAAAAAAAATAATTAAATATTTAAATAAGTTTCGATTAAATTAAAGGAAAATAAATTAAGTTTTTTTAGGAAATTATTCTATAATTTCCATAATTTCTTTCTTCTCTCCAAGAGTCGTAGTTGCTAAATTTTCTTTATCTGTAGTTACAGTCTCTACAGTAGTCCCCTTTTTCGCATCATCACCCTTTTCCGTCGTGAAACCGCCTATTGGGTTTTGACTGACTGCATTTTGAATCCCTTGTTGGATCTGATTACCAACAGCTTGAACTCCCGAACTTATTGGATTAGAACCAGCACCACCACCTGGTTGTTGGCCTTGTGGTTGTTGTTGTTGTTGTGGTGGTCTAAATGGATTTGCGTTCTGTATTGCTTGTCCAATATTCTGTATGAAATTAGTCGATTGTGTTACTTGTGTGCCTTCATCTTCGGATCCTGGCGGTTTATTTGTTGATTGTCCAAAAATACTGCCAATTTGATTACCGATCTGTTGGATAAACTGAACTGGTCCCCTTTGTGTTGTTGTACCTTCATCTCCTTGACTTGCTGATGGTGGTGTTGGACGGAAATTATTAGCAACTTGATTGATTTGATTGATGACACCTTGGAATATACCTGGTTGGGATGTTGTACCAACACCAGTGTCACTTTGATTATTGTTCAATGATTGAACTGGATTGCCTTGAGTAACGCCACTGAAGATTTGTTGGAAGGAATTGACAACATTACTGAAAATTGTGCCTTGTGTTGTTGCACCAACACCAGTATCACCAAGAGATGGATTGGATGTTGAACTTTGACCAGTTAGATTGTTGATATTGTCGAAAACTTGCTGGAAGCCTAATCATAAAATTAATCCAAATTCTAAATCATGGAAACACTAAAAACATACCGCCTTGAATCGAGTTGATGACGTTTTGGCCCCAACCACCACCACCACTACCACCAGTTTGTTCATCTTCACTACCATTCCCTGGTCGATTCTGTTGTTGTAGATTTTGAACAAAATTATTTGCGGCATTCTGGAAATTTGTGACAAGATTTTGGAAAAACTGATTTTGATTTGGGTTCTGATTTGGTGGTTTTTGATTTTCATTATTTGCTTGTTTCAAAACCACACTCTTTTGTTGATTTTCAAGTAGTTCAGCTATGGTTTTGTTGAAATTCTGCCATGCCTCTTCTACTGGTTTTCCCATAGAATTAGCCAGTTTGGCAACACTACTATGAATATTGTCTAAGCCATTATAGATGATTTCTTTAATTTGATTCAATAAAGTTCCATTTTCTTGTTGATCAGTTCCATTTTGTGCCAAATTTATTTCTTCAATTGATTGAATTTCAAGACTCGGATCGATCGGTTTCGGTAAATGTTTAACAGCTACTTTAATTTCTTCACTTGATAATTGTGGTTTTTCTGCTAAATTATTGATACCTTTAAGGTAAGCTTGTGTTGTTTCAACCTCTTTAGAACTGTCATATAATGATTGATCTACTACAGAATCTTCACGTGATTGAATTCCATCCAAATTTCGTACAGATGGATATACTCTTCCTTCATACACTACTCGAACTGGTATACTATCACGTTTGCTGATTATTGCTGATTCTATTGTAACAATAGAAATTGCCAAAAATATTATAAAAGATCTAGTAATCATTGTCAAAGATTCTAATAGACTGAAGTTGATGAACACTCTGCAAGAGATTTTATATTCTTCTTTATTCTCTTACAATAATAATAATAATAATAATTTTACAGTATTTGAACTGAGCGGAATGTTGATTGGTTTTTCAACCGGTCTTGTAGAAGGAGAAGAACTCTTTTATCTTGATAGCAACATCTTCTCTGTGGTTCATCGTTTTTTTTTCTTAGTTTACTTATTTGGTCAAACATTAAAACAAGAACTGCAATGCTGTACGGTCAAGGGCAGACGACCGTTACTATCCTCGTGTCGTTGACAAGAAGAGTTTCGATTGGAAACAGTTATTTTTATTTGGAGAATTTTTGTTTACAAGACCGAAGAAATTTCTAATTAAATCATTGATTTATTATCAAAAATATAATAAATTTATCGACAATAATACACCACTAACTCTTCAGAAAAAAGTTAATTTTACTTCTATGCTTACAAAAAATATTTTGATACTGTAAATAAATCGAAAACAAAGCTGCAGCAATAGAAAAAAAGAAATTAACCACCATCCTCATCAACAATACTATGACCTGTAATTATAGTGCTTATTAAAAAGTAAAGAGAAAATATTTGCTGAAAGAGGTTGTTGACAATCATACTATTGATATTTCTAGCTCATTTAAATAGATTAAGATGCCACAAACAGTTTCTATTTAAATTAAAAATTACAATATTATTCCAATGGAATTTCGAAGAATTTTCGAATTTTCTCCTCGGGCAGTGGGTTAATTAATTACGTTATTATCATTCGCAGAAATCATAAAAAATATATACGCTACAGTTAAATCGATTTCATACATAAAAAATAGGTCATTTCAAATAAAGGTCGTCTTATGGGTCGACCTTTAAAATGTTTCATCGGAAATAAAAGTAGCACAAGTGTTCTTTATGATTTTCTCATCATTTACATACTTTAACTTTGAGTAGAATCAAGATGAGAACATGTTTAGAATTATCAATTTCCCTGAAATTCGACCAAAATTTGTAAATGAAATGAGAACGTATGGCGTAGATAAATAAATGAACAACAAATGATAAGATAGCATAGTTAGAGTTAGTACTCTACATTATCGGCCTAAGTAACGACATACGTTCTTCAGCCATGGCTTAGATTTAGTGGCGATGTAATGAAAATGACATTTTAAGGAGTTTTAACAAATCGTTGAATTATTTATGCAGGTAAAACTTTACATTGGCTTTTTAATCTTGTATCTTGTTTGTTTAAAATGAGAAAAATTCCACTCTAGACTTTCTGCAAAATTTATTAACGTCGCTTAACATTTTTATTTAGCTTCAAACATGATAAAGTATATATTTTATTATGCCATTAAGCAGAAGTACAAATATAGGCATGTAAAACAAGAATTCTATCTATAGATATTTAATGATAACTTTTACCTAACTTTTTTGAAACTCTTTTAAAAGTATTTTTAGCAATTGATTGATTAATATTTTGTATATCTGTAGTAAAATCTACACTGTAAGGACAATTCAGTACTTTTTAAGCAGTAATTACAACTTTAAAACGCGGTTTTGCTCCCCAAACTTAAGCTCGGCTTAGCAAGACCTTGGCTTAAATTGAGCTAAAGGTAGGTTTACACACATTTGGGTAAGGCTCAGTTTTTATACAGATTCCCATAAAAATGTCTGGAAGTTCACGATTAAAGTCAAGTTCTTACTAAGCCGAGCTTAAGTAGAGAGAAAATATGGGCTTAAATCAACACTATTTTGCGAATTTTACTCTTATAGCATTAAAATAGGTAAATTCGAACACATTTTTAGAGTTTTCTTATTCTGAACCATCAATTCTTAGCAAATTTTACTTAATAATAGTGAAAATGGGACAATTTAGACAGTTTAGTCGATTTGCGAGCTAAATTACCAAATATTTTATTACACTTTAGTACTAAATCATCAATTTTTTGGCAAATCTTGGGGTTAAATTGTGACATTCGGTTGTCAAAAGAGAGGATTAAGGTACTTTAGAGCTAAATTTTCGAATTACAGTCGATGTCTTGAATAACTTTTACTTCCAATCATTAGTTTTTAGCTAATTATATTGCTTCATGCATAATAAATGTTCCTTATAAACATTTTTTAAAATAAAATAGAACTTAAAATCAATTTTTTCTTGATAAAAACAAAAAGAGACTTCTTTGATAATTTTGAGGCAAAATCGCTCCTTAGGTATGTAGAAGTTCATAAATTATAACGACCAGAGATTTATTCAGCTCTTGATCCGTTCCACCGTTCCTGTAATGTTAAAACGATTTTTAATTAGTGGTGTATGGACAGCTTAATTTTTTATTGAATGTGTACTCATTGAACTCAAGAAAATATAGATCGTCTTGTTAAATAGTAAACAATAATACATCTAAATAATTGTAAATATTTATAAATGAACCAACATCAAATACTGAAAAAGCACAATTTTAACTGTAATAGATGATATTTTTGTATTATACGTATATTTTGATTAAATTTCATTTCAATAGGTTATCAATATTTTTTATACGTTGATGGAGAAATGTCAAAACGAGCATGACATAACCTAGAATTTTAACACATGTTTTGATTTTGTGCAAATCGAATATATTTTGAGTTTTTAATCAAATAAAACAAAATGCCGAAAGTAAAATCAGAGAAAAAGAGTCGTATACATAATGAAGTTGCAAAACAAGGTAAGATTTTCAATAAAAATTCGAAATATTTCTGATTTACCAAATGATCTTTTTCTTAGGAATTATGTTCAATAAAGACTTCGGTCAGCATATATTAAAGAATCCATTAGTGATAACATCAATGTTAGATAAAGCTGGCTTACGTCCAACTGATGTAGCTCTAGAAATTGGTCCTGGTACTGGTAATTTAACAATAAAACTATTAGAACAAGTTAAAAAAGTTATAGCATGTGAAATTGATACACGTCTAGTTGCTGAATTACAGAAACGTGTACAAGGTACACAATATCAACAAAAATTACAAATCTTAATTGGTGATGTATTAAAAACAGAATTACCATTTTTTGATATATGTGTAGCAAATGTACCATATCAAATATCATCACCATTAATATTCAAATTATTATTACATCGTCCATTCTTTCGTTGTGCTGTATTGATGTTTCAACGTGAATTTGCACAACGTTTAGTTGCTAAACCTGGTGATAAATTATATTGTCGTCTATCAATTAATACACAATTATTGGCTAGAGTTGATATGTTGATGAAAGTTGGTAAGAATAATTTTCGACCACCACCGAAAGTTGAATCGTCTGTTGTACGTATCGAACCAAGAAATCCACCACCACCAATACCGTACACTGAATGGGATGGTTTAACACGTATAGCATTCACAAGGAAAAATAAAACATTAGCTAGTTTGTTTAAACAGACTACAGTTTTGGCTACTTTAGATAAAAATTATCGTTTACATTGTAGCCTTCATAATAAGGCAAGAATTTATATTTTAATTCAATTATTATTATTATTATTATTTGTAATTGTATTGTAGACAATAGCGGAAGATTTTAATATTAAAGATAAAGTTGAAGAGATTTTAGAGGGAATAGAAGCTAGTCAAAGTCGTGCTAGAACGATGGATATTGACGATTTTATCAAGTAAATAATTTGATTAAATTTCAAATTTTTGTTAATAAAATTAACGTTTAATTACAGGTTGTTACATGCATTTAACAGTGAAGGCATCCACTTTTCATAGCTACAAAATACAAACGTTTTCTAAATAAACTATAGGATTTATTTATAATTTTTGATATTTTAAATAATTATATTTATTACATCTGGATGAAGAGTGAAATTTGTTTAAATGTAGACCTAATTGGATTTCCTGTACTGCTTTGGAATTGTTAAGTATTTGATAATTGATTATTTTTAAAACAAATTATTGATTTGGATAGCTTTTTTGCACCGATTTTCCATCGATTAGAGGGTGTTTCTTTTTAAATTGTCAATTTTTAATGAGACACCTATTAATTGGCGAGCCATTCGAAAAATGATTCAAGAATTTGAAAGGGATCGTAGACCATTTTAGCAGAATTAGAACCTCGTAGCTCATTTAGAAGTTGGTTAAAAAAAAAATCATTTTGGATAACGTCGCAATTTTAAAGGGATTATAAGCAGAGCTTAAAAAGTTTCATTTTATAGGATGCGATGAATTTTCGTTGTAATTTCTATGATATTCCACAGTTCTTCAATTATTTGGTTGTATTCAAACAAAACTGTATTTTTTGAAGGGTTGTTGCTATAAATTTTGAAACAATTTCGTCCTGCTTCATTTTGCGGCGTCTATTATGCAACCTGTTTCATCTACTATCACTTGTAAATTATGCATTAAATGTAGATAAGTGAAGAAGTTTTCATCTCGTATAAGGCAAAAGTTTTCTCTGCTATGATGATTATGTGTAAAGACAAGGTTCTAAGCACTTTTGTTTGTATTCAATTTTAAAAGCAGCAACGAAATTTTTCTGAAAAATTATATTTAGAGGGTGAACCCAAGCTAAGCTACACCGATTAGGATGAAAATTTCGACAAATTCTTTCTCCTTTATGTTTTATAAGAACCAAGCTTAGGAGTGGAATATTTTTTCCAAATATAAATAAGACTACCTCAGGAGTATAGAAACAGAAATAGATTTTTTAATAATGATCCACAATTGGCGAAAGTATCGGTGAACATACTTACAAAAATACATACAGGCCAACATAGAACTTCCTTCTTTTTTGAAATCGGTTAAAAAATAGAACTATAACACAAGAAAAGTATGTAGTTTCGTTAATAAGAAAAATGTTTTTTGTTAAGATGACTTTTTCCCAAATTCAGTAGCTTTTTCGAACTTTTTTTAACATAAATTGCGCTTTTTCCCTAAATTAGTGTACTTTTTTTATTTAAAAGGTGCTTCTTTATCCGGTCTTTAATGATGTGAGTTGCAGATTTATTCACATAGATCTCTTTGAGGAACAAATTGTATTTTTTTAGTTCTTATTCTAAACAGTGTGACTAATTCTCTTTTGAAGCTACAGGAAATCAAAATCATATATGTATTTTTTAGAAAAACAATATATTTACAGTTTATTACATAATTTCAACATGGGTTTAATTCTAAGGTAACATTTATTTAGAATAAATTATACATGGAAATAATTTAAAAAAAAAACTTTGGACTTTTAAACTTATTGATTCGTGTTTATCGTTTCTTCCTCGACATTTCTAAATTCTGGACTTCCAAGAATTTTATCTATATAAAAATCAAAAAAATATATTATTATCAATAAAAACAATTATGTTCAAAATTACCGAAAGTTCGATTGGTGTTATCTTCGTTTTTTAATTTCTCTCGTATCGGTTTCGAAATACTTCTAGCTGTTAGACTATGAACCGGTTTACTTTTATTAATTGCCTAAAATTAAAAAATAAATTTATAATTTTTTAATATTATAATATTTGATTATATACTTCGTTGCTTTCGAATTTCTTCTTTAAATCTTTAACAGACACAAAACTTTGATGTTTCAATTCTATCAATTTCGATTCATTATCACTACGATTCTCATATGATTCATGTTCGTTTCTTTGTTGTATTTTCGATAGATTCGGAAATGATTTGGAAAATTCACCTAAACGATTTGCTACTAAACGTTTCTTTTTCAATTGCGTTATCTCTGGATCTTGATCAATGGAATTTTGTCGTTGTAAAATCTCATTATCTGACGATAATTCTAAACTGAAATTATCCATTGGTGTTTTTTCTAATTTCTCAAATTGTTCAATATTTATTGGTGACAATTCAAAATTGAAATCGTTAACTTTCGGAGTTTTCGGGGTTGATATAAGAATTTCAGCTGTTGTTTCATGATAATCAATCGGTATCTCTTCACGATTATTTAAAGCAAAATTACGTACAACTGGATCTGAGTAAATTTTTTTAATTAATGTATTATCAGATTTTTTACTACGTTTCTGTGCTATTGGTATCGCTTTAGTTTGTCTTGGTTTTACCTCTGGAATTTGTTGTTCTTTATGATTCTCATCATGATTTCTATCATCTAATATTTGAATATTATTTTCAGGTTTTGTTTCGACTTTTTCAAATCCTTCAGGAATATGTATTGGGCCTTCACTATCGAATTCTATCGAAATGTTCGTTGAACTAATACCATCAACATCAATTTGTATCTCATTGATTTCATCGTTGTTTATTGGTTTATAGAGTAAACCTTCTGTATTAACTGTAATTAACAATTCTTTCTCACCACCATCCGATGTTTTTCGGTAAACTTTCCCATTCTCAACATCATAACAATTGACCAAACTCAAATCTGAATCACTCGTTATCGTTTCAATGTTATCTTGTTTCGTATTGTTGTTATCATCAAATAAATTAGAATTTCCAATAATTTCACTTTGAACTATACCAGAATCATCATCGATGATCGTTGGGATAGCTCGATAGCTATCTTCAGTCGTACGCTATAGAAATTGAAGTGTTTTTTTTTTGATTAAGTGGACGTTAAACGTATTACTCAGTTCGGCGTGCGAAAATTGCCAATTTTTTATGTTTATTAAGTGACTTAAATAGCAAATTGAAGGAGCTTAACAAGTCTTCAAGAATTTTTCCGGTATGTTTGTTAGTGTTCCGATAATTGGAGCAAATAAATTTTTTTTAGAACAGTGATGCTGTGCATCATTTTATAGATAGAGGATCATACTCTTGTTTTTCGAAAATTAAGTGAGTTATAGGAAAATTTTGAACCGCCTTTTTCACCTATTACTAAGAATTATGAAAATTAATTAATTTGACTTATGATTCATATGAAAATGTCGGAAATCTTATCTACTTTCACGACCATATCATGATAATGGTAAGTATTTGAAAATTTGTCTATATTTTTATTTTTTAGTCGACCATATTTATCGTTATTATTGTGATTTAATTCGCAGTGTACCGATAGATCTGGTATAAACCGGATAGATCTGGTACACTGTCACAAGCATGGTCGACTAAAAAAATGAAAATATACACATATTTTCAAATATTTTCCATTATAATGACATGGTCGAGAAAGTAGATAAAATTTCCGACATTTTCATACCATTCCTTATATTAGCTTTCTAAAAACAAGATGATTTTCTATCTTTAAAATTATGCACAGCATCACTGTTTGAAATGTTTTTAAATTTTCTCCAGTTATCGGAAAACTAACAAACGTATCGGGAAAATTCTTGAAGATTTGGAAAGCTCTTTCATTCGCTATCTAAATTCATCATAGAAATATTGAAAATCAATAATATTACGTTTTAGCCAGTTATGAAGGAAAATTTAGTAAGAAAACATGGTCCTAGAGCTTCCTCTTCTTTTCAGAATTTTATCACAATATTTCTTAAATAGAAAGCTTCAGGACGTGTAATTTCACAATATCGAGATATGGGTGTTTGAAAATTGGCAATTTAGGCACGCCGAATCGAGTGATATATCCAAAGTCCCCTTAAATAAAGCATGTAATTTACAATTATTGGAATGAATAAAAAAGAAGCACCAAAAATAACCACAAGCTTTGAGTATTGTTAGTATTGCTGCTAATCTCCTATATAGAATTTGTTAAAAACGATTCCAAAAAATGAATGAAACTTACCACTCTAGTAGATTGTTACTAAATCAATAGAAAATAGAAGAAACAAATAGAATCTAACAATTTTTCTTGTTTTATTTTGTTACAATATCAACAATACTCAACTTGACTAAAACTTTGTACATTAAAAACTCTTGACGATTATTATTTTGAAAATAGTAATAATAAAATGGCAAACAATATGGGAAACATCACAAAATTATAATTGTTCAGGGAAATGCAACAGTGGATTTTGTACGAAATTCTTGCTGGAACTTTGCGGTGTATACAGATTTCTCGGTAGGCTAGAATATGTGAACTGTTCCTCCAATTCAGCAATATGCCTCTTTAGACTTACCTCGTTTTTCTTGTGTGTACCAGACGGCAATGAGGCTTGTCGTAGATAATAATCACGACCGTATCTGTAAACAATTACAACAGATAAAATAACCAACGATCGATAATGTAATTTTTATTTTCAATTTTTGATGGAAAGCCAAAAATAATTAGCTCAGAAACTTGCCTGTAATTTTTCCGTTTTTGACGATCTTCATCTAGAATATCAACTAATCTACTCATTTTACTTTATTATAATGCAATTAACTACATTGAGTTTTTGTGCTAGATGTGCGAAATATTTCAAGATTAATTCTTATCAGTTTTAATAGTGATATCGCGCTTTTATTATCTTTAAACAATCTAATGATAATCCTCAACTTACCCTGTATGACTCGATTTAATTCTTTTTTCAATGCTCTCCTTTGTGTATGGATTGTATTTCATTTCGATTGGATGTTTCCATTTCTCTTTCTCTTTTCTACTGTACTGTCCTGAAAACTCTAAGTCTACATTTTCAGGTCTGAAAATTAATTAAATTAGTCTTGTTATTTTGCGCGTTAATAATCAAATTTACACTTCAGTCGATTCTTTCTCTATAGTTCGCGGTAAAGAGGCGTACTTCTCTGTATATTCTGCTTCCTTTTCTGTGTTACTATAAACGGATAATATTGAAGTATCTTCAATGTCTGTAAATAAAAATGTGTATAATTTGATAATCGGGATAAAAAATAGAAATAAGACAAACTTTCATCGTCTAGTGAGATATCAGTTTTAGGTTTCTCATCGTAATTCCTATCATCTTCATGATTTACATCTTCTTTAACCCCAGAATCAGCAGATGATTCGTTATCCGATCCATTTTTATCGTCATCGGCTAAATTATTAATTGAATTTTTACCACCAATTACAGTTTTTGATTCAATTAATAACGTATTCAGACCTGGTACGTGTTCAATGTCGCCATAATCGGAACCAACATCTGATAGATCTGAGGTTTCATCAATTTCCCGATCACCAATCAGAACTTTTACATCACTAGTCGGATTCGGTACCAACATTGGTACAGGTACCGGTGAATGTGTACCATTATGAAATTGTCGTTTTTGTAAATACCAATTATTATCATCACTATTCAATAATGATGTTGAATTTACTGTATCGTAATCATGATCATCGATTTCATTGTCCGATTCAGATGGCGAGATTTCTTCGATTCGTTGTTGGATCTGTAATTGTTAATTTTAATTTTTGATGATTTGTTATTTTTTTTGGTAAACTACCGTTAATGATACACGATCGATATATTTGGTTGAACCAACACTAGAATCGCTGTGTAGCCATTCTTCTAAACTTGAGACTGATGTCGTTTCTAAATCCGCATTTTTCCACTTATTTTCCAATGTTTCATCACCGAAATAATATTCTTTATTTTTATATTTGGATGATGTTGAATGGCGACTTGAGATACTAGCTGCAGACGATGATGGTTGAGTATTTTGCGAATTGGCAACCACCTAAAAGATAATTTTTTGTTAAAATTTACATTTGTAAATTTCAACAAAATGTACACATTTTTTCTCGATACACCAACAATAACAACCGCCATTTTTTTATAATATCATATCTACATTTGTACATATAATTTAGTTTTATGGTTTCGCCTATAATTAAATAAAATGAAACCATAAAACAATACAACATTGCCAAACTGATAACAGATTACGTTTATTTTCTCCTAACGACAAATATTAAAAAATATGCTTATAATTATACTAACTTTATTTAAAATAGCTGTAGCTAGAAGATCTTCGTAAGTCCGACTGTTATCTTCCGGTATTGCTGGATGTTCTTCATTACGATTCAATGTTGGTAAATTAAGGCTTTCATGTAGAATTTTTTCGATCAATTGCTTTAAAGCTGCATGTGCTGTACACGGTGATTGTCCCGAAACAGGTAAATCTAAATAAATTACAGATAAATACGGAAAAAAAGAAGAAGAAAATTATAGTCGATTGTTATTAAGAAAATTAGTCACGGATTAAATTTAGCAAATAATAATAAAATGATTAGTAAGCTTACCAAGAAGGACTTCAATTAAATAATGATAACCATAAACAACCACACACAAAACTATCCACATTGAGATTAGAGTATTTATTAGAATTGTGAAAAACATGATTGATCTTTGTGGGAAAAATCCTTAAAATCCGTTTCGAATTACTATCGATTTTCACTTTGAAATCGTACGTTTTCCACACGTAAAATACTCGAAATGGTTAAACTTTGATGTGTGTTTGATTAATTGTAAGTGCACCGATAATATGTGTTTTCTCAAGTATATATTTAACTATTTGTGTGTATCATTTCGTCCAAAGGTAGATATATTACCTTGGCTTTTGTGAAGGTCGCGTGTTTATTGAGAAAAAAATTTATTCTTGTAAAATAATAGGCAAAAAAGCGACTGATTAATCAATTGATGACACTTTAAATGGTTTTCTATTGTTATATGCAAGTCTCATTATCCTAATAAGGATAACGGTCGTGAAATACTTGTGTGGGGAAAAATAATTGAGACTTTTTACTGCATACCAAAACAGGTGGAATTCTTTAGATGACGAAATTTACACCGCAAAATAGTAAACACCTTATTTTTTCGGTTAAATTTTTCGATTTAAATAAACAGATTCAATAGAAATCAATTTACTACAAATTCTCACTTGTTTATGTGTTAAAAATGAATTGGTAGAATTCTAATGAACGCGTTTCTTTCACTTTCTGTTCAATCTCCAATCTTCATCCTTTCGAATTTTTGCAAATTTTTCGTTTTTTATCAAAGCGAAAATCGATTAATTTACTATTTTTCAATGAAACATCTTAATATTGATTGTTATTTAGAGAATCGTATAGTTTTTCGAACAACACTCTCACTGATATCGGTAGAAAGGTATGCACACCTTGCTCGAACTAGTGATACTGACACCCGATAAATGATGGTCAAGTTGTTGTTCTCATGCCGAAAGTGAAGGCTTATCAGAAATATCAACGGAATTGGGGTGCAAAAATTATAGTTACTTGTGTGCATTTTTGATCTTTACGAAACTTACTAGCGATGGAAATGTGTAAAGCCGACCCTAAATCAATGAGGACATTAGTGAGGTCTTGATGGTACCTCCCGAATAAATCATCGTCTGTAAAATATTTGTTAGTTTTTGGTTAGTTAGTTTCTTTTTTTTTGTTATTAATAAATTAGTTAAATTTGTTTAATATTGACGATTTCACTTACATTCTCTATTATTGTATAATCGTGAAACGCTAGCATCATCAACACCATCACCAAGCATGGCTTCAACTAATCTCTCAATAAAATCACGTACTTGTTCCTTTTCTTTTTTCTTTATAGCTTCAATATCTTCATCGATCTCATTAATACCACTACAATCGTTATTCTGTTTATCCATGGTAAACGTGAATAATTTTGGATTTGGTTGGATTGTATTAAGTATATTTTGGTACCATGGTGGTTGTTTTCGGCATATTAAGCATATCCAACCACGATCTAATGGACGGTACTTTGAACAACGCTGTTTGCAAATCTTTTTGCCACATTTTAAACATTCAACAATACGATCAGTTTCTAAAACACCTTCAATTGAACGTAGATGACGATTGCATACAAAACAGTACCATTGGGATGGTGGTGATTTTCGATTTCTAAAAGTAAACAACGAACAATTTAGGAATTTCAATAATGGGGGAGTTTTATCAAGATTTATATTGAAGTAATATTGAAGCCTAACATGAATTACTGATAAAAAAATTAGAGTATTTCCTAAAATAATCTAATTAGATAATCTCCTTTGTTTATCCTATTATTCTCATAAAACTATTACGCCAGATATGATTATAGACGCCTAAAATTTTCCAATCTTTTATGTAGCTGCGAAAAATCATCAATATTATCTTTAGCAAAATCAAAATTAAGCAATACGGAATTTATTGAAGCACTTAGAACAGAATCAAAATACCGGGTAAGTTACGTAAGACGAAAAGTTCTTATGGCAGAAAAATTTCAAGGATTTATAGGAGGTTAGCAGAAGATCTTTTTGTCGAAATTAGAACCTTGTAGCTCACTTAGGAGTTGGTTAAAAAAGGCTCGTTTGCAATTCTAAAACGTACTAAAGACGAAAAACGACTTAAAATGACTCGAGGATCCTCCAAATATTGATTTTTTTCGTTTTTCCTAATTTTATTCTGGAATAGGTGGGAATGTTTCCCATTTTTTCTAGAATGCAATGAAGAAAAACAAAAAAAATCAATGTTGGGATTGTCTCAGAGTTATTCTTATCGTTATCGTTTTGCGTCTTTAGTTGTTTTTTTGAAAATCGCGATCTTGTCCAAAAATAACGTTTTTAGACCAACTTTTAAATGAGCTATGAGGTTCTAATTTTGCTCAAGTGTTCTCTGGGGACCGCCTACAAATCCATGAAATATTTTTCGAATAGCTCGAGAAATAATGAGTGTTGCCATAAGAACTTTTCGTCTTACATGGTTTTTTTTACAAGTGAATTTGAAATTAAATAGATTCTAACTATTCTGTTAGTAAAGCACCGAAATTAACGAATTTAATTAGGAACTGAGCCAAATTCTTTATACTGTTATTTGTGTGTTCTATGTTGTTTCATGTAATTAATAAAAAACAACGAAAGAATCTGTCATTATCATTGAACACAGTCTTTACATATGTTTTTTTCCACAGGCTTATCAGTATCGCGAATTACGTCTTTAGCAGGTTAATAATTAATTAGATTAAGTAGGTATTTCTGTTTTGAAATGAACTACAAATAATTTGTTGATGAAATAAGCTATTTTTGCCATGCTTATCTATCACCTGTTTAAAGAAATGTTATTGGGAAAAATTTCGAATAAAAATTGTGGGACCATGAAAATCGAAAATTTCGTTAAGGTCAACAAAACAAAAACAATATTTATTGTTATAATTATTACTATTATCACTATTATTTTAAACAATAATTTTCGTTAATTTTTCTTGATTTTCTCACATAACTTTCTTCAACATTTAAAACTGTATTGTTTTGATTTTATATTCTACTTTTATGAAATATTTGCGACTTGTTGAAGTATTTTCCAATAATTCTCTCATGTTTAACGATCTAAAAATACAAAAATTGTGTTACATAGATTAGAAGTAGTTTTAAATGTTTTTTAATTTTTTTAAGTATAAAACGCCGATACAAGTATCATTATCTCACAAGTTAATGAGCACACGTTTTGTCCATTCTTGCCCAACTATTTTTCATAATTTTCTAATTCTTATGTGGAAATAGTTCAATATTTCCTTTAATTATCTCTAACGATTTTTTAATTTCAATTCCTAGTGTTATTTTATTCATTCATTTATCGTACAAAATGAAAATTAGATTTTATTCATGAAAAGACATACAATAATTGTAATTTAGTTGAACGGAAATTTTATAAAATGTATTCAAGATGTTCTCCTTGGACATTGCAGCCTAAAAAATTATCTATACTTGATGATAATACTAGAAAATAACTTAATTTCATCGAGGTTATCATCAATACAAGAACAAAACAATTTTAAAGGTAGCCTGTAGACAGGACCGTCTCTAGCGAGTTTAACACCCTAGGCGAGAATTTTTCAACGCCCCTCCAGCAATGATCAATTTTAAAAAATAAATTCATATTGTTACTTTAATAATTAGTTATATTTATCCACGATTTTTTATGCTGCTTCTCATGTGCCTGACGCCCTGAGTTACCCAACCAGGCCCTCTTAATGCCGCCATTGCCTTTGGGGCTAAATACTCCTCTATTAAACGATAAAACTCATTTAAGTGCATTTGTCTCTAGTAAGGTTTGAAGACCATAGGCCTTAAAACAACGTCCAATCGACCTGTTGCTTGTAATTTTTAAGAATTACAAAAGAACAACAAATAATATGACGCAATGAATTGTTTTCAGACTGGCTAGACTAGTAGTAATAGTAGTACAGGTAGATCTAACAAAAAAAATGGGAAAAGTTGTGAGTTTTTGATGAAATAATCATTATTTTTAGAGGAATCGATTTTAAAAACAAGCATTCTAATTACTGATTTAATTCTTTTCTTTTAAATTTAATTGCTGATTTCACGGTTTCCCATCCTGCTATTAATAAAACAAAAATAAATACCTTCAAGGAAATGATTATGATAAATAACAATCACTAGTCGCAAGGATAATGATAATAATAACAACATTAAGTAGGTTAATGTGATTTAAATAAACATGAAATTTGCATATAAATAAATGATTGAAAATCATGACTTAATTATTTTTGATATCCGATGTAAGTGGAAAATTGATTTTTTTTTTTGTAATTTAGTCAATGAGATGGTGTTAAAAGTGAAACTTGTAAGAAATTTGCAGCTTCCTTATATAAATTAAGAATTTAAATAATCAATTAAATAAATTGCATAATAGAATGATTGAATAATTCAACATTAAACAAGCATTAAGTGTTCTACTTTATTGTGAAAGTCTTTATTTTTTCAGTCATCAAAAGATTATTCTACACTTTTACTTTCATTACTGTTGTTTGTCTGGTAGGTCTACCATCGATAGCTTGCTAATTCAATTAAAATTCATCAATATCCAAATAAGAAACCAATGGTAACTGAAATAGTTCGATTTCAATGAATTTTAAGGTTTCTAGTGTTCATTTTATTAAAATCATGTTGGCGTACTTTGTGTCTAGTGTAGGTATACGTAGTGATAATCCACCAGGTGTTATGCCACAAAATTCGACACTTTTAGATACTTTTATGGCTTTATTTATGTTATGTGCTATTGAAGTTGTTATATTGAAAATTATGGTATTTGATGAAGAACAAGAGCAAAGAAGAACAGCTGTCAATATATGGTTTGAGCCGAATTTTGATAGTTGATAAGACCAAAGAAATTGTTGTTTTATTATATTCTGTTTATGTACGTACATAGATTTTGTAATAATAATTTAGTTAATTTAATTAAATCATCCAAGACCTTGAAGAAATTTATTTTTAACACTGAACTTGCCACAATTCTCTGCAGTTTAGATCCAGAATGACAAGAAAAGCCATCCTGAGTTATGTTTTATTGTTAACTAGTCAATTAATTGCTGGGTCTGAGAATTTATTTTGTTACTATAATAGTCGCGCTTTTTATCATTAAGGTAAATATAACTATCACTATTTTTTTTAATAAATTAAAATGGAAATTTTAGACATAATTATAGACGTCAATGGTATGTAATTCAAGTGTCCATAACCGATTCTTACGCATTTACCTTGACATTTTTTTCACATTTGTTTTTTATTATTACTGTTATAATTCGAAATGACTTTTTTTAACATGGAGTTGTAATTTTAATTGGCTAAATTCTTGTAGGTCAAGGTCAATTTAATATACATATTTGATCTTGAACCAGCACTACAATATTGTACACATCTATTCTATAGTTTTTCTGGTATTTATCCAACAAGATTACAATTGTTAAACAATTCGATCAAAAGAATTTCGAAAATATTTTAAATTATAAACAACAATTTCCTGGTTTGAAGACTCTCTTGTCGATTGGTGGTAACAAAGATGATATAACAACTACTTTTCTGTCAAACTGAAAATATCTTGAATTAATCGAATCAACCGATCATCGTTTGGATTTTATTGAATTGAACACCCTCTTGATGGTGTTAATTTAGGATTTAGGATGGCGATTTTCAGAAACAATGTCCAAGAGAAATCGAGGAGTTATCGGTAAGCAAACGTGCAGCTTTTGTAATTCTAATTACTTATCTCCATTGAAAAACCAAGGAATTTTCACCTAACTACTCTGAATCTTGATAACTGTTCAGCTACGGGAAGAACCGATAAGTAATATTTATGATTCTAAGTAAAGCCGACTTACACAGCTTACGGGTTTTCATCCTTTAGTAATGACGCTAAACAAATTAAGGGGAAGCTGGACCCAGATTACGATTTATTGTCCAAAAAAATGACAAATTTTTAATCATCGATATCTCGCTTGTATCCAGCGTTTCACGATGCATCCGACAGAGTCAAAAATTTTCTTATCTTGCCCTATATGCAATTTTAATTTTTTGACATGCCCCGATATTTTCCTTCGTACTTTAAAAAATTAGTGAAAATTTTCCAAAATGGAAAACTATGTCAGATGCACCGTGAAACGCCCAATTCAACGAGGATTACAGTGTTTGAATATCTCAGAAAACAACCCAGAAATCGATTATTAAAAATTGGCTTTTTTTTCAGATACCGAAACGAGTCCTGACTTCATCATAGTCTTAAGGGGACTTTGGAGATATTACTCCATAACAGAGAAATCGATGTTGAAAAATTATTAAAAATGTAACTTTTTCATACACCGAAACGAGGCTTGAATCCACTATACCCTTAAGTATACCAATATATGGACATGTATGGAAATGAATAACAACAAGTGAAATGCCACCAGTTAAAGCTGATGGGTCAGGTCAACCAGGACCATGTCTTAAACTATCCAGTTTATGGAGTTATGGGGAAATTTGTAACGCTCTTCGTAATCCAGGTAAAAGAAGGGCTTTGAAGAGATTCGACGATATCATTCTAATTGTAAGATATGGTCAATGTATAAAATCAATTTATTTATGGGTCTTTTTTTCATCTAATTTAACAGGAGATTATACTTTTCGTTTACCGCAAAACGGTGAAGGAATTTGGATCAGTTTTATTAAGATTCCGAGCTTGTTTCGAAAAAAGGGAGCTAGGTACTTGTGGACAGAAGTTCTCGATACTTCGTGCAGCTAAACAAAGTTTACGACAATTAATTAAACAATTTATAGCAAAACCTCTCTTGTACACATGCAACTGACTCGGATAATGTAAAGATGAAAATATCTCGGATCCGAGATGAATTCGGATATAAAATCGAATACAAAAATCGGACAATATAAAGGGGCTTTTAAGAGAGGTTTTACTGTAATCGTAATAATCATTAATATTTCAGTAATAATTGCATAGCTGCTTACAAATAATTTGGTTAATGTAATTGTAATTGAATAAAGCGCTTCCCAAACAATTTTAATCAAATTTGGTGATAAAGCAAAACAAAAAAAAACAAGGTCAATATGATTTAGATTAAAAAAGTCTGCGTAGGGGCATTTTCTATTTAAAGACTGACTTACAAATTGTTCGTTAATCCTACAGATCCATTTAAAGAGAAATTCTCATCGTTTCTGATAATTTATGAAGCAACCAAATATTATAAATCACTGATTTAAAAACAAATAATTAACATAAATTCTATAAATAATTTCGTTAATTTACAACCAACTAACTCTACACGAATTTTTATCGTTTTCAATATGCCTCTCTACTACAAAACGGAAATGCGCTATCAAAAAAATCGTACAGGGCAGTCATCTGGAACAAACATCCAACACATACCTAACTGTGTTTCGTAATAATAAAAGTGTGTTATTTTCACAAAATAACGTTGGAAAAATTGGAAACAGAAAACAGGTGGGATCAAAAAATGCGACTTTTACGTAATCTTAAGCGTATTTTCCGTTAAGTATCGCTTTGGGGGAAATTCATCGTCGGCCTTTGAACTTTCGAATGATAATTTCCATTCGACAATAACAACAAATCGAGAAAGGAAAAAAGTTGTTATTGACTTCTTCTACATTGTCAACAATAGAAGAGAAATTTTTCCAAGTACACAATCCTAATTGAGTAATTGTTTACTCAAATAAAAATTGTTTAAATGTTTTAACGATAATAACATGTATGAGAATCTTCTATTATTGTGGGGCTTTATTTTTTATAGACTGTATCTTTAAATAATATTTCACAACTATTCTTTATCTGATATGTTCTAGATTACAACGAAAAGTAGGTTTTCTGGAGATTTCACTCTTACTATGCTGTCTTTTTTAAAAAAAAATATACCGATTTAAGCATCACTTTCTAGCCCAAAAGAAGATTAACAAACTGAAATAGTAGAAAAAAAAATTAATAAAATTACCAGTTAATCATTATCGGACCCACCCATATAAGTTTACAACTTTCACAATTTTTTTCGTTCGTCCAGTAACAACATTAGAGAATTTAGCAATTGTGCAAAATACGAAAAAATAGACAAATCTTAATTTTATATTTAAAATCTAATTAATTTTTTCTCACTAAATTAAAAAAACAATAACAATAAAAGATAAAACTTGATTGTCATGATTTCTCCATGTTCATTTTTATAGCTATTACAAATTCACCTGTTATCTATACTAGATAGATGTTTTCGTTGAATATATCCCATTCGAAAACTTGAGTACAGCATAACATTTCAAAGGTTCTTCAGTGAAGGGCCAGTTCTTGCTCTAACCATTGAGTCAAGGCTTGCTTGATTTTTAAACTCAACGCTATCTAACAGACCTGTGCATTTGATCTGAATTGCTGCTTTTGAGGAAACGCCAATTTTCGTCACAATAGCGCTAGTTACTACCACACTAAAAGAAATAGCTAGTATTTCCATCGCTATCTTACTCATACTATGTGGTTCAAGCGTTAAAAATTGTGATAGTAAAATATAGATAGAAATACCAGCTGTTTTTTATGCGGTGGTAACTAGCGCCAATGCGACTAAAATTGGCATTTTCTCAAAAGTTTGCTGCTTGTGGGATTTAAAAAAAAACAGAGGCCTGTCACACAGCGTTGAGTTGAAAATGGGGCACACCTTGCATGGAGTATAGAGGGTAAGCAGGACTATATTGGTCTCTAAAAATTGACCACAAAAATGTATGGAATAAGGAGGGCGCCACTGTAGCTAGAAGGTAAAATCTGAAGAAAGCATGCTTCAATACTTCATGACAAAATTACAGAGAGAAGACCTATATAAGATAGTACTCCTTATCTCTATCCTCCATGGACTAACCACCACGCTTACCCTTTAGCTACACTTAGCGCTATTCTGGTCATTTATGGAACCGTGATTTTATACATTTAGGTGAGCACTTTTTCGGTTGAAGACCCATATGATATAGTGCTCCTTATCTCTAAACTCTATGGCTCTAACGATGAATGGAAGTTAGAGTGAACAAATTTCAACTGAAATTTACGGATAATATGGGTTTAAAGAAAAATTTGTCCTGCCGAATATTTCATAAATTTAAGTTGTTCTGTTTGTGATAAAAACTTTTAAAATTTACGCTGTTCGAGTTATTATATGGATCCCTATTTTGAAGTATCTCTTATTGTTAGTTATCATTCCTAAATTCTGGATAATTAGTTAATAGTACAGAGTACTGTTTGAAAAACGATAAAAATTAGTGATTTTATGATCTGTGAATGTGATCCTTCATTTGATAACTAAGGACAAACGTGGTACATCACGGTCATTGAATTTTCTACTTACAGAACTATGCAAATGTAAACAATAATGTGAAACTGTATGTGAAAAATGATCTTTAAATGGTTCGTTATGGTACACGTCTCAATCTTGTATTTCTTGCATTTGCTAGAAGCGACTTTTAATAATTTTTTTTCAGGAATTTGGCCACCGCATACAAGGCTTTCTACTTTTTATTTTGCCTTTTCGAAATTGTTCAACTTCTGGGTGGTCAATTAATATAAAACACACGATAATTTCGCCTACGTATATGATCTGTAATTAATTATTATTTCTTCATTTAATTAGCATAAATTTGAAATTAAACAGAATTTCGTCACTTGAATTCTTGGTTAATTAATTCTGAGTTTTTCTAATTGAAATTGTTTTTGTCAAGCACCTTTCGTCTCACATCAGCAGCTTCAATTTTTTCAATAAAATATTCGTTTCAATTTGGATTTGTTCGATTTTTCATACTTTTTTGAATACCTCGAGGAAGTAAGATCGCAGTTCTGCAAAATTATCAGAATTTTTTTGAATGCTGTATTTTGCCCAAGCTAAACTCCCACTTAATTGCATAAAATTGAATAAAAAAGGGTAACAAATTGATTTTCATTCATGTAACTTCGAAGCAGGGTAGTTGTCAGGTGGGGCGCCTTTTTTGAAAGGCAGGGCAACTTTTAAAGCAACAATGATTTGAGGGAAAAATTTCTTCAGACAAGGGGTCATAGAATTGTGCTTTGTGGGGCTCAGCTTTGAAGTTTCAACCGTAACAAAATTTCGGCAAGACGTTCCTGCCCCATTTAAAGTTTACTTTTTTCCACAATCACTGTCATTTTATCAGAAAACATAGCCTTTAATTTTACAGTTTCATAAATTTCAATAATTGGATTTTTTACAAGTGGCAAGAATTTACCTTTGATTTTTGTATCCTTGAACTAATACGTAACAAACACCAGATATTAACCCAGCAACAACACTAACCCCCAACCCTGTTGTCACCATTAATGTTACAGTATCCGATGGCATCTCTTAATTAAACACAATTATCAACACTTCGGCTCTCTTATTTTATGGTTGAGGGAAGAAAATCCTCTTTGAGAATTTGCGGTTAATACTAAACTAAACTTTACATTTTTCAAACGATCACGAGACTTGTAGCTCTCACTCCTTTAAAATATATCGTAACTACCGATAAACGTACAGTGTAGACGACGTCGTCGTCGTCGTCTCCGTCGCCGTTAATTAATTATTAGAAAACCGTGTATATAGTGGAGAATGCTTGACGTGCATCGACCTTGTGAAGGTAAACACAACAAGTTCTCGGTTTATTAAAAGATTCACGAAGAAAGCAAAATTTATGACGACTACTTTTTGAATGATGAATGAATTGTTGTGATTACCATCACTAGATATGAAGATTAAACATTTCCGTTTACTCTTTTCATTAATTATTAATTTCCAAATCTATTGAATGAAGATTGCAATTATAATTTCCGATAGGGATAGAATAATAAGATTTCTTTAGAATGAAAAATCGATTTAAGTAGTACAAGAGAGAAAGCTCAGCCTTTAGCTATATAAGAACCGATCCCATACTTACATGAAGAATTTTCTCATTATTATCCTGATTAATATATTTTTATCGTTTTTTTCTTATTAATAAATCACTACAATCTTAAACAACTTTTTTAAATCGATCAAAAAACTGAAGCAATTCAACTAAATTTTACCAACTGTTATCAATCCAACTTTACTGTTACAGATATTTATCAGTATGGACTGATAATTTATTTAATTAACTCAATACGAATGAAAATATCTATTTGGTTATTATATTTTTCTGGATAATCTATAAATGAATTGTAACTAATTGAACGTTTCTTAATGAGTGTTTTCATAATACTACCTGAAGATCTAACGGATTTAATATTTTTTGTCGTATATTTTTCTATAGGAAATATTAAAAGACGTGACTTCCTTCTAGGCATTGTTCCAATTGAAGTGTCTTCTACTTTGATTAATTTTTTCCTATTATTTATAGTGTTTAGTAATGGTCGTAATCGATGATTCATCATTATAATCAACTTTCAATCAATCTACACAAAAATTAAAGAGGCAAAGCAAATGAGCTGCAATAATTCACACGACAAAGGTATTTCAAGTACTAATACAGGGTGCGGCAGCTTGACTTTCTTTTTTAAAATGCGCGCCATCCAATCGGTTGATGTCGTAGCGGAGCGCTAGTGGTCTCGTTTGAGAGGCGGGACTTTAAAGTTTAGTTTTAGTCGGCATCATGCGTCGGAACAATGAGGAGCGTGCTTTTGCCGTTGAGGCCCTACTTTTCGAGTAGATGTCCGGTGATCGCAATCCAGCTTTCATTTAGCCCCGTTGGCCCCCGTTCCGCACCAGAAATCAATTTTTACATGGGTCATTACGTTCAGACAAGTGCGACAAGACGAAGAACTGGAGTACCGCAGCCCATTAAATCAACAGAAAACAATGAGGCAGTAAGAGCTTCAATTTTACGATCACCACGACATCCTGCGCTTAAACATACGTCTGCCCTTTTACCTCAAGATTGTTCTGTGAGGAGAATTATTCATGATGTTCATTTGCATCCTTACAAGAGCATCGATTACTGTCTTGAGGGAACACTTCCCAGAGCGCCTTATCTCAATTAGGGACGTTCTTCGATTTGGCGCCTTGTGATTTTTTTCTATGGGTTTCTTAAAAACCCGTGTTTATGTGAACCATCCAAGGACTCTACAAGATTAGAAGACCAATGCCCGGGAAGAAATTGCCAACATAATGCCTTCTATGCTGGCAAGAGTCATGACAAACGCCAAAAATCGGTTTACTCATTGTCAGTATATGGAGAATTGGGGACGTCACCTGTCTGATTTGATCTTTAAAACTTTAAACATGCGCCTACATTATAAAAAACGAATAAAAATGTTCTGATTCATAGGTACAGAAGATTTTATGAAGTTTTGAAAAAAGGAAGTTATGCTGCCACACCCTGTATTAAAAGATGGATTCAACAATTAGTAGCCCCCTGTTTGTCTACCTGTAATGATTATTTATAATCAAATATGAAAGTGTAAACAAATCGATAATTAATTATAAATTTTCTTGTTAAATAGGCATAGGCACCGTTATTTGACTTATTGTTTGTTTTGTTCTTGGTTTGAATGAATTGAATAATAAATATGTCTTAAGTACGTGCAAATATGACAATTATCAAATGATACAAAGACATGTTTTATGTTGGGTAATCAGTAATCAAATATGAGATTCATTAGAATAAATATTAAGAATATGATTAACTAAAACTTACTTCATTGGACTCGACTCGCTTCTGAATCTTTCTGCATTCAAGCCTGATGATATCTTCTTCGTGAAGTTGATTAAATATTTGTTGAACATGTAGTTGAGTCACAAGATGAGTCTTAGCACGTACCTAGACCAATAAGCCTTTCAGCATTCTTTAGAGAGTAGTTAGGAGAAATTTTCGCCTATCGCTTGGATCTTGCTTCCAATAGGTAATCCATTTTGATGCTCTTACTCCACCTGCAAATCTCCTTTCGCCTTAGAACTTAGGTAGCCCACTTACATCAAATTCAACTCTGCTCTGGCCACCTGCAAGAGTAAAAGTTTCTTGCTTAAATGCACCATCTGCG
This sequence comes from Mylabris sibirica, assembly GCA_039776855.1. Classification (NCBI taxonomy): domain Eukaryota; kingdom Metazoa; phylum Arthropoda; class Insecta; order Coleoptera; family Meloidae; genus Mylabris; species Mylabris sibirica. Next base: position 9,723,423 of record CM077839.1, on the reverse strand, counting down.
TGGGACATACGGTGCATATCAATAGAATTGATTTCCCTAAATATAACCTATGCAACTTCTACTTCGTTATAAATAATTCTCTTATCGTTTGATTCTTAATTCTTCTATTGTTTTCTAAATATATCTTATAGAATTTAAATTAATATCAGGTATTTAAAAGGGATTTAATGAACGATAAGATTATTAAAGGAGAAAAAATAGACGCCGCCACTGGTGTAATACGTCATTTGGAATGACATTCAAGCCCTTGTGACCTCTATCGGAAAACACACGAACTAATTCCAAATATTGCGTCATATTTTTATTGCGCGATAAATTATTAAATCTAATTATAGCGCTCACTAATATCAAATAAACATTAAACTCGATTATCATCTAAATTGTAATTAAAATTATTTCAATTTACAAACATTAAAATTTATTATATTTTATTATAATTAATGTTGTGTTGTTTTTGACGAAATCATTTCTTTTATTTTACATTTAAACATTTCAGAGCTACATTTAGAGGTTTCATTGTAAATCGCAGCGACGCGTCCTCCCCACCACAATATTAACCATTTTTTTGACAGTTCAACGTGAAGCTACCAAGATGGACGCTGATGCTTTATTGAGAATTTTCTTAATTTATTTTTAAAATACCGGCAATAATTGGTGGTTTTTATATATTTTTTTAAACTATTGATTTATTAAGTGTATCATCTGATGTTTGAAACAATTCATTATAAGTGTTGTGTTGAGAGAACGATTCTAGAAACTGAATAAAGTTAGAGTGTATCCCGCAAAAAACGATCAATAAAATAACAAAGAAGCTGGTATAGCTTGGTATAGCTAGTAGAATTGATCACGCCTCGAAACCGCCGCTAACTATAAAAATATATATGCAAGCAAAATAAATATATAACCATCTCTTTATGGCAAAATTTGTTATTAGATATAATCAAGTGACAAGAATCGATTAAATAATTATAATTTTAAATTTATTTAATAACGTCTTAGGTACATTTGTGTTTTTTTTTACTATTTTTTTGTCATTTAAATTTTATTGTTTTTCTTTCTTATTAGGCCATAGTAACCGAACAAAAAACAATCATTACACACAGCCTACATGTGGCTTCTTTTTTTGTAAATAGAATTACCACACGCATGATTGTTATTGTTGTAATTTCTTAATAATAAAAACCATTTAGAGCCTGTCATATCTTTAATGTTAATTATTCCAATAAATTAAATCAAATAATTATAAAATTGTATTTTGTAGATTTTTAGAATAAATCTAACCTCACTTTTCTAACAACAGACTCCTATGTCTCTTTGTTTTTACTTAAATCCCACTTCCTTGCTTTTTTGTAAATTTATAAATTGAGAATTAACAAAGATATGGCAGAATCTCTATTTCTGTACTAAACTCTAATACATAATTTTTCTCTTAATTACTACAGCCAGTAAGTGAAACATCAAAATGTCTAATAGTGTTGTTAAGGTAACTGATTCAATGTTAAATGACAGTTTATTATTGCTTGTCGGTGAAGATGGAACCGTTAGTCCGGATAAAACAACAGTAGAAAGCTATTTAAGTGAGTTGTTTAATTATTGTTGTTATAAAAATTAATTAATAATTATGTTTCAAGATTCAAAGAGTGGAGCTACTGATATTCAAGTTATGCACATCAATAAATCAGATGTTGATAGCATAGATGTCTCAATCGATAATTTAACTTATATCCCAGATATTGATGGTGAATATATTGAGTTTCCTTTTGTAAAATTTGTAGTTGTTAAAATAATTCAATTTTTATTGTAGCTGTTGAAGAGCCACAACAGACACAACAACAACAACAACCAGAAATAAATCCGGTAATGGATGAAATTGCCAGAAATTTGTACAATGTACGATTAGATCATGATTACACACCATTAACTGCAAATGAAGAAGCTAATGAATTAGCAAAAACATTAAGTATACTCGATGGTGAATCACATAAAGCTTCCACATCTAAAATTAAAAATGTACAAAAAAACGACCAATCTATTAAAACTCTTAAACCGAAACCCACTGAACAAAATAATAAAATCAATACTAATACTAATAATAAATTACAAACTAGAAAAACTAGACCTAAATTGAAATTAATACGAAATGAAGAGGAAGATGATGAGGATGATGATGATTATGACGATGAAGATGAAGAAGAGGAGGATGAAGATGATTCTGATTATGAAATGGAAGAGAATACAACAAGACGAACAAAACGTAGCCGACAAAAAATTGTTAAAACGAAACCAATAAAACAACAACATAAAACACCCCCAAAACCTATTCAAATTAAACAAAAAGAATCGGAGAAAATTATTGAAAAATCACCAACACAAACTGCAATAATAACAACTGATGATAAATCACCTATTGAAAAGAAACCTGTAAAAAAAGAAAAGAAACCCCCAAAACCAATACCAGATGATTTTGCATTATTTTCAACACCTGATATAATACGTCGTGTAGGTAGCGGTAAAGATACACAACAATCAGTAACAACAACACCAGAAATAGAGAGGCCAGCAAAAATTGAACATCGTTCAAAATCAGCACAAGAATCACCACAAAATCCAACAATAAAAACAATAGGTTCAAGGATGAGTTTAGATGGGAAAATTGATAAAAGTAAATCAACAATAGAATCAAAAAAACGTAAAACAAGTCTCGATATGAAACGTGTAACAAATGATGTAAAGAAACAGGAGGTTTCAATGAAATTTCCCAACAATAATAATAGTAGCAATAACAATAATAACAATACAAATAATAGTGGGGATAACGATAATTTAGATATGCCAAGTGCCGAAGAAATTCGCGATATAATGAATGCTGAAAATAATTTAGATAATAATGATTTAAATAGTGGTGATCAAACACTAGATGGAGGTGGTTTAGATATTGATCCAAGTTTATTAGAAAATCTAAATAATGATTTAATATCAGAAGATATACTTTATCAGGTTGCACAATCATTAGTATCGAATACTGAATTACAAAATGCAATTGATAAAAGTATAAACGAGGGGAATTTAGTTTTAGATCCGTCAATTATACAACAGCAAGATCAAGCGATAACACAAAATGAATCGACTCCTGTACAGGTGAATTTCATTAAAACTGTTTTAAATTCATTATTAATTATGTAAATAAAATAAATATTTTATCGAAAATATGCTGTTTATTTATTAAAGTAAATTTATTGAAATAAAGATGGATTTTTAATCAAACAAATATGTGTTTATTAGGAATCATCAACAAATTCAACACAAAAAGGCACCCAAATTGTACGACCCGATGGGCGAATCGTTGTTATACCACCTATTGAAAGACCTACAACAAGAAGTCGAAATAAAAATAAAGAAATTGAACAAACGATAAAGTAAGTATTTAGAATTATTTAAAAATTATGATTAAAATCGAAAATTAATAATTGTAGGCCTACACATAAACCGTTAGATGAAGAACATGTTTCTGGTAATGAATTAGACAGTTCCGGTGATGATGATGAGGATGAAGAAGAAGAATCCGAAGATGATCCAAATAAATTATGGTGCATCTGTAATCAACCGCATAATAATCGTTTTATGATTTGTTGTGACACTTGTGAGGAATGGTATCATGGTAAATGTGTAAATATAACAAAAGCTATGGGTCAACAAATGGAATCTGAGGGCAAAGAATGGATTTGTCTATTTTGTAAAGTATGTTGTTATTGTTATTTAAATTCGGTAAGTTTGTTAGTTTAAAACGGAATTTTTTAGGATCCTCAATTGAAACGGCCACAAGCTGCAGCTAGACGTATCAGGAAGGCATCGAGAAATTCCCGACAATCATCAGATAGTACTGGAAGTACTAAAGTTCCCGAGGGTGGTTCAGTTCCTTGTGTGGTCTGTCAAAAACAGTCACGAATCAATTCGATATTTTGCAGTGAAGCTTGTATTTTAGCGCATGCACAAGGCGTTGAAAGAGTATGTTAATAAATTTTTTCACTTTTCTTTAAAACCAAAAAAAATAGCTCAATTTAACGGACTGATTTGAAGAATAAAACAATTTTTATATTAAATAAATAAGACAATTTTGATACCTACCCAATTTTAAACAATTTCCATATGTATTTTTATTTTTAAAATTTGTTTTATGTCCCCTTTTTAAATCTATTTTACAATTTAATTCTATTAAATGTCGATCAAAAAACAGTCCGTTAAATTGAATATATTTTAGGGTTATTCTATGACAATATGGATTTTATTATGTAACAGGTGGTTGTATTCGAGAGGGCGACTGGTAATATGTTGACAGGTAATAAAGCACCAAGTGCTGCAAATCTTGAACAATGGTTAAAAGAACATCCAGGCTATGAAGTTGTGCGTTCTGCTGGTAAAGTTGTTACAGCTAAACAAACACAACAAAATTTCACACAATCAAAATTGAAATTTGTGAAAAATTCTGATAATAATGGTGTATCAATATCTGTACAGAAGAAAGGTGTTAATATTGGTGTTTTAAAACATTTACCTAAAAGTTCAACACCAGGCAATAAAGCTAACACTACGACAACAGTAGGAACACCTACAACAAAAGGAAATCTAAAGATTATCAGTAAACAATTACCAACTACACCACAACAAAAATCGATACAACAAAAATCAAATATAAGTCAAACGACAAAAACAGCAAATTCTACAACAACATCATCATCAACGACTGGTAGTACAACACCAAATAGACCAAAATTGAATCAAAGTGGAAGATCACCGAGTACACCAACAAATAAAGATAAACCGATGCCGATAAAAACACCAAAATCACGACAAGCAGAAGTAACACCACAACCAAAACAAGAGAATATACGTGAGAATGTTCAAAAAACACTATTTGAACAATTAACAAATCGTTTAAAAATGGTTGATGATCTTAAATTAACAGAGGATGAAGTCAAAAGTATATCAAATGAAATTGAATCACAATTATATAAATGTTTCGGTGATACTGGTCAAAAATATCGTAATAAATATCGAAGTCTTATATTTAATATAAAAGATATAAAAAATCAAACATTATGGAGGCGTATTTGTGAAAAATCAATAAATCCATATCAATTAGTTCGTTTATCACCAGATGATTTAGCCAGTCAAGAATTAGCATTGTGGCGTGAACGTGAAGCAAAACATCAATTAGATATGATTAAAAAATCTGAATTGGAATTATTAAATTGTAATCGTCAATATGTATTGAAAACACATAAAGGTGAACAAGTTTTAGAGGAAAATCGTCCATTAGCTGATAATATTGATACAACAGAAGTTATAACTAGTTTAACAGAAGCTGATGATAAAGATTCAACAGATCAACCGACAGCAATAACAACAACAACAACAAAAAGTGAACATTCAAAGGAACATAGCAATAATAAAAAAACTTCAAAACATAGTCATCGTGATAAAGATCACAAATCAAGTAAAGATAAAGAACGACATAGATCATCAAGTAAAGACCGTAGTCGTAGACGTTCCAGAAGCCGTGATCATAGCCGTAAACGTAGTAGTGAACGTAAACGATCAAGAAGTCGTGATAAACATCGTAAATCATCATCAACTTCATCATCATCGTCGTCACATAAGAGTTCACGGCATAAAAAGGAAAGCCATTCGACTACAACAACAACAACAACAACCACTGATAAATTAGATAAAAAATCAAAAGAAATCTTGGAACAATTAGTTGATAATAAAATTGTACCACCATTAGAAGATAGATTATGGAAACATGTACCACAGGAGGATATCGTACCAGCTCCAGTTGCAGAAAGTGATAGTGATCATGAACCAACTTCAACAGTTTCAATACCAACACCGCCACGTAGTAGTGAAACTGATGATACACAAATGAATCAATCTGTAATGGCGGAAATTAAAGAGAAACCGTCAAAAGAAGAAAAACCAATAATAGAGGAACGTAGTAGTGCATCGCCACCATTACCACCACCAGTTCCACAACAACCAACAAAAGCACAATCAGCTGAGATATGGCGTGGTGTTATTAATATGGTTGATGTTGCACAAATTTCAATAACTGCACATGAAGTTTCCGGTATTTCTTTAAGTTCTCATTATTTTGAATATTATTATTTTTATTATTTTTTTGTGATAGGTGATTGTAATGGTCTTGGTACTGAATTACCACCAAATCTTGATATAGTTGGACGTATACCACCGGACACAGTATGGGATTATATTGGTAAAATGAAATGTTCAAATAGTAAAATCATCTCATTAGTAAGACTGAATGCTATAAATGTTGAAGAGAAAATGCCATATTTAGCATTATATAGTTATTTATCAAGTCGTAATCGTTTAGGTGTTGTTAGACCTATAAATAAAGTTGTTAAAGATTTTTATATATTACCATTAGCCTCACAAAAACCAATACCACCAGCATTATTACCAATAACTGGACCTGGTTTTGAAGTATCTCGACCAGCATTATTATTGGGTATTATTGTGCGCGATAAAAGGAAACGACCATTATCAGATACAGCAAATACACCAATAAATGTAAAGAAAACAAAAATTGAACCACCAGTAGTACAAACACAAAGATCATATACACCACCACCTGTAAAAGATTCAAAAATAAAACTACCATTACCACCACCAGTCGGTGATGAAGATGATGGTAATTTTTAGATATTCGTTAAAAATTTACCGATATAATTAAATTTTAAAATACACTTCCAGATGAACCGTATAGTCCGGAAGATTCAGATCCAGACAGTATGGCAACACCTATAACAACAGATACAGCTTCCGGTTCCGGCTTAAATACCAGCTTTTTGGATACAGGTGTTGCATCATCATTTCAACCATTCTCTAATAAATTCGACAACATACCAGGTATTTAACTTAGTTCCTCAATAATTATTACAATTATTAAACTAATTAAAAATATAGGATTAGGTAATCCGGTCCTACCATCAAGTACTCAAGAGTTACAACGACAAATGGAGAAATTGAATAAAGAAATCGAAATGCAAAAATCTGAAATTAATAGTATTAGCCAGAATATCGCTACAGCTTCTACAGAAATCGGTTCATCAGCATTGGCTAATATCAATTTACCAAGTAATTTACAACAAATCTTGGATAGTATTAAAACAATAAGTGCAGTATCGAATACTGAAACACAAGAAATTGAGGTAATTTTAATTAAACAAAATCAATAAATTTTCTAATTAATTTTCAATATACAAAATAGCCAGAAGATCCAAGTCCTGTTAAAGAGAAAAGTCCAGATTTAACAATACCACTGATATTACCAACGAATTTTTCACGTCCCTTACAACAACAACAAAATTCCGATGATTTATCACCAGGAACAATTCCATTAAATCTTCCACATAAAAAGAAACCAACTACCGATTTAGATAAGAGTAATAATAGTAGTAGTAGTAGTAATAGCGTATTGGGTTTATTATCAGAAGAGGATTTGATAAAGAAAGCTGCCGAAATGTTGGGGGAGACTAATGATAGCAATACAAAAGAGCCACCAGTAGTTAAAACGACAGAAGCACCAGTGAAAACACCAATATCGTTTTCATTTACAAATTCATTGGCGAAGAGACCGAAATTAGAACATCCACCACTACCCGGACTCGATGATGAATAATTTTTTTTTTTTTAATAATAATAACAAGTGCGGGAATTTATTTCGGTTACGTGTAGAAGAGACGTTTTTTAACTTTTTTTTGTAGTTTTATCATCCAAAGATTTATGGAATTTTCTTTTTTTTTCTATTAATTTTGCAATTGTTGCAGTTATATTCGGAAATATTTTGTACAAAGCTAATTATTAAGTTCATTAATATAACATTAACAGTTATATTCAATTTTTAATTCGATAGATTTATGATAGAGTTTGTAAATAGATCATTTTCCAAATTATTCGTTTTATTTATTTTTATCACAACTTATTTTATTCAACTAAAAAAACAAACAAATATTGATATACTTACAATTACTTGTATCAACTCTTCTTTAATCGTTGTAGAACTTCCTGATTTCTATTCATTAATTTATTTCTGGTTTCATCTAAGGTTTCATACTCTGGTGCATAACAAACATGTAAAATACCACCGTAAAACGAACGGTTATCTAACAATCTCTTTGCAATTCTAGCTGATTTTATATGATCGTAAGTAACATGATAGCATTCGGTGAAAATTTCAGTTTTATGATCTGTTATCAAATGTATACTTGTTACATGACCAAATTTCGAACATAATCGTTTTAATTCATTACGTAATTTAATTTGAGGCACACCATAAATGAAGATGTGTTGAGATTCGTTCGCTACAGTATAAGTCTAAAATTCCAATTATTATTCATTGTTGACATGGTGTATTTAGTAAGAGTAAAGTTTTTGAATTTTTGAGAATCTATCATTTGTACGGTGTGATAGAAGCAATTTAAAATTGTAGAAATTTTGCTACAATGTCGACAATTTTTGAAGTCATACAAATATCAAAGAAATCACATTTATCTTTAAACAAATTTTGTTCTTATCGAGTACCACCCAATTTAGACTTGAGTGATTCAATTTTTGTATTTACATTTCCAATGATTTCCTCAATATGCCTTTGGAGTTAGATTAATGAGCAACTCATAGAATCTCCAAAAACTAAAAACCTTACCCTTACCGTATCTTCTCTATAGTTACTTTAACTGCAGTTAATCGTTTGCCTTGTCTGTAAGCCGGGCGTGTTTTGCATAATTCCTGTTGTCGATGATGTACCAGATCTTTTAGCTGAATATCATTAGAATGTTGTGTGTTTTCCTCTAAGTTTTCCGAATTTTCACTCATTTTTCACTCTTTGTTATGAAACTTGAAACTTGACAATCAAAAGTGAGGTTATAAATGTTCAACGTTGCCAAATTTTGTAATTAATCATTTCAACTGTTAGATTTTTTTTAATACTAAATAATTTTACAAACTGTGAATATTTTCACAAAATGTAGAATACTACATTTACTATCATTTTAAAAGAATATTGGTAATTTTCAACTAAGGCAAAATTTTGATTGGCTTGACGTGACAGAGCAACCAATCCGGAAAGCGGATTGTGGCGCAATTTTTGAATTTCTGTTATATAGTGTGTGTATCGCTCACTATTCCATTAGTTAATCACATAAAAATTTCTTATATCTTATTTTTAAACTAGAAGGAGTAATGATTAAAGTCAGATTTACACAGAAAAAGTCACTAAAAAAATACACTTGATCATTTCGGCGGTAAATTTAAATATTTATGTACCGTTATTACTTTAATTAAATGTGTATACACTTCAACTTCATCTTGTAGTTACATAGGGTCGTAGCTTGGTTCATACCATTATTACATTTGACGTCTTTCAACACAAAAGCAAGCGACCGAACCAAGCTACGTTCCTACGTAACCAAAAGCATGGTCAACTATGAGATGAAGTAGTGTTGTACAATCTCTAGAACTTATTATGTGTAGGCATAAGATGTTAATTTATTTTGCTCTTAAATAAAAAGATTAAAAACTAAAAATCAAAATTTTCCGTCATTCGGAAATAAAAAAAAGAACAGAAAGTAATCTGTAAATTTGAGCATAATTTTTTAATATTGGCAACGTTGGAAGTATTGTCTGTCAAGAATTTGACAAACTTCAAAAGTGACCAATCAGAATTGAGAATTTTCTAACGATTTTGCGACAATTTTGAATTTTTCTAAAAAGTTTATTTAATTAATTATTGAAGAAAATTATATTAAAAATTAATTTTAGCGACATAAAAGATGTATTATTATGTATTAAATTTGCATTTGAGTGAAGTTTGTGTTATTGACTGGATATTATTAAAATAAACATTTGAAAAAATTAGGTTAAGTTTCCAAAATTTGCAACAACTTATCAGTTATTTTTTCAGAATCAATCAAATCAAGAATATCAAAAATATAGAATAAAGTAACAAAAAGGAATGCTCTTATCGGATGATAAATCATAAAAATTGAGGCAAAGTGGGGAAGTTTCACTTTGTTTGCTTTATTTATTACAATTATACTTTTGTAGCATAACTGGTGCGCCTGTTTATAATACATAAAAAAAAAAAATAGCACAGTGAAGCTTTTTCACCAAATGAAACACGACCACATCCTCTGATTCCTGCGTGGCTTGCGCATCGTTTCATTTCGTGCTGTGCGCTGGTCGGATTCAGATCAAAATTGTTGCAGCTGTACATTGTCTGTTTACAATTTTTTTTAAAAGGATTTGGTGCACTATCAATAGTATTGATAAAATATACCAAAAGAAGAAAATTTATTGGACACTTTAAAAAGAACGAAATCAAACGAAGACTCTTCTTCGACTCCTATTATTGTCTGTGGCCTGTTGGGAAATCCTCGAAAATAAAAACTGATTAGTGGTGTTAGTTGCGGCAAGGAATTTCTACCACCTCTGCCTTCAGGTAAACGTAAAAGAAATAAATCATTTTTTTTGTACAAATTTTAAATTATAATATTTATATGTATAGTAGTAGTGGTAGTAGGTAGTAGTGTGCATTTATTGTTATCGTTAAATTTGGAACACACGAGACTTTCTGGTATAAATTTAGATAGTTGCATGATTTATTTTGTTCCAAAGAGAATTCTCTGAATTCTCTTGAAATTTTTCATATACAGGGATAACTGCTATTGGGTAGGAAAATTGCGCAAGTCTTTGAAAATCAATAGTTTTAAAGTGGATGAATATCAGCTAAACAGAATGGGAGTGGTGATAACAGGCCAATTCGGCAAAACTTTAACACGATTTTAATGTAAATAATAATATTTAAAAAATAAAGCACAATAAAATGTAGTTTTTAATTAACTACAAAGTGCAACAATCATTGAAATGCTTGTTGTTGTTTTATTGTGTTATGAAAGAGAATTGGAAAAATCGTGGAAAATAAGCAATAATTTCACGATTATCGTCAACATGTAAACATTATTATTCGTCATCATATTTGTTGGAATAACAATTTTGATAATAATTTAATAATAAAAGGTATCTTTTTACAAATGCTACAATAACACAGAATATTAATGAAGACGATTATTGAACATGAGTAAAACTTTAACGTTTTACTAGTTGACGATAAGAGGAAGTTTTTTATAACATATTGGCTTACATTTTATAATTTCTATGTAAATCCAATTTTCATTGTCGTTGATCTTACTGAAATTTAGCCTTTAACGATGACCTGTTTCTAATTTTTTCTGCCATTTACCAATTCTTTAAATTTGATGAAAAATCGACAATTATTGTGCAATCATTAGATGACTTTTTTCCTTTAAAACGATAATTCAAGGCTCTTTCTAATAATAAATCCATGTTCGTCTATTTGGCAATCTATCAGAATTTTTTCCTTTCAGAAATTACGTTAAATTCTGTAATATTTACTTATCAATATTATAAAATTAAAAAAAAAACGTGTTTATTTAAACAATTCACACAAATAATCGTAAATGTACTACTATTTATATTAGAAACGCATTTAATTAAATTAGTGTATTTGTCTATAATTAATACCTAAATAGATTAATAATTATTTTAATTCTATTTTTATTAGTAATTTTGTAATCATTTTTTAAGATCGTGCCAAATTACTAATTATTGTGCAATACAAATGCGTAATAATATTGTGGTGTCAAGTGGAAGATTTTTCTTTATAGGGCCTGAAATTTAATAATATTTCCCCTCTATTTATACAATAAAATTTGACAAATATTGTTTAACAAATATTTGAAAAGTTTGGTTACAACAAAGCTCCATTAATTTAATTGTAATTAGTTCAAGTAATTTATAAAATATTGAGTATCCTCGATAAATTATCTCTTACATAAGTAATTTTCTCTCACAATTGTGTTTACTATTTTCAAGATTCAAGATAATAAACTTCTAATATTTATCAACGAAATTAAATTGATCGATTTGTATCAAATCTCTAATTAATTCTCGAACAATCTGTCTAGTTTCTAGACTAATTAATATTTTAATCAACAGTAATTACAGTGATTTGTTTTGTAAATTGTAGTAGAAGATGGAAAGGTTAAATGAAGGTAAATTTTTTATGAATAACTAAACTCTAATAACCCTTTATTTATCTTTTAGTTTACATTATATTATTACTTCAATTAATTTTGTCTGCGGATGTTCATTAAGAAAGGAAATGGAATTTAAGGATTAAAAAATGTAGGTTAGCACTATCAATAAAAGCCTGATAAACCTGTTTTAACAATTATTTTAGGAATTATCGCTCTTTTCTGACTAAGATTAATTCGTTTTCACTTATTGATTGGTACAGAGATGTACGAAAGGAAAATGCTGCTACGATTTCTTTCAATAAATTAAATTAAATCAGTAAGAATACCTAGGGAAATATTAAAGTTTTTTTTAATTGAGCTGTATCACTAGTATCTAATCTACTACCGGCTAATTCACCTGAAACGAAAAGTTCTTATGGCGACTCTCATTATTTGCCAAGCAATTTGAAAAATATTTCAAGGACTTATAATAGGGGCCCCAAAGAACATTTTAGCAAAATTAGAACTTCGTAGCTCATTTGCAAGTTGGTCAAAAACGATCGTTTTGGATAAGGTCGCAATTTTCAAAAGCGAACTAAACACTCAAAACGACTTAGAATGACTTGATGATCCTCCCAACTTTATTTTTTGTTTTTCTTTTTTCGCATTTTTCCTAGAATGCAATAGACGAGAAAGAAAAAAAATCAATGTTTGGAGAGTCTCCGAGTCATTATTAGTCGTTTTGTGTCTTTAGTTCGCTTTTGAAAATTGCGACCTTATCCAAAACGATCGTTTTTGATCAACTTGCAAATGAGCTACGAAGTTCTAATTTTGCTAAAATGTTTTTTGGGGACCTCTCTACAAATCTTTGAAATATTTTTCGAATCACTCTTCGTTTCAAGTGAATCACCCGGTCGTAAATATAGTTGTGATTTTATGGTGGATTTACAATAATTTTATTTATTACTGTGTTTTATAGGAAAATTTATTCCCAATTTAAATTACATCAAGCATTCTTGTGTTACATGATTCACTATGAGAATACAAATTAGAATTGTTCCCATAGTTTGTATTATCGTGCCAAACTGATAAGATGACGATAAATTAACATAAACGCGACTATCATTTTTAATAAATAATAATCTTTAGGCTATTAAAAATTTTCTTATTTGAAACTATTGTTAGGTGATAAGTTCTAAAAGTAGCGTATCTAAAAGAGTGTAATTTTATTAATTTCTCCTTTATGATTTATCAAAATATCAAATTAAATTTAATTAAATGACCACATACTGAAATTCAAACTTTAAAAAAATCTAACACGTTTATAAAAGTCTAAGGGTTGATTTCACCAAATTCTGTTAAATTTTAACGAACAAATAAGTCAGAAACGATTTTTATAATTACGGCAAAGATTGTTTTTAACTGTTCATTAGGCTTAACTGAAGTTGGTAAAATCACCCCTAGCTAAGTGGTTTAAAAATTGTAGAGTAATTTTTGTTTAGATCTTTAGCTATTTTTTTTTTATCAATAACAAAATTTTAATGTTAATTTGAGATATTTATAGACTTGATTCTGAATTTATAATTTGACCGATGTAGACACTCGGTCTAAATTTGTACACTTTAATCATAATTTATGTCTACTGGAATCGATTTTTCGATATATAGTCCCCTGAAATAATAATGATACGTTTTTATCTACCTGTCTACAGGATTTTTTGTTGATAATTTCTAATATTTTATTGGTATTATAAATATTTTTTTACACTATTTAAAGATCTTGAGGACTACCGTTTTATTTGAGTGCTTGAATAGGTCAGAAAACTTGTCTCTCATTAGTAGTCCTACAATGGATTCTGTTTTGGTTTTAGAAGAAACAGAAATTCATTCCATCCGCCTATTCTCACGTACTTCCTGTTTATACAGGGTGAAATCGAAATTCTTTGAAATCTTCAAATCACCTATAGGGCCCCAAAAATTGTGTCGATTCTTATATTATATTATGGAATCGGTATGGCCCTGTTTAAGAGAGAAAAAAAATTCGCTAACATTCTTAGAGCCACTGTCTAATCAACAGATATAATTTAATTAATACATATGTAGTTCAATGTCATGAGAAAGTGAGAAACCGATATGTATTATACTGATACCTGCTTTCTTATCAACTCTCAACAATAACATTACGGTAGGTCAACCAGCAACCACCAAACAATAGTCGCAATTTTGCTCAATTTTAACCAAATTTTTTTTCTTCTGTTAGAACCTTCAATTTATTGTTTTCTATAGGACGTGAGGTTTTCTATAGGGAGAGTGGGTTTTGCGTATTTCAAAGCAATTCAATTTCGCCCTGTATTATCCTTTATATGGTATAGTTGAATAAATTTAAATTGCTATTGTGTTAAATTATAAATGATTGATAAAATGGTAGTAACCATAAATTTGGAAAAGTGAAGTTTTCCATAGGGGTTACGTTGTTATTTCATTTTAAACGTCTTCATTTTAGTTTCCAAATTTCCGAAATTGGGCAAAAATAAAGATAGAGTTTGCTGATAAAAATTAATAATTTCATAATATTGATTATTCTATAATGATCATTAATGATTATCGTCTTGATTGTTTTCAGTATTGATAACATTTTTGTAATTTACGAAATAATTCATATCACTCTGGCAATTCATGTAATTATTATAAACAATATTTGACGTAATTTTTTATCTTTGTAATGTCTCATTTATCAGACATAAAAAAAACTTTGCACCATTATAAACATTGTTAGAAGCATTTTTCATTTTGATAAACAACATTATTATGCACATATTTGTGATACTTTTCCACTTTTTCATTTGTTGTTTTATATAAATTTATGGAATCTTTTCAATTTATGCAATTATGTTCAAAACTAATTTATAATGTGTTTAGACTTTGAATAGAGTGTAGCATTTTAAGTTTCTGTTCCTTTTAATATTAATTACTAAATATTTATAATTTGGCCTCGATTTTGGTCTAGGATATATCTACATATACCTATATGATCTCGTCCAAGGTAATTTACATATTATTACGCAACAATAATGTAAATATTTTTTGAATGGACCATTGACTGTAAATTTTTGTACACTCAATTATTTTTCTCTCCATTACTTCCACTTTTTGTTTACATTAAAAATAAATTAAATTTATTGTAATAAAATAACTATAAATAAATGATCGATGACCATTTTTTACGTTCTACTTATTGAAAACAACGTACCTTTAATATTATAACAAACGAAAAAAGCCTTGAGGCACAATCAAGAATTCTGTAGGCTTATTTAATTTGTTCAATTGTTGTTATTTAAATGCGCACACAATTTTATTTATTAATATTTTCTTGTATCAATTAAATCATTGTTGTTGCAGTGGTTAAATGGCTAAAGTATCTACGTGGCAAGGTCCTCCAAAACAGGGCTTATATGACCCACAGTTTGAGAAAGAGGCTTGTGGTGTTGGTTTTATTGTAACAATAGATGGACGTCGTTCGCATAAGATTGTTCGTGATGCACAACGTCTTGCTATATCTATGAACCATCGTGGCGCTTGTGCTTGTGATAATGATACTGGTGATGGTGCTGGAGTCCTTACAGCTATACCCCATGATTTCTATTGTGTCAAACTTAGGTATAAATTAAATTATAAATATTTTTATTGATTTTTTTATTGTTTAATAATTATTAGAGATGAACAAAATGTTACATTACCGCCGTTTACAAAATATGCAACTGGAATATTCTTTATGGATAAATTACACCATCAAGATTCTGAAGAGAAATTTGGTGATTTGGCAAAGGAATTGGGCATGTCAGTGTTGGCATGGCGTACCGTACCAACCGACAATACCACCATAGGTGCTGTTGCTAAAAATTCTGAACCATTTATGAGACAAGTATTTGTTGCACCAATTGATAATAATAATATGAATGATGATGAATTAGATCGTAAATTTTTTATATTACGTAAACGTGCCAGTCATAGAATACCATCGCATGGTAAACGTTTTTATATATGTTCATTAAGTCGTCGTACAATTGTTTATAAAGGTCAATTAACATCAGATCAATTATGGACATATTTCCCAGATTTATCAGATCCATTATATGATACATATTTAGCATTAGTACATACAAGATTTTCAACAAATACATTCCCCAGTTGGGAACGTGCACATCCATTAAGAGTTTTAGCACATAATGGTGAAATTAATACATTGAGAGGTAATGTGAATTTTATGAAAGCCCGTGAAGGTGTTATGGAAAATGAAGAATATGGTGATTCATTGAAAACATTATATCCAGTTGTTGAACCAAATCTATCTGATAGTGGTTCAGCTGATTGTGTATTAGAATTTCTTGTACATGCAGGAAATCGTAAATTACCCGAAGTCTGTATTTTTTTTTATAATTTAAAACGAATTTAATTAATTAAAATTTATTTTATTAGGCTGTTATGACAATGGTACCGGAAGCTTGGCATAATGATCCAACAATGTCTGAAGAGAAGCGTGATTATTATCATTGGGCATCTTGTATAATGGAACCATGGGACGGTCCGGCTTTAATTTCGTTCACTGATGGTCGTTATATTGGTGCAATCTTAGATCGTAACGGTTTACGACCATCACGTTTCTATATCACTAAAGATAATACAATGATTATGGCGAGCGAAGTATTTTTTATTTAATTCAATTTACAACCAATATCAAAAATATTGATTGCTTTAGGTTGGTGTTTATGATGTTGATCCATCGCAAGTTATTGTGAAAAGTCGTCTTAAACCTGGACGTATGTTATTAGTTGATACACAAGAGAAAGCTGTAATTCAGGATGTTGAATTGAAAAAACAGATAGCCCAATCACGGCCACATTCACAATGGCTTAAAGAAGAAGTAAGTCGTTTTTCATTTAATTGCAAGAAATCGTTTATAAACAACAATATTTTTTGTAAAATAAAGCCAATAATTAATTTTTAATTAATCAATAAACTTTGTTTTGCATGCTTTCTGGCGATCTACAGATGGTGAGTGTCGTCTATCTTTACCCCTTTTTTTTCTCTCTACTACCTTTTAGATTCTTGCACTAAAATAATTAAATTTCTTTTATGTCGTGTTTTCTTTTAACCATTGTGCTCATAATATCAAGACAATACTTCTTAAATTGTTAAAGTATAAAATTAATTTTAATAATTCTAGATAACAATGGATGAATTACGAAAAGCTCATGTGGAAGCTAATGGTACATTAAAACCAAAATATGAACCGAGCGGCTTAGCTGATAAACGTTTACCACTTTATGGTTATTCAACGGAAACAATTCATATGTTACTATTACCAATGATAAATAATAAGAAAGAAGCATTAGGTAGTATGGGCAATGATATACCATTAGCATGCTTATCAAATTTTTCACCACTCTTATATGAATATTTTAAACAATTATTTGCACAAGTAACAAATCCACCAATTGATCCATTCCGTGAGAAAGTCGTTATGTCATTACAATGTCCAATTGGACCTGAAGCTAATATTTTAAAACCTAATCCAAAACAAGTTCATCGTTTATGGTTAAAACAACCAGTAATATCAATTGCTGATCTTGATATATTGAAACAAATTAATCATCGTGGTTGGACATCACGTATTATCGATATAACATTTGATGCTAATAAAGGTATACCTGGATTTCTATCAAGATTACAAGAGATATGTGAAGAAGCACATGAAGCTAGTGAAAATAATCAAATATTAATTATATCTGATCGTAAAACTGGTATTAATCGTGTACCAATCAGTACTTTACTTGCATTAGGAGCTATACATCATCATTTAATTGAATGTCGTTCTCGTATGAAAGTTGCTTTAGTTTTAGAAACTGGTGAAGCACGTGAAGTACATCATATTTGTGTATTATTAGGTTATGGTGCTGATGCTATATGTCCATATTTAGCATTAGAATTAGCATCAAGTTTAAGAGATCAAGGTGTATTAGATACATCATTAACTGATGATATTATATTTCAAAATTATGCACAAGCTATGCAAACTGGTATTAATAAAGTTATGGCAAAAATGGGTATATCAACATTACAATCATATAAAGGTGCACAAATATTTGAAGCTGTTGGTTTAGCTGAGGATGTTATTGATAAATGCTTCAAAGGTACACCATCACGTATTGGTGGTGTTTCATTAGAAATTCTAGCCCAAGAGGCATTTGAACGACACAAGACTGCTTATAGAGCTGAATCAGATACGTTAATATTACGAGATTTAGGTAATTACCATTGGAGAGCTGGTGGTGAGAAACATATAAATGAACCGGCCAGTATTGCAGCACTTCAGGTGAATATTTTCATTAATTTTCTTATAATAAATACAATATTAAAGTTTATTATTTAGGAATCTGCGATTAATAACAGCAAAACAGCTTATGAGAAATTTAAAGAAGCAACAATGGAATCGGTTCGTGAATGTATGTTGAGGGGACGTTTCGAATTGCGTACATTAGATGAACCATTACCATTATCAGAAATTGAACCAGCTTCAGAAATTGTAAAACGATTCGCTACCGGCGCTATGAGTTTCGGTTCAATCAGTTTAGAAGCCCATCAAACACTTGCTATTGCCATGAATAAAGTAGGTGGTAAAAGTAATACAGGTGAAGGTGGTGAAGATCCTGAACGTTATTTAGATAAAGAGAAACGTTCAGCAATCAAACAAGTAGCTTCTGGTCGTTTTGGTGTAACATCATCTTATCTAGCTCATGCTGATGATCTTCAAATTAAAATGGCACAAGGTGCTAAACCTGGTGAAGGTGGTGAATTACCTGGTTATAAAGTATCACCGGATATTGCAAAAACACGCCATAGTGTTGCTGGTGTTGGTTTAATATCACCACCACCACATCATGATATTTATTCAATTGAAGATTTAGCTGAATTAATTTATGATTTAAAATGTGCAAATCCATCAGCTAGAATATCAGTGAAATTAGTGTCAGAAGTTGGTGTTGGTGTTGTTGCATCTGGTGTTGCTAAAGGTAAAGCTGAACATATTGTTGTATCAGGACATGATGGTGGTACCGGTGCTAGTTCATGGACTGGTATTAAAGCAGCCGGTTTACCATGGGAATTGGGTATTGCTGAAACACATCAAGTATTAGTTTTAAATAATTTACGTTCAAGAATCGTATTACAAGCCGATGGACAAATTCGTACTGGTAATTATATTGTTTTATAAATTATAAAATAGAATATTACAATATTTGTCTTTATAATAGGATTTGATGTGGTGATTGCTGCTTTATTAGGAGCAGATGAAATCGGTTTTAGTACAGCACCATTAATTGTAATGGGTTGTACAATGATGCGAAAATGTCATTTAAATACATGTCCAGTCGGTATAGCAACACAAGATCCAATCTTAAGGAAGAAATTCACCGGCCAACCAGAACATGTCATCAACTATATGTTTATGTTAGCTGAAGAAGTGCGACAAATTATGGCTAATTTAGGTGTACGTACTTATCAAGAATTAGTTGGACGTACTGATTTGTTGAAAGTATCTGAAAAGGGCAATGCAAAAGCAAAAATGTTAAATTTAAATTTAATCTTACAAAATGCCTTACATATGCGTCCTGGTGTTAATATCAAAGGTGGTTCAGAAATACAAGATTTTCAATTAGAACAACGTTTAGATAATCAATTAATTGAAAAATCAAAAGGTGTGATTGAAGGTAAAGAAAAATGTGTTGATATTGAAATGAAAATTACAAATGAATGTCGTGCTTTTACATCAACACTTAGTTATCATATTTCTTGGTAAATTCTATTATTATAAATGTTTAATTTTATTTAAAAATTTTAATTGAATTGTAGTAAATACAACGAAGAAGGCTTACCAGATGGTTGTCAAATTAATATAAATTTAACAGGATCAGCAGGTCAAAGTTTCTGTGCATTTTTAGTAAAAGGTGTTAAAGTAACATTAGAAGGTGATGCTAATGATTATGTTGGTAAAGGATTATCAGGTGGTACTGTTATTATTTATCCACCAAAAACATCACCATTTGAATCACATCTTAATGTTATTGTTGGTAATGTTTGTTTATATGGTGCAACATCAGGACGTGCTTATATGCGTGGTATTGCATCTGAACGATTTGCTGTACGTAATTCTGGTGCTATTGCTGTTGTTGAAGGTGTCGGTGATCATGGTTGTGAATATATGACCGGTGGAATCGTATTGATTTTAGGTAAATTAACATTTTTCTATTTGTTTTTTTCTTCTTCCAACATATAGAATAATTTAATAATTTAGGTTTGACTGGAAGGAATTTTGCTGCCGGTATGTCCGGTGGTATTGCTTACGTTTGGGATATTGATGGTAAATTCTCAACTAGATGCAATCCAGAAATGGTAGAATTATGTAAATTAGAAGATAAAGATGATGTTGATCTTGTTAGAAATTTATTAAAAGAATTCCATGAATTAACTGGAAGTTTAATTGCTGAACAATTAATAAAAGAATTCGATAATAGACGTAAAGAATTCGTTAAAGTATTCCCATACGAATATCAACGTGCTTTAAAACAAAAAGCTTTAGAACAACCAATTGTTAATAATATTCAAAATCATGAACCGAAAATACAAGATATTGAAGATTCAATAACTGATATATCAACAGAACAAAAGAAAGTTGAACGTGCATTAGATAAAGTGCGTGGTTTTATGAAATATCCACGTGAAACTGGTGTATATCGTCCAGCTGAGAAACGTATGAAAGATTGGGATGAAATCTATAATTTCACACACGTACGTAAAGGTTTACGTGTACAAGCGGCACGTTGTATGGATTGTGGTGTACCATTTTGTCAATCAAATGTACACGGTTGTCCATTAGGAAATATTATACCAAAATGGAATCATTTAGTCTTCCAAAATCATTGGCGACAAGCATTAAATCAATTATTACAAACGAATAATTTCCCAGAATTTACAGGACGTGTATGTCCGGCACCGTGTGAGGGTGCTTGTGTTTTAGGTATATCCGAACCAAGTGTAACAATTAAAAATATTGAATGTTCTATTATTGATCATGCCTTTGAAAATGGTTGGATAACTCCACAAATACCACAAATACGTACTGGTAAAACGGTAGCAGTTGTTGGTTCTGGACCGGCTGGTTTAGCTTGTGCACATCAATTAAATAAAGCTGGCCATACAGTTACAGTATTTGAACGAAATGATCGTATTGGTGGTTTATTACAATATGGTATACCGACAATGAAATTGAGTAAATCAGTTGTACAACGACGTGTAGATTTATTAGCAACTGAAGGTATAACATTTAAGACAAATGTTAATGTTGGTAAAGATATATCAGCAAAAGAATTAAGTGAAGAATATGATGCTGTTGTTTTATGTACTGGTGCAACATGGCCACGTGATTTACCATTACCCGGTCGTCAATTAAACGGTATACATTTTGCAATGGAATTTTTAGAAAGTTGGCAAAAGAAACAATTAGGTGCAAATCATGATGGTCCACATGCAAAAGATAAAAATGTTATAATTATCGGTGGTGGTGATACTGGTTGTGATTGTATTGCAACATCATTAAGACAAGGTGCATCAACAATAACAACATTTGAAATATTACCAGAACCATCACCGAAACGTCAACAAGATAATCCATGGCCACAATGGCCACGTGTATTCCGTGTTGATTATGGACATGAAGAAGTTAAAGTACGTTATGGTGCTGATCCGAGAGTTTTCAGTATTTTAACACAAGAATTTCTTGATGATGGTAATGGACATGTTAAAGGTGTTAAAACTGTTAATGTTGAATGGAAAAAAGATGACACTGGACGTTGGCAAATGAATCAAATACAAGGAACTGAAAAAGTCTTCCCAGCTGATTTAGTTTTATTAGCTATGGGTTTCTTAGGACCTGAACGTGCTATTGCTGATCAACTTGCATTAACATTAGATGCTAGATCGAATTTCAATACAAAAGATTATAAAACAAATCTATCTAATGTTTTTGCTGCTGGCGGTAATTATTATTATTTTATTCATAGAATTTTATGATATAATAAACAAATACTTATAGATTGTCGTCGGGGTCAATCGTTGGTCGTTTGGGCCATATCCGAAGGCCGTCAAGCCGCTAGAAGGGTTGATGAATTCCTAAATAATGGTACTACAGTATTATCGGGACCTGGTGGTATAATTCAACCTAGCACACAAGCCATATCTTGTCCAGTTTAAAATTTCTGTTAACATTAACATATCTCTAGAATTATTTTTTTTTTCCTTCGAATTTCCACCATATATCCCAACAAGAAATTACACAAGCATTCTTTTCATTAAACAATACAACACAAAAGACGATTTTGGGCCAAATAATTGATAAAGAGGAAATATTGATCGCCTTAGGTTGAAAGACAATAACATGATCAAATTGTGATTTTGAGTAGTTATTAGAATTGTTCGGAAAATTAGAATTAGAAATTTTGTGGTTTTTGTTTTGAGATATCTAGCCATTTGGCTCTTATAGAATTAACTTGCTTTAAAAAATATTCTACAACATACAGGTTTATTTATATCGGACGTAAAGTTCTTATCGCAACTACCATTATTTGATGAGCAATTAAAAAAAAATTTTTAGGGGGGTACATGGAGGCTATTTTATCAAGATTAGAACTTCGTAGCTCATTTGGAAGTAGGCCAAAAAACGTTCGTTTTGGACAAAGTTCCGATTATTTTCATAAACGAAATAAGCGACTAAGAATGGCTCAAAGACCCATTTTTCTCTATAACATTCTAGAAAAAATGAGAAACATTTCCACTTGTTCCAGAACAGAATGGAGAAAAACAAAAAAAATCAATATTGGAAGGATCCTCGAGTCATTCTAAGTCCTTTGCGTGTTTAATTCGTTAGAAAGGAGTGTTTTCTGACATTCAACTTTCAAATGAGTTACGAGGTTCTAATTTTGCCAAAACGATCTCCAGGGACTATCCTAGAAATCCTGGAAATATTTTTCGAATCACTCTACAGATAATGATAGTTGCCATATGAACTTTTATAGTCCAACGTGAAAAACCCTGGATAAAAAATAAAGTAATTTCTATATAGTTGTTGGCGCTAATTTTTGCCAATTCAAGTATTATTTTTGCTTTGTTTAAAACAGATGTTTTCCAATAAGCCAGAATTAATGACTGATTTTACGTTTCGTTTGTTACATTTTATCGCTAGATTTGTTTTTGCTAAAAGTATGGGCTTTTATTTTTTAAGTATTTTAAAAAAAATATAAAATATAAAAAATTGTTAAATCAACAGATTCTGTAGTCAATGTTATTCAATAAATAGATGTTACAGCAATATTTAATTTTAAATTCAATTTTCTAAGATAATTCAATCATCACTATCGGCAACATCCAATAATTTACCTCGAATTTCCGGATTAGTATCAAACGAATCATAACTACTCTCACCATTATCAATAGCTCGTAATGTTGCTAACAATTTACGCTTCTCGTCTACGCCAACATTGGGTTCTTTATGACCGTTAGTATTCTTATTTTTACTATATTTATTAGGGAAATTTAATTGATCTGCGAAGATTTTTGTAATGAAATCTACATTATTGGAATTTTCCGTATCAAACGATGACATCTGTGAATTCTTCAATTTCTTCTCCATCTCATCAACTCTACGCACCGATTCTAAAATCTTTTCTGTTTCATTTTGTGTAAATTCTAGTTGGCTCTTTTGGAGTTCTATAGCACTGCTGCATGCTTTTAATGAATCTAATGCACTCAAATATGAATCACTTAATTGTTTATCTAATTCGTTAGAATGTGTTTTTTGTTCGATTTTTTTTGTTAATCGATCGATTTTATATAGTTCAGAGTCGTCATCAATTGATGGTTCATCTCGAACAATTTTCTCTAATTTTATTGAAGAATTCGGACGGCTAATCAGTTTATTTTCTCGTGGTGATTCTAATAGAGTTTTCGAATTTTTAATCGGTTCGAATTTAACGCCAGTTTTTAGTGTGTCAGAATTCGATTCGATTTCAGACGATTTCAATCCGTTGACTGCAATCGATTGTGATTGTTGTTGATAACGTAATCGTACATTATTTGAGTGACTCATTTTTTCTTTTTCTTGTAATTGTTTTGTTAATTTTGCAATGTCTTGATAGCTCTTTTCCAATTCACGTTGACACTGTTTATGTTTTGAAATTTCTAAATTTAATTTTTGTTTATTACTTTTCGTTTCTAGGATCAATTTTCGATTCAACAAGACAATTTGATCGTCTGCTTTCTGTAATTGCGTTTTATAATCATCTATTGTTTCTAATAATTTTTCACGTTCTAATAAATGTTTATTTTTATCGAGATTTTCAAAATGTTTCAATCTCATTTGAAGATTATTTATCTCATCATTTTTACATTTAATTTGTTCCGTTAATTCTTTTATCGTTTTCTTTAATTGTTTATTCTTCTCAGTTAAAACACGAATCTCACTCTCGTAAGATTGGAGGATTCTTGGTAGTTCAGCATTTGTTCCTTCATATCTGATAAATCAAACATTTTTAAATTAAATTAATTTTAGTTTGTTTCAGATACAAGTCTACCTTACTTTGTTAAAGCTTTATCTTGTCGTCTTTGTAATGTTTTCAAAGCTTGGTTCTCACGCATCAATTCCTAAAAAGCCACTCAATTAGTCTTGTTCGGAAGTTGAGTTTTTTTTTTGCTAAATTAGATTACAGCTAAATGATAATTTGCATCATTCAATTGATTCTGTAACGATCGCAATTTTAATAATTTTGCTGACTGAATACGTTGCCGTACTGGATTTCCGTTACTGCCACGAGAAAAATGCGAACGAAAATGATTTGTTGCTAGAGGATTTGCTGGTCTTCTCTTTTGAAAATAGCAACTGGAATTCGATGAGCAGGCAGTTTCACAACTCCGACTCCTACAAAATGTGTGTTAAACAAAAATTGTTACAAATTTCTAAAGTCTTACCGGGACTCTTGAGGTTTCTGTGGTGGTAATTGAGACATTCTTCTATAAAAATATTGAAGCAAATCTTCAAAGTTAACACTCCATTGCAGAATTGTCGCCAATGTTTGTATAGATTTATAAAGTGGGTTGCTATAGTTACTGGAAAAATTGTGGGAAATCTATGGAAGTTAAAATAGTGATTTCCAACAATCTGTTTTTAATATTTACAATATTTACATAAATTGTAAAGAGATAACAATTAAAGATTCACATTATTTAGATTAAATTAAGCTGCAGCAGCTTGATTTTGTGCCCTCCACAATTTGGAATATAAACTATCTGGATTTTTAATTAATACATCATGTCTACCAACTTCAGACACTTTACCGTCTTTTAATACGAAAATCTCATCAGCATCCATGACTGTACTTAATCTGTGTGCAATACAAATACTTGTTTTGCCTTCGGTAGCCCTCCTTAAAGCTTTTAGAATATTCTAAAAAATTCATAAAAATTAATTGTTTAATTAAAGAAAACTTAATTGATACGTACGTGTTCAGTAATTGAATCTAATGAACTTGTAGCTTCATCAAATACTAAAATTGGTGCATTCTTTAGAATTGCTCTAGCAATAGCTACACGTTGTTTTTCACCACCGGATAATTTCAAGCCTCTTTCACCGACTTGTGTTTCATATCCATTTGGCCATGTAATTATAGAATCATGTATTTCAGCCATTCTTGCTGCTTTGATAACATCATCATCACTAGCACGTAAATCACCATAATGTAAATTATATTTGATTGTATCATGAAATAATACAGAATCTTGTGGAACTATTGATATAGAACGACGTAGACTTTCTAAATCAACATCACGTATATCTTGATCACCGATTAAAATTCGTCCAGATTTTGGTTCATAGAAACGATACAATAGACGCACTATTGTTGATTTACTACAATTATAAATAATACAATAGAGCAATAGTTTTTTTTTAAATAAATCAATTTACCCAGAACCAGATCCACCAACTATTGCAACCTTTTTACCAGGTGGTATTGTAAGGGATAGATCTTTTAATATCTCTTTACCGGGACCATAATCGAAATTGACATTTTCAAATTTTATTGTAGTAGATTTTGGATCAACATATAAATGTGGTGCTAATTCTTTATTCTAAAAATTAATTTATAATAAATCAGAAAAATATAACTGTTAAACTTACTTTAACTTTAGGATCCATTGTCATTAATGTGAACATTGTTTGCATGTCGATTAGAGCTTGACGGACTTCACGATAAACACTGCCTAGAAATCCTAAAGGAATTGAGAGTTGGAAGAGGAGGCCGTTCACCATGACTAGATCACCAACAGTCATATTTCCTACAATTCAAACAGTTCTTATTGAAGGATCTTGGAGAAATTTAGGCCAGAAAATTTGATAAAATTGCAGATAAAGGAACTTGGCCCTTAAGGGGGCTTTAGACATATTACTCGATTGAAAATTTTCAAACATCGATTACTCGCTCGTTTTTTTGAGATATTGTAAAAAATAAACGAGCGTTGGATATAGAATTTCAAGGTGCATGTCCTGAAGTTTTCTATTTAAGAAAAATGTGATACAATTCTGATTGGCAGATAAAACTCTTAAGTCTCTGTTTTTTCCGTACATTTTGCTTCATAATTGGCTAAAACTAAGCCAATATTAAAGATTGAGAACAACATCAATGAAGAATTGATAAGCGTTATCATCGCTATGCAACCAAGAAAAGCGTGGGACCAGGTGGGAGTCGAACCCACGACCTTTAGATTGCCGGTCTAATGTTCCGATCGGTAGTGGCCCAGTAGTTTAGCTGGAAGAACATTAGACTCCCACCTGGTCCCACGCTTTTCTTGGTTGCATAGCGATGATAACGCTTATCAATTCTTCATTGATGTTGTTCTCAATCTTTAATTAATACACCGTTTGTTTACAAATATTCAATTAATATATTAAGCCAATATTATTGATTTTGAATATTTATAAAGTGTATTAGATAGAAAATTAATGAGCTTTCAAGATCTTCAAGAATTTTCCTGAAAGGTTTGTTAGTTTTCCGTTAACTGGACAAAATTGATTTTTTTTAACCAGTGATTCCGTGCATAATCTTAAACGTAGAGAATCATACATGATCATACTCTTGTTTTTAGAAAGCTGATTTAAGGAAAAAGGACATGAAGCTCGTTTAAAATGAAATTTTTAAGAATTTTTCACCTATTTATAACTATTAAAATTAATTAATTTGACTAATGATTGATATGAAAATGTTGGAAATTTTATCGCGACCATATCATTTTTATGGAAAATATTTGAAAATCTGTCTATATTTTCATTTTTTAGTCGACCATGTTTGTGACAGTGTACTAGATCCATTGGTACACTGCGGACTAAATCACAACAACAATAATGATAACAACACAAGCATGGTCGACTAAAAAATTATTTTATAGACAGATTTTCAAATATTTTCCACTATAATGACATGGTCGTAAAAGTAGATAAAATTTCCAACATTTTCATATCAATCAAGACAGAAATTAATTTTAATAGATGTAAATAACAGGTAAAAAGGGTGTTCAATAACTCACTTAATTTTCAAAATTTTCTTTTAAACGAGCTTCATATGCCCTGAAGAAGTGACATAGTGACAATAAATAGTTACGAAACGGTTGACAAGTTAGTATAGCTTATTATTTCCGTCCAATTACCTTATAAAGAACACAATATTGTCATACAAATTGATGAAATTAGAAACACATTATTTGGTCAAAAAACGTTCGTTTTGGGCAAGTTTGTGATTTTCAAATAAGAGCTAAAGACGCAAAACGATTGAGAATAACTCGGAGACCCTACCAACATTGATATTTTTTCGATTTTCCCCATTACATTATAGAAAAAATGCGAAACCTCCATCTATTCCAGAATAAAATTAGGAGAAAAGAAAAAAATCAATGTTGGGAGGATCCTCGAGTCATCCTAATGTCGTTTTGCATGTTCAGTTCGTTTTTGAAAATGCCCATATCGTCAAAAACGAGCGTTTTTTAACCAACTTCAAAATAAGCTACGAGGTTCAAATATTGCCAAAATAATCCATGGAATATTTTTCGAATCGCTCACTAAATAATGGAAATCTTACGTGACTCACTCAGTTTAAACAAAAATTTGAGGAAAATGATATTCTACTTATTTCATCATTTGCCCCAACCTTTTCTATTGTAAAAAAAAACAATCAATAAAAGATCGATCATACCTTGAAGAATTTCCCGTGCAGCTAACACCATAATAGCGCTCAAGGCAACACTAAAAATTGCCTGTTGTCCAAAATTTAACAGAGCCAAGCTTGAGCTAGTTTTTAAGCTTGCCGATTCATACTTTTTCAGAGCCTCATCATAGCGATCTGCTTCAAATTTTTCATTGTTGAAATACTGCAAAAAAAGATTTTAATATGAAACTTTTACAAAATAATTGTAAAATGTTTACTTTAACTGTTTCGTAATTAATCAAAGAATCGATTGCTTTATTTCCAGCTTCGTTTTCGGCACGATTCATATAAATACGGAATTTCGTCCGCCATTGTGTCACAGTTAAAGTATAGAAACTATAAATACCAACACAGCCCAACGATATTCCTGTAAATTTTAAATTATTCACTAATTTATAATTAATTGAGAAATACTTTACCAGCAAAAGCAGCTCCACACTTCAATCCTAGTATAGATGAAACTAAAGCTAATTCAAACACAGTTGGTACAACATTAAATACCATTGCTGATAGAACGAAATTAATACCGCGCGAACCTCGATCTATTGTTTTCGATAAAGCACCAGTTTGTCGACCTAAATGGAATGCTAAATCTAAATTGTGTAGATGCAGGAATACATTTTTAGCAATTTTACGTATTGAATGCTGGGCAACACGTGCAAATACAGCATTACGTAATTCATTAAAACCAGCAGCACCAGCACGTGCAATACCATCTACAAAAAAAAACACACCATATAATTTAAAAAAAAAATTATCAAAATCGTTTGATTTATCTTACATCCAATTAACAGACTAGTTGCAACAGTTATCACAGTTTCTGGGGCTGAATTCATATTCAACGTACCAGCTGCATTCAAATAATCAACAGAATATTTAAAAATAAACGGTACAGAAACATTCAATAATTTCGCCCCTATTAATAAGCCAACAGCTGTTGTCACCCTTCTCTGTATCGATTTATCATCTTTCGGCCATATATAATGCAACATTGCGTGTATCATTTGCATCCCAGTTACTGGTTGTTTATTATCTAAAGGAATTGTATCTCGTGATAAAGCTGAAGCACCCGGATGGAAACATTCTCGTACTTTTTGTTTTGTTGGAATTGATGCTGTGCGATTTAATGCTTTCGTTAAAATACCAGCATTAACTGGTACTGTTTTCGTGTCACTATCTTTACTTACATGTACCTAAAAAAAAAAAAATTAGGGGGTGAGAAATTTAAGAGGTTATATAACCTTACTTTTTGGATTTGTGTAACAGTTGGTAGATATTCCTGAAATTTTCGCCTATTGTATAAGTACGAATAGTTTCTATAATTGTAAGATTGTGTTAAGTAATAATTTATTAATTTTGAGTTGAATTTGGTTAATTTTAATAAGGTTGACATGATGATAGCTGGGACAATATAAGAGCTACTTTTAACTTTACTTCTTATTCTTTTCCAACATGAACAAACTTATAAGACTATCTTTGTCTAATAAAAAGCGTGAGGGCCGTACTTGGCATTTTTAGCACCCATAGATGAAATTTGGTCTAATTTGAAAATTGAGCTACGACCTATGTTCTGATTTCATTACGAGTATTTTATCCATTAAATAGAAAAAGTTTTTCGATGTCGATGTTTTTCAACTGAAACAACTGTTGGAACAAAGTCTGCCAAAGGTGAATACTCTAAATCTATTTAAAGTTCTAATATATTACTTTAAATGTAAATATTGTCCCTGAAATATTCCAATTATTATTGTAACTCAAAGTTAATAATTATACCTTAGATTTAAAGTAGGGGGAATTATGATTGAAGTCGGGTTTACACAGAAAAATTCACTAGATCGTTTTGGCGGTAAATTCAAAATATTTATGTACATACTTACTTTAAATGTAACATATTTAGCACCCTGATGAGAATTAAGTTTTGCCAATTAACAAATAATATTAGAGTGCTTTCAAAGTAACAGAATCCAATGTCTTCTAAGCTTATTATTCTTTTATTAACATTAAAGAGTACGAATATGTTGCTCCTTCTCGATTGGTGTTATACATGAAATAAAAAATTATTCTTCGCTGTCTTTTGTCAGCTTTGTCATTAATGTAATTCAATTAATTAATTAAAATTTTTTTTTTTTTTAGGACACTGACAATATCAAAATTTTGAATCTTGAGTTGTGTAAACTTGCCTGTAAAATAACCAATAAGAAGCTAACGTTTAGGCGCGCAAAATTTAAATCACTCCTCCCAGTTTAAGAACAGTGTCTAGCTACAATTAACAACAAACAATGTTTCGGAAAAAGCTTTATTTTCAACAAAGATCGAAGAATTTTTGATATTTAAACAGTCATTCACATAAAAAAATCAAAACGTTTCCAACAGAACGTGTAAAAATTGGGGGATTCGTAATGAAAGTATAAGAACCTTAACCATTTGAAAATAGAAGTAAACGTAATACTTAAAAATCCCCATTTTTCACAAGATACTTTATAAACGAAAAAAATATAATAATATAGAGAAAAAAACGATATAATTGTCGATAGAAATCCGGCGATATTTCGTATAATTATAGTATATGATGTGTATATGTATGCATGTGTATAAAAAAATATGATTTATTCATCAGTTTTAGTATCTCCTGCTTCATTTTCAACATTGCCTTCATTACTATCCTCCTTTGTTTCTTCACCATTTTGTTTATTATCAGCCTCTTCAGTTTTATTATTGTCTTCATTATCATTTTGATTATCTTTGGCATCTGTTTCATTGTTTTCTTTATCATTTGATGATGTATTTATCTCACCATTACCAAGTTTGATAGCAGCATTCGATGTTAATGTTGGTGCTGTATCGTCTGGTGCTAATTTTAAGAATTTCTCCATATCATCCACCTCATTTGCCATATCAAATTGATCATAATCCTAAAAAAAAAGTAATTTGAAAAATCCAATTATAAATTTTTTAGTATTATAATAACTTACACCACAATAGACATCATCGTTGAATATTTGTGGTGGTAATGGATGTCTTGGATTTGGATCACTGATTGTGCCTCCTAATGACGTTGAATTGTTCTGCATGAAGTCTTTTTGTTCTTCATTACCCGGCTCAGCTATATCAATTACTTCATATTTAATATTTCTGGAATCTAAGATGAGTTGGACTCGTTGTTGTCGTTTCTTTACCTGTTGATTATTTCAACAATTTGATCTATAAGAATAGCCATTGTGTTGTTGTAATAGTAGTAATAAAAAAATTTTGGCAAACATTTTATTGATTTTCATGACAAATTTAGATACTTACCTCTTTATTACCAGATATTCCGCTCACATACACTTTCACTACCATCTTTCTCTAACTAATTAAACAATTAGCAAATTTGATTATCAATTAATTAATAATTTTTCTATTCGTATAAAATAATCGTATCTGTGTATGTTGATAACAAAAAAATAATTATTTGACAACAAAATTGGCTATGTAGCGCCACACCTATTTTGGTGTCTGTTAGATTAGACAACTTGTAAGGATATCAGCCGGGATTCAAACCATTAAGCCGCGTCCACATCTAGCGAACGAACGCGAATGATTAAAAAACACACCACACCAACATTCATAAACACGAACAAACAGTAACAAATGCTATAACCGTCGATTTAGACCAGTTCCACTTTCCACTACTTCCGCTAAATGTAATAAAGAATTTTCGTCCACACTATACGAACATGAACGAAGGGCTGCGTTTCTTTTGAAGTCTCGGATAATCGTTCGTGATGTTTGTTTGAGTTCATTACCGTTCGGTTTATCGTCCACACCTACATAATAACAATGACTAGAGCTATGCGAATAATTCCAAATGACAAATTATTCCAGACGAATCAAATTAAACGACTCGATTCAATATTCGTTCCAACTATTCGAGCAATTCAAATGAGCTGACTGAACTATTCAAACCTTTTTCATTATTCGAACCTTCCATATTCGAATTATTTGAGCTACACCAAATGATATCTATAGGTATACCATTTATATGTAGATACCAAATTAAGTGTATTTATAAACAAAAATATTCGAATTAAATGGAAGGTACGATGATCGAACGGAATAATACTAATCGATTCGATTCGACGGGATTCGCACAGCCCTAATAATAACAATTTGATTTTTACATTTTTGTTCGCAATCGTTCGTGTTCGTTCGCTAGGTGGGGACACGGCTTTACACTTGTTTAATGCTTAAAAATTTACAAAATTGTTTACAATCAATTTGATTTTGTTTTAGATTTGTTAATGGAATAGAAAATTCCATAATTTCTATAAACTACAAAAAACAAAAACAGATATAATTAAATATGATGATTACTCAAAGCTTCCACGATAAAATATAGTCATACTTGTATGACTCACGCTGGAATGGAAAATACAATAAATTGGTCATAAATGCACAATTTAAATAACCTTGATGAGTCTTCAAAATTCGTTTCTTTATCACCAAGTATAATATAAATATTTGTAATAATAAATTATTATTTTAACATTAACATTATTATTATTATTATTATTATCTGTGATAAACATAATAAAAACGCGTTATTCATCATCTTTTAAGATTTATGTTTAAGAAAAATTCTAAAAAAACATTTGATAAATTTGACAATTTAAAAAACCTACACTCTATTTTTAAATTAGGAGTGATTTAAATTTTGCACGCCTAAATATTAGTTTCTTATTGGCTATTTTATAGGCAAGTTTACACAACTCAAAGATTCAAAATTTTGATTGACACAGTTAGTCCTATAAAAAAATTAATTGTATAATTAATCAATTGTCAATTGACACGTTTATGAGTTATTAATTTTAATTAATTAATTGTATTATATTAATTATAAAGCCGCCAAATTACAGCCATAAATCAGCTATTTGTTACTTCATATAACAAACACCGATAAAAGAGTAAGAGCAACATACATATTTGTACTCTTCATTGTTAATAAAAGAATAATAACTGCAGAAGACATTAGATTCTGTTGTTCTATTATTACTTTATATTAATTATATAATCTTAGTTTTGATAATTAAGCAAAAAATGTTACATCTAAAATAATGAAACATAAATATTTAAATTTACCGCCAAAACAGTGTACCTATCTATTTTTTCTAGAGTCTTTTTCTGTGTAAACCCGTCTTTAATCATTACTCCTCCTATGTACAGTATAATCTCCATAATAGTAAATGATGATGGACTCTCCAGAATACGACTATTTACGCCGCTGTCAAGGCCAAGTAACCGCTAGTGTTTGCAACGCCATCTAGTAATTATCAACATCACTATATTTTACCATTTGTTTAATTTGACAGATCACAACTAAAATTATTGTTATAATTTGTTGAATTTTTTTGGGTGTAAATTTTCTTTGTGTGTTATTTTCGTTCTTGGAAATGGGTTTTCCACCAGTACCGCCTGAGATTAAATCAGTGGCACATGTCTTGAAAGTCGCCGATGAACATGATAATCGCAACATTGTCGTCAGTTATTGGGGTATGAACAAAATAGCAATCATTGCTTTATTATAATAATAATAATTGTATTTGTTTTGTTATCGATAATTAGCCCGTATGCACGCGTGTCAATCGGCTATGAAATTAATACCAGGTAAAAAACCACCAGAAGTATCGAAATTATTAATTGCTCTAATGGATTGGTTGGAGGAGACAAAAAAGAATCATCATGATACTGAAGGGATTACCAATGAAACAGTGGCACAAGCTGAAATCGAACAGTATTGTCTTCAATTATTTGCATTTGCAGATCGTGAAGACCGTGCTGAACACTTCAATAAGTAATAGAATTGTTAATGAATCGAATAATTGACGATTAAAATTTGAATTGTTTTCAGGAATGTAATAAAAGCCTTCTATACTGCTGGTATTTTAATGGATGTACTTGAACAATTTGGCGAATTATCTGAAGATATTCAATACAAGCGAAAATATGCAAAATGGAAAGCCGCCTATATTCACACTTGTTTGAAAAATGGCGAAGAACCAATGGCCGGTGGTCCTGACGAACATCTAAAGAATGTTATCGATCTACGTGAAACTGAAGGCTATGATGATCAAACAGAGAATACCGGTAATGATAATAAAAAAGAAGATAATATAAAATCACCAGAATCACCAAATTCAGCTGATGTTAACAGTAATACAAGTAGCGGTAATGGTGATGGTAATTTTCCAACAGGTCCAGCTCCAGCTTCATCGCCAGTCACACCTGGAACTGCATTGTCTCCTGAAGCTTATATTCCGGTAATGCCACCACAATCTTATATTCCGATAATATCACCACAGGTAGTGCCAGCTACTGTAGTACAACCAGCTTCATCAGATAGTCCAATAACAGAACCGGAAGTTATACAGAAAGCACAGAAATTCTGTAAATATGCAACATCAGCATTGAATTATGATGATGTTAAAACGGCTGTTGAGAACCTAAACAAGGCTTTAAATTTATTACAAATGGGCCGTGAAGACTAATAATGGTGATATTATATTTGTAATCGTTCTTACTTTTTTCGCTTAATTAATATTCATGTATACTTACAGTAAAGATAAACTAGTAACATAAAATTTTCATTTATTTTCTTTTTTTGGATAAATTACACATTTAAATTGAGACAACAAACATTTATAAAACAGAAGAATTCCTTAATGATTCTACCTGACTGGAATGATCATCGATTTGGTTGAGAATATTTCTAAAATTCTACAACGA
This sequence comes from Mylabris sibirica, assembly GCA_039776855.1. Taxonomy (NCBI): domain Eukaryota; kingdom Metazoa; phylum Arthropoda; class Insecta; order Coleoptera; family Meloidae; genus Mylabris; species Mylabris sibirica. The sequence continues at coordinate 9,688,188 of CM077839.1, read as the reverse complement.
AATTGATTTGTAATATAAATAATTAAATAAAAATTAATAATACGAACCACATCATCAAAATCAGCATCATAATCCTCACCATCTGATAATTCTTCATCTTGTTCGGGTTCAGTTTTAACAACATTTTCTAATCTACAATTGTTCTCTTCATCATTCATATCAATTTCTGCTTTCATTTTACGTATTTTAAACGGCTTATGTTGTGCTAATGCAATATCAACAGAACCTGTCATAAATGGTGATTTAAATTCATGCTCATCGACATCGTAACTATCCATATATGAAGTATCTTTCTCTTTCTTAACTATACTCAAATCAGGTTCTAATTTTTCGTTATCAACACCACCGTTTTGGTCTTGTGTAGAACTGGAAACTCTATTCTGTTGTTGTGATTGATTCTGTTCATGTTCATCATTATTTGTATTTTTATTTTTAGCAGGACTTTGTTGTTTTGATTCACCTGGCATACCAACAGTGCCATGTAAACGTCGAAAACGCACAATTAAACTCTTCGAATACATCTGGGTACTATGCGTCTTCTTAAATGCTTCAATTGAATCATTAACGTTCTTAAATGATACGAAAGCATAACGTGTGTATTTCATTTTCTTTGCATAACCAATATCGATACGTCGACCTTTCGGATATGTTTTAACCATATCCTCTTTGGTGATTTCCTGAGCTAAATTACCAACATATAATGTACAAGGATCAATATCATTAGGACCGATATTTTGATCGTCTTCACGATCTTTTTTATATTCAGCTTGTAGATGACCGGAACCGAATTCGATTTGATTTAATTCTTTTATAACTTCATCGGCATCGGCGTTTTCTTGTAGTGTTACAAAACAGAAACGTGGCGTTGATGGTTGTTGAAAATGAACATTTTCAATGGCTGTATGAAATTTCGTTACAATATCACGATTCAATTCCAAATCGGGAAATTTAATTATCAACGAATGGTTTTTATGACGTTTATTATATTCTTTCTCAATGGCCAATGCACGTTCTGCATCCTCTTGTGTCCAGTCTTTCTTACTCGGTATGTTCTGTGATAGAGGTTTCTTCTTTTTCTTTGTTGTTTTTGTTTTCGGCTCATTAACATCAGGTGCAATCTCTTGTGAACGTAACCGTTTATTAAAAGTATTTCTTTGTTGCCAATTCTGTTGTCCTGCTGATGGTGTATTAAATCTAAAATATTAACCCATTAAAAATAATGCAAATTTTCAATTATGTTATAGCAAACCGTCGGTTCTGGAAATGCCTGTTGTTTGTTGTATGAGTGAAATTTTGTGACCTCTGGCCGTGATTTACATTATTATTTGTATATTGTTGATTACTTCTGTTATTATAACCATCACCGTATTGTTGTGATGATTGCTGTTGCTGATCTACAGGCCAATAACAGGACTGATTGGGATCCTGAAAAAGATCATTGATAACCTACATTCAGTTTCTTGATTAAATCATTGAATTACCACAGAATAATTTTGTGAATTTCCTTGATAATAATAACCAAAATTATTTTGACTCATTTTCTCACACAATCTTAAATCAATATTATTAATAAATAATTGTTTACTTAATTAAATATGCGATCAAATTCTCAGTATCACTCAGTATGCTTGACACCTCTTAAAGAAATAAACAAGATCCTAGGGAATTTTAAGCTAGATTTCTGTCACAATGTATGACAATGTTGTCAAATATATTCCAAAAAATCACCAAAATATGTCAAAGCATTGATTATTTCCAAAGATATTAAGCTTGTAGAGATTGCTAGTTCCTTATGCTGCAATGTTGTTTATTGAAACACGTAATAGAACTCAATGTGACGTATGAATTGTGGCTTCCCACCAAAATTAAGCATATTCTGTCTTTGTCTGATATTTTAGCATATTAGCAATTGTTTTAAGCCTTCATTTTACTTAGTAAGTAATAAAAATACGAAAAAATACAGCAACGACAAAGGAAATGGAAAAGAATGAAGAAAATTACAAGTTAATTTATTGTGAATTCTAATTAAAAACTAAAATACCTCTCAAATCAATAAAGACAAATTTAATAAGCAACCAATAAATACGGTAACATTTAACAAAAAAAATTTTCTTTTTCTTATCAGCTTATATTTATAATCTCAATCTGTGTATTTCGGTAGAAATTCAGTCATTCAAGGTTGAGAAACACCCGGAATCGCACTCGTTAGATGGCGCTTGTTCCACCACGTCTTTTATATCTATATTCTTATCGACATTTACAGATTGCTTTATTTTCTTTGAGAGCAATATGGCGGAATTTATAAATTAAAATTTTAATAGTAATAAAATGTGTTAATTAGCGAAAAAAATGATTTTGATGGCAAATAATTTCGTGTATGTTACTTCTCATGGCTGATTCTATACAATACAAACTTGGTTTCCAGCATATATGATCGTTTACGCTTATTTCGATTTTTCAGCTCTTTAATTTTTTGCTGTAAAAGTTTATCGGTCTCATTCATCCACGAAAATTCAGAAGCTCCATAAAACCAACTCGGATATGATAAAAAAGTTTAAAAAAAATCTGTCCTCTCGTTTTCGAGATAAAAAATAAAATAGTACAAAAATATGGTTTTTTCGCTTTTTTTCAAAAACTTAATGACAGATTTGCTTAAAATTTGGTATAAGTAACGCTTACATTAATACTAAGCTTTGGTAATTTTTTCAAAATTTTAGATAAATAAATGTAGTTTTGGCCCACTGAAGTTCAACCTTAAGTGTTTGCTTAGGATATGTGCAATAGATGTCGTCAAACATATCAGTGCTCAACTTGTAAAGTCTGTTGTATAAGTAATTGTTTCTTTACAATAGTAAAAAAAAAGATTTTTACTGTTTTTCACTTAAAATTATTTAAAAACAATTAGTGCAAAAAATTGTATAAATAAAACGTATTGCGAAGGATTTTTTTAAATAGTACAATAATAATAATAACTAATGTGGTTTCTATATAATTTATTTATTAGCTAGTAAATAACATACAAAAAAATATAGCAACACTGAGGGCAACACTAAATATATAACGACTAAATTGTCTCTAAATTTCTACTCAAAAATGTATTTTTACCCAAATCCTTTATACTTGTTATGATAATTAGACTTATGTATGTTTGGAGAAATGTTTTATAATTGGCAACATTGAATACGCTATCTATGACGTAGCAGCGAGCGCGATTTAACCTTTTTGCAGGAAAAATGCATTCTCTAGCAACCTTTATAAGTTTAATATCGTTAATTATTTGAAATTTGAAATAATCAATTATTTCCCATAAATCATAAAATAAAGATAACAGTACGACTTCTACCATACCAAAAAAATACTCAAATTTTGTTTATTATTGTACGAAAGCTTTCAGAAGTGTAGAACTGTTAGAAATTTGTTTTCATTTGAAATTATAATTTGTTTTATAATTTCGTTTGGTTTTCTAATTCAAACTATGATGTGATATGTTTTATGTTCACTATGAAAATAAATGTCCATTTTTTTTAAAAATAATCGCGAAGTTTCGAGAATATTTTGTCTATAATTTATAAATTTCGGTAAATCTACCGAAATCTAATTAAATTTGGCATTGCAACTCTGCTCCTTGTTGAAGTTTTGGGGAAATTTAGCGTTGTGTGGTTGTCAACTGTAACTTATATGTCAATTTCTGCGTTGCCCGCAAGTTTGTGTAAGTTTCTAGAATAATTTCCACAATATAAGACGAGAATTTTGTGTGAAAATTCGATAATTTTCCATTGAAAAAATGAGTATTGATGAAAAACAAATCGAGCAATTCGATGCTTTATTTCTATCAATAGCTCAGCACCATCCACAGGGAGCTTCTCAGGTATGTTTTTATAATATAACCTCAAAAAACTATCATGAGCCGTTTCTATCTTATATTGAACATTAGTTCAAATTTTCTTACTTTTTAAAGTAATAATTTATACTTCTGTCTTGTTTATAGCTGTTGGATACATTCGTCAGTTTCCTAGCTCGTAAGACTGATTTTTTTATAGGCGGCGATGAAGGTGCATGGGAAAAGGTAAATTCGAATAGAACCCCATTAATGAGCTTCATTATTAATACAATATTTTACAGTTAGTTATGTCAACATTTAAAAAACATGAAAAGATCAGTCGTAAAAATCATGAGAATGAATTAAAAGAGAAACGTGAAAAAGAGGAAGCACGTAAAGCAGCAGCAGCAGCTGCAGCAACAGCAAAGAAAGCTAAACAACAAGATCAAATTAAATCAGCTGAAATTACTGAATTAACAGATGCTGAAGCTGACAAATTACAAGCTGAATTAGATGCTAATAAAAAACAAAAAGAGCATACTTCTACTAGTAATAATGGTGGTATTGAGGAGACTTCAACGATGATAACACCTGAAAAAATTGAAGATGATGAAGATAAATCGGAAATTGGTAAATTAAAACCAAATAGTGGTAATGGATGTGATTTACCTAAATATCGATGGACACAAACCTTGCAAGATATTGAGGTAGGTTAATGAAATTCATTTAAGACACATAGAGTGATTCTTTAAATGTGGAGACTCTTAGTCGTTCTTATTTAAACGCTTTATCTCCATTATTAAGTATTAAAAAATCGTTAGGACTCGTCCTATTTATACTTGCGCTATTTAGAGAAAATCTTTGATTGATAAAACCCAAAATTTAAAACTAAATTCTACATAGCTGCCTCAAAAATGATAGCGTTTTTTAAAAAGTTTCTTGACGGATTATTACTAGCAGTACTAGTTCATGATTGAAGCCATTTCGACAATTTCTCATATTAATCAAAGAGAAGTAGAACAACAATAGTTTAACAAAGATATTATTTTTATTTCTAACTGCTAAATCTGTATAATAAATAAATAACTACAGAGAGTAATGCGAAGATATTTTAATTTAAATAAATTTACAACATTTCCACAATCACATGGATTTTTGTGAAATATAAATACTATACAAAAGTTGAACGGCTTTTTCACATATCACAGTAACAATTAAAATGAATAAAAAAGAAAATTAAAAACACACACAATTTTGGTTTACTTGGTACAAGAACAAAAATGTTGCCTAATTAATTGATTAAATTAACATTATTTTTTTTAAATAGACTCAACTATTTTCTCTATTGGTTGATAATGTATTGTAACATAAGATTAATTCGTTTGTCGTCTTGCTCTTACTGAAACAGAATTTAAATTAATTAAAACATAATTATTTAAAGAAATAAAAAAACACTTACATTCTAATAAAAATATAGCTGTCATAATTCCTATTGTGAATAATGTTGACATTGTTAATACTAGAATTGTTAATTGATGTTTTCTACAAAAACTTTGTTGTCTTACTGTTGGTCTTGAATTAATATTAACTACAGTAAAATGCATTGAACTTGCTACTGATACACTATCAGGATCTGGATCTTTCTTTGATAAATCGAATTGTGGTAATGTTATTAAATTCTTGCCATTATTGTTATTATTCTGTTCAAGATAATATTGTATATTTTGATTTCTTGTTGTTATCATATTATTGTCATTATCGTGGACTTGAGCCAGATTTGCTGCTGTTAAAAGCAGAGAGCCTGACCTAGTACTCTAAAAAAAAATAATCAATATATAAAACAATAATTAATTTTCAATTGAAATAATTAAAAGAAAAACAACCTGTGTACTATTGTTACTTGATGTTGAACCTTGTGAACTTTTAGAGCTACGAGCTAGTGTGGGTCTCGGTATGTGCCAACTCTTACTGAGATCTGCTGTAGGGATCTATTTACAAAAAAAAAAAAACAGAAAGGATTGTAATTAATTAAAAGAATATTTCATTAATATATTGTCTGTGGTAAATTATTAAAGTAATCAAATTGCATTTTAAATTATATCGGTTACTAAAGAATGAAAAGGTATATCAAGGACTTGTTTCTATAGTTGCAATTCTCACTATTCAACAAGATTGTATTTGCAATATAAAGAATTGGTACAACATTCTCTCTGTATGTTTAATTTAATTCTTTTTCTATTCTTTTTATTTCCAAAATAATCGTAAAACAATAATAAGATTTATGATTTTAATTAAATATTTGTTGGTTGGTATCAACTGCACCTACAATTTGTTGTATGACAGTAATTATTGATAATACTTAATATTTTTGATTAGTAAATATTCTGATTTATGCTCTCTATTATGTCAAAATTTAAGATAAATGCATTTTATTTGTATGTAATTTATGTAAATTGAATTTTTGTCCTCGTATTTTATCGAATAACAATTTCCTTATTTCATTTCAACCACTTGTAAGATTGTCTTTTGATGTTTTTTTTTAAGTATAAAATTGTATTTTTTGATGTGTAAACGTGACGTTCATTCGTATTGATCTTGTTTTACTGATGTATGTACAAAATATGCAATAATTATTTTTAATTGGATTTTAAGGTTTAATTGTTTGCTTCTTATTTTATACGTAACATCCATTTATGTTAGTATAGTTTTAACTTCTTATAGAATTAATGGTGATTCATCATTCATTATATTAGCAATATCGAAAATTTATTGGTAAATTTCATCATAATGTTTGATATGTTTTTCCATCGAATTGTTGTCTATTTCGGTCATGGTTAATTTGTTTTCTTTTTATGAAAATTAGATTAATAGAATCTGAATTTTGATTTGTTTTTTTCGATGCTGTTTTCGGCGACCTTTGAAAGAATGTTGTATCTTTTTTTTACGCCTTCTACGTCAGTTTTGTCTGAAAAGTCTTTTAAGGGGACTTTGGACATATTACTCGGTTCGGTGTGCGAAAATTGTCAATTTTCCAACATCGAGATCTCTCTTGTTTCTTGAGATATTGATAGACAGATTTTCCAATATGGTTGTGAAAGATAAAATTTCCGACATTTTCATATCAATTATAAATCAAATTAATTACCTAATTTTAAAAGTTCTTAATAATACGTGAAAAAGGGGGTTGAAAATATCCGTCTAAATTACTCAATTTTGAAAATTTTCTTTTAAGCGAGCTTCATGTCCTTTGCTTATACATATATCATCTTTAAAATCACTGTCTATTTTTTTTTTTAATATTTTCCAGTTATCGGAAAACTAATAAACATATCGGGAAAGTTCTCATAGATTTGAAAAGCTCTTTCAATCTTCTATCTAAATTCCTCTGATAAATATTGAAAATCAATAATATTGCCTAAGTTTTAGCCAGTTATTAAGGAAAGTGTACGAGAAAGCAGGATCTAACAGCTTCTTCTGCCATTCAAATTTTATCAGATTTTTCTTAAATAGAAAGCTTCAGGACATGCACCTTGAAATGCTCTATCCAACGCACGTTTACTTTTCACAATACCTAAAAAAACAACACAAAAAACAACGGGATATCGATGTTTAAAAATTGGAAATTTTCGCACGCCGAATCGAGTAATATGTCCAAAGTCCCCTTAAGAAAACAATTTTGTCGATAATATTTAGTAAACAAATCCTTATATTAGTTGAACTAACAAGGAACCTGTTGTGTAATATTTGCATTAAAATTTTTATCTGATGATTCGTATAGTATATTGTCACCTAGTGTTAATGACTGTAACCTTTTAACAAGACTTGAACGAGTTATTTGTCTATGTTTCATCTTCTACAAACAACAATAACAACAACAAACGGCACCTATTGCTAAGAGATCTTCTGCCGACCTTGTGTCATAAATTTTGTGACACATCCAGGATCTTTCAATAATTAATAATCAAATTGTGGAATTCCATTCCAATTTCTTTTTTATGTTGTCTAAGCTCATATACCTTGACTGTGTGTATGGTGTTCTTTTGGAAATTTTGTATTGGACGAAAATTACGAAACACCTTGATCTAATTCATAATTTATTCCTAAAAAATTTTTTCGACAAAACCTTGACGATGGCAAATACGGAAAGAACATTGAAGAAATTTGTATTTGATCTTGTTTGTAATATCGCACTTATCATCAAGGTTCCAATAGTCGAAAATTTTCACTAATTTATGTAATCAAACGTTCGTTTGTGACGTTAGTGGAGAAATTCTTGTGGAAGTTACAAGGTTTTTTTCGCCTGTCTCGCCCCTCAATCTTTTTCGCAACCTAATAATTACGAAAAAGACAATTTTTCTTCTGAAAGGTTAACTATTTGTGATTTGATTAATTGGGATCTTTAACTTGTAGGCAGTTGGATTGTTTTTTTTTTAATATTCTAATAACCTTTAATTTTAAAAAATGTAACCCTAATCTGTATCAGTTTGAATACCTTGATTTATCATATTAATTTATTTTTAATTAATAAAATTAATTGGTTTGTTCTAATTGTCACAATTCACAGTTTTTTGATTATTTTACTATTTGTATCTCAGTAGATCCGGAAATAATTAAATTCAACAAAAAATGGTGGTCAAAACAGAAATGAAAAAGTGGGATTACATAAAAAAAATTGATTATACTTGGAAAAATTTACAAATTTTCTAGTTACAGCCATTAGATAAATAGTACACAAAACCTGCTTCCGGATTTGTCTTATGTAAAAATTAGACAAATATGTAATCTATCTATTATTATTATTATTGTAACTGCTAGAATTTTTGGTTAAAATCATGCAATAATAGACTTATGATGTAATGCACTATTTTATCTTTTTGTTATTATTACGATTGAAAAATAATAAAATAAAAATTTCACCAAAATTTTTAATTACAACGAAAGTATTAATTGTTTAATTAAAGTAAGTTTTTGGGTCAATGTTGATTTTAATAAATTAGATATATTTAGAAAAATATAAATTGATTAAATTACACATTCAAAATAGTATAAATTAATAATCGATTAATCTATTCATAATAATTAAGTATTAATGTTAATTACATTATAATTGATTAGAATAGTGGGAAAAATGTGAAAATAAAAGATAGGTCAAGAACATCAATCATTTTATTATCATCATCACATAATATACTCCTCATATAATTATTTAAATAGAATATGATTGATTTCTTTGGTGATTTCAATAATAATTTAGAATAAATTTATAATTTTTATTTAAATTCAGCGTTATAGGAAATAATTCTTCCTGTTTATCGAGTAATTTAAATGTGTAATATTTTAATTGAGTTCATTAATTTGTTTTACTTTCATTCTTTTTGTTGGTTTATCTTTTCATTTATTAAATAATTGTGGTTTTTTATTGAAAATTTACCTTCATCAGGATCAATGTCAATGAATATATAGAATTATATTGTCTTTTTTTCCGTAAATTATGATGCTCGAGAAAGCCTTGGAAAATGGAGTATTTGCATTATTATCAAATAATATTGGACAATTCTATGAATGTTTCTTTTTTGAAATAATTGGTGGAATAATTTTTGCAATAAAACTCTTCTATTGTCTGTTAATTTATTGTCGAATTTCATAATATTTTATAGAAATCTTTTATTTAAAATTAATTATTATTAACTTTCATGAAGAAAACTTACGTTATCTGATTCGAAACCATTATTTTCCATATTAACTATTATTATTATTATTCTATTTATATTATTATTATCCTGTTATTTCCCAATTAATTGTTTTAATTAACTTTGGAAGAACAATGAATCAAATATCCATCCACTAACCACACCACTCTCAATACTCTATTTGTGTGTTTTGTTTTTGATTTAAAAAGTTTCTTAACTTAAACTGACGGCACGAACCGAAAGTAACTGCCTCAGCATCCTCTACAGTATTTTCTTAAATACTACTAGTTCATACCACTATCAATATAAAAACTGGTGTGCGGCTAACAGCTACTTCTTTTAAGAAAAACCCAAATGATAATAATTCCTATATGCATTTACCGGATCTTCTTATTCTAATTCAATTTAAATTTTTCCAATATTCAATTGAAATTAGTATAAATTTATTTCTATTGTACTTTATTTTTTTTATATAACATGAATCCGGTTCTTTGTTATTTTCTTAATTGAATAGTTTGTTTAAAAAATTTGTTTCTGTTTAGGAGAAAAAAATTTATGGAAATGACACTGGTTAATTTCCACAATTTTGTTTTTTTTTTGTTTTGATTTAAGTAAAGATGAGAAGTATATTTAAGTTTGCCCTTGTTGAAATTGTGTTAATTATGATTACCTTTCAATAATTTCACAAAATTACTTTTTTCTCGTAATATTTTCAATTATTTTTACATGATTTTTAGAACGTCCATGAAAGTCTAGTCTATAGTTATAATAATTATTACAACTGTAGACTAAATTAATTATAATTAATTAATTATAATAATTTTTATGTTGTTTTATTAATAGATAAGATCATTTTTTATTGTACACATTAATTGATTGCTCTAAATGGAGGAAATTTAATCGTCTGTCATTCAGGGTGGAATTTAAAATTATGGACCAAAATAATACTCGTATTTTTTACAATATTTTTAGAAAAAAATTACTCAAAATTACCTTGGAATTTAATTTGAAACCTTGTACTAAACTAGGGTTGTTAACATTATGGAAATTATACAAAGGTTTAAAATAATAAATTTTAAGTTATGCTACAACCCTAGATAACGAATCATGTTTAACCGGTCGAAATGAAGAAGTCAATTCCTTAAAAAACCCAACATACAGGGAGTTAAGGGATTCTGTAAAATATTACTCTACAGATTAAGAAACTAAAAAAACCTTTAATTAAATATTGTCATACGAGCTATTTTTAGATCTCTTTAAAAAGGTTCTAAACTGCAAAAAAAAATGTTGAAATTTTATTTGGGGAAAACCAGGAAAGACTAAACCTAACAATGAAATTCTTTCTCTACTCTGTAAAAATAAACTGGATTTGTTCGAACAGATAAAAAGCATTATGATCTTATTAATTTAGCAGATTCCCACTGAAAGCTTTAACTTTCAGAAATTCTACTTAGGTCCGGTTCTTCTTTCCCTACTTTTAAGCTCGCTTTAAATCGTCTTAAGTGTGGATTAACAAACATTTGGGTGGAAACTATTACGAGAACGGACCCCCATCAAAATGTGTGTAAAGTGTAAACCTACTATTAACTTGATTTAAGGCGAGCTTAAGTAGGGGAAGAAGAAAAACAAATTGATTAGGTTTGTTGATAATTTATTAGAAATTGTTAATTTTGAAATTATATTAAAATTTTCTATTTTTTAAGTCAATGTATTCAAAAATTGGGAACATTATACCTCTGGGGTTAAAAATGTATTATAATAGAAAACGAATATAAATTTTATTTTCATTCTTCATTATTTTTTACTGTTGTAGTGTACGGCTAATAAACTAATTTTATTTGCAAATTTTCCATTAGATTCACCGTTATTCCACAAGTGTTTTCATGTGTTGCATGCAAATATAAATATTTTTGAAACAAAAAACGGTCCTATTTACTGCTCCTAAAGTGAGTTTGATGTGAATCATGATTTCGTCGTACACGACGATGTTTCAAAGATAGTGATAGTAGAGTAAAAGTATTTAGATGCACTCTTACTTTTTTAAATATTGATATGAATGTGTTAAAATGCTGCAACCTTATAATGTAACTTGTTAAGACATCGATGAATGCAAAACTAAAGGCGTTTTATTTCTTTGAAATGGAATAAATCAATCAATTTAGCAATGACTATCAGAACAAGATTCAAGTGGGTGTATATTTTGTTAGATTCTTTTTGCATTAACTGCTACATCCGTAACATAACTGTTAATTTAAATTTGAAACATTGAAAAGATTGCTCAAATGGTTTTCATCAAAGAACATTTGACAATGTAATATTTTTCTCAAGTTGAACAAGATTTTAAACTATCTTCAAAATTATTTGAGGAGTTATAAAAATTGTGTGTATAGATGTATGTTACCAATGTTTTTACCTCGCTTTACCAGACCGGTATTTCTATTTTTGCATTAAGGAAGTTGTTATCTTTGGTTACTTTAACAATTATAATGTGCAAATTCAATTTTTCTCTTTTCTTTATAAAAAAAAATACAAAGGTTGATCATTGAAATCATTAACATTGTTCGAATAATTGATTGAGTAAAATTTTTGAGCAAATGATTCACATTTTATAAAATTCCTGAAGTTGTTTTATAAAATATATCTGATTTAACATTACCGATTTTTTTACATTATTATTACGTAATATACACCTGTTTTTCGGTTAATTAATTGCAATAAAAAACATGTAAAATTAATATGATATAGAGTGTGAATTTATAATTTTTCTTTTGTTATTGTCCTTGTTAAAAGATTAACTAATTATTAAATTTAAATGCAACAATAATTAATTGTCAAATAATATGCAATAATGAAGAAAACATGATTTTACCCAGAAAATTTTAATAAAAAGTTCACATATTTATAATTTTTCTTTATCCAAGGTAAATGACTCATATATAACACAACATTATAATTGTATTACCTACCGGATTTCGTAAGTAACAACGAGCTTACGTGGTATTGATCATATACAATAATTTACAGTAATAATTTACAATATTAAACGTAGATTATATGCACGAGTCAAAATTAAATTGCAATTATTGATTGATTATCATCTACAATCTAAATTTACGTTGAGTTTTTTTACAATTTGTTTTTCTATTTAGTAGCAATAATCTTATAATTACAATAAAATTTATTAGAAAATTCTATTAGTATGACTAAAAATTAACACTTGAAAAATGAACATATTAAACATTATAAATCTTCTTAATATAATTAAGAAAATTACAAAATACTTTAATCAAGACGACGACCTTTTCATTTCAGTTATAAAACGGAAATACAATCGTGATCTATGAATTTATTTATTTATTTTTTAGATTTATTGATTAATTATATCGTATAGCGAGTTTAAAAATTAGAATATTAGATGTTGAAGTATAAAAAAATTAAATGAATCGATTTTTATATGTATTATAAATGATATCGTCCTTGCTGTTAAATACATCACCATTATACCTATGCATTTATCTTTTAAGAAAATTACATAATTGATGATAAGTCACGAAGTATCTCATCTCAAATGATTATAATTTAAATTAATTGCATCTTGACAGTTTCCAGAAATTACGAAACTATTTCTTTTTATTATAATTATTATTAGATACCTACTATTTTTTTTTTAATTATATGTCATGTAATTAAATAATTAAAATAAACTTTAATTGAAACCTTGATTACAGTATAGTTTTACTTAATGAAATCTAAAGAATTAGCAGATTTTCTAAAATTTTAATAAATAAAGCAACTAATTGACGTATTTTTTTTTCTCTAGTTTCGATTTTAAAGTAATTAATGCTTTATTTGAATTTACCTCGATTAATTATCAAAACCTTATATGAATTTGTCAAGATTTTTCTCTAAAAATGAACCGTTCTAGATTTAATTGATATTTATTATCCTTTTCACCATTTATTCTAAGGATTTTAATGATTCTTTGAATATAGTCAGTATTGTACCTCATTATACTTAACCAAATTTGATTTTAATGAATTTATATATAAAAAAAGAACAAGGATATCTTCTACCACTTCTTTATTAGTTACCTATGTACATAGATGATTTCTTTACTGAAATAATCAATAAATGATTCTTCAACATGCCACCAAGAACTAAATTGTTTTTGAAATTATTCAGACATTGTATTTATAATCGAAAATTGCGGTTTTTTATAAGTAGATATGATTTTACAACATTCACCCAACATCAAATATTCAAGATACATAATTTTGATAGATAAAACGAAATTTGATCATGTTTCCGTGTAAATGTTTTGTGAATTTTAAGAAGTTTTATATTATCATTGTGTTGAAATGCTTTTAGAAGCTTTAAATTGTAAATTTTGACTTACCATCTTCATAACAGAAATTGAATAATAAACTCATGAAATGATCGCTTGTTGCATTGGTGTAAACTTTTCTTATTTTCAACACTATTCAACTATTTACAAATATAAATAATTGTTTGAAAATTTACATTTTTCTCAAAACATTAAAAAATTTGGAATCTTATGAAGTATTTTATACACAACCACTTTTAACTTAACACTCATTGTTGAAATTAATAACTTAAATTTACAATTTATTAATCTATTAAATTATTTACTTGTACTATACCGGACAGAACTAAAGTCTGAGCAATATCAGTGAATCGTAAAATACTAATTGTGATGTACGTAAGAAGAAAGTAATCGTAATTTCTTCCTTATATATCTCTTAAGAAGATTGTAGTGAAGTTAATAATAAAATTATAAGAATATAATTTATAAATATTTACGAGTTTTTAATCATAATATGTATTACTTAATTTGATTTTTATATCACTAAACTATTTCTTTCAATATATGTAGGTTTATTGATTTAAAATGCAGTCGACCATATCAAATTTGATTTACCATATTAATTTCCCAGCTTTTAATGTACTTGTAGGACTACACGTCAATAGACTGTTATTATTTCTATTATTTATTCTATTATTACCTTACAGTCAAACTCACCCACCAAAGTTGATTGTAGGTAGTGTTCTGGGATTATCGATATTAAAGGAATATAAAAAATTAATGATTTCCTCATTATATAATAAAATAACTATTGTTATAATTAATATTGTAGATTATCTAATTACGATTAATATTTATTTTTATTATTATAGTAGCACTAATTTACGGATCAATGAAGTTTTTCAACATTTTTCACGATATTAATCGTAATGTTTTAATATTCCATTTACAATTCAACTACGATGTTGTTACATTTACGTTTAGATTAACATCTTGTAGGTTGGATTTGCCCATAATCAACTTATTGGTATCTATAAATAACATCCTGTTCTATATCCTGGATTCAGATCAATTTATAATGAGAGACTTGTTAATTTTTTTTATAGTGAAATAACCACTATTTAAATTTACTATAGGCTAATTTTTATTTAACAACTTTTTGAATGTAGGTACATAACAAAAAAAAAACCGTCTGGATTACTCCAATTCAAGGATAGGTACTTTCAACTTGACTTTTTCGACCTTTTCGATAAACATCACAAGTATTATCTAGTCCAAAAATTGATTGTGTTTTTTTTTAATATATTATTTATGTATTTGTTGATTTATTTATGTAAATATAGAAAAATTGTATTGAATTTTCATATTTGAACAGTAAACCAATTGAATTGCAGAAGGTTGAACAATTGTAACAATTTTTCATTATTTATCTTGTATCAATCAAATAATTGTTTGTTTATGTTTTTACAATTATTCCCATGGTAAACGAGAATGAACTTGTATTAATCATAATACAATACAATGTTTATTATTAATTTTATTATTAAACAAATTTGATTTTAATAAGATAGTTATGTCTATTTTTAGTTGTGTACGATTCGTAATTATGTCATAATTATTAAAAATATAATTGATGGATTTCCAATCTGTGATCTCATCAAACCGATTAAAATTCCATTTGAATAACTATTATTAACTATCTGTTATCGGTTGTAAATAAAATTGTGCATAATATATAAAAAAAATCCGGGTTTGTAACCCATAACGGTGTGTATCTAGAATATCTCACAATCAGTTAGATCTAAATACACGAGATAATTTCACGGGAAATCCTAAAAAATAATAATAATAAAGTTCATTGACATTGATTTCAATGAGTCATCAAAATTTATTCATAAAATCTATAATGTTATTGAGATTTCTTAATTACAATGATATTAATTGATTTCTTATTTGATATTTTGTGACGTATTCCTTAACCCTGACAATGATACACTTTAGTACCTATATTTGGAGAGGGTGTGCCTTCATGAGTGATTTTTTTACCAAAATAGGAGTTATTATTGAAAATTTGGTTATGATTATAAATCTTTAAAAAAAATTTAGAATTGAGAATTTTAGAGAAATTTCAGCAAAATGAGAATATTCGTTTATTTATTGTAATTTACAACGTATGTCACATTTCAGAGAGTGCAAATTTTGACACTCTCAAACCCTTTCTGTTTTCCAATCTTTGACCAGTCTTAACGATTTATGTAACTACATTTTTACAAAAATATTTTCGAAATTTCTCTTGTTTCGCTCCCCAAATCGTCCAAAAAACCGCTCGCTGTGAGACAGTCTGTTAATTAATTACATTAGAAGGTTAATAGTTGAGTTTTTCTTTTAAATTTTCGAAAAATTATTTTATTTCATGTGAATTACACTAAACAAACTGGTTTAATAACAATTAAAATTTACATGTTAAAAAAATAATTAATATTAAATTTTAATTACTCAATAAAAATATAAAAATTAAAAATCTCCCGTAGTTATCCACATACAATCCGAATAAAGTAAGGTCATTGTTCAAAAATTACGAAATCCCATAAACATTATATCAAAAAAAATATGTAGAAAAATGAAGTATGCAGAGTCATTTAAAGATTTTTCCTTTCATTTTATTTGTTAATAGTTAATTTTCGTTGTGAAAAAAGTATTGATGAAGGACGATATATTTCATACCATATGATAGAATTTTAATGTAATCTTAATCACAATATATGGAGGAAAAAAAAATCGTAATTGTCAGTATTTGCTGTATGTTAATTGTATTGTAAACATTACCGACATCCTTTGTTATATTAGAGAACCTTGATTATAACCAATTAAATACAAATGATCGATTAGATTCACTTCTATTATTAACGAAAATTATTAATAATTATTTACTGAGAAATCTATTGCAAAAAGAACTTCAGGAAGAGACATATCATTTATCATAAGCATAATTTGAATCATTACAAATCCGGGTCAGTAAGTGTTCCACAAAAGAAAAAAATTAAATCGTTTGTATAATTGTTTAATTGACAATAAATATTAATACAATTATTGATTGGAATTGAAAAAGCTAGAAAAAAGTGGTAAAGATATTCTAATTGACATTGGAATGTATATTACTATAAATATGTATTAATAATTTATTTTTTTATCGAAAAATTAAAGTAAATTGTGGGAGCTTTTTCTCTTCAACTTCCAAGAGTTCATTGTAGCAAAATCGTCAAGGTTGTCTATCTAGTTTTAAAAAAATAACTTTAGGTTTCCGCATTTTTTCAATCGACAGTAATAGGAAAATGCATTTTAATTACAATAATGTGAAAGAACTTTAATTAAATCTACATTAGTATTATTACTACTTTTTTGAATAACATCCTAGCATTGTGATTACGTAATCAATCAAAATGAAAAATTCATAGGAAAATTGTAGTGTTTTTTTTTTCGAAAAAAATACAGCCATAAGAATTCAAATTTATCTAAAACGGAAAATGTGAATTCGAAAAAAAAATCGCAAGTTTTTTTCTGTTCTATTTTTCGCTTGGTAGAACACGAGGTCTTCCTAATTGGTGTCATGAACTCTTTTATATTTAAATAAATAATTAATTAGATAATAAATTGTTGCAACATATTCTTTATGTTGTACTATAATTTCAATAACGCAGGTTTTTCAATTTTCATTTCAAGATACTATACAGAATGTTCCATTTATAACCAAGTCACTTGTATGCGTGTTTAAATTTCAACAATTAATAATTTCAACAACAATTTTCTGCAATGTCTGACTGATTTCCTTCAGTTTAGTGGACAGCTTTACCATCTAGATAGATGTTATTCATAATTATTTTTAATTGCTATAAAATTATAATTGCCGAATTTTGACAGTTTTTTTTTACGGATCTTAATTAGTTCTCTTAGGAGTGTCTGATTTTATTAATATGACCTTTGGATTACGACGCACCTATCTAAAGAAGTCGTTCAACGGGTAATTAGAAGTTTATATTTTTAACAATAATAATATGTATAAAAAGTGAGTATGTAGTAAAATATCAAATTGGTTCAACTTCCGCCATAATGGAAAAATATTGTTCGTTGTGTTGATGCAAATTACATAATTGTCTCTTGAATAGGTCGTTAAAAATTTTGCTTCAATTTTACTGAAACTTGTTTTAAACGTATCAAAATTAGTTTAATGGCCACTTTGAGAGATTGCTTGGAATTTTGAAAAAAATAATCAAACCTTGAAGGTCTATTGTAGTCCACTCATTTTGTTTTTTTGTCATTTGAATTCCTACGACGTCAAGAGCTTTTTCCCATGAATGTGCTCCCATTATCAACATAATTTTGTGGTAAACTTCATAATCTCTTTGAAGATTGATATTTGGAAATAGAGTATAATATGAAATAAGGATAGTAAAGAAATTATTCTTCACTAATCATTCGATCGAACCATAATCTCTATTAAGTGAAACCATCTGTATATAATTGGGTTATTTGTATGAAATGTGCAAAAATTTCAATCTAAACATCATTGACTAGAAGTGGCTAGAGTTCCTTGAAATTATAAGAGGTTCTTTATCTGTTTAGAATATTACCAGGAAATATTCAAGAAATTAAAAACTCTACTAGAGCGAAAAATGCAAATTTGTTTAAAGAGGTGTGGAGATTCTAACAACTATACGATGTGTAACAAATCTTGTACCTACACTTGCATAGTTAAGGGAATGATTTCTAGTATATCGGAAACATTCACAGGTGTTCCTCTCCAACTTCAATGAGACTGAGATATGCTGTTCTTCATTGCAATGTAAGAGATGCCTCACAAAGTTTAGACTCGAAAGGGGTGTTTCGTAAGTTTTAAACATGAACTCGCAGATGGAATAATCGAATAGGATCAACGGCATTATGTTAGGGATGCAAAATCATGAATAATGCTTTTCAGTACATTGGTTAAAATTGACAAAACTAAAGAATTTTATCGAAACCAATGGCTATTGATTAGAGGTGTTTTGTACATGTATCTCTTACAATTAGATTTCAATGAAGAACAACATGACTGAGTCTTATCGAATTGTTTTCTTGTAAGTTTAAGAGGCTCAATATTTTCAAATGAGGCTTCAAAATTCAACTAGTCTCTGTATTGATAATGAAGATAATGAGGATAAAGATCAGTCTGGTCCACTAAGCGCCAAATTCTTTACAATATATTGAATCGTATTGTAGTTTATTAGATTTTTGCATGAGCTTAGAAAAACTTATTTTTACAGTAGCATTGCCAGTGGGAAATATTTTAAAAATCGTTATCCTGCATGATTAATATAGAAACTTCTAGTTTAATAACCTTGTTAATTGAATTAGATAGAATTGGCACAATACTTTGACTAATTGATAATGATCTAACAAAAATAAAAATAAAACACTAATGATTTTAATGCATGTATCAAGAAAAATGAAGGCTATTATTATCAGATTACGCCCACCATATTTCCTGTTAAAGTTTTATTAATAAGCCCCACTAGCAAATAAATACTTTCGTTAATATTTTCATCAACCAAAATAAAAACTTGATTGTTTTAAACAATAACCCTTGGAATATCAAGTCTATAATTTATATAAATAACCATTGATTTTACATAAAACAAAAGAAAGAAATAATTGTAAAATAATCTCCGTCTTGATGGTGGTGGTTTATAAATGTTGTTAAAATTATAAAATATAAAAGGGGAAAAAATAAATTTCAAGGTACTCAAGAAACAAGAACTTCTACTCTTTCGAATGCATTGTTGGTTGTTTTTATTGGGTGTGGTAGTAGGTAGTAGAGACGGTTTATATTATTTTTACATAAAAAATCAATGCATTTAAAAAAAACACCAATAAATAAGGGTCTTCCTGTGTAGAAATTTTGTTTACTTTTTCGATATGTATAGGTCATGGTTTATGTTATAAACGTGTATATTGTCACAACTGCATAATTATTTATTTATATAAAGTTGATTTATTTATTGTACGGATATAGAGAATTATGAAATTTTATTTATATTGAATCAGATATTTGGCATTGACAAAGAAATTTTCCAATAAGGAATTTCATAATTTCTTTCGAAACCACGTCTCTCTGTAGGCGATTCGTATGGAACTCCTTTTAGTTTCGATGGACGATTTAAAAATATTTCAATAATCTATAGACTAACTTAGTAAAATTAGAATCTCGTAGCTTCAAGTTTTGAAGTTGGTCAAAAAACGTTCGCTTCTAACGATGCTCGAGATAAACTCGTAAAGTGACTAAAATGACTCGAAGTTAAGAGGGTCTCCGGGTCCAAAACGATCGTTTTTTTGTTTAATTTCCAAATGAGCTACGAGGTTCTAATTTTGCTAAACTGTTCTCAAAGGTCCCTCCTATAAATCCTTGAAAATTTTTTCGAATTGCCCGTCGTGTACCTTTAAAAAGCAGCGCTGTATCTTGATCATATTCATTATATACGATTATATCATTATTTCATAAAATAATAATCTTGATTGATTTATAACAGTTTGAACTTGATCTAGCTTTCCTCACTGTTTACGTCTAGACCATGTCTAAAAAATATTAAGAAATAACAATGCGAGATCTAAAGTTTGATAGGTAATTTGTGATCTATCCGATAATGCGGTACAATGCCCATGTATGGTAATTAAGAATATTGGTTTTTTTTTGCAAGATTTCTGTTATTTTTGCATATTAACAACCTTGTCGAAAATTTGGACAATAACACAACAAGATTTCGCCCACTTTTCGATTGACGTAACAGATATTTAACAGTACCTACATAAATGCAAAGAAATCCATCATTCTATGTATAATAATTTCGTCTTTTCATAGGAAATGAATTAATGATATAATTTTAATAAATTGTGATTTATGTTAATATGATGTAAGATGTTGGAATTTAAAGGTAAATTTTTCCTAAAAACTGAACAAAGAAAGCAGTTATCATTTCGTGAAGCACGTGCTTATTTTTTTGCAAAAAAATTTCAAGTTCAACGTAAATCACGAAAGATTTAATTGATTATAATTAACATGCCATATTTGTTATGGATGTCATAATTGAAAGTAATCTCTATAAATGTTTATTCTATAATATTATTTGTTTTTAATTACTTTACATTTATATAAATGAATGATATTTAAATTTTCTTTATTCGTATTCGATTTTAATAACATATGTAGTTTTTTTATAGAAATTTTATTATTAATTACCGAGTATTTTATATAATTATCCTCGAACTTTTCTATATCGTACCTTTCTATTGTTGACACGTGTAATTTTTTGCTTTAATTCGCTTCCTCTATCAAACTATATTGTTGATAATTACAGGTGATATACATTTTTAGGCGAAGAAATACGATAATTTCTATTAATTTATACGAGGAAGTCGTCTAAAATTGTATTGTCTTTTTATAAATAAATCTTCGTTAATTTATTACAGATATTTAATTAATAAATTAGCATTGCTTGAGTTTCTTAAGCCATAATTACCCTTTTTTTCTAAAATCGTTGCTAATGATATTAAAATCAGGTGCTGAATAATTTTTTACATAATCGCATAGGTATTATTCAGAATGTAAAATATAAACAAACTAAAAAATCCCAAATAAATAAACAGTATCAGTTATTTATATTATAAGCTGTCTAATCTTGTTTCTCCATACAAACTTCGGCCCCCTGTTTCAACCCCTTAGGGGGTGAATTTTGAAAAATCCTTTCTTAGGGGATGTCTACGTCATATTAACTATCTGTATGCCAAATATGGCTGTCTAATCTTGTTTTTGCATACAAAGTTTGGACCCCCGTTTCACCCCCTTAGGGGGTGAATTTTAGAAAATCCTTTCTTAGCGGATCCCTAGTCACAATAACTATCTGCATGCAAAATTTCAGCGCAATCCCTTCAGTGGTTTGAGCTGTGCGTTGATAGATCAGTCAATTACATTCATCACATATTCAAGTGCCATAACGGCCATATACCAAATTTCATAGAGTTTCATCAATTAGAACTTCTTATACTTTTAGGTGGCCATCCTCTTGGCTCACCCTGTATAGAGATAGAGGCATATAATGCAAATTTCATGGTTATAGTTTGATATCAAAAGTTCAAAAGTTTTCTGTTGTGATTTAAAAAATATTTAAACAATCTAAATTTTATTTATTATTATTAATTAATAGTCGAATTTTCCATGATACACGTGTTCTATGACATTCGTGTCTTCTATCAATTTGAGGATCTATAATAAATCATTCATTTGTCTTTAGTATTGATTAATTAATAATATTAATATTCGACGATTAAAAATTGATGAAAATTATAAATTTGAATAAAATAGAAAGTAAGATTTAATTTTTAATGCGCAATGAAGATTTTCATTGTAAAATCTTATTAGTGTTTAAGAATTTTGATTTTTTTTTTGCTTTTTGAATACAAGAACTGTTTATAAAATAAACGAAAAAACTAGTGTATTCTCCAAAAAGTCTTGTTTCTACATAAATAAATTAACCACAATTCGATTTTTATGAATTTGTATTTTACTGAAAAGCAATGATACGATCATAAAAATACAAAATTGAGGATATGATAAAAATATTTGTTTTTAATTGTATTTTTAGATGGCCTTAACGTCTTTTTTCTTTCTTTTATGTTTTAACACTCAATATGAATCACATTTCTTCATCGTATTAAAACGTGATATTAAAATATGAAAAAAAGAAAACGAATTCTACTTCATTATAAATTCTTATTCCAAAAATGTGTAGATCAAGAGTAACTTTTCAATTTCCCAACGTAACATTCGTTTTTCATAAATGTGAATTTAAACATCTGCTTTCTGAAGAATAAGGCTTTTTGTCTACAGGGTGACCCATAAGTCTCGCATAATCTCTTAGGGGTAGATAGGGGATGAAATTGTAAAACGAAAAGTTCTATACGATTTTTTCACCTTGCGTACAGATAATTAGTTATTAATTAAACCATGCAGCCAATCAGGTGCTCGCTATAACAATAAAAAGAGAGAAGAAACGATTATTGACGGTGCGATGTGGGAAACGGACCAGTTAGCAGGTGTGACAACCGTTCAAACTAAGCGAGCATCTGATTGGCTACTTAATCTAATTAATTACTGATCACCTGTGCATCAGGTGAAAAAATGGTATAGGACTTATCGTCTTAGAATTTCATTCCTCATCTGCCCTTAAGAGATTGTGCGAGACTTATGAGTCATCCTGTATACAATGCCTCAATGATTTGTATGGACGCAGTCTGTTTCGAGGTTGTGACAATCACAAAGTATCGTTTATCTGATAAAAAAATTATCGAAGAAACTTATTTTGAATAAATTTATTGAATATCCAACAACATAGTGTAGAAATATCATTCGAGACAAGCGCCAAATATCTATAATTCGGATAGAAGAACTATTTTTTCCTTCAAGTTATTTATTAGGGGCGGTTTAATTCGTTTATAAAAGAAAATACACGGTTATTATAATCGATTGTTCTACGGAAAAAAAATCGTCGGCATGAAAGATTCAACCAATATTTCAGGGTCTCTTCTGTGTTCAACTCGAATAAAAATAAATATAAAAATAATACAAGAATGTTGTATCCTTATAAAAAAAGTACAGGTAAAATATTATCGAGTTACATTCGTGTGTTCTCAGAAATGAAGTTTCACCTGTTGTTAACTTAGGTATACAATACATAATGTCGGATCTAAATGTGTCCAATCTTATGAACCTCATATTAGTTGACGAGCGATTCGAAGATTATTTCAATAGGAAAGTCCCTAAAGATCGTTTTGGAAAAACTTGAACCTCGTATCTCACTTGGGAGTTGGCCAAGAAAGGCTTGTTTTGGACAATGTCATGATTTTTAAAAATGAGCTAAACACGTAAAACGATAAAAAATGACTCGAAAACCCTCCCACAAGTGATTTTTTCGTTTTTCTCCATTGAATTCTAGTGAAAATTTGAAACGTCCCCACGTGTTCTAGAATAAAATGGAGAAAAACGAAAAAGGTCACTGTTACGAGGGCCTTCGGGTCACTCTAATTGCTTCGCTAGTTTTTAAAAATCGCAAAATTGTCAGAAACGAGCGTTTTTGACCGACTTCTAAATGAGCTACGAGGCTCTAATTTTGTCGAAATGTTCGCCAGGGACCCACCCTTGCAAACCTCAACTGAAAAGAGTTTCATAAGAATTGACCACACTTAGATCCGACAGCTTGTTTGCAGATTAGATACACAGCCATGTCAGTCTAAAAGTAAATGATTCGCATGAAACTCCAATCAGTTGGGGAGCGATTCAGATAAAATTTCAAGGATTTATAGGGCGATTCCTGGAGACTATTTCAGTAACATTGATTTTATTCGTTTTTCTCTATTGCATTCTAGAATAAAAAAATGCAAAACATTTTTTTTCGTTCAAGAATAAAATGGTGAAATAGGCAAAAATCCACGTTGGGAAGATCCTAGAGTCATTCTAAATCAATTTGCGTGTTTAGTTCGTTTTTGAAAATCGAGACATTGTCCAAAACGATCGTATTTTGACCAACTTCAAAATAAGCTACAAGGTTCTAATTTTGCTAAAATGATCTTCAGCTACCCTCCTATAAATCCTTTGAATTTTTATCAAATCGTCCCTTAACTAATCGAAGTTTCACACGAATCATCTACTTTTAGAGCAGCAATGTCTATTTCTACTTGATTAACTTTTCTTTATTGCAGTAAATGTAACTACAGGAGAAATCATATATTAGGGTTCTTATAAAGAAGAAAATTAATATTTTTTTTTTTTTTTTTGGATTCCATGTACAGTGGAATCCCACTATAACCAGACGTCAACGGACAAGGAAATTGCTCGTTAAAAGCAAACCCTCGTGTTAAAAAATAACCTGCGTTCATATTTGCACGGACTACAAAAATATCTCGTTATAGCCCAAATCTCGTTATAGCTGACCTCGTTATAGAGGGATTCTATTGTAATTTAAAATAGAAAAGATGTAGAAGATTTACGTCAGTTAATTTTATAGTTATTTTAAATAATTTTTATAAAGTTTTAAAAATAATTATTATAGTTAGGAATAAATATAAAATAAATACCTATGAGAGAGAATGCAACATTTCCAAGTTTATGTCTAGTTTTTAACAAGTACCACTAAAAGTTTCCTATGACTAATAGAAACATGCTTGCAAAAATTAAAATTTTCTATTAACAAGGAATGTTAAGGGTTTTGATACAAAATTTGATGGTTATTGGTAGGAGAACGTTAGTTACCAACATCATTTATTGAAATTATAGGAAATTATAATTTTCACGAAAAATTCCACTTTCTTTTAATTTATAAGATTGACATTGTATGTGTATATTTATTTTAAACAAGTCTCAATACCAGAATTGAAAGTCGTATAGGGAGGAAGAAAGATCCTTTAAATAGATAGGAATCTTAATCTTTATTGATTTTTATTGAATGACGCAAAATCTTTGTAAATAATAAACATAAAGGGGTGTGTTGATCAATATAAATATTTCTTTCAAAGTGTTTGATTACTTTGAAATCTAAATGTTTTTACGTAAATGGCTTTAATGGTACTATTACTATTGCCTATTTTTTTTTTATTACTATCCAAAAGGGTAGAGAAGAAAAAACAAAGACAAATTGACTTGTCTACGTATATTTAGCCTTCATAAATCTATTTATATTTACATTAATAGTTTTTTTTTGTGAAATTACAAAATAAAATCATAACATGTCAACAACAAATTACAAATCATCTGATCTTGAATCAAGTCAATCAATTCTACAATAAATACTCATTCAATGTTTCGATTATTACAAAATTGACATACCTTACCTTTTGAACACGTATTATCTATGTACGTACTACATTAATACAATCAAGTAGGAAAAAAATGAGGATATTTTTAGTTCATTGCACATCTAATAACATTAATTTGTAATTTAATTGTGTTATATGTTAAAATGTAAGATAAGATGAGTGTAGAAGAAAAATGTTTTCTAACATAGAGAACAGTGTGAGACCTTTACTAATTTGAATAAAATTGCGCGATAATCGGTAATCCATGACAAAATAAATCAAATCGAGGATAATGATGTTGATGTTCGACCCAAGGATCAATTCTCAATTTTCTAGAAAGAATTTAAAATAGTGAGGGTAGATGAGCGTTAATTTTATTCATATTAACAGCATTGTATTTGATTGAATTAAAGGAATTCGTCCTCTAAATTTCAACAATTTCACAATCACAACAACAAAACAGCCGTTTAATGTGTTAGTTTGATATGTAATGGGTTTCACCTAATAAGAATTGTTTTTATTTTGTTAAAATTATTTGAAAATATCATCAACAGCATTTATTTATTTGAAAGTTTTTATCAGCACGAAGGACCTTTCAAAATTGTAGCGTATATTAATTTCACCTGTGTCTGGTTGGTTTGCCCGTTTAATTTCTCAGTTTTTCAAGGATTGAATTCGTGTGTAATGTAGTGAATATTTGACGTCATGATTGATCTTGATTTTTTTTCCGTCAATTTATTCATCATCATTATTATCGATAATAAAATAAATGTTTTGAAAGGGAGAAGTAACTTACTAATGCTTAAGAAATTGATGTATTAACGATAAGAGGAACTATTCGAAAATCAATTACATACTTTGTTTCTAAATTAATTACTGTAAGTTAAAAAAAACACTCAGCGTTAATGACTTTAAAAAATTAAATAAAAAGCACTAATAAACGACGGCATTATCAATCAAAATCCATCATTATGATAGTTCAATGAGATGTTTTGTCGTAAAAAATGTATTTCGATTTAAAGCATTAAAAGGGTCAAACTATACGTCAATATATGTATCTGTTTTTTGGTGCTTTATTGATCATTATATCATTAATTAGTTTTTTCAATTATTAAAAAAATGGGTAGACAAAACTTTAATTTATGAACGTCTGAAGTCTGATAAGGGTTGTTGACGTGATTAAATGAATTTGTTATTTTTGCAAAAATTCTAAAATATATGGTCTTTTTTTAAAGTGGACGAATCTTATGAAGCTCCTACTAGTTGGCGAGTGATTCGAAAAATATTTCAAAGATTTGTAAGGGATATGGAGACCATTTTAGCAATGTTAGAACCTTGTAGCTCATTTTAAAATCAGTCAAAAGACGCTCGGTTCTGACAATGTCACAGTTTTCAAAACATACAAAACAACTTAGAATGACTAAAGGATCTTCCTAACATTGATTTTTTTTTCGTTTTTCTCCATTTTATTCTGAAATAGGTGGAAATGTTTGCGATTTTCTCTACAATACAATGGAGAAAAACGAAAAAAATCACTGTTGGGAGGGTCTACGAGTCATTATTATTCGTTTTGTGTGCTTCGCTCGTTTTAAAAAATTGCAACATTATTCAAAACGAGCCTTTCTTGGCCAACTCCCAAGTGAGATACGAGGTTCTAATTTTGCTAGAATGTTGTCTGGAAACCCCCCTACAAATCACTGAAATATTTTGGGAATCGCTTGCCAACTAATAGGAGTTTTATATTGACCATTTAAAAAAAAGACCCTGTATAGAGTGAAGGGTAAGTTTTATTGGAATATTTGAATTTTTTGAAAAAAAAAACTGGATAAATGTAGTTTAATTTGTTGAAACTTTGTCAATATTTATGTGCATTTTTCTTAAAATCAGAAGAAGAAGAAGAAGAAGAATAAACAATCCACTTTTTTGTTTTAGCAGAATTTTTAGTCCATATCAACACTATTTTTGTTTCAGTTAATTTTATTAGCATTTTTGCAAAAATTAAAAAAGTTTATTACAGGGCTTATCAGTTACAGTTAGACATAATGATGATTTATGACGAAAATTTGGAAGCTCTTGTTCTTTCGAGACTGCATCAGAATATTTTCTTAAGTTTCTAATGCAAAAAATCAGTCTTCAAAGGGCTAAACACGATTCAAAACTCTTATTTAAAAAAAAAACACTCAACATTCAACCACAATTTTTTTTAAAACAGGAATAAAGAAAATTCTGTTTTCTTCTGTTAAAATAACTTACAATTGAAATTAGATTTTCATACACATGTCTAGTTTTAATTGGCCATTCATCGTGAAACAATCTGTATAAAATCATCGTATAATCAACAGACCACGCACTGGAAAATTTAATGATTAATTACTCTAACATTGATGGGAACTACTTTTAAAATTTATGATTGTATTAAAAAAAAAGAAACATCAAAAATTTTCTCTATATTTTCATATTAAAAAACATAATTAAAACCTTGATATTTTAACAACTAGTGAAGTGACATACAATTATAATGACAATAATTAACTAATTTAGTAATTCCTGACAGGACCGTATTTCTCTTGTTGTTGAATTAAAATGATTTTATTTTAACATAAAATAAATCATACAATAGATTGTAAAATTAATTTATTTATTGTTAAGAAAATTATAAGACTTAACAAGAAACACTCACCTTTATTGTAGTAGTTGGTGTTGTTTCCATCGCACTTTTAGTTATTGTTATAAAAATTAACACTAATTGAAATTGAGTTGTTATAACTCTAATGTAATCATTTAAAATAGTTGTAATCGTCGAACGATTTTCTATAAAAGATAAACAATAATAATAATAAAATAGAAATTACGAAATGCTACTATGATTGAATTTATAAAATTTTTAAATTATTTGCGTATTCGAAACACAGATACAGGTCATGGCT
Organism: Mylabris sibirica; assembly: GCA_039776855.1. NCBI lineage: Eukaryota > Metazoa > Arthropoda > Insecta > Coleoptera > Meloidae > Mylabris > Mylabris sibirica. Next base: position 9,659,550 of record CM077839.1, on the reverse strand, counting down.
TAATTTTAACATTGACTTAATGCCATTGACACTGAATTTGTTTATAATGTCTTTTTTTTTGTAAAACGTAAGTGATTTTTATATTGTATTCATAATAAATTACAAATACTTGTATATTAGAAAATTCATCCGATTGTTGGTATTCTTAACAAATAATGACCTTTTCGAAAATTTTAATTCTGTTCTAATTCTCATAATTGTTGATTTTATTTTAAAACAAAAAGTGAATAAAAAAAACACAAAGTCTTCAGCAAGGATTTTCGATGCCAATTATTGTTTTAAAGTGGACAATTATTCGAGACAATTACAAAATTATAAATTAATTAAACGTCTGTTACAATTTACAATGAAATGTTTATTTTAAAATGTCAGTTACTTTATTAATTGTGCAGTTTCATTATAATTATGTCTCGCTAATTGATGAGTTATACCAATTTTTATCTGTCAACCTTGTCGATAATTTGTGGTTAATTTAGTTTTTTTTTGTCTTTTTAACAAGAACATTACACAATTTGTGTGCATAGGTGGTATATTGGGTGCAATAAAATCTATAACTATAGGCAATGTAATTTCTTGTCTTTTTATAAATTAAATCGTACACTATGAACAATTCAAATCCGTATCCCCTTTGCGTAATTCTATACAGTCTCGGTCTAATAATTGTTCGCAAAGGTCGTCCGGATCGTTCTCTAATAATAAACCCTTACTCTCTCATATTTTATTTTAAACAAATTCACCATTCTAAACATCTTATCTGTGTAAAAAACACAACATTTCATAATCTTTTTTGCCATTCTCGCTACTATCATGTTTCGTGTGATTTATTTTAAAATTAATGCATGCTTAAACTAATTAAATCAGAGCTTCAACAACAAGGAAAAACGTGAATTAAAGCTTCTCAATCAGTAATAAAGAAGTATTTTTTTTCTTCTTCTGCATATGTAAAGGTTACCGACACGGTGATGGAGCATCTTTTTTAACAATAACTAACCTTGACCCAATCTTAGTTTTATACAATAAAATATTAATAAAAAAAACTTTTCAAACTAGTATTCTAAATACATATTTCCTTATTGTTTCAGGTTCGGGTTCCATTAAATATCAATTTTCGTGCAAAACAAAAAGATGTTATTGTTTCTCTAACTAAAAAACATTTAACTTGTGGTATTAAAGGTCAACCACCAATAATTGATGATGATTTTCCGCATGAAATCAAATTAGAAGAATCTACATGGGTGATTGAAGATGGCAAAATTATTCTATTTAATTTAGAAAAAGTAATAATTTTTTTTTTTAATAAAAATCTAAGATAATTTAAATTTCGTTAAATTTTCTAGGTAAATAAGATGAGTTGGTGGTCGAAATTAGTTATGTCTGATCCGGAAATTAGTACAAGAAAAATTAATCCAGAACCATCAAAACTTAGTGATTTAGATGGTGAGACTCGTGGTCTTGTTGAGAAAATGATGTACGATCAACGACAAAAAGAATTAGGATTACCAACTAGTGATGAACAGAAGAAACAAGATGTTATTAAAAAGTAAGTTTAATTCTATATTTTATAAAATTAGGATGGTGTCACGGCTTTAATCAATAGAAATTAATTATTTCTTTAAATGGCTAAAAACTATAAAGATATCGTATTGAATTATCGAACATGTATAGAAAATATCAAAGAATTGAAAATGTCGAAATATCTATCGGAATGTTGGCAATTATTAATTAATATCGGTAATAATACGGCTTGTTTTGTCTATTGAAGTGGAAACAGAAAAATGTGATACATTGTTGAAGGTGGTGACTCACCCGAAATCAAAATACGCTTTGAATTCGAGGACTTTTTCGATATCTGATTGGAAATACAGCAAAACCTTTCTTGTGCGGATACTGCAGGTAAACTGAAAGTGTTCGTTTAAGAGACGTGTCCAGCCATTTGACGTTTTCAACTAAGAGCGACATATTATTCTAAAAATTCGAAAATGTCCAGTTAGATGTGTCCGTTAAGAGAGGTTTTACTGTATATGCAAAAGCTGTTTATTTGGAGTAATTGCTAGTTTGATCTTTGATAATAGAACTTTTGGCGCTGCTCTATGCTTTAAATTCTGGGTGAGCCCGTTTTGGACAAATTCGCGACATTAAAAAACGAGCTAAAGATGCGAAACGATTAAGAATGACTCGGACACCTTTCAAACATTGTTTTTGTCGTTTTCTCCATTGCATTCCAGAAAAAAGGCGAAACATTCCTTTCTATTCCAGAATAAAATTGAGAAAAACTAAAAAACTCAATATTGGGAGAATCCTGAAGTTATGCACGTTAAGCAACTTAGAATGACTTGGGGATTCTCCCAACGTTGATTTTTTTTTTCTATTTTATTCTGGAACAGGGGCAAATGTCCTTCCACTGTTTCTAAGATGCAATGGAGGAAAAAAATGTTTGGAGGATCTTTGAGTCATTCTTAGCCGTTTTGCGTGTTTAGCTCGTTTTTGAAAATCGCGACACGAGCGATTTTTGATCACATTCCAAACGAGCTACGTGGTTCTAATTTTGCTTAAATGATCTCTAGACATCCTCCTATAAATCCTTGAAGTATTATTCGAATCGCTCGTCAACTAATAGAAGTTCCACACGAATCGTATACATTTAGATTTTCATCCCTGTAAAGAATACCACTATGTATAAAACGTTCAAACTCAACAAAGCACTACAGGGTTCTAAAGTTAAAATATTCTTCAGGGACTATTCGACAATTCTTCAAATATTATTCGAGCTGTTAACCTATTGAGCTTCCCATATAGCGTTAAATATCAGAATACGCCAAACAGCTCCTGGTAAACATATTTTTTTTTAACATAACGCAGTTACAGTTGCACTACTGCAAAGCTGTAACTTATTTAAATCTTTGAACTACATATTTATGTTTGACGGTAACTGTAAGAAAAATGTTTATTGTAATGGAGCCGGAGATAAAACCTCAGTTTGGAAACAATGACTCCGGAGCTAGAGCTACAGTTTAGATGTACTGTGGCTCCGGAGCCGTAGCAGAGCTTGGTCTATTTGTAGCCAGCTCCTTAGCCCTGGTATTAACACTTTGAAGAATTTTCAATTTTTATTTTTTAGAGCCGTGACAACTTCGCGAAATTTTTAAGTGTTTACTAATTTATTTGCTTTTTAAAAGGTTTATGGAACAACATCCCGAAATGGATTTTTCAAAATGTAAATTTAATTAATTTCTCAAGTGTTTTTGTAGTTAGTTAATTAATCATAATCAATAAATTACAACATCTCATTATTCTTTTCTAATACATATTTTTCATTTTTTTTTTATTAAAATAAATGCAATATATAAAGGAAATGCAAAAATAATTTAATAAAAATACACCTGCACAATCACATTTCAACTATGTTGAATAAAATGTATAATTAATGATATGAATAAAACCAATATTGCAACACCAAAACCAATAAAATATAAAGATTTATTATTTTCGATTGGTTTTTTAATTAATTTCTCATCATTTTCAACCTCCATTTGATCATTATAATAATCAACCATATCTACAATTTATTGTTTTTATTTTGTTAAATAAATTTTTTTTAAAAAAAAGAAATATTCCACTTACCAGCTTGACCTTCAACATCTGCAACATCTTTGGTATCTTTAATTTTAAAATCCAACAATTCTTCTAATGAATTTTGAGCATCTTGTGGACCTTCACCAGGAAATAAATAATCCGATATTGCTACATCACTGTGCGGTAATTGTATTAAAACACGTCTCGGGGGCTCATGAACACTACTCACTTCTACAAATATGAACAATTTAGTTTTACATAATAATAAAATTTCGATTTTCAGAGAAACCTTCTCCGTGTTCTTCTTCGGTTAAAGAATCCCAATGCATCTCTAACCGGGCTGATAAACTTCTTAAAATATCCTGAGCCACAGCTGTGGAGGCTTCCTGTATCGATACTTTCGGATGTAAGCATAATTTACATGCAACATAACCGAACACTTTAATCAAATTACCATTATCACCAATTTCGAATCGATTTGAATCATCAACAGTCTAAATATTTATTTTGTTAATTTAAAAATATCCGAAAGGAAAGTCATAAAAATCTTACACACGGTTGTAAAATTGATATTTGTAATGGTTTCGGATTATCATTGTGATTGCCTTGTAATTTACTTGCTTTTGAAATTTTCTTTTTACCCACATTATCAATGCTGTCATCGCCATTTTTCAATTCACCATCGAATAAAAATTGCGATTTCATCAATCTATCATTCAATTTATCCAATATGATCTACAAAATATCGTTTGATAAAATCGAAAAATTCGTTATAATTAAAATCAATTACATTAACATGTTTTTTAATCTGCCAAACACCTTCATTATCTCCTCCAATCGGATAAATTTGATCCATGTTGAATTTGCATTCTAATGCGATCCATTTCGTCGCTTTCGGTAAAAATTTAATATCAGCTGGCTTAAAACTCGATGTAACAACTTCAAATGTCTTACAGACGTATTGATGTGCTTGTGAACAATAATTTAAAAACAACTTCTCCCCATTTGAAATATTGCCAAATAGATATTTGTTCGAATCCAATTCTTTATGTACTCGTGTAAGAATCGATTTGATTTTTAACGAATTTGAACTTGTTATATCCTCCGGTGATATAATGAATACACCAAGAACATGCATCCCACCTGGTAACATTCTAGTAGCTTGTCTGGCATGATCAGCCACCCATTCTTCATGGATATCACTGACAGTTTTAATTCGAAGTGTTTCGTTGCTTTTATCATTGTCAATTTGATGAATAATTGGTGTTTTGGCAAAATGAATTATATAATCTTTACCGGAAACATGCTAAAATGATAATTTTATCAGAAAAACAACATATGTTTAAAACAAAAAAGGGTGTAGACATAAGGTTATGTTTACCTGGCCGAAAATTAATCCAACTGTATAGGTGTTATCTTTTGCTACTGAATGCAGATATGTTAAAAGATGATCATCAGCAATCGCGTTTCGTACCATTTTTCAATTAATTCGATTTTAATCTAAAATTTTAATTAAAAATAAAGAGGACAGGTTAGGAAAATTTTTGACATTTGGAAGAAGACAAATGAACTACTGTCACAATGGAGGTGGCTAAGATTACGCGCACATTTGATTTATTTTATTTATTATTTATTTAATTAATTATATTGATTAAATATTCAATGAGTATTATTGTTACTATCATCTTATTAATAACAGCATAATTATGACTTTTTTTATCGATTTGCGTGATTTTCGACAATCGTTGTATCAAGTGTATTAAGAACTACTCAATAGGACGTATATACAGAGTGTCTGAAAATGGTGTGTTAAAGGGAATCAAAATATGAATAATTATGTTTTATGTCCTATTTATTTGTTTGAAAAGCCAAATTGTGTTCCATTTTAAGCAGGAATTTTCACTTTATACCCAGGTCGGCCCTTAGCTCCAGTTCCAGTGACTCGAAAAACAGCTCCAGCTGGATGGGGTTGTTTTATCCCTTTGATTACCAATTGAGCGCTCGTTACGTACAATTCGTCAAGATTTGGTCCGCCGAAAGCAGCTGCAGTTATCTAAAAATTTTAGAAAATACAACAATTATTACAATCAAATTCGAATTTTTGATTGAAATGTGTTAATAAGTTACTTGACGTGCTGGAAATTGAATGGTATTAATTAATTCGGAAGTTCTCGGGTTGATATGAAGAAGACAACCACCATCGAAAACAGCAACCCATAGGTTTCCATCGTTATCGATGGTCATACCATCAGGCACACCAGGAATATTGTGTTTATCCAAATCGAAGACTACTTTACGATTTGCTAAATTTCCACATAAAATTATCGATAATAAATCACAATTTTAATCAATTTCTATAATTACCAATCTCGCCTTTATTGATATCATAATCGTATTGATCTACTGTTCTTCTGGGTGAATCAATGTAGTACATCTTTTTCAATTCAACATTCCACGCTAGGCCGTTAGCAATGCTAACTTTAGTTAAATGCGTCTTGACTTGGTGTTTACCGATTAACGTATACAGGGCCCCTTTCTCTTTCTCTAGTTTACCGATTTCCGGTTCCGGTCCCATAGTACCAGCCCATAATCGTCCAACGGGATCCGCTTTACCATCATTGAATCGATTATTGAAATAACCCTCTTTATTTTCAACTTCAATCAATAATTCTTTATTGGAAACTGTATTACTAACACCATCCCATGTTACTACGAATAATTTCCTACCAACACTGACTAGGAAACGATCATTGGTGCCTTCAACGGGAATTACCATCGTTACAGGACCTCCCTCTGTAATTGAATTTAAAACAACACATTCTAGATGGTAAGTAGTGGAACTTACCGATTATAACTTTAGTGTGAGTATTGGTGGATGGATGATATTTATGGATGGCTTGTCCGAATATATCAACATAATATAAACATTGCTGTTCTTGATCCCAATGTGGACCTTCACCAAGGGTGGCACGTTCGGTGATAACTTCAATAACTGGAGCCATTTTTGCACAAGAACCCAAAACTGAATAAAATGTGCCCTCAAATTTCGTCTTTATATACTTTGATGATGAATTGACCCTCTTTCTAGTTCATCTATTTCAATTTATTTTATCTATAATTAAATTTTCAGCATAAGTTTGATAATAATAATTAAACTATTGGATTTTTTAATTAAATTTAATTTAGATATTTTTCAATTAATACATTATATTGGATTATAATACGTGCGTAAGAAATTGTTTTTAAATTTCATCATTATTTTTAATCAAAATATTGTCAATTAATCATTCAAGAACTCAGTTACTCAAAAATAAAATTAAAGATAACAAATAACGAGTTTTCAATGAAGAAAATCACGATTATTCTATAAATTCAAGAGAAAGATTGGTAACTTCACAATACCTGTTTGTGGTTTAAAGTGATTTCTATAAATCAACGATATTATAACTAATTTTAACTAAACTATTGTATTATGGAAAATATGAAGCTCCTTAGCACAAGTTCAAATGTTGGAACCACAAGACCACGTTTTAAGATTTCTTTGCATGTGTAATTTTATCTGAGTTTTTCTTATCTAAGTCTTTTTTTAGATTTATTTAAATTGATACAAATAATAAATAATAATATCAATTTTGAATAAATAAATTGTACTGATATCCTAATGTATTCTGTATAAATAGTGTCAAGTTGATCCAAATATAAGTTCTTCTAAAATAGAGCCAAAAATGACTACGATTTTCTTCTATTGAAACGTTTTCTTACTGCTCGAAAATTGGTGATTTGATTCCAAACTTCAAACCTAAACCAAAAGTCGAGAGTTCTATTTGACATTATCGACTAAGGGAAGATTTCACCAACTTCAGTTAAGATTAATGGACAGTTAGTAACATCGTTGCTATGATTATAACAATCATTTCTATGACTTATTTGTTTGTTAAAATTTAACAGATGTTAGTGAAATCGACCCTAAAAGTATCAAAACTTTTGACAATTTAAGGTGAAAATTCCTTATAAATTTATAAACGAATAATTAAGGATGCGGGTCACTACTTTATACGAAAAGAAAGAATGTTTGATACACGATTTTTTGATTGTTTTTTAAGATGTAGAAACGCGTGATGGCATTATTGAAAGAGTGTTTCAAGGTGCAGGAGAAGGGCTGTTCTGTTTTGGAAAATTTTGAGGAAATCTGAATTACAGACAATTGTCTCGCAGCTTGTTTTTTTTTTCAATTTGCCCCATAACTCCGCCTATGTTGATTATTTTTAACAAAAATTTAACTATAAAAAAAAATTCTAAGGGTTTTCCAAATTTCTAAAAAAATTTTCTATCGGCTTAAAAACTGTACAAAAAAGTACTGCATAAGCGTTCCCGTTTTTATTAAAATTCCGGAAAACTAACAAACCAATCGGAAAATTTCTTAAACATTTGGAAAGTCCTTTAAATTTGTTTTAAATAATAAAATTTTCATTAAAAAATAACCAACATATGCTGAGTTGTAAGGGCAAATTGTTAAAAAACAAGCAAGAAATCGTTTATCAAACTTTCTCCTTTTTCGTATATTGAAAAGCGTAGCCGATTTATCTATTCATGGTTTTTATTTTTGAAAATTTCGTTAAAATTCTGAATGGCAGACGAAACTCTTGGAGCATATTTTTTTTTATATTTATCTTCATAATTGGCTACAACTTAGCCAATATTATTGATGTTTGACAATTATCGTTAGAAAATTAAAAGATTTCCAAATCTTTAAGAATTTTCCCGATAGACTTGTCAGTTTTCCAGCAAATTAAAAAATTTAAAACATTTTCATTCATTAATTTTTTGCACAGTTTTAAAGATAGATATTTAGGAAAATTTTAATAAGATTCTGATTGGTAGAGGAAATGCGTGAAGCATTTTTTTTCTATATTTTCAAAAATTTTCCATCGACTATGATGTGATCATGATAATAGATAACATTTGCGACATTTTCATATTGATTTTCAAGCATGTTAATTAATTGTAATAGGTGTGAAAAAAGTTCAAATTTTTCGTGAAAATTGATTCAATTTCGAAAACTTTGATTTTTATTGACCGTCCTAGAATTCCTCTTTGCTCGTACCAGGTCCGGCTTGAACAAAAGCGGAGCCCGGTGCAAGGTTGATTTGCGAGGCCCTCAAGCAAACTTTGCACAAAATAATAACATTTCTTTGCATTGACAGTTCTTTACTAATGCTAGATCTCAAGTTATTATTATACAAGTCGATTGAAATGGATAGAAACATTAGCAAAGTATATCTCTATCTTCCGCTTTTATCAGTCCATCTCATGTATTTATTTGTTTTGTCTAACTTATGGAAATCGCAATGTTTTCACTTGCTATCCTTTGCTCATCAAGTTAACTTACAGAGAAACAGTAGTCATTTTTCTCTGTCTGTTCAATGGAGTTAAATGAGTATTAGGAGGTGGAACAATACCCCGCCTTAATTTACTCGACCTCTTTCTAACACATATAAGAAAATGACTGCGGAATGGAGAGGGATGATTTTGTAATGTTTCTATTTAATATTTTCTACCGGTATATAAAATATATGGTTAAATCTTTATACTCAATTTTTATTAATTTTTAGACAAGTTTTTCAATCGCAACTGTGCACAAATATTCTTACATTACTTTAAAAAGAAAGCTCCTATTGTATTTATTAAAGAGAAATGCTAACCAAATTTTGCCAGAATTCATTTGCCTTACCAAATAATTGTAGTACTGCTCTAAAATTTAAGCTCTGTTGAGGTTTTCCAATAAAAAACTACTAACACTTTCAAGACAATTCTTCAACTATTTGTAAATAAGTTAAAATAAACTGATTGTTGTCTACTATTGATACAAATTTCTCTTACTGCTCTCCATCTACTCTTTTTCTGATCTTTTATACTAATCTTAAGTCAATGGTTAAAAATCAATCCTTGGACATTGTTCATGAAAGTTAATTAGATTATAATTTGGTTATAGTTAGTATTAATATAAGAAAAATAAATGTTTGATATGATAAGAAGTAATAACAATGCAAACATGACCCTAATAATTAATTAATTATATTAGTTTAATAATAAGACAAATTACAATAATATTAATAATAGGTATAAGTTAGAGGTACCTATCTAATAACTTACCTGTTATAGAACAAACTTCTGTAAAGTTATTGATTGATAATAAAATTGGAAAATAATAATTGTACGTGCTTCTTTCCGCACTACCTGTGAGTTAAAGCACAAGGTGCGGGTTTTTTTATAGTGGTATACCCTGTAGACCTAATCCACTTTAAAGATATATTCACCACTACCACCAATGTTTGTAACAAACACACAATTACAAACAAAAACCCAATAAACGCGTACAGACACACACAACCCATATAATCTATAACTAATACTAAATTGTTAGTAATATTGCACACTGTTTTAAAAGAAAAGTGAAGAGGTCAAGAGAACAAAAAATATTCGTACCTATAGCAAAAAAATTCCACATTATTCCACGAATGTTTGCTTTTCTGACATTCACTTTCATACTCTCATCATTCACGAATAAATCATTAAAATTTGTAAGATTTGATAATGGAATGGAATTGTGAAAGGGTAATGGGATATTCCAAGGGATTTAAGTGGACAATCTCTATGACGATGACGATGATCTGCAACATAAAAGAAAGTTTTTCATTATAAAAACCTTAAAATTAAAGAGTTATCAATGAAACATACATGTTCTGAAATCTGAAAATATCGAATGCTCCTTTAAGATATTCTTATGAAACTCTTATTAGTTTACAAGCATTTCGAATAATATTTCATGAATTTGTAAGGGGTCCCTTGAGACTATGTTAGCAAAATTAGTACCTCGTCCCTGCCTCTTACATCAAATTTCGAACAAACTATTGCGTGATTCTCTATCTTTAAAATTGTGCAAAAAATCCACGAATGATAATGTCTTGGATTTTCTTCATTTCTGGAAAAACTAACAAGCCTATTGGGAAAATTCTGGAAGATTTGGAAAGCTTTCAGTTTTCTAATTAAAAACATGGTAATTATTGAAAATCAATAATGTTGGCTATGTTGTAGCCAGTTATGAAGGAAAATATACGAAAAAAACAGGGTCCAAAATTTTTCTCTTCCATGCAGAATTTTATCAACATTTTTAAAAATAGGAACCGTCAATAGAGGCACCTTGAAATGCTTTTTGAACGCCCGCTTACGATTCCCAAGATGTTGAACAACAAGCAAGATTATTTCTTTATAAGGAATTTTGATATTAAATTGTAAAAAAAGACATATTTGGACGGAAATGTCTCAAAATCTACTTAAGAAATTGTCTAAATTTCCTTTTTTTGACTATTATAGGTATGTAGGTAGTTTTCAGGTTTCAAGCAGAAAATTAGGGTTGAAGTTAACCTTTTTGCAAAGATTGAAAGATGACTCAGAATTTTTCAATTATTTCAAAATCAAATACATATTTTACAGCTAGTTCAAATTAAAAATGTTAAAAGTAATCAACAAAGAGTAGCTTTTGATTATTTTTAGCATACAGAATGGTTTTTATAACAACTCAAAATAATTCGAAATTACAAAGGTAAATCAGTCTTCAAATTTTAATTTTTGTATGGAAATATTTGAAATAATGAAACAAAAATAAAATGTTGTTTTATTATTCAATAAAATATTAAACCATAAAACGCAAAATAATAAAATACATACATCATTTAAGCAAAGCAACTCAAAATAATTTACAACTTGATGCAAAAAATAAAAATTTTGTTGGAATATCATTGATTTTTTTTATACTAACGTTCAGACATTTCTCACAATGTACTTTTACCATAAAGTCGTATTTTTTTGTAATTTTATTTTTATAATAGCCGAATTGCAAATTGAAACATTAATCAGCGACCTGGGTCTATGTGAAGCTCCTTATTGGGATGCAGACAAACAATGTCTATATTTTGTTGATAATTTCGGTACAAATCGTACAATAAATAAATACGATTATCAAACAAGAAAACACACATTTGCTTTAATTGGTAAGTAATAAAATTAATACAATACGAAGATTGAAAACGTAAAAATTCAGGACCAGAGGCAGCTTCTTTTCTAATCCCAATAAAAGATAAAGATGATCAATTTATTGTGTCACTGTTTAAAAAATTAGCAATTATCGAATGGGATGGTGAATCGAATCAATTTACAATATTGAAAACAATAGTTGAACTTCCTTATCGTTTTAATGATGGTAAAGTTGATCCAGTTGGACGATTATGGGCCGGTACACAGAATGTCGAAGCCGATATTCGTACAGTTCAACCAGTTGGTAGTCTGTATAGTTTAGATGGAAAACTTACTTTAAGAACACAGTTAGAAGGTATCTATATTGCTAATGGACTTGAATGGAATTCAAATATTGGTAAATTCTACTATATCGATTCAATGAAATTCGGTATCGATCAATACGATTACGATAATGCAACTGGAAGAATCAGTAAGGCATGGAGATTTAGAAAAAAATTGAAGCTAATTAAACTTATTATAGGTAATGGAGAACAATTGTTCTCAGTACGTCCATTTAATTTTATCTCATATAATCATAAGCTTCCCGGATGGCCTGATGGTATAGCTATCGATACAGATGGAAATTTATGGGTAACAATCTATAATGGTGATCGTATTATCAAAATTGATGGACATCGAAGTGATACACTTTTAGATACAATCGAAATACCCAATGTATAAATTCCATTATTTTTAAAATCTTTTTTATTTTAACTCGGATAATATTATGTTCTCAGGCAGCATCTTTAGCTTTCGGTGGTCCGAATTTAGATGAACTCTTTGTAACAACAGGAGACGTCCCGGATCATCCGAAACATGGGCAAGTTTACCGGATTAGAGGACTTTCAGTTAGAGGGGTGAAAATGAATAAATTTGTTTTAAATTGAATACATCAAACTAAATTGTTGTATTGTCAACCTTTCAATATTTTAATTTCTCCTTCATCGATTGCTCAAAGTACGTAATCGTCTTTGGAAGAACAGCCTGCAATTTTTAATATGTAGATGTAGATACGTAAAAAAGTACTCCCTATAATATCTGGGGGGGTGCACGTAAGACTATAAGTTCTTATATGAAGTATACAAATTAATTAGTCAAACTTGGATGAGAAATATCTAAATTAGACCTTTTATCATCGTATAACAACTAAGAAAAGTTTGGAATCCAGTGTGGGATACGAACCCACGACCTTTGTTTTTGTACACAACTGCTCTACCAACTGAGCTAACAGGCCCGTACCAATCTTAAAGCAGTGATGTACAAAACCAAAGGTCGCGGGTTCGGATCCCACTCAAGATTTCAAACTTTTCTTAGTTTTTATACGATGATAAAGGGTCTAATTTAACTTAAAGAGGGTTCCTGGAAATCATTTTAGCAGAATGTGGTCAATAAAGGCTCGTTTCGGAGAAATTCGTGATTGAATTTTAGAAAAAATGCAAACATTTCCATATATTCCAAAATTAAAAGAAGAATAACGAAAACATCAATGTTACGAGGATTTTAGAGTCATTCTAATTGTAAGTTATTTTACGCCTTTGACTAGTTTTTGAAAATTGCGACCTTGTCAGAAACGAGCATTTTTGACCAACTTTCTAATAGAATCACGATAATCATTAACCATCGGTATCGATCAAATCAGATCCAATTATTTAAATATTAATCATCAAAAATTTTAACCACTTTATTACTTTCAATTTCAACTAAACTTTAACTTTTTCTAAATCAATTTCAATTTAAATATGTTCAATAATTAACTTCAAAATTTCTCTAAATCAAATCTAAATATAATACCCATACATCGATATTAATCATAATAACTAATTGGATCTAATTAATATAAACGTCAAAATTTCACGACCTCTTTGGTAACTAAGATATACACGAGATCGTTAACTAATAATTATCGTTGTTGTTAATAAAACTGTGGTGTGATCGTTGTGAAAATCATTGATGAAGTTGTAATGTAATCGTTGATATCTGATAAACCTAATGTGATGGTTGATCTTATATTTGAACTTTTGTAGAATTGACGTAAGTGTTATGCATTATTGATTGACTGGTCAAATGTAATTTCTTCAAAATCTTATTGTAGTATACACCTGAAGATGACCAATGGTCGAAACCGGTTGTGTAAATTATTTTAATTAATAAATACAAGATTGTTGAGTTTAATAACGTTGTTTTATCGTGATTCTACTATGAATTTATCTTGTATACTTGATACACTATTTTTGGAACTTTCTAATAAGCTACGAGGTTCTAATTTAGCTATAATGATCTACAGGGGCTACCATATAAATCCTTGAAATATTTTTTGAATCGCTAAATTATATGACTTGTTCTATACAATCTTACGTAGACTATTATACCTACCACCTGTTCATTCTTCAATAATATAATAGTAATACTGTAATGATAATAATGATAATAATAGTTTTACATTTTTTGGGCAGAGTCCTGGACTTTAAGTTTAAATAATAAGACATTTCTATACGAAAACTTAAGTTTCTTGCAAATTATGCTATTCGGCTGTAAAATCGAGATGAGTAAGACCACTTTAAGCGTTTTTAAGTAGAATTCTAAAATTTAGTTTAGGTTTCAAGAGGTCTTCATGAATTATAATTTTTTTGCGATTTTGCTTTTCCGTTGTAAAAATAATGCTATTAATATCAAATTTAGACACTTTCAGTCAATTTTGGTTCAGAATCGGTCACTTTTAATTTCAATTTTAAAACATTTTCATTTTAAATCATCAAATCATCAATTTTTAGTTAATTTTGCTATTAAATTGTGAGAAGGAGATAATTTAAGCACAGTTATTGTTTATTTTCCAGCTAAATTCTTGATTTTAAGTCTAAGCTTTAGAAGGTTTTCATTCTAACAATAAGTTTTTAGCGAATTTGCTCTTACAATTGAATCGTAAAAAAGATAAGCATTAGACACTTTTGTAAGTGCTTTGAGTCAAATTTAGAGATTAATTCTGAACTTTTGTCCTTATATCGGAAAAATTAAGCTAATAAGGTACGATTTTTTTCACACTAAATTTCGACTCAGCAAAATCTTTGGAATCGACCTAAATGTAGGATTTACACATATTGGGTATATTTAAGTTGATTTAAGACAAGGTCTTTTTAAGTTGAGAAGACACTTTAGGTCGTTTCTTTAAGGCGAATCTCCGACTTCAAATAGAGTTTTGAGGACATTATTGTCGTCCTTAAACATCTGTTTTTTGAGAATTTTTCGATTGCGCCGTCAAAAAGAAGAGATTGTACCATAATTAGAGCTAAATTTTCTAAATTTAAGGCAAATTTCAAGGTATTTCTAGCCTAAATCATTAATTTTTGGAAAATTATTTTATTAAAGTTTATATGGTAGAGAACTTAGACACTTTTAATCGATTTTCAAATAGAACTTTCCATGTTTAATCCAGATTTTAAGATATTTTTATTCTTTACAAAAAAATTAATGTTTCTGTCTTTCTGTTTTGAATAAATAAATTATAAGTAAGAATTCCCAGCGTCGAGAATTCTCTTGACGTTGATTTCTTAGAAATTTCTTTTTTACCAGGGTAACTAAGAGAATAATTCGAATTTTAAGAATTGATTACTCCACAAAGAAAATTATTAAATTTTTCGTACGCAGGTGAACATAATAATTAACACACAATTTCCGTTCTTATTAATGTTTCGTCATATTTTTATCAAACTTTTTTTATCATATTTTTATGTAAAAAGAAAACGCCTTTGTTGTTGCCATACAAAGTGGAATAATGTAAAAGATCCAATGGATTTATATCCGAAATATTTTCACAGTATTTCTTTTTCCTCGAATTTAACGAATTTATCGAATTTAGCTGATAAATTAAAGTTTTAACGAACTAAAACATATCTCAAGATACAACAACAGGTCTTTTTTTTGTACATGAAGAGACACACGATATTCTTTGACCTTTGTTAATCACACAAACTAGATGATTGTTGACATTTCCTATAAAAATCCACCGTAGAAGACGTGTTCTGTTTAGTTGTTTGTGAGATTTCTTGTGATAATGGCACCAATAATCGAAAAGATCGTTTCTGGATTATCATTATGTGAAGCTCCATATTGGGATGTTGAGACACAATCATTATATTTCGTTGATAAATCTGGTGATCGGAAGACAATCAATAGATACCATCCTGAAAGAAAGCAACATACTTTCGCTCTTGTTGGTGAGTAGCAAAATATTTTTTCGATTATTAACATTCTTTAACATTTCAATAAATAATTATTTGAATCAGGGCCACAAGCAGTCGATTTTTTGGCTCTTATAAGAGGCAACAATGAAAGTTTCATTGCGGCAATGAAAGATGAATTGGTTGTAATCAAATGGGATGGTGAAACTGAGATTATGAAAATTGTTAAAAATTTAGCAAAAGTTGCTTATGAATTCAATGATGGTAAAGTGGATCCAGCTGGACGATTATGGGGTGGTACCCAAAATGTTGATATAAACGACATTGATAACACCCCACCAGATGGTACTCTGTACGCTTTACATTCACGTTCACTAACAAGGAAACTTGAAGGAATCCGCATTGCTAATGGTCTAGCCTGGAATTTAGAAATAAATAAATTCTACTACATCGATTCTTTAACTTACGGTATTGATTGGTTTGATTATGATAACGAAACTGGCACAATTGGTAATATAATTTAAATTTTCTTTTTATTGACAATTAACTAATAATAATTTCAACTAGGTAATCGTCAACAATTGTTCTCAACGAAAGATTACAATCTACCAGGAATGCCTGATGGGATGACAATCGATGCTGGTGGTAATTTATGGGTAGCAATGTATCAAGGCAATAAAATCTTGAAAATTGATGGCCAACAACCTGGTGTACTTTTAGACACTATTGATCTAACTAATGTTACTTCATTGTGTTTCGGTGGACCAAATTTGGATGCATTGTTTGTTACTTTTGGAAATCTGCCAGATAAACGAGGTATACAACCAGAAGGTGGTGTCTATAAAATTACAAATCTTGGTGTCAAAGGCTTACCGATGGAAAGATATGTTTTGTATTGAACTGATAATGGGAATTTTAATCAAAATCTTCTGTGGCTTTTTAATTAATTTTTTTTTGTGTTTTTTGTCATACTTTTTTCATGTAAACCAATTGGTACTTCAAATTAAAAAATAAAAATAAACTAGAAAGCTTTTTTTACTAGGTCCATGCTAATTCGAATCAATGAAACGAACTCAATTCGGGAAAAAAACACAAAATAATTAAATTTGGAAGAAATGGGTCATTTTTGCTGTGGAATATTTAATAACATCTCCTGTTTAGTTTCTGTACACAGAATTATCAGCAGTTGAACAGTTACCATCTTTACAAAAGAAGTTTTGATTACCTTTCTTCTATTTCAAACTTACACAGAATCATTTTATTTCTGCAACGCACTAGACAATATGCTTACAAAATTTGAATTTGAATTTTCATTCAACATCTGGGTGAAAACAGGGCAATTTGAAGATAGAAACATTAGAAGTATCCCTTGTTCTGGTAAATTTTGCTCGTTTAAGAAACGAAAAATTTAAAAATATCTAAAGTTTTGCAATTGCTTGAAATTCTTCAGTTCAAGTAACTCTACTGGTAATTCCAGATTTGGTTCTTTTCCTATCACGAGAAGTTCTAACTTACAAGTACCATTCACCATTAACAAGAAATGTACAGTGGCGATTAAAAAAACGAGACCATTTCTTGTGCGGCTGTGTAAAACAGGCTTTTAAGGGCGGTCATTACAATGCAACAAAATCTTAACAGATCAGAATTTGTGTAGAAAGATATTCAATCAGAAGAAGGGGGTGAAGTTACTGACGCCATTTTGGGCATTTACCTAAATAGAAAGATACTTTCTACAGATATGGTATGGCTGAAACTTGCTCTAACACCTCCTACCTATCCAACTTTTTACCCTCACGAGATAAACAGCCTGACTCACACTAACGGAAATATGTGAAATTCTTGTTGATTAATTAAAATATTATAGACTCATCAACGTTGTAAACATTTTAATTATTCAGAATAGCTAAGAACAGTTTAACTGTATTTTGATTATTTGACAGTTTATCGCCACAGATTTTTTGACCTCTGGGGTCATCTCCTAATTATGATAAATTCTCATTATTATAAAGTTTAATATATGTATAACCAGGGCTTCGAACCGAAACTGAACCAAAACATTCAAGCCGGAAAAAGAAATTTTGGCCGGAACGAAATCGGGAGCTGAATCGAAAAGTAAAACCGGTTTTTATTCGGTCCAAGCATACCACTTAACAATATTTTTTTTTTTTTATGTCCTATTTCCTCCTAGCTCCTAGCTCCGGAAATGCATTAGCAATAGGTACTTCAGGGCATTTAAGGGGACTTTGGAGATATTACTAGAATCGGCGTGCAAAAGTTGCCAATTTTCAAACATTGATATCTCGCTTGTTTTTTAAGATATTTTAAAAAATAAACGTGTGTTGTATAAAGCATTTCAAGGTGCATGTCCTAAAGCTTTCCAATAAACAAAAATGTGATAAAATACAGAATGACAGAGAAAGATCTTTGAACCTCCCGAGTCGAAATCTTGGCCCTCGTTTCAACCCCCAAAACCCACTTTTCAAGACTTAGTAGGTTGAAAAGAGGATCATTGAACAATGGATTTTTGGTCCTACTTTGAGCCTAAATGTGGTATTTATCGGACGAAAAACGATGTTTAAGCCAAAATGAGGACCAATTTGACAACCTCATAATTTATGGAGTTGTAAAATAAATGTAAATAGATTTTATGAGTCATAAAATCTATTTGGTCTTATTCACTTACATCTTCTCTCTTTGTCTCATACACTCTTACCTATCTCCCTCCTTATTTTTCTCATACGCTCTTCTCTCTCTCTCTCTCATTCGTTCATACACTTTTACCTCTTTCTCTCTTACTCAAGACAGAACAAAAATAAGGAAAAAACTATTTTTGTTTAGAGACCTACGTAACAGTATACAGTTGTAAATCAATTTTTATTATTAGAAGAGAACGGTGTTATAACATCGTCCTCTACTATAGTATCATGAACCTACAAGATTTTATGTAGGACGAAATGAGGAGTATAGAATTCTTTTTAGGACGAGATGAGGTTTACGATTTTTTCATTTGGGGTGAAACGAGGACCATAAATAACGTTTAGGTTGAGACGAGGTCCATTTTACTCCTTTTAGGATCGAAAGAGGACCAAATATCCATTTTAGGATCAGAAGAGGGCTAAAATTTCGACTCGGGCTGCTTTTTTGTCCATATTCCTGTATAACTGGCTAAAACTTACTCAATATTATTGATTTTCAATATTTATATGGTGAATTTAGATAGAAAATTGAAAGAGCTTTCCAAATCTTTAAGAATTTTCCAGATATGTTTGTTAGTTTTCCTATAACTGAAGAAAATTTAAAAAAAATTCGAACAGTAATGCTGTGCATAATTTTAAAGATAAAGAATCATACTCTTGTTTTTAGAAAGCTAATACAAGGGGAAGGCACATGAAGCTCCTTTAAAAGCAAACTTTGAAAATTAAGTGTATAGGAACGTCTTGAAGCCCCCTTTTCTCCTATTATTTACAGATATTAAAATTAATTAATTTGACTGATTATTGATTTGAAAATGTCAGAAATTTTATCTACTTTCACGACCATACTAATCTTAATAACAGATGAAAAAGGGGGTTCAATAAATCGCTTAATTTTCAAAATTTTCTTTTAAGCGAGCATCGTGTCCTCCCCCCTTACAGGATCACTGTTCAATTTTCTTTTAATTTTCTCCAGTTGTGGGAAAACTAACAAACGTATGGGGAAAATTCTTGAAGATCTGGATAGCTCTTTTAATTTTCTATCTAAATTCACGGGATAATTATTTAAAGTCAATATTTTAGCCACTTATGAAGGAAAATGTCCAAAAAATAGGGTCCAAGAGCTTTCTTCTGTTATTCAGAATTGTATCACATTTTTCTTTGATAAAAGCTCCAAGACATGCACGTATACTTCTTAGAATATCTCAAAAAAGTAAGCGAGATCTAGATGTATGGAAAATGGCAATTTTCGCACGCCAAATCGAGTAATAAGTCAAAAGTCACGAACTTTCAAATAAACCACCCGAGGTGAAAACTTCCGATTTCGATTTTTTTTTTGGTACATAGGGGTAGTTCATTCTATTCTAAAGAATGCGTATTTGTTCGTGCTCATACTTAAGCTTAAGAGAGACAAATTGGGGGTAAAATGACACCTGTTAATACAGGTTTTTCTCAAATATCTTTGCAAATGCTCAATGTTTTTTAATGGTTTTTAGTTGATTTGCTAGAGCTATCGAAATGTGTAAGCCGAGTTTTTATCCCTTGTTGGTGTTTAAAGTTATAGATGATTAATGATTATATGCAATTTTTTATGTTTTTTTTTTGCGATTTTCTATCCCATGGTAAAAAATATCACCACGAAAATTCTTCTGCTAATAGAAAATTATAAAATAAAAGTAACCTGTTTGAGACTTTTCTGTATTTAAAATAGTTACCCTGTAAGTAGCCCTTAGAGGTTGTGCCTATTAGGGTGAAATTTACAAACTGATTATTTGAAACTGAACCGAAAACCAACACAAATAAAGCAATAATTCAATTCCGATTTCTTATCAATGTTTTCGAAGTTCCGAAGAGAGTTCTATGTTATTTTAAACAAAAAACACCGCTTAAGGGCAATATCTTATCTTCTAAATGTAAATTAAATTACACATTCAGTACACCTTCAAAATCTCGCCAAATTTACTGATTCTATCAAGATAAAGATGCGTGATACTCTTGAAAGCATCAACAGCTCTTTTGAGTAGATGACCAGTTATTTCTTGATACACAACCAAGGATATATTCGAAACTTGTTTTTGACAATACAATATATAATTGTAGTGGGCGATATCGTGAGTTATCATCGATTCATTCATGTACAAATTCACATTCATTGTTAGACAGTCGAAAACAAAAAATGCCGGTTAAAATCGAACAAGTTGTTAAAGGGCTAAAATTAGCCGAAGGTCCACATTGGGACAGTGACACACAATCTTTATATTTTGTTGATTTATATGGTGACAATAAAGTAATTGGAAAATATGATTATACAAATGGAAAATATACCAAAGTTTCTGTTGGTAAGTGCAATATTTTAATTATTGAAAAATTAGACGAAAATCCAGTTAGATGATATCAAAAATTGATTAAAGCATAATTATCATCATTTACATTCCTTATCAAAACTACTGAGACTCGATTTTCAGAATTTTTGATAATTAGAGATCATCAAAAATTATTATAATAGAAGCATAGAAGCAAATAATAAAAACATGCTTAGTATAATTAATTAATAGTTAATTAATATTCTTAATTAGTATATGATATGTAATGTTTTTAAAATTAAGAATCTGTATGCATTCCAGTATAACTTTTATTAACTGATGAATCTTAACGAGAATGGGGCACATGAGGAATTTGACCCAGGTAGAAAGTTTCTTTCAATTGAATTCTTATTTGTTCTGAGCTCCAGGTGTTCACAATTACAGCTGTGTTCTGTTTCCACTATAGAAAAATCATATTTTTATTACATTTAATTTTCTAAAAAAATAATCCTCTTTATTAATTACAGAACCTACCGGTTGTAATTTCGTTATTCCGGTTGAAAATCGAAAGAATCAATTCATTGTACCGTTTAAAGATCAATTAACGATCATCGAATGGGATGGTGAAAGTGATAATTATAAGATTGTTCAACATTTAAAAAAAGTTCCAAATTTTATAAATGATGCTAAAATTGATCCAGCCGGTCGTCTATGGACTGGTACACACAATATTAATTTTGATGATTTCCATGCAACACCACCAGACGGTGAATTATACTGTTTGGATACAAAATGTGAAATTAGGAAACATTTAGATAAAATCCATCTTTCAAATGGACTAACATTCAATCCAACAGCAAATAAATTCTATCATATTGATTCATTGAAGCATTGCATCGATCAATACGATTACGACAAAGAAACTGGCACAATAAGTAAGGAAATTCAATTAATCTATAAATTAATTAACTAATTTAACATTAACAGGTAACGGCCGAGTATTATTCAATTTAAAGGAACATAATATTTCCGGAATGCCCGATGGCATGACCATTGATTCTGATGGTAATCTATGGATAGCAGTGATTCATGGTGGTTGTATTATTAAAATTGATGGGAAAAAACCGGAGACCCTTCTAAATACTATTAAGATGCCAACACTACAAGTATAATTTATAGTAATTTAAATTAAACATATTAAATAATTAAATTGTTTTTAGGTAACATCAGTAGCTTTCGGAGGGTCGAATTTAGATGAGCTATTCGTAACAACTGGTGCTGTCCCTATTCCTAATCAACCGCAACCGGATCCGGAAGCTGGTGGTGTCTATAAAATCACTGGATTGGGCGTTAAGGGCTTACCGATGAATAAATTCATTCTTGAATAAAATATGTTGCAAGAAATTATAAATGAATTTGGAAGAATGCAATAATGGTAGTTGTTCTAATAAAAATTATTTTATTTACTTTAAAACGTATCTTTGTTAGAATTTTGATTTGAGCTCATATCTGTTAAACAACGATTATTAAGTCAATTTGAATAATTATCTTGGAACTCTTATCATTAACAGTGTTGGTTTTTGGTGAGGATGTAAGTTATTATCTAGATTGTATGTTTAATGAATTCGTTAAATATTAGATAGACGCCCCCCTAACAAATTTATCTCACGCTATGGACTATGGATGTTTAATTGAACTGTAATTTTCTACAAATAAAATGAACTTTCGTCTCTAATTATTGAGGCAAGACTGAGGAGAAAATGTGAAAACGCTAGATAAGATTTGGAAATAACTCAAATTTTGCAAGTCCTGTTTTCAATTCTGGTTCTTAGACTATTTTCTGTTTAAAATCGTAGCTGGTATGCGTTATGGTTACAAAAAATATTGATTTAAATTGACTATTTTCTAGTTATTTATGGTACAAGTAGAGCAAACTTATAAGCAAAATAAAATCAGGATTTTTTTTATCTGAACTGCTAAATTTTTCGACAATTTCTGCTCTAAAAGAGAGGATCTTAGGAGTTAGATTTGGATCTTTTAAAGCACTTTTTCCTATGTTCAATATTTTCCCTACAGTCACAGTAAAACTTTTCTTTTATTTGTGTCTTAACTGGCCAATTTTTGGCAATTATTCTTCTTGAGAGTCTTTAGATCTTAAGAGTTAAATTTTGATCTTTTGAAACACTTGTGCCTAAATTATCAATTTTTAAAGAATTTTACAGAACCAGCTACATCTGAATGGAACAACCCTACAAGCAAAATAAAATCACTTTTAATAAGTGGATCCTACAATACGTATTCTCCTTACAATCACACCAAAACTATTTTTAAGCCCTTATTTGTGTCTAAAGTAACCCATTTTTTTGCCAAAGAGATTTTCGGAGTTAGCTTTTGATTCTTTAAAAGACTTTTTCATAAATTATCAATTTTTAAAGAAAATTGCAGAGTGAGCGACAGTCGAGTGGGACAACCCTACAAGCAAAATAAAATTACTTTTAACACGTAGGTATATCGTAGAGTATTCTCCCTACAATCACAGCAAAACTGTTTCTAAGGCGTCTAAATGAGAAGATCTTTGGAGTTGTAATTTGACTTTTTTTAAACATTTTTGCTTGAATCATCAATTTTTAATGAATTTTGCCGTACTAGCGACAGTTGATTGAAAGAACCCTTCAAGCAAAATAAAATCACTTTTATCACGTGTATCGTACAATACGCACCCTAAAATCACAGCAAAATTCTTATTGAGCTCTTATTTGTGTCTTAACTGACCAATTTTTTTTGGCAATTACTGCTCTTATGACGTCTAAAGGAGAAGATCTTTGGAGTTGTAGTCTTGATCTGTTAAAAATTTTTTTACTAAATCATCAATTTTTCGGAACCAGCGACAGCCGAATGAAACACACAATAAAAACATTTTTAACACGTATATCGTAAAATATTCTTCCTATAATCACAGCAAAACTTTTCTTAAGCCCTTATTCGAACCTTAACTGACCAATTTTTGATTTCAAAACGCCTAAATGAGTTGGATTTTGATTTTTTTTTCAACATTTTTGTATTAAATTATCAATTCTTAATTTGGCAAAAACGAATGACAGCCGAGTGGAATAGCTTTACAAGCAAAATAAAATCACTCTTAAAACGACAATCACTCTTAAGTCCTTTTTTGTGACTTAATTGACCAAGTTTCCGGTAATTACTGCTCTTAAGACTTCTTAACGAGGAGATCTTTGGATCTGGATTCTTGACTTTTTAAAATACTTTTTTCTGAATTATTAACTTTTAATTAATTTTGCAGAGCGACAGCCGACTAAAACATACCCTACAAGTAAAATAAAATGACTTTTATCAGGTGTATCGTACAACACTCTCCCTAAAATCACAGAAAAATTCTTATTGACCTCTTATTTGTGTCTTAATTGACCAATTTTCTTGACAATTACTAATCTTATAAGACGTCTAAAGAAGGCGATCTTTGGAGTTGGATTTTAATTTGTTGAAATTATTTTTCCTAAATTATCAATTTTTAATGAATTTTGCCGTACTAGCGACAGTTGATTGAAAGAACCCTTCAAGCACAATCAAATCATTTTCAATACGTGTATCGTACAATTGCCTCTCTAAAATCGCAGAAAAACTCTTCTTAAGCCCTTATTAAATCTGCAATACAATTTTTCGGCTGGACCTATTTTGAAACAACCAATTAATTGCTTGGGAACCAGAAGTCGGCTAATCCCCAAACTGCACCCTTTTAAATCAAATTAGTGCATAAAAAAGAGTAGACATTTTATGAGGAGGCATTATTTCTCTATTAGTTTTTTGTGGTGCCTTAACTGCCTACATCTACCACTAATTCATGTTTTAGAAGAAGGGAAAGATGCCGACGTCTAGACCACACAATAATTTACCAACATTCGGTTCTTGACTTGAATAAATTGTGGATGTCCATCGGTAACTGACAATGAGTACAATTTATTTGATAATTTTTGATTTTGGCCCTTCAATTTATTACTTTTATTTGACAAATTTTACAAATTTTGACACTGATTTGTCACTTTTTGTGCCAACCCAAGCAGCACCAAAGTAACGGCTACTGAGATCGGAACTAATGTCGAGTAGTTGTTACGTAACTAATACTAAATCCGTGACTTAAGAGTAAATATTACTTTAATTTAGAATCTCTTAGTAACTGGGTAGTAATTTCTACTGAGGAATGGAACCACAAAGTTTTATTACTTACGAGTAGCTTTCAAAGTAATTGGAACGGTATAGTTACGAATGACAATTACGTTAAAGTTGTTGGCACCTTGAAGTAGCATATAGTAGCAATTATAGTAGCAATCACTTTATAATGTTACTTATCGGCCACTTCAAAGTTTTTTCAACTTTAAAGTAGTGCAGAAAGTTGAAACCACGTATTTGGGACTTCAACCGGGTTTTCTAAGTCGCATAACTAAATAGTGGCATTCAAAGTGAAATTTACGTTTTCGTTACCGAAGAGAATTACTCGAAAGTGGCCAATACTTTAAAGACGCATATTGTAGAAAATGTAACTTTAAAGTAATTTTTTGAAAGCTACGCCATATTTACTTTATAAAACTAGACGCCATTATTGCTAATGTAACTTATTAAGAACGTAAAAACTTTTTTTTCTTCAGAATTACACCAAAAATTGTAAATTGATATTGCTTCATACTTTTCTCTCACTCAGATATAAAAAAAAAGCATTTAGCAACATTCGCATGTATATTACGCCCTTTTGTAATTTTTTTTTTCAATAAGCGGTTTACGAAAAAAATATGTATAAATGAGGCGCATTATAATTTTTCGACCTATCATCATCGTATTTGACGAAAAAGTTGGATTCGTTTTAATTTCGATACAACAATAACAGAAGAATAGTCAAAGACTTTGCAGTCATATCGTATTCCATCTTAATAATAAAATAATAATATAGTAGTCATTTTGAGTACCACAATTCCTGAACGAGTGGAGATAGTGATGATACTATAACTTTTGTATTTGCAAGACAAAGCTAGAGCGACACCCTCTAAAATAATAGAGAAGTTCCGTGAAAGTGACGAAAACTACATTGCCACGTTCCTGATGCGTGGCCGCAACGTCACGGATTCGTAACTGGACAAGTTCCAGTGTATTTGCCGGGACGTATCTGCTACCTGAAAAATGTTCCCCATTTTGGTACTAGGCACGTAATAATACCGTAGCAAATACGTATCTGCGACCAGTTACAACAACTTTATGGTTCCAGAAATAGTCGCTGATTAGTAACGGCGACGGAAAATGCTGCTTGGGAAGAGTGTCAATTTTTAATTATATTTGTTAAAATAATCAATTAATATGGCCATGGGCCGTAGTTGTGAACGATTCCTTAGAGGTACGATTATAATGTCTTAAAAAATTTCATGTTCATTGACGGCGGTTGGTGCATGTTTTTAAGGGTAAATTTTTGGGGGTGCTGCAATTTCACAGTGCTTATTTGCTTCAACCGCCACTGTAGGGTGTCTTATATTATATCATACTATAGCCTGACCTTTTACTAAATTATAGTTTGAGTCGGTTCACATGAATACACAACACAACAAATAAACAAATTCTTTGAGACGCAATTTTTATCGTTATGAATATGTATACATAATGTTTATTAGGTAAAAAAATATCTAATTTTAGCTACTTTGATGACCCTGAAACGATTCACAAATATTCGTTTTTATAACAAACAATCATTGTAATTATGCAGTGGCCCAATCAGAGGAGGCTACGGGGTTGCAACCCTTCCAAGATCCTAGCAACATCATTTATTTTGGCACTTTATTACTACTACTTGGGTACATTTTTCACTAGAAGCTTGATTAAATGAAGCTTGTTAGAAGGTCTCGACATGCATGACCTTGATTAGTTCTTCGTGAAACACTCCGTATGTATGGGTAAAGATATTATACCGTAGTGGTATTCTGAATAGATACCCTTAGTCCTTTGACCAAACAAAGCAATTTCTTTTATACCAAAGAACCTTGAAAACTTTCTATTTTAAAAGATATCTAACAATAACCAGATGTGTTTTATGGATTTGGTATCTCTGTCTGTAATTCATGAGACATGTGATTTGACAAAGAAGAGACATGGGCGGGACCAATGTTACTCCCATGTATCTATTCAGAATACCATTACGGTATATATCGTTGTCACCAGACCTCTTAAGGAATTTTTCTGCTTGACCCACTGTAATTATGGTTAATTATGTAAGACATCAGTTCATGTATCTACCTTATAAAAGGTTATAAGTTGTAAGTTATTCTTGTAAGATTTTTTCTTTTATAATAATTGTAGTTCTTCTATTCTTTATCATCAAAGAGTGGACATTAAATTTTTATCAAGAACATAAATTTCTAATTTTAAAAGCATTGAATTCGAAATAAATTAATTCAGTCACAAGTTTTTGTATACCTAATTGTAACACTGACACATGAAATTTTGTACGTGACATAGCTCATAATTGGCCTTCACCGATTAAATTTTTACAATACAAGTAAATGAGTTTAGATTGGTTTACAAAAGAAAGAATGTGTTCAATGTGTTGAATAATTCAAATGAAATTTTAAATATGCAATTATGATAATTGTTTAGATAATGCATGAACGTGCATTTATAATAAACGTTATTTGTCTTGTTAGACTGTCATTAGGTATTTATAAATGATTGTAACTGTTCACTATAATAAAGGTTTTATAAATACTCATTATTTAGCAGCGGGATTTGCACGCTCCAGCGTACACGTCACGTGACTGCTCTGAACTAAATTCAATATAAGCGCTGTCTAATCTCGATCAACATCACAAGGGAATTATATGTTTATTTGTCCCGATTGTAGTAGGTACTACAATCATTCAACGTAAATAGTTGATAATGTGAGTGAACGATGTCACAAACAATAAACAAGCGGTCTACTGTAGCTGATTTTTGCCCCTCTCTTGCTGGATTTTTATAAGCGTAGCGAGTAGGTGGGTTCAAGTATTTCGTGAAATACAAATTTACAAATTAAGATTATATTAAGAATGGAGAATCATGTATGTCTATGGCGTGCGCTGACGATAGTCGCGCGGCAATCTGAAATAAATTCCCTTCACTGTTGCCAACTCATTATAGGTATATAACTGTGTGTATGTGTGTGTGTGGATAATAATTCAACCTCTTATCAAACTGTAAACGTTTTATTGGAGTGTAATCTAACAATTTTTCCATAGATAAGGGCCCAATTTGAACAAACATGTTCACAAAAATGAAATAAATTGTTGAGATAACGAATATTTTATAAAATTAATGACTATTTTATCGAATTACATAAAGTCTAATCGTAATCATCATTATTTATTTGATAGATACTACAATTACACAAATTAAAATATTTAACTGGAGTTACTAGTATCCACTTAACTACCTACATATCCATATATGAATTAAATGATGGTTAAATATCACTGAAAACAGGCAATTATGGTCGCCTTGCTACCACATTGAGCATGAATTAATATTCTGTAATCAATTTTTGTTTAAAACAAAAATTGATTTTGCTTCTATAATAGCGCTGTTAAGGCAATAAAAAAGTACTTTAATACCTATTAAAACACTGTTTTACTAATTCTTTAATAGCTAATGTAATTTATTTTCTTAAAGTTGCTAGTTAAACGTTTGTCATTTAAATTCAAATGACAGCTATCAAATTGTATTAAAGAAATTTTACAATAATTTTCAATTTAGGTAAACTCATTCCAAAAATCATTTATTACACTCGTTCTTTCTCAACTGAACTCATCTAATAAATTATATTATGACTCTTGAAATTTATTAATAATTAATACATCATTAATATGCTCATATAGAAATAGTAATTATTTTTTTGAAATGTACTTTAGCACATCAAACAACGATACGTGACATTCTTCCAATCACTGATAAAGACAGCATGATTTGTTTCGTAACAAGGCAATCAATAGTGCGGGATTTTTTTTGTAAACTTGAACTTTGTTTTTTTTTTTAATTGTAATGAGCTACCCCTACCTTCTAGGGAATTATTGAGAGAAATACATACCTGGCAAATTGAACTAGAAGCATACTAACAATAAGACTATATCGATTTCACTATTACATTATTCCACAAGTCAAAACAGAGATGTTTTATTTGATAAATCACGATAGACCAGAATTACTGGGTGAGTCAGGTCAGGTCGCGATTTTCAAAAACGAAATAAGCATGTTTTTCTTAATTTTATATTTTGCATTTTTTTTCTAGAATGCAGTGGAGAAAAAACGAAAAATTCAATGTTGGAAGTCATTCTTCGTTTTGAAAATCGCGACCTTGTCCAAAAAGAAACAACTCCCAAATGAGCTACAAAGTTCTAATTTTGATAAAATATTCTCTGGAGAGCCCCCTATAAAACCTTGAAATATTTTTTGAATCATTCGTCAAAAAATGGGAATTGTCATAAGAACTTTTCGTCTTACGTGACTCACCCGGTATACTTTCTTGGTGTTTTTTTGTTTTGTTTATCAACTTTAAGTGAGTTTCACTATCAATTACTAAGCAAATAAAGATATTTCAACATTTAAAAAATAAATATATTTTTCCTTACAAGTACCTGCTTAATTTTATAAAATATCAGTTATATTAATTTTTATTTTTATTGTGAATGTAATTATGGGTTTTCAAAAGGTTAATTTTTTAACAAACAGTCTTTAGGCATCATGAATATCGTTTTTTACCATTTACATCATAGGTACTTACGTGCAAAGCTTGATTATTTAATGAAACGTTAATTAGGTATTACATTGTTGTTATTTAGACATGAACGTTACCATTTATATAATCTCTTTTGTTCGATAATTACCTGAGAAGTACCTATTATCACGACTATTCTTATGTATTTATGTTATCAATCGTTATTTAAACACACATCTGACATTTCCCAATAGTTTCAGGAGAAAAGAAGCAAAACAAAACACATGATGTGTATTTTCAGGTTACACAATCTAATTTTTAATTAGTCGTGTGTGTATTTATAGAAAACATAAAAAGAGAATTAGAAACAGAATAAAATTAATTGCATCAAAATTTGAAAAGTGAAGGAATTTTAGACTTATGTTAATAAAATTAGTATTATCAAAGGGGTCGGAAAATTTCAGGGTCAAAACTTATGCAAAGTTT
The DNA here is from genome assembly GCA_039776855.1 of Mylabris sibirica. NCBI lineage: Eukaryota > Metazoa > Arthropoda > Insecta > Coleoptera > Meloidae > Mylabris > Mylabris sibirica. Next base: position 9,629,507 of record CM077839.1, on the reverse strand, counting down.
TACGTTATTTTCATCTTTATAAAATTTCAATATACCGTAGTGGTATTCTCAATAGATACATGGGAGAAACATTGGTCCCGCCCATCTATACTACATATATATTAGGTAGAAAGAGACAGAGAACGTAGATGGTCTAGAAATTAAAAATGATTGCGGAGATTACCACCCACCGTTAGTCCTTTAATCAAACAAAGCAATTTCTTTTGTACCAAAGAACCTTCAAAACTTTCTATTTTAAAAGATAACAATAACCAGATGTGTTTTGTGGATTTGGTATCTCTGTCTGTAATTCATGAGACATGTGATTTGACAAAGAAGGGACATGGGCGGGACTAATGTTTCTCTTATGTATCTATTGAGAATACCACTACAGTAGAAGAAAGAGAGGGCGTCATGTTTATTTTTTGCCCAAGGCGGCAGAGTCTCTAACGACAGCCCTCATTATAATACATATCATTATTGCCTGCACGTAAATATAAATATAATTTGAAGTAATTACATTGTTTTCAATTATTTTCATGATAATAATAAAGAAATAAATACCTAACACTGTCATAAACAAGTATTATCAATATTATTTATGTGTCTCAATGATAAATTTCTATTTTATTGATTAATATTGACATATCGTCTGGGTCAAAGTTGGGCGCGCTTCTTGCAACCCTTGTCAAATGGACGTTTTCTTCCTCAAATCATTGTAACTGTAAAAATTGTCCTGTATCCCACCTTGCAAACTACGTCCCTGTATAACGTTTAATTTTTATCAAAGCGATAAATTGAACTTTTATGTACACATATGCAAAATAAAATGAACAATTTCCATTGTAACAATGAAAACTTTCCCATTTTGTCGCAAATAACGAAAATTCAAACAACCAAAAAACATAATTAGAGCAAAACGGATAGAAAATATCGGTTCGTATTCTGTATCTTTTTAAAGACAATGTCTATCCACAATTATTATCAATCGTTTGTGATGTTAAAGTTATTGTCACCAGCGTTTGTTCAATTTGTTTCTAACCCCGGCGCCACACTCTGGCCCATTTGTTTATAGAAACAGTGTTTGTTCAATGTGTGGTCGGCGTAAATCGATCTGCCGCCCACGGTGTCTCCATTGCCTCTACCTAACAAAAAAAAATAACTACTCCAATATCAATCAATGTTTACGAACTTGTCGGGGCCAGAGTGTGGAGCCGGGGAAGATACTTGCCAAAAATTTGTAGATATGATCCAAGTCATCAAAACGTCAATAAAATATTTGCATGACTCTTGTTTAATAAATTCCAATTTAATAATAGTTACTTTGCTTTCATATTTTAAAATAGAGTAAAGGCATTGAGTTCAAAATTAGTTTTACATCTAGGTGAGTTTCAGTTTAGCCAAAATTAACTCATATTAGTTAAGTCGATCGTTATGCAGGATGTATTTTTCAAATGTGGTCGATTTTTATGAAACTCCTGTTAGTTGACGATCAATTAGAACCTCGTAACTTATTTGAAATTCTACCAAAGAATGCACGTTTTCGACAATTTTCAAAAATAAGCTAAGCATTTGAAACGACTAGAAAGAACTCCAAGACCCTCTCAACATTGATTTTTTTCGTTTTCCTCTATTGTATTTTATCACGTATGTCCATAGCGTGCCTGACAACTGACAATAATCGTGGTACAATCTAAAATAAAATCACGATCCCGCTGCTAACTTATGAGCTCTTACTAAGAATTTATAACGTATCGGTTACGACCGAAAACTTTATTATTCTGCAACTGCAAATTACTATTATTTGATAATAAACGTAGGAAATTTTTACAAATTTAGTCAACGCACTGGAGAATTAAACAGACTATACATACATACATCGATTCCGATAAACTTCTGATAAATTTTAATGAATATTATTATTACGAATTGTACATACTTGGAATAACCACATGTTGAATTGAAAATTAAAATTTTAAAACAATAATCGATTCTCCTAATTTAATCCATGGTATTTTCGATTAGCGTATGGATATTATATGGAATATTACTGATTGTTAATAGTGTTAATTACCAGAAAACTGACTAATAGTGCTAAAGTACAATAAATTTTAATCTTTAGTATTTTTTTAATTTAAACAATTTTATTTTTATAGTTATGTTCATATTTATCTCTCGTTAACGAAACGAGATATGTAACGTCAAGGATGTGATATTTTTAAACAATCTAATAACAAGCAAGGTTTTAATTAAACTTATTAGTTAATAATAGATAGATGATATAATTGATAATATCCACTGATCTTGCATTAATTAGCATTAATCAACTAGGATTATAAACTTAAATTGTAATTCTCGTTTTAACTAGACATGTTCACGTGACAACTTGTTGTTTTTATTAATGTTTTATACGATGATATTATTTAATCGGACAGTTTAAACTACAGCTCTGCCAAAGTGAGTTTACTCACATTAAAACAGTATCAATTTCTGTATTTTGTAATCAAGGTATTTCGAGAATTTATCGGCGTATTTTTGACGAATTAATCAGAAATCAATTCTCCTTCGATCCGATTAAATCGCTTAAACAAGTTTTGAAATAGGTAAACTTGGTTTCAACCATAGAACTACACAATAACAACAACAACAACAACAACAACAACAACAACAACAACAAAATCTTCGTCAGTTCACTGTTAGAAACGTTCACGTTCGTAGGTACTTAACGGAAGTAAATTACATTTGTTTGAATATGTCACCAAAAATTGTCCAAGTTACACCTCCTGTAACACTAGGTGAAGGTCCACATTGGGATGTCGAAGATCAAACTTTATATTTCGTCGATGTTTACGGTAATCATCTAGTACGTTATATACCAGCTACAAATAAATTTGAAAAAGTCTCAGTTGGTGAGTTAATTGATACAAATTTCACTATTATTTTAAATCTAGTAATTTTTTCTTTAATTAATTAAGCACCACATAAACCGAGTTTTATTGTAACAATCGAAAACAAAAAGTATCATTTTATAATCTCGTTGGATAATCATCTGAAATATATTAAATGGGAACCGGGTAGTGATAAAATAACGCACCTTGAAGATATTTGTAAATTCTTCCATGATGAGAAGAAGTGCGAAGGTGTTCGTTTAAATGATGGCAAATGCGACAAATTTGGGCGATTATGGGCCGGTTTGTTATCAATTTTTTTTAATTTATTTAAATAAACCCAAAAAATCCTAGGTACTATGGCACTATTCCATGGTGACTTATCTGAGATCCCGCCAGCTGGGATTTTGCACAGTATCGATCATACAGGTAGCCCAAAATGTCACACCGAGAATGTGAGCGTTTCGAATGGTATGTGCTGGAATTATGATTTAGGTAAAATGTATTATATCGATTCACTAAAAGGATGCATCGATGTACATGATTATGATGGTACTGATTGTAATATAAGTCAGTATTTGTACAATAAAACAATATAAAATGTGATTAAAAAAGAATTTTCTTGTAGAAAATGAAAAGGTGTTATTCACATTATCGAAACATAACATTCCTGGTATTCCAGATGGGATGACAATTGATACAGATGGGAATTTATGGGTGGCAATTTTCAATGGTAATCGTGTGATTAAAATTGATGGTAAAAAGCCTGAAACTCTATTAGAAACAATCGTAATGCCTGTTAAACAAGTAAATACCACCATTAACTTGATTTTTTATGATTGATAAAAGAAATATTTGAATTTAAGGTAACTTCATTGACATGGGGTGGTAGAAATCTTGATGAATTGTACGTAACTACTGGAGCTTTAGAATGGGGTGGTGATAAGCCAACAGAACCGGCTGGTGCGACATTTAAAATTACTGGAACAGGTTGTCGTGGATTTGCTGATTGTAAATATAAATCGAAAGATTAAAAAATTCTATGGTCAATATTTTTTACAATATTTTACATACTATGTTCAAAAAATAAAAATTAACCTTTCAAATAGTTTTTGTTTAATTAACAGACAATTATGAAGATATTAAAGCTTAACAATAAAAGTCATGATTGTCTATTGTCCTGTGTTCTAAAGTTTATTGAATCTTTTTTCTATTTCAGTAAAAAGTTATTAAGTCATTAATATTCTCATAATTGTTATGAACATATTAAAGATTACAGCTTAATTACTTAATAATTAATAATGAAAAGTCACCATATTTATAGTCATTATTATGTCTATTGTATTGTGTTCTTCCCGCTAAAGTTTAATAACTAATTTTTCATTTCAATAAGAAGGTTTCATAATTCTTCCTTAACATTGCTTCTAAAAGTGTAATATTTATGCAGATGTATACCGTAGTTCTGGCAGTTGGAAACAAAGTCTACAAAGACGATCAACTTTTGCCATTTTACAAGTGCACCTTAAAGATATGCATTTCTTTTCTTCGATTTTAGGTGCCAGGAGGTTAAGATAAATAGAAGAAGGGTCCGATTTTGAGGGGTTTAAGGTGCAAACGAAAGTTGTTGCAAAAAGAAAAATATAATTAGTGAATCTCAAGAAATACCGCCCTGTTGCTCAAAAAGTAGACGATTCGTATGGAAATCCTATTAGTAGGCAAGTGATTGAAAAAATATAAAAACGACTTCGAATGACTCGGGGATCCCAACATTGTTTTTATTTTGTTTCTTTCAATTTTATTTAGGAGCGGGAGAAAATGTTTCGCATTTTTGCTAGAATGCAAAAATGTAAAATTAAAAAAATTAATGTTGGGAAGGCCTTGGAATTATTCTTAGTGTTTGACTCGTTTTTCAAAATCGTAACCTTTTCCAAAACAAGCGTTTTTTGACCAACTTCCAAATGAGCTACGAGATTCTGATTTTGCTAAAATGATCTTTAGACACCCACCTACAAATCCTTTAAATACTTTTAGAATCGCTCGCCAACTTATAGGATTTTGATACGAATCGTATTGTATACATATGTATGTAGAATAAAGATTAACGAACCAGTTTTTCCGATTCAATAGAAAATAAATCGGAAACTGTTTATAAGTGTGTTCAAATGCTTGAATGAATTTTAGTTTAGTTTATTTTACTTACGATCTATTACATTATCACCATTACACTACGTTTGTACTTAAAAACATGCTTCCGTGAACAAAATTTTCAAACAAGTTTTATTATTTGTTTCTTGTAAACATGTATAAGTAAACTCTTGTTTATTGTATCTGTGGCGTTTCCAAAACAGAAAAATATTTCGATATAGATTTCAACTTCAACATTTCCTAAATTTGTGTTTCTAAACAGGATGTTTCGAACGCATTGTTAGATTATAAGATTCCAAGAATGTTTTCTTTTGTTGTTTACACTTTTGACTTCTGTTTCTTTTATGATGTTCAGAGTATAAACAGCCAAGGGACCAAGAAAACAAAAAATATTGATTCAAAGACCATTAGGCCTTTGAATACGAAACGAAAAGCAGGTAGTTTTAGCGAATTTTTTAAAAAAAATTAGCTAATGACGAGATCCTCACTTTTGAATTTCCGAAAAATTTTTGCACAGAAGTTCGTTTTAAGACCTCAGGAACCCATATCCACCGTTCGTTAAAATTTTTATATATATATATATATATATATATATATATATATATATATATATATATGTATATCCACGATAACTGCCGTAAAAATAGTCCAATCTTAATGAAACTTGGTACAAAAATCGGTCTTTGGGATAGCTTGGATGAGTTCGTTGGCCAGACTGGTAGGGCCAACACTTTTGGAATAAGAGCTAAAGAAATGTTAAAAAAAATCATTTTCAATATTACATTTGCTTAGATTTGGATGAAAATTAAAATAACAGTAGAGCCGACCATTCTCTATGACCCAGAAAAAAAATCATCAAAATCGGTTCGTTGGTTCGCAAGAAAAATGCAAAAATATCTTTATTTAGTATTAACAGTAAAATCGAAAATCTCAGGTGGCTATATGTTCTGACAATTGATATTAGAAAAAAAAATTGAATATCGCAGGGGGCAACTAATTTTGACAGTTAATATTAGACGCAGGGCCTGCTAGATAATTGTTTGTGGATTAAAAGTGTTTTTCAATAAAAATCATAAATATTAAAATAAAATCGGGAAATGAATTTAAGATTAGTTGATTCAATGTTATTAAAATATATTAATTGTCAGTATCATAAGAATGTTTTTCATTTAATATTCCAGCATGTAGATACATAAAAAAATTCGCTATATAAGGTACTTGCTGCCTTTGGAGATTTTTTTTTTATTTGGAAACAGTCCTCAATCTGAACCGTATAGGGAGAGACAGACTTTTTATAAATTCTATCTTCCAATTGTCGTGTTTTCTTTAATAAAGTCTCAATATTACTTGAAATAGATGAGTTCAATTCTCCTATACAGGGTCTTTTTTTTTAAATATCCGCTTATGACGAGATCCTGTTCAATTTTTACGAAACTCCTATTAGTTGGCAATCGTTTCGAATAATATCTCAAGGATTTGTAGAGACCATTTTAGCAAATTTAGAACCTCGTAGTTCATTTGGAAGTTGACCAAAAACGATCGTTTCTAACGTTGTCTTAATTTTCACAAACAAGCAAAACACACGAAACGACTATAAGAATGACTCGTAGATCTTCTCAACATCGATTTTTTTTTGTTTTTCTTTATTTAATTATGAATGTGTCATGAAGGTCTAATTTTGGTAAAATGATCTACAGGGCGCCCTTTACAAATCCTCGAAATATTATTCGAATAACTTGTCAAGTAATAGGAGTCGCATAAGAATTGACCACATTTAAAAAGAACTGTACCTATATCCCATATAAATTAAGCTGGAATGAAAAATGAAAGTGTGAACATTTTGGGAATGATGAATTAAGAAACCGGAATAAAGCTATACTCATTGAGGACTACATAGAAGCTAAGTGAAATTCATACTGTGCTGTTAGCCCTAACAAGGAATAACAAGTTAAGAAAAAAGTATCAATTTTTTTTTCAGTATTAAGATGGAGCTCAAACTTGAATTCATGCAGCATTTAAGTAGCCTTCTACTTTCAAATAATAGTTTAACATATCGATTTACTGACACATCATATTAATCAATCGACAATAACAAAGAAACTAGGACAATAGGTGCATTTATATGTAAATAATAAATAACGTTTATTAGTTTTCAATTACCTGTTTGATTGATTCTTTTAATAAAAAAAAACAACATTTATGATTAGAAACCAATTTTCTTTTGGATTCTACTTAATTATCAATAGGTACAGCAAACAATTCTTAATAATTCGTTATAACACTTGTAGGATACAGGTTCGTATTCACAAATTAATTCAAAGTCATCTTAAAGGATCCACTATTTCCATTTCTTAAGCATCATCATGACAATACGAAATTATAAGATCTCTCTTATCAGTAACTATTGAAAATATTCACCTAGATATCAACAACTAATAGATACATAAATGATATAATATAAAGTATCTTATAATAAGTAACTGTGAAATAAATTTAAGTTTATTTTAATAACTAATAGTTATTGCTTGATACCTAACGTAATATGACACCAAAAATTGAAGCTGTAGTCAAAGGACTTACATTAACTGAAGGTCCTCACTGGGATATTGACACACAAAGTTTATATTTTGTAGATTTACAAAAGAACCTTGTCGGAAAATATAATTATTCAACTGGAAAATATACACATGTATCGTTTAGTAAGTACTTTTTAATTATAAAATTCTGTATTTGTTTTTTTGAATTATTGTTTTTATACCTACAGACCAATCTCGTGCTTCATGCGTTATTCCTATCCAAAATCGAAAAAATCATTTTATCGTACCGTTAGTAAACGAACTAACAATAATCGAATGGGATGGTGAAAATGATAATTATAAGATTGTTAAACGATTAGAAAAAGTTCCAAATTATTTTAATGATGCTAAAGTTGATCCAACTGGTCGTTTATGGATCGGCACACATAATCTTAATACTGAAAATATAGAAGCCACACCACCTGTTGGTATTTTGTACAGTGTAAATTCGAAATATCAAATCAACAAACATTTGGATAACATCAAAATCTCAAATGGGCTAACATTTAATCCAAAAACAGATAGATTCTATTATATTGATTCTTTGACTTATGGTATTAACCAATACGATTACAATAAAGAAACTGGAAAAATCGGTATAAAAAACTACAACTTATTTGTATTTAATAAATTACATAATTGAAATTAATTATAGCAAATGGCCGACAATTTTTCTCATTAAAACAACACAATATACCTGGATTTCCTGATGGGATGACTATTGATGCTGATGGTAATTTATGGGTGGCAATTTTTGGTGGTGGACGCATTATCAAAATTGACGGTAATAAGCCTAATACTATTTTAGATACAATTGAGATGCCGACTAAACAGGTAATTTTCAATGTAATTGTTTTATATCTTTGTAAAAACTTGAGTTGGTTTCAGGTGACATCCGTGGCTTTCGGTGGACCAAATTTGGATGAACTCTTCGTTACAACAGGTGCAATTTCTGTTGGTGATATGAAAGCGGAATCAACCGGTGGGATCGTTTATAAAATCAGTGGATTAGGTGTTAAAGGAGCACCTATGAATAAATTTGTTATGGATTAAAATTTAGCCATTTGAGTCATATTTTATTATAATAATAGAGTAACAATGAAGTCACTTATTATTTACTTACGTACCAATTTAAAATCCTTAAATCTCCATATTTGGATAAAGAGGATCTCCTTCTCTAATTTCACCTCCACTATCTTTTCACTACAATTTTTTATCTAAGATTCTATTCTTTTCCTTGTGAGGATTAAAAAATAGAATTTAGCAGAAAGTAAAGATTTGGGACAAAAAATTCATACAACCTAGACTACACTCAAAAATTTAGCTTAAAACAGAATAAAATTTTCTAAAATTGTTTTGCTATTTACGACTTAATTGCTAACTTTATTGAAAACTGATAATTCAGGATAGAAGTAGCATAAAACTTCAAGAATTCGGCTTCAAAATTTTCAAGAAATGTCTAAAATTTCTCCTTTTGATGTATTAAGTACAGAATTTGAAAGAGTTGATGCTTTGGGACAAATACTTCTCAAAACCTGTACTAAAACACAAGAACGAAGCTCAAAAATTGACCATCGTCGTATTCATCACTTAAGACTTTTTATCCACTTAGAAAACTCACTGCCTTGAAACAGAGCTCTTATAATTTTGCCAAATTAAGATGTTCTTAATTAAGTTTGTTCGTAAATAATTTTATAGCATAAAAAATAAGAGGTAGCAAAACTTTCAGAGACTGTTGTATTGTTTCGGTGAGATCAATTTTTTTCGCAATTTGAAAATAAAAAATGTGGCTTCAATCTAACTCCCTTAAGGATACTATAGCCACCAAAAATTGTGCTTTATTACAGTATTGTAAGCTTCCAAATGACACCAACTGTAACAACAGGGATACTTTAATTTATTGCCAAATAATTACAACTTTAGGCCCGTATTCACAGATTCCTTCAAGATAATCTTTAAGAATGATGTTTATAAACTATTTCTGTTTCTTAAGCATAATCATTTTAGAGATAAGGAGCATGTTCAACGGTTGTGATGAAGATAATTGAAATGGTTAGTTGCACAGTAAGTTTTCGACGGTTTTCTTATACTTCTCTCTCTTTTCAATTGTTAGATACAATGAAATTGTACAGAGTGAGATAGATAGCTTTCTCATACAGACAATGTTTCTGTCTTATATGTTGATAAGTCTGAATTTTTAAAAAAATCTTTGAATACGATTGTTTGTCTATAGAAAAATCTTAAGGTCATTTTTTGGAAACAATTTTGTTTCCACCAAATAAAGTATGAATGAATGATCTTCAAATAAATAAATGCAATTACTACTGTAATTTATAAGTAATTGATGAGCTTTCAGGCATTAACAATATAAGTAAGATTTGCGTTTGCTCATTTCAACGAAGTAAAGTTTTTTTTAAATTAATTGCAAATTTGGAAATCTACAACATTTAATAAAAATGTACATAAATAACTATTTTTGATACTTTTATCTTTTTCAAAATAAGTTACAAATTAAAATAAATTAAAAAAAAAACACAAATTTATATCCTCCAAATTTTAAGATTTTTATCACAATTTTGTATTACATAATTTATTTAAATGACATTGCGAAATTATAAAATCTCGTTTATCAGTAATTTGTAGAATAAATTATTTCTCTACATTTTAACAATTAATAGTTATTATTTAATAGCTAACGTAATATGACACCGAAAATTGAAGCTATAATCAAAGGCTTTACATTAGCTGAAGGTCCCCACTGGGATATTGACACACAAAGTTTATATTTTGTGGATTTCTATGAAGAAATTATCGGAAAATATAATTATTCAACTGGAAAATATACACATGTATCGTTTAGTAAGTAATTGTTTATAAAAAATTTGTATTTTTTTTTCTTTGAATTATTGCTTCTATTTAGAGCCGCTTCGTGTGTCTTTTGTAATTCCTATCCACAATCGAAAAAATCATTTCATCGTACCGTTAATAAACGAACTAACAATCATCGAATGGGATGGTGAAAGTGATAATTATAAGATTGTTAAACGATTAGAAAAAGTTCCAAATTATTTTAATGATGCTAAAGTTGATCCAGCTGGTCGTTTATGGGCCGGTGCACATAATATTAATTTTGAAAATATGGAAGCCACACCACCTGTTGGTATTTTGTACAGTGTAAATTCGAAATGTCAAATCAGCAAACATTTGGATAGCATCAAAATCTCAAATGGGCTAACATTTAATCCAAAAACAGATAGATTCTATTATATTGATTCTTTGACTTATGGTATTAACCAATACGATTACAATAAAGGAACTGGAAACATTGGTATAATAAGACGAATAAATTATTTGTTTTTAATAAATTTGATAATTAAGATTAATTATAGTAAATGGTCGACAATTTTTCTCATTAAAACAACACAATATCCCTGGAGTACCTGATGGGATGACTATTGATGCTGATGGTAATTTATGGGTGGCGATTTTTAGTGGTGGATGCGTTATCAAAATTGACGGTAATAAGCCTAATACTATTCTTGATACTATTGTAATGCCGACAAAACAGGTAATTTTCAATGTAATTATTTTGTAACTTTATATAAATTTGAGCTGGTTTCAGGTGACATCCGTGGCTTTCGGTGGACCGAATTTGGATGAACTTTTCGTTACAACAGGTGCAATTTCTATTGGTGATAACAAACCGGAATCGACCGGTGGAATTGTTTATAAAATCAGTGGATTAGGTGTTAAAGGAGCACCTATGGATAAATTTGTTGTGGATTAAAGCTTAGTCATTTGAGTCAGATTTTATTATAAAATTAAAGAGTAACAGGGAAAAGTCACTTATTATTTACTTACATACCAATCTGGGACCCTTAAGTCTCCGTATTTGGAAAAGAAAGATCTTTATCCCTAATTTCCACACTCCTTTTGACGACTCAAAAACAGAATTTGCCTAAAAAATAAGGTTCGGAATAAGAACTTTATAAAACCTAGACTACACTCAAGAATTTAGATCAAAATAGATTAGAACTTTCTAAAATTGTTCTCCTATTCACGGCATAATCGCAAACTTATAATTTAGGACTCAAATATCATAAAACTTCAAGAATTCGGCTCCAAAATTTTCACGAAGAGCCTCAAATTTCTCTTTTTGATGTATTAATTGTAGTATTTGAAAGAGTTGATGCTTTGGGATAAATATTCTCAAAACCTGTACTAAAATACAAGAATTAAGCTGAAAAATTAACCTGAAGTTTCCTTTATAATACCAACGTCTGCCAAAAGAACTGATGATTAGGGACAAGAAGGTTTCAGTCTTAAGGAGCCAAAGCCCTCTCATAACTAATTGTCATAACTTAAGACTTTCTATCTATCTAGAAGACTCACAGCATTGAAACGGATCACTTAATATTAGAGTTTTTCCCTTGCACAGTCTGTAAGAATGCAGATCTGTCCTTTAAATTAAATTGAACCACTAATTACGATGTTCTTTATTAAGTTTGCCCGTAAATAATTTTATGTTGTACAAAATCGGAGCTACCGAAATGTTTAGAGAATGTTGTAATTTATCGACGAGATCAACTTTTGGCACAGCTCAAAAATAAAAGCGGTAGCTCAAATCTAGCCCCATTAAGGCTATGATACTCACTCAAAAATTGTGCATTATTGCGGTTCTATAAGCCTCTTAAAACAGCAACTGTAACGATAAGAAGATTTTAAATTGTCAAATAATTACAACAACGAATATAAATTAAATTACACGGAACGAGCTAGAACTACAGTATTATGAAGATTGGGAATATTCTCGATTACTCACATTTAAACATAAGAACGATTCTTAAATATGGATGATTTCACTGAAGACCTTCAAACGAATGCAATTACCACTTTAATTTATAAATAATTGATTCGGATAGGTATTAGCAAAGTAAGATTTGTGTTTGTTCATTTCAACAAAATGAGAATTAATTGCAAAACTGGAAATCTACAATATTTACTAAAAATGCACAAAAATAAATACTATTGATACTTCTATCTTCTTCAAGATATATAGTGAAAAAATAGAACAATAGTTACAAGTTATGATAATTAAAAATAAAAGATCTCCAAAGGCAGCAAGTACCTTATATAGCGAATTTTTTATGTATCTACATACTGAAATATTAATTGCAAAACATTCTTATGATACTGACAATTAATATATTTTATCTACGACTTATATATAAAGTGATCATTATACTTGTGGTTTTTGTAATATAATGACCTACTTTATATCCCTAGGGAGATAAAGTAAATGAATATCCCTCTCATCAGCCAATCAGAAAATAGTATTTTAATTATAATTTCCGTCAAATGTAAACAAACCATGGTAACGACAAAAATTATTAACAATAGTTTCAAAAAGTATGCCTAAAGTGGGCGTTTTCATGCAATTTTGAATAAAATGACATTTAATTTTTCTGAAATTTCGAACAAATACATAGTTGTGAGAATATACGTTGTATTTACAATGGAAAGTGATAAAGAAGACGATTTTAGTAATAGATAATAGTTTCTGTTAAATGTAAAAAACCATGGTAACGACAAAAAATAAACAACAGTTTCAACAAACAGTTGTAAATAAGTGTCAATTTTTTGTGCGATTTTGAATCGAAAATGATAAAGAAGGTAAATATTCTTGTACACCACCAGTACCTGTACATGTAGAAATAAGTCGTAGATAAAGTATAGTATACAACTCGCTTATAATGAATGCTAATTATAACCTCGAATGATTACAACACTCGCTCGCTCCGCTCGCTTGTGTTGTAAACTTCATTCTCGGTAATAATAGCATTCATTATAGACTCGTTGTATAATATACTATTAATAACATTGAATCAACTAATAAATTCATTTCCCGTAATACGTTTAATCAAGGCCTGCTTGATTTTTTCAAGCGAAATTCTCTAGCAGGCCTTGCGTCTAATATTAACTGTCAAAATTAGTTACCCCCCGCGATATTCAATTTTTTTTCTAATATCAATTGTCAGAACACATAGCCATCTTAGATACGTGATTTTACTGCTTATACTCAAAAAAGAGATTTTTGCATTTTTCTTGCGATCCAATGAACCGATTTTGATGATTTTTTTTCTGGGTCATAGAGAATGGACTGCTCTACTATTATTTTAATTTTCATCAAAATATAAGCAAATGTAATATTGAAAATGATTTTTTTTAACATTTCTTCAGCTCTTATTCCAAAAGTGTTGGCCCTTCCAGTCTGGTCAACGAACTCATCCAAGCTATCCCAAAGACCGATTTTTGTAACAAGTTTCATTAAGATTGGTGTATTTTTACGGCAGTTATCGTGGGTATACATATATAAATATATATATATATATACAGGGTGCCCCAGGGGTACGTGCAAGCTCCATAATTCCGTTGCTAGATGACATATCGACATGCGTTTTTTTTCTTACAGTATCCATGGACATTCTGTACAACTTAAAATTATTTTCGTTATTTTAGCTACCCCCCTTATAGGGGGTAGTGCACCCTACTCTCTTATTTTAAATGGAATGGTATATTTTTTATTACATTTTTGAATTCTTTGATGAAATTGAAGGGGACTTTGATAACATGACCCATGGTCTAGCGCTGAAAGTTTTTCAGATATTTCAGCTTTTATTGCAATTTTTAAATTTACAGTGTTTGATTGAAAAATTCATATTTTTGAAGCTATAGCATTTGAACTGTTGAAACGTCAAATTTATGTTGTACAAATAATGTACTTTTTATCAATTTAAACAGAATTCAATTATCTTTCATTGTTTAGCTGAAATAAATTTTTCTTTCAGGCAATTTTTAAACTATAATATCTTGCTTATTTTAAATAGAACTCCACATTTCTTTTTACATGGTTAGATAGACAAAAAAATTCTACATTGAACTGTATTAACATTCCCTATACCTATCTTTGATAATTTTTCAGTTATTCAGAATTTTCAATTTCGTTCAATCACCTCCCTTGAAGCAAAATGTAATACGTCTAGTCGCCTATGCCAAAATAATTCAATTATAATAAAATGCATAGAAGGCTTAGCAAAATGACAAAATATCATAAATGACGTTAATATTTAATATTTTACCTATATTTTTTACAACTTTAGGACACCCTACATACACAAAAAGCAAATGAAATAAATATTAATTTAATTAATTGTCAATTTCTTCCATTTTATTTCATTGAGATAGTCCAAATAAAATTAATTAATTTCATCTTAATTGTGACAATTGAATTAGAGGTTGTTTTGCTAAGCCTTCTATGTTTTACATTTTCTTTCAGGAAAGAAAAATAGACAAAATTGAAAATTCTAAATAACTGAAAAATTATCAAAGATAGGTATAGGAAATGGTAATACAGTTCGATGCAGAATTTTTTTCTCTATCCAATCGTATGAAGAGTAATATGAGGTTCCATTTAAAATAAGCAAGTTATTATAGTTTGAAAATTGCCTGAAAGAAAAATTCATTTCAGCCGAACGCTGAAAGACAATTAAATGCTCTACAACTTGATAGAAAGTACGTTATTTGTACTATTAGAATTCTAAATTTTAACATTTTGACTCCAATAGCTTCTATGTTGTGAATTTTTTATTTAAGCACTGCAAAATTAAAAATTTCATGAAAAGTCAAAATATCTGAAAAACTTTCAGCGCTAGACCATGGGTCATGTTATCAAAGTCCCCTTCAATTTCATCAAAGAATTCAAAAATGTAATAAAAAATATACCATTTTATTTAAAATAAGAGAGTAGGGTGCACTACCCCCTATAAGGGGGGTAGTTAAAATAACGAAAATAATTTTAAGTTGTACAGAATGTCTATGGATACTGTAAGAAAAAAACCGCAAGTCGATATGTCTTGTAGCAACGGAATTATGGAGCTTGCACATACCCCTGGGACACCCTGTATATATATATATATATATATATATATATATATATATATATATATAAAATTTTTAACGAACGGTGGATATGGATTCCTGAGGTCCCAAAACGAACTTCTGTGCAAAAATTTTTCGAAAATTCAAAAGTGAGGATCTCGTCATAAGCTAATTTTTTTAAAAAAATTCCCTAAAAACACAAATTTATATTTTCCGATTTTTAAGTCTTTTATCACAATTTTGCACTAATTTAATTAAATGACAATGCAAAATAATAAAGTATCGCTTATCAGTAACTGTAGAACCGATTCCTTCTAGATTTTAACAACTAATATATATCTATTAGCTGGCTTAATATGACACCAAAAATTGAAGCTGTAGTCAAAGGACTTACATTAACTGAAGGTCCTCACTGGGATATTGACACACAAAGTTTATATTTTGTAGATTTACAAAAGAACCTTGTCGGAAAATATAATTATTCAACTGGAAAATATACACATGTATCGTTTAGTAAGTACTTTTTAATTATAAAATTCTGTATTTGTTTTTTTGAATTATTGTTTTTATACCTACAGACCAATCTCGTGCTTCATGCGTTATTCCTATCCAAAATCGAAAAAATCATTTTATCGTACCGTTAGTAAACGAACTAACAATAATCGAATGGGATGGTGAAAATGATAATTATAAGATTGTTAAACGATTAGAAAAAGTTCCAAATTATTTTAATGATGCTAAAGTTGATCCAACTGGTCGTTTATGGATCGGTGCACATAAAGTTAATCTTAAAAATATGGAACTTATACAACCTGTCGGTATTCTGTACAATGTAAATTCGAAATGTCAAATCAGCAAACAGTTAGACAACATTAAAATTTCGAATGGACTAACATTTAATCCAAATACGAATAAATTTTATCACATTGATTCATTAACATATGGTATTAACCAATACGATTACGATAAAGAAACTGGGAAAATTGGTATAACAAAACCTACAAATTATTTTTTTAATAAATTTGATATTTAAAATTAATTATAGCAAATGGCCGACAATTTTTCTCATTAAAACAACACAATATACCTGGATTTCCTGATGGAATGACTATTGATGCTGATGGTAATTTATGGGTGGCGATTTTTGGTGGTGGACGCGTTATCAAAATTGATGGTGATAAGACTAATAGTATTTTAGATTCTATTGAGATGCCGACTAAACAGGTAATTTTCAATGTAATTATTTTGTAACTTTGACAAAGTTACAAAATAATTACATTTACAAAGTTACTTTGTAAAAATTTGTGTCCGTTTCAGGTGACCTCCGTGGCTTTCGGTGGACCGAATTTGGATGAACTTTTCGTTACAACAGCTGCAATATCTTTTGCAGATATGAAACCTGAATCGACCGGTGGGATCGTTTATAAAATCAGTGGATTAGGTGTAAAAGGAGCACCTATGAATAAATTTGTTATAGACTAAATTTTATACATTATTATGATATTGAAGAGTAACAATGAGAAGTCATCACTTATTATTTACTTACAAACCAAGCTAGAATCTTTTAGTCTCTAAATCTGAATAAGCAGTATCTTCATCATAAACTTCCACACTGTTATCCTCCACTACTTTAGTCCTACGATTCTTAGTATTTCATTCTAGTACCTTTACTAATTCTTCCTTTGCTCCTTTCACATTTATGCTTTGCTGCTCTTTTTTGTCGTATCTTCATCATAGGAGCCTCAGTCTTCAAATTGCATGTCCCTTTTCAGACTACCTGCTCTCGTGGTCGAGTTGACTGACTCCGCTGAAAGAAAACTGAGCCTTTTCCATTCAACTATATTTTTAAATAATATAAAAATTAGTATTAAAACCTTTAGAGTTCACGTTTTAAAAGAAGTACGGTTCACGAAAAAAGAGTACAAAACTCCCTAAACAAGTAACGGTTGGTCATCTTAGTATTACAGAAACAGAAAGACCTTTGGCTTGCTATTATCACATTAAAATTAAATGAAGTAAACACAAAAAAAGTCTTTTAAATCAAAACATATTTATTTCCATTGAGATTAATTACAGTTTAAAATTAACACCAGGATAACCTTTGGCGTCGATTCCGGTAATACGAAACAGAGCTCCATGATCAGGTGGTGGTAAAACAATATCATCTACTGTAAATGATGCTGATGTAACGTATAATTCATCTAAATTTCGACCACCGAATGCAACAGAAGTCACCTAAAATACGCATACATTATTAAAGAAAATCGTCTAAATTAATTTCGAATTTATACTTGTTTTGCTGGTAGATCAATTGTTTGTAATAAAGTTTCCGGTTGACGTGGATCAAGTTTAATCACTTTATATCCGTTAAAAACAGCAATCCATAGATTACCATCAGTATCAATAGCCATACCATCAAGGAAACCATTAATTCCATGTTTTGATGATGTGAAAATTGGACGACGATTTGCTACAATTAGAATACCATCAATCTTTAAATTTTTTGTGTAACTTTAAAATAAGAAAAATTACTGATTGTGCCTTGATTTATATCAAAATCAAATTCATCCAAAGTCCCTTGAAATGAATCAATATAATAGAACTTTTTCAAATCCAAATTCCATGCTAAGCCATTGGAAATACCAATTTCAGTTAGATGACGTTTAAGATTGTTTCGTCTGGTTAAACTGAAAAAACTACCCATTTTCGGTTTTACATGACCATATTTTGGTTCAACACCCATGGTACCGGTCCATAAACGACCAGATGGATCGCATTTCCCATCATTGATACGATTACCCAGCAATTCTGGCTTTTCATCAACTTCACACAATTTCTCAACAATTTCAACTTGATCACTGACACCATCCCATTTTATTACAACTAATTGACGTTCTATACTTATCACGAATTTATTCGGCTCACCTTCTACAGGTATAATAATACTAACGACACCTTCTAGAATGTTTTTTTTTATTAAAAGAAATTAGCTTAGAAACAATTATTGTAATTATTGACAATTACCAATTGTAGCTTTTGTGTGTTGTTTTGTTTCGGGAACATAACGATGTATTTTTTTACCGAAAATATCAACGAAATATAGACTTTGAGTGACTGCATCCCAATGTGGACCTTCTCCTAATTCGGCGCCTTCAAGGAGACGTTCAATTCTCACCGACATTCTGCAAGAATCTCATGAAAATTCATTATGAATTTGTAGCAAGATTTTCAAGCTTCAATTTAGTTTTTAACGCATTTTTTGAGAAGTTTTTAGTAAACTTCTCAATGCATCGTCAAAAAGATAAGATTCAGAGGCTTTCAGTCAATTTTAGAGCTGAATTGCTCCTTTTGGGTCATGGTTTTAAGACATTTTCCGTCTATTTTTAGCAATTTTTTCTAAAAGGAGACGATTTCAATACTTGATTTCAATCTCTCGATTTTTTTGAAAATTTCACCACTAAATCGTCCAAAAGAGTTTTACTCACTCGTAATCGATTTTGAAGCTGAATTTTGGTTTCTTAATTTAGTCTTCAGCAATTTTTGACCTAAATTATCACGATTTTTGCTTGTGAAAATAAGACAACTTTTTTTGATCTCTTTTAGTCTTGAAAAAAATGTCATTATTACTTTTCAGTTAATTTTATGCTTGAATGGTAAAAAAAGAATTTTACTCGCTTTTCGGTGTAAGTTCTCAAACTTTAATCTGACTATTTTAATGCTAATGTTCTAAAATATCAATCTTTTAGTTGTTTCTTTTGGATTAATATTTAAGTTTTTAATCGAGATTTATAGAAATTTTCGTTCTAAATCACCCATTTTTAGCAAATGAAGCTATTGAGTCGTTAAAAGTCAGAAACAATCAGTTTTAATCAATTTTAAAAGTGAATGTTCTAAATATAATCCAAATTTCAAGATGTCATCTGATTTTCGAGCAGATTTTTAGATTTTCACTCTATACTTTAAGGCTAAGCTGAAGTCAGGCCTCGTTTCCATGTCCGAGAAAGTGCCAATTTTTAATAATTTTTAATCATCGATTTCTGGGTTGTTTTATTCAAACGTTGTAACCAGCGTTGAATTTAGCATTTCACGCTGCATCCCACAAAGTTTTTAATTTTGGAAGTTTTCACTAAATTCTAAAATCCAGAGGAAAACGTCGAAGCATGTCAAAATTTTCCAAATCACGCCATTTCTACAATTTTAAGATAAAATATCGTACAATAGCTTATTTAAAAGCTAATTAATGTGCGGGAGCAAATGGAGCCCGAAAAATCTAATTTTGGAAAGTCGAATAAATTAGAGAATTTTCTTAATTTTTTTTAAATAAGTTGTACGATTTTTTATCTTTCCTCTACACTTTCGAATTTAGTGAAAATTTTCCAAAATGGAAAACTCTGTCGGATGCACCGTGAAACACCCAATTTAACGCTGGTTACAGCATTTGAATATGTCAGAAATTGCCATTTTTTCACATACCGAAACGAGGCCTGGCTCCAGCTAGCCTTAAGACATATTTCTGCTAAATTCTCGATTTTTGTAAAAAGTTCATTAAAAGCAAAATAATAATTTATATTCTGTAGCTTTAACTTGAACTGCCAGTCACAATCATTATGTATTTATTTAATCAAAGAAAAAATAAAATGAATTTCTCTATCAAATTATAATCTTTGAATAGGGGTGCATAAATTATAACCACCAACCATCTAGCCCTTAATACGTCCCTGGTTAATTTAAGAAGGCACCTCTGATTATTATATCAGTAGAAATCAGGAGTGTCATTGCAAAATTTGTAGACTTTCACCACGAAATTGACGATTGTCGTACAGTTCTTTGTTTTTTTTTTTTTAATAATAACAAGACACATGATAAAAAGTGTAATTTTAACTAAAATTCAACTCACCTGTTGGATTTTTCTCGCTTACAACACACTCTTTGAAGTCTCGATTATAAATAATAAATAAATTATAACTACTAAACTGTATTCAATTCATAACTGTAAATATGATCTACAGCTGGTCGAATAAATAAACAACTCTTTAGTTTTGATATAATACAAACAATAAAGGATGTGGCGATTAAAATAATTGTTGATAAGAATTGAACTGTACTGATAACGTTTTAATAATCTTTAATTTAGAGTATCATCATTATTATTAAATATAATCAGATGACAAGGTATTCTTTTAAAAATAATAATTATTTGCCATAAAAAAGGCTACAAGCAATAAACAAAATTATAAAATTAAATTACAAACATATTTGTAATTATAATTATTGCTTTTTAACAAATTAAACTTGAAAGATCAAGGCTAATCTAAATAATTAAAGTACACTAGTCAGAAAAATTCAACAAGCTTGACAAAAATCATATCCTGCTGTTGTTCATTATATCGTTTAGTCTTAATTTGTAAATTGAATTGAAATCAACAATTTATAGCAACAATACAATAGATAACGTGCCTTGATTTGAATACGAAGACTCAAAATAATAATAATAATAATTAAAAAATGCATATAAGAATAGAACGTTTAACAGATAGTGTAATTCTTGGTGATTCACCCTATTGGAATCCCGACAATCAATCCCTTTATTTTGTTGATATCTTAGGCAAAACTGTACATAAATACAATACAATAACGAAAAAATATATCGCACAACGAATCGGTTCAAAACAAGTATCGTTCATCATACCGGTAGACGGTGAAAATGACCAATTTATTGTTTCATTATCAAAAGAATTGGTAAGAATTCGATGGAGTGATGTTAACACACCTGAGATTCTAGAGAAAATCATTGAAATCGAAACTGGTAAAGATGCGTTTTTTAATCGTTTCAATCATGGTAAATGTGATAATTCTGGACGATTATGGGCAGGTATTTGATGTACAAATTATCAGTTGAAAATTAAAATTTATTCTTGTATAATATACAGGAACAATGTCGACATTAGCTGAAAAGCCATTAATTTATCCACCAACAGGTAAATTGTACTCGTTTGGTGAACATTTTAAAATCAAACAACATCTGGATGGTATTAAAATTTCAACAGGCTTAGCTTTTAATGAGAAATTAAAGAAAATGTACCATATTGATTCATTGAAAGGTACAATAGATCAATACGATTACGATGCGATTCAAAGGAATATCTGTAATTTTTTATATTATTTAATTAAAATTCTTTAAGTCTAATTATTGACGAATTCTAGCAAATTGTACACCGATATTCACGTTGGAGAAACATCAAATTTATGGTATGCCCAATGGGATGACTATCGATTCTGATGGTAATCTATGGGTAGCTATATTTAACGGTGGTAGAATAATTAAAATCGACCCAAATCGGCCGGAAACTTTATTAAACACAATAGAAATGCCAGTAAAACAGGTTAGTTTGACTTAATGATCGAATGTACAATGACGAGCATATAAAAGAGACCCGCTCCTGAACGAGTAATAATTATCAAGTTTTTCGGTTCGCGTGACTCCCATAAGAGTAAAAAGCTAAATAAGTATGAAGTTTTAGAACGAATGTGTAGAAAATGTTCGTCTACTCAGGTAAATACCCGAAATGGCACCAGTTGGCCCCGTTTTCTTCCCAAAGTGTGACCTACAAAAATTCTGTTACATTATCACGACCGCCCACAAAAGCCTGCTTTACACAACTCCACAAAAAGTGGTCTCTTTTATATGCTCATCACTGTAGATTTTTTCTTTTTTAATTAATTGAATTCGTAGATAACATCATTAACATTCGGTGGTCGGAATCTTAATGAGTTATACGTAACAACCGGTGCTTATAAATTTGATAATCAACAATTAACACGACCAGAGAATGGAGCATTATATAGAATTACTGGTCTGGGTGTTAAAGGATCATTAGTACCAAAAATTAAATTATAATTTATTTGTTAAACAAAAAAAAGAAAACAAGATGATTAATTGTAATTAAATTATTTATAAATTTAGAAATTTTATCTAATATTTTTAATAAATAAATTTCTATTTAAAAATGAATACAGATAATAAATTATCATCGTAGACAACACTAACTGCATCCAATCTTCAATTATTGTGATTGTGTATAAATAAGTTGGAATTTATTGTTATTAGTTATTATCATTATTGGAAGAAGGCCAATTGTGATTAAAGGTCATTTGTTAATTTTTCAATTGATTACTGCTAACTAAATCATGTATTTGTTGACAATAAATAATTATTTTCGATGTTTCTTGTTGTATTTTTCCATTTATTTGTATTTTTGTTACAAATATAAGCGTAATTTAGTACACAATTTAAATTTTAATCGTTCAGTAGGGTGTAAAATTGACCTGTTTCATGTAGGAATTAGCCCCAATTAACTTCCTTATTTGTTCAACTATTTTAATTAATTTGTTTGTATAGCGAAAGAAGGATGCTTAACACGAAATTATTTCGAATCTTATCTGTTATAATATTTATTATTATTATTATTCTAGACTCATTAATTCCTTATTTTCATACTTTATAATTTATTTTTTAAGCGATTACCTGATAAAAGTACCTATTGCTGTTTAAATTAGGCCAGGAAATCAGAACGTAGGGCGTAATTTAATACATCCATTGGTAAAATTGCTATTTCTATAACAACTTAAATGAAAAGCATATTTACAACACAATCGTCTCAAAGAACTAATAAATCATTATTAGTAGTGTGTCGGAGTTCTGCTATACAGTTCCGCAACTGTTGAAGTTTCGCAAAATTTTGGTTCTGCATCTATTTAACGGATATATAACGAAAGTTTCATCGATAAAGAAATGCCTTTCCAGCGAGCAAGTATTCAGTGATCGCTAATTTATAACGAAAAAAGAAGTAGACTATGTGGCGTAAAGTCAGTGAAATTTTTATTTTTAAAACACAACTTACGTTTATTGGTTTTAGTTTATTAGTTGAAATCCAATAAAGTAAATCGAATTGTAATTAAATTTAAAAAAAGGGGCCTGTACTGTAATTGAGTTCGTCTTTTATTTTAACAAACCTATTAATTTAATTTATTTGCAGATTTTTTTGGTTCCGTTTTCGCTTCCGTTTTTGTTCCGCTTTCGCAAAATTCTATATTTCAATATCCGTTTGCGGATTCGTTGCCGTTATGACACTTCCGTTACATCAGTAATCATACTAATCATAATCTATTCAATTTTGTAACCATATATGGACTTTCATTGGCGACAATTTGAGCACTTTTCCACTGAATTATAGTGTTCAAATCCAAATTTTGGGATATTATTGTCTTAAATTGTCAGTTTTTAGCGAATTCCATCGACTTTTTGGACTTTGAGTTTAGTTCTAAGTATATTTTTGTTCTAATTAGATCATTAGGAGAGTTTTTTATTGAATTGAGGCAGCTTTAGCTAACTTTAGAGCTGAATTTTTCATTTTTCACCAATGGCTTAATTCACTTTTGCCTTAAGTTATCAATTTTGACAATTTTGAGTTGTTGGAGGTCTTTCTTGTTTAATTGCCAACCCTGTTTCTATTGTGATGAAAAAGTTCATAGAGCTTTTTGAAGACGGATCGTTTTAGCGAATTTTTTTTAAAAAAATTAGCTAATGACGAGATCCTCACTTTTGAATTTCCGAAAAATTTTTGCACAGAAGTTCGTTTTGGGACCTAAGGAACCCATATCCACCGTTCGTTAAAATTTTTATATATTTATATATATATATATATATATGTATACCCACGATAACTGCCGTAAAAATAGTCCAATCTGAATGAAACTTGGTACAAAAATCGGTCTTTGTGATAGCTTGGATGAGTTCGTTGGCCAGACTGGTAGGGCCAACACTTTTGGAATAAGAGCTGAAGAAATGTTAAAAAAAATCATTTTCAATATTACATTTGCTTAGATTTTGATGAAAATTAAAATAACAGTAGAGCCGACCATTCTCTATGACCCAGAAAAAAAATCATCAAAATCGGTTCGTTGGTTCGCAAGAAAAATGCAAAAATCTGTTTTTTGAGTATAAGCAGTAAAATCGATTATCTCAGGTGGCTATATGTTCTCTGACTATTGATATTAGAAAAAAAATTGAATATCGCGGGGGGCAACTAATTTTGACAGTTAATATTAGACGCAAGGCCTGCTAGAGAATTTCGCTTGAAAAAATCAAGCAGGCCTTGATTAGACGTATTAGACAAACAACAAACTTCATTATTATTTTTTTTTTAGTGTTTCTTATTGTTGGTGGATTAAAAGTATTTTTCAATAAAAATCATAAATATTAAAATAACATCGGGAAATGAATTTATTAGTTGATTCAATGTTATTAAAATATATTAATTGTCAGTATCATAAGAATGTTTTGCAATTAATATTTCAGTATGCAGATACATAAAAAAATTCGCTATATAAGGTACTTGCTGCCTTTGGAGATTTTTTTGAATTTCTTTTTAGAATGAAATTCTCTCTTGTCCCTTCTTGAGAACAAAATTGCTCCGTCCCAAATTGTACCGGAAGATTTGCCTGAAACAAACGACAAACGATTCGAAAATTTTTTCAAGGATTTATAGGAGGGTAGCTGAAGATTATTTTAGCAAAATTAGAATCTCGTATTTCTTTTGGAAGTTGGTCAAAAAACGCACGTTTCAGAGGATGTCCCAATTTTCAAAATCGTACTAAACACACAAAATGCCTTAGAATGACTCAAAGATCCTCCCAATATTGATTTTTTTTCGTTTTTTTTAATTTTCTTTTTGAACAGGTTGGGAATTTTTCGGATTTTTTTCTAGAATGCAGTAGAGAAAAACGAAAAAAATCAACGTTGGGAAAGTCTCCCAGCCACTATTAGCCGTTTTACGTCTTTAACTTGTTTTTGAAAATCGTGATCTTGTCCAAAACGAGCGTTTTTTTTACCATTTTCATATAAGCTACGAGGTTCTAATTTTGCTAAAATGTTCTCTGGGGACTTCCCTACAAATCCTTGAAATATTTTTCGAATCATTCACCAAATAATGGTAGTTGCCATAAGAACTTTTCGTTTCAGGTGAATCACCCGGTATATGGGGAGCCTATTCAGCTATTGAAGTTTTCTAGAGGGCTTTAATTTTAGAAATAATGTAAATAAGTAGGCCCTGTTGGCTGCTTTGTTGTAAAGCGATGTCATTTTAGATAGTACAGAGAGATTAGCTTGTATAAAATAAGGCATCTATTAAAATAAATTGCGAAATAGAAATTTTATTAATTTAATGATTGATAAACTCAATGAATTTCTAATTTAAAAACTGATAAGACACAAATCAAAACACTTTAAATCAATCGATGAATATTGGAGAAAATTTTAGTTGAATTCAAAATGAGTAAAGTAAATGTTGCTATAATAATCTCCGAACCTTGTGATGTTGGCACAAGAATCCATTGGGATGGTGATAAGAAATGTTTGTTTTATGTCGATGTACCAAATTCATTGATTTTCAAATATCAACCAAATACTAAAACACTCACTAAGGCTAAAGTTGGTAAATTATTTTATTTTTTTAATTATTTCATACAAAAAGAATTGAATGAAAAATATTCTATAGGCGAAGACGCGTTAGGTTTTGCATTTCCCGTAAAAAACCACAACGATTTATTCATTGCTGGATTGGGCCGAAAATTCGTCCATTTCAATTGGAATGGTGTATCATCGACTGTTGATAATCTACAAGAAATTGGCGAAATCGACAATGAGGGTGAATTAACAAAGAATCGTTTGAATGGTGGTAAAGTCGATCCTTTTGGGCGCTTATGGGCCGGTTCAATGGGTCCCACCAGACCTGATGGTGACACAATACCAAATCGTGGTTCACTCTTTAGTGTTGATCATGGTAAAATACGTAAACATCTAAGTAATATTGGTATCTCTAATGGTTTAGCTTGGAATATCGAAAAGAAAAAAATGTATTACATTGATACTTTATTCTCTGGAATTTACCAATTTGATTATGATCTATGTAATATTAATGGTGTTATCAGTAATAAATATTGAAACATTAATAAATATAAAAGTAATTGATTCTTTGTTGATTTAAGGTAATAAAGAAATTATCTATAGATTTGAGAAAAATATTGAAGGTTTACCGGATGGTTTAACGATTGATCAAGATGGTAATTTATGGGTAACAATGATACATGGTTCACAAATATTAAAAATTGATCCAAATATGAGAAAATTATTACAAGCTATACAAATGCCAACAACACAGGTTTGATATCAATCAATAAACAATTTTATTTGATTATATTATCATTATTATTATTATTATTATTGATAAGATTAGATAACATCTTTATGTTTCGGCGATGAAGATTTAAAAACGCTTTATGTAACAACGGCACGAATTATTGTAAAAGCACAAAAGCCCGAATATCCAGCTGGATGTGTTTTCAGTTTGAAAAATTTAAATACGCAAGGATACCCCGGTGATTCTTACGAGAAATAGATGGAAAAGTTGAAAATTCATTTCAAATTTCGCGCCAGGCTTCATTTTTTTAAAATAACAAGCGATTATTCAAATTTGAAGTCAAAGTTGACTATGGAAGCTTAATTGTGAACATACCATAATTTTTTATACGTTAGTTTATATCAATGTAGGAGGTTCCACAGTATTTGACCTCGCAGTTGGCTGTGCGTTTATTATGTAGTATCGTAACTTGGTTCATACTTGACATTTGTCAATGTATAACGTAAGTGGCCGAACCAAACTACGATACTACGTAAGTAAGAAAGGCACAGCCAACTGCAAGGTGAAATAATGTAGTACACCCGATATACAGGGTGTCGATACTATGGAACTCCTATTAAATCGAATAATATTCTACGTATTCGTAGGGGCTCCCTGGAGACCATTTTATCAAAAATAAAATCTTGTAGCTCATTTGCAAATTGTTCAAAAATGCTCATTTTGGACAAGGTTTCAATTTTCAAAAACTACCAAGATTGACTCGAAAACCCTCTAAATATTGACTTTTTTCCTTTTACTCCATTGCATTCTGTGAAAAATGGGAAACATTTCCGCCTGTTCCAGAACGCATTGGGAAAAAAACGAAAAAATCAATGTCGAGAGAATTTTTGAGTCACTCTAATTGTAAGTTATTTTAGGTGTGTGGCAAGTTTTTGAAAATCATTAAACATCATCAGAAACAAGCGTTTTTTGACCAATTGCTAAATGAACTACGAGGTTCTAATTTTGCTAAAATGCTTTCTGGAGATTTCCCTACAAATCCCTATCGAATCGCTCATCAACTAATCAAAGTTTAATAATATCGACCAAATTTACAATCGATACCCTGTAGAAGCTCATCAAACTATTGTGTGACAATTAAGCTTCATCACTTTAAAATTAAATAAGCACTGGTTGCAATCTAAAATGGGACGTGTTAATATCAGAAAATAACACAATTAATGTTGCTCTTTTTGATAAATTAAAATTTGTATGTATGTTATTTTCAGTGTTTTATTTAATAAAACTTATAAAAATTCCCTAGAATTTTAATTAAAGTTAAATACGACTAAATTCGTGGCTAGTGATGTTAATTAACGGTATTATTTTTGTACTACTTATGTCTATTATGATTAGACACACATTAACGAATAAAATGCTGACAATTGAGCCTAAAATTAAGAAAAAACTTACAAATTCCTATTTTCCGTTTTGATTTTACTTTTGTGTAGCTGTAAAAGAGGTAATTAAATTAACATAACCATGTATTATTCAATGTCGTATTAAACTCGGTATTAAATTTTTAATACATACGGTATTTATTGTATTTTACAGCTGTATTATACACACTCTGATCACTATTCTTGCCTCATTTGCTGTATAAGCATTTCAATATTTTTCTACTTCTTAAGGTAATAAATTATCTATAAAAAACAATAAAATGGTAAAATATCAACATATTTTTATGGTTCACATATTCACACCTGTTGTGTATAATATTTCGTTACATACAAGACAGCCTGTATGTATTATTGTCTACAATTTGGCAACACTGTGATCTGTCAAAATTTCAGCATAATGTCAAATAGATTTGTTTATGTGGAAAAAAATCAACAATTCTCTTTAAATCTAATCAAACAAAACTAATTAAATAAAATGTTGACAAATAGGTGATAATTTCAATAAAGAAATCAATTCATAATAGACAATGGAATGTTTGAATGAAGTATTGATGCATGCAATATTACAAAACGATTTAAAACGAGTAAAAGCCTATTTAAAACGGGGTAAAATATATCAAATTAAATATTAAAACAATTATAACAATAATATATAAACATTGTAGGTATTAATATTAATAAGATTTGTTCAAGTGGTATGACTTTATTAGGTGTAGCAGCCCAAACTGGTAATTTAACAATTGTTAAAACACTAATTGAACATTCAAATTGTGTTGAATTGATGAAAACTGCAGTAACAACATCAACAACAACAGGTCCATCATCAACAACACATTCAAATTTACATTTAGATTTACATTCGTGTAGAAAATACAAAAATATCGGTTATTTTGTTGTTAATAGAGAAATTGAAGATAGTGATTTTGGCGATGGTCCAACACCTGAAGGAATGGAATCACTTGAATGGGACATGGAGATACATAATAATGATGATGATATAATAGACAATGATAATGATGTGAATAATGATAATAATCAATCGCAAGAGATTAATAATATTTATCAATGGTATGCGAATATATTAAATCGTAGTTCGATAGTTTTACGTTCACCTGATAATGATATAGCACGATTAGATAGTCATGGTGAGAATGTTTTACATTATGCTGTACGTTCTGGTAATGTTGAAATGGTTAAATATTTAATGGATACATTTAATGAATTGAGTGTTAATCAAACTGATGCTGCACTATTTAGTCCATTGCACATTGCTGTTTTAAAATGCCATCTACCATTAGTTAGATATTTGGTAAAATTATTCAATACTAATTTATTTATCTACTATTAATAATAATAATAATAAACAGATTGACCGTGGTGCCAATGTGAATGGTGTTTGTCGTGAACGTCGAACACCTTTACATCTAGCTGCCCATCAAGGTTATATAGAAATAATGCAATTATTATTAGAAAATGAGGCTGATGTTAATGTATTTGATATGAAAGAACGTACACCATTATCATTAGCTGTTTTAAGTTCACGTGAACAAGCTGTTAAATTATTGATAGAACATGGTGCACGTTTAAATCAAGAGGATGCTACCGGTTTTACAGCATTACGACGTGCTGTATGGAATGATTCAACACAAATTACAATTTTATTATTAAATGCTGGTGCACGTATTATACAATCACATTATTTATTACATGCTGCTGTACGTAGTAATAATGTTGATATTGTATGTGCATTACACAATGCTGGTGCTTTATTAAATATAAGAGATCATCAAGGTCAAACACCATTAATGGTAGCATGTTCAAGGAAGAATATAACTGTTGTTAAATATTTATTAAAACATGGTAATTATTTAGTTTTTCTTTCTATTCTAATGTAAAGATAAAATAATATAAATTTTAAAGGGGCCAATGTAAATACCATCAATCATATAAATGGAATGACAGCCTTACATATATGTGTTCAAGATATACGTGAGAAACGTAGTTTGGAATTATTAATTGAACTATTAATATCATATGGTGCTGATATGAATATAACCAGTTATCAAGGCAATGTATTATTTTATTCAATAATATTAGAAAATATCCATGGTGCTATTATATTAGTACGGCATGGTTTTAATGTAAATATACGTGATGAACGTGCATATTTCGATATGTTAAGTTTAGCAAAACGACATGGTAATTTAGAATTAGTTAAAACAATTGTTTATGCTGGTTTTAATTTTTCTAATATGGTATTTAATTTGAAATCGTTAAAAACACAAAACGATGATCCAATCTATGATTTTCTTATAAATATTAAAAGTTCACCATTAAATTTAAGAGAATTATGTCGAATTGTTATTAGAAAGAAATTAGGACGTTTTTTAATTAATAAAATACGACAATTGCCATTACCAGGGATGTTACAACAATATTTAACGTTAGAGATTATTTAAAATTTTCTAGCAGTATTAATTTATTTTTAAAACGTAAGATCGATTTCACCAACGTCTGTTTAATTTTAACGAACAAAAAAGTCATAGAAACAATTTTTATAATTACTGCAACGATTGTCTTTAACTGTTTATTAGGTTTAACTGAAGTTAAAGTAATCGGTCCTTAATATGTACACAGGGTGATTCAAGAAGAAGTGCCATTAAAAATATAAGAGGTTTAAGGTAATGAAAGTTGATGAAATTTGGTACATAGCCGTTGTGTCCCTCAACTTTCTCTAGAAATTATTTTCGTTCTTCTACGTACCTCCGTTATATGTGGTATTATTAACTAAAACTTCTTATACTTCTAATGATCTATCCTCTTGAATCACCCTGTATAAATTTAACTTCCAGATAATTTAGCTACAACCAAACGGAAAACTATTTATTCACATATTATTAATCC
Organism: Mylabris sibirica; assembly: GCA_039776855.1. Taxonomy (NCBI): domain Eukaryota; kingdom Metazoa; phylum Arthropoda; class Insecta; order Coleoptera; family Meloidae; genus Mylabris; species Mylabris sibirica. The sequence continues at coordinate 9,598,440 of CM077839.1, read as the reverse complement.
TGTAACTCGTTGTAGTAGATGATATTTTGGATTAGCTGGCTATTAGAATTTGTGTGAATTTTACTACTGCATGTTCCAGGAAATGGTTTAAATTTTAAATTTGTAAACAAAACAATTTAGATTTCTATTATAATTGCACAAAATTAGCAGCTGGTATCTGCTAAATTTACTTATGTAATGATTGTTTTTTCTTTTTCAAAAATGAATTTAAATTTAAACAATTATCTATCTCTAGTCTCTTTATTAGAAAATTCATCTATGTTGTTTGTTTCACAAAAATTTTGTAACTAGTTTCATGTCAAATTTACTCCAATAGATACCTGGTAACATTACTATTTAAAAGATCTCATTTTTCTATACAAAAAAGTGTTCCTAAATTTTCCATTGACGAAATTGTATTATTTATTGTATAATTAAAAATACAGTTTAAGTTGTTGATTTTCCAATTTTCTATTATTTTCGTTTTACATGAATCACTCGGTATAAATTTAAGAAATTGAAATTATTTAAAGTTCGCGCCATTTGCATATAATTCGCTTCTCAAGTCCAGGAGGTGTCCAACAGTTTCCAAAATTAGATCCAAAATTTGATAACAAATTGATCTAATTATTAATTATACTACCATTAAAGCGGATAATTTTTAGAATTTGTTTTAATTTATTTGCGTATTTTTAATATAAATTTTCCAAAATAAAGAAATATAAGGAAAAAATTTAGGGAATTTCACTGTATACAATAAGCAGTTGGTATACAACATATGCCTCAGCACATGCAGGAAGTGGTTGAAGTTACGCAACTTTTTAAAATTGCATTTTTTACAATTATTTTATTGTTTAAATTACGTGGAATTAGTGCGAAGTTTACAATAATTATTCTATTATAGTGTGAGCTATAGTTATAAAATCGAGTTAATAATAGCTATATTTATAATATTTCTTGTTTTATATCAAAAATATAAACAACAATCATACACACATTAAATCTGTAGAAATAAAGATTTAAATTCATCTGTATAAACATAATCTATCGGTTTTTTATTACGACCATCAAACGTATTTCGTAAATTGCTATCCGTGTTTAATAAGCAAGCAACGGACATAGAAAGCTCTGTGTTTGTGCCCTAATATAGGGCGCGCGTGTCCGGCGTTTGTCGTACGTCGGTAGCCATCCATTGGCGTGGGGGATCGTGCTAAATTTAAAATCCACAAACACTTACTTATATTTGATTACATCGCAATTTGTGTCACATTTATTGTTTAAAAACACATCTTGAATTTCTTCAATATGCAGAGATACATTATACGTATTTATACGCAATTAAAGCTAGAATAGATTCTTGATAATTTTCTTAGAAAATTAATATTTAAAAGAATAGAAAAATGCAAAGTCAATTTAACAATATCAAGTACAATTACATATTGATTAAATTAAACTTGAATATTAATTATTTAAATAAGAATTTTCTCTTTCATTCATTTCGTGAAACTTTATCTACAAAGTTAAAATAAACATTGAGACAATCATCAATAAACAAATCGAAAAAAAGGAACATTACACTAGATAAAAACAATAATATCGAAATTCGTTATTTCTCCCTGATTGAGGTCTATTGTCTATTGTTGTTAATTTTCTACAAGCCGAATATTAATAATCGTATAATAATTTTTAAATTGCCAATTACCTATCTTAAAAATCCATAAATAATATTTCGAAAATTTCGTTCACTTTTTTGTTAATTGATTTGATATATCTAGGTATTTTTTCTATTTTGTTTAAAATATTCCAACAGCCAGCCAACCTCACTGTGGCGCTCATGAAAAGGCAGTATAAAATCAATTAAATCAACAGATATGGAGCGCTGTGGGCCACCTGTTTATTGTGCGTGACGTCGATCTCTTACTTCAATAACTATGTTGACTGACTGTAATGTTACAAGCACGGCGAATAAACGTATAACTGTGCAGAGAGATTCAGAGCGATCGAGTTGTAACTATACAAGCGCTCACATGTGTGATAGTTCAGCGCTATGATCTCATTGCTACCGTACGGTATAAAATGTCCGTTGCTAATTAATAAGAATCGACAAATATCATAATGTTGTCCCTCAGCTGCTCTATGTAAAACATTCTTACCATCAACATCTTGTAATGAATAATTTGCTCTTTTTTCAATCAAATATTTAACAATATCACTTTTACCTGTAATTTAATTATAAAATTAAGAATAATTTATTGTTTTTTATTGATTTTCGTATTGTTATTATTATTATTATTGTGATTAAAACCTGCAGCACTGGCACGATGTAATGGTGTTGCTTTACCATGACAGGTGACAGCATCAATATTTGCACCACGATCTAATAATAGTTTACAAACATTCAAATGACCATTTCTGGCAGCATAATGTAATGCTGTATAACCGGCTGTATCGCGTCTATCAACATCCCAACCTTTATCAAGTAATTCTTCTACACGCTGATAATCACCAGATTGAGCCGCCGACCATATGCCCCGTTCAAATTCTAATTCATCTAATGTTTGTGTTAATGAATTCGAACTGTGATGGCCACAATCACACATTTTTCTAACACGTTCAATAATAATATAAATATAAATATTAAATAATAAGCTCACACATTACGAATTTTACAATTATGTTTTATTTTAGACGTCTCGTTGCATTGTCCAAACAATTTCCGTTTCACCAGTAGTACCAACAACACGATAACCTAGCTGGCCTAATGCATTAACAACTTGTATTGGTGATGCTTTTAATAATATACCATTAATTACGTCTTTACGATAATTATCGAAACGTTTAACTAGAGCTGTTATTTCATCATCACTTAAACCAAATACAGCACTATCGGTAGCGTGTAGGGACGCCTTTACGGCAACATAAGCATAATTTCCGGTTGACATTAATAGACTTGCTGGTATTTCCATTACACTTTTAAATCAAATACACAAAACAAATAAATTAATTAATCGTCACGTAATTCAGCTGTTGACGTTGTACTCAAATCAGTAACTGACGTAGCTGGTGGTTCGGGCTCGGAAAATTCTTTACGCATCGTCCACATATATTCGTTATAGTCCTGTTTGACTGATGTTGATGATGATGCAACGACACGATAGCCTAATACTTCTAATGCTGTCAAGATAACACAAGGATGTTGCATATAAACAATTGTACAATCGTCACAATAACCGCCTGATGCGAAACGATTTAATTGTTCAATATCAGCAGCTTTTAAACCAGATACTAATACCCGCCAAGGGTAACGTTGTCCATAAGCCGCTAAATTTCCACGGACTAGAATATAGGGCATTGGGCACGCCTCCTATTTCATACAAAAATCTATGATGATAACAGAATTTTTATGATAAAACACACACAAACAAGCAGACAAAAAAATAACAATCAATACGTTCACATGATAACGATAACGGATAATATATATAGAAATTAACTATAATCGATAATTAAATATCGAAACATTTAATTGGAAAATTTACTAAAATCTCGTTATAGATTAAAGCGACATTAGGAAAATTAATGAATTCACCGCACCTGCTCAATTATTTGTTTTATAAGTACAATAAATACTAATAGATGGCGCCATTAGAAATGTCAACAATAAATCTCATATCTTCGTCTAATACATCTATCACCAATAAAGTCATCTTTGTTTAATTGATAGTTAACAATTGAAGACCGGATGGTCATCTGTTTTCTGTCAGTTTTCAATTTTGATTACGGTTGCATCGATGACTAGATAAATTAATTGATTTGATTGGTAATTAAATAAGTACATCATGCAGAACGTTATTAATAGCGTGAAAGGTACAGCACTTGGTGTTGCTGAATATTTAACACCAGTCTTGAAGGTTAGTATGATTTTTTTATTAAATATGATAAAGAAACGTAGTATGTATATAGTATATTAGTATTGATTTTTTTTATATTAAATCAACTTATAGAAATTTCAGTATTAATCTCTATTGTCTAGCTTAAATAAATATGGATTTTTTTTTAATAGCCCATTTTTTTTAATATTTATTTTTAAATAAACTGGTTAAATTAGAATTATGTAGTTTACATTTTTAATAGCATTTTAATTGTTATTTCAATTATCTACGTTGTTTGTATAACACTTCATTCAATTGTTCGTCAAAAAAACAAATTAAAAAGAAGGCTGTGGATTATCAGTTTTTTTGAGGTTATGTTGATTAATTGCATAACTGTATAAACACTCCATAGTTTAATTAAATTTTAAGTTGAAATTTATCATTATTGTATTAAAATGAAGTCGTATTTGAATTATAATATTGTGAAACTGGTTTCTTCAAGTATTAAAACATTGGAAAATAATACATGATGTCTCAGCGAAATTACATCCATTTCAAATTCAAATCTGGGTATGTGTACATGGGGATCTTTAGGTCAACAATTGTACAGGATGAGCTAAGAGGATGGTTTATTAAAAGTATAAGAAGTTTTAATTGAATAGGGAATGGTAATACAGTTTGATACAGAATTATTTTCTCTATCCAACCATATAAGGAAAAATATTTATAATAAGCAAGATATGACGGTTTGAAAATCGCTTGAAAGAAAAATTCATTTCAACCTAACACTGAAAGATAATGAAGTGCTTTGCAATTTGATAGAAAGTACGTTATTTGTACTATTAAAATTCCAAATTTCAACATTTTAATTGCGATAGTTTCTATGTTATAAATTTTTTATTTAAACACTGCAAAATTAAAAATTTCATGGGAAGTCAAAATATCTGAAAAACCTTCAGCACCAGTCCATGTGCATGTTATCAAAGTCCCCTTCGATTTAATTAAAGAATCTAAAAATGTAATAAAAAATACACCATTCTATTTAAAATAAGAGAGTAGGGTGCACTACCCCATATAATAGGTAGTTGTTGCTAGCACAACGAAAATATTTTCTAAATGTAGTTCAAGTACCAAAATGGCCATATACCAAATTTCATGAAATTCCATCAATTAGAATTAATTAATTAATTTACTGAATTGTTGCAACTTTTACCCTTTTTGAAGGTTACGAAAGTACATCCACATTCTTCTTTGTTTTAATGATAAAGCCCTTATAAAACAGTGTAAATTAAAGTCGATATTGATACATAAAACGGTGTAAATCGGATAGAGTAACAACTTGTTATACAGTATACAAGATCTCGGATATAAACGTGGCGAATCTTATTGTGAAAATCGTATTAGTTGGCGAGCTATTCGAAAAATATTTCAAGGATTTGTAGGAGGGACTCTAGAAAACATTTTAGCAAAATTAGAACCTCGTAGCCCATTTGGAAGTCACTCAATAATGATCGTTTCAGATAATGTCGTGATTTTCAAAAATTAAATAAACACGTAAAACGATTAAGAATGGCTCGAAGACCTTCCCAACAGTGATTTATTTCGTTTTTCTCCATTGCATTCCATTCTAGAATAAATAGAAAAAAAACGAAAAAATCAATGATCAACGAGTCATTTTAAGTGCTCCGCTAGTTTTTGAACATCGCGGCATCGTCAGAAACGAGAGTTTTTTGACCGATTTAAAAAATAGCTACAAGGGTCTAATTTTGCTAAAATATTCTCCGGGGACTTCCCGTACAAATCGTTAAAATATATTTCTAATCGCTCGTCATTTAATAGGAGTTTCATGAGATTTGCTGGCTATAATAAAAACATCTATCGGTAACTTTGATTTCTGCAAATATTTAGAAAACCAATAAAGTTGTTCTTGATTTTATTTTATCATTTTGTAGCCATTTGATTTACCAAAAAGTAACTGTTTTAATATCTTACTCAGCAATATCTTTTTTTTGTTATTGAGTAATTCACTTAATCTTTGTCATTGTTTTTTGTTGGTTTAGGAATCTAAAAATGAAATAATTCAACTCAACACATGCATATTTCTTCTCATACAACCAATAATAATAATCTCTAGAGCAAATCTGTTATCAGTATCACTGATAACAGATTCAGATTTTATAACAATTATTTTATTTATAATTTAATTTCCATTTAAAGTCCTTAATAAAAATAAATGAGATTTGAACAAAAAGATGAAAATCGCATTTTGATTCAAATTTGTGATGATAATAATTATCGTTTACTCAAAACTATAAAATTTATAAATTTAATGTGTATAATCTCGCAATAATTTACTTTTATTATGCATATTTTATATGAATTTCAGTGCACCACCATGAAATTTTCAAAAACTCAATTTTTATTAAAATAAGGCACAAGAGTGGGTTAAATTTAGAAGAAAAAAAAGCATATAGGTGTTTTACAAGAGTATTATTGTTATCTAAACTATAGATTAATACAATCAATGATTTAGAAAATTTATTCTTTATTATACTATTTCAGCATATTTGCAGACATTTTCATCATCATTTGAACCTTCTTGGAAATAATATTAACCTTTAACCTAAAGGCTAGTTACAGTAGCATTTTTATAACGACAATAAAATTAAAATCAATACTACATTAACTTATGTTTAAGATTTCATGCTTAATAAATTCTTACAGCATTATAAATTGCATTTATCAAATACTGATAAAACAAATTTTACTTGCTCTAAAAGTAAAGGTTATTATAAATTTAATATCTAGCGTGACTATGGTTAATTTCTATAAATTTCTAATGCTAAACTGTATTTTAATATGAGATATTTTTCTCTGATTTTGATTTATTTGTATTTGTTATTTTTTGAATACATACAATGCTGACACACATACATAGATAAAGAATATCAAAATCTTATCATTTGTACTTTGAACATCACCAATAACAATAAATATCGTTTATAGGAGTCGAAATTTAAAGAGACTGGTGTTTTAACACCAGAAGAATTCGTTGCTGCCGGTGATCATTTAGTACATCATTGTCCGACATGGCAATGGGCATCCGGTGATGAATCAAAATTGAAACCGTATTTACCAAAAGATAAACAATTTTTAATAACACGTAATGTGCCATGTACACGTCGTTGTGAACAAATGGAATGTCCGGATAATTTAGAACATATTATTGAATCAGATGATGCTGATAATGGTTGGGTAGATACACATCATTATGATCCGGATCATGCAATTAATGCTGTTGAAGAGAAAATCTCTGAAATGACATTCAGCAATACTAAAGTAAAATTATTTATTATTTCTATAAGTTAAATTTAAATTTTGGAAATTTTTCTAGAGTGAGAGTATGGAAGAGGCTGCTTTAAACAATGAAGGTAATGATGGTGATGAAGACGATGATGATGAAGAGGCTGTTGATATGGAAGCATTTGAAGAGAGTGGCATGTTAGAAGATGAAAATGTTTGTTGTTTCATTTTATTTAAAAATAAAAAATAATTTCAATTTTCTTTTAGGTTACAAATGTAATTCAACCTAGTGAAAAGCCACCAACAAAGTCTAATGTTGAAGAAGGCGAAATTATTCATACACGTACTTATGATCTACATATAACATATGATAAATATTATCAAACACCACGATTATGGTTGACTGGTTATGATGAGAATCATAAACCATTAACAGTACAAGAATTATATCAAGATATTAGTAAAGATTATGCTAAAAAAACTGTAACAATGGAAACACATCCACATTTAAGTGTACCGAGAATGGCATCAGTGCACCCGTGTAGACATGCTGAAGTTATGAAAAGTATTATTGAGACTGTTATGGAAGGTGGTGGTGAATTAGGCGTACATATGTATTTAATTATATTTTTAAAATTTATGCAATCAGTAATACCAACAATTGAATATGATTATACTCAAAACTTTACAATGCAATAAGTTCTTAAAAACTATAGCTTAAATGTCAATATGCTTTTGCAATTATACAAAACATTTTAGACTTTATGCATTGATAAATGCTCACTAAATACATGTAATCTTTATATTTTTGTTATATATTAAAACGTAAATTTCGTTGGTTTAAAGAAATTATTCGAAAATTTACATAAAATTGCTTTATTCTCTATACACATTTCTTATATACACATTTACCTATTAATTATCTACGGCATTGTTAAATATTGAGAATTTATAATTGAATCATCAATATTATATGTTGTAACTAGACACATGTTTTGATTATCAGACAAAAATTGAATATTGTTTTCTAATAGTTGTCCCTCCATCTGTACGTCGTTTAATTTCTATTGAAGAAAAAATGAAATAATTACAACTATCTTAAGCATAATAACTTAAAACTTACTTCAAAATTATCTTCAATTGGTGGTGTAAGATCTTTGGGTTTCTCTTGTGTTGTTAAATTAATTGGTATTAAAGTACCATCGGGTAATAAACCTTGAATATTACCATCACCCTCATCTGGATTGGTAACAACTTTAACTTGTTGCCCATCAGCTGTTGTAAAACTAATCAAATTACCATCTTGATCAACTAATTGTTGTAAATGTAATGATTGTAATCCATCATTATCATTATTAATATTGATAATTTGTGATGATTCTAATAATGGATCATTTGTTTCAATATATTGAACAATTGTACCTTCTTTAAACGCATTATTATCATTTTGATTCTCATACGAGACTAACACTTTTTGTTTTTTATTATTAATTTTATTATTTTGATGTATACGTCGATGTTTTGCTAAATTTGAACTATCAGCAAACGCCCTACCACATATTTCACATGTGTACGGTTTCTCACCAGTATGTAAACGTTCATGTTTTCTTAATGACCAAATCTCTGGAAATGTTTTTTCACACAATTGACATTGATATGGTCGCATATTAAAATGACGCTTCACATGATATTTCAATGTAACTTTATGTAGGAAACTTTTCGAACAATAGATACAACGATGTGGTCGTTCATCTAAATGCCGTTTTCTATGTAAACGATATTGTGATGATGTTGTAAATGCACGTCCACAATCATCACAATGATACGGTTTCTCACCGGTATGTATACGTCGATGTTCAGCTAGATTACCTTTCTGTGAGAATTCCTTTTGACATATATCACATTTATATGGACGTACACCAGAATGCCAACGTTCATGTAATTTTAATGCAGTTTTGTGTACAAATGATTTATCACATTGTTGACACCAATGTGTCCGTTGACCACGGTGGACTGTACGTGAATGATGTACGAGATTTGCACGTGTTTTAAATGCTGAATCACATTCACTACAACGGTGTGGACGTTCATCGGAATGTACAAGTTGATGGCGTTGTAATAGTTGACGATGTTTAAATGGTTTATCACATTTATTACAAACAAACCTGAAAATTGTTTAATTTCGTTAATAATGGACAACATTTTCTACAACAAATAACAGATGCTTTTCTCATTGTTGAAAGCTGTTTTTGTAATCAAACTAATTGTATAGTACTGGAAAAAAAGTATAACAATCCAAGCTTTTTCTCAACTATTGAAAAGCAAAAATATTATTACTTCAAAATGTTAAGATTCTCTGTTTTAGTTCATTAAACGTTCTGATTTCTAAAAGTTTTTTGTCTTAGACCTTCCGGATATGCATTTTTAAAGATGCTCTACTGGCTTAAGTCAGACCACCCTATTAATCACAAACCCAAAGTTGTTTGTTGTAAATCGTAAAAATAAAGGGATAGAAATCAAAAAGGACAATGTCTATATAAAGCCTCAACTCAGCTTGAATTACAATAAGCCTTTTTATACAGGGTCTTTTTAAAGATTGTAAAACTCCTATTAGTTGAGGGGCGATTAAAAAAATAGTTTAAGGATTTGTAGGTGGGTCCCTGGAGAGCATTTTAGCAAAATTAGAATTAAGTAGCTCATTTGGAAGTTTGTCAAAAAAACGCTCGTTTTGGCCAATGTCTCAATTTTCAAAGATGAGCTAAGCACGTAAAACGATTAAAAATGACTCGAAGACCCTCCCAACATTGATTTTCTTCGTTTTCCACCATTGCATTCTAGAAAAAAGCGAAACATTTCCATCTGATCCAGAATAAGAGAGAAAAACGAAAAAAATCAATGTTAAGAGAATCCTTGAGTCATTCTACTTGTTTAATTATTTCTTCAAAATCAGGACATCATCAATCATCAGTAACGATCGCTTTTTTTGAACCAATTTTCAAATGGGCTACGAGGTTCTAATTTTGCTAAAATGATCTCCAGCGAGCCCCTTACAATTCGTTAAAATATTTTTCAAATTACTTGCTAACTAATAGGAGGAATGTTTCTCATTTTTTTTTAAGAATGCAATGAAGAAAAACGAAAAAAAAACAATGTTGGGAAGGACTCCGAGTCATTCCTAGGTTGTTTTGCCTGTTTGGCTCGTTTTTGAAAATCGCAACCATGTCCAAAACGAGCGTTTTTTGACCAACTTCTAAATGAACTAGGAGGTTCTAATTTTCCAGATAACCCCCTAAAGATCCTTAAATTTTATTTTGAATCGCTCGCCAAATAATGCAATTTATCATAAAACTTTTCGTTTAAGGTGGATCATCCGGTATAATCTTCCATTAATAAATGGGCGATTTTTATTGCTATACATTTCTTGTCTTTTTTGACGATGTCATACAGTAATCACTAATAAACGCAAGAAAAGATTATTACCTTCGACCATTAGCATGTTCAGAGTCCCGATGATACTGCAAACTGCTCGGATGCCGGAATGTTTTCGGACAAGATGGACAATGATACAATAAATTCGCAATATCTTTAGATTTTCTCTTATGTTGTAATTGATGAATACGTAAACTATTAGCATATGAAAATCTTTTCTCACACCATTCACAAGCAAACGGTTTTACACCATTATGTACAGCTTTTATATGAATATCATAGTTTTGTTTACAAGAAAATGTTTTCAAACATTTATCACAAGTTAAATTATCTTTTTTATTTATTGCATTACCATTCTGTAAAATTTCACTATTACTATTATTTTCTGATTGATTTACCGTTTCTATTGATGGCATCTGGAGAGTACCCTAAAATTTCAATTAATTTTTTTTTAATATTTACATTATTTACAATTGAATTTAATTACATAATGATCGATTTTCTCTTCAACTGTATAACCAGTATGCTGTTTCTCTCGTTGATGTTGTTCCAAAATTTCCAATTTCTCATTAGAAAAATTACAATTCTCTTGATTACATATATATTTGACTTGATGCATACGTTTATGTAATTCATAACGTCCATGATGTAGAAATTCTCTTTTACAAATTTCACATTGATATTTACGACGTTTTCTTGTATGTCGTTCAATAGTATTGCGATTTTTAAAACGTGATCTACATGTTGTTTTATTTACAATTGGTTGTCCTAAATCTTCACCATTCTCATTCTCTAAACGTCCAATTATCTCCTCCTTTTTATTTTCAAGCTGCTTTGTATGATTTGTATCGTCTTCAGAGACTGATTCTTCATCGATTACACCTTCCTGTTTAAACACTTTATCCAATTCTTTACCTTGAATTGCTTCCATATAACGACTTGGTATTTTAATACGTCGTCTTCTTTTACCATTTTCACTAGTTTCATTATCATCACAAATTTCGTTATTTATTTGTATCTCAGTTTCTTGTTGTGTTGCTTGTGGTTGTTCTGGTTTTTGTAATTTTGGTGGACGTCCACGTTTACGTTTCGGTCTATCTAAACCTTCTGCTTTTAAACATAATTCATGATCTGGGGGAAATAGAGGATCATCCGATATTACTAAAAATTAAGAACGTTAAGTATTACTATTTAAGTTTAATACTAATACACTAATACTTTGTACAAAGAATTTCTCGCCGGTTTCATTCGAATGGAACGTAAACATATCAATATTACCATTCATTTGATTTAAATGTAAATTCTCAATTTGTTTCTCCTGTGCTTTATACAAATTTCTCAATTTATCTTGACCTTGTATTATCAAATCCATAAATGATTTTGTCGCCTCCAACTGTATATTACAACCAGGACATATTTTCTTTGGCATTTTATCATCATTTTTTACCTAGAAGAAAAATACAAGACCATTTTTAAAATTATCGCTGTTATAATTATGCAAAAAACGGAAATCAGTATTTTTTGAGGGCAAATTAATAACTCACCTTTACAGGTAAATATTTGTTGATCAGTTCACTTAAATTTTGGCGATTTTCCTCTTCTGAAAATAAATCAGTGCCGAATTTATTTTCTTCTCCACATAATCTGCAAAGAGAAATTCCTGCGACTTGTTCAATTGACTCCATATTTGTTTGACGTATACAGTGTTGTCATTGTTACGACTAGTCAATTTTTTGATCCTCTATTGATAGTGATTTGAAAGTGTACCGTTGTAAAATACAGATGTATAATACATTAAATATCATATGTATTAAAGGCTTAAAACCGAGTTTAATATAGCATTGAAAAAATAAGGCCATGTTGATGTAAATATTACCCCCTTTGACAGCTACACGAAAGTGAAATCAAAACAGAAATAGAAATTTGCATTCTTTTTCTTCACTTTAGGCTTAAATATCAACGTCTTATCCGTTTGCGTGTGTCTGATCACTGATCAGCTGTCAGCTGGAAAAATATGGTTATGTCACTAGAAATTTCAACAGCTATACACAAAACTACATAAAATCAAGACAAAAAATAGGAATTTGTATTTTTTCTTAATTTTAAACTTAAATATCAATTTACTTTTGTGTGTATCTGATCAGTGATCACTTGATCACTGATTAGACACATATTACTGATCAGAGTGATCAGTAATCTGCTAACAATGAACGTATAATCTAACCCTGATAAGCCTAATGTGAGATGCAATGTAGTGTCTGCTCCCGCTAATTTTTGAATAAAATACGACAAAAAAGACCGTTATAAAACGGTATAATTTACACGTATTGTACATATTATACATACGGTACAATATTACACATACGGTACAATTTTATGCATATTGTACCGTAAATTATAATTTATAATGATGTTTTATAATTTATAAAACATCATTATTAAGAATAATTGAAAATAAAAATATACAATGATGTAAATACTTACAATAAGCAAAAATTTACAAAGTTTAAGTAAATTAATAATTTGCATTGCTCTTTTCTAGTGATTTTATTAACACACAGAGGGAGACAGAGAAGAATTTGGTTATGACAAGCAAATATCTGAACTTGTGAAATTCTGTAAAAGTAGACAACGTTGCATTTTCTCCAAGGATGCGTCATTTGTTAAACTAATTGTAGTTGTGGTTCTAAATTAATTTGCAAATAATGTGATTTTTTATTGTGATAACAAAATAAATGTATTCTGTATTCTAGATATATTACGTTTTCAATTATGTTTACGTATTACAATAACGTAAAAAAGCTAGAATATTGGGTTTTTATGACAGAGCTACAATTAACTGTTCTAAAATGTAGCAAAGTAAAATCGAGGTAGGCAACAGAGAAAAATAAATAACCATAGTAAAGTGTCATGTAATATTAATAAAATTGTTTTTAATCAATTTTGTATAGCTAACATAATCAAATTTTTGTAGTTTAGGAGCTTTAACTTGAATGTCTTCTTCACGAAAAACGATTTTTTTCTTTGAAAAGTTGGGGTTTTAAATTTACTTGTTGTGGTAGTATTCAATTGTCAAAGTTCTTTTTTGATGAGGCGCCATGGCCGCCGAGCAAGAGCAATTTTTCCAAATATTAACAACCCTTTTATCAACTGATAATACAATTAGAAGTCAAGCAGAGGTAAATTTTCTATTTATAATCATAATTAAATTTAAGAATTTTCAAATTAATATATTGGCATAGTGAAATTCATAATAAAAATGTGACTATTCTTTCACTTGTATTCAACGTGTATTGGCAGCATGGTTTTATTAACAACTCAATTCGAGAATGAATCATTGTGAAATTATGTCGCATTTTTTTATAATTCACCTTTTTCTAATGTAAATTAAATTTTCCATCAACTTTCTATTGTATTAACACGTTCTTGAGATTGTACAAAAAAAGCGCCAATTTGTTTTTTTCTCTATATAATACTAAATAATTTAATTATTGTTATATTAGGAAGTGTATTCAAATCTTCCGATCGAAACAAAAATCAGCCAATTATTGGGGGCAATCCACAATGCTCATCTTGGCGACGAGGCACGCCAAATGTCGGCGGTCCTTTTACGTCGTCTATTTTCAAATGAATTCATGGATTTCTATCCGAAATTACCGCCAGAGAGTCAAATACAATTAAAAGAACAAGTTTTGTTAGCTATCCAACAAGAACAGACCGAACAATTACGACATAAAGTATGTGAAGTTGCTGCTGAAGTTGCAAGAAACCTTATCGATGACGAAGGCAATAATCAATGGCCTGAATTTCTTCAAGTAATACAAATTATTATTATAGAATTTTCTATTTTTGTCTAACAATTGTCTTGTATAGTTTTTATTCCAATGTGCCAATGCTCCAAATACAATTTTGAAAGAAGCTGCATTACAAATGTTTGCAAGTGTTCCTGGTGTTTTCGGTAATCAACAGAATAATTATTTGGATTTAATTAAACAAATGCTTTTACAAAGTCTTAATCCAAATGAAGAATATGAAGTACGTTTTCAAGCTGTACGTGCAGTTGGTGCATTTATTTTAATACATGATAAAGAACCACAAATATTAAAACATTTCGCTGATTTATTAGCACCAATGTTGAATGTAATTGCTGAAAGTGTCCGCCAACAAGACGATGATACATTATTGAAAGTGTTAATTGATTTAGCTGAAAATACACCGAAATATTTACGTCCACAATTATTACCAATTTATGATATGTGTATGAAAATATTTAGTGATGCTTCAGTATTGGACAGTTGGCGGCAATTATCATTGGAAGTTATGGTAACATTAGCTGAAATGGCACCAGCTATGGTTAGGAAAAATACAGGCAAATATATGGAACAATTAATACCATTGATATTGCAATTTATGGCTGATATTGAGGAGGAAGAAGGATGGGCAGAGGCTGATGAATTACTAGATGAAGATAATGATTGTAATAATGTTGTAGCTGAAGCTGCATTAGACCGACTTGCCTGTGGTTTAGGTATGTTTGATGATAAAATTATATAATTGATTATCATTTAAAACGTTATTAATATTAATGATAAGAAACTAACATTAATATTAATTACATTGTCTGAAGGACAAACAAGCTATAATTATGTGTTAATTTCTATTTTTAGGTGGCAAAATAATACTTCCTTTGGTAATACAGAATGTCCCAGTAATGTTAGCTAGCCCTGATTGGAAACAACGACATGCTGCACTAATGGCAATAAGTACGATTGGTGAAGGTTGTCATAAACAAATGGAAGGAATGTTACCACAAATTATGGAAGGTGTACCAGGTGTAATGAATGGTGTATTACATTATTTACAAGATCCACATCCACGTGTCCGTTATGCAGCATGTAATACAATTGGCCAATTATCAACTGATTTTGCACCAACATTTGAAAAGAAATTCCATGATCGTGTCGTACCAGGTCTTTTAATGTTATTAGATGATAATTGCAATCCACGTGTACAAGCACATGCTGGTGCTGCATTAGTAAATTTCTCTGAAGATTGTCCAAAACATATATTAACAACATATTTAGATAGTTTAATGTCGAAATTGGAAGGAATTTTAACAGCTAAATTTAAAGAATTGATTGAAAAAGGTACAAAACTTGTTTTAGAACAAGTTGTAACAACAATTGCTAGTGTTGCTGATACAGCTGAGAATGAATTTGTTGCTTATTATGATCGTTTAATGCCATCATTGAAGTATATTATACAAAATGCTAATAAAGATGAATTGAAATTATTACGTGGTAAAACAATCGAATGTGTTACATTAATTGGTATGGCTGTTGGTACAGAAAAATTTATGGCTGATGCAACTGAAGTTATGGATATGTTATTGAAGACACATGGTGAAGGTGCTGAATTACCTGATGATGATCCTCAGACCAGCTATTTAATATCAGCATGGTCGAGAATTTGTCGTGTACTTGGTAAAAATTTCGAACCGTATTTACCATTAGTTATGGGTCCAGTAATGCGTACAGCTGCAATGAAACCTGATGTTGCATTACTTGATAATGATGATATGCAAGGTGTTGAAGGTGATGATGATTGGCAATTTGTTTCACTTGGTGAACAAAAAAATTTCGGTATACGTACAGCTGGTTTAGAAGATAAATCATCAGCATGTATGATGTTGGTATGTTATGCACGTGAATTAAAGGAAGCATTTGCACCATATGCTGAAGAAACTGTTAAATTAATGGTACCAATGTTGAAGTTTTATTTTCATGATGGTGTTAGAAATGCAGCTGCTGAATCATTACCATGGTTATTAGAATGTGCAACATGTAAAGGACCAGCATTCGTTCAAGATATGTGGCATTTTATTTGTCCAGACTTATTGAAAGCTATTGATACAGAACCGGAAAGTGAAGTTTTAATTGTTTTATTGGATTCCTTAGCACGATGTATACAAATTCTAGGCACTGGTTGTATGGATTCAGATTCAATGAATGAATTATTAAGAATTATAGATAAACAAATGCAGGAACATTTCACAAGAGCGGATGATAGACACAAAAAACATTTGGACGAGGATTATGATGAGGTATTTTATAAACTAATGAAGGGTATAGGCGGATAAGCATTGGAAATTTGCAATCAAAGATTTTTGAAAATCCATATGGCTGATCGATTTTTAATTGAAAAAAGATTTTTTTGATGCTTATCCGGCTATACCCATTATTGTAATAATTGATTTAAACAAAATATTTATTAGATTGTCCAAGAACAACTCGAAGACGAAGAATCTGATGACATTTTTATATTAAGTAAAATCGCTGATGTCTTACATTCTCTATTTACTGTATATCGTGACAGTTTCTTACCATTTTTCGATCGTATCTGTCAACATTTTGTTAATTTATTACAACCAAATCGTCCATGGGCTGATCGTCAATGGGGTCTTTGTGTGTTTGATGATGTAATTGAATTCTGTGGACCATCATGTGTGAAATATCAACATATCTTTTTACAACCATTAGCTATGTATGTTAAAGATAAAAGTCATGAAGTTAGACAGGCAGCAGCTTATGGTTGGGGAGTGTTGGCACAATTTGGTGGTGAACAATTTGCTGGTGAAGTAGCAAAAATTATACCATCATTAGTTGAAGTTATTAACGATCCAGAATCAAAAGATCCTAAAAATATTAATGCAACTGAAAATGCTATATCTGCTGTTACAAAAATTATGAAATATAACCATGCAGGAATCAATTTAGATGAAATATTACCATTGTGGTTCAATTGGTTACCGGTTGTAGAAGATGACGATGAAGCACCACATGTGTATGGTTATTTATGTGATTTGGTTGAACAACATAATCCACACATTTTAGGTATAATCATATGCAATTTATAAATTATCTTCTATGATGTTAATTATTTGAATAAATTTAGGATCAGGTAATTCCAATATTCCAAGGATTATAAATATACTGGCTGAAGCTTTCTATCGTGAAGCTATCGATCCTAGTAAACCGGAAGGTTGTAGAATGCTCAATATTGTAAGGCAAGTACAATCAAATGAAGCATTCTTTCAAAGTGTCGTACAAGCATTACCACCCGAATTACAACAGGCTCTGCATACCGCATTGCATACACCACCTTCTTCTTAGTTAATTACAATCACAATTATTTCATATTAATAGAAATATTATAAAATTACTTTTTATTTTACAAGGAATTATTTTTGTAAACGAAACGTCTTGTATTTTTTCCATTTGCGTGTTTTGGTAATTACAACAAACATCAAAATAATTATTTCTAAATTCATCGGTTTAATTGAAAATTTTTAGATGTTATTTCCTACCATAAACAAAAAAATTGCATCTTACGTTGCATTACTGTACATTGTGCAACTATGGATTATATGTGATACTCGAAATTTTCATTTCTATCGTAAAAGATAGGATTGAAAATTATATTTGCGATTGTTAGTGTTTTTAAATTTATTGAAAATGAAGCGATAGTACGCTACACAATAAAAATACTTTCTCTACAAAAAATTCTTAGTTTCCAATATTGAAAATTTCCGTTCCTAAATTATATCCTTGTATTGTTGAGATTACGAAAATAATGTTTAATTAATTGTATTTGATTAATGAAAATTCTCATAATTGATGATAAAAGGAAAAAGATCAAAAATAAAGAAAACAAAAATTGGCGTTTTGGTTTTTATTTATTTCCGCCTTTTCTTAAAAATACATATTTTATTTTGCTTTTTTCGATTTAATTTTACGCATGTAAAATTCAAGTTCTTTACCTTCTAAAATATAACCATCAGCTCTACCGCATTGTCCTGGTCGGGAAGCCAAACAAGCTGAAAACAAATTCAATACAATTAATAATCGAACACAAATCGAAATTTAAAATTCATTTTCAATAGAAAATTCAGTGTAACTATGACAAGCATTATCCTCGTCCATATGGTGAATTCAAAACGAATTACCATAAAATTACGGACTCGCTTTAGAATTGGTCATCATTAAATTAAATTAATTAAGTTTTAACTAAAATTAATCTACTATAAAAAACAATGTACCTAAAAGACGACCAGTTGCGAATTGTTCTTCTACAGCTGGCTCAACTTTAGCATTTTTTTGTCTAGCTTCGTATTTCTTTTGCACTTTCTTGCTACGTTTTTTGTTTAAAATTTCCTCTTCTTCCGGCGTCTGTAAATAAATAAATAAAAAATTAAAAATAAAGTAAGTTAGGTGATAAAATAGGAGTAGAATTTATAACAAGTCAGACAGCATGGTAAGGATTTATTCTAATCATAAGTTATTATCATCTGACACGCAAATAATTCATCATTGTTCAATTAGTAATAACGTAATTATTAATGAATCACTTACCAATTTGGCTCCCTTCTTACGTCCCAATGCAAGAATATAATGGCTCTCATACCATTGTCTAAATGGTGTAGCATCAATAACAACAATAGCGTTCTTTACCAATGTTTTGGTACGAACCAATTCATTATTACTAGCATTATAAACAACATCAATTATACGTGTTTTACGGGCACAACCTTCACTAGCCCATGCAAAATTACCAGTATCCAAACGTAATGCACGATATTTTAAATTGCCACCTCGTGTCCTAACATAATGTATTCTACGTGGACCAAGTTTTGTGTTGGCAGCTGGACGACCTAATTCGAACTTCCTCTTCTTACGGAGTGGCTTACGTTTACCACCAGTTGCCCTCCGTTTATGCCAATGGTCTCGGCTAATACCTAGAAACACATTACTTATGTAAACATTGTAAAAAATATATGAATTAGATAAAAAAATGTAGAATATTTCAGAACGCTGTGGGATATTACATTCAACATTATAATATCTGATATAAAATAGGTGCTCATCATCGAAAATGTTTTGATATATGTACAATTGAGGTTAAGTTTTAAAAATATTGTAATTAGAAAAAAATCCAAGAAATATTCATATAAACTTACAAATTTTGACTCTAAATTAGTTTATCCATCATTTAATTTCGGTTTATAGTAAAATTTATAAGGATGATTAAAGATTTTTATAAAAATAACACAACATGTACTTACCCATCGCGACGAAATAGACTGAAAGATCGATTTAGTGACACAATGTTGGTAACTTAAGGAAAAAAATCCCTAAATGTATTTTAATATTATAAATATTTTCTAGAATTACCGCAACACACATATATTTCTTGTACAAATCTGTAATCATTATGTACTTTATTTATTGATCGCAAAACTAATTAATTATTGTATTTAAAATAATAATTTAGGAAACAGTGATTTTTTTTGTCAATTGGTAGCTTTGAAAGTAGACGCCAAAATGGCGGACGAAGTTGATAACGATGATCAGTGGTTATACGGTGATCAATCGGATATTAATCAAGAAGAAAAACCAAAAGACCCGGAACCAGTTGAAGAAACCCCAGAGGAACCCAAAGAAAATGGCACCGAAGAACCACCACTTGTATAAACTAAAATTTCTTTCATATTTAAAGATCTAACCTCACTTTTTTGTTTTATAGGTACCAACAAGTGACGATTTAAAACCACCAGGAGTTGAAGAAGAGCCTGAAAAAGAATCTGAAGAACAACAGGAAGAAAAAGAGAACGATAAAGATGAGAATGATGGTGAAAATGATGACACTCAACAAAATGGTAATGATGAAGATTTAGAAGACGATGATGATGATGATGATAGTGAAGATGATGTTAATGTTGTTATTGAGGATATTAAAACAACACCATCATATACATCATTGAATATAAAACGTGGTGGTTTATTGTCATCATCAACGAATGTTGATAAGAGTAAACAACAACAACAACAAGCTGGAAAATTTACTGTAGAAGAATTCGATCAAGCTGGAACCATAAATGGTGTACCAGCAACGGAATATAATCTTGATTCACTTGAAGATAAACCGTGGAGGAAACCGGGTGCTGATATTACTGATTATTTTAATTATGGTTTCAATGAAGATACATGGAGAGCATATTGTGAGCGACAGAAAAGGTAAAATGTGATTTTTAGTTGGTATTTAGTAATAGTGTTGATTTTATTTTAAAGAATGAGGATGACTGAATCGGGAGCAGGTTTGGCAGCACAAATGGGCGCACCACCACGAGGAACTGTACCAATTCTGAACGACAATAGTAAATATTCTGGTAATTTCTTGGGTGTAAGGAAAGCTGGGCCGCCACCTGGTAGACGAATGACTGGTTCTATTGATGTTATTGGTGGAACAGCCCAAAGAGCTACACCAACACCTGTTGGGAAAGTTGAACAATCTAAAATGAATGTGATTCAAGTAAATTTTATCCAAAATTGATTTTTCGAGTCGGTTCTATATTTATTTTTATAACAGGTGATGACAGCTGATCGGCGAGAGTATAGCAGGAAACCAACAGGATTTCCAGATATGTCCGTACCACCACCAAATTCTTTTGAAGAATACCAACCAGAATATGGTTTTAATCCGGAACCTGATCCATACTATGGTGGTTATGAACCAACACAAGACTTACAATGGGGTCCAGATGGTGAAGCACTAAATTGGGCACCAAATGAAATCAAACCATTAACACCAGTCAATGGACCACCACCACCACCATCTGCACAACAAAATATCCATATGGTACCACCACCAATCAGTAGTAGTAATAATAATAGTTCATCAGTACAAGCACAACAACATTCACCACATAGTCCAAATCGACGTGATTCCAAAGATAGAGAACGTGATTCTGAACGTGGCTCAAGTCGTGGACGTGAACGTAGCGAACGACCTGAACGGGAACGATCAAGGGATCGTGATCGGGAGAGATCACATCGTCGTAAAAGATCTAGAAGTAGATCGAGACGGCATAAATCAAGATCTAGAAGTCCTAGTCATAGATCGCATAGGAAGAAGAAGGGGCGACGGCATGAGGATAGCGATTGAGATTCCGATTGCATTTTTAGGCGTTAAGAAAAATTTGTAAGAAAACTGTAAGGAAAATAATAAATATTATTATAGTAATTTTTTTTCGAACTATATTGGGTAAATTTAGTTTTGTCAGGTTGGTGATGTTTTTAAAATGGCGGCTTATAAGTTTTTTAAATAACCTACAAATTGATAAGAGTTGCATTGATAAGAGTTGTTTATGATTCAATTTGGTTATGTAATTATTAATTATCGATAATTTGCCCCCCCCCTGTGGTTTGGAATTCTATAAAATAAACATTTTAGTGGATAAAGATTGATCAATTTTTATGTAGTGCGCATGTTCGAATTCTAGCCTATAACAAAAAAATAAATAGGAGAGGTGTCTGTCAAAATTTAACTGAATTTGTGTACGTTCGGTGCTTTAATTGTGTGTTTAAATATCGATTAATTTTTCTCGTTGTTGTTTATTGAAATGATCAATTAAATGTCTAGAAAATATGTAATTTGTCAATGAGAAAACAATCAATTTAAGTGGCCATGCTACAAAAGACATAACCAATATTAGATTTCATTGACAATAATTTCTGTTGTCTTTTGCTTTACTTCTTGTTAATCCCTTTATAGTGGAGTATCTGTTATCTGTTTGTGTGCGATATTAAAAGATTATCAATTAATGACAGTGTATCTAATGTGTTTGATACAAATCAAGAATTTTTAATTGAAATAAATTGAGATTCATTAACAAGAAAATCAGCGAAAATCAACCAAACATGTAAGTTGCTAGCTTATTTTAAATTGTTTTTCCATTTTTATCTATTTGTTTTTGTACCAACTCATATATCCAAATTTATCATACATTGGTTTAAATGGTAAGTTCTTTAGAATTTATTGTCTAATGTACACCATATTATTTGTACAGTTTTGTTGCTAAGGTAGCTGCTAGCAAGTGTTTCCTTATATTCAACTGTTTAGGGTCAAGGTCATGAGGGGGCGGACACCCCCTTTCTATTGCAGCATTCAATACTACTACCTTGTGTATGTGTGTGTGTGATTTTTAAAGGAATCTACAAAAAATTACTTGAGGCAAAAATAATTCAATTCCAATTCTGTGTATCTACTCGTGTGCAGGAAGTCTTATAGTTTGTCTTGTTATCCAACTTGAAAAACGTTAAAAATAGAAGAGAACAATATAAAGTGTAATAAGATCCAATTTATTGACCTTAATAACCTTGTTATTGTCCATATTTATTGTTATTATATGATGTATATGTATGTAGAAATTGTCAGCGTTAATGTAATGGGAATGTTATCTGTATTGCATAAATATTATGGTAGGTTCAGTTTTAATAGAAATTCCAAGACTTTCCGGTAATATGATAGATACTAGAAATCAACATATAGGTGATTGTTTTAACCATTATTGTATTTACCGTATGAGATTTTAGTGAAATTCTAAAATTTTCCATCTAAAGAAGATTCGATAATGTTCTACACACCCTCTCAAGTATCAAGTAGTTTTCCATCCTATCTGCCCACAATTCGAGAAATGTAAATTCGTATACGTTATACCTCAAAGGGAATATACAGAGTGTCGTTTCTAAATATGGCAAATCTTATGAAACTTATACAGGTTGTTCAATTTAATAAATATGGTTGGTTCTATGAAACTCCTATTAGTCGACGAGCGATTCGAAAAGTATTTTTAGAATTTGTAGGAGAGTCCCTAGGGAACATTTCAGCAAAATTAGAACTTCGTGTCTCATTTCGAAGTTGGTCAAAAACGAATTAAACACGCAAAAGGACTATGAATGACTCGGAGACCTTCCCAACATTGATCTTTTTCGTTTTTCTCCATTGTATTCTAGAGAAAACATTTAATATTTTCACCTGTTCCAAAAGAAAATGGAGAAAAACGAAAAAAGTTATTTTTGGGAGGATCCTAGAGTCATTCTTAGTCGTTTTGTATGCTTATTTCGTTTTTGAAAATCGTTTAATAGTCAGAAACGAGCGTTTTTTGACGGACCATCAAATGAGCTACGAGGTCTTAATTTTGCTGAAATGTTCCATAAGGACCCTCCTACAAATTCTTGAAATATTTTTCGACTAATAGGAGTTTTAGAGAATCGATCATACTTAGACCGAACATCCTGTATTACCCCGGTTCCACACTCTGGCCCGGATAAGTTCGTAAACATCGGCTGATATTGGAGTAGTTATTTTTTTATAAACGTCGAAGCAATGGAGACACCGTGGGCGGCAGATCGATTTACGCCGACCACACATTGAATAAACACTATTTCTGTAAACAAATGGGCCAGAGTGTGGAGCCGGGCTTAGATGACGAGCCATTCGAAAAATATTTTGAGGATTTGTAGGGATCCACAGAGAACATTTTATTAAAATTAGAACCTCGTAGCTCAATGGGAAACGAAACGCTCGTTTCTGACGATGTTACGATTTTCAAAAACTTGCTACATGTTACTGACTTACAATTAGAGTAACTCGAGAATCTTCCCAACGTTGATTTTTTTCGTTTTTTTTTCCAATGCATTTTGGAACCGGTGGAAATATTTCCCATTTTTGATAGAATGGAATGGAGTAAAACGAAAAAAAATCAATATTGAAAGGGTTTTAGAGTCACTCTAAGTCAGTGCAGCAAGTTTTAGAAATTCATGGCATTATTCAAAACGATCGTATTTTGATCAACTTCCAAAAGAGCTACTAGGTTCTAATTCTGCTAAAATGATCTTTATGTAGCTCGTTACAAATCCTTGAAATATTTTTCGAATCAACTAATACGGGTGTCATAGTATCAACCATTTTTAGAATTTAGAATCGACACCCTGTATATAGAATTGTGGGTTCTTTGATTTCTTGCAATTCTAAAAGAAGCGATATTTCGTATTAGAAATACTAACAATAAAAATAGGTAAATATAGCTTGCTTTTCTATTGTTTTCGTAAAAGTTTGATTCATTAATAACTGTTGATACCAACAATAATAATAATGTTCTTTTATGATTTACAATAAATGTTTTATACCTAATTGTCAAAAAAATAACAACCGTTGTTTGATAAAATCGATATGTACACTCACGAGCACATAAAAGAGACCGACTCTTGAGCGAGGATATCATGTTTTTCGGTTCGTGTGCGTCAGGCTCCTTCTTTCGTCGGCGGTAGAAGGTGTAGAGGTAGGAAGTGCTGTAGCCAGTTTTCGCCATAGCAAATTTTGTAGAACCACCCTTTTTAGAGAAAGTTATAATTTACTAGCTGTTACCTGCCCGCTTTGCTCTTCTATTTCCTGTTGAGATTTCGTAAATATGGAGAAGTGACAATAACTCCACCCTTCCCCTTGTTCCGATTGGACAACTCTCTTCCCAAATTCTGACCAGTTAAAATTAAGACGACTGCTCTCGAAAGCTGGTTTTACACAGTCGCAGAAAAAGTGGTCTCTTTTATGTGCTTGTGAGTGTACCACTTGACGAGGTACTAGTAGTACCGGGTGAGTCACGTAAGGCGAGCGATTCGAAAAATCTTTCAAGAATTTACAGGAGGGTTCCTAGAGAACATTTTAACAGAATTAGAACCTCGTTGTTTATTTAGAAGTTGGTCAAAAAACCTTCGTTTTGGACAAGGTCGCGATTTTCAAAAAATGAGCTAAAGACGCAAAACGACTAAGAATGATTCGTAGACCCTCCCAACATTGTTTTTGTTTCGTTTTCTTCATTGCATTCTAGAATAAAAGTTAGAAAAACAAAAAAAAATCGATATTGGGAGGATCCGTGAGTCATTGTAAGTCGTGTTTAGTTCGTTTTAGAAAATCTCGATATCATTAGAAACGAGTGGCTTTTAACCAACTTCCAAATGAGCTAAGAGGTTCTAATTTCACTAAAATGGTCCCCAGAGATCCTCCCCTAGAAATATTTCTAAAATCGCTCGTCAACTAATAGGAGTTTCATAATAATTGACTACATTTAAAAGAGACACCCTAATTAGTCGTTTCCTTTAAAACATCTGAGTTTAATTTTCATTTCATTAAAGAAAAATTGCAATTTTTTTCTTTAGGATTGGAATTTTCCATTTATAATCTTTCAAAGCGAAATTATCGTTATACTGTCTTCATCAGATCATAATATTTTAATCCTTTAAAAGTTACTTTTGGATTAATGATTTATTATGTATAACATATTCATAAAGACATACTACTAGTCTTGTAATTTTACGGTAATAATTTAAAATGAGTACCTATGAATACATACAGGATGTTCCATCTAAATATAGTTAATTCCATGAAACTCCTATTAGTCGACGAGCGATTCGAAAAATATTCTAAGGATTTGTAGGAGGGTCCTTAATGAACATTTCAACAAAATAAGAACCTCGCACTTATTTGGAAGTTGATCAAAAAACGCTCGTTTCTGACGATGTAGCGATTTTTAAAAACGAACTAAACACGCAAAACGACTTATTGTTAGAATGACTCCAGGATCCTTCTAAAATTGATTTTTTTTTTCGTTTTTCTCCATTCTACAGTGGAATACAGTGGAGAAAAACAAAAAAAATTAATGTTCAATCAAGGACTCCGAGTCATGCTTAGTCGTTTTACGTGTTTAGTTCGTTTTTGAAAATTGCGACATTCTCCAAAACGATGGTTTTTTTGACCAACTTAGAAATGAACCACAAGGTTCTAATTTTGCCAAAATGTTCCCTAGGGACTCTCCTACAAATCCCTAAAATATTTTTCGAATCGCTCTTCGACTAATAGGAATTTCATAGAACCAACCATATTTAGATCGAAAATATAAAATTCCAATTTTTATCAATCAACAAAATGTGGATATTTTTATATATTATTTTTCTAGTTCAAGATCAGATCGGAATAAACGTCTATTTACCAACTTCACTTTCTAAACAATAATGAAATTGAAATTAAGATATAAGAAAATCATCTTTTATATACATATAGCTATTATTGTGGTTTTGTTTTCTTTATTTATGTTCAGATAACGATTTATTTAAATGATGTTATGGTTTTGTCCATAATCAGTAGAGGAAGATTTATTTTCAATAATCTCAAAGAGTTTCCAACCTTTATTTAGCAAAAGCCCAGGGATTTCTCATGTAAAGCTTTTTCATTTGTACTGTAAATAAGAATGGTCAGTATAGTCTGTCGATTTTTCTAAGAGAATGACTAAAGTAATAAAATAAAGTCAACTATATTCAACAATGAATGTTCAATTGCAAGTATAAACACTCGTCTTTACCTGCTTTGTTCGAAAACTAACCAGATGGTGAAATTGTCGGTCCTTTTTTTGATTTATTATTTTATGAGGTGCTATTTGCAATGGAACATTCATTGTTGAATATACTTGACTTTATTTTATTACTTTAGTCATTCTCTTAGAAAAATCGACAGACTATACTGATAGCCTTATTTAATATTAGTATAGTCCGATTTTTATTTACTCAAATGTCGTCTAACAATAAGTAACTCTGTTGATTTGTTAGAACTTTTTTCAATGTGCACCGACCCTTTCACCTATTGTGAAGGGTTCGCTCAAATTCAAACAAAAAATAATGGAGTCTTTGTATACCAGCATCATACCTATATGTATGTATGTATACAGATGTGTGTAAAAAAAGAACAAAAGACTAGTCAATTGATTTGTTAGTATGTATGTAGTGATAATATTAGAGATGAAAATTTCAATGAATTACATACGAAACATAATTGGCTTGTTTGGTGAATATTAAAAGGAACTGATTTTTCAGACTGAATTTTATTCGATTTCTTCCCTTTGAATTACAAGTATTAGAACGAGCAGGATTCTTTGACTTTGTACTATTGGAAACTGCAATTTACCCTTAACTAGTTTATTTATTATTTTCATCATTATATTTTGTATATTGGATATCGTTCATATTATTTCTATATTTTTATAGAACCATATTTCAATGGAATGGATATCGTATGTCGATATAAATTCTTACTTCGGTGTGTATCTCTTAAAAATGCAATAAGGTTATAAAGTTTCGTGAAATGTTGATGAAACACATGTATACTAAATCAAATTCTCTAGTAAACTGACCAAAACAATAAAATATTAGGCCACATAATTTTAGAATAGATGTTTCCACAAATTCAGATGTAGGTAAATCTCTCTTTTATTGAAAACATCAGTAACACATTATTATTAAATGCGTACTTATTTAAACGTAATTTGAGTTTATGTTTAAATAGGATTATACATATATAACATATAACGGTTATAACGTTATAATATGTATAACTAATAAAAAGAATTACTCTCAAAAAAGTTCCTCATCTGAGTTGTTTGATTGAAAAACATTTAACTTTAGATTATCCTTTGGGGCTTTTGCGTGCTTTGCTCGTTTTTGAAAATTGCGCCCATGTTCAAAACGATCGCTTTTCAAAATAAGCTACGAGGTTCTAATTGTGCTAAAATGGTCTCTAGAGCCCCTCTTATAAATCCTTGAAATATTTTTCGAATCGTTCACCAACTAGTTGGATTTTCATTTCATAAGAAATGACCCCACTTTGAAAGAAAAACACCATTGTATTTGCAATTTTTTTTATAAAAAGGCTAATATTTGCAATTTATTTTCAATAAAATGAATCAGACGTTCCAATATACTTACTTACAATTGTAAGATTTAGAAAAATATATTTCAATTTGTCAGCCTTCTTCTAACATATCAAATATAATATTGAAATATTGTCAACAACACAACATTTGTAGGTAAATAGAGGTGGAGAAGATTATTGAAATATTCTATTTTAAAATTACCTTAGATAATCGAATTTTGTATATTTGTAGGAAAGTACCTAAAGTAAATGCGTAAATTGTTACTATTGTATTATAAACAAATCCGTTCACAAATATCTACATTAAAATTGCATTGTATTATCATTTACAATTGGCTTTGTTTGTCATTTAACCGCTTTTATTACAATCATAATTAAATATGTTGCTGATTGTTATTAAAAAAATTACAGTTCTCGTTGTTTTTTTTGCTTTCAATACATCTGTTTATTGCAGGCTTAAATATCGTCAACAATATTATAACATGAAGGTTACTGTCAGATTTAATTGACTACATTTTTTAATAAAATGTTACACGTGTTTAAATTAGGATATACAGGCTGTCCCGTAAGTCGCGCATTTCCTGCTAAGCCTAGGCGCGCATGAACGATTTTTAATCGGCCAACTTTTTAATCGGTGAGTTACGACTGTATATTTAAGTTAGAGCGCGCGCATGGCCGATTAAAAAATCGGCCAACTAAAAAATCTGTGACAAGACACAAAATTTCAGCCGATTTAAAATCGGCCGATAAAGTCACATCTGTACTTTTATATGTACGGCCGCGCATGGACCGATTTTTTGTTGGTTAAGAGAATCAGAGTGAATTTATTTATTAAAAAATGGATATCGATTGTGAAAAATTAATTACTTTGGTTGAAGCTCGTCCTGCACTCTTCAACAAAAAAGATAAAAGTTATAGTGATCGCGAAATAAAGCAAAGATTATGGTCAGAAGTTGGTGAAAATTTGGTGAAAGGATGGGCACAATTAAACATAAAAGAAAGAACAGAAATAGGTAAGTTTATTTTTTATATTTTTGTCTACATATCTGTAAGAAAACTGTTTTTATATATGATCATACTGCCAAGGCACAGATCCTTGTGGTGATGTAAAGTATCTAGCAAAATAGTTACGATAATCGTGAGCTGTTTGTGGACTACGTTGATTTGATGGGCCTATGTTTAAGAAAGGGTGATTTTCAGGAATGTCTTCATTCTCTTCTGTTTGTTTACCATCATGATGCCTCACAAAATTATGGAGTACACAGCAAGCTTTTATAATACTGTCACAAAATTCTGGAGTTGTGTCTAGCGGTCGGTGAAATATTCTCCATTTATTAGCAAGAATGCCGAAAGTACATTCTACTAATCTTCGAGCTCTAGACAATCGATAGTTGAATATTCGTTTCACGTTCGTTAAGTTTCTTCTTGCGTAGGGCCGTAAGATATGTTTTGATAAACCAAAAGCTTCATCGCCAACAAAGACGTATGGCATTGTTGATCCATTTATATCACCTGGCAAATTCCGGCTTTCAGGAATACATAGATTGTTTTGTTCTAATCGTCTAGCAAAATTTGAATTTTTAAATATTTGTGAATCACTGGAACATCCATATGCTCCGATATCTACCATCAAAAAACAGTAATTACTGTCCACAATCGCTAGCAATACGATTGAACAATATTGCTTGTAATTATAATACAAAGATCCTGTGTTATTTGGTTTTTTTATTCGTATGTGTTTGCCGTCTATTGACCCAATGCAGTTTGGGAAATTAGTCCGTTGATAATAATCTTGTGCAACTTTTAACCAGTCTTCGGTTGTTTTTTCTTGCATATAAATAGGTTGAAGAAATTTCCATAATTTATCGCAGGTGTCTCTTACTATTTCTCTTATAGTTGTCGCTCCAAGTAAAAATTCGAAGTGCAGAGACTGAAAACTGTTCCCCGTTGCCAAATATCTATAAATAAAATAACGGGTGTTCCATTAAATTTCAAGTCACAGAGGGCTATGAAAGTTTTGTTGTAAACGAATTAAAATTTTCGAATTAAAATTATTAATTTGATATTTGAGTTCAAGCCTATATACGTAGAAATACAGCTATCATCAAAAATTGTCGTACATTCACAACGAAACTTTCATACATAACTTTGACTTGAATACCCTTTACTTTCTCTCACAATATTTTTTTTAAAAAGCAATAGTCCTAAATTTGTTTCAAATTAAATCATTTTTTAGGTGCAAAAATCCAAACTCGATGGCAAAATTTAAGAACATGCTTCAAACGAGAATTCAACGCTCAAAGGGACGTGAAATCAGGACAAGCTTCCAAGAAGCGAAAAAAATATGAATACTTTGACCAGCTACTATTTCTGATTCCATCCGTGCAAGAAAGAGCTACGACAAGTAATATTCTGACTGTTGAAAAAGAACCAGCTCGACTAGAAAATACTAGCACATCAACAAATGTAGGTGAATCTACTACTTCCAATAATTTTGCTCAGCCATCTGTTGTCAGAAATAAATCTAAGACCAAACAATCAAAAACATACGAAGAACGGGTATTGCAAGTCTTAGAAAGCAAAAGTAAGGAAGTAGTGGATGAAGATACTCATTTTGCGCTATCATTAGTTCCTTCACTTAGGAGAATGTCAAATTCACAAAAACTGAGAGTGAAAATGAAATTTTTACAAGCTATCAGCGAAGTTGAAGAGGAAGCACAACCGGCAATGCTGCCGGGTCCTGTACCATATTGGCCAGGTATTCCATACCAAAATGCAGCTCGGTATCATATGAATTTAAACCAATACTCCTCATGTTCGACGTCACCACAGTCACCATACAGTGTGGTGTCAGATAATTCTGACTGTGCAAGCAGTAGCCAACAACCAGCTTCAGTTCAACCTGCCATACGCAGTTCTCAAGGTGCAGAAGAAATGTCGCAATTGTCGGGAAGTAGTACCGAAGAAGATATATTAGATTTAGGATCTCTTTTTGTACCAAATGTTTAATTAAAATATAATATAATTATACTTTAATATTACATACCTCAATGTTACCAAAAGCCTTTCAGTACTTGAAATAGATTCACGAACCACATTTTGGTATGTTATATGTGGCGCCACCAGGGCAAGCAACAAATCAAAGCTTGTAATCGACATTCTAGTGTAATTCCAAAACTTTTTTGGGTGCGATCTCAAATCTTCGTAGAATTGATAAAATTGTCCCTTGACTTGTCTACCACTTATGATTGGATGCACCCAGTATTTTTTTTTGCGTTTCTTTTGCAGTTTTTTGAGAAGTAATGCAGAAACACAGGCAATTTCTATGAAATCCATACTACCGATTAAAAATCGGTCCATGCGCGCCAAAGCAAATCGGCCGACTAAAAACAAGGTCCATGCGCGCCAATTCTACTATCGGCCGATAATAATCGGCCAACTTTTTAATCGTTCATGCGCGCCTAGGCTTAAGAGCAGATAAGGGATGAAATTCTAAGGTGAAAATTCCTGTACCAATTTTTTATCTGACGCACACATAATTAGTTATTAATTAAATCATATAACCAATCAGCTGCTCGATATAGCGATAAAAAGAGAGAAGGAAAGAGTCTTGACGGTAGGACGTAGGAAGCGGACCAGTTAGCAGGCTGGCGCGAGAGCCGTTCAAAGTAAGAGAGCACCTGATTGGCTACTTGATTTAATTAATAGCTAATTACCTGTACGTCACATGAAAAAATGCTACAGGACTTTTCACCTTGAAATTTCACCCCCTATCTCCCCCTTAGCAGGAAATGCGTGACTTAAGGGACACCCTGTACAGGGTGTACAACACTTTTTCACCGCATTTGGTTACGTTCGATCGTAGCTTTTTGATTTTTGATTGCTTTATCTTCTTCAACATGATCATAAATTTGTATATGCATCCTTTTTAAATGGTGAATTATGAAATTAACTTCTTAGTTGCTATTTTTAAAATTTTTAATTTTTTTTTATGAATAAATAAAATTTTGAAAATTACTTATATTAGAGCCCCAACTTTTATTAATTGTCCAGATGAAAAGTAAAATACAGTACAAGCTCGCTAATGTGAATACTCGTTAATGTGAACCACCGGCTACCGTGAACAAAAATTTTCTCGTTACTTTTTTCATTGACAGCCGTATACTGTGAACAGCGACAACCCCCGATAACGTGAACTCTTTGTCTTAGTAATTGAAAACAGGATTAAACTTGCAAAATTGCAAGTTAAGCAAAGTTAGTTGATTTTACTGCAGTCTGCAGTTGAATGTTGAATGTTGAATGTTGAATGTCAATGTCAATGTCAATGTTAGGGGTGTTTTATTTAAAAAAAGTGTTCCATTAAATTGTATCATTCATAGCATGGCTAACCAAAAGAGCAAATGTCTGACTCTTGTAGAAAAATCGAGGATTCTAGAAGAATCTGGGAACGGTGTGTTGTATTTTCTAGTATAATAATCATTATTTTTCAATATTTATTTACCTTCAATATCATGAACACTCCCGATTATATGAATAAGGTCTAACACATTTGTGTTCACATTATCGAGATTGTACTGTAATGATAGAAATCTGTTTGAATGATTGCAAATTTGGAAAATATGCACAGTTTTCAAATATAATCGCGAGTTCTTGTTACGTTTTTTCGAAATTTACTAATCATCAATGTCTCAAATTTACACGGACGTAGCCAATAGTAGAGCTATTTAAGCTCCACCTAGCTCGAAGGGTCTTGTAGAGAGCTCGAATCGACTTAAGTTTGCATCGAAAATATACGTATTTGACTCACAATTTTCGAATAAAGCGTCACCCATAGATACAGCAGATTTATGGTTTCGATATGTTGCATGTTGCCATCTCTTAATCTTTTTTGCAAGAAAAAAATAATTGAAAAGCAGTATATTTAGTATTTTTTTTTAAACTTGATAAAGCATCCCGCAAAGTATATTTTTCAAAAAAAAAGAACATTTTTAGTGGGTAATTGAGTATTGTACGTTGTTAAGTTAAGTACTAAAGTACTTAATGTGTGTAACAGCTATAGATGGACCACCTTAAGTTTGCCTATTGTAAGTCGGAGCATCCCAACAAGGTTGTAGAAGTAGTCCACTTAATCGGTCGATATTTTTTTTGAATGTATTACCAGTGTAGTAAGAGAGTGAGAATTGTACTTTAACTGTAGGCAAGATCTACTGCGTATCCATTGGCTTAGGAAAACTTATTTTGATCCATCTATCCTACTTCTCTACTAATGTATCCTTTGCATAAGAGTTAGTTTTTTTCTCTTTCTACACATATTCCATTGATAGATCACTTTTTAAAAATTACCACATAAGTATATGATTTTGTAAATATTCAAACTTATTTACACTTGTTAATCTTTTGGCAGTAATGTAATAGGTATGGTTATAAATAAAACAAAACTCATTATTTGGAATTTCTAAAACGTATTCTTCTCATTGTTGTGTAACACTGTTGTTTTAGTTTTTTTATTTGATAATTTAAAAGTCACGAGATTAAATTTGCATTATTTATATTTGATAATTAATATTTATTTGGATATATTATTGTATATTTTAAAATTATACGTTTGTTATATAAATAACAGCCGAATTTTTTATGTTATTAGTGACGATTGTTGTATACATTCGTATAGGTATTTATAACCGGTTACAAAGTTGCAAATTATTATTAAAATTAATAATTTAAATTATTCATTCGATTTTTCTGCGGACCCTATCTGTATTTACGTTAAAATTAATAGGTTTGTTCATATTTACAGTCTGTTTTTCTAAAGGTCGATTTCACCAACGTCTGTTAAATTTTAACGAAAAAATAAGTCATAGAAATGATTTTTATAATCATAGTAACGATTTTTTTTAACTATTAATTAGGCTTAACTAAAATTGGTGAAATTGCTCCTAACTGAATCAAAATGTAATCTCAAAGTCTTATGTACAACTTTAATCCTTTGGATCTTTTGTTGTATGATTTGTTCATTAAAATATTGAATTAGTAGTATTTATTATAAATTCCATTACATCAAAAGACTTAAAACCAATTTGCGATTATTTCTGATTCTTTAAAGGTTTCTAATTACTAGGAATGAATATCTTTGAAAACGTATTGTTGTGTTACGTTAAAAAAGTAATCGCAACCAAATTGTATGTCACTAATGAGTAAATTATCTGTAAAGTGTGTTTCATTAAAAGAAAATAGGGTCATTGAGATAATTTACTTTGTAGGTAGTGACATGGGTGAGGTTGTAGGACGATATCAAATACTAGTTAGCATAATAAGTCTTTATGTTTGAATAACAATTAGCTTTTAAAAATAGTAACGTGAAACATTGTGTTTGGTTTAGATATCGAAGAATTAATTCTACATTACCTATAAAGTATATTGAAGATTCTACAAAATTTAGAAAATGAATTAAAGAATCAAAGAGTTAATTCATCAGGTTATTCGTTAAATGTTCTCTAAATAAATTGAAGAGTATTAATATATGATTTCTATTATTTCACTTTATCTAATCAGTTTATATTACAATTATGAAATCTTATTATCTCCTTTTTAGATGTTTAGGCTTTTGGAAGTCAAATTGGATTTTTCCAAGTGAATTATTTAAAGGAGCTTACAATTGGAACTAGATACAATTAGATATAATATCTGACTAGGGATCTAACACGAAATTTATAACTAGTATTTATTTAGAATTAAACCCATAAGTATACAAATATTCACTTAAAATTAGCTGTGATATTGCACGACTTGCATGTTATTCAAATATACATAGAGTAAATTTAATTTTTAGGGGCTATAAATTAATTATTTCTATATCTTTAGTACGTTTTTTTACCAGTAACACAATTTTACAGTCCAGAAGTTTCGCTTATACAAGAAATTGTTAAGGCGCGTCTACATTATGCCGATCGGCATCATTCGGCTTGAGCCGATCTGCAAAGCCGATAGACCTCACCGACTTACTAAAAGTCGACCCGAACGATGCCGAACCCAAACCGATCCAAGTCGGTCTGGAACAAAGAAAGCCGAACCGAACCGAATCAAAATTCATTGTGTGGACATGTTGATCGGTTTCAGTCCAGCTTCAACCGCCTGTTGCTTTCGAAGATATTTCTTTAATTTTTATTCGTCTGGCTTCATGAGTGCGAAAATGAATTAAGAGTGAGTTTCATCAGAACTGAATGCTACCCAATTACATGTAATTTCCATAAGACAGTAATTCACACATTTGTCTTAAACGGTAACAGGTAGCGATCTGGAAATAGTTGATTTCGATTCCAAAGACAATTATCTACAGAATTGAGCGAGTGGATTTTGGAAAATTTGACAGGATTTTCTGTGTATAAGGAAAAAGTAACTTTTCGTGCTGAAACGAGTGGTTTGGTTAAACCAACATTCCGGTGTCTAAAAGTTGATAATTTTAATTATCACGGTTATAAAAATATCGAGCAAAGTTCACTCTGCAAAATTGAACGAGTCGATTTTCTACTTTCTTTACCGGTTTTTCAAAAATCTGCATCTAAAGTCGTCTATTTTTCCGAAATTATATATTGAAATAACATGTACAGACACTCCTAGTGACCTAACGCACCAATCAGGGGATTATATTCAATGCAGGTGTTAACCTTGACAATTTTTACATCAATTGGAAAACATATCGACTACAATTCACAAAGAAAGGTGGGAGAAGTGGTGAAAGATTAGGTCGTCTTTTGGTGGAGGCGCCGCGACTATGAAAGTCAGCCTTAAAAGTTGACTGATGAACAGACATTATTTTATCATTTATTATTGACTTATATATGTTGACGTCTTGCCGACCGAACGTGTGCCGCCCGGCATAGGCCGACCGACCTGTTTCGGAATAATGTGGACGCGCCTTTAGATTCCATAAGTGATCGTCGTGATCGATAATATTTCTTATTAAAATACACAAAATACAGTTTACACCCCTCGATTGCTACACCATCGATTATCTCTTAATAACTTCATTTGAATACGATATCGAATCGTTTATAAACGAAAATTGCATATTTGCAAATTTGGCAATAATTGTACATTGATTTATTCTTGTCCATTACCAGTTGTTAATGTCCTCTTATCTTAATCAGATGTCAGCAATTTCTAATTTTCATATGTATTTGTTAACTTACAATATTGATCTTTACACGTGTATTCTCTTTTTTTGTAAAATTTGTTTACATTTTAAATGTAAAAACATTATTATTTAGTAATAAACATAATTAAAAAACTAATAATCGTAAAATAATAATAAAATTTTTCTGTTGATAATTCATTTTTATTTAATGTTTCTCTAGTTAGTTTTAAGGAGTTCGATCCAAAAATATTTCATTTTCTAACCAATTTAGACAACCCTCCTATCTTTATTGACATGAAAAACAATTTTTTACGAGATTGATTTGTCAGACTAAATTAATTAGAAGACTGTGTAATTTTCTTTATTGATTTTCTTTATAAATAGAACAGAAAAACATTGTTGATGAAAAGGGATGAGGAAAAAATAAATTGATTATGTTGGGTTGGGAGACAGACATTCATTTTTTTTTAAAGACAATAAACCCTTGAAAGAATAGAAAAAACATTAAAATATAAAATATACTTTCTTCTACAAGATTAAATTCTTCTTGTTTTGATTCAATTTTCTTTTACAATATTTAGCTGTTATTGTTAGATTTTCATTTAAGTTATAATTTATAGTAAATGTTGATTTTTAGCGAATTTTTTTTAAAAAAATTAGCTAATGACGAGATCCTCACTTTTGAATTTCCGAAAAATTTTTGCACAGAAGTTGGTTTTGGGGCCTCAGGAACCCATATCCAACGTTCGTTAAAATTTTTATATATATATATATATATATATATATATATATATATATATATATATATATATATGTATACTCACGATAACTGCCGTAAAAATACACCAATCTTAATGAAACTTGGTACAAAAATCGGTCTTCGTGATAGCTTGGATGAGTTCGTTGGCCAGACTGGTAGGGCCAACACTTTTGGAATAAGAGCTGAAGAAATGTTAAAAAAAATCATTTTCAATATTACATTTGCTTAGATTTTGATGAAAATTAAAATAACAGAAGAGCCGACCATTCTCTATGACCCAGAAAAAAAATCATCAAAATCGGTTCGTTGGTTCGCAAGAAAAATGCAAAAATCTCTTTTTTGAGTATAAGCAGTAAAATCGATTATCTCAGGTGGCTATATGTTCTCTGACTATTGATATTAGAAAAAAAATTGAATATCGCGGGGGGGCAACTAATTTTGACAGTTAATATTAGACGCAAGGCCTGCTAGAGAATTTCGCTTGAAAAAATCAAGCAGGCCTTGATTAGACGTATTAGACAAACAACAAACTTCATTATTATTATTTTTTTTAGTGTTTCTTATTGTTTGTGGATTAATAGTATATTAAAAAACGAGTTTCAGAAGTCGAAAATTCCTGCATGAGACCAATATTAAAAAACGAGCCGCGAAGCGGCGAGTTTTTTAATGGTCGAATGCAGGAATTGACTTCTGAACCGAGTTTTTTATACTATTTTTCCTATTTTGCACCCCCTTGCACCCTTTTTTCAAAAAAAAAATAGATTTTGGAAATTTAGGGAATTTTATAGGAGTTGGTATTGTAGGTGTAACCGATATTCAATTTTTGTATCTAGTATCCATCAAGTTGATTTTCAATTGTTTTAGTCTCCATTTTCATTACAATTTTTAAGTGAAAATGTGTGACGACTTATTGTGTACTCCACCCGAACTGTAGGAAATTGTTGAAAATGCAATGGAGAAACAATTTGAATTAAATGAAATAAATTTTTTATTTAAATCGACTGTTTTTAATATCTGTCAAAAAGTGACATTTCAATAATAAGGCAAGTGTTACCAACTTTTAAAAAATAAATTATCCTAGATATTTCTACACTCAAAGTAGTTAAGAAATATTTCATTTCCACACTACTTTTTATGTCAAAATAAGTCTATTTCCAACGCAAAATAGGAAAAAGTATTTTTCAATAAAAATCAGAAATATTAAAATAACATCGGGAAATGAATTTATTAGTTGATTCAATGTTATTAAAATATATTAATTGTCAGTATCATAAGAATGTTTTGCAATTAATATTTCAGTATGTAGATACATAAAAAAATTCGCTATATAAGGTACTTGCTGCCTTTGGAGATTTTTTTTTTTTATTTATACAACTTTTTTATTTGCCATACCATAAAATCAAATAACATTGGATTGAACATTTATATTTATCGTTATCAAACAACAAAAATTTCTTCAAATGAAATAATACATTTTTTACTTTTTGTGTTAGCCCATAACAAAATAGGTTGAGATTTTGTTCAAACATAATTTATTAGATCAAAAATAGTAGATCAAGATAATTCCAAGAGTCGTAGTTTATTATACGAGTTCAATTTATAAAACTACCTGATTCACGCCTCGTTCTATAAAGGACATATGTATGTATGTAATGAATGATTTTTGGGAAAAAAATTCTTAGACTTTAGGGAATTTTTTAGTGGTGGGTATTGTTAACATGATATTTAGAAATTCAATTCATATTTCAATTGTTCTTTTGTTGTCCTTGCCACTCGTTTCTCTTCATACTTTTAAAAGTTTATTACTTTGTTAAAAAATAAATAGTGGTGCGATTACCTTATAGGTATTTTATTGATAAAATCATAAATTATTGCAAATAAAATACCATAAATAAATACATTGATAACAATATAAATTGAAAATTATTAAAGATTTTTTTCGTACTTTAGCAATCGGTATTTGAATTTAAGTGACAAACATTTAACGACCAACTTTAAAAAAATAATAAAAATATAATAGCTATTAAAGAACATCGAAAAGTGTTTTAATAGGTGTTAAAACACTTTTTGTCGCCTTATTATAAACACAAAATAGAATAACAAATATTTAAAGCCTTAAAAAAGAGACGAAACTACATACATATGTTTGAAATTTATTGAGCAGTTGTCGCTCAATATCCCCCTAACTATGGTTGGTTCTTTGAAACTCCTATTAGTCGACGAGCGATTCGAAAAATATTTTATGGATTTGTAGGAGCGTCCCTAGGGAACATTTCAGCAAAATTAAAACTTCGCAGCTCATTTACAAGTTGGTCAAAAACACGCAGAACGACTAAAAATGACTCAGAGACCTTCCCAACATTGATTTTTTTCGTTTTACTCCATTGTATTACAGAGAAAATACGAAATATTTCTACCTGTTCCAGAATAAAATGGAGAAAAACGAAAAAAAATCAATTTTGGGAGAATCCTAAAGTCATTCTAAGTCGTTTTGCGTGTTTAGTTTGTTTTTGAAAATCGCTACATCGTCAGAAACGAGCGGTTTTTGACCAACTTCCAAGTGAGCTACGAGGTTCTAATTTTGCTGAAATGTTCTTTAAGGACCCTCCTAAAAATCCTTAAAATATTTTTCGAATCGCTCGTCGACTAATAGGAAGGAGTTACTTAGAACTAACCATACTTAGACCAAACATTGTTATATTTTGTAATTTTCGATTCAATGGGTAACTTGTAGAAAAAGTTTTGTATGTTGTTCATTTCTAAATAATAAAGTTACTGGTGAGTTTGCCAAAACTGAGAACGTCTTAAAAAGGGAAAGCTAATTAAACTTATGGACATACACACTTTTGTCTGGTTTGTTGTATTCTTCAAAAAAAAATCTATGGGGTCAGTTTAAGTGATATTAAATTAAGTTACTAAATTTTTAGAAGTAAATCATTTTCTATGCACCAAGAACATTTAATTAAGAAGATGCACTTACATTGATGTTGATTATTAGAAAAATCAAATTGAGCTACGTATGTATTTCATTTTTCAATACGTCTTCATTGTAGTAACACGATTTCTATAAACTTTCCTAATTTATTAATCAATAAATTAGAATATCACTGAATAATAATGGCGTAATGAAAAATCTCAGCCCTCTCCCCCCAGCAACAATAGAGCCCCTCTATTCATTAGTATATTTATTACTTAATGACTTACCAAGAGCTTGAAGGTAAATCATGATGCTGGGCCACCCCACACTACGCAGGTTACTGGGGTGTATTTTATTTTATGCCATTGTTTGATAAGAAAAATAGAATAGATTTGTAAAAGTATATATTTCAAATGAGATATTGATCTTCCCATTAGGTACAGTATAGATAAAAATAAAAATATTCTTGTATAATTTCACTCTTTAATAGTCTCTTGAACTTTAGACTTTTTGTTAACTAAAAGCTCTTTTGAAATTACCTTTTTATAAGGTTTATTACAAATAAAGGCAAATGAAATAGATGTATATAAATAGTAGTTAAGTATAAAAAAGTTACATAATTTACAGGGGTCTAAATTATTTTACTAAAAAATAAAGCTATTTTTTTAACAATTCCAATTAACATTGAATGCAAAATTCTTATCTACATATAGATGCTTTTTTGATTGGGTATCCAGTACATGAATGAATTGTAAAATAAGTTGTCTGAGATGTGTTTCTATACTTTTCCATGTTTCTTTTTTTATTGTGATGTTCTTTTTACATGATGTTCAACATTAAAGTTGATTTATTTTGACGAAGAACCCGGTTGTATTTTTTTGAGTCACATTTGAAATGATATCCATCAGTTGAAAGGACCATCCCTATCAAATATCAACGTCAGCAATAACTGATAAGCACGATTCGAATACAATATATAGGAATATTGAATTGATTTATTTTCGTGTCAATCTAGAGTTGTTTTTATTTATTTGTTATCGTTTTAGAACTATGCTATAACTAGATTTACTCTGTTTTACTGTCATGTTATATAATAAGATGAATGTTGTAAAAATAGAAATGCAAAAGAACTAATGGTATGTAAAGGAGAGAGAAAAAATACACATAATTGTGTTGTGAATATTTAATTACTTGGGTTTCTAGTGTAATAACAAACTTTATACATTTTGGGAATTTCAACAAGGGTCTAATAGTAATTTTCAACAACTTGTAGGTGAATTATGCTAAAGTAATTACAATTTTCACAATTTAATTTAGTGATTTGTGCTCATATTCTGGATTATTTTTTTCCATTTACTATTCTGAATTGAGAACTATATTTATCAAAATAGATTAGTTGAGGATTAAAAGATACAAATATGTGATTTTAACGAAAAAAAAAAACAACAGGCAAAAGGAATAAATATACTCATAAGGTGAAATTGAATGGCCTTTAAATACGCAAACCTTACTCTTTCTATGTGGGATAGAGTACAATAAACATATTTCGACGGGTCAAAAAGGGGAAAAAATGACTAAAATTAACCAAAATTGCAACTATTTCTTGATGGTCACTACTTAAATACTGACATACTGTAATGTTATTGTCTACAGCTGTAAGAAAACAGGTGTCAATATAACACATCTCGAATTTCCATGGCACTGAGCCTTACTGACCCACTTATTTATATAAACTAACAATAAAATTGCTTTTCTTCTATGGCTCTTAAGAATTTTGGCAGACTTTTCAATTTATTTTCTGTCGAAAATGTGGCCACGCGGCCCCAGAATATTATATCGTATTAGTCATTTCAGAGAGATACATAGGAGAAACATTGGTCCCGCCCATCTATACTACTTACATATTAGTTAGAAAGAGACAGAGAGTGCGTAGGTGGTCTAGAAATTAAAAATTACTGCGGATATTGCCACCCACCCTTAGTTTTTTAACCAAACAAAGCAATTTCTTTCCCTGGTAGAAATAAATACTAGAAATACCAATTTATTTCCATTTTCTGACATTTTCCGATTGTTTTCAGAGGTAATAAGATTTTTTAGAGAAAATAATAAAGTTCCAGAAACTTTCAGAGATTTTCAGATAAAATTTGCATCAGGGTTGTATAAAAGAAGCTTGAAAACTTTCTATTTTAAAAGATAACAATAACCAGATGTGTCTTGTGGATTTGGTATCTCTGTCTGTTATTCATGAAACATGTGATTTGACAAAGAAGGGACATGGGCGGGGCCAATTTTCCCCCATGTATCTATCTGAAATGACTAATACTGTATATTAAATGACTAATACTGTATATTATACAAATCGACTTAGTTTTTTGGACCCTATAGGTAGTTTAAGGGTATTTTGTACTATGAGATCGCTTCAGCGTGCGAAATTTATTAATTTTCAAACAACGATATTTCGCTTATTTTTTAAGATATTGTGAAATTAAAACGTGCGTTGGATAGAGCATTTCAAGGTGCATGTCCTGAAGCTTTCTACTAAAGAAAAATCTGATAAAATTCGGAATGATAAAGAAAACTGTTGGACCATGTTTTTTTGTACATTTTCCTTCATAATTGGCTAAAAATTGGCCAATATGATTGATTTGAAATATCTATTGAGTGATTTAGATGGAAAATGATGAGATCTTTTCAAATTTTCAAGAATTTTCCCGATACGTTTGTTAGTTTTTCCAATTTTTGAAGAAAATTAAATGGACTTTGATCAGTAATCTAGGGCACAATTGTAAAGATAAAATTATGCACTCTTGTTTTTAGAAAGATATTGTAAGGGCGGAGGTAATAAAGCTCGCTTTTCAGAAAATTTTGAAAATTACATGATTTCTTGGAAAATTTGGAATCCCATTTTCACCTGTTATTTACAGCTATTAAAATTAATTAATTTGACCAATAATTAGTATCAAAATATAGGAAAATCGATTTTCTTTCACGACCATATCATAATAATGAAAAATATTTGAAAATCTATCCGTAGGTAATTTTCTTAACCAAGCGTGTATGCGCTCAGAGCGGTATTGTCGGTGTGATTTAGTCCGCATATCTAGTATAAACCGGATAGATGTGGTACATTACAACAACAATATGTCTCGCAGAGCAAGCACGCTTGATTAAGAAAATTGCCCACGGACAGGTTTTCAAATATTTTTCATTATTATGATATGGTCGTGAAAGAAAATCGATTTTCCTATATTTTGATACTAAATATCGGTCAAATTAATTAATTTTAATAGCTGTAAATAACAGGTGAAAATGGGATTCCAAATTTTCCAAACGAGTTGGAAAAGGGGCCGAATCGAAGACCCGGCCTAGCAACTTCCCCGACTGATCAGTCCCAGTAGTTAATCATTAATTAGAAACAAATTTTTCTACGATCAAGAGAAAATTGTCAAATTTCTGCGAAAAGCACAGTGGTTGCGCTCTCGCCTGACATCTGTTTGCTACGGGGTTCAATTCTCGCCAGAATAACTTTATTTTTTTTCTTTTCAATTATGGAAATAATCATCTTTACTATTTTGTTATTTTATTCTTAACAAATAGAAAACTTTACTTTACTTACTGCCTCTATGGATAGTAAAAGTATTATTAGATACTCATTATGTTATCCATTACAATAAATTCACAACAAAAGATTAAACAAATATTCCAGTAAAGCTTTTAACAAAACCAAAGATGTCAAAATCAGCACCGAAAT
Organism: Mylabris sibirica; assembly: GCA_039776855.1. Taxonomy (NCBI): domain Eukaryota; kingdom Metazoa; phylum Arthropoda; class Insecta; order Coleoptera; family Meloidae; genus Mylabris; species Mylabris sibirica. Next base: position 9,554,700 of record CM077839.1, on the reverse strand, counting down.
TTAAAAAAAAACAACGCAATTATTTACACCTACTCGATCTTTCACGAAACAGTCTTGTTGCTAGACAACGGCCGTAAATCCTGATTTATATTTGATATATTAATGTCTTATTCTTTTGTCTTGCGTACATACTTGATTAATTGATTAGTAAAGAATCACTGTCCATCTAATTAATTTAATCATTATAAGTCGCCAGATTGAAAAATATCGCACATGATGGGTATTATTTCTGACATAAAAGCACATGCCCTTTCGATTGGTGATATCAAATTAATACGTTATCTTACATTTTTTTCAATCAACCCCCTCCCCCGTCCACCCCCGTGGTCCGATTGGTACCAAAAACTAATCAACTCGAAAGTCCACGGAATAGTTGATGCTGGCCAAATTTGAACGCAATCGGTTAAGCCGTTTTTGAGTAATCGTTGGAGAAACGACAGACGCACAAACACACACACACACACACACAAACACACACACACACACACACACACACACACACGGACATCATGCTAAAAACTTCAAAAACGTGTTCAGGGGACCCCAAAACGTAAAGATCTGGTGAAATCTCGAATTCGAAATTTTGGTCCGAAACTAATAACTTCCCTACCCTCTGGTCGGGGAAGTTAAAAATCACGTAATTTTCAAAATTTTCTTTTAAGCGAGCTTTATTACCTCCGCCCTTACAATATCTTTCTAAAAACAAGAGTGCATAATTTTATCTTTAAAATTGTGCCCTAGATTACTGATCAAAGTCCATTTAATTTTCTTCAAAAATTGGAAAAACTAACAAACGTATCGGGAAAATTCTTGAATATTTGGAAAGATCTCATCATTTTCCATCTAAATCACTCAATAGATATTTAAAATCAATCATATTGGCCAATTTTTAGCCAATTATGAAGGAAAATGTACAAAAAAACATGGTCCAACAGTTTTCTTTATCATTCCGAATTTTATCAGATTTTAATAGAAAGCTTCAGAACATGCACCTTGAAATGCTCTATCCAACGCACGTTTTAATTTCACAATATCTTAAAAAATAAGCGAAATATCGTTGTTTGAAAATTGATAAATTTCGCACGCTGAAGCGATCTCATAGTACAACATACCCTTAAAGGTGTAAAAGTAATTCAATTTCACCCTATATACTACATAGGCTTTATAGTAGATTAGTCTATCATAACCTGGATTATCAGTATAAAGTTACAATTTTTGGCTTGTTTGTCTATTGATCGGTTCTATTTAAAATTTAGGTCTTGTGTTGTCATCTAAAATATTGATAATCTGCGTGACTTATCGCATGCTGTTGATATAAAAGACTTTACTTGTGACTTTAACTCCCATCACTAGAACAATTTCTCGAATATTCTGTCAAAGATCAAGTTCACAAATATCGCATGAACAAATAAAGTAGCAAGCCTTTAAAACGACGAATAATATAGATAACAGCTTATAGAATCAGGTGGATTATACTTTCTTAAATCCTCTTATATTTTCAACGCCACTTATGACGATTTTTTTCGTTTAAATTGGAAGTGTTACGTATTGTTAAAGTACAAAATCTGAATCGATTATGAAAAGGACTTACCTTTTTGAGGGTAAAAAATTGACGATTTCTGACAGGTACTGTAAAAACTGATCGATATGTATTTTTAACGCTCTACCTATCATAGTTTTACCATCTTGGATATAAATTGAATATGGGGCAATTTTATTGCTTTGAAGAAATGGATTTTATTAAAAATACATGCTGTCTATTGAACTGATACAAATTGAAACAAGTCTAAATAATTTGAATTCAAAAATAGTTAAATTCCTAAGGGACGATTTGATGAACTTCAATTAAGCGTAATCAATAGTTAGAAACAATCATTGCTATGCTTTTAAAAATCGTTTCTATGACTTATTTGTTCGTTAAAATTTAACAGACGTTAGTGAAATCATCGACCCTAAATCTCCTATTTTTTATTCATTTATTATTAATCGATGTTTTATTGACAAAATTTAAGAGGAGTATTGTGACTGTACCCTATTGACTCCTATCACTGGTTCTTGTTGGTTATTATGATACTTCGTCAAGGTTGTTATTTATCGATTATCACTTTAAATATTGATAGTGTGTCAGACTAGAAAGCAAATGAAAGGGATGATAACAAAGCTGTTTGTCTGTTTCACCCTTTCTATATCTGTGTATAGTTAGTTATAAAAGGGTAGTTGTTGTGGTGGCGTTTAATATTGATCGTTTATATTATCGTATATTAATGAATCTTTTCTATACCGGGTGTCTGTTTTAAATGTGATTGATTCTTATGAAACTCCTATTAGTTGATGAGCGATTCGAAAAATATTTTAAGGATTTGTAGGCGCGGTCCTGTATATGTAATATCTTAGCATAATTAGAACGTCGTAGCTCATTTGGAAGTATGGCAACGAAAGAAACGACTGTTTCGGATAATATTGCGTTTCTAAAAATATTTACCACGTAGAATGATTCGTAGATTCTATCAACGTTGATTTTTTCATTTCTCTTATACAATCTACAAAAAATATAAACATTTTCTAGAACACAATGGAGAAAAACGAATTTTTTTGAAAAGTGTTTTTTGGCCGGCTTCTAAATGAGCTACGACGCCCAAATTTCCCTAAAACGTACTCTTGAAACCTACGTACATATCCTTGAAATATTATTCTAATCGCTCGCCAATTTATAGGAGTTTCATAAGAATCGACCACATTTAAAACAGACACCCTGTATGTTATTTGTAACAATACACATTTAAATATCTTTTAAAACAATTTCTCCATTCAAGACGGAATTTTGTATAATTCAACTAAAATTCTAAAGGACTAAAGCATGGAATATAAATCATCAAAGTAGTAGCATTACTACTATTGTATTATCCTCTTATTTCATGCTGTATTATAAATTATAATGGGAAAGAGGAATGTGCAGTTTTATCAAATGATGAGCTTTTGCATGCTAACATTTGTTGTTCAAACTTAAAATTTTGATTAATACTTAATTGTAAATTGTAGCTGTAGACATTTTAAACAATGGTCAATTTTTAACGTCTTCTTTTTTGTCTTGTACTGCAAAGAGGGGTGACCATTTTATAAAGATCTAAAAAGTTAAGAAAATATTACTTAGATAAACTGCAATTCTACGGATTGTATAACTGGTTGCCTACCGATTGTATGACTGAATTTTTTGATCATTGAAATTATTAAAAATTTCTTATATTTATTGAGAAAATCATATTTAACTGGTTAATTCTAAGAATAGTTAAAGTCAAGGAATCTTTCCAATTGTAAACAAATTTATTTGGTAACTTTTCAATAAAAATATGATATTGTTTTGATTGATCGACATTTTTAATCTTTATTTTTGTCAAGTTTTTTTTTTAATTTATTTTTATAATTATTATTTAATTTATCTATTTTTATATTTAGTTTATTATTTTATTTTTATTTCTATTTCAGATTTTTATTTTATTTAGTTTTTGATTTTGTAAATACACACACAAATACAAACAAAAAAGAAATCGTCAAAGATAGGATGTCGTTAGATTCTGGTGGAGGCGCCCGTCAACAACGTTCCAATTCTGTTAGTGGTACACGATTATCCTTTCGTGGTTTACAGGGACTTTTAAGAGACAGCATCCATTGGCAGTAAGTTATTCTTTTACCATTTCTAACAATAAATAAACTGTTTGTTTTTGAATGAGAGAAAAATACAAACAGATACGCTACAGAAGTGCAGAATTCCCTTTTTCTTATTTATATATACTGGCGATCAAAAATAAGAGACCATTTCTTGTACGGCTGTGTAAAACCGGCTTATTATGACTTATAAGGGGGCGGTCGTCACAACGTAACAGAATTTTAATAGGTCAGAATTTGTGAAAATAGGTATTTAATCAGAAGATCAGGGTGAATTTACTAATATCTAGAATGACCTGTATTTGGAATTCAGTTATTCTTATTTTCTGTAAAAACGGTGGTTCTACAAATTTGCTATGACTGAAACTAGCTCCAACACGAGAGAAACAACCTGATTTACAATAACGAAATTATGTGAAATTCTCGCTGAAGACTCAGTCTCTTTTCTTTTGATCTCCACTGTACCAGTTCTGAAATCAATTGAAATTATTATAGTGAACGAAGGAGTATTGAAAAAGTCGTTAGAACTTCCCGAGTTGTTTATTATTATTACCATACTCCACGATAATGATTCAAACTGGTATTCTGAAGGGAAACTTTTCAATAAAACGCAAAAGCGTATTGATAATTAATTTCTATCCGAAAGATCAGAATTTAATATAATTCCAATGTTATAGTTGAAATAAAATATAAAATTCGATTTACATTAGAATCCGTATACGAGTATTGAGTGAATTTTGAAATTCACAATGAAAAACAAATAAGTAAATAGAAGTTTTTTTTTCTAATTTTTGTGTGCGAGTTTTTATACTTGTCGTTGGTATTAATCATCTATTGTATTATTAAAACTATTGTCCCAATTGTGTAATGTTAACGGATACAATAGTTAATAATTATAAACATATATTTACAGAATGACCCATTGCTATATGGGTTTTCCTCTTATTAATAATATAGTAAAATATTTGCTTGAACTACTTTATAATTTATATACGAGAAAAAAAGTTTATAATAAATCATCTAAAATTCTAAGAAGTATTGTAAACAATACAAATTAGCTTTAAATTATAAGCGAAAATATGATGTCTTAATGTTAGGAATTGAGGAAATATTTATTTTATTCTCCTTGTGATGTTTTAATATCATATTTATAAATTTCTATTGAAAATCCTGGAATGTATAATTAGAATCATTCGGTAATCCCTATATGCATCCTTGTTTGTTATAAAATTAATACTGTTGTTTAATAATCTATTTGTTAATTTGTTTTTTTTTTAACGGTATTTATAAAAAAACTACAATTATTCTGTTTATGTAGAAAATTCAATCAATTAATAATTGATTTTAATTGACTACAAGGCGAAAAGGAAATTACAATTTCCTTTTTAGTTTGCTTCGTGTTTTTTTTTGTCTTCTATCTCCCGGATATCATTTGATACTTGTTTATTAGTTTATCCTTTTTGATATTTTTAGTTTAAAATATGTTGGATATAGTTCAAATTTAACTCATCATACGTTTATAAAATTATATTCAAGTAATGACGGATACAGATCTTTTTAATCTCATAAAACTCCATTTCCATCGAATTTATATGAATTTTTACAAGAAAAACTAATTTAGTAGGTGGTAGTGCAAAAATAAACACATACATACATACATATGTTGATACACTTTGATCATCATATTTTGTTTATTATTAATTATTTTGGAAAACCAAAAATCCATTTACACAAATATGGGATGAATTATAATTATTAAAGTAAAGCAAATTCTCAAAGTCTCAATCCCATAAAATTATGATTAAATTTATAATTGTTGAGATTTTAAAAAATTAATAATTGGTATAACAAATCAAGAAAAAGCATTAAATTTAATTATTAATTGTAGATATTTAAAACGAGTAAATTTTGTTACTCAATTGTAATTCCTATTATTACATATTAGTTTAAATTGTCGTGTTTTTTTTCTATTTTGTATAACAATAGTAACACAAGATGTAAAGAAAAAATACTATTGTTGTAAATAACAAAGATGCAAGGTCGTTTCATTCTTTTACTTTGTTGTTATTGTAATACCAACAGAAGAGAATGACAAATAATTTTGGTTCAATGAAATTCGTTGAACAAATATAGTAATAGTTGAAACTACTTTAGTCAATAGAGAATTAAACAGTATTTTTATGTTTTGTTAAGACTGACCTTTAAATGAAAGTCTTTTCGGTTGTTCCTTTTAATTTCGTTCATACGTTGGTTGGTCCACTTAAATATTCCTAGTTTTACGAAAACTCACCCTATTTGGGGAGAAAATCGAAAAAAATTTCAAGGATTTTTAGGGTGGCCCTGGAGAACATTTTAACAAAATTAGAACATTGTAGATCATTTGGAAGTTGGCCAAAAGGCGCTTGTTTTCGGACAACATCACGATTTTAAAAAACGAGCTTAGCATGCAAAACTTTTAAGAATGACTTTTTTTGTTTTTCTCCATTGACTTTTCGAAAAAATCAATGTTAGAAAGATTCTTGAGACATTCTTGGTCATTTTACGTGTTTGACTAACTATTTGAAAACTGCGACATTATTAGAAAAAGCAACTTCCGAATGAGCTACGAGGTTCTAATTTTTTTTAAATCTTCACTGGGAACTCCCTTATAAATTTTTGAAATCATTTTTGATTCGTTCACTAAACAACTAGGAACATTTATGTGGACCACTCGGTATGTGTGTCGAAATATAACTTAATAATTTATTACTAAAGGATATTACAACAGATTGTCAAAGGAACTGATTACAGATTTAATTCGATTTCAGACATAATATGTAGTCTGAAATTTGTACTTTTCTATATATTAATTTCAATATTAATTATCAAAAAAATTATAACTTGAAAAAAACTCGTTTTAATTATTGTAAAATATGAATTGCTACAAATATACGCCCATATATTACTACTTTTTCTTTGTGTACGTGATTTTAAACTGATTTATAAATACCAAAATTGATACAGTGACCGCCTTTCAATATGAATTTACTTTTGTTTTACTTAAATTGTACGTTTTGCGATTTTCTATAAATATTTTGGCATGTCTATACAGGCTGTCGCATCTAAATATGGTCGATTCTATTAGCAAAATTAGAACCTTGTAGCTCATTTGGAAATCGATCAAAAACGCTCGTTGCTGACGATGTCACAATTTTCAAAAACTTACCACACACTTAAAATGGCTTACAATTAGAGTGACTTGAGGATCATTTCAACATTATTTTTATTTTAGTTTTACTCCAATGAAGAGTTTCATAAAAATAGATCACATTTAGATCCGACACCCTGTATATTTCATTAAATTAGAGACGCAGATAGAAGGTTCTATTATAGTGTGTCTTAAATTTAAGCTCAAAGACTTAGAATAGATTGTAGCGACGTTTCCCGATGCTATTATAGTAGTAAAAAGTTCAAACTCATCAAACCATTCTAGACAAGTGCATTTAAAGTTCGAATAACAAAGTTCGACTACTTGACTTATTCAAAACTGTAGATATAACTTTACCAGTTATACGAATTTTAAAAATGTTTCATATGAAATTTCAGAAATACCTTTGATAGGTACTTTTAAAAAAATAAAAGAACATCTAATCACTTCAATAATAAGAAAATATTATCATACATTTACATAATTTGTGAAATTAATCTGGAACATTTTTATACAATTTTTTGCTCTTTCTCTAATATTTCATCTGTCAATTAAAAAATTTGATATGTTCATCTGTTGCCAATATTTTCTCACTTTGACAATCTCTCTCTTGTGTAAACTCTACCATTCTTTTTTTTGTGTGCGTCTCCAATGTGTATTGATCTGTTTTCAGTGATGTTCTCTACGTCTCTATGATAAAAAAATAGTATGAGATGAACAATTTCCATTTGAATTTTCTAGAAAATTTGCTAATTAAAATTTAAAAAAGTAGATTATTAAGTATATAGTAGAGCAAAAAAATGAATGTTATGAAATATTTTGCAATATTGTAATCATTTCCTTTCTTTTAATAAATTATGAGAGAAATCTACATGACTTCTCTCATTTTATGCCAATTAAATAGCTTAAATTATTGGAAAACCACTATTAATTACTTTTAAAACAATCATCCACCCTTGACATTCATTTAATTAAATTACGATAATTGATTTTAAACAGATTCTGGTATTATTAAAGATTCCACAGATAATCCTTTAACTTCTATTATTATTATAAAATAATAATACGATTACTGTAAAAGTTATAGACTTGGAATTAGAATGAAATAATAATAAAAACCTTGTGAAAATTGATTTTTTTTATATATAAAGTTTTGATTATTGTTGTTTTTCTTTTGTTTGAAAATAATTACGTCTATTTATATTCTATTACATGATAAGATTTGTGTTTTTTTCCTATTGTATTTGAAAGTAACAAATTGATTTACGCATTTCCACCAATACGCAATAATAATCGATTAGTATTTTCATTTTCTATCTTAAAGCTTCCGTTCACGTTTTATGGAAATTCATAATTTGCAATTCATCAGAGAACTTCTGTGACTATATTTTTTTATCAGGCGACATGACTAGTTTATTGTTCTTACTATCATTGTTGTTTTTGCTATTATTGTTGAACCATTGAATCATTGATTTATTTTTAATGTAAATACAAAAGAAAATTATAAGATCAAGAATAATTGGGAACGATTTACAAGGTGGCACCAAAAAGTTACCACAACAAAGCAAATTCCTTTTTTAATATTAACACTCATTAGACGCTAATCTGTGTAGAAGCTTAATTTACGTGTATTGGAATAAAGTACAAAATTTGATAGAGAGTGGTAAGCATTTTGAGGCGAGTAGAAAATTTTCAAAATTCGGTACAGTTTTCTCTAATATCGTTACAATCGATTAATTCAAGTATTTTTCCTTTATGAAGTATTTTTCTCAAAATTTTATAGTTGAAAAAATATGTTGCTAAAATTGTTTTTTTATTTAAAAAAATACACTTCCTTCTCTGTTATCCTATTATTAAGGTTTCTTTAATTTTTTTGTAAAGGAGAAAAATTACTTCGTGATACATACAACACACAATTTTTCAATAAAAACCGTCAGGAAAGCGGCTATTTTTTCGTTATATCATTTTAAAAATTGTTGATAATAAAACATAATAGAACAAATTAAATGCACTTTACGCCTATAATGCATTTGTCAAAAATAATTTCGAAATATTTTCCTATTAATCGGCAAAATCTTGATAGATAACGCGATATTTTGAATAAATGAAACGGATAAATTGAAGCAACAAACTTCATTTAACTTGTTTTAAAGAAATTTAAAATTTTCACTGATACTGAAAGTCAATTGATTGAATCTAATTTGTTACATCTTAATTATGTCGTTTACAAGCGGATTTTATTTCTGATTTACACTTCATCCTGTAAGAATTTTCGAGGGATTTTACAGATTTTAAAATAACAATACAATAGGATATTAAAGCAATAGTGTGAATAGTGAGTAGTTTTGTTTGAACTTTTTTTTACTATAAATTAGTTCTTTTAAAACCGCAAAAAGAAACCACAATGGTTGAATCATATTGAACATTTATAGGAAATTATTCTGAACTTTCAAGAGAAATGGATGAATGGATGACCTGGATAAAAACAAACGTATATTTTTAATTGTACTCAATAAAGTTCCTTTAAAATATCTTATGTTGAATACGTGATAACATTTTGATTTGAAAATAGTGTAAAATATAAATAAATATGTTTATTTAAATAATAATTATGCCATTTATAATGGTGTAGTTAAAATGGTATTCGAACATTAGGCACGAATTCTCTATTAGATAACAGAGATAACAAAACTTTATAATTGTAATAAGTATGTATATGATGATGATGAGAGTAAGGGGGATTTTAATATAATATCATCTAAAACAGGGTTAAAACCACTAAAACGAAACCGAGGATTATACCTGGTAGATATGCATAGTTATGAAATGGATACGTATCAGTTGTAGTAGTAGTAGTAATAACACTTGAAAGGATTATAATTTGACCTTTGTAAAGTTTGAAAATCTCATTTTATTAATAACTTTCGTTTTTTATTCCTCTATAATGTTTAATGACTTATCTTATTGTAGAACACCTTGTAAATTTATTTTCATTACGCATAAATGAAGGATTTTTGTACGTATCGAAGTTCTCAATGTACACACCCATTTTCCATTGATTTATTCCATAATCATTGGAAAAAAATATTATAAGACAAAATGATTAACAGTAGTAATTTAAATAATTAGATATTAAATATTTGCATAAAGTCATTTTAGGTCATTTACACCTACTCAATGGATTTAATGTAATCTCTACTCATTAAAATTGGTAATTTGTAAGACTGTAGTGTTCAATTGTCATAGATATGTTTACAATAATCAAGGATAAATAAGAGATTGTTTGTAAAAGAATTTTCGCGAGGTGGAGTTGAATTTGTCGTTATTTAACATAATATTTATGTAGATTTATTTAAATAAATATACATATTTAATCTAGCCAGGCTTAATCTGTAAATTTTTAGTTTTAAAAAAAATCCTGAAAATCTTTCAATCATTTATTTATACGTCCTAATTTTTCAGTTATTTCGCAGTACTTGGATGAAATTTCTAATATTTCAACATGTTTCTATATTGTTTCGATAAAGAATATATGTAATGTGAGGAAATTTGCGAAATTTTACGGTTATTTCTTGCTAAATTCCAAAGAATCCATGTAAATACCTAGGCAGTTTATTCATTTTCATCGTTATTTTTGTAGTAAATAAATGAAAAACAAAATTTAATGATTTTGTGGATTATAAAACTATTTTACAAAAATTTTATTGCTTTTTTACAAGTTTTAGACTAGTAGTATTAAAAATATTATTCTTATGATGTTTCAAATTTAACTTGACTTTGAAATAGTAAAAGTTAAGGCGATAATAGAGAACAATCCAAGGCCTATACAAAGGTCCAGATGACAAAAAGAGTAAATCTCTTAAGGTCGAGTATTTACATCAACTTACAATTAGATTAAATGTAGTTAACATCAATTAATAGTACCTACTTAAACATTGTGGGAAACCTTCCTTTTAGAACGATAAAAATCCACAAGTTAAGACGTCATATTCTAAATGTTTATGCCAAATATCTGTGCAGCGTTTATTTGATCATTTTAATAGTCAATTAATAAATAAAACAAATCCTGAAAGTTAAAATCCCATAAAAATTTATTAATTCTGGATCACATACATTATGAATTATGATTTATGACAGTCTTTTTTAGATATTGTTAGCTTAAATATTTAAAAGAACTAGCTTTAATCAATGATCTATTAATATTTTCTTTCCTCATTAGAACATAGTTAGACGATATTTTTTAGGGTGCCAACCACCCTCGCATTTGGCATTCGTTTATCTGCATCTATAAAATGTTATGTTATTATAAAATTTTCTAACATAATAATGAAAAATTTTCAACACAGTTGTTACAGTTGCTGGATAAAATTATAATTATACTTATTTGAATGTCAATTATTTGAATGTTATTTGAATGTCAGCCTCAAGATACTTGAACTTGATTAAAAAATTTGTAAATTATACATAAATATTATCTCAATTTAATTTTTAATAACATCGATAAAAAATACTATAGAAGTCACTATATTAAACTATAATGAATTTTAAAAAAATCTCCAAAGGTAGCAAGTACCTTATATAGCGAATTTTTTTATGTATCTACATACTGAAATATTAAATGCAAAACATTCTTATGACACTGACAATTAATATATTTTAATAACATTGAATCAACTAATAAATTCATTTCCCGATGGTATTTTAATTGAAAAATACTTTTAATCCACAAACAATAAGAAACACTAATAATAATAAAATTTGACTCGTTTGAAGAAGTTTGTTGTTTGTCTAATACGTCTAATCAAGGCCTGCTTGATTTTTTCAAGCGAAATTCTCTAGCAGGCCTTGCGTCTAATATTAACTGTCAAAATTAGTTACCCCCCGCGATATTCAATTTTTTTTCTAATATCAATTGTCAGAACACATAACCATCTTAGATACGTGATTTTACTGCTTATACTCAAAAAAGAGATTTTTGCATTTTTCTTGCGATCCAATGAACCGATTTTGATGATTTTTTTTCTGGGTCATAGAGAATGGACTGCTCTACTATTATATTAATTTTCATCAAAATCTAAGCAAATGTAATATTGAAAATGATTTTTTTTAACATTTCTTCAGCTCTTATTCCAAAAGTGTTGGCCCTACCAGTCTGGCCAATGAACTCATCCAAGCTATCACAAAGACCGATTTTTGTACCAAGTTTCATTAAGATTGGTGTATTTTTACGGCAGTTATCGTGGATATACATATATAAATATATAAATATATATATATATATATATATATAAATATATAAATATATATATATATATATATATATAAATATATAAATATATATATATATATATATATATAAATATATAAATATATATATATATATATATATAAATATATAAATATATATATATATATATATATATATAAAAATTTTAACGAACGGTGGATATGGGTTCCTGAGGTCCCAAAACGAACTTCTGTGCAAAAATTTTTCGGAAATTCAAAAGTGAGGATCTCGTCATTAGCTAATTTTTTTAAAAAAAATTCGCTAAAAAACAAAAAACGTCTATTTGAATTTATCACAAACAACAATCAATTTTCAATATGTATATTTTTAATATAAAATAATCTTTAGACGTCCAACAATTTTATTATGGTAACAAAAAGATTACATTAGAATTTTCCGCACTTGTAAATTATTTTCAAGTTTATTTTTCTTTCATTAAATTTTATAAAAATAAATCAATTTTAAATTTACGTGCATATGAATATAGAAAATTGATATTACAAATACGATCTGCATCCTGTTTCAATAATATTAAAATTCAAAGCAAATAATTTAAATTTATTGAAGTAGATACAATTTAAATAATAGTTTTGATTGATTTTTTTGGCTACAAGGTAGCCAATTGAACACTAGAAACAAATTACTTTAATTTAAAGACAATAGTTTTCTACAATAAACAGATATGCAATTATATAAATTTGTAATCATCTCAATTATAATTTCGATACGTTTATAGTAATTTAAAATTTCACTTCTTATTGAAGGAAATATTTATAAATTACAGTGATTAGTTATATTAAAATTTTTCGCCATTGCAAAATTAATTTCTTCGTTCTATAATTATAGTATGTAATAGTTTTATGATGTTTTTTTTTCTTCGTAGAAATTGATGAATTTGTGTCAAGTTTCGTAATTTTGTAGATTAGACTTTCTGAGAATAGAAACATAAAGTAAATATTTTAATTAAAATATTCCTTAGGTCTAACAAATCTAAAATAAGAATATAGAATATTTTAGATTGGGAGAGAGATTGATATTTCTAGCAAACGTAATTTATTGGACAAAAACAAAAATATTTTATATATAAAATTTAGATGAGATAACAGATAACCTAAGGTTATCTATATTGATTAATGATTAACAAAAAAATCAAATATAAAAATTTATGACACTTTGTATCGATTACACCGACATCGGTTAAATTTTAATGAACAAATAAGTCATCTAAACGATTTTTATAATTATAGCAACGATTGTTTTTAACTGTTCGTTAGGCTTAAATGAAGTTGGTGAAATCGTCCCTTTGAGAAATATAACATTTTATTGAGTTGTTAAAAATATGTATATGCAATTGAAACTAGGTTAAACTTTAGAATGAATTTATAAAAAAATGCTTGATTCAGCCATATATTTACAGGAAATATGAAAAAAATAAGTCTGCTTTTTAATAAATGCACCTAATATTTGGTAATATTCAATAATCTTGTTAAAATAGCAATTCTTATAGTGATTTCAATTAATTTGAAAATTATCTGTTAATGAATATTCTAATTAATCCAAATATTAATATAAATTTGAATAAAGCCCTTATCACCGTATAACAACTATGTAAGAAATTTTTGGTATCTTGTGTGGGATTCGAAGCTACGATTTTTCGTTTTTGTACACCACTGCTCTACCAACTAAGCTAACAGGAATCTGCACCAATTCTAGTTATTAAATCGGATACCACGCAGGATTACAAACTTTTCTTAATTGTTATACGGTGATAAGGGCTTAATTCAAATATATCTTAATATTTGAATTAATTAGAATATTCATTAATAGATATTTTCACGATTTCATCAACTCCAGTTAAGCCTAATGAACAGTTAAAAACAATCGTTGCTATAATTATAAAAATCGTTTCTATGACTTATTTGTTCGTTAAAATTTAACAGACGTTGTTGAAATTGACCCTGAATCAGTTTACATAAAATTTGAAAATTGTTTATGTATATTTATTTATTAGAGATTTTGCTAAATTTTTATATTGATGATAAACTTACAATTAGTTTTCTATAAGAATTTGTCTGTGATGCATATTTTATTGTACCGTTGCATTTTTTTTTAAATCAGGTAAATAACTTTTAACAAATAGAGAACAAATGTAACAAATTCAAGCTTTTATGTATAATTTAACGATTGCTAAAAAATAACTGTGGTATTCTGAAATTTTACAATTAGAATAACATCGATTAAGTTATTCATGTTTTCATTATGATTAAAATTCAATTGTTTTTGATAAAAATTTAATAATTTACAATAATCTCAAATATTGACTAATTACAGAATACCATCTACAGATCATTACGATAAAACTTTTATTCATTTAAAAAAAAAAAAGAAAAGTAGAAGATTATTAATTTTGTACTGTTTATTTTAATAAGAATAAGAAGTAAAAATTTATTCTAGAAAATGCAGAAACTTTCTATTTTGATTTTTTGCACTTCCAGTAAGAGATTGTCTTAAGGGAGGAAAAACAAACTAAAAACAAACTTGTCTTCTTTTACATTACACTCTCTCTAATGAGTTAAATTAATCTTTTAATTATAAATTTATGTTAAGTACAAACTATAAACATTATAATGAATAGATATCTATGCAATAGATAAACTCCTGATATTAATATTTTTGATGTCTCTATAAGAATCTACAATACGGTTTTCTTTCATATCAATTTTCTGTCTACCTTCTAGCTATAAAAGATGCGAAATTCTGACGTCTTTCGATCAAAATCTGATATGCTATGTGAATGGAAGGCATTGTCCTTTTTTTAAACTGTATACAATCGGTGACATAATAAATGTGCATAACAAGTGCATTTCATGAATTACTTAATAATTTTCAATAAGTGTGTTCAGTAATAAAAATTAAATTTCGCAATTAATTATCAATTGATTATGCAATTATTCTTTACAATATCTAACGTTCATGGCCTTTGAACACCACCTTTTTATCAACAATTGCGGTGAAAAAAATTACATCACAATTTTTCTATTTCCATATCGACTAATTTGTTAGGTATTTTATTAGAAATATTTCAACTTTAACCTGTTTTCTTTGAATATAAAAATTATAAAATACAGAAATTGATTTGTTGTTTTAATGTCCATAATCTTAGCCATCACTAGAGATATACTCATCCATCTTAATGAGTACATTCTGTATATTGATTATTTATTTTTCCTAGCTATACCTAATGTTGTTTTATATAAGAATTTTCATTTAGTTCAGCAAACAATATGTTCTCTCCTTCAATTTCTTAGATTGTTAATTGAAAGTGCCTATCTTTGGAATATCTATCTATTATTTTTGTATAGCCAAACATAGAAATGTGTGCGTGCTAGTCATCACGTGTTCATATTTTCTATTTCGAAAAGTCTCTTAGTTTATTACACGAGTTTCGTTTATAAAACGAGCTGCAAAGCGGGGAAGTTTATGAAGAATAAATGGATTTTTTATACAATTTTTTTTCCTATTTTGCATAGACACAATAGAAAAATTGATATTATAGAAGAGAATTCGTTATAATATGCATCGGTAAAATGTTTTACGGAGAAAGGTGTTTGAATCTAAAAAATTACTCATTTATATAATTGTTGTCTTGGAAAAATTCTATTACACAACAAAATAGTAATTGTTCCATTCATTATTGGAAATATATCGTTATATTGTCATATTGCATTACACAAGAGTTTACTTTAATTAATCAAATGTTGTTCCATTTAAAAACATATGCTTACGTGTGCTCGTTTACATGCATACATACGTGTAGAGGAAGTGTGAATTTGGAAATGTGTACACATGCTAAAGGATAGAGGGGAAAGTGTAAACAAATGTATGATAATTAAAATTTAATGAAACAGGGTCCGTAGACTGTTTAATTAAATAAAAGATCGTAAAACGAACCAACTACATATATCTTATTTATTTTTTAATTCAATGAGAGAATTTTCGAGTATTTCAGAGAGTAAAGGTTTATATTGAAATAATCTGACCTATCTTTTATTTGTCTAAATTTACTGGAAAAAGTCTTATTTTATCTAATCATCGGTACAAAAAAAAAATAGGTACAGGCGGGTGCACAAGAAAGGTGACGACGACTTTTGACCGAGAAATTGCCTTTCTTTTAGTTGTGTAGCCCAAGCTCTCTCCATCTTGAAGGGAAGATGGTGGAGCCATGTGGATTGTTAAAGACAACTTATCATAGGCTTCACCAAACTTTGGTAATAGCTAAGCCATTGTATTTTATCAAAAATGGAAGAATTTCGAAAAACAAAAAAAAAGTTTATTATACAAAATTAATAATAATAATAATATACGAAAACATGAACAAACAGAGATTGAATTGATGATAATAATGGTAATTAATGATAAAGGTAATAGGTAAGCAAGATAATAAAAATTGTATTTAGAAACATTAAATTAAATTATTTAAGAATTCTCTAAGCCTTTCCCATAAAAATATTTTAGTTAAATTATTACATATGTTTCGGTGCTTTTAGTAAAAAACTGTCAAGTTCAAAACAGCAGTGAAAAATAAATTTTTGAATTTTGAATATACAGTAACAGTTACTTTCCAATAATAATTGAAAAGCAATTACCTGTTTTAAGAAAGATAATGATAACTGGAAGTTTTAACAAAGACTTCATCAGCTTAAGAATTTTTCAAACAGTGGGTAGTTTCTTTGAAGAGTGTAATCTGTACTATTAAATAAGTATACAATTTTAATGACTCAAAAATAAATATTATAGATGAAATGCATAATCCCTTTTTTGACTACTTGGATATTTGATTTCTAAGTATTTTTCCTCTAAGAAATAACGAAAAGCGCACTCAAAGCATTATTGTTATCAGTTTATCAGTTATCAATATTGAACAGATTGTATCTATACATATAAACTCAATTTCCTGTATAGTATCATTAATTTTTTTTTTCAATTCAAATTGGAAATTAATTAATGTTCGAAAACTCTTTCAATATTGTTTACTTTTTGTTTAGCGGTCTGTAAATAAACAAGATAACACCCTTATCCCCGCCTATTATTTTTGGTTGAATATCTTCCTTTCCGAATATAACCTACCAAGACGTTGTGAAGACCTCCATCGGAAACCTGACTCACACAGGCTCACAACTATCGTCACCTTTCTTGTGCACCCGTTGTTAGTTCGAAATTTTCAAATTAAAAACGTTAAAGCCGCTTCCACATCATACGAACGAATACGAACGTCAACCCAATACAACAAACTTACACCAACATGCGCAAACATAAACAGACGCAATGCTATCTATCTACATATATCTATCTATACTATACCTACACTATACGAACATGAAGAAAGGCATACTTGCAGTGTTTTTTTTTATGTACCAACATGAAACCGATAAATGTTCGTGATGTTTGTTCGTGTTCGATCGTCTTCGACATACTACCCACACTAAACATTTTGAACTTTACATTTCCATTCGTTCGTATGGTGAGGCCGCGAACAGTTGCTATGTTGTCCTCACTATACGAACACGAACGAAGACAAGTTTTCTTTGAAATACCGTCATAAGACAGGTCAAGGTAAATGTTCATCATGTTTGTTCGCATTCGATGGTGTTCGACTTACTATCCACATAACATTTTGATGTTTACATTTCCGTTCATTCTTAAGGCCGATCCACACACGGAGATATATCTTATAAGACGGTCTCATGGTACGGTGCAATGATATATATCTATCTCTGTCGGTATCATGTATAGACAAAGCTAGATATATATCACTGTACCGTACCATGAGACCGTCTTACTAAGATATATCTCCGTGTGTGGATCGGCCTTTACTCGTTCGTATGATGTGGACGCGGCTTAAGACTAATTTTGTTTAAAAACAAAATTGTTTATTCATAGAGAAATATTGTCGAAATTTTATCAGCTTCTTTCAACAAGCAAGTAGCACAACTATTTAATGATATTTATAGTTGAATTATAATTAAATTATAATTAATCTATATTTGTTGTTGCTTGTTATTATTGACATATGATTTAGATAAGTATCTACTTAAAATGATTCATATACATATCATTATTATTATTATAGAGTAAAAATAAAAACATTTTTTTCGTTGTCGTTTTTGTTGTTGTACTCCATACTTATAATTTTTCCAAAAAACCATTATCGCACCTATGAAGTGGTACACTTAATGTAACAATTATTAAGTAAATAATTGAGAAACTTGTAAGAAGGCACGATTTTTACACCATTCAAATGTTAAATGTATTTGTTTAATTATTTAGAGAGGAAACAAAAACGATTTAAATGACCTCAATTCATCAAAAATATTCGGTTTTTTTTCTTCTTCAATATTATAAGTTGATTTAAAAGATGAAATCGACCATGAATATTATTTGAACTGTTATTGTTACGAAAAAAATCGTAATGCTAAAAATATAAGAATCTACTACTTAATGATTTATACGTTGATCTGTTTTATGTTAAAGTACATTATTATTTTTATTTTCATCATTTCAAGTAATTTAACCATGAAGTTTTATTAAGATTTGATTAATTATTGATTTAAATCAGGATTACCTCCATTAGTTGTATGTGTTTTTTTAAATAACATGAATATACAATTAAATAGTGGTATGTTAAACGGAAATTTCCTTGATAATATCCTAAAACATCAATCAGATTCGAAAAAAAAAAAATTCAAAAGAGTCCAAGATAAAAATCATTCCATTTTTTTACCAATAACCTTCATTATTATTGTATTTTTGTCACCTTTATATTTGATAATCCCATAAAAACATCCTTTATTCTAATGCATTCATACCTATTCGTCCTAAATTTATAAAATGTTTTTAATTAAAATATGTAGGAATTTCCTGTTATCGACTTGATTAATGTGTCTTGTTATAGAATTTATTTTTCGATGAATTTTAAGTGTTTTTTTTCTCTTCTTATTCGATAGAGATACAAGTAGAGAAGGTTATTATGATCACGTACAAGTTCTCCATCGTCCTTGCCCCAGATCATACGTAAATTTTTCTTCCTTTCGGTTTTCATCTAATTTAACAAACAGCGGCGTTACTCTAAAATAGGAAAATAATCAACGATTTTGTATTAAATGTAAAGGGTCATTAACCGAGATTTTGTTGAATAAAAAACATATCTGAAGCGGAATTGCGGTTTTGTGGACTTTGTGTTGTCAACAAACTCATTTAGGATAATGATGGATTGATTTGAACGGTTAAATGAAATTTTTTGATTTTGATTTTGCTTATCTTATACCGGGTTATTTACGTTAGATATAAAGTTCTTATGACAACTCCTAGTTCGTAGAAATCATTTAAGCAAAATTTGAACCTCGTAGCTCATTTGGAAGCTGGTCAAAAAACGCACGCGTTGGGCAAAGTTACGATTTTTAAAAACAAGCTAAACATGCAAAACGATTAACGGAAGTCCTCTCAACATTGATTTTTTCGTTTTCCTCCATTGCATTCTAGGAAAATTGCGACATCAACAGAAGTTAGCGTTTTTACCAACTCCAAAATGAGCTACGAGTTACTAATTTTGTTAAAATGTTCTCTAAGAATCCTTATATCAGTCCCTCAAAGATTTTTCAATCGCCGGCCAAGTAATTGTAATTGCCATAAGAACTTTTCATTCGTGAATAATCCTGTATTAAACAAGATGCTGACAATGAGTGAAACACAATTCTTAGATTGTTTTTGATTAAACCATGTATAACGAACTAGCGATTGAGCTGAAAACATTGAAATAACATAGAGTTCAGTAAGCCTGAGAAAAATATCAAATTCGACAACATTTTTCTCAAAATGCACTCTGCTTGCTTGAGAAATAAAAAAGATCTCCAAAGGCAGCAAGTACCTTATATAGCGAATTTTTTTTATGTATCTAGGTACATACTGAAATATTAATTGCAAAACATTCTTATGATACTGACAATTAATATATTTTAACAACATTGAATCAACTAATAGTAGTTATTTTCATTACTAGGGCGGAAAGTGGATCTTTGCGAAACGAGGGTGAAGGTTGGAGCACGAGCGGAGCGGAGCGAGGGCTCCAATCATCCCGAGTTTCGCAAAGACACTTTCCGCCCGTGTAATGAACACTATTTTTTCTACGATCGAACGGAAACACTACAGAATCCAGTACAGTTTTAAATTGAATTGTCAAATTATTCAAAATTTTTAATCTGTCAAAATAATTTGATGAAATTTTTGACAATTTTGACAGTGAAATTGTATTCAAGTTATCTTACTAATCTAATGTGCATACACTATCTTCCTCAGGATTACCATTAAAAAACATTCGTTTGTTGGCAAAGTATCAAATGGAGAATTAGCTTAGGTATTTTAAAAAAATTAAATTGCATAAATTTTTATATTTAAATCAAAGGCGTGTTCGATTGATTATCTATTGCTTTAATTTTCAACTTCATATTCTATATTAAATTGTTTTTTATACTATAATTTTTTATTTGTATGAAACTATTAGTTGTAATAATTCTTCTTTAGAAATTTTTTAAATTCACGTTACTTGAATTTTCATTTATTTTACTTATAAATAAAAATAGAAATAAGTGACACACTGTAGAAAAGTAGTTGCTTACCTGCCCAAGGGCGGAAAAGTAAATCCACCAATCAGAAGCAAGGATTTACCCTGTTGCCTAGAGACGATTATACTGGACTGGAATTAGACACTTTCTACGTACCAAGCAAGGGTAGAAAATTAACAGTTTCCGTTCGATCGTAGAAAAATTCATTTCTAATACGTCTAATCAAGGCCTGCTTGATTTTTTCAAGCGAAATTCTCTAGCAGGCCTTGCGTCTAATATTAACTGTCAAAATTAGTTGCCCCCCCGCGATATTCAATTTTTTTTCTAATATCAATTGTCAGAACATATAGCCATCTGAGATTTTCGATTTTACTGTTAATACTAAATAAAGATATTTTTGCATTTTTCTTGCGATCCAATGAACCGATTTTGATGATTTTTTTTCTGGGTCATAGAGAATGGTCGGCTCTACTGTTATTTTAATTTTCATCCAAATCTAAGCAAATGTAATATTGAAAATGATTTTTTTTAACATTTCTTCAGCTCTTATTCCAAAAGTGTTGGCCCTACCAGTCTGGCCAACGAACTCATCCAAGCTATCCCAAAGACCGATTTTTGTACCAAGTTTCATTAAGATTGGACTATTTTTACGGCAGTTATAGTGAATATAAAAAATTTAACGAACGGTGGATATGGGTTCCTGAGGTCCCAAAACGAACTTCTGTGGAAAAAATTTTCGGAAATTCAAAAGTGAGGATCTCGTCATTAGCTAATTTTTTTTAAAAAAATTCGCTAAAAGTGAAGTTATATAATTTTTCTATGTTTCCACTTCAATTTGCCAGATTTGTATACTTGAACTTACAGCATAATAATGAACAGGACTAGAATTTCCCGTTTATTTGTCGAATATTTCCAAATGATGGTTTTACTCATTTAAAAAGAATTGACCAGGCTAACTAAACAGTTAATAGTAATTCTTCCGATTTAGTTTGATAGGATTTTTAGTAGTTAAAATATAACTCGTTCTTTATTTGTGAAGCTTATCGTCTCTGTTAATTTTCGTCCACCCATCAATCAGCTTGGTTCCATTTCAGTTTCATTTATGTTCTCTTTTTCTTTTCGTATCTCAAGTCGTATCATTTATCAAAATATTTTTTCCCATTCAACCACTTTTAATAAACAGGTGCAAATTGAAAACGAGATGTAATAATTGTTGAAATTTTTATCTTAAATGAAAATCATTCTTTAATAAAGACGATTTTGTTACAATACACAAGCATTTCATATAAATTGTGAAGGGTAAAATGAAGAAGGACAATGACAATGATGATAACAGAACACGATTGTTACGACCTTACAAACTTGATTTTAGGTAAAGGGGCACTGTACTTCAATTAAGCCCGTGCACAATTAGTTGAAGCATGCTTAAAATTCTGAAACAAGTAGGTATGTGAAGTCGTGATTATCTGATCTCAAAAAAATGCGTTGATTATAACTTTAGATAATAAAGAACAACATTAAAATGATGAATTTTATTTATACATTACATGAAACGTAAAATCATGATCTAAAGGTAATTTAACATAAAACACGAAAAACTACAGTTTTAATGAGGTTGTTTTTCTTTTTGGTAATTGACGAAATTTTCTCAGTCAAGTTTTTAATTTCAATACGTTGTAGACTGTAGGTAGTAAAAAGTGCTTTTTAACTACTTAATTTTCTCGTGTTGTATTTACGTTATGCAATTTCTTTATGTTATTATATGTCTTGATGACGGATAATGCATATAAGTGCTCTTAAAGTCAGGGTCGTTGCTAGTGCTCAGTCAACTCAGGCACCATCTGAAGGCGGCACTTCACAGGGACGCCAAGATTATAACTCAATGTCATTCAATATAATATCTTCAAAAAATAAGATATTTTTTGTATAAATCATGAATTCTTAATAAATTTTGCTAACAATGAAGCTGTGAAGGGGACAACTTTTAGGGCCGGTTTCACTAACCTCTGTCAAATTTTACCGAACAAATAAGTCATAGGAACGATTTTTATAAGCATAGCGATGATTGTTTTTAACTGTTCGTTACGCTTAATAAATTGAAGTTGATGAAATCGTCCCTTATTAATCTATTATAGAGCTAAATTATTATTGACATTTAGGCTGGGTTGTAGGAAGTAACTGTTTTAGAAAATTTTTGCTATAAATTGTAAAAAAAAATCTATTTTAATACTTTTAATCGATTTTTCACTGTTGAGCCCGCGACTTTCAATTAAGATTTATGGATATTTTCCTCCTAAGATATACTTTTTGACAAATTTGCTTATTGAATTGTTAAAAGTAGGAGATTTAGATAAGTTTCGTGGATTTTTTAACTGAACTCTTCACTTTTATTTGAATTTTCTTCTTGGGTCTAAATATGCCAAATTGTGACACTTTGACATATCTTACCACTAAAATAGCGACGTTTCGGCGAATTTTCCATTGAATTGTAAAAGAGGTCACTTTAATTGAATTTTTCAGTTGAATTCTAGTCTTCTAATCTAGATTTTAGGACATTAAATCATCCATTTTTAGTGAAATCCAGTTTTAAATCATGGTGAGAATAAAATTTAGAGAATTGGTCCATTTTTAAGCCCCATTGACATTTTTATTTTTAGATTTTTGAGACATTTTGATTATAAACCACCAGATTTTTTTTTGGGCGAATTCATCTATAAAATTGTTTAGCTAAGGAGATTGAGACACCTTTATTATTATAGTTTTAGACTTGAATTCTCTCCATGTTACTTTAGATTTTAGGACGCAGTCATACGCAGTAGTCCTGGATCATCAATTTTGGACAGTAAAAGGACTTTTTCTATTTTAGACTCTTGAAACCAACAAATAATTCAATAAAAACAAATTTAAA
Source organism: Mylabris sibirica (assembly GCA_039776855.1). Classification (NCBI taxonomy): domain Eukaryota; kingdom Metazoa; phylum Arthropoda; class Insecta; order Coleoptera; family Meloidae; genus Mylabris; species Mylabris sibirica. Next base: position 9,531,037 of record CM077839.1, on the reverse strand, counting down.
TTTTTCTACGTATCTTTTATTTGAGAGGAAATCCCTTTACGTTGCTTTATGGAGGCTCCAGCAAAATATAGCGTTGGCGCTGGATATGAGCGATCTGTATTATTGACCATTAATGAATGACGAAATATTTATATTATGTTAGTTAAAGAGGGACCAATTTAATCGGAAGAGCTCTTATTATGCAAGAACATTAAGAAAGCCGGATGTGCAGCCATTATTATTATGATTATTATTTTACGGAAGACCGATTTTCTTGGTAATTGCTCGGATCGAAAGAGTTTACCACCCTGTTGTTTTAAACAACTAAAATAGTGCGGCATTTACATATTACAAGTTACATGAAGGGTAGTTGTTGATATTAGCTGCATAATCCAAAGAGGTGTGCACTATTGTTGTTTTAAATTTGAGTAAATATTGTAAGAAAATTGAGTTTCGACGATTTAGACATGCGATCATTTTGGTTTTTTACAAATTACCATAATGAAGTTTGTATACAACAAATCTTCAATGAGAAGCTATTAATTTACTCTATCGCTTTTAAATTGAAATATTCAGAAAAAAAATATTAATGGATGTGCGTCTATAAAATGACCTGCATATATTAAAAACATTGTATGCAACCAATAAGGAAAAGTGTATGTACAGGTTTGGTGGCTAGTGGGCACAGTTTTATTATGAACATTCCGGTATGTCTGGTGTATATCTATATTTAGTCTTTCATAAAACAACAAACGACCTCTATTATCTTGTTGTTTATACCAATGTTTCTTCTTATTTATTTTTTATTCGTGTTGTTTTCATTAAAGAAAAAGTAGTGAAATTATTTAAAATTGTTCAAGAATCTTGTTTTTAGTCTATCAAACGTTTTTTGTTCTATACCTCAAACCTTACCTGTCCATTATCATCATGAAAATATATTTTATTTTATAATTTCCACGAGACATCAGAGTTCTTTTTTTATGAGAAGAAAAAGAAGAGAACACTTAAAATCCATAATTTATTTAAAAACTGGAAAATAACAAGAGAAATTGTTGATATTAAAGTTCATTGGACTTTTCTATAATCATCATAATAATAATAAATCAAATTTATTATTATCTATTGTTGTAGTTTTGCGAAATATCTTCCCTTTGTTCTAACGCGTAATTTTTTTTTTTTTTAATTAAAATTAGTATGAATCATGTGATTATTTTTAGTGTACCATAAATTAAACTGATGTTAATAGACTAATTAACTACCATTTTAATGACAAACAGGCGAATAAAGGATACAACAATATTTATCACGAAAAACAAAGTGATAAAAAATTTTAGGCAAAAAATCTGACTGTTTTTCCAACCGGAAGGTAGACGTTTGTTTTTAAACTTCACTTAACGTTCAATGCTCGATCCGTTTTCTTGTTTAGATGCAATCATTAAAAATGTTATAAATATGTCTTCAATTTTGATCCATTTGTAATGTTCGACTTATTTCGATAAATTAGGGCTAAATTATAAATCTTGCACATTTTTTAGAAACCAGAAACTGTTAGACACACATGCTGTTATGCTTTTAATACTAAAAACTAAGATTAATTTCAAATGAAACAGAATCGAATTAAAAGAATTTATAGTTTGTATTATCAACTTATTTAAAGTTTTATTTTTAACGTTTTGATACCACATAATAGTAGCCTATTTTGTCAATTAAAAATGATGAGACTCAAAAATAATCTATAGTCACTGTTTTGTTAAGCATTAGTTAGATTTATTCTGAGTGTTGTGTTTAAAAGTGAAAAATTTAAAGAAGGAACTTTTCTAGAAGGTGTCGATTCCTTTTAAATGAAGAGTTCTATAGATGCAGTATAATTATTTTACCGTTAATGCTTGCTTTTTGGGAAATTAATTATAGTGAATGTGATAACAGTATTTAAAATACCATAAAAATTCAAAACTAACAGAATTGTTGAAAAAAATAATGACTAAATTTTATACAAAGATTTGTACTATCAAAAATTGCTATTGAGTTATGAACTACTCATGAAATAATAAGTTAGCAAAAAAGAACCGAAAATTTCACCCTTTTGATTAAAATATAATGCCCCCGAAATTACGTAGGTATACACTGACTTACTAAAGGTAGGAATAGGCTCTTTAGGAGAAAACCTATCTTTTTGAAGCCAATGTAAATATATTGACTTTAATATGAAATCAACCCCTTAACGCTTTTTTTTGAAGTACTGATAAAGTACAATTTTCTTGGTCTTTGCCCGAAAATAATAAAAATGTATTTATCTAAGAGTCGATTTCATTAACGTCTGTTAAATTTCAACGAACAAATAAGTCATAGAAACGATTGTTATAATCATAGGAATAATTCTAACTAACTGTCAATTAGGTTTAATTGAAGTTGGTGAAATCGTCCCTTAGACAAAAATTCATATTACAAGTAGGTACATAAAATGAAACGTCGCTCGAATTGATTCAAGCCAATGCATTTTGGACTGCTTAATGCGCTTGAGATAAACTCTAGCAAGTCGAAAGGAAAAATTCGTGTTGGCTAATTTGGAATAACCAAGTCGCTATTGTAAAATCTTGACCTTTTTAATAGTGACTGTTATTTTTTTTTTTTTTTTTGGACATCAAATTATAAGCAAGTCGGATATAGTTGTCATTAAAAATTAGTTTGTCCTATTTTCACACTAGTTACGAGGTCATCTCCACTAATTCAATTATTTTTAGAAACATAATAAGATATGTATGTACTCATATTGCATTATTCTATACATATTGTGTTTAATTAGGATATCATACAAAACTCTTTTTAAATTTAATCACTGGAAGTACAAAGGAATTACTGCAATTACATAATACTTACGCTTAATATAAATTATAAGCATATCTATTTCTAATTTGTTTTATATGTCATTGGAAATCTCTAGCAATTTGGAAAACAATATAATGATTAAGGGGGAAATAGACAATAGAATACATATATTTCTGTAAATAATACAATAAATTATGTCACTAATAACTATTTTCCATTATCTATCAATAAGTTTTTATTTAAGCATTATTGTCGCTCTTCTTATTGCGCTTTTAAACAGTTTATCTTTGTCGAAAATACATAGATTGATCTCATCGTACTTTGTGCTTATTTATTAATTTTGAATCTCAATATTTAGCACACTTTTCAAATGTAATACGAGGGTGAATCAAATGTAAACCGGGCTTCTGTTTTCCCTATCTGCTAAGAATAGCCAAAGGTGTGTTGGTTTAGTGTATAAAAGGGTAGTCCAGCGATCTGACTCGCCAAAGTTGCTTGATCATCGCTAAGATCATGCCTGAACAAGAGGTTCATATATTCGTTGAGCAATACATTATCACTAAGTTTTTATCGCCAAAGAGTGTAAGACCTGCCGAAATCTTAGGTCAATTGACTGTACACTTTGCTGAAATAACGCTTTCTAGAATTCAAGTTTACGGCTCTGGTATGAAAAATTTGCAGGTGGCCGAGAAACATTAGCAAGCGGCATGTACGCCGATCCCAAACAAGCGCGTCTTGCAATTTGAGAGTTGTTTGATAATGATCGCCGCCTTACAGTAATGGAAATTACTGTATATAGGTCGGCTATCGTACGGGAGTGCTCAGTCTATCATTTCGGTTTACTTGGATTACCGAAAATTGCTAGCAAGATGGGTTCCTTCTCTCCTGACCGAAGACCAAAAAGCAATATTATTATCACTTGCGATAAGACAAAGATATATTATTATATCCCTGAATCAAAGCAGACAAGTGTGGAATGGCGACAACCTGAGAACCGGAAAAAACGAAGGTTCATTTTACCGAAGCAAAAGTTTTTTGAAACTGTAGAGGCCTATTCCTTACCGAGCGGCGCACGCAATCAACACTAATTATTATTGCCTACTCCTATGTAACGCAAAGCTAATCCAATATGGAGTGTCATTCTTCTACATGACAATGCTCGGTCACACACAGCTGCTGTGGCACAAGCAAAAATAAAAACACTGGAATAAACGCCCTATAGCCTAGATTTATCTCCTTGTGATTACCACATTTTTGTACCCCTTAAAAAAGTATTAAGAGGACGTCGTTTCGACGACGACAAAGCTGTGGAATTGGTTTCATACACGACCAACTTCGTTCTTCGATAACAGCATCAAAAAATTTCCGATAATGTGGGAAAAATGTGTCAATGAAGGGAGAGATTATGTAGAAAGATGAAATGTACATTAAAAAAAAACAACTTCTTAAATAAAAGTCCGGTTTATATTTTTGATTCCTTCGTAGAATGACATTTAAAATTTTTGCCCTTCTTTATAACCCCCCTAGATAAGCATTTGTGTGTGTACCTATCTATTAATTTAAGGATTTGTAGAAGGGTTCCTGAAAACTATTTTAACAAAACTAGAACCTAGCTGCTCATTTGGAAGTTAGTAAAAAAACGCATGTTTTGGACAATGTTGCAATTCTCAGTAACGAGGTAAACACGCAAAACGACTAAGAATGACGCAAAGACCCTTCCAGCAGTGATTTTTTTCGTTTTTCTTCATTCCAATCTAAAAAAAAAATGCAAATTATTACAACGTGACCTAGAATAAAATGGAGAAAAACGAGAAAAATCAGTGTTGGGAGGCTGCTCGAGTCATTTTGAGTGCGTTGATAGTTTTTTAAAACTGCAACATCGCCAATACAAGCGTTTTTGATCAACTTCCAAATGAGCAACAAGAGTCTAATTTTGCTAAGATATTATCTAAAACCCCTCCTATAAATCCTTGAAATATTCTTTGAATCACTTGCCAAAAAATGGGAGCTACCATAAAAACCTATAGATGTAGTTTGAAGTGAATAACCCGGTACTTTCATAAAATGTTTTTCTAATTGCAATTAAAATTTTATCCATTATTATTTAGTAATAATGAAGTTTTGAGTGCTTGTTAATGTTTTATTTAAGATAAAAATACTTGAAATTTACAAGATTTTCTAGAAAGAAAATTATAGGTTTCGAGAAATTATTTAATTTTAAATGGAAATATGTAAATAAAACTATTAACTTATATGAAAGTAATTAATCTTTATTTTAAAAAAAAATAAAATAAGTCAATTTAATATGATTTTTTATTATTTATTACGGAAAAAAATGATCAGTTACTAAATTCTTTGAAAATTTCATAATTTTTCTCTCAAATTAATTAATTATGTCCTATCAAAAATTAAAAATAATAACGATTGCCACATGTAGGTTTGTTCTGGTGATAAAAATGATTAATATACAGTTGCAATATTTTTTTTTATGAAAAAAAGAGGAAAGATTAAAATATTTACGATCTAATCACAGTTATTTCAAATAGTTTTAGACGAGGTCGTGTATCTAGAAATAATCGATTTGAATTTCTCTCCTGATGCCCGTACAGAAGACTCTTGTTTTGTATTATTTTTATTATATTGTTGTTGTTGTTGTTGTTGTTGTGTATAGTTGGGTCGTGTATTTTGTGAAAGTTACTGTGTGTAATAATAATAATAATAATAATATTAACAACAACAGCAGCAGCAGCTACAGTAACAACAACGATAGCACCGTGCCTATAACTTTTAAACGTCTATAACAACAAGCACTAGGTTAGTGCACCGTGTTCGACTCGTAGAAAACGGTCGTCACCGAGAGAGCTTGTCCTCTATCTCGGTAGAATCTTTAAACCGCAATTAGAGCTTTTGTTCTTGATTAATGTTTAGTGTAATAGTGAATGTGTGATGATAATGACGGTGATGAGTGTTTAATTTTTTCTCTGTTCGCGTTACACATCTTACCATTGATTCAAAATAAATTATAATTGAAGTATTTAACGAGAAAAAACATAACAGAAAAAGGATTTCAATGGTTCCGCTTCGATAAACTAACGTGAAAGTATTCCGTTGTGTAAAATCATAGTGAAGTGCCGTTATAATTTGTGAAATTTACACAATAATAAATGTTAAAATATTTATAATAAAAGAAAAATAATGGGCACGAAAACAATGAATCCGGAAGTTTTACAAGTCGTACCTGAAAAAGATCCATGGATTAGACCAACAAAATCAAAAATTATAATAAACCATCAACCAGAAGACCGTTCTTGGCCAAATATCACTGAAGAAGAAATAACAGTTAATGAGATTGTTGATAAAAAGAGTCGTCGAAAATCTTGGCATGCAATCAAATTCGAACGTAAACGTCGAAAGGGTGTTGTTGAGACAACAACAACAACAACAGGATCAACAGATAATTTACCACCATTACCACGACAAAAACGGCCGTCTTGGTGGAATATTTTCGGTGGACAACAATGGCCCAGGTTCATTTAATTTTTCTATTTTTTCTTTACTATTTTTGAAATCAATAATTTCGAAAAATCTCAGCTGAATTGCATCAGGTGAAATTGCGTGAAAGCGTTCATTCAATTTGCATCCCACACTTTTGTTGTATCTAGAAGACAATATTTTTACAAAAGACATTCGCATACTTTCTAAACATTTTTTAAGTTTAAACAAGTTGCGCGGTTTTTTGTAAATTTTGTAATACTTTAATTTTTTTTCATAAAGAAAAAACAAGATAAAAGTAATAATAATAAATTTTCATATATTTCCGTATTTTTTATTATTTAATATTTGGTGGACGACCTTTGCAAAAACTGTTGATGACTTCAGCATATGAATTTTTTTCCCAGTCTCCTGTTGTTGTTAGAATACAATAAAATTGGTGAAAAAATATCAAAAATAAAATGGAGAAACAAAACAAATTCATAAATCTCTACATTATCTCTATGAAATGAAAAGCATTTGATAATAATAATCAAGAAAATAACATAATTAAATAATTATAAATTTATCAAAGTTTTGTTTTAAATTATTTTAAATGTTGAAATTATCGTAACAGAATTTATCAATAGTTTTTAGTTTGTTTGTTAATAATTATTAAATATACATAGATAAACATTTATAAATTTGCCTTGGCCTTAACATAAAAAATCGTGCCTCTCTACATACGATCTAGGTATGTACAGTTTTGTTTTTATGTTATCAACATCAATTGATAACAATTTAATTATTCTATTTTAAGATTTGGTATAGGTATATCTCAAAACTCAAAATACAAAACAACCAAAAATTTAAGGAATTTTTCGTTATACATATAGACAATTTCAATTTGGTTTGTTTAAGGAATAATATCTGTTGATTTCTATTTTAAGATTTGGTATCCTATATCTTAAAATACAAAACAACCAAAAATTTAAAGAATTTTTCTTTACACATATAGACAATTTGGTTTGTCTAAGGAATAATATCTGTTAATTGGATACGTAAATATTGTAATTTAAGAGAAATTTTTCCAGTTTTTCTTGTTATAATTAATATTGAGGCTAGTTAATTTTTTTTAGTTATTTAAAAAAACATTAAAGTTTATAATTATAAATTTCCACAAAAGGTCTAATAAATTAATTTGCACTATAACACATTACCCATATTGTACATACATGTGTATGAGTTGTAATAAATCACATTTCAGTTTAATAAGCTTGACTTTAACGCAAAAAACTAACATACATCAAAAGGGATCAAACAAATGAAAAAAACAAGACGAAAATATGTATGTTCCCGTCCACTCTTCTATGATGGTTATTTTTTTTTAGTTTTTCGAGTATATCTGTAGAATTTTGATATAACAATATATTACAGTAGATCTCTGTTACAACACCATCCCTCTTGTTAGTTTTGTTATCACAAATAATGATCAATCGTTCGAAAAATTCGGCGATTAAGGCCCGTTTTTTTCTTGCCCTAGATGGCTCGATTTAGCAGGACCTTGACTTAAATCGAACTGACGGTAGACTCACACAATTGGCTGGGGTCCGTCCAAATGTCTGTAATTCTTGATTTAAGTCGGTATTGGTAAAACGAGTTTAAGTAGGCGAAGGAATAGCAAATCATTGAACAGGCTGAAAATTGAGAATTGCAATTTTAATGTTTGTCTTTAATTTTAATTATCCCATTCATTAACACTTTTGGCTAAACAAAAATTTAATTTAATAAGGGCACAAAAATTATATACCAAACTAATTATTATTGTTTTATGACCTTCGCTGTGTTTTCGTAGAAAATTCTTTCAGATTGTATGAAGCATTCAGGATTCGTTTGCAATTTTTAAAAGCATGCATTTCTTTTTAAAAAATATTGTTAATCATAAGACCCCCAACGCACTAGGCGGCCAGGCCGCGTCGGCCAGCCGCCGCGGCCAACGAGATCACACATTTTACACTGAAAACCTATACACCATAGCGCACTTGGCCGCGGCGGCCAGCTAGCCGCAACGGCCACGAAATTATGCTCGGATACACAGGCGGCCAGCTGGCCGTCGCGGCCAACAAAATGCACGGGAATATATGGACCTCCACTCACTTGTATTGCGGCCAAAGAGCGGCCAATAGAAAAAGGTAGGAAATTATTATTATAAAATTTAAAAAAAATACAAATTCGAAATCACTGCTATCCCCTCTACTTCCATTTTAACAGTAACGTATCTGTCGTTTATGTTGGCCGCACAAATTGGCCGCGCTAAAATTGTGGCCGTGGCGGCCAGCCGCCGCGGCCTGGCCGCCTAGTGCGTTAGGGGTCTAAAAGTCTGTGATAGAGTTTTAAACTTTATTCCTATAAGATAAGAAAAGCTCGTCCAAATTTAGCACTATAAGGGAATAATAATGGACTCAGAAAGTCATAAGCAACCTCGGATGGAATGAATCATTTTTTTCTCTCTTAACATGGAGTAATATTTGATGACCATGAGGCAGGTAGACAAATATTCCGTTTTATCATCCTTGAACTAGCGTCTTCTGCAAAACTATACGATTTTTCAATTTCACCTCTATTTGCTTCTAAGGACGTCTTACAATTTCAAAGTTTTCCCCACACAGATTTACAGATAAAAATTTGTTCCTATTGTGCCAACAATATGAATTTAAGTTGCAGTAAAGATCGATAAAATTATGGTTGTAACAGTAAATGTAAGATATCTAAAAAGATTCTCTGAGTTTTTCTACAATGGCTCATGCCTATGAAATAAGATAGAGCCGAAAATTAAGATTCTATACCGCTGTTGCTCTTAAAGTAGACAAGTCGTATAAAACTCTTATTGGTTGGCGAGCGATTTGAAAAATATTTCAATGATTTACAGAAGGGTACCTAGGGAACATTTTAGAAAAATTAGAATCTCGTAGATCATTTTGAAGTTGGTCAAAAATCGCTCGTTTCTGACGATGTAGCGATATTTAAAAACGAGTTATACACGTTAAACGACTAAGAATGACTCGAGAGTCCTATTAATATTGATTATTTTGTTTTTCTCTATTTTATGTTTCGCGTTTGTTTCTAGAATACAATGGAGAAAAACGAAAAAAAAATGTTAGGAGGGTTTTCGAGTCATTCTTAGTCGTTTAACGTGTTTAGCCGGTTTTTCAAAATCATCATTTTAATAGGAGTTTGATAGGAATCTTCTACTTTTAGAACAACAGCGCATTACTAGCAGTACTGGCAAATGAATAAAAACATTGCATTGCTTATATAACTCTGAAATTACTGAAGCCCTCAAGTTGAAACTGGCACTTCAAATAGGCAATTCTTTGCGCTCTTTTTATCAGTCATGATTTTGTTCTGCTATAAGAACCGCTTCATATATAAAATCACACTTTTTTAGAGCTGGACGTTCTGTCATTAAAATTCAACACATTCTTCCGCTCATAAAAAAAACCGTTTTATTCGTCGTAATAGTCGCTTATTACCTTCGATTTGTCAATTCTTGTGTTCTATAATTTAATTCTTTATTTTTTACTGTTTATATTCTGTATCATTCATTAATAATAATTCCAAAAAAACTGATTTAACTAACAAAGGCTTAATTAAGCAATTCTCTGACATTTGAATTTCAAAACATACATTTTTATTCAGTTTTAAATTAAACACAATTTTCTCGTAAATATTAACAATTTTTTATTGTAAAAAATAAATATTGCTTCGCTATATTTGTTAATAAAATACATACAAAATAACGTTGATTTCGTCCTGAATTAATGCCATAAATAATGCTACTTTTTATCTCTACTGTTTGATCAACATGCCTTAAATTGTATATTATTCAGTTTCAGTAGAATTATTTTTAATAAATAGACAAAGGAATGAATATTGAAATGAAAAAATAAACAATCTATAAATTGATATTATAAACAAATATTATTTTTAAATTGAAATCAATTGGGATCCGTGTACATGTGTGTATACATTAATTTCAATTTTAACCGACAATCAATTAAAAATAATATGAGACAATAAACTAAAACGACCTTGCATTTAAATTTAAATATTGATCAATGCTGAAATTAGATGGAATCGAATCATAAATGCTTCTAGGTGCGGTATTTTTGTATGCTAAAATTATTAAAAACATGCTTGTTCAATTCTATTTTATCCTGTACACAACGATCTAATAATTTAAAATCTATAGGAATTATTAATTTTTTTTTTAACAAATAATAGCCAAAAATAGCGATAGTGGTCCGTCAAGCTGTCATAAACCGGAAATTTCCAACCGAAAATGTTTTGTACAGGAAGTAGAATTAATTGAAATTTACATGCTACAGAAAATTTAAAAGCAACAGGAAATTTGAATACAACATTTCATTATTTTGCATGTTAATTCAACATGTTTGGTGTTTAATTTAAACATCAATCTTGTTATTGTTTTTATTTATTATTATATATTTTTTTTTTCAAATAATTCTATGCTTTGCATGATTTTTATTTTTGATTTTCTTTTTGGTTTGTTCTCGCTTGAATGCACAGATCACGTAGAGCTTCACAGGATGTTGGGAAAGTTTCAAAAGAGAATCTACCATGGATGCGGTATGTACCATCAATTCTTATATCATTATTTTTAATAATCATCAACCATAATTCTCTCTTTGTTATTATTATTATTATTATTATTATTGATAATTTCCTTTGATATGCCTATTTCTAAGGGTGTTTTTTTATTGGAATTTTACAGGAGTAAAAGTCGAAGTGTTGACCATGGTATCACATCACCCTTTGATCTCGAGACCCTCCGGACCAAGGTGGACAACCAAATGGATAAAAACCTCGACAAAGGTATTGTTTTTTCTTGAAATAACAATAACAATCTTTGTTAAAATAAAAATCCATCGGCCATGGAACAGATTTTATTATAATTTAGATTATTTTGTGACATTTTCAGAGTTCATACTAAAAAAAAAAAATTAGTCCACAATAATAATTTATTCGTCCACATGTGTAATTGTTATAGTAAAATTAACGATACAAGGTCTTTAAATTGCAGACGTGATGCAATTTGTTTCTATAATTGCACTGTTTTTTTACTTCATTTTGAAAAATTATCCTTTAAGAATTATAGTGAAAGTTTTATTTTATTCTACATATGTATAATTATTTAAATAGAAAATGTATAATTTGTAGGCGTTGGTAGATTTCAATTTGGTAAGGTCATTATTATCCTTGACTTTGTCTGGGCGTGTATGTGTTTGTTATACTTCCTGCCAACAATTTCTGTTGCGTGAAAATTATTCTAACATTTTTTTTTTTATGTTGATGAGCGATAATAAAATGATGCGTATTTTAACACAAAAACATAGGTGACAAAATATTCCTAAAAATATAATATTTTTAGTAGAATTGAGGCCAAATTTTGCCATATTTCTAAATTATTTTCTATTTTATTCAACAACAGTACCCTTGACCCATCTTTCTGTTAGAAGAAAAATATTGCAAGGTTTATGTGCGATAAATAATCGTCCGATAATTAGTTGAATCTTAATTAATAAAATTGTGATTCACTTTTGTTTACTTCCTTGTATTTTTTTGTGTGCGTATGTAGATATTAAATGCAAATTTCCTTATTACATTCTTCCTTATTGTAATTACAAGTACTCTTTTTTGTTTGCAATAAAATTTACGATTTAAATTAAGATTGAAAATACCACCATTATAGATTTTTATTAAATTATTAAAAGGTCAATTTTATACTCGATATGTTATTGTTTATGTTTCAATGTTATGGTATTATTGATTAAATACATATTATACAGGATTGCTGTTGAAAATATGCCAAATTCGTATGAAACTCCCATTAGTTGGCGGGTGATTCGAATAATACTTCAAGGTTTTTTTGGGGGAATCCCTGGTGAACATTTTAGAAAAATTAGAACCTCTTAGCTCATTTCGGAGTTGGCCCAAAAACGATCACGCAAAATGACTAAAATCCTCCTAACATTGATTTTTTCGTTTTTCTTCATCTTATTCTGTAACAGATGGAAATGTTTCGCATGCAATGGAGAAAAATGAAAAAAATCAATGTTGGAATGATCTACGAGTCATCCTTAATCGTTTTGCATACTGTGCTCGTTTTTGAAAATCCTGACATTGTCCAAAATGATCGTGTTTTGACCTACTTCCCGGTGAGCGGTGAGGTTCTAATTTTGCTAAAATGTTCTCCAGGGGCCACCCTAACAATCCTTAAAGTATTATTCGAATCACCCACCTACTACTAAGAGTTTTATTACGTATTTGACACGTTTGATCTACTTTCTAATACGCACGTTGTGTTATGTTCTACGAATGAAATAAAAAGAATTACAGTACTAAAATATATGTATAATAAATAATATTACAAATTGATCAAACACTAAATGTTAGATTTATTAGTTCAATAACATCTGGCCTTATTTATTTGAATCGTTTCAATTTTATTCCATGTATTTTTATATAAAATTGCTCCATTACTGTCCTAAATTTCTCATTTGTAGTTTGTATCCTTTGAAATTTTTATTAGTAGAAGATTTGTGCAAGATGAACGCGAAACAAAAAAGAGTTTATCTCTCATAATTGATGCAATCAAAGATTAATTTATTCTGAAATTATAATAGCCAAGTTATTCATGAACTTTATCTAAAATTAATTTCCATAAGTTTCCATAATCTGACTTAACGAAGCTTGTATAATTAGAATATGAATTGAATAACTTTTCAACAATATTTTCAAGACGATAAGCTATGTGCTCCGGAAACAGCTATTCTATAATAGTTTTTTCAATGTTACCAGGTCTAAGGAATTTTCCTTTGATTTAGGAAATGTTTACTTCTTCAGGAAAAATGGGAAATTTTAATAGGATTGAAAAGACAGCACGAGTCTGGACGAGATTGCGTTTCGCGACGTAACCGAGTAGGTTAGTTAGACGAGCAAGTGAAGCGAGTTCGGATATTACGTACGAGTTCTCGTCGCGAAACACAATAACGCCCAGGCTCGTGCTGTCTTCTCAATCCTGTGAGAATTCCGAACTTCGCACACTTATATCGAGAATAGCAATTTTAACTTCCTGTACCAAACTATTGAAAAATTGAATTCTAAGGAATTCTTGTTCAAAGTTCTAACAGACCTGGTAATGATGAGTTGTTTACACTTTTTCAAATTGCAAAGTGTGAATGCATTCATAATTTAATTCAAGTATATCAAGTGAAAATCAAAAGATCAATATTTTGAGTAAATAATTGATAATTTGATCATTTTACATTTTCTGCTAATATTTCTATCGATATGTTACAATAGAAATCTAGCGGTTAGTGAAATTTTTAACCTGTTTTTGCAGTTATTTACTGTTTTTCTAAGTAATTGCTTTCAGTTTAATCTGTTATGAAATTGACGAGTCCAGTTTATAGACAAGAAATTGTATTCATTTCTGCCAACATTTACGTAATATTTTTTTCTAATCGGAAAATCATTTAATATAAACAAAACAAAGTAATATAAATAGATGAATTCAAATTATAATCTTCAAATGTATTTTAAATATCAATCAAACTGTTGTTATTATTATTTCTTATTCTATTATTTATCTAAATTTATTTATATCAAGTATAGATATTTAAATATTAAAAAATTTTGATTTAATTTTTTCAAATAAGTTAACTAACCTAAAAAATTGACAATTGCGTACATTTAACCTACCATTATAATATAAATAAACTACTAGACTTATGCAACCAATAATTCATTGTGGTAACACCTGTTGTATAAAATATAGTACCTACAATCACACAATAATTACGTTTTAGTAATGATTTATTTCAAGGACATTTAACAAACATAAATTTTCCCCCCATTGTGAAATTATCTTGAAATATTTCACATTCGTCACCATTTTACAAAATTTTTAGACCAATTTTCCAATATTATTGTTGTTTAATATAAATAATTAAAATAATAATAATAATAATGTTAATTATAATTCAAAATGGATTTCGTTGATAATTATTTCGGACATTCAAAAGTTTACATCAATAAAATTGATGAAGATGATTATGTTGTTGTGTATATTGCTGATATTAGAGGTTATCTTTTTTATTTTTATTTATTTTTTTTATAATTATTAGAAATAAATACATTTTTGTTATATTGATAGATCTTGACGGCTCCAGCAACAGTTTGGCGGAACGTAAAAAAGCCGGTCCACCTCAAAATACTACCACATATACGGTAAGTCCTTTTTTTCTATTTTAATTGTTATCAAATTATTATCAGTCGGTTGCTTTTGTTTATAACAAAAGATCATATATTATTTCTTTGTTTGTGTTTTTTTTTTATGTGATAATAACTATGTTAATAGGGTATATGAGCATTATATACATCTTGTTCCATTTTATTTGATAACATTGTATCTGTTTAAATAAAAATGATTACATCAAATCAAAACAGTAATTGTATTTAAATGAATGGTTGAAAACACGCAATAGTTGGCGAAGTTGTATTTCTTTAATCTATTTTTAAATTTGGAGTGATTTAAATTTTGCGCGGTTAAATATTAGCTTTTTATTGGTTAAAGTCATGTTTACACAGCTTAAAAGTTCTTATTTTTAACAAATTTATATATTAATAGCTTAACAATTCCTAATTGATGGACGTATATATTGTATTATGGGACCTGAACTCTATCAAGAAAATATTTTCGTTATTCTAGCAACCCTCGTTGCATTATAGAGATGAATGCACCCTATTTTCTTATTTTAACCTATACGATATATTTTTTAGTTCATTTTTTAATTCTGTGGTTAAATCTAAGGTTATTTTGATAATGCTAACAATTTTTTAGATATTTTGACGTTTGTTGAAGCTCCTAGGGACGATTTCACCAACTTCAGTTAAGCCTAATGGACACAGTTAAAAACAATCATTGCTATGACTTATTTGTTCGTTAAATTTTAACGGGCGTTGTTGAAATAGATCCTTAGTTATGCAGTGTTGGATTAAAAAGTTCATACCTAAGAAACTATTGCCACCGAAAAGTCAAAATTTTATAAATTTCCATCAATGGACTATCAATCACCTTATATAGTCCAATTGTTAAAAAAAATGTCTATTTGTACTGGACATTTGCAATTTTTATTTATTTATTTATTTATTACCAAAAGCTTTACAAAACCTACAAACGTTTCGTTTTTAAATAGATTTCAAGTGTCAACTAGCAAAAATTAAATTCGTTAATTATAAATACTTAATTTTGATCAGCCGACAGTTAATAGTTATTCATGTTACAAGGACTATAAAGTGAATCATTATGGTATAAGTCTTGAAGTTTATCAGACGATACGAATGCCTAGTCCGATAAAGTGAATAATTATAATCCTCAAATTTACCAGTAGAATTTGGTGATTTATTTTCTTAATAATTTTATCCTGTGTAAATCTGATTTTACTCTCCTCCTGATTTAAAAGGAAGATATATTCTATTCTTTAGAATTGAATTGGAAAGAAAAGAAAGTAAATTTTCATTACTCATTATGTAAGAATATTATTACTCATAATTAGAGTACGTTAGACGTAGCTTGATACAGTCTTTAATGAAGTTACATTTATTTGTGAGACATTTCATTTTACTTTACTTGGAGAATTTTAATTAGATCGTAGAGTTAAAAAATAAGAGTGGATTTTTAATTTATATTAGATAAAATACAGTTAATGTGAATATAATAAGCAAAAAGATTAAAATCATTGTTATTTAGTCAGTTGACTTTAATCTAAATTCTAAATTGTTAAACTATCAGAACTATAAACAAATAAATTATAACATATTGCAAATCCACAGCAAACAGTGTAATTAATATGATTATAATTGAATACCATCAGTGTTATTTGCTTTATAATAATGCCAAATTACATCTGTATTTTAACAAAAATTAAAATTTAGTCTCTTGAAGCTCATTCTATACATGTTTTACAAATGATTGCTTTTTAGTTTGTTTCTTTTAATCTTCGAAGTCTTTTTGTAAGAAATTAATTCAAGCTGTTTTTTTTACCATCTTTCTTGACCTATTTCGTAAACATTGTTTAATGAATGTACAAAGTTCTAGACTTACACTGGAAGAAAAAACTCATTCTGTTCATAAGACTTAACATTTTTACAATTTAGGAAATGTTATTCTATTTTCAAAAATTACTTAAACAGTGAGACGTTTTTGGACTTTCCCTTATAGAGAATTCAAACAATTATTTATTAATTACAGGAAACTAATGAATTACTTGAATCTCTTAAATTAGGTTAATTTATTTGAGTAGCAGGATAGACATAACTGGGTGATTCAGCTAAAACGAAAAGTTCTTATGACAACTCCCATTATTTGGCAAATGATTCGAAAAATATTTCAATATTTTAGTAAAATTAGAACCTTATAGCTCATTTGGAAGTTTGTCAAAGAGGCTCGTTTTCGGTGAGGTCGAGATTTTCAAAAACCAGCTACATACGCAGAACGACTAAGAATAACTCGGAGACCCTCCTAACATTCATTTTTCTCCATTCTAGGAAAAAATGCGAAAAATTCACACCTATTCCAGAATAAAATTGAGAAAAACGAAAAAAATCAATGTCGGGAAGGGTCCTTGAGTCATTCTAAATCGTTTTGGGTGTTTAGTTCGTTTTTTTTTTTTGAAAATCGTGACAGCGTCAGAGAAGAGCGTTTCTTGACCAATTTCCAAGTGAGCTATGAGGTTCTAATTTTGCTAAAATGATCCTCAGTTCAGCTGTCGTTCTATAAATTCTTGAAATATTTTTAGAAACGCTCGCCTAATAATGGGAGTTGCCATAAGAACTTTTCGTTTTAGGTAAGTCACCCAGTATATGTAATTAAAATAATTATTTCTCAAAAGTATTTATGCCAACAGAATCAATTTTTTTTTCAAGTTTCATCGTTTTTCTCATGTATTGTTTTAACATGTTCAAAATATGTGAATCATTTTGCAAAACAATAATAAAAACGAATTATGTAATCGAAGCATTTGTCTCACATTTCATGTTTATAGCAAGATAGGCTATTTAAACTTATATTTCATATTAATATTATTATTATTACGACTAACACAATGAGAAACAACCTCAATTTTCTTCTTTATTAATTCATCTATTTCCGTATTTATTAATTTATATAGTTACAATTTAATAAATTAAGGAAAGTTATTTATATTTTATTCGAGATATAAATAGTTTGGAAAGTTGTTTCTAATTGAAACTAATTTAGAATGATTGAGAAAAATAAAAGAAAAATGTAAAGGAAAAGTTTCAATCTAGTAATAAGTAATTGTTACAAATAAATTACAGGTTGCTGACCGCGACACATTAACATCATTAGCAGCTAGATTTGATACAACCCCATCTGAATTGACCAAATTGAATAGATTAGCTACACCATATATTTTTCCTGGCCAACAATTATATGTACCAATTAGAGAAGTTGCTGAGAATGAATCAGAAAATTCTACACCAATTGAAGAAATACATGATGATTTACCTCTTGAAGAAAAAGGTATAAAAGTTTTAATAAATTTTTATTGAATTTTTTTTTAAAATAGATTTTTTTTATAGAATTGTTAGACAATTTAAGGCCGGTTAGTCCAAAACCAGGTCATGTTGAACGTATTCGAACACCATCATGTAATCAAAGTTCAACAGATGTAGATGAAGAATCGGCTGTATTTCGTGAACGTTTCCTTAAAATTAATGTACGTCATATAACTGATGGTCAAGGTGTTGTTAGTGGAGTATTATTAGTTACTCCAAATGCTGTTATGTTTGATCCAAATGTATCAGATCCATTGGTTATTGAACATGGACCTGAAGCATATGGTGTTATTGCACCAATGGAATTTGTTGTTAATGCAGCTATATATAATGATATTGCTCATATGCGTGTTGGACATAGTGTTGAAAATACAAGTGGTGAAAAACCAGAAATTTATTATCCAAAAAATGAGAATCGTAGCGAAACTGATTCGTTAATGGTTAAAGATGAAACATTTCCTGAATTAGGCAAGTTTTTTAAAAAAGTGGCCAAAATATTTCAACAATTTGTAGGGGAACTATTTTAGTAAAACTAGAACTCCGTAGCTCATTTAGAAGTTGGTCAAAAATGATCGTTTTTGACAATATGGCGATTTTTCAAGACGTAAAATGATTTAGAATGACTCAAGGAGGTCTCCAACATTGATTTTTGTTTTCTATTTTATTCTGGAACAGGTGGAAATGTTTCGCAGTTCGTTATAGAACGCAATGGAGAAAACGAGTCATTTCACGTGCTTTTCTCGCTTTTGAAAATTACGACATTGTAAAAAACGATCGTGTTTTTTTTTTGACCAACTTCAAAATGATTACGTGGTTCTAGTTTTGCTAAATAGTTTCCAGGGTCCTACCGTACAAATGGTTGAATTATTTTTCGAAAGTTCGCCAACTAATAGAGCTTCTATAATAATTGACCACATACAGAGATAAATAATCTTAATTTATATGATTCGTGGAAAACTCCTATAAGTTGGCTAACGATTCGAAAAATATTTCAAGGATTTACTAGAGATTATTTTAGGGAATTTAGAAACTCATAGCTCATTTAGAAGTTGGTCAAAAATCACTCGTTTCTGACGATATCGCGATTTTCTAAAACGAGTATTGCACGTTATTTTATTTTGGAGCCAGAGAAAATCTCTCCCATTTTATGTAGTATGCAATAGGTAAAAGCGAAAAAAAAATGTTGGGAGGGTCTTAGAGTCATTTTTAGTCCTTCTGCGTGTTTAGCTCGTTTTTGAAAATCGCAACATCACCAAATGAGCTATGAGGTTCTAATTTTGCTAAAATGATCTCTAGACACTCGTTTGCCAACTAATAGGAGTCAGGAATCTTACACGAATCGTATGCATTTAGATTTTCATCCCTGTATATAAAAAAAAAACATCCTGGATACAGGTGATTCACATCAGGTGAAAAGTTCTTATGACAACCCATTATTTGGCAAAGGATTCGAAAAATAGTTCAAGGATTTAGACCAGCTGAAGATAATTTTTGCAATATTATAACCTCGTATCTCACTTAAAAGTTGGTCAAGAAACGCTCATTTTGAACAATGTCGCGATTTTCAAAAAAAGAGCTAAACACGCAAAACGGCTGAAAATGACTAGGAGACGCCTCCAACATTGATTTTTTTCGTTTTTTCCATTGCATTTTAGAAAAAATGCCAATTTTGGAGTTATTATAAGTTATTTTGAGTGTTTAGTTCGTTGGTCAGAAACGAGTGTTTTCTGACGATGTTCCAATTTTGCTAAAATGATCTCTAGCTATCCTCCTATAGATCCTTGGAATATTTTTCTAATCGCTTGTCAAATGATGGTAGTTGCCATAAGAACTTTTCATCTGACGTGAATCACCCTGTATTTCCTATGTTCGATTAAATTTAATTTCAATTAATTATTTAGTTACTGGTGACGATGCTGAATCTGTTTGTTCGTGTACAGAACGTGAAGGTGATGCTTTCCCTAAAGCATTTGAACGTGAATTAGTAACACCAACGAATTTAGATGAACCATCAAATCAACATAAAACAGCAGAAGAACGACGAAAAAGTTTAATAGATCATCATTGGGCTATACCATCGAGAGATCGACAATCAATTGATACAGATGAATTACCAACAATTCCATCAACAACAACATTACAACAACAAATCGATGAAGAAGAAAATAATTCAACCAAAGAGAGTTGTCATGATTCAGGAATTGATATTAGAGAGAACAGTATCCCACCTGTAGTACTACCACCTATTCATCCAAAAAAAGTAATGTTTTCATAAATTTTAAATTAATTTCATATTATCGATATGTAAATATTTAAATTTTTTTTAACAGTATAGTGATGCTGATATAGTTTTATCAAAAGACTGGGTACCACCTATAACAATAGCTCCAACACAAGTTACCACAAATGATATAACTGTTAGTCCTGCAAGAAAAAAGACCAATTCTGTATCATTCAGTTTGGATTCTAGTTCTGAACCAGACACAGGTATCCAACAATTATCAACTAGTTGTATGGATTCAAAGGAGGAAATTGAAAAGGCTGATAGTAGGAAAAATAAGGTACATTAACAAAGATAAAAATAATATTTCAAATCAATTTTAAATAATTTTTTTTTTTAGATGTTGAAAAGACTGTCATACCCTCTATCTTGGATGGAGACCCTTGCTGGTGATAAAGAAGATGATAAAGTACCAAATCATCCACATTCGGCTGATGTACACCATTCTTCTGTATTCTCGAAAGTATTCTCAAGGTTAGTTTTAAATCTACAATTATTATCATAATACACTTTTTATATGTTTTGTATTAATAACCGAAAACAATACGTTTAATGCTTTGCTTTAAATATTGATTAATAAACCGAAAATTACGCTACCCAGTTCTCCAATTAATCTGGTGGACTTTGGTACTGGTTTATTCACAAAGACACCATCTGAAGAAAGTGGTGGTTCTGGTGGTGGTGGTGGTGGTTTCAATTCAGCTGGTAGTAGTATTGGTGGCAGTGGTGGTGGATCCTCACTTATTGATTCACCACGTTTAACGCAAACAACAACGACATCAACGATCACAACAACAATAATAACAACGACACTACCAACAGCAACAACAGATTCATCATCATCATCATCAACTTCATCAAGTTTTTTCCCAACAAATATAATTAGTCAAGTTGGTGCATCTGTTGGTGCTGTTGGTGCCTCAGTAGGTGCAATGGGGGCACAAGTAGGGGCATCTGTTGGTGCTACTGTTGGGGCGGTTGGTGCTCAAGTTGGAGCATCTGTTGGTGCTATGGGGGCGACTGTTGGGGCAGTGGGGTATGTTTTTTATTAAAAAAAAACATGCTTAAATGTGGTATTTCAAAGTAAATGTAAATAGACACTATACAAAATGATACAATGACACTTCTATGGGATTTTTTTATTTCACCTACACAAGAACGACAACAATAGTACACAATTTATGCTTCAACAGTAATAGAAACCTATTATTTTTATTATTTTCTTGATACTATTGCTAGATAGCAACAAGTGGGCATGATTATTATGTGTATTTCCTTTTTATTTTTAATTTAATGTTAGATTTTAAAAAAAGTAAACACAAGTGATGTATTTGTTTGAAATTAATTTTCATTAATAAACAGAATTTTTTTTTAAAACTTACAGGCGATCATCTGTGGGTACATTTATTAGACAACCGACTGAATCGAATTCTAAATCAACAAAAGTACCACCACCAAAACTCGATTATAGATCAATGGTATCAGTAGAAGACATGCCTGAATTGTTTGTATCATTTGATAGTAAGTAGGAGTGTTTGTTAATTTTTTTTTATTATTCTTATTATTAATACAACAGTTATACAACAAACAAATACAGTAGCAGTTTTGCACCTGTTGCCTGATACTAACAGCTAGATTAAATTAATATACATTCTTCCATATAGTTGTGCTAATCTGTTTAAAATATCATTAATCAATTATTAATATTATTTAATTATTAATGATTAAATAAATAAATTATTGATAATTGAATAATATGTGCTGTGTAGTAATTTTCTTTTACTAATTATTGTTAATTGCTGCAGTGCGTTCTCCCAATTTTGGGCTAGACATTATTGGTAGGTTTGCATGTATTTGCAATGCATGTATTTTATCTTAATTGCACAAAAAAAAAACAATACTCGAAAATACATAACAAAAGAAATTAAAACTAATTTATTATCATTTATTTTAATTCTCTACAATTATTAATTAATCTATCATCTTATGACTTCTAATTATTATCTTGCTGTCTTTCTATCTTTCTCTTTCTGATATTTATACAGTATGTCCATGGATTGAAAAAAAAATCGATTATTTTATTATTAGTTATATGGTGGAAAATCACTTAATTTATTTGAAAACATTTCAGTTTAAACAGACGATTGATTCAACCTTCACCCTCAATCTTTTATAAGAATGTAAGAGGTTCAAGGTGACATTGTTTTGACGAAATAGACTTTCAAAATAATTTAGATTTAAATTTTTACACTTAAAATTATTGTCATTCTGTGGTTAATTTATGTACATACTGTATAATATTTGAGATAAATTAATATTGTTTTATAATAATGTGGCATTTTCTGTATTATAGAATTAATACCAAGACCGGCTCGTTCATGTGAAGATCCACCATTATATTTACGTTTACGTATGGGTAAACCATTAGATAAACCAATACCACGTTCAACACCATTAATGTCATATGGTAAAAAGAAGATGCGTCCAGAATATTGGTTTAGTGTACCAAAGAATCGTGTTGATGAATTATATAAATTTATTCAAGCATGGTGTCCACATCTTTATGGTGAATTAAATGAAGAACAGGTAGGTGTTATTATTTATTAATAAAATCTATAATAATCAATTACATTTCGTTTATAAATGAAATTAAAAAATAAATTACAAAACTTGTTTAATAACGATAACAACTAGTAATATAAGTGGGAAACTTGTACGTAATTTTATTTAATGATAGTTAATTTATGCAATTCTATGCTGCTGAATTTTTTATATTGTTTTGGTAACATTGTAGGTTTTTAATGAATAACTACTATTACTTGTCCAGGTCCAGAATTCGATTTTTGTTCGGTTATTGTTCGATACTTTTATTATTCCATTCAAAACACAGTACAATAATCGAGGTTGTAATTAAATTGTTTCTAGAACTGGAAAAAGAGGAAATGATTATTTTGTCAATCTATTTTTGTGATCTGTTTTTTTATTTATTTTTATTTTTTTGGTAGATAAAAGCACGTAATTTTACATTGATCGAAATGGATACGGAATTATGGAATGAAGAACCAACACCATCAGCCAGTCGTCATGGTAGTCAAGATGGTGAAATTACAGATATTACTAAAGAAAGTTGGGAGGTATGTGTTATTCATTATTATTATTATAAATATTATCATTTAATAAATAATTATAAATGAACGATTGGTGAGCAAATAACTAAATAAATGAATAATTAATTAAATTAAAAAAAATATTGATGAATATATACTGAAATTTAGTTGTTTGTGGATATAGCTGATCAAGGCCCCATATGCTAAGATCTACAACATCATCAAGACGCAGACTATGTCAGCAGACGACAGTGATGAGGTGATTGACACCTGCACTACACATTGCCACACTGTTTTCTATGTCCGTCTGCCCTCTTTATTAGGAATACGAAACAATAAATAAAATTAAACAACTTCCATGTATTTTAAATCATTTGCAATTACAATTAAGACCTTCAAAATACCTGGAAATTGTTTGATTTTCTATGTCAACCGATACATAATAATAATAATAATAATAATAACAACAAAAAATACAATTTACACACAGTAGTGGCTTTATTTTAGACTAAACTTGATGTTTGATGTTAGATTTTTTATTTTTAGTTTCTTTATGTTTGACATTTTAGAAGACCCCCTATTAGTTTCGTATATGTTTCATCTATCCTTTATAAATTTGTACATAAAGAGATTTGATTAAAATACAGCTTTTTTGCCTGATTAGTTATAACTTTGATTATTAAAATTTACGTGTAAATACAAACACCACAAATGAATATCGAGAAATGCCGTATAATATATAACGGACTATTTAAATTAGGTATATTGTTTTTGTTGTAAAAGTTACAGTTATAAAAATAACTTTTATTTTTTAACTCTCAATTTTAAACTAGTTGCCAATTTTGTTTCGTATATTTACTATTGAAAATTATTTTTAAAGCTTCAATTTTTCAAAAAAATCGTGTGGTGCATCATTTATGTTGCTGCCATGTCTTTTGTATTATTATTAAATTATTACTTATTGTTTTAATATAATTTGTATTGTTTATTTAGGTATTACCAATGTCAGAGGAATATCGACGGGCATTCCATTTATCAGCTGCACCATCATTGGATGTTGAATTAACACCACCTGATCTAATTGGTACAACTGAAATATTAACAGATGCTCATCGTGAAGCATTATGTCGACATTTACCAGCTAGAGCTGAAGGTTATCCATGGACATTAGTATTTAGCACAAGTCAACATGGTTTCAGTCTTAATTCAATGTATCGTAAAATGTATAAACTCGAATCACCTATTTTACTTGTCATTGAAGATACTGACAATAATGTATGTCTTTTAATTGTTTTAATTGAAAATTGTAATTATTATTATTATTATTATTTTTAAAGGTATTTGGTGCTTTAACATCGTGCGCCCTTCAAGTCTCTGAACATTTCTATGGAACTGGTGAATCGTTATTATTTAGATTTACACCTGAATTCCAAGTATATAATTGGACAGGTGAGAATTTATATTTTATTAAAGGCAACAATGAGAGTTTAAGTATTGGTGCTGGAGATGGTAAATTTGGTTTATGGTTAGATGGTGATTTATATTTAGGTCGTTCAGAAACATGTAAAACATATGGTAATGATCCATTAACGCCTAAAGTTGATTTTGTTGTCAAAACACTCGAATGTTGGGCATTTATTTCAAGTTAATTCAAATTATTTTAATGTTTCTCAATTGTATTTTAAAATATTGTTTTGTTTAATTTTATTATTTGTTAACAAAACAAACAAGAAAGAACCAAACAAAATATCAAAGTGATTTCTATAGATGAAAGTACTGATTATTTTTATCACAATTTTCGTTTTATTAACAAATAATTGTATTAATCTGATAGGAAAATTACATGATAGTGATTGATAAACAAAACGAAAAAACGAAACAAAACAAAGAATAACAATTTGAGATCATTTTAGAGGAGAGCTTTAGACGTAGTTAAGAACACTACCGCACAACTATTAAAAAAAAAAAAGCTTAATTAATACTAGTTATAACGACTGCCGTTCACTTTTTCTACAATTTTAAATACCAAATTCAAAAAAAAGAACCAATTTTATTACACTTTTGTAAAACGATTTCTACTATTAAGGAATGTGCCTGTTTCATTTCCACTTGTATTTTCATAGCTTACTAGTCATTTTTTAAGTATATACTATACTACTATTATTATAATTGTACCTATCTATTATTATTATTAATATTATTGTTATTTTAGTCATTAAGTGAATGGCGGTTCGATTGTTGCATAGTTATTATAGTGTCATTCTATGTTGCTTAGCTTACAACGAATGACCAGCGTATAGCGGTGTTCTCTTTGTGTTTAATTATATCAAATATTATTATTATTATTAATCAATGAATATGATGAATTACGAAAATATAACTAGCAGAAGAAGACAAAGATGATTAAAGAGATTTATCCATGCAGCCCAAGGTTCAAGATGTATGATTGTGTTGTAGCAATTGTGTTTGGAGGTCATATTGGCTGTAGTTTATGTCTATATGTCAATTAGGTGCGTATAGAACACGCCATATCAGTTGTCAATTTAATGATTTTAATGTTTAGAGGCTGTTTAAGGCGGACTGCAGGTTTTTTGTACCGTTTGTCTTATTATTGTTAAATGTTTAAATATTTAAAAATTATAATAAAGAATAATAACAGTTTTTTTAGCTGTCTCAGTTTGAAAATTATTATATGCCTGTTATTAATAAATTTATAATTGATGATGATGATAAATAATACGTTCTCAGCTTCTTAGCATCAAGCGGCAGTCCGTACATATTTAATTAGATTAGTTTTGATGTCTAAGTTGTGTACTATAACAATTATCCCAGATATTTATCTGTAAAAATAAGAATGAAACTGTATATAAGATTAATAATAAATAGATTCTAACAGATCTCGGAATTCATAAAATCACCTTGTCTTCTCTCAATTGCGCCAATGTTCATCAATGATATTTGATTAACAGAGTTTTAGATCAAGGTGAGCAATGCAATCAAAACGTATGGCGTAACTTGATGCGGTCTTCAGTAAACTTGACTGGTTTTGCTCACTAATTACTTAATTAGGCACAACGTCCGTTTTTATTTCATGACTCAAGAACCTTCATGAAATGTTTTCTAAAATGCTTGGGGTTTCATTGAAGGCTTACTCACAATAAAAATTGGACTCGTAAAGTCTATCAAGCAACAACAACTAGTTTCAAACATAGCCATATTTTTCTTTATTTGTTGGTTCTAATCAACAATTATGATTTAATTATGTAAATATGCATTTGAAAAGTCCCACTATAAAAGTGTATTGTTAGTTGCATATAGCAATTTTTAGTTTAGTTCAAATTGTCCATAATCAGTACCAACTTAAAAACGAAAACAGTTCCTAAACTGACTGTCCGAATAGTTTGACGGCTGAAGTTCACTGGAGGGTCAGGGGCGAATTTAAACATAATAATTATGGCTCTTTCCAGATTATCCATCAGTCGTATGACTGATGTGACAAAGTTGTTATTAAACACGTATCGGCAATCATTAAATCCAAAATACGGAGCAATGGTGAGTTGATCATAATTGATTCAAACTACACACTGTTATGTCATCAATCATCAATCAAAATTCAAATTAAATGCCGCACATATTTTTATATATTATCATATAAGATTTTTTTTTAACCTATGGATGATTCTCAGTCTTGCAGCGGTAGCTGTGGTAGTGGAGGTGGTGGTGGTTTTCGCATAGAACGTGACACATTCGGTGAGTTACAAGTACCGAATGATAAATATTATGGGGCCCAAACGGTGCGATCCACTATCAATTTCCCAATTGGTGGTGAATTCGAACGGATGCCGGTAATGTTCACTAATTAAGAAAAATTGATTGATAACTAATTAAATAACTATTCTTGTTTCACTATCAAAGTATCCGGTAATCACTGCAATGGGTATTTTGAAAAAAGCCGCAGCTATTGTTAATAAAGATTATGATTTAGATCCGAAGATCTCTGATGCTATATCACAAGCCGCCGATGAAGTAATTTCTGGTAAATTGTATTGTGATCATTTCCCATTAGTTATCTGGCAAACCGGTTCAGGAACTCAAACTAATATGAATACAAATGAAGTAATTAGTAATCGCGCTATCGAGATACTTGGCGGTGAATTAGGCTCGAAAGATCCGGTCCATCCAAATGATCATGTCAATAAGAGTCAAAGTAGTAATGATACGTTTCCAACAGCTATGCATATTGCTGTTGCATTAGAAATCCATCATACATTGATGCCAAATTTGAAATTATTACGTTGTTCGTTAGATAAGAAAGCAAAAGAATTTGCTGATATTATAAAAATTGGCCGAACGCATACACAGGATGCTGTACCATTAACATTAGGTCAGGAATTTAGTGGATATGTTCAACAAATAGATTTTGGTATCGAAAGAGTCAATACAACATTGCCTAGATTGTATATGTTGGCATTAGGTGGTACAGCTGTTGGAACCGGTTTGAATACACGTAAAGGATTTGCTGAGAAATGTGCCGCAAAAATTGCCGAATTAACTAAATTACCTTTTGTAACAGCACCAAACAAATTTGAAGCTCTAGCCGCACATGATGCTATGGTTGAAGTCTCTGGGGCTCTTAACGTACTTGCTGTATCTTTAATGAAAATCGCTAATGATATCAGGTGATTTTTTTATTTATTTAATAAACACCACGTCATTCGAGATAAATAAAAAATTATGTATTTATTATTACAAGTTTGTTATCTAAATGTCAACATTCTTACAATAATTTCGCAATTATAATAAAATTAATTCAACAGGTTTCTAGCATCAGGGCCTCGTTGTGGATTAGGTGAATTGACACTACCAGAGAACGAACCGGGCAGTTCTATAATGCCAGGAAAAGTAAATCCGACCCAATGTGAGGCGATAACAATGGTTGCAAGTCAAGTGATGGGCAATCATGTTGCTGTTACAATCGGTGGATCCAATGGACATTTCGAATTGAATGTTTTCAAACCAGTAATGGTTGCAAATGTATTACGTTCGATTCGTTTACTTGGCGATAGTTGTAAATGTTTCACAACACGTTGTGTTGATGGTATTGTAGCTAATCGGGAACGTATTGAAAAGATATTGCATGAAAGTTTAATGTTGGTTACCGCTCTAAATCCACACATTGGTTATGATAAAGCAGCAACAATTGCTAAGACAGCCCATAAAGAGGGTACAACATTAAAAGAGGCTGCATTGAAATTGGGCTATTTGACTGAAGAACAATTTAATGAATGGGTGAAACCTGAGGATATGTTGGGCCCAAAATAAACACTCAAATAAATTCTCATATTTGTTTTAATATAAGTCTTTGATAAAATAAATTGTTTCCTAATTTGATCTTTTGACCTTTTTTTTTGAAAGTTTCGATAACGGATTAAAATTCTCTTATTATTCCATTTCAAATTGCTGTGACAAAATGTTGAAACGATTACTGAAACCTGTATTTTGTAATGTGAAAAATTATAGTACGAAAATTGGTATAGTTGGGGCGCCGTTTGAATATGGACAACCAATTAGCGGGGTGAGTCAAGGACCGGCCGCTTTACGTGATGCGAATCTAATTCAACACATTGCAAATATACGTAAGTTACACGATTTCATAAACGTATTAGCGAAATTATGGTCGATCAAACTAGACTTGGCCGAGCTTAAAATAGCAGAAACTACAAATCTTGTTTTCCAATTTCATAAATTTAGGATCGAGTTCTCTTCCCCTACTTAAGCTTGTCTTAACAAGACATTGGCTTGAATTGACCTAAACGACATTTGGTTGGGAACCTCTACATGAACAGACCTTCGCCCAAATGTGTTAAGCCAAAGTCTTGGTAAGACGAGCTTAAGTAGGAGAAGAAAAATTGGGCCTTATTTTGTAAGGAGTTTCTCCAGTTTCAAGCAGGGCCGCCAAGTTATTTAGCGGGTCCCGGGGAGAGCCAGTCTTTGCGGCCCCCACCCAACCTTATAATGATATACATAGTGTCATTCACTTTGACCGTCTCTATCAAAATAATAAAGCAATTCGAAAAATATTTTAAGGATTTTTAGGGTAGTTTCTAGAGAACATTTTAGCAAAATTTGAACCTCGTAGCTCATTTGGAAGTTAGTGAAAACCGCTCGCTTTTGACAATTTCGTGATTTTCAGTAATCAACTAGACACGCAGAACCAGGGCTGGAGAGCTGGCCTGAAATAGGCTGAACTCCGCTCTGGCTCCGGAGATACAGCATATCCAAGCTGTTGCTCTAACTCCTAACGTTCTATGTGATATTGATGACAATAGGGAAAGTGCAGTCGGTAAGCAATTCAAATAATATTTGAAGGATTGTCGGGTAGCCCCTGAAGAATATTTTGAAGCATGTAGAACCCTATAGTGCTTTGAAGAGTGAGCGTTTTATACATAGCGGTACTCTTTATAACATATTATGAAAAAAGTCAAATAATTAGGATTCGGAGCCAGTAGGAGTTTTAAGGCACCCAGCTCCAGCTAAGGCTCCTCCAAAATTGGCCAGTTCCATGACTTCGAGCTCTGATTTCGGCTCCACAGCCCTATGCAAAACACTATAGAATGACTCTAGGATCTTCCCAACATTGTTTTTTTTTTGCTTAATTCTCCACAGTATTCTACAGAATATGCAAAAGATTGCCACTTGTTCCAGAAGAAAATGAAAAAAAGCTAAAAAATCAATGTTGAGAGGATCCTCAAGTCATTCTAAGTCGTCTTAAAAGTGCAACTGGTTGGTAAATATCTCGCCATCATCAGACATGAGTGTTTTTTTGACCGATTTTCAAAAGAGTTACAAGGTTCTAATTTTGCACAAATGTTCTCCAAGGACTACCCAATAAATGCTTGAAATATTATTCTAATCGCATTATTATTTTGATGGAGACAGTCAAATTGTATACGTACAGGAAAGTGTTTAGGGGGATCGCTAGAGATTATTTTAGCACAATTAGGACCTCGTAGCTCAACTAGCAGTCAGTCAAAAAACGCTTAGTATGTTTCAAAAATGAGCCAAGCACGTGAAACGACTAAAAATGACTCGTACCCGCTCTCAACATTGCTTTTTTATTCATTTTTCTCCATTGTATTCTAGAACACATTACAATGTATTGCACTTTCTCCAGAATGTAATGGAAAAAAAAAATTACAAAATCAAACTTGGGAGTGTCTTCGAATCATTTTTAGTCATTTTGCGTGTTTAGCTCATTTTGAATATCGTGACATTTGAGCGCTTTTGAGCACTTTCCAAATGAGCTATGAGTTTCTAATTTTGCTAACATGCTCTTCAGAATTATTATTCGAATCGCATGCTAACTATAGCAGGAATTTCACTATATAGAATTGACCACATTTAAAACAGACACGCGGTATACAGAGTTATTCACGTCGGACGAAAAGTTCTTATGATAACTTTCATTGTTTGTCGAGTGATTCAACAAATATTTTAAGGATTTATAGGGTAGTCCTTGAAGATCATTTTAGAAAAATTAGAGCTTCGTAGCTCATTTGGAAGTTGTTTAAAAAACGCTCGTTCTCGACAAGGTCGCGATTTTCATAAATGAGCTGAACACACAAAACGAATAACAATAAGAACGACTCGGAGACCCTCTCAGTATACATTTTTTCGTTTTTCTCCATTGCATTAAAAAAAAAATGCGAAACATTTTTACCTGCTCCAGAATAAAATGGAGAAAAACAATATTGGAAAGATCCTCGATAAGTCGTTTTGCATGTTTAGTTCGTTTTTGAAAATTGCGATTTTGTAAGAAACGAGCGTTTTTGACCAACGTCCAAATAAGCAACGTGTTCCTAAATTTTTGAAAGATTTTTCGAATCGCCGGCTCATGGGAGTTGCTGTAAGAACTTTTCGTTCGACGTGAATAACCCCGTAGATAAAATTTTGAAAAATCCAAAAGTTTACTTATTCTTATGGCAACTTTTCGAAGTACTTAAAGTTGAGATTTGTGCTGAACAAATTTCAAAGAAAACATTCTCTGAGCCTGAGGAAAAACTGAGAGTTTTACGTTCAATTAAAAGTTTGCAATTAATAACTTGCCCGAAAGCCTCAACTTTGTGAAATTGTTTTTGCTTTATCTGTAGTTTCTGATGCTTTAAACATGAGCTAATCAAGCGGAACTTGATTTACTAAAAATGTAAAAAAAAAAAAACAGGTCCAGAGATGGATGTGAAGGATTATGGTGATGTGCAGTACACTATCGATGATACAGTATTAAAACAACAAATTCCTAATGTTGACATGAAATTATTCGCGCATATGGCAGCTGGTAATTTAGCAGTTTCTAAGAAAGTCCAACAAGTTATTAAAGACGGCCGTCAATGTATCACATTAGGTGGCGACCATTCAATTGGTAATAATCTAGTCGAAAATGACCTTGTGAAACTTTTACAAATTCATTTGAATAAAACATTATATAAATTTATATATTTTCTAGTTGTTGGTTCAATTGATGGCCATTTACAAGCTAAAAACAACAATATTTGTTTATTATGGATAGATGCTCATGCTGATTTAAATACAAACACAACATCACCTAGTGGTAATATCCATGGAATGCCTTTAGCGCTATTAGTGAAAGAATTAGCTGATTATTGGCCGTATTTACCTGGAATGGATTGGCAAAAACCTGTACTATCATTGAGAAATGTCGCTTATATTGGTTTACGTTCAATTGATTCATATGAACGTTTAGTTATCGAACAATTCGGCTTAAATGCATTTGGTATTGAATATGTTGAAGATTATGGGGTTAGTGCAGTTATTAAAATGGCATTAGAACGAATCGATCCGAGACAAGAGCGCAGTGTACATTTGAGCTTTGATATTGATGCCTTGGACGCTTTGGAAGCACCCAGTACAGGAACTGCGGGTACATTTCAACTTAATCACTAATTCATTATTTTAATCGTAATCATTTTAATTAGTTAGAGGCGGTTTGACGCTACGCGAAGGCATTCATATTGTTGAAGAGATCCACAAAACTGGCCGATTAAGTGCTATGGATTTAGTTGAAGTCAATCCGCATATTGGTGATAGGAATGATGTCAAGAAAACTGTAGAAGCTGCTATTCATATAATTCAATCCGGTTGTGGTTATCATAGACGTGGTTTAATACCTTATGGAAATGTTACATTACCATTACCGCAATAATATTTGAAGGAGAAAATCAGAAAAAAATAGGATAGCCTTTTCTGCAAGTCATGATAATTACAGTTTAGATATTTTACACGAATGGTATATTAATTGGAATGCCCTTGCGAATAGTTGACAGTTCAAGAACAAATTAACACTTTCACACTTTTACCAATCGCTATTCGATTAATGACTCGTTTTTTCTAATACTTAGAATCTTTATTAGAGAAATAATTATTTATTAATTAGTAGATAATACAACTGGATAAATTAATGAATTTTGATTTTTTGTGTTGGTTGTCTGGCCCAGAAAGTACCACCGTCTTCGGCAACAGTAGCGCTAAATTTTTTACACACCAAACAATTATAAAAAAGTTATAACAAGAGAAAAAAACTTACAATATTTGGTAGTTTCCAGCCTGTGCAGGAGCTCTCCATTTCAATACGAGGTCATTTTTCTCGACTGAATTCTTATGTGTAGCTGCACTCTATATGAAAAAAAATCATCATTAATAAATTCATTTTAAATTAGAAAATAATTAAAATTTACCCCAACAGTTCCATGACAATTGATTGCTTTAACATATCGATCATCATCGCTGATATTGAAAGCACCAACGGCTTTATCACCGTCGCGTACTTGTAATAAAAATCCTTTAAACGGCTTCTTACCGGCGATTTTAATCTCGATCAATTCGTTCAATTTTGCTTCTTTTTTGTTAACAGTAACACTGTACGGTAATGGTGATTTTTGGGGTTCAACTGGATGTTTTGGGGTCATATCATCACAGACGGTTTCCGGGGCGCCGGCTGAATACCCCCAACTGATTGCGACTAAACCAGCAAATACCAAAAGGGTTGACTTTATCATTCTGTAATTTAATCAATATTAGCTGTATTAAATCTTAAAGGTACACAGTGGAAATGAAGACTTACTTTGTCCCTGTTGATCTCTTCTTTAGATCGAAGCTGGAACTCTATTGAACTGGGAATCTTTTTGATTGTGGATTTACTTTCAAATAGTAGAATACAAGTAGAGAGGGGGGAATTAATATTTTTATAAAACAAACTATTGTATTAAATATGAATAATTTAACATGTTATTATTACTTATTTTAATTTTGACTAATCTACATTGTATTTTGTTAAGATAATTACATTTCGAGTTTTTTGTGAGTTGTTTGTTTCAAGTAAAAACCCTTTCGTGAAAGGAAGTTACATTAAAAGACCGTGTCAAGGAGAATATTTTGCTTCCACTATATTAAGAATTATCTGATAATTTACGGTCTAAAGATTCGGTTTTTCGATTATTTAAATGATTTTTTTTAACAAAAACATAATGAAAATCAACCTCGAATTTGTTCAATGAATTTTCTTTTATAAACATTTCCATCAACCTTTATGTAAATTCAAACGGTGTCAGATTATGAATTCATTACAAAAAGATTACGCAATAGTCTTTGGAGAGACAACTTTCACACACACACACACACTATGTAATTTATTAATCTGATTATAATTAGGTAACGTCTTCGAGATTGATTATCAATTATGCTTTGTTTTTTGTACAATTTATAGAAAGGGAAATCAGGTTTTCGTATGGCAATTTCACCAAACTGACTTGTATTTATTTATTTGTATTTCAATTATAATACACGATGTTTTAACAGATACCAACGTAATGTAGAGCAGTTCTGTTCGTTGACAATCAAAATGATTAATTCAATAAATTCATCGAATTAATTAAAAAAGAATTCAAGGGCCTTTTCTGGTAAATATGTTGATTCAATGTGCGAAAATTGTTAATTTTCAAACACTAATATCTCGCTTATTTTTTAAGGTATTGTAAAAAGTAAAAGTGCGTTGCATAGAGCGTTTCAAGGTGCATGTTTTAAAGCTTTCTATTTTGCAAAAATGTGATAAAATTCTGAATGCTAGAGGAAGCTCTTGGACACTATTTTTTTCGCACACTTTCCTCTATAAATAGCTTAAACTTAGTCATTATTATTGATTTTCAATATGTATTAGGTGAATTTAGATGGCAAATTGAAAGAGCTTTCCAAATCTTTAAGAATTTTCTAGATATGTTTATTTTTCCGATAACTAAACATTAAACAAAAAAATTGTGTATAATTTTAAAGAGACAGAAAGATACTGCTGTATTTGGGAAGTTGATTTTTCATCTATAATTTACAGCTTTAAAATTAATTAATTTGCCTCTTGATTGAGATGAAAATGTCGTCAATTTTATCTACTTTCCTGGCCATATCATTAAAAGTGGAAAATATGTGAAAATCTTCTATATTTTCATTTTTAAGTCGACCATGTTTGTGTTGTTATCTTTGTTGTGATTTAGTCTTCAGTTTACCGATAGATCTGGTACACTACCACAAACAGTGGCGAAACTACAAGTGGGTCCCTGCCCACCCATAAATCATCTTTAAAAATTTCTATGAAACACGTTTTTATAAAATGTATAACACGACATATGTATTTACGTTTTTAACGTGATCGATTACAGAGGACGAGTCAAAAAAATTGCTTTGTTGAATGAGGTGCCCACCCAAAATTAAGTTAGTCCACCTAATGACTCACCCTAAAATTTGATGTTAGTTCCGCCACTCTCCACAAACATGGTCGACTAAAAAAATGAAAAGATAGACAGATATTCAAATATTTTCCATCATAATGTTATGGTGGTGAAAGTAGATAAAATTTCCGATACTTTCATATCAATTATAAAGCAAATTAATTGATTTTATTAGCTGTAAATAACTGGTGAAAAAGGGGGTTCAAAATTTCCTTATAACTCACTGAATTTTCTAAATTTCATTTTAAGCGAGCTTCATATCCTTTTCCCTTATATATACTTTCCAAAAACAACTCTTTGTCTTTAAAATTATGCACAGCATCACTGTTGGATTTTTTAAATTTGCTCCAGTTATCGGAAAACTAACAAACGTATCGGGAAAATTCTTGAAGATCTGGAAAGCTCTTTCAATTTGCTTTTTAAATCACTTAATAAATATTGGATATCAATAATATTGTCTAACTTTTAGCCAGTTATAAAAGAGAATGTACCAAAAAAAAAACAGGGCCAAAATTTTTCTCTGTCGTTCAGAATTTTATCACATTTATCAAAAATAGAAAACTTCAGACATGCACCATGAACTGCTCTATCCAACGCACGTTTACTTTTTACAATATCTCAAGAAACAAGCAAGTGATCTATGTTTAAATATTGATAATTTTCGCACGCCGAATCGACAAATTACCCTCAATGAGAATGTCTAAAGAAGTACAACTTCTTCTTTTAAGTAAAACCATAAAAATCAAACTGATAACTAAATATAAACGTTAAAATAATAGAAAAACAAAAAGAAAATTAAATCAACAGAATTTCCACCTATTTCCACATTCATTACACAATACAAACGTAGTCATCGGTTCATCAGCTGATCGTGTTTGTACTTGATTATATGTACAATTCCTCTTTTTACATTTACCACATTTTAATAAATCAGTTTTTGTACCTTGATTAGTTGCTAATTGGGCATCATTTATTGCTTCTTTTGTAAAACGTTCACGTAATTGTTTAATTTCATCATTTGCCATTTCTTCAGCTGTCATTGTAGCTAAACGACTTGCCGGTATTGCACCAATACGAAAATTTGTACGTAAATTTGGATTTTTTAAATCTTTTAAATTTGCAATACGTGAACGTACACGATTCTTGTAACGCATATCTGTATTTTTAAATTCTTGATAGATTGCCTCTTCTAATTCTTCAGCTAGATCTTCTGGAGTGGCGCAACCTACATATAATAAACATTAAAAAATTAGACACATTTTTACTATGTTAAGTATCAAGAAATATTCAACCTTCAAATTCATCACCATCACATCTTATTGCAGCCGCTAACATTTCTCGACATTTCAATCGTACAGCATCTGTTGTATTTGAACTAGTTGGTGGGAATTGATTTGGCAATTTTCTATCTTTATCCCGACTATCGTCACGACGTTCATCTCTATCTTTCTTCGATTTTGTTGTAGATGATGGTGTTGTTGTTGTTGTAGTTGAATTTGTCATTGATGTTGTTGAACCAGACGATTCTTTAGAATTCAAAAATTTCTTCCAATTTTTAATCAATGTCTTCGATAAACTTATAACCTCATCATCTTTGCTTGATTTACGTAAAGCATTAACCGTCATACCAATACGCGTCTTTGTTAATACTTCCAAATTTATATTTAACGTTTGTAATGCTTTCAATAGATCCAATGCCTGTTCTTGACCCTACAAAAACAAAGTTTTTTAAATTTCCCGCTAAAGCAATTAGACTAGAAAAAAACAATCGAATCGAATTGACAATAATTCTAATCAATTGATATCGTTCATTAATTATCGTTAATTAGTGTAAATAACCCAAAAATTGTTGTATTTATAGTAATCAGGACGAAAACCTACACTTCCATCTTCTGACGTCATTTTATTAAGTTTCTTCTGTATTCTAAGAACTTGCTCTTCAACACTCATCCTGTTTTATATAAATAATCAACACCAATTTGTATTTTTTCCCAGAAAAAGAACAAAATTTTATAAAAATTCTAGTAATTTTCGTTGATTAGAAAGACGCTTCCTCCTCCACGATTCCACAGCAAATCTAGAGGGACGAGGAACAATCGACAAAGGACAGTGTCGCCAAACTTACCAGTCCTCTTTCCGTAGACAATCAATCGAATTGCAAAATTTCAACGAATTTTTTAAATATCACAACTAATTTCGTAAATAGAATACACACAACGTGATTAAAATTGATAATCAATTAGTTTTAATAAAAAAACAAGCCCAAATTTGTTATTATTTATAATATCCACCTTTTGTAGCCCATTGAGTGAAAATTTAAATTAAGTTATTTCAATTATTTAAGAATCGTTCAATAATTGTATAATTACGATTAATGACACTACAATCATCAACTTTCAACAAAAATCACGTTTTATTGTAAAAATTTTAGTGATGGATTAACTTTTTAGATCGTAGAGACAAGCCGGCAACATTGAAGCCGGCTAATGAGCGATGCGCAATGTCAAAACAATGCTGCCAACAAATTTCAAATTGTAAAATACAATATTTCAATTAATTACTGCATATATTTATTGGCTAATAATAGCAAATAATAGTTTTATTTTAATATAGGTAATTTCGTTAAAATCGCGGTTTATTTGTGTGTTTTTAATAAATAATTTATTGTATTTTAGCCGAATAATGTTGGTATTGTTGTCGTCAAATGTCAAATTTAAATGTCACATTGTTCTAACCTTAATTGATTTTTGTAAAATTCTTTTAAGATTTAAATTTTTTTAAATAATTTAACAAATGTGTACAGTGATTACAGAATGTATAGAACAATTACGAATTTAATCAATACTAAAGTAAAATTATCAGAACGATTTATTCTACCGCAAGTACATTGTGATTATCAATATTAATTATCATGTTATTATTATAATTTTTAGATAATTTCTCGTTATTCTATTAAGAATTCATTACGTAAATTAACAAGTAGTACGAAATCACAAAGTGTTTATTTAGTTGATGAAGACCAAAATGTAACAAATAACGTTAAGAATAAAGTTAATAAATATACGGAGAGAACGTATACTTGTGGTGATTTAAGACAGGATAATATTGGCGAAACTGTAACTTTATGTGGTTGGTTAGAGTATCAACGTATGAATAAATTTGTGGTCGTACGCGATAGTTACGGAGAAACACAACTTTTGATTAAAGAAACTGTATTTGATTTATTACTTCAATTATTATAGATTAATATATTTATTTTAGGATACATCAACACAAGAAATTTTGGAAACATTACCATTAGAATCAATAATAAAAATTTGTGGTACTGTATTGTCACGTCCATTAAATATGCGTAATGCTAAACAAAAAACTGGTGATATAGAAGTATTAGTTGATAAATTTCAAGTATTAAATTATGCTAAAACAAATCTACCATTTAATATACGTGAATATCAGAAAGCTAAAGAATCATTACGTATGCAATATCGTTATCTAGATTTACGTTTTCCATTCATGCAACGTAATATACGTGTACGTTCCGAAATGTTGATGAAAATGCGTGAATTTTTAATAAATAAATGTGGTTTTGTTGATGTTGAAACACCAACGTTATTTAAAGCTACACCGGGTGTAAGTTTGAATTATTTAAATTTTAATATTAGGAAATATTATTAGAAATCTTTCTTAAAAAAAAAATAGGGAGCACAAGAATTTATTGTTCCAACCAGATTTCCAGGTGAATTCTATTCATTAGTACAAAGTCCACAGCAATTTAAACAAATGTTAATGGCTGGCTCAATTGATCGGTAATTGATATTAAAAAATCGTAAATTATTACTACTATTGTTGAAATTTAGATATTTTCAAATAGCTAGATGTTATCGTGATGAAAGTTCACGTTCTGATCGACAACCGGAATTTACACAGCTCGATATTGAGATGTCTTTTACGAATTTTGATAATATTTTAAAATTAATTGAAGATTTGTTATCGTACTCTTGGCCGAAATTTTTGGATCCAATTACAAATAAATTTGATAGAATTACTTATAATGATGCAATGGAATTGTATGGAACAGACCAACCGGATACTCGGATAGATTTTAAAGTAAATACAATTACGACTTTTAAGGGGCCTGTGGACAAATTACTCGATTCGGTGTATGAAAATCGCCAGTTTTCAAACATCCATATCTCGCTTGATTTTTAAGATATTGTAAAAAATAAATGTGCGTTGGATAGAGCATTTCAAGGTGCTTTATTTATTAAAAAAAATTGATAAAATTCTGAGTGGAAACTATTGGGCCCTGTTTTTTTCGTACATTTCCTTGTATAACTGGCTAATTTTGAAGCAAATTAAACAATCTTACTAGTTCTAAATAATAGGTGAAAGGGAGATTCAAATTTTCCGTGAAACTCACTTTATTTTTAAAATAAGATTTTAAGAGAGCTTTATTACATCAGCTTTAAAATTATGCAAGATATCAATGTTGTTGTTTTTTTAATTTTCTTCAGTTATCGGGAAAATTCTTGAAGATTTGGAAAGCTGTTCCAATTTGCTATCTAAATCACTTCATAATGATTGAAAATCAATAAAAATGGCTAAGTTACAGCCAGTTACAAAGGAAAATGTACGTAAAAAAACAGGGTCCAAGAGTTTTCTCTGTCATTCACAATTTATTACATTTTTCCAAAATAGAAAGCTTCAGAACATGCACCTTGAAATGCTCTATCCAACGCACTTTTACTTTTTACAATACCTTAAAAAATAAGCGACATATTGGTGTTTGAAAATTAACAATTTTCGCACGCCGAATATTTATCTTGGGAGCCCTTTATGCCTAAATGTAATATTTTTGCATTAATTTTAGTTGCAAAATTGTACAGAATTGTTGAGTTTGAATCAAAAATTGTGCAATTCATCAAATTTTGTAGCTTATTGTCTAATTTTCCCACAACAATATGCTAATTTACCGAAAAGTTTAAAAGAAAATTTTGTTACAATATCAAAACAATATCCATCCGTCCATTTAATACAAAATAAAATTATAAATCGTAATGAATGGGTAACGAAAATTTCAAAATTATTAACAGAACAATTAGCTGAGAAATTTTTTGCTAATTTTAATCTAACTGATGGTTGTGTCTTATTTTTAGCATACGGTGATAAAAAACAAACAGTACGTTGTTTTATTTAATGTAATCGATTTAATACAAATAGTGGTGTTTTTAGCAAAAGCTTCTAGGTCGAATTCGTTTAGATTATGTTGATCATATAGAAAATCTCGGTATTAATTTGCGTAAAAAAGGTATGCATCTTTTATGGGTTACCGATTTTCCACTATTTGAACGTGGTGATTCCCCGAATACACTCAAATCAGCACACCATCCATTTACAGCACCACATCCGGATGATGTTCATTTATTAGATTCATCACCATTACAAGTATTTGTAAATAATATCGA
The DNA here is from genome assembly GCA_039776855.1 of Mylabris sibirica. NCBI lineage: Eukaryota > Metazoa > Arthropoda > Insecta > Coleoptera > Meloidae > Mylabris > Mylabris sibirica. The sequence continues at coordinate 9,490,452 of CM077839.1, read as the reverse complement.
TTTATATTTTTATTAATATTGAAATTTTCAAGGTGAGAGCTCTATCGTACGATATAGTCTTGAATGGTAATGAAATCGGTGGTGGTTCTATTCGTATACACGATCCAAATCTTCAAAGGAAACTCTTTAAATTACTCGATATAAGTGATGATAAAATGCAACATATTATCGATATGTTATCATGTGGTTGTCCGCCACATGGTGGTATTGCATTAGGTTTAGATCGATTAATGTCGAAAATATTGAATACAACAAGTATTAGAGATGTTATTGCATTTCCGAAAACTTTTGATGGTCGAGATCCGTTAAGTGGTGCCCCATCGGCTATTTCTGAAATTGAAGAGAAACTATACCATATAAAAACAACAAAATAAGTTTTATTTTTATATTATCATAATTATTTTATGATTAGAACATGTTTAGATTGTTTCTATTTAAAATAAACCGCTTTTTAAGTAATTTTTTAATTTCATGCTAAAGAAATATTGTATTGCATTTCAAACTACCCGCCATTTTGTATACATGTAACCTTTTAGATGTTGCCATATTTTTTGCTTATCCTTAGTTTTACAGAGATATATTTCAAACAAACATTGGGCCGTATTCTCTCCCTTTGATTAGCGTTAGAGACATCAATTAAATTCACTAATAGATCTATTAAAATTTGATCTATTCTTTCCTATTGATTAAGGATTTAATGACGTCTATTAATTAAAATTTTAATGAAAGTTTTAATAGACGTCAAGTAGTGTTTAAAATATTCTCTAAATTGACAGATGTCAAATATCAAACAAATATTTGCAAATATCGTAAAGATGGATAGGTAGAAATTTATTAGAAGCAAAGACGGGGCTCCCTGTCTTATTGTTGGTTTTCTTATTAGTAATTGGAATTTTTCAATATTCAAAAATTTTTCAATAGGAAAGATTTTTTTTTAACGTTAGTCATTTTACATAATTTCAATTCTTCCCATTTTCAAAAATTTCAGAAGGACATTTTTGCTTTTAATTTCTATTCAGACTATAGATGTTCCCTTCAAGTTGTTTATAACAATTATTTTATTTTTAACATAAATGAAAGAATTATAGGGAATTTATTGCAACTCCCTACTCCCTATATTTAGTTAAATAGAACCTATTGAAAATTTCATAATTCGTTTGAAGACTTATCCTAACAGCTCTTAAATTTTACCCTTGTACATAATTACTGCAATGTTTTCGCGTTTGGAGAGGTACCACTTTTTTTGCAAACGTGAGTATCCAAATAGGTGATCTTCATGGGATATACATACTTAGGTAGATCTTAAGCTTCAGCAATTTTTATTTATATTTTTATATTTATATTTTTATTTTTTATCTATATTTTTATATTATCTACTATATCATATTATCAAAAGAATCACCTATTAATTACTCTATTATACAGTTCTGTACTAAAAATGGTTTATTAGTAGGTATATTGAAGAATAAAAATAAATCTGATGATCTCAAATGTGCTCTCTGGAATTGTAGCAACATGTGCAAAAAGCCCAAATTACATTAAACAAATTTCAAAAACGACACTAATGACATCCACTAACTAATAGATTGTCAAAATAGAGGAAAGAATAGGGCATCTATTAAAATTTTGTTTAAAACTTCTATTATGATCGATTGATTATTTAGTTAGTGAATGTCTAATCAATATTTTAATCGAAGGGAGAGAATACGGCCCTCTATCTTTAATATATCTGAAGTAATAAGATTCGCTAAATGTTATTGCTAAAATTTTGGTATTTTTTCCGTATGAGGAAACTTGGCAACGCTAAGTCTTATAGTTTGTTTAATATCGACACTGTCGTTAATGAAAGAAAATGAAATTCCCTGCTGTTATTTTTGGTGGGGCTATTTCAGTTTGGGGGAAATATGGGTTTATAGTTTGACGTACTGTTTGTCATGTCAGTGTGTCAGTTGTCAGCGTAATGTCACAATTGTTTAGTATTATTTACATTATGTGTTTATTGTTAATGATAAAATTTAAAAAAATGTTCATCGAAGAAAGTGTAATTTGCTAAAAGAAATGATGTAATATTGAATTTGGTTATTTCTCTTTTTAGTCAATTTAATTGTAAGCAATAATGGCATCCAAAATGCTCAACATTATAATAATTACGCAATAAAAACAACAGGAAAATCAAAATCAAAATATTGGAGGAGGCTTATTATCATTATTGTATAGTTTTTTGTTCAATTGTGTGTCCGGTAACAATATGCGGCCACAAATAATTAATATATCATTAAGTGGTATTGTGGTGTGTTTATTTGTATTAGTTGGGTATGCAGCTGTTGATTTAGTGCCATGTGATAAATCACGTCGTGTATTTACAAATTCATGGGGTGTCATTACTGATGGTCCAATCGGTTCAAATTATACACAAGATAGTCATTGTGAATGGCTAATCAAGGCCAATGATAGTAGCCAATTTATAACATTAAGTTTTCGCAGTATGGGCACAGAATGTTCATATGATTATGTATTTGTTTATGATGGTGATTCATTTAAATCACCATTATTAGGCAGTTTTAGTGGTAAAACTGAACCACAACAAGTGGTAGCATCATCTGGTTATATGTTAGTATTATTATATAGTGATACAAATTATGTATTGGATGGTTTTCGTGCTGAATTTTCAATAACTGATTGTCCAAATAATTGTTCAAATCATGGTTTATGTTATCAACATCGTTGTGTATGTGAAAGTGATTGGGGTGGGACGGATTGTTCAAGGAAATTATGTCCGGATAATTGTGGTCAATATGAGAATCGTGGATATTGTGAGGATGGTGTTTGTGTTTGTTATAGAGGATATACAGGACAAACGTGTAGTTTATATAAAAATGATCCAAATGGAAATCGATGGCATTGGTTGTCACATTCTGATGGTGGTTTACAACCACGTGCTGCCCATACAGCTGTATATATTGATGAGACTGATTCGTTATATGTATTCGGTGGTTATAATCTCAATCGTATACTTAGTGATTTAGAAATTTACGATTTTAAAATAAGTAAATGGAAAGATGAAAACGAACAAATACTACCTGATAAAAGTTTATTAAATACAATAGATCCAGCATCTATAGCAAAAATGATTGAACATGCCGGTCCTGATTGGGAACAAAAATGGGGTATTAATACAAGAACATCATTTTTACGTAATCTTCTCTATACAGTTACTGATAATACAACATTCAGTAGACGTAGACAGAGACATTCACGTATCAATGATGATTATAAACCGGATGGACGTTATGGGCATGCTTCATGTGCTGTAAATGGTGGTTTTTTAATATTTGGTGGTAAATTAGAAAATGGTAGTTTATCAAATGATTTATGGTTTTATGATGTTAAAATGAAACAATGGCAACAACGAGCATTATTATCACGAATACAACCACCACCATTAACACGACATACATTAACATTAGCAAAGGATACAATTTATTTATTTGGTGGTAGTACAGAAGATGGTGAATTCTCATCACGTTTATTTTCTATAAAATTATTACCAGACGGTGATGAGAATTGGTATGAAATTAAACCAAGAGGTGGTAAAGAATTAGATGTTCGTGTTGTTGCACATACAACAGTTTATCATAAAGCAACAAATTCATTATTAGTTTATGGTGGAATAGTAGCTGGTGTTGCTAGATTTTCAAAATTATCAGATCGTATGTTTGCATTCCAATTAGATAATCGTCATTGGACGGAAATTCATTATACACGTGAACATTTACGTGAGAAATTCGTACCAAGAGAACGAGCATTCCATACAGCAAATATATTTGGCAATTATTTAATTATATTCGGTGGTTATTCTCATCGACATAATAAAGAAGAGATTTGTTACGACAATCAAATGTATTTATATCATTTAGGTTGTCATACATGGGTAAATCCTGATATTTTGGGAAAATCTCATAATTCTCATTATCCAAAACAACAAGGTGTTTTCGCACATGCTGCCAGTATACGTAATGGAAATACATTATTATTAGTTGGTGGTTATCATGGTAATGTTAATGGTGATTTATTAGCTTATACTGTGCCACCAATGGTAGCTACAAGAATTGGTGAACCTTATGATCCAGAATCAACATGTATACGTCATAAGAATTATGGTGAATGTTCAGCTGATCCAGAATGTGGTTGGTGTTCAGCTGATGAATTATGTTATGGTAGAACAATTGGTGCAAATTGTACAACAAATTTACAAACAACACGTTGTCCAGGTGTTTGTCCAGCATTAGGTGATTGTCATTCATGTTTAATACATGGTGGACATATACAAAAGAATCAACAACATTTAATATCAGCATCATATAAATTAGGTTTAAGTGAATGTACATGGTGTGTACAAAATGCTAGATGTCATCATAAAGATGATAATTATGGTGTTTGTGGATTAAGAGAGGATAGTCCAAGTCAAATACCTGGTTGGTGGGGTACTAAAGGTACTGAAGTTATCCAAGCAGAACAATGCAGACAATTGGATAGACGACCTGGATTGACATTTGTTAAATATTATCATCCAGTTAATTTTACACAACCTGATAAAGTCACCATTATCAATGCTACAACGGTAAGATATTTAATAATGTTTATAATGAGAGAATTTTCAATTAAATCAAATCAGATACATGAAGGTACAGTGTTATTCACGTCGGATTCTCCCAAAATTGATTTTTCTCATTTTTCTCCATTTTATTCTGGAACAAGTGAGAATGTTCCGCATTTTTTCCAGAATTCAATGAATATAAACGAAAAAATTAATGTTAGTAGAGTGTCCGCCTCATTTTTAGTCGTTCTGAGTGTTTAGCGTTTAGCTCGCTTTCGAAAATCGCGGCCATGTCCAAAACGAGCATTTTTGATCAACTTTCAAATACACTACGAGATTCTAATTTTGCTAAAATGTTCCCTAGGGACCCTCCTATAAATCCTTAAAATTGCCAAATAATGGGAGTTCACATAAGAACTTTTAGTCCGATGTGAATAACCCTATGTATAATGAAGAGACTACTCAATTTTCTTATTGCATTATTAATAGATAAGTCTAATAAATCACGGTTCGGGTAGGTCATGTTTTGTGTTTTATAATACAAAACTATTATTAAAGATTTTCCTAGAAATCGATGATTGTATAGACAGTTTTTATCTCTTGTTTTTTAATAAATCTGGGTCAAAACTAAAATTTACCATTTCAAATAATAAAATATTTATTATAATAAAAAATATGTTTTTTCTGTTTTTTTTTTATCAGGCTTCGAACCGTTATTTTTTTGTTCCGGTTTAATTAAAAAAAATAGTTTCGGATCCGGTTTTTGTTTATTCAAAAATAACTGTTTTTTCGGTTTTCCGTTCGGTTGCAAATGCTTAATTCTTAAATTAAGCCCTAATTAATTAATTAACCCCTAAGAGCTATTTACAGGGTAACTATTTTAAATAGAGAAAAACCCTCAAACGGACAACCTTTATTTTGTAATTTTCTATTAGCAGAGGAATTCTCATGGTGATATTTTTTACCATGGGATAGAAAATCGCAAAAAATCCATAAAAAGTGGCATATGATCATCTACAACTTCAACCCCCAACAAGGAATGGAAATGTAGTTTAGAACTTTTGATAAATCAACCAATAAGTATCAACTAGATAACTATAGCAGGAATTTCACAAAATCGACCACATTTAAAACTGAAACGCGGTATACAGAGTTATTCACGTCTCAATATTTTGTAATTTCATACAAGTCAAATTCAGAATGTTTAATTAATTATCCATTGTGTTTCCGAATGAAAGATTTTTGTACGCATAGAGCTATGAATTCTCCTTCTTTAAATCTTATTTTACTGGAATACCATCAAGATATCGAGTAAAAAGATAATCTACAAATGGTAGATTTATAAGATCTGTATAATTAGTAGAAACACGAACGAAAATAGCAATTTCTTCTACTTTCGCCTTAGTAAAAAAGACTTTCAGATGTGTTGAATGTTGTTATTAAATGATTTTTGTTTGATTTTTATCTTTAGAAAAATAAAGTACATTATACGTCTACAAAACTGGATTTCTTTTAGGAATAAACCGAATAAATGTAATTTTCACAATGTCTTGTTAAAACTATTATTTATAATAAAATAATTGGAGTACTGTAATATTAGATATACAGGGTGTTTGCTCTCAGTATGGAGAGTTCTAAGAAACTCCTATTAGTCGACGAGCGATTCGAAAAATATTTTGAGGATTTGTAGAAGAGTCCCTAGGGAACATTTTAGCAAAATTTGAACCTCGTAGCTCATTTCAAAGTTGGTCGAAAAACGATCGTTTTGGATAATGTAGCAATTTTCAAAAACGAACTAAACACGCAAAACGACTTAGAATTACTTTAGGACCCTCCCAGAATTGTTTTTTTTCGTTTTTCTCCATTTTATTCTGTAACAGGTGTGAATATTTCGTATTTTCTCTGGAATACAAAGGAGAAAAACGAAAAAAATCAATGTTGGGAAGGTCTCTGAGTCGTTTTTAGTCGTTCTGCGTGTTTTGTTCGTTTTTGAAAATTGCTACATTATCCAAAACGATCGTTTTTCGACCAACTTTGAAATGAGCTACGAGGTTCTAATTTTGCTAAAATGTTCTCTAGGGACTCTTCTACAAATCCTTAAAATATTTTTCGAATCGCTCGTCAACTAATAGGAGTTTCTTAGAACTCTCCATACTGAGAGCAATCACCCTGTATACACAGTTGCAATTCAGTTACACTGTATGTGGAAACAATAATGTTCATATAATTGTTGTAAATTCCAAACATGTAAATTCTATTTGCGTCACGTTAGAAGTCCACCTTGTTGCATTTTTTTTTGTTTTCTATAATCCACCGGATGTTATTAAATTTGAAATATTCTATAAATTATTAATTATGAAATATCTTCAATTTTAGGTTGATTTTAATAGTCCAACAAGTCCATTATTACGCAGTGATCCGAATATTGGTGGTGAAATGGTAGCACGTCTTTTGGGTTTTCTACGTTTACCAAATGATTGGCAAGAGATGTTAAATGTTTGCATTAGTTATTGTAGTGCAACATTGAAAATATCAAAGAATTATTTAGCTAATGTAACTGCTGAACAAAAAGATTGTAAATCAATTAAATGGCCATTATTAATAAATGATTCATCAACATCAATGATACCGATTGATTTTGAATCACATAAAGTGATCAGTTTAGGTGCTTATAATTCACATCAACAAAGTAAAATGGAATTACAACATCATCGTAATTCCGATGATACACCGAAAGTAAGTATTTTCATAAATCATAAATATGTTTTTGTGTAAAGATAATGGCCATGAATTCAAATATTAATAACTCTTTAAGACATAAGTAAATTTAACAATTTGTATTCAATGTTGTATTTTTTATGGAGTGATCGATAATTAGTATTGATAACAATAAACAGAAACAAGACATTGTTATCGTGTATATGTTATATTGAAAAGGTAAACTTAAAGGTTTATTAGAATTTAATTAAGAATAAAAACTATGGAAATTTTCTAATGTTATGCTATTTGAATTTATGCTATTTTGATTATTTCTTGTTAGCCTTGAGGATTGACATGGAAAAGATAATTATTCCCATTATTATATTTATATTTTCTTATCCATAATTATTTACCATTCTGTCATATTAATTTCATCAAAAAAGATGGAATATTGCCGAATTAGCCTAAAGTTTGACCTTAAGACAGTGGATAACAATCCATTTTTGCAAACATGTACCATTTTTTCTTTCAATTACTTATAGTTTTTGACGAACAAAGTATTAAAAAGAAAAAAACATCACAGATCTTTCTTTCTATTCGTCCTTTAAACAATAAAAATGATACCAGCCTTGATATTTCGTTCAATCTTGATTCAGATACGACATTGGATGTTTTCCTTGAAAAGGGTCATGTTAGTGGCATATTTTACAGCTTATTTCTTTATAAATTTAATCATTAGGGACAAATTAATTCAAAACTATGATAATTCTGAATACTTCAAAAAGCAACCCTTCGATCGGTAATGAAAGTTTCCAAAGATTTCTTTCTTTACAGTGAAACCTGTCTAAATTGGACACTCGCCGTGCCCTTAAGTACTGTCCAATGTAGACAGGTGTTCAACTTATAAGAATAAATGTTAGAACAATGTACCTGATTTCGCCAGGCTATCCGAAAAATGTCCAACTAGGATAGGTGTACAATATACAGAGGTGTCCAACTTGACAGGTTTCACTGTATTTGTTTTGAAATTTAAAAATCTACGTTTAGATAAAATAAATGTTCTGTTAACAATGTAATAGTTAAAAAAATCTGGAATAGGATTGACCCTGCAGGCCATTCCTGAAACTTCCCGCTAAGTTTTTAAAGCTCCAAAATTATTGTGAGGAGTTCAAATTTGATTGGTTAAGGAATTTTGAGCTTATGTTGAAAAAACGCTTCTTCAAAAACTTTTGACAACGATATCTCGCAAACAAATCAGCGGATTTTGACGAGCTTTGCGGCATTCGACGCAGTTTTTAAAGCTCTAAAATTATTGTGAGGTATACAAATTTGATTAATTGAGTAATTTTGAAATTATGTTAAAAATGTTATTTTTCGAAATCTATCGACAACGATATCTCACGAACAAATCAACGGATTTTGACGAGCTTTGCAGCACTCGACGCAGTTTCTTAAACCCTCAAATTATTGTGAGAGCTATAAATTTGATTGGTTAGGTAATTTTGAGGTTATGTTGAAAAAACACTTTTTTCGATATTTTTCGACAACGATAACTCGTGAACGAATCAACGGATTTTGACGAGCTTTACGGCACTCGACGCATTTTTTTAAGCTCTTAAATTATTGCGAGAGGTACAAATTTGATTGGTGAAGTAATTTTGAGGTTATATTGAAAAAACACTTTTTTCGATATTTTTCGACAACGATAACTCGTGAACGAATCAACCGATTTTGATCGTTCAAACGAAATTCGACGTCATTAGTTAAGGTTAAGAGCTGATTAGATTATGGAATTGATCGGTACAGCAGCTTAATAGTTATTTTGAAAAAACATGATGTTAACAAAAGAAATTTTTCGGTTTTTTTGGAATTTCTCAAAATCTATCGGGCCGAATTGGTTCAAACTTACACGAAATCTAAGTTTGGTGGAACCCTTTCGAATGCCGTAAAGAGCCTTTTAATACGTCAATCCGTTCAAAAGTTATGAGCTGCTTACATAGTCTTCCCACACACACACACACACACATACAGCCATACAGACACCCTCGCAAAAATAGTCAAAATTGCTTCCTAGGGTCCCAAAACGTCGAGATCTGCTGAAAATTCAATTTTCGAAAATCGGGGTGAAACCAATAACTTCCCGAAATTTTGAAAATTTTCAATTTTCTTAGCGGGAAGTTAAAAAATCAATATCAATAAAACTTTTACAATTAGTCCAACTCCCAAAATTCTAGAATTTAAAAATTTTAAACTTCCAATTAGAGTAAATAATCAATAATCAATTTATTGAAATATTGTAATAGTTATTTATGTTACAAGGCTCGTAACGTCAATTATTATGGTGCAAGTCGTGAATTGTACCATAATGATTCGTTACGATCCGTGTTAACATACATAATTTTATGTGCTAGCGAAAAATGAAAGAAAAACTCAAAAAAAATGATTTTATTTTGAGTTTGACCTGTTGGTTTAAAAATAAATCTCTTTATGGTATTCAGTACCATAAAATAAACATTATGGTCCTCAGTCCGATAAATTTTATGACACACTAGCCAATAAATAGAACAGAATTGAGAATATTTTTTGAGGTGATCTTTTAATGTTATTTGTAAATGATTTAATATTATTTAAACTAATGCTTAAACAATTCTTATTGAGCTATTAATTAACGTAAAAATAATGGTTGTTATCAAGATTCAAGCGTAATTATCGTAGCTATTTATTTAACAATTATTTCAGTCAATTTTGTTGTTATTCTATAGATTTTATAGTATTTTTTATTAATTAATATTAAAATATGTGACCTTCCTGGATATTAAAGCGATTATTCATATTAACTGCTCACGTGTATGAAATTAAAATTAAAATTTATTAAAAACAACATAATTTTTATCGTATTTTTCTAGTTTATAGTCTCGTATATAATTTGTAATTATTTATTGGTAGTATTTATGATTTTTATGATTTATCTTATAGGTTTTCACTTTTGAATACCTGGAACCGTATGCTAATGGTAGTTGTTCACAATACAAGAATTGTCTACATTGTCTAATTGATTCACAATGTGGATGGTGTGAAGCTAGTAATCAATGTGTATCACGTAATATTGATGAAAGTATTAGTTGTATATCAACAGATAATGATTGGCGTTATTTAACATTACAACCTAGTGCATGTTCAAATTGTTCAAATTATATATCATGTGATAGTTGTATAAATTCTGGTTTATGTGAATGGTGGATAGAAGAGGCACGTTGTTCACGTATTGGTCAACGTTTAGATGCTGCTATAAATTTACAACAATGTCCTATACCATGTTATAAACGTAAAGATTGTGGTACATGTTTAGATCAGAAAGGACGTTGTGTATGGTGTGAAGCAACACAACAATGTTTCAGTTTTTCTGTATATACAAGTGAATATCAATTTGGTTTATGTCGTGAATGGTTAGATCAAGCATTCCCTTTAATAACAGCACAAGATAATAGTATATTACCAATACAAAAACCACAAGAGAAATGTAAAAGTTGTTCATTATATCAGGATTGTTCGCATTGTTTAAGTTCATTGAGTTGTGGTTGGTGTTATAATATAACAAATCCAATGACTGGTGTTTGTGTACAAGGTGATTTCAATCATCCACATACAAATTGTTCAGATGTTTTAGGAATTAAAGATGCACGTTGGGCATATGCTCAATGTCCTGATGTTGATGAATGTGGTTTAGGTTTACATGATTGTCATCCACAAGCTATTTGTACAAATACAGATGGTTCATTTAGTTGTCATTGTAAAAAAGGTTACATTGGTGATGGACGTACATCATGTATACGTACATGTTATAATGTTTGTGTACATGGTACATGCCAAGGTGAACCAGATTATTCATGTAAATGTGAATTAGGATGGTATGGTGATGATTGTTCGAAAAATTGTGGTTGTAATAATCATTCATCTTGTATGAATGGTGAAGGTATTTGTGATGAATGTATGGATTGGACAATGGGTGAATATTGTCAATATTGTAAACCGGGTAGTTATGGTAATGCAACAACTGAACAAGGTTGTCATCAATGTGATTGTAATGGTCATGGTATACAAGAGGAAGGTGATTGTGATATAGAAACTGGTATATGTTATTGTCAAGATAATACAGAAGGTGAACATTGTGAACGTTGTAAAGAGAATTATTATGGTGATCCAAGGAATGGTAAACAATGTTATTATCATTGTGAACCTAGAGGTATGTTAGTTGGTAATTATGGACAAGGTATTAGTTCAATGCAACAATATAGTCCACCATGGGGTGGTCAACCGACACGTGAATGTTTATGGATAATTGAACCACAAATCGATTATGGTACACCAATTATACAATTACATATAAATTCTAGTCAATTAAATATAACATGTGGTGAAAATGCTGTTTATGTTTATGATGGTTTACCTGAATTAGTTGATATGGGTGGTAGTCAAAGTGCATTATCAGCTGTTTTCTGTTCAGAAGAATCATTACCAATATCAATTGTTGAATCACAAACTGGACAATTAACTGTACATTATAAACATGGTTTAAATGGTGAAGGTTTTAGTGCTATTTATAAAGTGATTAGTTGTGATGATTGTCAACCACCACGTAAATGTGAACATGGTCAATGTGTTTGTGAAGATGGTTATGTTGGTTATAATTGTGATGAGATTATTTGTCCGAAAAATTGTAGTTATACACAAAGACAAGGTAATTGTGATAAAGCTTATGGTAGATGTATTTGTAAAAAAGGTTGGATTGGTGCAGCATGTGATATTAGGTAATATTCAATTTTTTTTTCTTTTATAAATAAAATTTATTTAATATAAATTCTGATAAATGTCTATCGTGTTGTTTTAAAAATTCAATAAGCATTCTTATATTATGTTTATCATGATTTGATAATAATAATGCTACAATATCGAAACGTGGTAATTGAACGATATTTACCAATATTGAAAATAATCTGTCAATTTCACCAGCTACAGTAAAATGTTGACATAGACAATTCAATAAATTTGTAAACATTAAATTATCCAATTTACAACCGATTACTAAAACAATTAAAAAAATTAATTAGATTGTACAGGTTTATTCACATTGGATTAAAAGTTCTTATGTCAACTCCCATTATTTGGCTATTAATTCAAAAAATATTTCATGGATTTATAGAAGGATCCCTAGAGAACATTTCAGCAAAATTAGAACCCCGTAGCTCATTTGGAAGTTGATCAAAAACGCTCATTTTGGACAAGGTCGCGATTTTCAATCAAGCTAAACACGCAAAACGACTAAAAATGACTCGGACGCCCTATCAACATTGATTTTTTCGTTTATATCTATTGCATTCTAGAAAAGATGCGAAACATTTCCACCTGTTCTAGAATAAAATGGAAAAAATCAATGTTGGGAGGATCTTAGAGTCATTCTAAGTCATTTTCACGGGTGTAGTTAGAAGTTCAACTCTGGGGGTGCTGAAGCCCAAAAAAGAGCAGTTTGTGTATTTATTTAGTTGTAAATAATATAATTAAAAAAGTTGAAACAAAGTGGGAATTTCATCTAAGAGAAAAGTAAAAAACAACTATGTATTACGTTCATTACTAACTACACGCATGTACACGGTGTTTTTTTAAGTGTATTAGATTTAAGTGTATTTAGATTTAAGTAAAATTAGAACCTTGTAGCTCATTTGGAAGTCGGTCAAAAATGCTCATTTCTGATGATGTTGCCATCTTTGAAAACTTGCTACAAACATAAAATGATTATAATGGATCCACAATTTTACCAGCATTGATTTTTTTCGTTTTTTTCTTCATTTTATTCTGGGACAGGTGGAAATGCTTTACATTTTTTTTACAATGCCGAAACGAAGAGTGAAAGCAATCAACGTTGAGCGCGTCTTAGATTCGTTTCTAATTGTTTTACGTGTGCAGGTTACAAATAAGCTACTAGGTTCTGATTTTGTTGAAACCTTTGGAGATTACCCTACACAACTTTATTATTTGAATTTTATAAGAAACGTCGACATTTAAAAAAGACGGTCGGTATTTATGAGTCAAAAAGTTAGTTTTGAAACTTAAAAAACGTCTCAAAAATGTTTTCTTTACACGATTTATAAAAAGCTTTCTTTTTCCATATTTGATCGTTAAAATGCACTAAAAATGTAGACAAAAATTCAAGCGTTCTACTGGAAAATCGACTGAAAGTTATCTAATTGTAAGCTGCACGAAAATCTGATAAATTAAAACGAAAACGTTTTGTAAATTTAGAGTACGAGACGTAGAAGTCGAGATTCAGCACAAAAATCAACTTATAATAGCAAAATTCTTCAAAACGAGGTGATTATGATAAAAATGTCTCTAACAATAAGTCTGGGTTGAAAGTCGAGAATTCAGCTCTAAAATCGATTAAAATGAACTAGGACAAGAATCGTCTAAACAAAGCACACTGATTTTTTTCGTTTTCCTCAATGTATTTTGGAACGAGAGGAAATATTTCGTATTTTTTTCTATAATGCAATGGAGAAAAACACGAAGAAGAAAAAAATTTTTTGGAAGAATCTTCGAGTCGTTCTAACTGTTCCAAGTCGTTTTGCGTGTTCAGCTCGTTTTTGAAAATCGCGACATTGATCAGAATGATCGCGTTTTGCCCGATTTCCAAATGAGCTAAGAGGTTCTAATTTTACTAAAATGATCTCCAGGGACTACCCTACAGATTCTAGAAATATTCTTCGAATTGCTCGCCAACTAATAGGAGTTTCATAAGAATTGACTACATTTAAAAAGAAAACATCCTGTATAAAATGCAGAATTGAAAATCTAAATGAATACGATTCGTGTGAAACTCCTATTAGTTGGCGAGCGATTCGAAAAATATTTCAAGGATTTATAGGAGGGTTGCCAGAGAACATTTCAACAAAATTAGAACCACGTAACTCTTCATGAAGTTGGTCAAAAATTGCTCGTTTCTGACGATCTCGCGAAATTAAAAAAAAACGAGTTATACACGTTAAACGACTAAGAATGATTTGGGGACCCTCTCAACATTGTTTTTTTTTGTTTTGCTCCATTTTTTCTGAAGCGGAAGAAAATATCTCGCATTTTTTCTAGGATGCAATGGAGAAAAATAAAAATAATGCTGAGAGTGTCTTCGAATCATTCTTAGTTTTTTTTGTGTGTTTAGCCCGTTTTTTCAAAATCTTAACCTTATTCAAAACGAGCGTTTTTTTGACCAACTTCCAAATGAACTACGAGGTTCTAATTTTGCTAAAATATTCTATAGGGACCTTCCTGTATTTCGAATCACTCGCCCAATAATGGGAGTTGTCGTAAGAACTTTTAGTCCAACACGTGAATTGATAATAAAAATAATTACCATCGATAATCCGATTTGTATCTATCGTCTTTAAAATTGTTGCCATTTCTTCTAAACTGGAATCATTACTTGCAGAAAGCCAGGCTTTTAAAAAACTGTAAGGTGAATGTAGATTTTCCATAATTTCAGAATTTGGTTGAATATACGGTTCACCACCTGCATTTTCATCAGTTTCAACAACCTAAAATTATTTTAATTAGAAATTTATTTAATCTACTTTTAGATAATTTAACTTTTAAATTATTCAATTTTCGATTAATCTCCCGTTTCTCACAAATATGTTCAAGATGATTAATTGTACAATCATCATCATTCTCTATATGTTCATCAATTGTAATAATTTGTAATTTACCACATTGTTTCTCTGTTGGTATTTTTGTATTTTTAGATGTTAAAAAATGTGGTGGTGACATTTTACTTGTACCAGCAATTGGTATTATATCAATCTTATCAATTTCTTCAATTTGATAACGTTTTGTATTTTCAATAATTACACCACAATCTTTACGTAATTGTCCAATTAATTCTTGTACAATACTATTATTAGCATCAATTTCAACACCTTTTTGAATTGTTTCAAATGCTAAATGTTTCTCATTTAGATGAATTAATGCTTGTGTTTTACGTAAAATAGCTTTAATATTATTCGGTTGTAATATTAAAGCATCATCACAATCTTTTATACATTTATTAAATTTTCCTAATTTTAAATAAACTAAAGCACGATTTATTAATGCTGATATAGTTGGTTTATATTGTATACTATTCGTATAATATTCTAATGCTTGATTATAATCACCACTTTTAAAAAATTCATTACCTTTATTCTTTTCAGTAAGTGCTTGATGTTCTGCTTCAATATCACTAATAAATGGTTTAAATTTTACAGTTTTTTTGTTTGTATTTCGATTAATTGTTGTAGATCTTTTTAATTTTTCTTCATTAAGATCCATTTTTAAAATTTCAGCATCAGCATCATATTTATCCCATGATGAATAATCAGTTGATAATATTCGTTGTTTTTGTTTAATTGTCTTCTGTTCACTTTCAATTTCATTACATTTACGTATTGTTGGCAATTCATTTGTATTATTGTTATTATTTTTATATCGTTCCAATTTATTATCATTCATTTTGATATTATGAATCCATTCGTTTATATCGTCAACTATTTGTTTGTTTTCTTCTTTATTTAATGATTGTCTGTATAAAACTGGACAAGATTTTCGTAAATGTTTACTTTTTGGTTTAATTAATGTTAAACGTTGTTCAGTTGTTTGAATTAGATCGGGATAGTGACCCTCTTCGCCGGATTTTAAAATTTGTAGAATTTTCTCCAATTCACGTCCATCGGTACAATTTTCAATATAATCAAAATCTAAATGTTGTATAGGTATTTCGTATTTGTTTAATAAACTATCGTATTTTTGTTGTTGAGATTCATCCATTTTGTTGTTGTCAAAATCTATTGATCAAACTTTTTGTTTTATTATTGTTGTTGCAGAGCAACCGGCAATCAAATTGTCTTTACTGAATTATTCAATACAATCAAATTAGCTGATCATTTAGAACATTTACGTAAAACACTACCACGTTTTGGACATTCATTGGCATCAGATCGACGCGGTTCAATATGGATGTTTGGTGGTTATTCTTTATCACATGGTCCATTAAATGATATACGTTTATTTGATACAAGAAACAGTACATGGATGCAAGTAACCGTCGATTCAACACCGGATGCTAAAATGCCACAAGGACGTTATTTTCATGCTGCCGATATTATACATTCCAAACAAGCTATTTATGTTTACGGTGGTTTAACACGTCAAACCAAATCAATTAATAATGATAATAATAACAATAATATTATTATTAATAATAATAATAATAATAATCGTACGTTAGATGATTTTTGGCAATTCGATATACAAAATCAACGTTGGGGTGAAATCGAGAAAACTAACAATGAATTATGGCCACCTGCTGTAGCTGGACATACTTTAACATCATATCGTAATTCAAGTTCAGAAAGTTTGATATTAATCGGTGGTATATCACCCCAATATGGTTTTCTTGGTGTTGTATGGGAGTACCGTTTAGATAAAGAACAATGGCAATATTGGTATACTAAAGGTTATGGACCATTAGGTATTTTTGGACATAGTACAGTATTCCATTCACAAACAAATAGTCTTTATATTTTTGGTGGTTATATTTATGAACATCAACAATCGAAATTATCAAATCGTTTATATGTTTTAAATTATGATACGAAAATTTGGACGGAATTAAATAGTTTAGGATCATCTATTTATTTGGTAATTGAACAATTTTTAAGGCTAAGCTGGAGTCAAACCTCGCTTCAATATTCGAAAGTGTGTCAATTTTTTCTAATTTTTGGAAAATTTTCACTATATTTTAAAGTGCAGATGAAAATGTCGGAGCATGTGAAAATCTTATAAATCACGCCATTTCTACAATTATGAAGATAAGAAATCGTACAGCAGCTTGTTTCAAAGCTGCTGTTTTTGGCAAATCGCAAAAGTTGGAAAATTTTCTTTCATTTTTATCAATAACCTTTTTGTTCTTACAAAATTAGATTGTCCGGGCTCCATCTGCCCTCCACACATGAATAACAACAAGCTGCTGTAGGATTTTTAATCTTTAATCTTAAAAAAAAAATTAACATACTCCGACATTTTCCTCTGCACTTTAGAATTTAGTGAAATTTTTCCAAACTGGAAAGCTCCGTTGGATGCACCGTGAAACGCCCGATTCAATGCTCGTTATGGTGTTTGAATATCTCTGAAAATAACCGAGAAATCGATGATTAAAAATTGTCACTTTTTCAGGCACCGAAACGAGGCCTGCCTCTCGTATAGCCTTAATCAAATTCAATTTAAATTTTTACATTTTGGTGTTTTTTTTTTTTATAGCCAAGACCTAGATTTCTTCATTCGGCTGTAACAACTGATAATTATATGTTTATAATGGGTGGACGTACATATCCATGGAATGCTTATGCATATTCATATAATTGTAATCAATGGATAAATTTATTATCAGATAATATAGAAAAGATTGGTCCATTTCCAATTGAAACTTATGCACAAGCAATGACAATAGAACCAGATGGTGATGCTGCTTATATTATTGGTGGTTGGGGTAGTGATTTACATTATTCAGTATTACGTCTTGAATTACCTGATGATTTATGTTCATTATCATCGACACGTTATAATTGTTTAAAAATACCAGGTTGTGGTTATTGTGCATATCAAATTGGTGATGAATTAATATCAGAAGCATGCCATAGTAATTTAAAAGAATGTCCATTAAAGGAAACACCACTTAATGGTAATTTTAGAAATGACCCAAAACAATAATCTTATAAATAAACGTAAAAGGTGACCGTCCGTCCAAAATTTCCCAGGGCAGTTCCGAATTTTTGCAACTCGTTTTTTGGTCCCGAATTTATAGTATTTGTCCCGAAAAATAGTAGTGTGAGAACGTAAAAGGTCGATCAAAACTCCCATTAGTTGCCGGGTAATTAGAAAATATTTGAAAAATGACCTGGAGGTCATTTTAGCAAAATTAGAAACTCGTAGCTCATTAGGAAGTTGCTCAAAAACGCTCGTTTCTGACGATGTCACGTTTTTTAAAAACGAGAACTGCACGCGAGACGGCTAAGACTAACTTCCAAATGAGCTACGAGGTTCTAATTTTGGTAACATGATCTCCAGGGCTCTCTCTAAAAATCCTTGAAATATTTTTCGAATCGCTTGAGTACTACTATGAGTTTTGCTCGAATTGGCCATCTGTAAAAAAAGATCCTGTATACTTCTTTCGTGTAAAATTCCTATTAGTTAACGGGCAATTCTAAAAAAATTTCAAAGATTTATAGAACGGTCCCTAGGGAACATCTTAACAAGGTATAAAATGGCTAAGAATGACTTCAGGAGTTTCAATGTTGATTTTTCTTAATTTTATTCTGCAACAGAGAAAAAAATCAATGCTGAAAGGGCTTTCGAATCATTCTTTGTCGTTTTGAGTGTTTGGCTCGTTTTTGAAAATCGCGACATCGTCAGAAACAAGTGTTTTTTTGACCAATTCTCCGATGAGCTACAAAGTTCTAATCTTGCTAACAAGTAAACCACTCAAACTTACAACTCCCGATTTTGATAATTTTTGGTATGTAGGTAGTTCATTTTATTCTAAGGGATGCGTGCTTTATCGTTTGTGCCCGTACTCAAGTTTAAGGGAGATATTGGTGGTTGAAAAATCAGTTTTTTTTAAATATCTATGGATCGGCTGAATATTTTTTAGCGGGACAAAAACTAAACGATAGAGATCCACTAAGGCTATTGAAAAATGAAAACCGCGCTTTCGTCCCTTATCGGGGGTTGAAGTTATAGATGATTATATGACATTTTTCATGTTCTTTGCGATTTTCTACCTCATGGATGTTTTACTAAAGTTACCTGTCCGAGGATTTTTTGTATTTAAGATGCTTACCCCATAAACAGCCTATAGGGATGTACTTGACTATGTATATTATTTTTCAAAATTCAAATTATATGCATCTTTAAGGTCTCTGAAATGATACATAATCAACCACCCCTTACAATCCCCGGTTGAATTATAGGGGTATAATGTGTAAATTCTTAGTGTAAGCTTTAATGACAAAAACGCATCTCTTAGAATAGAATAAGCTACCTATATACCGAAAATCATCAAAATCTGGAGTTTCAACCTCGCTTGGTTTACTTGTTAATCGAATTGTGACACTTTTTTCCTAATTACAGCATCAAAAATATCCAACCCTGGAAAGATATGTAATGAACCAATTCCTACAGCTAATTGTTCTTGTGGAACAAACAAAACATGCTCGATAACATCTATTGAATGTCCATATAATAAATGTCAAGCCACCGATTGTATACAATGTTATCAAAGACCTGCTTGTGATTGGAGTTACACAAAACGTCAATGTGTTCCTTGTAAGTTATTAATTATGATTAGTTTTAACAATTAATAAAATTATCTTAATTATAAAAGTACTAAAAGATCAAGAACCTAATGCTATAACAACATGTCTACAACCGTGTCCGCATTATACGTCATGCAGTACATGTTTAGATCGAGCTGATTGTCGTTGGTCAACACAATTAGATGAATGTATCTCATCATCATATCAATCATTATATTGTGCTGGTGGTGTGTGCGGTTTAGTATTACAACGTGAAGATCGTGAATATTGTCCAGAACCGTGTAAATCATTTACACAATGTGAAACATGTTTACGACATGCTCATTGTGGTTGGTGTGCCACACCTGGTACAACTGGTGATGGTATTTGTACAGAAGGTTCAAATGAGAAACCAATGTTAGGTACTTGTGAAGACATTTATAAAGAAGCAAAAGGGATAATTTTGGTAAATTTTATACTGTTTTACTTTATCAAATATAATACTTTCAAATTATAGGACGATGATGGTGGCGATGATACTGAAACAGATTTAAATATAACTTATTCTTGGCATTATGTAACATGTCCACCGGAAAATGAATGTAATAATGGTCACCATAATTGTGATCCAGAATCACAAACATGTATAGATATGGAACAAGGATATGATTGTGTTTGTGGTCCTGGTTATAAGCAAGGACGTACAAAGAAATGCGAACCTGTATGTCCTTTAGGTAAATTTCTTTTTAAAATCTATCCAAAATATGTTGTTATTGTGTTTTGTGTTCAACTATAGGTTGTGTACGTGGTCAATGTGTACAACCTAATAAATGTCAATGTGATTTTGGATATGTTGGGGCTAATTGTAGTATTCAATGTCAATGTAATGGTCATGCTAATTGTGAAGGTCCCGATAAACTTGATAAATGTTTAACTTGTCATAATAATACAATGGTGAGTTATTCTCGAATAATAATACTAATAATAATTAATATTTAAATGGGTGTAATTTTAGGGTCCTCAATGTGAGAAATGTAAACCATTCTTTGTTGGTGATCCATCTAATGGTGTTCAATGTATACCATGTTTAGATTACTGTTATGGTCATACATCAATTTGTGTTGATAATACAACAAATATTGATGATTTAATACTTGATAATGATGATTATGAATATTTAAATATTAAAGAAGGTCCAAAGGAGAATGCACGTTGTTTGAAATGTTCAAATAATACATCTGGTATGCGTTGTGATGAATGTATATTTGGTACATTTCGTGGTACTGAAGATAATCGTATAGCATGTCGACCATGTGAATGTCATGGTCATGGTGATACTTGTGATCCAATAACTGGTGATAAATGTAATTGTAAAAATAATACAGAGAGTGATGTGTGTGGTGCATCTGGTAAAAATTCAGCACATCCATGTTGGACTGTACAATGTTCAAAATGCAAAGAGAATTATATGGGAACACCAACTGGTGGACATCAGTGTTATCGTGGCATGTCTGTTGATTCTAAAATGTGTTTTGATGCAAAATTAATCGGTAAATAATTTACATTGAAATTTAAATAAAATAATTTTCATCCAACACACTGGTGTGATAAAAATTCGCATTCTTACGAGAGAGGGAATAATGGTTCATTATTCCCTCTGGTAAGCCATAGTAGGGAATATATGCAAAAACCACAAGTGTAATAGTCACTATAAGTCGTAGATAATAGTTAGTCTTGTTTCGGTGTTGGATACAATTTTGTATATGTATACAACCCTTGCGTTAAGGGCAAATGTGACGCTTGTGAAAATTAGTGTTTTCTCTCGCGTCTTATTTGCTCCTTAACGCATTTATTAAATTAACTATTTTTTTTTCTTTTTATATAGACGAATGTAAAATGAAACCCAAACCATTGTATCCGGGTGAAATGGTATTCTTCGCTATACAACCGCGTTTTATGAATGTTGATATACGTGTAACAATCGATGTTACTCAAGGAAGTTTAAATGTTTATATGAGTACACATGATGATACTTATATTGTTTATCCGAATACAACGAGTGGTTTAAACGATATTGATTTGGATTCACAATATGGAATTTGGGAAAATGGTACACACAAAACTAAAGATGTTTTCTTTGAGAAGGAAGCACAAGGTTTACGAACGTACATCACAATCAATCAACCGAAAACAATTCTATCTGTGAGAAATCTACGAGATCGTCTTGTAATTACATTACCTGAAGTAATTCTATAGTAGTTACTTTATTGAACTTTTTTTAATATATTATCGACCATTTTTTTTGTGTGTATTTTTTCAGGAAGTTCATAGTTTGGAAAGTACACGATTTTATTTGATATTACAAGCATTAGATCCACCGGATACAGAGAAAAAAGTCGCTTATGGAATTGTATTTTCACGACAAGATCAATTACATATTGATCTATTTGTATTCTTCTCTGTTTTCTTTTCGTGTTTCTTCCTATTTTTGGCAGCTTGTGTTGTTGCATGGAAAGCGAAACAAGCAGCCGATGTACGACGTGCCCGACGACGGCATGTTGTTGAAATGTTACATATGGCTAAACGTCCATTTGCATCTGTGACATTAAATTTATCAACACGACAAAAACCGAAAAAATCTGCACATTATGATTTGAGACCGGTTGCAGTCGAACCAACAGGTACATCCAATTTTGATTGCTTTCATAATCCATTGTTCATTGATTTATTTTTTTGGAAATTAGATGATGGTTTAGCGGCTGTGGCGACAGTTTTTGTTAGTTTACCAGGTGGTTCGAGTCCGTCTGTTCGATTAGCTTTAGCTTCATCGTTAATACAATTAGCCAGACAGTTTCCTACAGGAGGCAGGACTTTCTTGAGGAGACGATCTGCACATGCCGCTCCACCGACTTAAGTATTAGAGTCTCTCTACTCGAATTAATTGTACCTATATGTTTTATATGTTATATATAGATAAATGTTTATTTATAAAATATAAATATTTTTTAAATGTTAAAAAATATATATATACATATATAAAAATTTAATTTAAACACAATTCTTCTAACATTTTATAATAACAATATTTTAAATCAAAATCCATATCATACCAATAATTAACAGCTATACATTTATGACTTTGTTGAACATGATGGAACCATAAACTTGGCAAATACAAACAATCACCCTTTTCCACTCTAACACGATAGATATTAGCTTGTTGAAATTGTGGATATTTATCGATATTCGTTTTATTTAAAGGATCAACAGCAATCCATTTAATCTTATCACCAGTTGGTTTAATTTTAAAACTATTAATTGTAACATTTTCATAAACTCCAACTGGGTATTCTTCGTAAGGAACATAGGGTAGATCTGATGGTGGGATTAGAATAAAATCTTTATATCCATCAATTACACAATAAATGTTTTCGTATGGGTCCTTATGCACTAGATGCAAAATTAGTAAATTACGTTAAGGCTCGGAACTATTACTTTTTACGAAAAAAGGGGAATGTTTGTTTTGGAAAGAGCATTTCAAGGTGCATTCTATTTTGGAAAAGTTTGAGGAAATTCTGAATTACAGACAATAGTCTTAGAGCATTTTGTTGTTTAAAATTTCCCCTACAGCTCGGTATATGTTGATTATTTTTCAATGAAAATTTTAATATTTATAACAAACTCAAAGGGCTTTCCAAATGTTTCGGTGGGCTTGTTAGGTTTCCGGAATTTTTATAAAAATGGGCACGCTTATGCAGTACTTTTTTGCACAGTTTTAGAGATGGATAAGCGGACAATTGCTTGTTTGAAAGCTTATTCATGTAAGAGAAACGTGCCGTTGCAAAATTTTGGAAAAGCTCATGTATTTTATTCATCCATTAAAAAAAATGTTCGTAATAGAGTTGTCCAAAGTAGTAGTCTGCGAGTCGTTTTGCGTGCTTTGCTCGTTTTTGAAAATCTCGACCTTACCCAAAACGAGCCTTTTAGACAAGCTTCTAGATGAGCTACAAACTTCTAATTTTGATAAAATATTCTCTGGGGAAACCCCTACAAGTCTATGAAATATTTTTCGAATCATTCGCCATATAATGAGAGTTGTCATAAGAACTTCCGTTTTAGCTAAATCACTCGGTATAATTAAATTTTTAGTGAAAAAATAATAATCCTAGGCTGAACTGTGGAGGAAATTGTAAAAAAAAAACATGCTCCAAGACAATCGTCTGTAATTCAAAATTTTCTCGAAATTTTCCAAAGCAGAATAGTCTTTCTCCTGCACCTTAAAACGCTCTATCCAAAACGCTATCGCGAATTTCTATATTTTCATCAGATTCCCCTTTTTTAAAAAAAAGTTCTAATCCGTAGCCTTAATTGGACAAAACAAAAACTTACTACTAGTGATAGCACGATTATCACCCATCCAGAAATTCACCGCATCCGGTTGTTTACCAAAAGCTTCCGATGCCCATTTAATATCACTATCAATATCGTCGATTAATTCTTGGAAATCTTCAATTAAATTGGAATTTTGTTTCTGTATATAACAAATATAGTTATCTCTAATAGAGTAATTATAAAAAACCTATTCTACATTATTTTCAATACTTTTGTGCATCTAATAATGATAGAAATCTCGCCATTGTCATTGTAATCTCTTCAGGCATTACAAAGTATTTCGATTGTTCACCAGTTTCGTTGATCCAACAATTTAAACCATCCGCATAACCATTTGGAGTTACAGCAACTGTTACATTCTTCGCACCGATTGTTCTCCTGAATAATTTAGAAATTAGAATTAATTGAAAATAACATCGACTCAAACTTACAGGAAATAATCTGGATTCCATTTAAACGTTGCAGGAAAGTGATTACATCCGTTTTTAATTAGAACGGGATAATTCTTCGATACGTATTCTCGGTAGAATTGTAACGGCCAATTATTTTGATTGATTTCTTCATAATTTACTTCGGGAACGATGGGGTGAACGTGGATTAATTCTACAAAAAAAAGTAATAGAGGATATTTTATAATATTGTTGTAAATAAACCGGCAGTTTCTGTTTTTAGACAATCGAGAGCCGCTTTTATTTTAGAATTAATCTTCAACATCCTAAATTTTTGAGACTCGAACAATTTGAGGTTAAGTCGATCTGATCGCCATCTATTTGTTAAAATCCCAACTAAAATATTTGGCGGCAAATTCGAATTATCCGCAAATGTAACCAATCTAATTGAATTTTATAATAAATATTTATAATCTGTGTGTTTCTTTATAATCTTTATGTATCGTTACATGTCTGCTTAAAGATTCTTTTCATGAGAATGCTTTACTGCAAACATCACATTTAAATGTTTTTCTAATTTCGTTAATATATATGACACAACTTTTGAATTTATAATTTTGTAGAGCAATTTTTCGAAAACTTGAATCATTATTTTACTTTTCTTGAGTTATTTTTCAAATAAATGCTCAGCAATTTTCATTTAAATATGATACCAAATCACACTTCTGAAAATTCCCCAGAAAAAAAAATTTGGGTTGGTATTAAATACAGCCAACTTCCTGACTCCTGATATAAAATGGAAGTAAATATTAGCAAAACTTGTGGTAGAAAAAATTATTTCGGGCAATCAGTCATTTATAAAAATGTTCCAAAATTTAAGTCAACATAACAATTAATTATTTAATAAAATTTCCTGAAACTTAATGACCAGATGTTATAGTTGGCAACACAGCAAAAAAGCAATACTGCCACAAGCAAAGATACTAGCGGTAAATTTAAAATCCCACTATCACTTTTCTTACACTGTATTTAAATAGTAGTAAAAATTTGAGAAAAAAATGGGGTATTTTTGTAAAATTTTAATTAAATTACTAGATTTACAAAGAATTAATTAGTAATTGCTAAAACTTTAATAAAGTCGCCTAATACAAACACTACAAGAGATCATTTGGTTTCTCTTCAATTTCATCTTTTACAATAACATCTAACTCTTGCTTATTTTGGTCATTGTGCATCGTTAAATGTCTAGTTAATGTACATTTTTGTATGAATTGTTTACCACATACATGACATATATGCGATTTTTTGCCCGAATGAATCTTTGAATGTCGTATTAAATTGCCTTGAAATATGAATTTCTTTGAACAAACTTTACATTCATACAATTTATCACTATGTACTAATTTATGATTATTTAAATCAGAAAATTGTAAGAATATTTGATTGCAAGTACCACATTTATATGATTTATCACTGTTATGTAATCTCTTGTGTTTATTTAAATTATAAGCACGTGCAAATCCTCTATTACAAATATTACATTTGTACGGTTTATCTTCTAAATGTATTTTTGAATGTTTTGTTAAGTACGATTTATATGGGAATCGCTTTTGACAAACATTACATTCGTACGGTTTATCAACCATATGCATTTGTTTATGTTCATTGAAATCGGATAAATCTTCCACTACTTTATCGCAAACATTACACTTGAATGTTTTTTCATGGATTCTTAAGTGTCTATTTAGATAACTTTTGAATTTGAAGACTTTCCAACAATACGTACAGTTGTATCTTTTAATTTCACCGATTTTTGAACTATCATCCATTGTTGATTGATTCCCATCATTGATGGAGAATTCGTGATTTTCATTCTCGTAATCATCATTACCAATATCAACAATTTTATCTGTCTTAACCTCCTCTTTAATTGTTGCTGAATAATACTCATCAGTTATTTCATTTATATTTACATTCATGTCACAATCAATTGCTGCCTTATCAACATCATCATCATCATCATTTTCCCAATCTTTTTCTTTCTTGATTTGTACCAATAATGGACTGTTACGGTTTGTATCATTATTACGAAATTTTGCATCAGTTTCTTTGATTATTTGTAAAAACTCGTGGAAATTCATTAATTTTTCGTAACAATTCAAGCACATCACTTTGGAAAACTGGTCATCTTTGGATATCTACAAAATGAATTGATTAATAAGAATAATATAGGAAAATAATGGGAGTTTTTTTTTACATTTAAATCAATCAATTTCTTTAAAATATCCAAGAATGGTGGTTCATTTTCTGTATTGAATACAGTGCGATATAAATTTAAATTTATTTCAGAATAACACAATCTGCACAATTCCATTTCAAAATCGACATCAATCAAATAATATTTTGCTAAATAAACTAAATTTATTTTTGATTTTTAGCACAATCAATCATCCATTCACCCCAGACTAAAAAGGTAACACAAGCAGTCTAATGAATGCGTTACAGAAGTTCTACTCGGGTACCCGTGGCTTAGAAATCTCAACTATTACTCATATTTATATACAGATAAGGTATTCAGAATCAGAAAATGGGTATTGTTTTTTTTTATAACTTGCACACCAATTAACGAGTGTGAAAATAAACGAAATGTTTATACACATCTCAAAGCTTGGATGCTGTTACCAAGAATATTTATCCTTTTTTTTCTAAATCTTTCAACGTTTTTCTATGTACCTACTTGAAGGACCATAGCTGTATATAAGTGAAGAGTGCTCGAACGTGTCGCCTTGTGTGCTCTACGATAAACAGTTGCTGTATTCGACAGAATTGGTAACAACTCCATTTCAAATACCCCAAACGCGGCAATTTTAAAATTTTAGTTAAAGTTTATTAGAACGATTATTATTATTATAAAATTTGGTATAATTCAGGTTTAGGGTTTCGGATTTTAATTATTCCAATTAATAAATATGAAAAACCTTCTATTTACACCCTGTAGCTTTATTATTTAATACAAAATTGTAAATTAAACGTTATTCTTGAAAGACGCCCCAATAGTATCAAAAAAATTCTAAATAATGGTCGAACCTACACGATTATTTTTCACTGCTTCCCTGATGGTGAATTTGCAATTTCTTTTATAGTAATTTCTACTTTATCTTTATGCGAACGAAAATGTTTAGTCAACAAAGATTTTATTCTAAATTTCTCCCCACATATACCACATTGGTGTGTCTTTTCACCAAAATGTACCTTCTTTAAATGCTGAAATGATTGCTGTTGATTTTTGAATTTCTTTCCACAAACATTACATTCATATACTTTATCAAGATGTTCCAATTTATGATTACGTAAATCCAAGAATTGCTCAAAAACTTTCTCACATATATCACATTCATAAGTTGTATTATCCTCATGTGTTTTCTTATGTTTTCTAAATGTATCTTTTCGTGTAAATTCTCGATCACAAAGACTACACTTTAATGGTTTCTCATCTATATCATATAAATGTGTTTTCAAATGTTTCAACAAGTATCTTTTATGAAGGAATGTTTTCTTACAAATTTTACATTCATGTGGTTTATTAGTAGCATGGAATCGTTTATGTTCTTCTAAATCGTCTAAAT
Source organism: Mylabris sibirica (assembly GCA_039776855.1). NCBI lineage: Eukaryota > Metazoa > Arthropoda > Insecta > Coleoptera > Meloidae > Mylabris > Mylabris sibirica. Next base: position 9,462,374 of record CM077839.1, on the reverse strand, counting down.
TTGTTAAAATAGCTTTACAAATATAACATCTGTAGAGTTTATCATGAGTTTTTTGATGTTTGGTTAAATCGTTTTTATGTTTAAATATTTTTCCACAAATTTTACAATTAAAATTTTCAATTGTAGATTCATGATCAGTTTCATTATTTGAAGATACAGTATTTTCATCCATTTCAACAGTATCGCAATTTTCCTCCTCTTCTTTATCATTGTCTGGAGATCCATTAATTTCCTCCTTTATCATTGCTGCAAAACAATTATCGATGTCGATTTCCGTTTTATTATCAATTAATTTCGATTCATTTAAATCATTCGAATCGATTTCAACGTGCTCATTAATTTCACAATCCATTTCCTGTTTGATTTCTAATTGTACAACATTTTCTTCTTTTATTTCATTATAAATACGATTGTTATTAAAATTGTGACGAAATTTTGTATCGGTTTCTTTAATAATTTTCAAAAAATCATAAACATTTACTAGTTTATCGTAACAATTAATACACATCATCTTTGAATATGAATCACTTTCAGATATCTAAAAATTAAAAAGTATTAATCAAATAAAATAATTAACAATAATTTAATTACATCAACATCCGTTAATTTTGTAATAATATCCAAGAATGGTGGTTCATTTTCTGTATTAAATAGTGTTCGAAATAAGTGTAGAGATAACTGAGAATAACACAATCTACATTTCATTTTGATAAATTTTCAAAAATTATGCAAAATCTAATTAGAAAGTAAATAATTCTTTTAAGTAATTGCAGTAAAAATTAATTTACAAACTTGTATAAACAACTCTATTTGATGAGGTGGATGAGGTTATGTTTCGGGGCTACTAATAGCACATAAATTTCCATTTGTCATGTTGGTAGTTCTAAATTAACAAGCAGCATTGCCTAATGTTCTCATTTCCAACTAAATTAATTAATTATGATTGGCAAAACAGAAATTTATATAGCAAATATTTATTTATGAGAATTTTAGCAAATCAAAATTATAAAATTTTTATTTATAAATTCCGATAATTAAATCAAGTGATGAGAATAAAGTACGGTGAAATATGGCAACACTGTCAATCTGAACGCGTGACATGCTGACATGACATTTTGAGGTTAACAACTGTCACTAATATAATTAGTTTGATTTAATTAGAAAATATTAAAAAAATGTTTAAAACTAATTCATTACCACAAAGATCACCATTTTGTGTAAGTTCAGATGAATTTCGACAAGATATTGAGGCAATTTATAAAGATCAAGAAGAACGAAATAAATTGTATTATTGTATTGATGATAAACCCCCACAACAATTAAAATTGCATCAAATTGAGGAATTCCTAAAAGGTACACATAATTTAGAATTGGACGCACAAAATTTACGTAATGTACTAGACGAGGTTGAACAATTAAAAAGTGAAATCAATGATAAAATCAACAATTTAAAACAAACAGTTCAAGATCATTTAAATAAATAGAAAACATAGAATTGTAACAATTATATTTCAAAAATGTATTTTTCGTTCTTATAATAAGATATCTATATTTTTTATATAGGTATGTTTCATTTATATAACCATCTATACTAATTGCTGAAAAAAAAAAATAATAAAGGTTAATACAGGTGTTTATAATTAGATGTGTCGAATTGATATTGGATTAGTTTCAAGTTGAACATTGGTATCTGACATGAAGTAACAAAAACTGCAATGATATCCTGTAAAACGTTCAATATTTGAATTAATTTTGGCGAAAATAAGTATCAAGCGAAAGATTTATAGACAGAAATTATTTGATTGAAATGTTAGCATTAAACCCAACTAGTAATAGCTACAAAACAACCCTTACCTGTGCTAATTAGTTAACTCCCATTTAGTAGTAGTAAATAGAAGAAAATTGTTGGTGTGAAAGAGCGTAAGTGTGTGTGTTTGTGTGAAATAGAGAGTATAGTGAATAAGATTATCTAGAAAACAATTAACAATTATTTTATTATTTGTTGTAAAAAAATATTTCAAGTCTTCTACAAAGCTTCAACATGGACGGAATGGTTGGATTTTGTATAATCCTAAGATCTAATTAAGTACATACTTTTAATTAACAGTCTATAATAAAAATAATGTAAAACCTGAATTTACCAACAATTAAAAAAACAATAGATTGTAAATTAATACATCATAAAACAATAGATTCGAAACAACAATGTTAAAATAAACAATAACCTTTAGGTTATAACAACAAAGAACCACAACCAAGCTACATTTCGATCAAATTAAAAAAAGATTAAAAACATATTTTTAAAGTCAGAAGAATTGTTAGATTTTGCATAATTTAAATGGCACTTTATAGATGAATTTAAGTAGAGATTCCCATTATTATTATTATTAATTTGTTCATTTATTTTCCCCCCGTTTATTAAGAAATAATTAGTAAGATTCATAAATGATTATTGTCATTGAATGTGAAATTATTGTATATTGCAACTAGTTGGTTGGTCTGGTAACGTGAAGAACGATTTAACAGTCAACTTGCCTGTTGGTTTACATTGCAGGTGCTCTTCTATATATTGACATGGACAAGTTAAAGAGGGACAATGACGGCCGCCAGTTGCCGGTGGACTTATTAGACGATTACGTAACAAATCCCGGCCCCAGCGGGACACATACCTTAGATACAATAAAGTAGCCCTCTCCTACAAACAAATACACAAAAAAACACTAATTAAAATTGTAATAAAACAACAAATTGTACGTTAGAACAAAAGTGCTTAAAATATTTAAATATAAAAACTTCATAATTACTTTAGTCCATGCCACGTCTAGCTAGAAATCTAGACCATATTGGACAACAATCTCTAATATCTGTACGTGGTGGTTTATTTGCTAATATATCTTCAATATATTGACAAGGACATAATGATGAATTTATATGTAATGGATTTGATGGATTACCCAACATTTCATCCAATGTCCAATCGAGACGACGTCTTAGAAAATCTTTACCCCATCTTTGTAAATAACGCAAAAATAATTGCTCAGCTCGACTCTAAAGATCAATGGAGGTAAAATAATAAAAAATAATATTTTATATAATTCTACAAATATAGAAGAAAAGACCGAAGTGGTGTAATAGAAAATTGACCAGTGTCTCTAAAATAGCAATCATAATTATAATAATAATTCGATATGAAGTGGTCATTAAAATGTAAACGTCCTAATGTATAGTAATTAAATCCAAATTATTATTGTACAGTTATTATTCGAAATACAGGGTTGCTGCTGTAAATATGCCAAATTAGAACCTCGTAGCTCATTTCAAAGTCGAGTTAAGCACTCGACTTAGAATGATTCGAGGATCCTCCCATTGTCAGAAAGGAACTTTTTTGATCAACTTCCCGATGAGCTACAAGGCTCTAATTTTAAAAAAAGAGTCTCCAGGGACCGCCCTAAAAATGCTTATTATTCTGATCGTCCGCCAACTACTTAATTTCATACGAATTTGGCATATTTACAGCAGCAAGCCTGTAGTGAGTAAAATAACCCCTTTTGATTGTTAAATTTACATATTAGATAAAGATAAGAAACTGAAGATGTAAATAAAAATACGGATTAGTTAATGGAATACGAATAATTCATAAATCGTTATCAACGGATGTATAAATCTACGCAGTGTACACGATAAGAATTGAATAATACGTTTAATAATAATATTTTTAATTACTCATAAAAATTCCAAATATGACTAATTATCATAAAATTCTACATTGTTTAATTGTTTAAACGAAAATACTGAGCAATTTCGTTATATTAAAATACCAGCGATAGAAAACACTACTTTAGAGACTTAGTTAGATTTATAGATTAAATATTTTAGCACTTTTGCTCATTCAAATGTTTGCATCAACAAAATAAAGCAATTAATTAGCAAACCACTCCAGTCTCTCTACTATTATTTAAATGTTAATTAATAAAATTACCTGTTTTCTAGACAATCTAGTTGTCCGGCTACCTTGTATAACAATATCACTAGCTGTAATATCCATCCGTTGTTCCCATCCATTGTTCACAGTATCACGTTCTTGTTGTTCAATTTTCGTTTGTAAATTTGCAATACATGGTCCTGGATCCATATAAATAAAACATAAATTGACTTTATGACACGAGATCTTCCCTCTATCATCCAATGCTAATACAATTTTATGACGCAATAATTGTTTGTTAACATGTGCTAAACAACGTTCTAAATTCCTTGATAATTTATATTTAAGCCACATTGATAGAAAAATAGCACCAGCATTTAATATTAACCAACCAATACCTAAACCGAATAATGTTAATCCAGCTTGTCCAGAGAATAATAGACCAATTAGTACAATAAAAGCTAATGTTATCCATACAACTAGTACACGTTTATAACAGACATTATAAAGTGTAAAACGGACATCATTAACGAGCAATTCCATAGCTTGCACGTACTCTTCCACTGTTAACTAGAAATACAATTTAAAAAAAAATTGTCGGTAATTACTGATAATAATTGTTGATTGAGACCTTGATGATTATTTTAATTGTGTCTCTAAATGATAGATCTTACCGTTAGGCCTTGTGCCATTAATTCTTCTGGTACTAATTCGGGACGGAATTGAGCTGGCGTTAGCCATGGTAATCGAGTATTTACTGGTAACAAAGTCACAATAATATCCCCATTTGCTAAAATAGAGAAATCATTATAGATTCGTCTAATTGTTTTATTGTTATAGCTTACAGAAACCCTGTCGAATTGGTTCAACTGTAGCAACAGGCAATTCAATGTTCCTCAATGGTTTTGGGTCTAGAATTGCTACATTATTCGTGTCTGTTCCTTTATTAGAAATACTACGTTCTAGGTTCACATGTACACTTTCTGTTTGTATTACAGCCGGGGCGTTGTTATCAATACCATTCTTTGTTGTTGTTGTGGTGTTATCATCATCGAATTTAACCCATGATTTTGTTGGTGTTGGACTTACTGTGTCCTTCTGACCTAATTCAGCACTTTTCGTCGGCGTTGTTGTATTTGATGTTGTTCCATTATTCTCACTCATTATTTAATATGATTATTCTTCTGGATTATTTTCGTTTTTTTTTTTTTAATTTTGGACGGATTATATTTACATGGTATTATATAATTTGTTTTTCTATAAAATTTTCCCCTACTAAATAAAAGAGAATGTTGAATTATTAGCGGATATTATAAGACTGATATGTGAGGTGGGACTGTTATTTACAGGTGTTTATTGTACCAACAAGGTGAGCTGGCATTTCCATATTAATTTTCACCTGTGATTAGGTAAGGAGTGGGTGATTTAGTTGGGAATTCCATCAACAGGTGACGTTTGAGATGGATGCTTATCGATATTTAAGTGAATATCGATGCTTTAAAAAGTGTTCATCGGATATGATCCTCCTTACCATTGAAACCGTTGTTAATTTTTTTCAATAAATAAAATCATAAATTTAATGAATTCTGGTAAATTCTCTGACTCTGACATTTTAAATATGATTCTGGACTCTTCTGAAACAGTTTCTTCATTATTTTAATAAGACTCTTAGAATTTTTATTCCGAATTTTACAAAAACACTAACATCACTAACACAAACTGTATTTTAAAAGTATTTCAATTAATTTTGGTATATCAAACACCTGTTAAGACTTCGACGTTGAAAACTAAAATGAATAAGAGACGAGCGACAACAAAATCTAGAAAAAGAGTTGTGTAATTTTTCTTTTTTTCTGTTCTTATCATGGATTTAAAAAAAACTTGTCTGCACATATTTTTAGTCTTATTATTTCTACCAAAACAATTGAAGTAATTCAGATATCTGTTGAACGTTTTTATAATTTTTTTTTTTCAGGAAAATGGACTGACGGTAGATCAATCAGATATCTGTTAAACGTTTTTATAATTTATTCAACATTCAGAATATTTTAGATTTTGAAAATTTCTTGCAACAAAATCGTACTCTTTATTGTGTAACAGTCTGTATAATAAAGTTTTTCGAATATCGATCATGCCAAGAATCGATATTGGGTTCTTAATCTTTCACTCATAGGGAGCGCTTTTTAGATGAATAAATGTAGCTCTTGAACAATTTCATAATATTTTATATTGATGTTTTCCAGTATTTTTAAATAAATAATTCTTAATCAATGTATAATAACTCTAGCAAAATATATTTATAAGTCAAAAATTTAAATTTTTCATCTTAACAGTTAGCTAGTTTTTGTGAAAACTGCTATAGATGGCAGCACTATTTCTAATGTTAGAAATCGAGGGAAATTTAATCAAGTATTATCAATTTGAGGTTATGTTCGTTTTATTATAAACAAAGAAATGAGTGAGATCAATGAATTGGAAAGTGGAATTTGTCCAATTTGTGAAAAATCGTATCCTTTCAATGAAATCGAAAAGCATGTTAATAAATGTATTTTTTTAAATTCGGCAGATTCTGATGATTTCCAAAAACGTAAACGTTCCCCATCACCAGTATTATCATCATCATTATCATTAAATACAAGTCAATTATTTAAAACAAAACAACAACAATTGAATGAATCATCACCACCAAAAAAATTTAAGATTGATACTAAAGAAGCCGGTCCATCAAAATCACCAAATATTGATACAAAATTCACAGTACCATTAGCAAAACAAGTACAACCGAAAACTTTAGATGATTTTTTCGGTCAAAACCATGTACTTGGTCCGGGTACTATGTTACGATCATTATTGGAAAAAGGTGAAATACCCAATATGATATTATGGGGACCGCCGGGCTGTGGTAAAACTTCATTAGCTGGTGTTATACAAGGCATGTGTCAGGAGGATCCGAAGAAATTGAAATTTGTTGCATTATGTGCTGCAACGGCCGGTGTTAAAGATGTACAGAATGTTGTAGGTAATGCCAAAACACAATTACAATTTGGCCGGCGAACTGTACTATTTATGGATGAAATTCATCGTTTCAATAAGAAACAACAAGATATTTTTTTGTTGCACGTTGAAAAAGGCGATATAATCCTAGTTGGTGCAACAACAGAAAACCCATCATTTACAGTTAATAATGCTTTATTGAGCCGTTGCCGGGTAATTGTTTTGGAAAAATTAGAACCAGAGAATCTATATTCGATTTTAGAGAAAGCAGCACACACACATAATGTTGAGATAATCGATGAAAATTCTGAGAGAGTATCAAAGAATCATTGTGGAGTTGAAAGGAATGCTTTAGAATGGTTAGCGGATATTAGTGATGGAGATGCCCGGATTGCTTTAGGCAATCTACAATTAGTTTTGCAATTCAACGAGAATAAATCTAATATTATCACAATTGATGATATTAAAGACAAAATTAAGGCATAATATCCATCACATATTATTAAATTAACAATAATTTGAATTAATTAAATTATAGAAATCCCACATGTTGTACGATCGTAAAGGTGAGGAACATTACAACATTATATCGGCTATGCATAAATCGATTAGGGGCTCAGATGTAAGTGCGGCTCTGTATTGGACAACTCGAATGATTGTAAGTGGTGAAGATCCCTTATTTATAGCTCGAAGAATGGTACGTGCTGCTAGTGAAGATATCGGTAAAAATTTCTATTTTATAAAATAAAAGATTAATAAATAGAATCAATGTATTTTTAGGGAATGCTGATCCAAGAGCTTTACAATTAGCAGTAGCTACAATGCAAGGTTGCCAATTAATTGGAATGCCAGAAGCTGACGTATTGTTGGCACAATGTGCAATCTATTTAGCTAGAGCACCAAAATCACGTGAAGCTGATTCTGCACTAGCAAAAGCTAAAAAATTGATAAACAATTGTAAAGGTTCTCAGCCTGCTGTACCGTTACATCTCAGGAATGCCCCGACTAGACTTATGAAAGATTTAGGCTATGGTAAGCAGCATGGTTCGGAAAAACTGAGTTTTATGCCAGCAGAATTGAATGGTGTAGATTTTTTTAAATAATTTCACAAATTAAATATGATTTTTGTTCAATTTGTGTTTCTTTTATTACTTTCATAATCTGTAATATACAGACTTCTACAATTATCTGTTATTATAACAGTGACAAATTTATAAATTTCAGAAATAACTAAAACCCTTACAAATTTTATCACTTGAATTAAAGTTACAATAATACATTGATTTTAATTTTTATAAATTAATACGAGATACTCAACCGTTTCCTATTGAATTTTTCCGATATTTGATATCACGAGAAAAAATAATATACATGAATATAAATCAAAATTTTAAATATCGCATTAATCAAAATGATAAAAAAGAGAATCGAATAAACTTAAAATACATCCACATACAGAAATTGCACAAGTTCGTGCACTGATTAATTCTATGAGGAAAGACGGTCCACTGAAAACTTCCCTAGAAAGAAAAAGAGATTATATTCTTCCTAAAACACATAATCCGGTCCGGCCATATCAATTGCCCAACGGAATTTGTCCCTTTGTGTTTTATTGTAAACTTTCTCAATTGGTACACCATGTTTCTTACACCATGCAACAGTAATACGTGGATCTAAATAATTTAATTTTGATGTACTCAATGCTATTGTTTTATTTTCATCACGATCAGTCTCCTGTATTTTTAATTTTGCTAATTGTTCTTTTAATCTTTCTAATTGTTTCTTTTTCTTGTCATAAATTGTCTTTTCTTTTACACTACCATGTTTAGCATCACGGGCAGCATCTTTAACTTGTCGTTCAGCATCGGCTATAGCTTCACGTTTTGCTTCAATTTTCTCTTTTAATCGTTCCATTGATTTTTCATGACTTTTCGGTATGGACCGCTGATGGTTACATAGAATAGCAACAGCACGATTTGCACGATTATATGATAGAATCTTTTCAGCTACTGAATCATCGGGATTAGTTAATTCATCCAATTGTTGTTGTAATGTAAATGAAGCATTGTAAGTACGGAACACTTTAGCTGTTAAACCTTCCATCAATTCATTTAAATGTTTATTCATAATTGCTGTATTTAAACGATCAAATAGATCATCGCCTGGAGATTTGTTTTCCATAAAAAGTTGAAGATTTTTAAATACACGTTTCTCAACAGGTACTTCGTTATAATACCTAATCGAGTCTTTACCTAAGAAATCAAATACCACAACATAATCTTTACCATCTCGTCGTTCATGCAATTGAATATGTTCAACACGTAATGAACAACAACCAACAGTATCAGCTTGATCTTCATCTTTTTCGTTACCAGCTCTTAAAGCTAATCTATCAATAAAATATAAAGCCACTGCACGTTGCCGTATTCTCATCTCCTTTGATTTCCAATCATCATGATATTCACGACGTATTTTATCAATACATTTATGCAAACGACGTGCAGTTTCATATTTTTGCCAATCTTTTTCACCTTTCAACTTTGAACTTGGATTCAACATAATATATTTAACTTGATTTTGTACATTTTCTGTCCATGATGCCAACCATGTTACAGATGGATCATGACGTACTTCTTTCCATTTATGTCCAGGCGGTGGTACTGGTATTTTTGAATCTTTACTACAATTTATTATAATATCTTCCGCTTCTACACGCCTCTTCAACATACCCATTTTTGGATGTTCACCACGTCCACGAAATAGACCTGGTGGTTCAATTTTGAAATTACCAATTTTCTCCCGATGTCCATCAATTGTACAAAAACCATATTCTTTAATTAAAGCTTCATTCTTTTCTTTAACAGCAGCTTTTTCTTCTTTTGTACGATTACGATTCTTCTCAGCTAATTCTTGGAAATATTTATGCATCTCTTTAAAATTGCACTTTTTCAAATCAGTAATTTTCGAACGTTCTTTATCTGTCATCACTTTACGCCAGTCTTTAAAGAAATTATTATTAAATATATCTTTGGTTGTATAATCGTGATCCAACATTTTCGCATAAAAACTTGCTACTTCTTCAGCTTCCAGTGATAATTTCATTTCTTTACCATCATAATAGAATTTTACATCATTTGGCAATGGTTCATATGGTGGTGCAAATACTGGACCTTTATGTTCTAAAAATGTCCATTTCGTACCATCATCTTTCTTCTCTTCTTCCCACCTTGAAAAAATTAAAAAAAGGCAAATATTAATACAAAATTATCAAAATTTCTATTAATAGATCTGGACACTCTCTATACCTTTTCATAGAGAGTAAAAATTTTGATTTTATTACATTGTTTTCGTCTTCATCAAAACACTTACGATCATCGATTTGTGTGATTGCAACAGCACTCTTAAACCTAACCTCAATATTACCGAGTGAAACTAATTTGTGATATTTATGGGTTACATCAAATAATTTTATCACATTTTTTAAATTATTGCACAATAAAACTCTTCGCATTATTTAAAATTTAAAGAAAATAATATAAAATCAAAAAAACCCAATAAAGATAATATAACCATGGAAAGACTAAAGTGACCTCTGCCGTTCAACACTCGAACTTTTTACTCATTTTGCAGGATCGTAGTCAGAAAACTAAGCCAGATCGGGCGCGATTTTTAAAGTAACAATTACATTTGGTGGGACTCAGCCCCATTTACCCCCCATATAGCTATGGCACTGCATCATTAGCTAATATAATAAATTTAGAAACACAATTACTTTAAGGGTACACATTAATTATTCAATTTTAACACTAAACTATATGTAAGTACAAAAATTCTGTACGATAATGCCACATTTACCAAAAAGCTACGATTAATGGAAAAAACCTATTCATAGACGCGTGACTAAAATGGGAGCCTCTTATTGGCACGTGGGTGTTAATCTATTAGATTGTTAGTTTCACTTCAAAAAAATAATAGTTTCTATGAAAAATTTGAGCATTTATAATAGTATATTATACAACTAGGTTATAATAGCACACATTATAGCGAGTTGTATATTATACTTTATCTACGACTTATTTTTAAGTGTGCAGGTACACTTAGAAATAATTATACAATCGCACAAAAAACGAACACTTTAGAACTATTAGTTTTATTTATTTTCTGTCATTACCATATTTTAGCGAATTTTTTAAAAAAAAATTAGCTAATGACGAGATCCTCACTTTTGAATTTCCGAAAAATTTTTGCACAGAAGTTCGTTTTGGAACCTCAGGAACCCATATCCACCGTTCGTTAAAATTTATATATATATATATATATATATATATATATATATATATATATATATATATATATATATATATATATATATGTATACCCACGATAACTGCCGTAAAAATACACCAATCTTAATGAAACTTGGTACAAAAATCGGTCTTTGGAATAGCTTGGATGAGTTCGTTGGCCAGACTGGTAGGGCCAACACTTTTGGAATAAGAGCTGAAGAAATGTTAAAAAAAATCATTTTCAATATTACATTTGCTTAGATTTTGATGAAAATTAAAATAACAGTAGAGCCGACCATTCTCTATGACCCAGAAAAAAATCATCAAAATCGGTTCGTTGGTTCGCAAGAAAAATGCAAAAATCTCTTTTTTGAGTATAAGCAGTAAAATCGATTATCTCAGGTGGCTATATGTTCTGACTATTGATATTAGAAAAAAAATTGAATATCGCGGGGGGGCAACTAATTTTGACAGTTAATATTAGACGCAAGGCCTGCTAGAGAATTTCGCTTGAAAAAATCAAGCAGGCCTTGATTAGACGTATTAGACAAACAACAAACTTCATTATTATTTTTTTTTTTAGTGTTTCTTATTGTTTGTGGATTAAAAGTATTTTTCAATAAAAATCATAAATATTAAAATAACATCGGCAAATGAATTTATTAGTTGGTTCAATGTTATTAAAATATATTAATTGTCAGTATCATAAGAATGTTTTGCAATTAATATTTCAGTATGTAGATACATAAAAAAATTCGCTATATAAGGTACTTGCTGCCTTTGGAGATTTTTTTTTATATTAGACAGAAATAATGATTCAAATACTATTTTCTGATTGGCTTACAAAAGAGGGAGTAATGGTTTATTATTCCCTCTTGTAAGCCAGATGGACAATATATTGCAAAAACCACAAGTGTATTAGTCACTTTACATATAAGTCGTAGATCAAATGATAAAATTGTTTCTCAATTAATATTACTTTTCTTGTAGCGATTAAAAATTACAAAAAACCCTCAATTTAACCGGGTTGTTTTTTCTCGTGATAAATATTAAAATGTGATTTTATTCAATTATGGCATTTCTAAATGATTACAACTAAGAACTTACCATTTCCAAACATCTTGCGGTTCCTCTTCTTTCTTTTTTCGACCACCTTTCTTAGGACTCTCCTCATTCTTAATGGAATCTTTCTCTTTTCTTGATTTCTTCTCTTTTTTCAATGGTTTCTCCTCTTCCCAATCATCTTCATCTTCAGATAATGGACGTTTCTTCTTCTTTTTCTCTTTATCCTTCGATTTGTCCCTTTTATCTTTTTTCTGTTTTTTACGATCCACTAATGGTAAATCATCTTCATCTTCATCATCAGATTCAATTTTACGTTTGACTAAATGATTTTCCATTCTTGATGCCTGAATGAAGCATTTTTAATATTAAGATTAACATTAATTTTTGTATTAATATAAAATAAACATGCTACAAATTCTAACTAAACATTATGCATGATAAATGATAACATTCGATTAATATTGGAGAATAAACAGGGGACTGGTAAAAGAACACTAAAAAATTTGTTTAGAAACCTACCAATTTGTGTCTGTGAGCGAAAGGTTTTCGCTGAAAAGACAAACAATTAACAATAAAAGTAATTTTTCGTCGTTTCATATAAATTATTAAAAAATTCACCAAAAAAACTGATGTTTATGTAACTACTGTTAGCATCTTTTGACTTTTACGTAATTAATAATAATAATTACCAATGGTAAATCTTCATCACTATCTTCGGTTTCTTGATCCTGTGGTTCTTCCTTAACTTCATCATCATCCTCAAATCTTGGTTCATCTTTGCGAAATTGTGCTAAACTATAATCACAACTACTAGCAGCTGAGACATCTTTAAAATCACGTTCATCCTGTGATTCTTCCTCTTTTATCACTAATTTATTATCATCTTCATCAATGGAATCGTCACGTGTTGAATCTTGAGCGGTATCATCGAATTTGAATTCGTTTTTAATTTTAATGTCTTCATCTAGATAAACAATTATTTTTTAACAAAATAATTTATAATTTATAAAAAATTAACTTACCCGAATTTCTATCCTTCTTCTCTCTATCATGATCTTTTCGATCTTTATCTTTTGAACTGGAATGATGTCTATCCCGATGTTTATCCTTCGAACTACTATGTCTGTTGTCTTTATCTTTTGATGAACTATGTTTGGATTTATCTTTATCACGATCACGGTCTTTATCACGTCTCTCTTTGTCTCGCCCATCTTTTGAACTATTATGATTATTATTACTACTGCTACTACTACTCACTTTATTATGTTCACGATCATGTGAACTCTTATGATCACGATCTTTATCTTTTGTCGTTGATGATGATGATGATGATTTTTTATCATCACGATGACGATCTTTATCACGATGTTTATCTTTATCTTTATTTGATGATTTATGTGAACTATGTCGATCTTTATCTCGCGATGTGGAATTATGTCTATCTTTATCCTTACTGGAGCTCTTATGGTCCTTACTTTTCGATTTGTCTTTATCTTTGTGATGGTCCCGATCACGATCGCGGTCTTTATCACGATGCTTGTCCTTATGTTCTGATTTATGGTGGTGGTGATGGTGATGGGATTTGGATTTTTCTGTATAACCGTTAATGCCGTTTATTTGATTTGATTCGTGTTCTTTCGTTTTCTCTTGCTAAATTAATTATGTATGAAAAAAAAATAATTAATTTTTATTGTTGTAATTTAAAACACGTGAAAATTATCAATGAAATTTAACGAATTAAAGAAATATTCATTGGAAGAATTTCATTAGAATTTTATATAAAATAGAAATCGCCACAATTCCGGTGACATTTCATTCGAATTTATATGAAAACAATGAAATTCACTGTAGAAACTGTGGGACTTAGCCTCTGACGCCATTTTGGGACTTAGAAAATTTTCGCTTGCTTCTCCACGACACACTATCATTTAATACAATACATAAGAGAGAAACAGCTATTTTTTTATAATAATTCAATGGATTGATTTGATTCAATAAAAACTAGAGAAAATTAGAAATTTTATGATATACTTACAGGACTTGGATAATCACCAGTTGTTGAATTATCAACGTCCATAATGTTAAATTTTATAAGTGGAGAAAAATACCAACACTTTGCCAATACAAATGGGGAATGGGAAAGGAAACGCTTCTGCGACAAAGTACTTGATTTTATAATGTACGCATGCGCTAAATTCAATGGCAATAACCTAAATGGCGGCAATATTTAAATTTCAATACCAGAATAAGACAACAGGTAATTTATTGATCTGTACACATCATGGACGTATAAACAAAATAAAAAACTCCTAAAATCAAAACAAAATACCCTAAATACTCTGCCAGAATTTTTTTATAATAAATTTAAATTTAATGAATTAATATTAAAAAAAGAAGATGTATCTCTAACTTCGGATGATCTGTCCATCTTCAACAACACAAGTGAATAAATTTTAATTTAAACCAAATTTTTGACGTTACGTGTCGCATTTGTTTATGTCGCTATTACAGAATCTCTACAATAATATTTTCAAGAGTCCTGAAATTACCCAAGAGATGACGCTATCCAGCTACGCACTAATTTTAGTAAATAATTATTAATTATGCTGATTGTGAATGATACGATTGCACCAAATGTACGAATAATTACAATGATGAATTTTAAACCTTAATTTGGAGGTTGTGAATGAAGCTTTATCGTTTTCGCTAATTATTCAAATTGTCCATCAAGTCTACCAACATTAAACCAATGTTGGTAAGCTTGATCATCGACACTTGATTGGTTCAACATGATGTCATGTTGAAAAGTAGAAGGGATAAGCGCGAAAATTGTTGCCGCCATTTTCTTTCATTTTTCACCTAGTGAAAACGGACGAGGTAGATCAGAACTAGCTGTGTTGATTATCTATTATTTTTATCGGAAAATGTGGAAAATTCGTGTGGAAACTTGTATTTATGAGTTTTATTAGTGTTAATCTATAAAGTTTTGGGTGATTTTAATAGATTTTCGCGTGTTTCGCGAATAAGGGGTCCATCAGAACTAGCCGTGTGGATTGTCTGGTGTTTTTGTTCGAAAATGTGGAAAAATCGTGAGGAAATTTCAGAAAACTTGTATTTATGAGTTTTATTAGTGTTAATCTATAAAGTTTCGGTGATTTTAATAGATTTTCGTGTGTTTCGCGAATAAGGGGTCCATCAGAACTAACCGTGTTGATTGTCTGGTGTTTTTATCGGAAAATGTGGAAAATTCGTGTGGAAACTTGAGGAAATTTGTATTTATGAGTTTTATTAGTGTTAATCTATAAAGTTTTGGGTGATTTTAATAAATTTTTGTGCGTTTCGCGAATAGGAGGTTATGGGGTGGAAATGAGGAGGACGCGGGAGATTATTGTTTAATAATAAAGTCGAAAGTCGTTTAACATGAAAAAAATGGCGGCCGGCAATTTCTTCTCTATTTAATTTAATTTTCTTTATTTCGTCAATTTCTTAAATAAATGTATCGGAGTGGTAGATAAATGAATGCGTACCTAAACCTAAATTATAGTGAAGACGATCAGTGTAAAAAATTAGACTTTATATGAGACTTAATTAATTAATTAATCAATGAATGAATTAATTAATTAGTTAATTAATTAAATGAATGCTAGGTGCTAGTGATTATTGAGCTGTTAGTACAACAATTGAGAGTAACTTGGAGCTTCTTATTGATAGACTGTCAACCAAAGGGTGAGTTTTGAATATAAATAATTTGCAGATTTTCATTAGATTTATTTGTCACTCTTTTTTTTATACCTAAATATTTGATTTCTCTAAGTCTTTATTCCACAGTATATGTATGTAGATGTTTTCTTAACAATTCCACATCTGAGAAAATGAACAATGATTTATTTAATTTTATTTTTCATTATTTATTTCATTTATTATTTTCGTTATCGTTACAATATGTTCGATCAGTGTTAATTAACAAACAATTAAAGCTAATACGCGCACTGGTGATTTGTCGATAAAGCAGTGCTGTAATTTGAAATTTTGGGCCCACCGTAAGATTTTAGTTTGAACCCTTGTTTGTATAAAATATCATTTTAATATTTGCGTGAAAGTTATACTTTTTCTTAAAATAAATAAAAGCTGGGCCCTTGGAGGGTCTGGGCCTACCCACATTGCAGACGCGCGCAGGTGCCTAATTACTTAGTTACGCCACTGCGCCAAAGACTCAGGACTCAGACTCTCTGCGACTTTAAACATGGAAACTTCGTTCCGCGACCAAAGTGAGCTATGTCGAATAAATTGCAATACGGCTGCTAAATTTAATGAAAGAAAAAGAAAAAATAACTATGAGTGAACCCTTTATTATAAGATAAGTTATAAGCACGCGGACAAAAAGGAATGTTCAATATATTTTTTTAAGATTTGGGGAATTTCCGAAAATATCGCTTGACAAATCCCAGATTTCCGAATATACAAGCCATTTTTATATAATCTTTTATACAGTAACATCCCTCTATAACGAGATCGGCTATAGCGAGATTTCGGATATAACGAGATTTTTTTTGGTCCGTGCAAATATGTATGAACACAGGTTGTTTTTTATAACAAGGGTTTGCTTATAAGGAGCAATTCTCCTTGTCTGTTGACATCTCGTTATAGAGGGATTCTACAGTATAATCTTGTGAATTATGATACGATCTTCTTGAAAGTTGCGTACCGTCTGATTGTGGTCATCTAAGCCCTTGTATTTACAAGTCTGCGGCAACAATCTTGTCGCTTATGTGTCGCCGCTGCTTAATGAGTCGCTGACAACACAGCGACAAGTTTTGATCGTGTGAAAACACACATTTGAATTATGGTATGAATCTCATAATCAGAATCGCCGGAAACCAAGTCTCAAGCGCGTGTTAGCACCTAAGAAGCTGAAATAGCTTGAGCCAACATATGAATATTCAAATCTTGCTGTAAAAGATGTACTTTGTGTTATTATAATTTAATTATGAGAGCTAGTGGCTTAACTTAAAGTGCGGCTTGTACTTATAGAAAAAATTAGTGAATACGTGCTAATAATCAGTGAATAACTGGAGAATTAAGGAATTGAAGAATATTTAGAAGTTTTAAGTGTAAATATGTATAACTAATATCATTTTCAGGAAATATTCATTATATAGTTTAAAGTGAAGCTTAATTACTAAGTGTAACTGTGGAGTAATTGTTATCAAGTGTACATATTCAGAGCAGTGAGTTTTTAGGAATAAATTTAAGTGAAAACCACAACAGATGCTTAAGGGGGAGTTGGACTAAACGATCGAATTAGCGTGCGAAATTTATCAATTTTCAAACAACGATATATCGGTTATTTTTTAAAATATTGTGAAATTTAAACGTGCGTTGGATAGAGCATTTCAAGGTGCATGTCCTGAAGCTTTCTATTAAAGAAAAATCTGATAAAATTCGGAATGATAGAGAAAACTGTTGGACCATGTTTTTTTGTGCATTTTCATTCATAATTGGCTAACGAGTTGGAAAAGGGGCCGAATCGAAGACCCGGCCTAGCAACTTCCCCGACTGATCAGTCCTAGTAGTTAATCATTAATTAGAAAAAAATTTTTCTACGATCAAGAGAAAATTGTCAAATTTCTGCGAAAAGCACAGTTGTTGCGCTCTCGCCTGACATCTGTTTGCTACGGGGTTCAATTCTCGCCAGAATAACTTTATTTTTTTTCTTTTCAATTATGGAAATAATCATCTTTACTATTTTGTTATTTTATTCTTAACAAATAGAAAACTTTAGTTTACTTACTGCCTCTATGGATAGTAAAAGTATTATTACTCATTATGTTATCCATTACAATAAATTCACAACAAAAGATTAAACAAATATTCCAGTAAAGCTTTTAACAAAACCAAAGATGTCAAAATCAGCACCGAAATTTAAAAAAAAACAACGCAATTATTTACACCTACTCGATCTTTCACGAAACAGTCTTGTTGCTAGACAACGGCCGTAAATCCTGATTTATATTTGATATATTAATGTCTTATTCTTTTGTCTTGCGTACATACTTGATTAGTAAAGAATCACTGTCCATCTAATTAATTTAATCATTATAAGTCGCCAGATTGAAAAATATCGCACATGATGGGTATTATTTCTGACATAAAAGCACATGCCCTTTCGATTGGTGATATCAAATTAATACGTTATCTTACATTTTTTTCCAATCAACCCCCTCCCCCGACCACCCCCGCTGTCCGATTGGCACCAAAAACTAATCAACTCGAAAGTCCACGGAATAGTTGATGCTGGCCAAATTTGAACGCAATCGGTTAAGCCGTTTTTGAGTAATCGTTGGAGAAACGACAGACGCACACACACACACACACACACACACACACACACACGGACATCATGCTAAAAACTTCAAAAACGTGTTCAGGGGACCCCAAAACGTAAAGATCTGGTGAAATCTCGAATTCGAAATTTTGGTCCGAAACTAATAACTTCCCTACCCTCTGGTCGGGGAAGTTAAAAATTGGCCAATATGATTAATTTTAAATATCTGTTGAGTGATTTAGATGGAAAATGATGAGATTTTTCCAAATATTCAAGAATTTTCCCGATACGTTTGTTAGTTTTCCCAATTTTGAAGAAAATTAAATGACCTTTGATCCAAGATATAGGGCACAATTTTAAAGATAGAATTTCCTACTCTTGTTTTTAGAAAGATATTGTAAGGGCGGAGGTAATAAAGCTCGCTTTTCAGAAAATTTTGAAAATTACGTGATTTCTTGGAAAAATTGGAATCCCATTTTCACCTGTTATTTACAGCTATTAAAATTAATTAATTTGACCGATAATTAGTATCAATATATAGGAAAATCGATTTTCTTTCACGACCATATCATAATAATGAAAAATATTTGAAAACCTGTCCGTGGGCAATTTTCTTAACCAAGCGTGCTTGCTCTGCGAGACGTTGTTGTAATGTACCACATCTATCCGGTTTATACCAGATATGCGGACTAAATCACACCGACAATACCGCTCGCAGCGCATACACGCTTGGTTAAGAAAATTACCTACGGACAGATTTTCAAATATTTTTC
Source organism: Mylabris sibirica (assembly GCA_039776855.1). Lineage (NCBI taxonomy): Eukaryota > Metazoa > Arthropoda > Insecta > Coleoptera > Meloidae > Mylabris > Mylabris sibirica. Next base: position 9,443,009 of record CM077839.1, on the reverse strand, counting down.
ATTATTATGATATGGTCGTGAAAGAAAATCGATTTTCCTATATTTTGATACTAATTATCAGTCAAATTAATTAATTTTAATAGCTGTAAATAACAGGTGAAAATAAGATTCCAAATTTTCCAAGAAATCACGTAATTTTCAAAATTTTCTGAAAAGCGAGCTTTATTACCTCCGCCCTTACAATATCTTTCTAAAAACAAGAGTAGGAAATTCTATCTTTAAAATTGTGCCCTATATCTTGGATCAAAGGTCATTTAATTTTCTTCAAAATTGGGAAAACTAACAAACGTATCGGGAAAATTCTTGAATATTTGGAAAAATCTCATCATTTTCCATCTAAATCACTCAATAGATATTGAAAATCAATCATATTGGCCAATTTTTAGCCAATTATGAACGAAAATGTACAAAAAAACATGGTCCAACAGTTTTCTCTATCATTCCGAATTTCATCAGATTTTAATAGAAAGCTTCAGGACATGCACCTTGAAATGCTCTATCCAACGCACGTTTAAATTTCACAATATCTTAAAAAATAACCGATATATCGTTGTTTGAAAATTGATAAATTTCGCACGCTAATTCGATCTTTTAGTCCAACTCCCGCTTAAATTTAACTGGAGCTTGTTCAGTGAGTGTAATAAATAGTGTATGAGACTAGTAAGTAGATAAAGTGTAAGAAATTTGATGTTTATAAGTGCAAATTTTAATAGATAAGTACAGTTCTACGGAAGGTGCTCTGCTTAATTCAAGTGAGAAATTATAAGTGAGGCTTAAAAAGACTTAAGTTTGTAGTGAGTGCGTATAGAGTTAAGGAATGTAAGAAATTTAGTGTTTCTAATTGTAATAAATGTAGAAAAGTTTAGTAAAATTTAGATGCATGGAAAGTTTGCTGCTTAAATTAAAGTGAAGTTTAATTGATCAGTGTGCGAGTGAAAGTGACACTTAACGGATTACTAGAAGATTAAACAACTCGAAGCATCTAAGAGATAGCTAACTAAAGGTTAAGTTTTGAATATTAATAATTTTCAGATTTTCTTTAGATTTATTTGTCACATGTTCTCATTACAGCAAGGTCGACAAGTGTTAATCAACTAAGAATGGAAGAGCTGAAGTAGACTAACAGTAGGGGATTGTGAACACATAAAAAGTGCTCAAGCTTAAGTGGGGCTAAATCAGTGAGTGTAATAATTAGTAATATTGTAACGATTCAAGAAATTTTAAGAAATTTGAAGTGTCTAAGTGCAGATTTTAATAGATAGGTTCAGTTAGAGAAGATGTGCTGCTTAATTTAAGTGAAAATTAATCATGTGGCTTAAGAGAAGTTTAAGTTTGTAGTGAGTGTGTATAGTGTTTAGGAATGTAAGAAATGTAGTGTTTCTAATTGTAAGTGTAGAAAAGTTTAATAAAATTTAGATGCATTTAAAGTTTGCTCCTTAAATTAAAGTGAAGTTTATTTGATCAGTGTGCATGTGAAAGAGACACTTCACGGATTACTAGAAGATTAAACAACTTGAAGCATCTAAGTGATCGACAGCTAAGTAAAGGTTAAGTTATGAATATTAATGGTTTTCAGATTTTCTTTAGACTAATTTGTCACTTGTCATTACAGTAAGCTCGACAATTCTTAATCAACGAATAATTAAGCAGTTAAAGTAGACTAGCAATAGGAGAGCATGAGCCAACATCGAAGATTTAGATCTTGCTGTATATGTCAATTGTGTCATTTAAATCAAATTATGGCAGTCAATGACTTAAAAAAAGTGCAGGTTGAATAGTAAGAATAAGTGAGTAAATGATATTGAGAACAGAACAAAGGAAAGGATATAGAACGTTCTCTTCGAGACTTGTCTATGCTCGTCATTTATTCATTCCAGTTTTGAATCTCGAAGTGTTAACACGAATGTGTCAAATTAAAGAATGAATCTTAGTGCTTATAAAATTTAGTGAATAGTGCATATAAAGTGAAGTGATGTGTTAGTATTGGTGCTTTGATGGAAAGAGTTAGTCATCCCATAGAAATGTACTGCAGAAAGATCAACGAAAGGGTAATTCAAGATACTTAGACTTAAATTGCAACATTACTCACTTTTTGGTTTCTTTTTATTTAATTTCAGTAGGTTCGAACAGCGTGGGACAGGAGCTGAGATGCAATTAAGTAGTAAGTACTTTTTTGATATTTTAAACATAATAATTATTATGGCTAGTGAGTTGATAAAAGTCTAAGGAATTTGGTGATTCAAAATGCAGATATGGATAGTTAAGTTCTAATTAAAGTCTGTTCTTCAACTAAGTGAAACTTAATGAGTGAAGTTTGATAAGAAAGTTCAAATGTGAAGTGAATGCATATGCTATAGTGAAATATAAGAAATTTACTGTGTCTACGTGTAAATATGGTTGAGTGAATAAAAATACTAATAAGTTATAATAATCTGTGAATTATCGGAGAATTACTGAATTGACCAACATTTAGAGTTTTTATGTGTAAATATATATAATTAAGTTCAGTTTCAAGAAATATTCGTTACTTAGCTTCAAGTAAAGTTTAATTACTAAGTTTTAGTGTGAAGTAATTGTTATCAAGTGCATGTATACAGAGCAGTGAGTTTCTGAGTTTTTAGGAATAAATTTATCTGAAGAGCACAGCAGATGCTTAAGCTTAAGTGTAGCTTAATCAGTGAGTGTAATAAATAGTGTATGACTAGTGAGTTGAAAAAGTGTAATATATTTAGCGTTTCTAAGTGAAGAGATGAATAGTTAAGTTCTAATTAAAATATGTGCTTCAAACAAGTGAAACTTAATGAGTGAAGTTTGATAAAAAAACTAAATGTGCAGTGAGTGCGTATTGAATAGTGAAATATAATAAATTTAATGTGTCTACGTGTAAAAATGATTAATACTGCTCAGTTGCAGAAACTGTTTATTATTTAGTTCAAAGTGAAGCTTAATAAGCAAGTGTAAGTTTGGAGTAATTATTACAGAGTGTACATACACAGAGCAGTTATTTGTTTGGAATAAATTTAAGTGGAAACTACAATTGATGCTTAAGTTTAAGTGGGGCTTAATCAGTGAGTGTTATTAGTAGTGTATGTAGTGTAGTGAGTTCAGAAAGTGTAAGAAATTAGGTGTCTCTATGTGCAGAAATCGATAGGTAGTTTAAGTTCATTTTAAAGTTTGTGCTTCAAGTGACAATAATAAGTGAATGATTGGAAAATTGAGGAATTGACCAACATTTCGAAGTTTTATGTGTAAATATATTTAATTAAGTTTAGTTTCGAAAATATTCGTTACTTACATTAGTGTCAAGTGAAGTTTAATTACTAAGTGTCAGTGTGAAGTAATTGTTATCAACTGTATGTATACAGAACAGTGAGTTTCTGAGTTCTTAGAAATAAATTTATGTGAAAACCACAACAGATGCTTAAGTTTAACTGGAGGTTGCTCATTGAGTGTAATAAATAGTGTATGGGCCGGTATTTTTTCTTCCCAATAAAGTGGCCAATAGCTTATTCGGCAGATTAAGTTCCCGTTAAGTAAAAGTGCGTCTTTTTACTTCCTGTTAACGCTAAAGTCCACTTTAAGTGGCCTTATTCGGCCGATAACTTATAGGGTACATGGGCTGGCCTATAACTAGTTATTGGGAAGAATCTAACCTAAAAATATTGATTAAAATTCGGCGACAACGTACTGAGTGAAAACGTGTTGCTGAAATCTGTTTGTTTCTTTTGGTTTTTTTGAATTTCCTTAATTTACAATAAAAAAACAAATTTTTGGATATATGATACAAATAAATAAAACATGATTAACGTTAACAAAAATTCTTATATTTGTTTCAAATTATACCTACAATAATCATAGAATTAGAACTGATTATCATTGAATTCATTTTATTTCAATTTAGTTTTATTACCGCTTTTGTCTGAAGGAATACCCGAAAATACTTTACACAACTCGTAAGACAAATAGTAACAGTATTGTTGAAAATTTTACAAAATATTTGTCAGCACACTTTCTGTATAGGTACTTCCTAATAGAAATAAAGCAATTTATTAAAATTAAATAAAACAAAAATTCATACTCTAGTATGTGTGTATGGGTATTCAAATTTATCAACGAATTAATTGGATTGATTAATTTGAAAGCAATTTATGTTTGAACCGTTAATCGAAATAAAATCAGTTTATATAAAATTATTTTAATTTTGTCCGAAGAACTGCAGACAACCCTAATTGTTTACAGTAAAAAGTAGTAAAGTAAAAAGTTATAATTGTAAATTATAAATTTCAAATCATTTGCTTCTTCGCGCTTAGACTCGTTGTTCTATCATTGTTTCACTTATTGAAATTTTATATATATTTGTCTCTTTCTACAAGAACAGCACATTGACAACAACGCAAAGTGTCCAATAGCTATTCACCAGATAAGATTTAGAAGAAAGACGGTAGAAACTTATAGGCCAGATTAATCTGGCCTATAACATATCTTGCCAATACGTATTGGCCACTTTATTGGGAAGAAAAAATACCGGCCCTATGTCTAGTGAGTTGAGGAAGTGTGAGATATTCGATGTTTCTAAGGGTACATATGGATAGTTAAGTTAAGCGGTTAATAAAGTGTGTGCTTCATTTAAGTGAAATTAATGAATGAGGTTTACTAAAAAAGCTGAAATGTGTAGTGAGTGCGTATAGAATAGTGAAAAATAAGAAATTTATTGTGTCTACGGGTAAATATGGTAAATTAAGTTCAGTTTCAGAAAATATTCATTACTTAGTTTAAAGTGAAGCTTAATTACTAAGTGTCAGTGTGGAGTAATGTTATCAAGTGTACATAATATACAGATCAGTGAGTTTTTAAGAATAAGTTTAAGCGAATAGTGTATGACTAGTGAGTTGAGAAAGTGTAAGAAATTTGGTGTTTAAAAGTTTATATATGAATAATTAGGTTAAGTTCTAATCAGTGCCAGTGCTTCATTTGAATGTAACTTAATGAGTGAAGCTTAATAAAAAGTTCAAGTGTGCAAGTAGTGCGTATAGATTTGAAAAATTTAAAAAAATTGTTTCTAATTGTACGTGTAGATAGGTATGTATGTTGAACTCAATTTAGTTATATGGAGCGTAAGCTGCTTAAATTAAAGTGAAGTTTAATTGATCAGCGTACGTGTGAAAGTGACACTTAACGGATTACTAGAAGATTATACAACTTGGAGCATCTAAATGATAGACAGCTAACTAAAGGATAAGTTTTGAATATAAATAATTTTCAGATTTTCCTTAGATTTATTTGTCACATGTTATCATTACAGCAAGGTCGACAGGTGTTAATCAACTAAGAATTCAAGAGCTGAAGTAGACTAACAATATGGAAGTGTGAACACACAACATGTGCTCATGTTTAAATGGGGCTTAATCAGTGAGTGTATTAATTAGTATTCGATTCGAGAAATTTTAAGATTTTGATGCCTCTAAGTGCAGATTTTAAAGGAAGGTGTGCTGCTTAATTCAAGTGAAAATCAATCGATAGAACTTAAAAATGTTTTAGTTTGTAGTGAGTGTGTATAGTGTTAAGGAATGTAAGAAATGTAGTGTTTCTAATTGTAAATGTAGAAAAGTTTAATAAAATTTAGATGCATGGAAAGTTTGCTGCTTACATTAAAGTGAAGTTTAATTGATCAGTGTGCGTGTGAAAGTGACACTTAACGGATTACTAGAAGATTAAACAACTTGGAGCTTCTAAGTGATAGACAGCTAACTAAAGGATAAGTTTTGAATATAAATAATTTTCAGATTTCCTTTAGATTTATTTGTCACATGTTCTCATTACAGCAAGGTCGACAGGTGTTAATCAACTGAGAATTGAGGAGCTGAAGAAAGCTAACAGTAGGGGAGTGTGAACACACGACATTTACTCAAGTTTAAGTGGGGCTTAATCAGTGAGTGTATTAATTAGTAATAGTGTAACGATTCGAGAAATTTTAAGAAATTTGATGTCTCTAAGTGCAGATTTTAATAGATAAGTTCAATTCTAAGCAAGGTGTGCTGCTTAATTCTAGTGAAAAATAATAATTGACTCTTAAAAAAAGGTTACGGTTGTAGTGAGTGCGTATAGAGTTAAGGAATGTAAGAAATGTAGTGTTTTGTAAGTGCAGAAATGTTTAATAAAATTTAGATGCATGGAAAGTTTGCTGCTTAAATTTAAGTGAAGTTTAATTGTTCAGTGTACGTGTGAAAGTGACACTTGATGGATTATTAGAGGATTAAACAACTTGGAGCTTCTAGGTGATAGATAGCTAACTAAAGGATAAGTTTTGAATATGAATAATTTTCCAAATTTCTTTAGATTTACTTGTCACTTGTTTTCATTACAGTAAATTCGACAATAGTTAGTCTATAAATAGGCCGAAGTTGACCAGTAGGAAGTGAGCTTTAGTCAACGTACGAAGATTTGAATCATATTGTAGAAGATGTTGATTGTGTCAAATAATGAGAACCTGTGACTCAAATTAATGTGTGGGTTGAGTATTAAAAAGAAGTGAGTAAGTGATAATTATTAGTTAGTGGTCGGAATAGTGAAGTATGAGATAGTTGTTGCCTAGTATATTATTACAAAGCACTAGGCAACTTTGTAACCATCGTGATTCAGTGAGTTAGTGAGTTAGTACTACAATAGTGAACAACTTGTAACTTCTTAATGATATGACGTCAACTAAAGGTTAAGTTTTGAATATTAATAGTTTTCAGATTTTCTTTAGACTAATTTGTCACTTGTCATTACAGTAAGCTCGACAAGTCTTAATCAACGAATAATTAACCAGTTAAAGTAGACTAGCAATAGGAGAGCATGAGCCAACGTCGAGGATTTAGATCTTGCTGTATATGTCTATTGTGTCATTTAAATCAAATTATGGCCTGTGACTTAAAAAAAAAGAGCAGCTTGAATAGTAAGAATAAGTTAGTAAGTGATAATGAAAACAGAACAAAGGAAAGTATATATATCGTTCTCTTCGAGACTTGTCTATGCCCGTGATTTATTCATTCCAGTTTTGAATCTTGAAGTGTTAACACGAATGTGTCAAATTACAAAATGAATCTTAGTGCTTATAAAATCTAGTGAATAGTGCTTAAAAAGTGAAGTGATGTGTTAGTATTGGTGCTTTGATGGAAGGAGTTAGTCATCCCATAGAAATGTACTGTCGAAAGATCAACGAAAGGGTAATTCAAGATACTTAGACTTAAATTCCAACATTACTAACTCTTTTTTTTATCTAATTACAGTAGGTTCGAACAGCGTAGGATAGGAGCTGAGATGCAATTAAGTAGTAAGTCCTTTTTTGTTATTTAAAACATAATAATTATTATGGCTAGTGAGTTGACAAAGTCTAAGGAATTTGGTGATTCTAAATGCAGATATGGAGTTCTAATTAAAGTCTGTGCTTCAATTATGTGAAACTTAATGAGTGAAGTTTGATAAAAATGTGTAAATATGGTTGATTAAGTCAGTGATAGATTATCACTGATAATAATAAGTGATAATATAGTCTGTGAATATTTAATTAAGTTCATTATGAGGAAATATTCATTACATAGTTTAAAGTGTAGCTTAATTACTTATTGTAAGTGCAAGTGTGGAGTAATTGTTATCAAAACTTATCAAGTGTGCAAAAATAAGGTCCTGTAGTTTTCAAATTTGGCGCTTATTGCTCAATAAGCCAATCAACTGTGTGCTGCTCAAGGTGAGATTGCGCGCGTCATGTCATTTTTGACTTTTGCCAGTCAACCAACCACATATTCTTACATCAAAGCGAGATAAGAAATATCTATCTGTCCTGAAAAGAATATGACATGACCAATCATCTAAATATACAGATACAGGCATGCGCCTCAATTATTTTATGATCATTTATTTGTAGGTTATGTTGATCTGTTTCTGTTTTGGGGTAAGAATTTCGTCAATTTTTATTGAATTCCTATCAAAAATTCAACGATCATGTTCACCAGTAGAAATCAATTGATACGAAAAACTGGACCTGATCGAACTGGACGTTGTGAATTTCTCAGACAATTAATAATCGAATTCAATACAACAAAATCATTAGGTTTGATTCACTGTTTAATTTGTGATAATTGTTTGTGATAATGTTTTATTCCATGTGTTTTAGATGCGAGAGAGCAAACGTTGGCAAATTTAGCGAATTTCGCCTACGATCCAATTAATTTCGAATATTTAAAACAATTACATGCAATCGATGTATTTCTAGCACAATTATCGGAGAATAATGTGAATTTTATAAAACACGCCTTAGCAGGATTGTGCAATATTAGTCCAGGTTTTTAAGATTAATTTAATTAACTTGTTACAATTATCCATGCTTTTTTTAATTGGTTTTAGATCCAGAAAGTCGGGATTATATCATTGGTTTGAATGGTATTAAATTAATTTCAAATTATTTATTACACAAACGGGAAGACATTGCAATAAATGCTATAACAGGATTATTTTATCTTTATATACCGGAAACTTGCCATTATTTCACACCGGAAATCATTAAAAAAATCCAAATTTATGCTGCTAGTACTAAACCACTATATAGAAATCTAGGAACTATATTTCTAGAGAAAATCAATGAAAATGTTCACAAGGATAATTAGAAAGTATTCGAATATTATATCAAAATTACAAAATGGTGATAAAATCACAGTAAGAAAAATAATCACTAAAGAGGATTTGAGTGATTTTATTCGAATTAGCGGTGATACGAATCCGATACATTACGATAATGAACAAGAGAGGGCGATAGTACATGGTGCTTACTTAAATTCACTGGTTTCCGGTGTAATTGGTACGAAATTACCAGGGCCTGGTTATATGGTAGTTAAACAAACATTAAATTTTCCAAATAAATGTTATGTCGATGACCATCTATCGATTTGTGTTGAAATTGTTGAGAATCGTAAAATTATTACAGTTCGATTTGATTGTATTGTAGATGAATGTAGTAAAGTCGTACTGTATGGGGATGCTAGATTGATAGCAAAAAAATAATATAAAGAATTTATTGTTTGGAAATTGTACAAAATATGTAATAAACATGGTTTAATCTATTGGACATTTATACGGTTCGTTGTTCTTACAACAGAATTCCCGTCCAGCTGATAGATTCGTACTCTGCCATTTATCGCTGTAGTTCTTTATAAAAAGATAAGCTCGTTCTTTGTGGATTAAATCGCGATCAGTTGTTGCACAAATAATATCAGCACTCTTCGGTAAATGTGTGATAATCTGAAAAGGTATCAATTATACGATTAGTAACCCTATTTTCTACAATATTTATGTTTAGATATGCTACTTATACAGAAATAGGCCAATTTAAATTTCTAATTAAAGCAACATCCTGTTATTAAGTATTTTTTACACCCCACTAAATCCTAACAATACCGTTGATTTTAATTTTCATTATAATAAAATGTAATTCATAACGATTTATCTTTATTGTCTTACCATTTCTAAACATTTATTCGTGCACTGACGATTTCCCACCGGATTATTCATATAGGGGGTGTCCATTTCCTGCGTTAATACAGGCACCCCTTTCGGTTGGTCTTTCGAGCCTTTCTTGAATTGTCCACTTAAGAATACCCCGCATGTACATGGAACTGGTTTGTTGTTTGTTTCGTTTGTGTTGTTGTTGATGTTATTGTTGACCGGTTCACCTGCATTAATATTGTGAGCGAGGGTGAGAACTGAGGCTATTAAAAGAATCTCCACCCTTCCAAACATATTTTGTTCCGCTACAGAGGGTATATGGTAAAAAAACAAGACTATAATAAGAATAATCGAGATAATTGTATTTTTTTTTTTTAAGAAAAACGTTAATGGAAAAGTAATTACCTAACTACCCTTTGGAAAGAACAACAACAGCACTTTGTCAGCGGAATTTCAACGTTGAATTTCATACTTTTAAAGACAATAAATGTTTATTTATTTATTAAATAATGTTTCGCTAATTCAACAAATATTGTTGTTTAAAAAATAATATTTAAATTAATTGGCCTAATTATAATTATTTGAAAATAAGTTAGTAATAATAATAATAATGATGATAAAATAATCAACCTGTTGTGTATATGTATATGAATAATATGACAATATCAAGCTGACCTTGCTTTTCGGCCCCGAGCAACAGCTAACATTGCATAATGCGCCCCTTTTGGTTCCCCCTTTGGTTCTGTATGTATGTGTATGTGTGTGTGTGCGGCCCCTCCTCAACCCATGCATAAAACCAACTTGTAATCATTTCCGGCAAAAGAAATCTCTATCCTGCTCTGACAAGTGGTTAAACTGGTATCACGCAATTGGTTCCCAGGATTAATTTTCTTTTTTTTTTTGGTAATCGAAAAAACCCACTTACAATCTGGAAATTTCTGGTATTACCACCGATTAAACACAACCCTTATCATTGCTAATTTCCCTGGGTTTCAATAAATAATATTTAGATGATAACGGAATTTTTGAAATGTTGAAGTTTTTGTTGGATTCTATTTTTTTTTCGTTATGGTGGGGCTCTATCGCTCTAGGTCACCGACCTAGAAGAAGATGTTTCGTTAGATTTTTCCACACCATACTTCTTGAACAAAATTTTTCTTTTCATTTTTTTTTTCATTCTACAAAACCATAAAGATGCATATTTCATCAATTTGTTTCAGTTAATAGATTGAAGTGTTGGTCGGGTGAATTGGCGACTGTCTGTTTATAAAAAGCCTAGACCTTGATATCATCGCCTGGCACCAATATCATAAATATCATCATCATCATCATCACTATAATCGTATGCAAATCGAACGAATCCTAAATATTCGATGATTATCCTGTTTTTTGGAATTCGAAGGGGTTCAAAGTGCAATCCTTAAATTGGCGGAAATTGATCAAACTTGGGTTTGGTGATTTTTTATTGTTTCAATTCTATTTTATATCCGAATTATAATTAAGAAATATTTATCCTTGTGGGTGGTGGGGGCCGCTCCTCGGTGATGTAATCGAAAAACACCCATAGCGACCCTCTTCACTCTTGAACATTGCCTATCATTTAACAATCTTTTTTATTATTATTCCTACTTTTTTTCCTTATATCAAATATTGCTATAAAGTCAAATCAATTCCATTTCCTTCTTTAATTATCAAACGATACACATTGAGCTGACAAATAAATAAAAATTCATTGGTATTTAAATAAATTTTTTTCTTTGATTTTGTATAAATCAACAATATTTTTTAATCAAAAATAATATTGTCGATTATTGAAATTTAATTAAATCTAATCAATAAATTAACCTTGAAATGTTATTTGAATAGTACAGGATAACGAAATCTTTGAAATTCTTATATCAAAGAGGCGCAAAATTTATAATCGCAACACCGTCACCCTTATCAGCACGGTGGTTAAATAGATATCCTGTTTGTTGAAGGTAATGATTTCTATTTTTATAACGAGAATTGCGTCGATTTTCGGGCTAAAATTCACCCTACAGTTCTCAAAAATTCGTAATTTACTTCAATAATAATTGCAAGCGCATAATTGTTTGCATTTCAAACAATGTGAACTATGCTCGATAAGTTTGTTCAAACATGCCACAGTTAGATTTCCCCACTTTCGTCAAGTTTTCAACAGAATTCTAAAGAAAATTTGTAATTTATTGCTTGTAAATAGTTGTATTTTTCTTGGTTCTAAGAGAGAAAAGCTGGAACATCTGTGATCTTGGTGACATCACAATGGTCATCGTCCGGAGTCATTTCTTCTTTTTCTTAACCATTTTGTCGTTGCAACTGGGGAGCAACAACCATCAATATCATCACGGTTTTGTGCTCTTGGTGGTGGTTTGGTGGTAGTGGTGGTGGTGGTGGTGGTGATGCGGGGAAAAGTGACACGCACCGTTGCATTGCTGCTGTTCTTTGAACAACATAAGCGACTTTACGGCAATCACCAGCAGCAGTACCAACAGAAAGCAATAGAATCAACACAGCAACCGTAGCAGTAATAACAACAACAACAATAACAACAACAGCAGGTCGACAACCGGGCAACCCTGTTTTGTATAGAGTCATGTATGTATATAGTTGGGCATTCAACCACGCCACTGTGAAACGATACGTTTTTATATCCAGGGCACATCCCCTCGACTATGTGCAGTCATTGCACCCAGACAAAGAACAAAGAGGTAACTTTGATGGGTAGATAGCCGACGAGCCCCATACAAACATACAAACATATCAAAACACAATCCACCCTATTTCGAAACAAAGAATTTTTACAAATGATCATCAACACATTTATTGGAAAACGTATATAAATAATTTCCCAAAGAGACTATGACAAATAGGGTTTTATCGCAGCAGGATTTCAAGAGATGGGCACGGCCAAGTTCAGATAACATTTCCCCAACAATATAACAATCTTATGATAATGTTGATTATTATTATTTCATTATACCTATAGAAGATAGAAGGTTTACTTTTACAATTCGATTTAACCTACTTTCTAAACTATACATTAAGTGTACCTATGTACGTGTGCGTGTACAACAACCAACAACCCCTTGTTTAGAGAAAGGTGAAACTTTACCAATAATAACGCTTTTATCATTTTGTAATTTGTGGTGTGCTAATTTTATAAATAGATATACACAGATTAGAAATTAAGATAGAATCTAGTAGATAGTCAGGCTCATTATAAAGTAATTTTAGTTAAATTGAAACCGACAGTAATCAACGGACTTTCTTTCCTTCAAAATTTTTATAAAAATATGTATTAAGTAATTATCTCTAAAATTTGATAATTACACATTTTAAATAAATAAATAAATACATTACTCATATTGTAAATATTTTCAAATAATTGTTAGAATTGTATCAAACTATTATAATCTGTATAGAATCAAATTTCTCATTGATTCCTCAAATAATTCATTAATTAAATTTAAATTTATTTTTAAACTGTTTAAATTAAGTAACTTACTGTTATCGATAAAGTTGACCCTTACTTTTGACCCTGTATGTGTATAGACTTTTGTACTACCCTAATCAGATTTATTCATTTATTTCATATTGTTTCTATTTGTTCTTTCACCCCAATCAAAGTTTATTACGTTATTTATTTATAATTTCTGTTTATAAAACACAAAACCAAATACAACCAGATTATCCTTATAATAAGGGGGTATACATTAAAAAAAAGATCATAGATTTTTATTGAAAGATAATCTCCATTAAATTACTTGTTTATATTGGAATAATTTACGAAAAATTACATTATAGATCGAAAAGATAGTAAATTACAGTTTTAGTTAATCGATTGATGTATACGAAATAATTTTAACACCTGGTTGTAGAGAAGCTGCAGGTGTGCTTATAATCGTTTTCACCCTTCATTTTTTAAATTTATTGATAATTAACCCTTAAAGTATTTTCCAGTCTCTTATAAGTTGTCTTAACCTCATTTGGATTTGCAAAAATTATCTTCAATGTTCAAATATTTAAAATAACAGTTAATAGAGTTTATTGTTAATTAACAAACAGCTTTTAGAAACGTTTTTTTATAATAAGAAATTGATTGCTTTAATATCAAAATTTGGATATTTAAACACCCTCTTAATTGTTCAAAATTAAGCACTTTCAATTGTTATTTTTTTTTATCGCAAACATCCAAGATTGAATCTATCATTGTTGAATTTGATAAGGATAAATATGAATCGACATTAAGAGATATCAAATTGCAGTAAATATGATAATAAATACAATAAATTCACACAATTATGTATGAATCAACGTTTGAAATTCCAGCGTTTAGAAGCACAATACTCTTGTATATCAATTTAAAAGACACGTTTGTTATTACTTATTAGTGACGTCCTCAGTTGGTGTGCAAGGGGCGCAAAAATCATGGGCGGTTAAAATTAATTTAATATTGTTTCTTGTACATGTCATTTCTTGATAATATTAAAAAAAAGTTTTTCTTTCATCAAAAAGTGAAAAGCAGTCAAATTACCTTTTGCACACAAGCTGGCACAAGGGCGTTATACCATAGACAAATTAGGCAATCGCCTAGGGCTCCGACTTGAAGGGACCTCCGACCAGGACTTCGAACCGGAATTGAATCGAAAACCGCAAAAAATCGAAATTTTGGCTACAACGAAATCCGGAAGTGAAGCGAAAGCAAAAACCGTTTTTATTTCAGTTTAAGCATACCATTTAACACGATCTTTTTCTCTTTTTTTCATCTCTTCCTTCCTCTCTGCGTTACAAGGAAACCACCCGAGGGCGAAAGTCCTGATTTCGATGACTTTTGGTATAAAGGTAGTTCGTTCTATTCGAAGGGATGAGTATCTTGTCGCTCATCCCATATTCAAGTTAAAAGGTGATATTGGGGTTTGAAGTTACCCCTGCAAAATTGTTTTTTTTTCAAATAGGTATCTCTGTGATTACTAAATATTTTTTAGTGGTTTCAAAACTGGATAATATAGATTCGCTAAGGCTATCAAAAGGTGTAAGCCGCGTTGTCATCCTTTCTTAGGGGTTAAAGTTATAGATGATTATATGCCATTTTTTTATATTTATTTTGTAACTTTCTACTCCATAGTAAAACATATCACCATGAAAATTCTTCTGCTTGAGGACTTTTCTGTATTTAAAATACTTACTCTGCAAATAGCTCTCGGGGGTTATACGTTTTAGAGTAAAATTTAAAAATTTAAAAATGAATCTTTTTTTTGTGCTGAACAAAAAACAGAAAAAGATTGTTATTTTTGCAGGAACGAAAACCGGAACCGAACTCACATTATTCATTTTAATTGAAATAGGGTTCCCAAAAAAACCTATTTTGCTCAAGGCTCTTAAGATCTTTAACGTGCCACAGGATTTATTGAATTTTGTCTACCTATACTTGACCTGTAAAATTGTAAAAGGATCAAATTTGAAACTTCCTTTATTAGCTTCAATAAAAGAAATATAATTTTTTATAACGCTGAGTTTGCTGATTACGGCTATCTTTTTCTTATTTATGAAATTTTATGCATTTACAAAACATGTAGGTGCATATGTAATTATGAACTTTTATAAATTAAAATCAATTTATTACATATCCGATATTTTAAATAACATACATATTATATTCGCAAACTGTACTCTAATGAGGTAATGAGCTGTATTACGATACAGCTGTATTTATTGTTATAAATACATTTCAACTCTGCCTTTTTTGAATAACAGTCAAATAAATTTTGTTCATATGAAGAGTTTTATGCACAAATGCTTATATTTAAGCGAGTTAAGACCATCCATGGTGTATATATTTAAATAGATAGGAGATAATAATAAAATGTTCTCATCCGTGGATGAGAACATTTTATTATTATCTCCTATCCATTTAAACAAATGCTTATGCTATGCTTATGTTAAAATCTATACTAATGTTTCATAAACTATTGCTTCTGCACATAAACTATTGTTCAGGGGCGGTCTTTATGGGCAGCAGTCAGGGTTCCAATAAATTAAAGGGCCCATTTCACGCCCAAAAGGATAAAAATAAGAATAATTAAAAAATTGAAAATGGAAGAAAAAAAAAGTTATGTTTAGTACAGTAACAATATACACCCCGACAGTGACAGTTTGTGCAACATAGTAATAGTGGGAGAGGAGGGGTATGCCTTGTGTTGAATAAAGAAACATTTTCTCCTCAACGCTCTGAAAGAGATACAATTAGAAAGACCTTTTCAAAGGTCTTTCCATTTTGGGCAATTTTGGAGAAAGTCTGAATTACAGAGAAACCCCTTGGAGCATGTTTTTTTTCAATATTTTCCTCCATAACTTCACTTATACTAATTAGTTTGCATTGAAGATTCAACCACACATAGCAAATTGAAAGGGCTCTCCAAATCTCCAATAAATTTTCCGATACGCTTTTCAATTTTCCGGAAAATTAATAAGAACAGAAAAAAATCGTTTTTAAAAATGTAAGCACAATTCTTTGCTTAAAAATAATTATTTTGCAACAAGATTCAATAATAACACTGCTAGTACAGAAAAATTTGCTTAATTTTCTGGAAAAATTGAAATGAAAAGATGGCGGTTAGTTTTCAAGATCACGGATAGATGGCATCGATAGCGCAAGAGCTACGAGATTTCAGAGTCGTGTTTTTTCGAGTTGCTATTAGCGAATTTTTTTTAAAAAAATTAGCTAATGACGAGATCCTCACTTTTGAATTTCCGAAAAATTTTTGCACAGAAGTTCGTTTTGGGACCTAAGGAACCCATATCCACCGTTCGTTAAAATTTTTATATATATATATATATATATATATATATATATATATATATATATATATATATATATATATATATGTATACCCACGATAACTGCCGTAAAAATAGTCCAATCTTAATGAAACTTGGTACAAAAATCGGTCTTTGTGATAGCTTGGATGAGTTCGTTGGCCAGACTGGTAGGGCCAATACTTTTGGAATAAGAGCTGAAGAAATGTTAAAAAAAATCATTTTCAATATTACATTTGCTTAGATTTTGATGAAAATTAAAATAACAGTAGAGTCGTCGATCCTCTATGACCCAGAAAAAAAATCATCAAAATCGGTTCATTGGATCGCAAGAAAAATGCAAAAATCTCTTTTTTGAGTATAAGCAGTAAAATCACGTATCTAAGATGGCTATGTGTTCTGACAATTGATATTAGAAAAAAAATTGAATATCGCTGGGGGTAACTAATTTTGACAGTTAATATTAGACGCAAGGCCTGCTAGAGAATTTCGCTTGAAAAAATCAAGCAGGCCTTGATTAAACGTATTACGGGAAATGAATTTATTAGTTGATTCAATGTTATTAAAATATATTAATTGTCAGTATCATAAGAATGTTTTGCAATTAATATTTCAGTATGTAGATACATAAAAAATTCGCTATATAAGGTACTTGCTGCCTTTGGAGATCTTTTTTTAATATTAGAATTACTATTTCACTATATTCTATGTAATGAACGTGAAATGCAAAAGATTTCTCGACGAAATGGCGAATGTGTTGCCATAACTGGCCCAAACTTGAGCTAGATAATGTTAGCCCAGGGCCCATAAAGTTAACACTCCGTTCCTGCTATTATTACCTTTTCTCTCTATTTCGAAGCACAATTAATGATACTGACACATTCTTCTTAACATGTGCAAAATTGAGAGTTAGCTTTAAATAAAATGTAAGATTAACAATAACTAAATAAAAATAAAATAAAAAATCGTCGGGGATTTTATACGGAACTCGACTTTTGACACTCAAACGACTTGAATTATGCTACAAAGACAAACGTTGCCCACATGTTGTCCGAAAAATTTGCATAAACTCATCTCTGTTATTTCTCCACATTTTGTCATTTTTGGTAAAAGGATATTGTCATTTATGTCTTTTTTATTTTGATTTTTTTTTTTTTTAGATAGATAGATAGGTATATGAACTCTCCACTCATCTTTTGTAAACGATTTGTACGAACTACCCAATCTTGATTTCTTTCATGTCCTTTTTTCACTTCGTAAGTATCTGGAATGAGAGAATTAAAAACTGAAAATATGTAACCGGTTCCCAGGCTTCTTGAGGGAGGGTCTCTCCCTCTGTTACTTATACTTATAGTTAGGCGAAAAAACAACGATAAAACAAAGATGAGCGAGTAACACCCTCTAATGTTCACATGTGAACGCGCTAACCAAATGCTATCAATTTTTTACCCCCCTATATCTTCAATTTTTATTTTTATCTATATGTATTGTAATTGTAATATAAACACATATGTATTTGAAAAGTTATTCCAGATATCTTTTTAATTAGATTTGGAATTTGAAAAGTATTCAATTTGGATTTCAAGGGGAAAAAATTAGAAAGTCGGCATAATTTAGGCGATAATGAGGGGAAATTAAATTTGTTTGTTTTGTTTGTTATATTGATATTATAAAGAGACTATCAATTATCGGTTTCGTTAATAAATCCCCTATAGAATTCAAGTAATCATCACTTAAATAAGTAAGATAATGACGATGTTTGATTAATTGAAGTTTTCATGGGAATCCAGATCAAGAACTAATTAGAAACAAATCATCATTCAAAAATAAAAATACTGGTCGTTATAAAATTGTTGTTTGAGGGGATATTTGGTGTTTTTGTTGAATCACGTCAATGATACGTTCAAGGGGCAATGTTTTAAAATAGACATGAAACGATCATCACGAACAAAAATTAACAAGTAGGCAAATGAATGACACTTTAATCAGCACAATAAACATCTTCTTATAACTTGAATCGTCCATACTGTTACGTAAGTTTTAAAATTCCATCAGTACAAAACACCATAAAGAGGGTCGACTGGAGGCGTAACACCACCAGAGTACGTTGAACTTAGGATAAAGCTAAAAGTGGACGCGGACTTGCCCATTTAACTCTTCCTGTCGCAGATAAAAATAATGTTGATATTCACGAAAATAGCCGATATCTACACTTATAGGTACTTACATTACACACCCCATATAACGATCTGAATTATTATTATTTTGTTAGTAATAATGATAAAAGAATTATTAGTCATTCCTTGCTTAAATAACTGGGTCAAGTGGTAATTAACTTTTTTGGTCCTTTGCCGGGTCTTGAGTATTGTAACCTCACAACAACCTCGAGGATGTGTTGCGCAATTTCCAACAACATCAACAACACAAAAAAGAAAAACTGTACTTTTCAGCTCTATCTAGGTGGTATGTTTCTTTGAATGTATAGATGTATTTATATAATTTATGTATGTTGAGTGCGGAGGACGTAAAAAGAACTTGGAGGAAGTTGGTAACTGTATAATGTCCGTTTTGTGGCGCACTGACGACTATTAGTATAAGCAGATTTTCTTATAAACTTCCACATCATTAAAAATCTTATTTCATCTTTATACACACACTAAACAACAACAACAATGACCTTTGAAGGGCAACAACCCTAAAGTTCCCAGGGTAGTTGGAGGATTTATAAAATTCTTGTCTTTTTTCCTAAAACAAAATCCTATAATAACCAGATGTTGTACAGGTACTAACCTGAAATTTTCCAAAAATTATACAATTTCGCCTTGTTTTTATTTCTTACTTATTGGGAAGTGATACAATACCACAAAGACTACCTGTTGCACATACAACAAGTGACTAACAATAGCCTTTTTTGTATATTTTCACCATAGATAGCCAGTAAACAAAAGGCCATTTAAATAAATCCGGGCCATATGTTCAAAGAATTGATAAATCAAGGGGGCGATTTTGGTGGATTAGTTCAAATTACAAATCACCCTTAATGATCTGTTCAGTATAATATATATTTGTGTTGTGTTCCGGCCGCCGCGTCCCTTTGCTTTTTCCCAAAAAGAGGGTTGTTGCCCTCTATTATACTATCTTATATAGTTGATTTGTATACACGTGTAATGTAGTATGTATTAGAAAAGACAACTTAAAAGAGAGATTTTATAAAGTCAACTTTAGTTCAGTTCACTATATGCAACACAGAGGCACTGTTTGGGGCGATGACCCAGCTTCATTACAAAACACGGGGTTATTACGCACGCTTACGTAACGTTACCGTTCATCCCTTCTTTATCTAGCCCTAGTTTAATTATATAAATAACGATAAAGATAGATATAGACAAACAATAGAAATGTACGTGATATAGAAACTTTGTCAGCAATGTATGACAACGGGATGGTTTTCTATGGGAATCTTGTCGATTTTTTTTTCTTCTATTGTTCAATAATAATTCATTTCGAATTGTGCGTTTGTGTTTTTTACTGTTTCGTATTGTTGTAAGAGAAGAAAGCCGGAAAAGTTGGAGATTTCGTTATCAATGGCTGCAGGAATAGTTGTTTCATTCATGTGGGGAATATCGAATCGTTTCAAAGAAAAACTCCGTGTTCCTCGATCTATATTTATCTCTATTTTTATGGACGCTTTTGATAAGATTTATCACACAATTGGTCGGTTGTTTCTGATATACCTATCTACATATAAAAAAATTTGCAAAATGAAATTTTAAATTTTTTTATTGAGTTTAAAATTAAAGGATAGTAGTGTTTCTAATAAGTCTACCTACCAAAACATCCACCTGTTGAAGTGCGGTATTCTCATATATTTATGGGATTTAACGTTGAGAAAGCCGGGCGAAATTGAACCTCGCCCACCCCCATCCATATAGCCATCGGTTATCGACCATACGGGCAGCAGCATTCTTTACAGAAAGTGTTACGAGAAGTCAAAAAGTCGTCCTCTTTACAAATCAGAGGGTCAACCACCCCACAACGTTGTGTCTTGCACGTGTATCCCCGTTTCAAAAATAATCAACCATATAAATATATTGTTTTAAATAAAACTATAACACGCCCATAAATATATGTTTGGTCGACTACACGAGCCCTCAATGTAAAAGCCGTGATATAGTTGAACATTTATATTATAATAATATTGGTACGTTGGAATAATTGAATAAATGTATGTTCTGCTGGGCATCCACAATTCCCAAGGTCATAGCAGGAGTGTGGTGGTGGTGGTATTCTGAGCCGCTGCTGCGCGGGTTCGAGTCCAATTTAGTTTGTCGAAGGGTGCGCACTCTTGATGTTTTATTGTATATAACGTAAAAAAAAATAATTATAAAATCTACAACCCGTACCCTTAATTTTTTTTACGAATTAATAAAAAAATTTATTTTAATTTAAATATGTGTTGGTTATTAAGGGGTAGATTATTTGTAACCGGTGACATAGTCGACTGTGTATTATGGTTATAAACAATTATGAATTGACAACAACAGCAGCAGTAACACCAGCCTACTTGTGAATTTTACAAGGACAAGTTATTGCGTAAGTAACGTTTTAGATATTGGTGATTTGCGCACACCCTCGTCGCGGCGCATGACCGACGCAACGCGCAAAATAATTACAAACATAATTATCGAATTTATACAAATTTAAATCACCACTCGAACAATTTCTATCAATCCGTAATTTAATAATAATAGAGACGTCGATTTAAATACCCAAAATCTGAGGTTCTTTTACGGTCATCTCGTCATCTGATTGATAATTGATAATACACCAATAAATAATAAAAATATTAATGATAATAATGGAAGTAGGAGCGTGTGAAGCAATGCGTAGATGAAGGTATGCGTAACGGTGTCTTCATGATTATTATTATTATTATTATAATACCAACAAAGTGAATTGTCCGCGGGTGTATTTTCGAAAGGGGAAAAACGCACACTTCTTGACAAACATTCAAAGACTTGGCGGGTACTTTCTGGCTCGAACTACCCCGATTATTACCGAACCCACCGATTCACTGTACAATATTTGCTGACATGGCGTCTTGAAGTGTTGTGGTGTTTCGTTATCCTGTTTCAGGGATTAAAATCAACCCTTTTATTTTAATGGTGGTACACAAATTAAGGTAAATTCGATACAATTAATATCGATAATTTTATAAAAAAAATCATTTTATTTCAATTATTATTATTTTGATCAAATTTAATTATTATTAAAGTTTGTGTGTTGTATTCCTGCGAATCTCGTATAGTTTGTTGAGGGTCGACGGCGGCTAGTTGTGAATTTACACCCCGGGCCTATTACCGATCAATAAATTTCTTTAAATCAATACGTTGTACCCCTATTGGAATACCCGCAGCATTATCATAAAACACCCACATACATAGTAATGTTTTTTTTATAAATAAACAAAAAAAAACAAATTTCAAATGATTAACAATTAGAAATCCACAAGGGTTGCGTAAACTTTCCATCTTTGTTTTTGTCAGTTTTTTTTTCGTTTCAATCGAGCATACCAATAGGCGGGGTGTCCGTTCGCCGTTCAACTTTTATATACAAACATGGCGGAGGGCTGTGCCATTTTGGAGGGGTGGTGAGCATATTCCTGCAAATACCCCGCATTTTTTTCTTCGCTAAATTTATAATTTCGCAATAATTTCAATATAGCACGTGTACGTACAAGATGTTTAGTAATTTAGCTTTGCAAACTTGCATTGTTTATATTTATTATTATTATTATTATTGCTGCATCGAGTTATTATGTTACTTTGATATGTTGCGGTCGCGGGTAAAGACGAGGCATATGATGTAATATGAGTTCAAGAACAATTCCGCTTCTCCCGTTCGTTCGTTGGTTCGTTCGCGGCTTGGTGGACACCTGTGTGAATCACATACACAGCATAAATCGTCGTGTAGGCTTATTTTTTTCCACCCGATTTTTGTGGCGCCCAATTTGAAAAAGAAATCAAATTTCGGTTTATTTAACATTAACAAATCTAAACAAACATTTTTCTATTATTGTTCATTTTGATTTTATTTACGTTTGAAAGTTTTAAGAAATTAATTCGGATGATTTCACATTGAGTAACGGACAATTTAAGATAATTTCTTCTTCTATTATTATTGAAGTCGACGACCGGGCGGCGACCACCCTTTTGCGGTTATTATATTTTATTTCAATTAGGGGATCTAGATTGCCAGTAATTGTTTTAAATAAAGAAAATCGAAATATAATGAACACGTTAACCTTGTTAATTTAACAAAAAAAGCAGGAATTTTTATTATTACTTTCCTATATGAAAGCACTCTTCAAGCAAAAGTAGACCCTTTGGATTTTCAAGATTGTATTAGAAATGTAAATTGAAAAAACCAACCCCCAAGAATACCACTATTTGAGGAGTGTAGGGGATGATAAGAGTACAAAAACGTTACAATTTTGTGGACAACAAACTTATAAACTCTTTGGGTTTCATTGCAATCAAAATGATATACATGTTCTGTTTAACAGGACAATATACTGTTCTTATCATCAACCCCCTCAAAGAATGCCACCAGTTTGGGGGTTGATTTTTTGGATTTACTTTTTCCTAAGAGTAACTTTTGAAGATTATGTCAGTTATACATAAATACATTTTTGGAGGTAAAATGAGAAAATCATAGGAAATGCAAATCTAAAAAGCAAACTTCTAAGATAACGTATAATTAGGGTGATAAGAGCAGAAAAATGTCATAATAAGATTGGAAATCATACAACTACAACCTCGTAATTAATTTTTGGAATCAATTGCAATAAAAATTTGAGAAAACTTACTCAAGGTTGTTGCTGTAAATAAGCCAAATTCGAATAAAAGTCTTAGTAGTTGCTAGGCGATTCGAATAAGCCTTTAATTCTTAGGGCGGTCCCTAGTGAACATCTTGGCTAAATTAGAACCTCCTAGCTCATCAGGAAGTTGGTCAAAAAAGCTCTTTTTGGACAATGTCGGAATTTTAAAAAACAAGCAAAGTACTCAGAATGACTAACAATTAAGAATGACTCGTAGATTCTTCCAACAGTGTTTTTTTTTTGGTTTTCTCCATTGCATTGTAAAAATCATGAGAAACATTTCCACCTGTTGCAGAATAAAATGGAGGAAAAAAAATCAATGTGGGAAGGATCTTCGAATTATTTTAAGTCGTTTTGCGTATTTCGTTCGTTTTTGAAAATTCCAAAACGATCGTTTTTTGACCAACTTCGAAGTGAGCTAGGAAGTTATAATATTATTCGAATCGCCCGCCAACCAATAGTAGTTCCTACGAATTTGGCATATTTACAGTAACAACCCTGTATGGATTGATTTTTGAAATTAATTGCAATAAAAATTTGAAAAAAATTCCACTCGTCTTTAAACATGTTCTGCTCGAAACGATAAGATTTTTTTGCCGTTATCACCACCCTTATCTTCTTGGTGGTTGATTTTTTCGATTTACACCGCTAGTGGTTTTCCCACTATATCCATAAAATTTTGATTTGAATTATTCTTGAATATGAACCCCTACTCTTAATCGTCATCAATACTTTTAAAAAAATTTTCCTTTGCCTTCTTTTAGGCAAATTTACCCAAGGAAAGCTTTTATAAACATTGTTTATTTATTGAAGTCAGTTTAGTCTGAAATCACAAATCACACGATATCTAAATGTTTCAACATTAATTTTAAATGTACTGATATACGAACCACTTATAATTACATGTTTATTATTTTTACTTTTGACGGTGGAAATTTGTTTATTTTTTAAGTAGAGATTGTAAATTTTAAGGGTGTGAAGTTTTTCAAATATATTTCTCATTCAAATAATTCTTCAGTTGACACAAAATTTGATAATTTGTCAGAGGTGACTGGCCATTGGACATCACACGATAAAACACTTGTGTTTGTTGGCACGAAATTTAATGTTTTGTCGAATATGTTTTGAGAAAAAACACGTTTTAACAAGTAAATTTGATGGTGAACGGGGACCGTACAACAATCAAATTTGTATATTGATATGGATTATTCCACATAATTAGAGCTTTACACTTTCAACACGTCTAGTGTCGTAGGTTAATGTTAAAGAAACACAAAATTTTGAATTGAGTGTTTTTTTTATAGTCTTCACAGGTAAAAAAAACTTTATGTTGTTGTTGAATTAACATTGCAGCGAGTCTGTAAGTTCTATTAACACGTTGGAGCATTAAAAGCCAAATTTGTAAAGATCAATGGCCTTAGAACGTGTATACGCGTACAGGAATATTGAAAAAAAAAAACCTATCCATCTATTAAACTTGTTGACACTAAATTGTTAATAGAGAAATAAAAAAGAAATACATAATTTGACCCTCTAATAAAAAATAACACAGAAATCTACATAACGACGTTGTGGCCTTAATAGACTGGCGAGATTTTTTTTTAGAATTCTACAAATTAACTAAACGGATGTTCGCTTTCCAATTCGTAATTGTATGCGATAATTACTAAATTCGTTTCTACAACAAATAATAAATATGACCGTTACTTTTTTCGTGTTTATAGATTACTATAAATAGAAAAATAGGGAAATATCAATCTTATGATGCAAAAATAAAGACAATTTTACTCTGGTTTATTTCCATAGTAGGTGATTAAATTTATTTCATATCGAAAAATAATACAAATTTTGGAAAAACTTAGTCTAGCTGATGATTGTTTCTAATTAATAGTTAATGCGGTAAATTTCTATTGTTTCAAAATAAGGGTTAATGATAATCGTTGTAATGATGATAATAATAATTGTTATTGTGACAGTTTGAAAGATCGTTCAGGTAAACAATAGATTGGGGGAATGGTTATGACAGAGTCACGTTCATTGATATCTAATTCAAGGTTCATCATCATATAAATTTTATCAATTCTTGTAACGGATATTTTGTTATTTTACTTAGTGATTATATAAATATTTTACCCTTGATTTTGGTCAAATGTAATTTTTTTTTAAATATAAATTTGTAAAACTTATTACATTATGATGAAGCACATAAATTCGAGGTAAAGACTTTTGAAATCAACCACAACAAATAAATAGTTGTAAATTACTCAAAAATATTTTCCTTCTAGATGAAAGTTTTGTCGAAAGTGGTTTATAATTTGTGAATGGGGTTGCCCTACAATCTATTTTGTTGTTGTTGTAAGTAAAAGTATGTTTATTATTTTGATATTTGAAGTTTTTATAGGAATAAAAAAATAACCTTCGTTCAATCATTAATTTTACAGGGTAAAGTTTCATTAAAATTAAGGAAAGGATTACTTTTTTTTTATCCAAAATAGTAAAGTAAAAAACAGTTTGAAATCCTTATTGTTTTGTATCCAATTAACATAAATTTCAATTGATTAAGTCATTAGCTAATTAAGACGGCAATTTTGTAAAAAAGCATTCCTTAATTCATTGTATATTTTATCTTCAAAACTTGTAAGAATTTGGGGAGTAATCTAGAAGGGAATTTTTTTGTGTTAATGTAAAATAAATGAGGAATTTTACTATATTTAATTACATTTTATGAAAATATACATTCACTGTAGATTATGAAAGCATCTCCAGGAACGTACAAATAGTTAAAATTGAAATTTAAAATAGGAGAATGTAAATTAGAGTGGCACCCTATGAAGGAACTTTCTGAGTGGGGTTCTAATTGTTGTAGATATATGGACAGAGAGAGAGAGAGGGGGCTAAATACACCCTCTATATTAAATAGTGTAGTTGTTATTCAAATCCAGTCCTTGTTGTATCGTCGATTCGATTATATAATTTTGAATTCTTTCTTTTTTCGATTATTAGCTTATGTATTTCTTTATTTATGATTGTGTAATATTTAATTGCATATTTAAACAAATTATTCTTATAGTTTTATAAATATATTTGTTTTTCTTTCTTGTTGCAGTGTAACACAAAGTAATATTTTAAAATAGTGTTCGTTTACCACCGATGTCAAATTATCGCTCACAAAATCTTCAGCAACATAATCATAATACAACAACAGATTTCGATTCATCATCAACAACAACAACACCTCCACCAATAATAGAAAACATGTCTTCCCAACGTTTTTGTTTAAGATGGAATAACCATCAATCGAATTTATTGTCAGTATTTGATCAATTATTACACGATGAAAGTTTCGTGGATGTAACAATAGCAGTTGAAGGACAATTATTACGTGCACACAAAATGGTTTTATCAGCCTGTAGTCCATATTTTCAAGCATTATTTGTTAATCATCCCGATAAACATCCAATAGTTATATTGAAAGATGTTCCTTATAGCGATATGCGGAGTCTATTAGACTTTATGTATCGTGGTGAAGTCAGTGTTGATCAAGATCGTTTAACAGCATTTTTAAGAGTGGCAGAAAGTTTACGTATTAAAGGTTTAACAGAAGTGAATGAAGAAAAATGTGATACAATAACATCATCATTAACACAACAACAACAACAACAACAGCAACAGCAGCAACAACAACAAAATCAAATGAGTACTAATATGTCTCATTTGCAAAGACTGCAACAAAATAAAAGATTCAATAATTCATTAAATATGTTAGGTAATGCATTATTACAACCGAAAAGGAAACGTGGACGACCTAGGAAATTATCAGGCAGTTCAAATGGTACACCAGGTGATGATTTCGATCGGAATGATTCATTAGTACAAGGTAGTCCAGAAATGTTAGAAGTTAAAATGGGTATGGATGGCTTTGGTGGCAATAATTCCGATTGTAGTACTGGTAAATCAGATATGAAAGATAATGATCTTGATGATAAAACATTAGATGATAATGAACCAGTAGCTGGTACCTCAAAAGAACAAATGTTCAACAATACGAAGAGTAACGACGGTTTTCAATCATCGGGTGAGTTTATAGAATTTTTTCAAAAATGAATAATAACTTGTTAAATTTCGGCAAAACAAACTATTTCAGAGTCTCCTAAATTTAATTTTTAAAAATATCGAGGTAGTATTAACGAATCCGGCTTGTTAGTGGGAAGTTTATAAAAATAAATCTGGGACACTCTGTATATAGACTTGATTTAAATGATTATTATTACTTTTTTATTTGACGGATAAATTTGCGTTAAATATTCCAGCGAATTTGCTGGTAATTAATCAAATGTAGTGTTTTATTTTAATTTATTTTTTTTTTTTTATATAAAAAATCTATTGCTATAAACTCTACGAGTCTAGAGAATGTTGTTTTTTAAAGTGTGAAGGGAAAAGCTATAGTGCTGTTTTTTTTTCATTCTGACAATGAGAGAGAGAAAAAAGTGTATTTTCGATAATGTGTTTTAATCAAAATGTGTGCATCATAATGGAGGTGAGTTCTGCTGATGATTAATTAGAAAAAAAATTGTGATAAGGGAAGAGTTAAGGAATGAGCCATTTTTTGTTTAACACACACATATACATGTCTTATTCACAATTGACATTCTTAATAAATTAATTAATCCTCTAAAAAATATCTTTTCATTACAGATTAATTTGCTCATAACGCGGCTTATTTCCTATAGCTTTTCCCTTTTATTATTATAATTAATTTAATATTCTAACATCAATTTGTTTTGGTTGCGGGGGTATTTCTTTTAAATATCATGTTATTCAAACTGTTTTTTTTATCAAGAGAATTTTTTAATTTATAAGATTTTCATAATTTTCAGGTGATAAAGATCGAACTTCTCCAAATATCCATTGTATAGATTTCAATTCATCATTACATGAAGAATATAATTTACCATATCAGGATACATCAACATCAGATGTTGAAATCGACGGTGATGATAATGATATTCAAGTTATAATAGATACAAATTATGAAACCTTAGATATTAAACTTGATCCAAAAATGGTATTAGTTAATTATGACGATAATAGTAATAGTAACAGTAATAACAACAATAATAGTAATAATCATACATCAAATAGTAGTAACAATAATAATAATAATAGGAGACAACGTTCAAAGATAAATTTTATGGAAGTTGAAGATTTTGCAAATTATGATATTGTTTTAGACGATCCATCATATGATTTTAAAACATTAAAATATGTTAATTATTCAAAGAAAATTATTGATCCTGATAAATCAGCACGTGATTTTTGTGTTCGAGAAAAAGATAATTTATATCGTTGTACTGTATGTGGACGTGTTTATACACATATAAGTAATTTTTGTCGACATTATATGACATCACATAAATTAGATGTGAAAATGTTCTCATGTCCTGTATGTTGTAAAGATTTTACAAGGAAAGATAATATGTTGGCTCATTTGAAGATTATCCATAAACAAAATATGAGCTAGTTAGTGCCTTATTTTCTTGTATGAAAACAATAATAATATCAATTATATTATGGCAATAATTTTTATACATGAATTTTTATACAGAACAAAACTATTTTATATACACAAGTTATATTATTATAATACCTAGAGAGTCCAAATATTTTTTATAAATATTCTATTTTTTGTGTGATCGAATTATAGTTAAGTTTTCTCTTATCATTTATTTTGTTCTGATTAAACATTGTGGTAGATGTTTATTTTTGTTGTAAATTCTATTGAATTAACAACATGTTACAGAAAGTTTGTAGCTATAAACATAATTTTCAAAGTAGTTAATAACCTAATTATTTGTTTATTCTTTTATTTGCACTAATGTATCGCATTACAAAAAAATTAGATTAACCGTTTTTCGTTTTTAATCGTGTAGGAAATCGATAAAGTATTGTGAAAATAAAGAAAATAATTTATTGCATTGGTCCTTGTGACTTGGTACGCTTTTGGTGCTAATTTTCTTGTTATTTAAAACTATGAACGGGCAATATTATAATGTTAAGTACATTTAAATTAATGGTGCCTTATTTAAATGTCTACCATTGTGTTTATATCATACAACAAATACAAATTATTATACCAATGCTACTTTTATCACAATTAGTTCTTAGATAGTTGATAAGTTTTAATAACGAACTGGCAATAATTTTCTTCCTATATAATATTTTATAATATATGTTGTATACATAAAAAGAAAATGTCTGAATTGATTCTTGCCCTATAATTTATACAATAATTATATGTACAAAATAAAATTCTCCTTTTTTTGAAATAACGCTTAAAAGTCTGAGGATATTAAAGGTAAAGTTGCAATATTTAATTTTCCCATGTTTGTTTAAATGTATAGTATTTTTCAGTTTTCTTTTTTTATACTTAATTTTTTTAGATTTTAGAGTATTTATTTTGCACTTTTATTACTTAGTTACCTTTATTATTATTAATTTGATTTTTTTATATTGGTAAATTTTGTAGCATGATGTATGTATTTAGTTTGAAGAAGAGAAAAATCAAGTTTTCTTTTAATAAAATTTTGTTTTCATTATTTTCATTTTGTGTATTTCTAATTATTTATTTAATATTAATGCAAGATTATTTCAGTATTTCTAATGTTTGTCTAATTTACAGATTCAATTACTCAGAAATTATTAACACCGAAATTGGAAATTAATGATCAACAGTCTGAGACGCAAGAAACAAATTCATGTAATTCGACGGATATCAGTAATAATAATAATAATAGTAGTAGTAATAATAATAATAATAACAATAATAATTCAACAACAATATCAACAACTGGTTCAACAACACAACAATCAACATCAAATAATCCAACAAATCCTATGAATCCACCATCAACAACAACAACACCATCAACAACGAGTGGTAGACAACCTGTAAAAAGACGTGCACGCCGTCGTGCCACATCACAAAGTCAAGATCCAGCTGAACAATTAACAGAAATGTCTGTACGTGGTTTAAATTTATTTAGATATGCATCAATAAATGAGGGCGTTTATCAATGTACTGAATGTGCAAAAGTTGATGTACAAAAAACATTTAAAAACAAATATAGTTTTCAACGGCATGCATTTTTATATCATGAAGGACATCAAAGGAAAGTTTTTCCATGTCCGGTATGTCAAAAGGAATTTTCACGTCCTGATAAAATGAAGAATCATATGAAAACTGTACATGATTGTTTTATGCCGAAAGATGTTGTCTTTCCACCTATGGGTTTTTTTCCAATACCGTGAAAACCTTATAGACAATTAATATTTTACTTTTGTTCTATTATTATCATTATAATTAATAATAATCATTATTAATTATAATATATAATAATTATTAATTATAATCATTTTAATAATAATAATTATTAATTTTTTAATATTTTGGAAGATGATTTTTAAGAATTGTTGAGAAAAATTGCGCTGGAACGTAAATTTTCTCACAAAATTTTTTTTTAAAAAAGAATTGATTTCGTACTTGGTGCTCTAGTTGGTTAAAATTCAAAATTATTATTATAATTATTATTGATTTAGGAAAACAAAAAGTACAAGTTTTAATTATAGATAGATACTTTCATGTGATTAACTAATAATGGTTAAAAGATACCTTCTAAAGGTCTTTGTAATTAATTAGAAAATAATTTACCAATTACTGCTAAGCAGTGAATTAATCCAAAATCATAATATAAACATCGTACTAGTTTTTTTTTTGTTTGTTTCTAAAGTTTATTATATAGTTTTTCTATTTTTTCGGTTTGGATAGTATATAGGGGTATTTGCAAATATTTCTAGAAAATAGCTTCATAATATTTAACAATTTTTGTTCATATTATAAATAAATAAATAAATAAATATAATAATAATACAAAAGAAATCGCCATAAAGTGGGGTAACAACTCTATAAATACTGCACAAAAAAAAGATTGAATGTCATTCAATTTTTCCACAAAATTGTTGCTCCATTTTCCTTGGTTATGATGAATTTTAATTTATAGACTAATGTTAATATTGTTCAAAGAATAAACCGAAATATTGACTGCACAAAGTAGACAATAATTATATATAAATATTTTATAATAATAATAATAACATTTTATACATATATATGTAGATTATATATCGTCATTGCACAATAGTTTATGTAAAAATACGTGAAATGAAAATTAATTGAAAATAATATTAATTTATAGGTGTCGGGACAAAGTTGACAATAATTTCTCCTCAATTAATACATTTTTATATTTCGAAATCTTATTTTCTTTCTTTAAACAATTTTCTATTCTAACTGTTTGGCGATAATTCAATAATTATTATTATAAACAAAGAACAAAACTATATTTATGAAATGCAATAGTTTTAACAATCACCATGTGATAAGTTTTTTTTTGTTTTAATTTTATTTTATTATTATTTTTTTGTTTAACGTTTTGTTAGGCCGAGGCCAGTTTTGTCACTGTTCTTCCATATAAGATTGTTGTCTGTTTGTTGAATGAAAACGATAATGAAATGATAATAACAATAATACAGTCACAGTCTTTTATTATTAAGAAGAAATAAGTACTAAGTGCAATTAATATAGAAATTTATATATATGAATATACTAATGTTGATAGATTAAGATCAAAATTATTCAATTTTTATATATATATTAATATATATATTTGTATATTTTAACAAAAAAAGCAATTGTTATCAGATTTTATAAAATGTAGAGAGTATGTTCCGTTTCTAAATCTTTTAAAGAAAAATCGTGTATTCAGTGATTCTTTATTTCTTATTGTTATCAGTTAAAATCGTCGACTTTATTTTCTTGTTTCTATTTGATTTTTTTTTTGTATTAAAATGCTTTTTAGCTTATTGTATATTGATTTATTTTATTTTATTTGATTTTTACCTTATGTGTTATTTTCGTTATAGATTGTTTTACAAAAAGGAAAAGTGACACTTGGTGCAAATATGTATTATATTTTACTTTTATAAATTTATTTCACAAACACACGTACACATACACATTAAAAAAAAAACAAGAATTATGGTAAGAGTTTAATTGTTTGTTTATTGTACTTTCATTATTAATAAATCTACCTCTAATAATGCGAGTTCTTTACGAACTGGCCCAAAAGTCTTTAATCCTTTGTGTGTTTTCCTTTAATTCAAATTAATTGTTATGTAAACTCCTCTACTAATATCACTAACATGTGTTTAATTTTCTTTCTAATTACAGAAGAATATTACGATTATCAAGAGAACAATCAAAATCACACAAATCTACCATCGGCGATAACAATAGAATTGTTACCACCGATCAAACAAGAAACTGTAATAATATCAACAGAAGCTGCAAGAAGTATGTTAAGTGAAACTATTGAAAATAATGAAAATTACGATAAAGCAATGGAATCAAATACTGGTGTACATTTTTTAACTGATGATGAATGCAGTAATTTTGGTACAACAATAGTGACAACAACAAAATTAGAAACGAACGACAATTATGAAAAAAAGAAGCATGAATTATTGGAATATTTAACAAGACATGATGGTAGTGTTGTTTGTAAATTATGTGGTGAAGTATTGGCATCACGAACACATTGGTATCGACATAAATATAAATTACATGTGAACAATTTAGTGAATCCTACACCATTATTTAAATGTAAACATTGTAATGTATTTTTCAAAAGTCGTAAAGGCTATATGGGTCATATATCGGCGCGGCATTCCGACAATACTACACTAGCATCCCCAACAACAACAACAACAACAAATGATCAAAACGATGATTTGAATATCAATAATATTAAAGAGGAAATCATCGAAACAACCAGTGATAATTGTAGTAAATTAACAAACAATAAAAAGAAAGATTGTAATAACAAATCAGCTAATTGGGAGGAGCAACGGGTTAAAGAGGAGAAATTAGTCGCCGATATTATTGATCGTGTACGTAAAGAATGTGAGGCTCAAGGGGCGGCTGTTAGTCGACGTGGTTATAGTCGACGATCCACTGTTATGAATACTATGTGCAACTCGTGTAATTAGAGTTTTTTTTTCTTTTGATGAATTATACAGTGCCAGGATTTATATCTCAACACCAATCTTTTTGATAGACATGTAAAAAATATATTTTAAACCTAAAAAACACCCTTTATCAAATCTGAACAAAAATTCTGGTACAAACGTTTTCATTTTAATTTAATTTTGCGAAATGCAGGTTCCTATTTTTACCATAAATATCCATTGCGGCAGCATTTTGCAATAATTAAAATAATAACAATAATTTTGAAAGCAAATGAACGGTTTAGCTCAATACGAAACGTGATTGTTGTTTATTTTTTTTAGAGTTTTGTTGAAAAATTTGGGAAAATTCCTGTTTTTTTCCCAAATATTTTCAAATAGATGGTTTCTTTTTCGATTGCTCAATTTGTATATTTCGTGTGCCAAAATCGTTTAAATTATTTCGTGCCAAACATAATGTACCTACTTCAAGTATTATATAACTATTATATATATTTACATAATATATTTATTAAATTTTCTTTCATTCGTAATAATGAATAATAATAACAATAATTAGAAAAGAAGATAATGTAAAGAATATTTTTAATATCATGTAGTTGTATAGAGTGCCAAAAGGGATTCTTCCTCTCGTGTAAAGTTTTCTCTCGTCTTTTAAAGTCTGATTCAAGTGATTGAATATACAGGGTCTTTTTTTTAAAGATGGTTATTTCGAGTAAAACTCCTAGTAGTTGTCTGGCGATTTGAAAAATATTTCTAGGATTTATAGGAGGGACCCTTGAGATAATTTTAGCAAAATTAGAATCTCGTAGCTCATTTGGAAGTTGATTAAAAACGCACGTTTCTGACGATATCGCGATTTTAAAAAACGACTAAGAATGGCTTGTAGACCATCACAACAGTGATTTTTCTCCTTTTTTTTCGTATCTTCTCTAGGATGCAATGGAGAATAAAATCACTGTTGGGGGGGTCTACGAGCCATTCTTAGCCGTTTTGCATGCTTTGCTCGTTTTTGAAAATTGCGACATTGTCCTAAACTATGTTTTTTTGACCAACTTAGAAATGAGCTACGGGTTCTAATTTTGTTAAGAGGATTTACAGGGCCGCCTCTACAAATCCTTGAAATATTTTTCAAATCGCTTGACAACTACTAGGACTTTTGCCCGAATAGACTATCTTTACAAAAATACCCTGTAATTTTAATCCAATAGCCTTGTAGAATATTGTTAAAGAATACAGTTTTTTCTTTTGAAATACACATGCATTATCCAAATAAAAATTTATTTTCACTCTCTGGATAATGCACTAATCATTTATTCATTTTACTTGTAACTTTTAATTATGTACCATAGTGAATGTAAAAAGAAAAAGGATTTATGTGTTTTATCCGATTTTAATCCAAATAAAAAGAAAATTCAATTCTCATTTAAATGTTTGTTGAATTTAACCTGTAATTAGTCGAAATGTCCTTTTCGTTTTCTAAACGCTTCAAAAAGTGTCCAATTTTCCCAATACAAACATTCACTGTTTATTTAGGACGTAATGAATATTTTAAATTGGTATGGTGAATGGTTGAAAATTTTCTAAATAAATATTTGTATAATCATCGAAATTCGTTTAAAAATTGGCAAACAAACAAGAAAATTGGATGGGAAAAAAATCACTTCTATTTTGAAATTCTTTATTTTAACATTTCATATTATTCTAAGGTATTTACACAACATTCATTCAAGTTAAGTGGTTAACAACCGAAACAGAGACGAGATTCAGTCAAGTTGCCATCATCACAACTAGCGACTTTGTAAATTACCATATCAACCCCCCTAAGGAGATGGTGGAAAAACAATCCCAACGGTAGCTTGAAGCTAACAGCATCCTTCAATTTCATTCTCGGTAAGCACCTTGAGGGTAATTGTCAGAAAACCACCGAAATTTCTATGTGTATACAAGTCTCTTAGTAATTTTCTTGTTAAAAACATCAATTTTCATCTCGTTCAGATTTGAATTTAACAAATTTTGATTATATTAATGGCGGTTGTGTATCGATTTTGGACGATTTAATGTCACACCGTCTATAATTTGATTGGAATGTAATAGGACTGTAGGGTGCACTACAGTTACGCGCTATTGCGATTTATTGAACACCACCTTTAATTAAGCACTTAAGCCGGCACATAGTCCCAGACTATCTCCATCCAACTGACGAAAATTAAGCACTGTAACTGTAGAGGACTAACGGTCGTGTTTTCTAATCGGATTAAGGTAGCGATCTGTGGCAAGTGACTAATACTCGACCCAACGAGATTGTTGATAGAAATTCCGTCTCTTAATTTTCTATTTTTATTCTTTCACAGTCGCTGATTCAAATTTTATACAAATGTTTAATAATTGTTTCATATACAAAAAGTGATCAATTTTTTTTTCGGCCAACAATTATAGGACTCTTGAAAATTCCTTATATTTCTCAATATTTAATAAAACTGTCATTGCAATAATAAAAGGGGACACGTTTCAACAACTGTAATTCATTAATTTTATGAACGTAAAGGAATTCTCAAGAGGATGGAGAGGACATGAGAGTTGCTGGAATGACAGACCCTGGGATTATAATTTGTTGGTTACATTGTGATCTGGAATAACACGATGGAGCAAAGGAAGATAGAGAGAAAGTTGTGCTGTAGCAGGAGCCGTTCAAATTATAATTTTTTTTTCTTTTCTGTAGAATACAGAATGAATTTGTAGAGATTCCGTTAAAAAAAGTGTTACGAATTAGTGTTGAATTTTACACAAATTCCCCTCGATTTTGTTGGATAGTAATTCGAACGGAAAAATCTCATCTCTTAGGAATAATTTTGTTTTGTTCCGGTTAAAAATAAATTGTAATTATCCAGCTAATGGTGGCTTGTAATATTACAAAAGTAATTATTCACAGATTAGTTTAGGTATACACTTTCGGTTTAATGAAAAATCATATTTTTCACCATGTAAAATTCACCAAGTCTGTCCATTATTAGATTATTATTACGGTTGTTTTTTATTTAAATAGAAAAAATGTTTGAGCAAAGTTATTGCAAATATCAAACACATTTATATCGTCACACTCTCAATTCCTCCATAGTATTCTGTTTAGTGTTCATATGTGTATTTTTCTTAGTTAAAGTACCAGTGTTGATCAACTGTATACTGTGGCTTGATAATAATGGTTGATTTTCTGGCACTTGATTGGACGATAATGTGTTTACATTAGCCTTGGAGATTTTGGGTGGCGGTGGCGGCCTAGGTAGTGTTGCTGTATTATTTTGGGGTAAATCAGCAAATTCAGGTGGTGGTAATTGATGATGTGAATGATGATGTCCTAATATAGTTGCTGGATCACTTTTAACACCGATAATACTCGATTCTAAATCACCACAAATGTTATTTGGCATTTGTCCGTTTTCATTACGTTTCTTCGGTTGACCACCACTATTCTCATTCATACGTGTTTTATCACGTTGATAATAAACACCAGCGAATATTAACACGTTTAATATTAATAATGAACAACCGATGGCTATTGTAACACTTAATGCTGTACTGTAAGCAGCGAAACCATCCTCAACTGGATGCGGTGTTGTACTCATACCGCCTAATTCTTCAACACGTTCCGTTGAATCTGGTGCTGCTAATGTTACAGAAAATGATGAATTGTTTGTTGATAATGGTGTAACTGGATTTTCAGTTGCTGGTAATTTACGTGGATTCAATGATGGCAGTCTTGGTGGTGGTTGTGTATCGTCATCAGGGAGTTGATGATGGGACATTGGTACATCATCACCGCCTGGCTTATGCAAATCTGGTACCAAATTCAACCAAAATGATAATCGATGGGCACGATAGTGATTCTTTAATTTCGGCTTTGTATCTGTAAAATGGATAAATTTAACCGAATTAGTAAGTGTTTTATAATGAATGTTTTCAATTATTTAACAAATGTCATCACAACATGGAATAAATGTTAAATGCAATTATTGGAACATACAAGTCAACATTTCTATAAATTTGTGATAGATGTAGTAAACAGATCCTGTATTCGGTTTGTTTGATTATAACAATTGTTAAACATTAATTAAACTATTCCCAGTTATAGTTCTCATTAATGTTCCAAAATTATATGAATGTTATTTAATCGAAACTAAATGAATATTTATTAATATATTCATTCTACACATTGATGTATATTCATTTTTTTCATCCGGAACTACCTAGTTATTATGGAAACTCCTATTGACAAGCGATTTGTAAAATATTTCAAGGAATTGTGGGGTAGTCTCGGGAGAGTATTTTAGCAAAAGTAGAACTTGGTAACTCATTTGGAAGCTGGTCGTTTCTAACCAGGGCTTTGAACCGACAATCGAAAACCAGAAAAACAAAAACAAATTTTGAACGGAACGAGCTGAACCGAAAACAAAAACCGTTTTTTCCGGTTCAAGCAAATCACTGAACACGATATTTTTCTCTTTTTTAGGTACATCAGGGTACTTAACATAAACTTGCCATTCGTACCTATAATTAAGCTTAAGGGAGATATTGGGGCTTAAAGTTACCCCCTATAAGATCAGATTTTTTTCCAAATATCTCTATAAAGGTCAAGTATTTTTTAGTGGTTTAAAAACTAGTTAATATGGTTCTCTAGGACTCTCAAAATGATTGTAGTGTTACAATTGCAACAAATAAACGTATAATTCCATTGAGAGGTCAATGAAGATTGAGTTCGACTGGAAAGTGCTTATATTAAACCTAGTTCAGAGCAGTGATGTCATAAGTACGGAAATGCGTGCAAATCCCGCTGTTAATTAATAACGAAATCCGGTAAAAAACTGTTGATCATCTTTTCAATTTAGTTGACGAAATTTTGAAACATTCATAAATTTCAAGTTTAATATGTCTCTTATATTATAAACACATTTATTTAAAATTTACCACAACTTGTAGTTTTGCTGTAAAGAAATTTTTAAGATTGATAACATGCCAGTATACTCTAAGGATATACTTTTTTCAACAAATTTGTAAAATTTAAAATGTGTCATAAATGATTTACCGATGAGTGTTGTATTTGTTTGATGTGAAATTAACAATGTAGATATCGTATCAACACAATATCCCATCGAATGATATCAGTTGTGAATATTAATTAGAAAATGATAAAATTAGGATTGTGGATTAGTAAAGATTTCTGGTTATACAAAGGTTATCAAGTGTAAAAAAATAATAATAGAAAAGATGAAAAGGAGAAAAATATTTATGCGAAATCTAGTTGAGATGTCAGAAATCCTCCTTTCTTTCCCAAATCTGTGGGAAGTCGTTACTTAGCTGTGCCCACGAGCGTGAAGATAGGCACTACTTTATTGAGTTGCTTTAGAGCAGATAACGGTTTTACTTGCGTTGTGAAAGTGAGAACGCTCGTCGCCTCGTCGGGTCCATGGATCAAAATTCATTTTATTGGTGAATATCACCTGAGATGACGAAATTTAATTAGAATATCTTTTATTCTATATTGATATACGAGCTTGTGTAAATTTTCGAAACGGTAATAGTAACAGAGATCATAAAAAAAGATGGGGCACTTTTACTGACAACTCTAAATGATAAAATGTCAGAAATAGTGGAAGCAAAAAAGAAAGAATTCAACGATATCTCCAAGTTAACAGGACACTTTAACAAGAATCTTTTACATTTCTTACAATTCTACATAAATTTTTAAAGTTTGTAACAAAAAAGAAAATTACACTAAAGTCGTGATCAACAACCTTTATTCTTATTGATGATTAAATCTTGTTAAAGAATGAAAAGTGAAGCAATACAGATGACATAAAACGAGGGAAGCGGAAAAATTGCTACAATAAAAGAATATTGACATTTTGAAAGAGTAGCATTTCATGAATTCAAATTAAAATAAGTAGATTGTTGATGGTGTTTAATCTAAATTTGAAAACGATCATTTGTCTTTGATTCATTAAGGCATATTGTTCCATGTTGAATTTCAACCTCTACAAGCTAGATTCGTTTAGAGTTAAGTAGAGTTTGGCATGAAATAAAATAGATTGTGTTTGATTTATATGTAAGAGGTGGATAGTCGACGTTGCTCTCTAGGTGGTTCCGTAGGAAATTGAAAATTAGCAGTTTGAATGGTTTGGTGTTGATGAGAAGACATGCGATCTTGTTGATCTAAGAAGCCACAAATTAGCCGACTGATTTAATTTAAATTAAAACAGAAGGCGCGTGTGTGTTTGTGATGTACTTTTGATTATCATCGAATTAAATCTTGTAAAATTATTTTCTGCTATCTTTGCAATTTTCATGTTTAAAAAGTATTCGGTTTTTATCTTCTTTTTATTGAAACTTTAACAGCATCACTTAGATGTATGAAGTGAGTTTGAGACGGAGTTGAATTAAATGTATCGGTGCACGTTCATGATGATCCGTTGGAATTTCAAATAGGACAACTCGATTTTACCATGGAGTTTCATATGAAAACACGACTCTAACGTTAG
Source organism: Mylabris sibirica (assembly GCA_039776855.1). NCBI lineage: Eukaryota > Metazoa > Arthropoda > Insecta > Coleoptera > Meloidae > Mylabris > Mylabris sibirica. Next base: position 9,403,199 of record CM077839.1, on the reverse strand, counting down.
ATTCTCACTTTGAGAAACATTGGCAAGATCAAACTAGTGTTATGACTACTGATACAAAGTTATTTCTAGACGGAAACGATGTTGCTTTAGTCGTTTATAAAGACATATCTAAACTTTATACATGTAGGGAAAGAAACCAATTTTACGTTCTTATGCATAGAAGATGGTAATGTACATTTCATATGATGCGTACCTAAATTCAAATATTTCTTGTGTACAGCCTCGTATGCGGTCCATTCAATATTCTTGAAACGATTCCGTTCTTGACGTGCACCTTCCGGTAGCTCGTTGGGATTTCTATAAAATAAAATTATTATTTTTTTAAGTGGATGAGTTCAATTCAAGTAAAAGAATAGAATAAAACGTGTACAATAGAGGGACTTGTTATTGTCTTGAATGTACAATAGTGTCTTGTTGGTTGTACCCAAACTGTTCTAAATCAGTCCACTTGTGACGGCTAGTGATTACTACCCTCTATATACTCATCTTATTCTACGACCTATTAAACGCAACATTGTACTTTTATTAAAACTATTAGGGCATACATTTAACAATGCTGTTAAAGAGCCCTAAGAACTTTACAACAATTTAAAACTGATTCTTACCCAGTTCTAGCGAAATTACTCCAATAGATCATCATAGTTTCGGATAGGAGCACCTCAGACTTTGTATAATTTCTTTCAAAGTGCATGAAACCACCCACTAGGGGAGCACCAAACAAGTATGACAACTCTTCACCATGGATGCATCCCTGTCGCTGAAAATTAATGGCTACAGTAAGTGTCTTAACCACAACTTTGGCGATAATCGATGCGGTACACAGGCATTCCTTGAACGTTACAGTAATAGGCCATTATTCTCTATATTCGCTTAGGTTGAGTATTAATTCCGATCTTAACATATTGATTATCGTGCTTTTAGTGGCTCTTTTTCAACAAAAGCTCGGCCATTGTTTGTTTTACTTGTTTTTTTCTGCGCGCATATGTGTGTCCAAGCTTGGAAACAGGTCAAATTCTAGGGAACATCCGTTCTGTATAAAACTGGATAATTCTTATGCTGGCAATACATACATATCTTTTTGCTGTGTAAAAGCTTACATCTCCAAATAGCACTTAAATTATTCATATGGTATATTTCATTCGCGCTCACGTGAACATTACTGCTGTTCCTGTTTCTGACTAGTTTCCTGCAAGAGTTTACCGAAGCTGCTTGATAAATGGGTTTTTACCGTACAAGATGTGTGGCTCTTTCATCGACTAATACGGAATCTTTAAACTTGTCGAATCCAAAAAGTTCACTTGAAGAATAGTCGACATTCGTGTGAAAAGGTAGTGTAGGTACTTTAAATTTGTTTTCTAGCTATTCTTTTATTATAAATTAAAAATTGAAATGCTTAAAGTCTACTCACATAAAAATTATGTTAAAATTGATTAGAATAACATGTTTCGAGAGCTTAAATCCCATCTTCAGATCCTACATACAGGGTGTTTCATGTAAATATGGTGCATAGTCATAATCTCGCCATAATTCTTTTATTTGCTTATACAAAGAATAAAATGTTATCAGAACTTAAAGGAGTACAGCATAGGGTATCTGTTGGAGGTGAAAGCGTCTACGATTCCTGGATATAGGAAAAATTGACCCCAACTCTTGGAAATTACACGATATTAAAAAAAAATTGCTATCAAAGTCAACTAAATCCAAAAATAATATTTACTTTTCTAGAAAATTAAGGTCATAAATACGGAATTCTCCAGCCATAAACTCAAAAGATGCAATAACAATTTGAAGGAAATACCTACGATTGTTAACCAAGTGCAGTAATCCTTTGTCGGCATTTTAAAATGACATTCATTGAAGTTTTTTCAGTATTTTTTTTTCGCGAAAGGAAATTGATTTCTAAAAGGGAAATAGTTATTTTTTATATGTAGTTGACTTTGAATTTTCAAAGGTAGTAATTTTTCATTCAATATAGCGTAATTTCCAAAAGTTGATATCAATTCCTCCTACTTCCAAAAAATTGTAAAGGGGCGCTTCATTAGCTCTCTAGGTGTTCCCTTTCAAGTTTTTATAACAATCATTTTATTCTACATTTCTACATTTATATAACTTTTGCATTGAAATGTGTACTCGTACAACAATCATGAATTGTAGTGTTGAAAGGAGTGTAAATATTAAAATTGGGTTGAATCTAGACTCGCAATATTTCTTAATAATTAAACTAAATTGAAAGGGTTTTATCATGTAAAAAGCTGTAAATTATTTAATTCTACAATATTGCTTTTATCTTGGTTTATTAAAAAAGCAAGCTTCATTAAAGATTCCAAGCACACTTTGAGCATTGGTCAGAATTTTTCATTTCATTTACAAACGTTTATTATTCAACGGAATTTTTTCATCCAATAGTTTGAGTATAATTACAAATAAATTTCTTATGACTTAGTTCAGCCTATCGTGTCTTTTTGTGGGAAATTATACAGCAGGTATGGTAAAATCAATCGAAAAATTATTTAACATATACACACACATCTTTTGTACGACTGGAAATCAATAATAAAGATATGCTTGTCGTATTTTATAACATCCCTATTGGGGACAGTGAATAATGGAAACCAGAGTGGGTGGTTAGTGGTTAGGATAAAATTTTGAATACAAAATTTTATAGGATGGTAAAATTTCTTGTTGAAAGGTGAATACCATTATAATGCTTCACAATTTTATAGTGTTTTAAAGATATTTTAGTGAAATTGTCCAACATGCTAGCTTAGTATTTAGTTATTCATAAAAATTGTCAACCGTTAATAAAGTTAACATTGTAATCAAGTCATAAAAATGTAATAGACTTCACTGTAAATTGCTCTTCTTATTTGAATTATTCACAATGTAAGACAAGAGATGGTACGTTCTACTAAAGTTTTCAACTAAATATGTACGTAGTTAAAGTGGAATTAAGGCTATCTGCATTGTCCGACAATATTTCAAGTAATTATGGAAATTTATATGTAATTAAGTTGGTAGTTTGTTAAAACTATGACTCTTTAGATAAGACAGTATAAGTTAGTATGAATGTATAAAAATCGAGGAATTCTATATGAAAAAACAACATTGATGTTATTTTTCATCGACTGTAAAAGCTCTATTATCAAATGAAACAATCCAACTGAAAACTCTATGCGATATAATAGTAAAACATAGAAAACAGCCCAAAACTACATTGTACAAATCAATTTACGGAAATATCACAGTTATATTTGTAATTTTCAGTTTCACAAAACTATTTAATTTCTACTAAAATTGTCATTTTCCCCTTCAGAAAAATCGTTATGGTTATAATCCTCTTTGATGGTAGCATAATTGAGATTAGTTTGCGATTCAATTAAGTGTGAATAGAATAAAACGAAAAGCAGACGGATATCAATTTCTGCTTTTGTCTTTTTTTTTTAATTATCATTTGTACAATGGTTTCTTTGATGTATAAAGAAAACAGAAGAGGCAAATCGAATGGTCTTTGAATACGATTTATGTTTTAAATATGACTTTTATCAAGACAACAAATAAAACAATAATTTAGAACTGGATCGTTGAAGCGTCTGAAAAGGCTACTTCACACCAAATAAAGTGACTTGGAGTGGATCCAAGAAGAAAAAAGGCCCAATCGATAAGACACGCGACCAAGTGGATACGACTGTTTTAATAGATCCCCAATCCACCCACAATTTTTCCCACAATCTCACTCTTTCTCTCTATTTATTCATCTCTTCTGTTAACCGGAAATCTGAATTGAAAATCTCTCCACCTTTTTCTTTTTATTTCAATCTACCCTTCTACGTTGCGTTTATGAAATCCAGAATTGGTAAAATGTTAAATACAACCCGCACCCAAGAACAATTGTGATTTTAAATTTGTGAAACATTTGTAACGCAAATAATACAACTGTGTTTATGGTGCAGGTTTTTAATTGTTTCGTAAACGTTCAACTTGTGAGAATCAAGTACAGGGTTTTATTATTAAATTTTCCAAATAAATTTATACGGAAAAAATGATAATTTCGTCCGATTTTTCAGCATTTAATTTGCTAATATTTCAGTTTCCTGTCTCAATTAAACCAATATAAATAAGAATATTTAATTTATGGGTATTCTTGTTGCCTTTGACTTTCCTTATTCTAGTTCATCATTCGATTGTTTAGCTTTTACAAGTTGACAATCAGATAAATTAGTAGCCTCCTCAAATCTCAACGGTATTCTGTATCTTGAACGAATTTTTTGACTTAAAGCCCTGATATACACAACGATTAATCGATACTGTATAGTTCTTTCCTTTCGATTTATTGTTGTGATAGAAAACTGCGCAATTTTATCGGTCGAATCATACCAACAAATACAATCTAAAAATTGAGCGCACGCTTTGCAACGTGTGTACAAGACTTTAGATTTCACCGGCTGATGCGATAGCACGTGCATTAAGCCGCGTCCACATCATACGAGCAAACGCGAACAAATTCGAATGAACAACCAAACAACAAATCAACACCAACATGCGCAAACAGAAAGGAGCGCTATGATTGCAGATTCAGTTGTACCTAATAAAGACTTTCGGCTCACACTATACGAACACGAACGAAAGCAAACGGGCAACGGGCAGTCTTCTGTAAAGTATCTATACATGAGACGGATAACTGTTCGTAATCTTTGCTCGTGTTCGTTCGCGTTCGGCTTACCGGCCACACTACACATTTTGATGTTCACATTTCCGTTCGTTCGAATGATGGGGACACGGCTTTACAGGTCAGTTAGGTTAAATCTACCCTTAAGTCAATGTGAGCCGTGAATTTTTAGAAGAATTTATTAAAAGTTATGAGTTGGAAGTAGGCCTTTGGCAAGTTAGAAGTAAAGAGTATCACAATAAAATGAAAAGAGAAGCTGCATTTGCAAAAAATATTTGAATCTAACAATGCAATGTCAAAAAAAATCGAAAGTAAAGAAGTGTATAGATTACTCAGATCAAATCCGGAAAATCGAAAGGAACTGTACAGATTTATCGTATCGATTTATCACTATGTGTATGGGGGGCTTAAGGCTACAATTAACAATAAGTGTATATTCATTATATTAGTAGTACATTAAATTTTTTGTATTAAAAATCGAGTTATGCTTCAAAAGAAGTGGTATTCTATAATCTTAGACTACAAATTAATCATGATAAAGATGCATGGAAGTAATTTATTCGTTAGGAGCATATTTTAATAATGAATGGATTTTTTTTGTACCTATACAGTTGTTTTGTGCTGCTTCAAGAAAAGTTAATTGACTATTCTTCATTCGCCAAATTATATTATGTCAAATGTGAAACCAAAATAAACTCAATTCGATGTTTAATTTTAAAGCGGACCTGAGAACCATTCATTTTCCTTTTGAAAGGTTCCCTTTAATAATAATTCAATGTGAAAAATAAGTAACTCATTATTTTTCAGGTTAGCTTTTTTCCACATTTACAAGAAGAACTATCTGAAGTAAATGTCTTAACTAATATTGATTATGAAGGATTTCTTATTAAAAAAAAAGCGATAATAAGATTAACTGTTATTTTCTGTAATTATTCAGAATGATTAACGATAATGGAGGAGCATGTTGTGTTTTTTTTCTCTCTTTCCTTCCCTGTAGAAACAGCCTCTTTTATAAATTAAAGAATAATGTTGTTGTCGTCTTGGTGAATCACTCATACTGTGTATTCTTTGTTTTCCGTCTATAGGTAGGCGTCGTTAACTTGTATACGGTTTTTGTTGTATTTCCCACCCTCGCCCTTTCATTTATCATTCTTATTCAGTTTTTTTTTTATGCAAGAAAACTGTCGGTTGTTCAAGGTAATAAAAAGTCGTTAAAAATCGTCATTAGCACACACATTCACACGCACAGAGAATAAACATCAAGACCAAATCGTCGACAATCAATTTCCACTTGAACCTCTCTCACTTCTGTAATTGACAATTCATTATGTGCACAAAAACCGACCGCGGAATAAAATCTTCTATATGTTGCTACTTTGCTTCAGTGTTTTTTTTTTTTGGTTCTCCCATTTTCCCGACCGATATTTTCGTAAAGCTTTCACATTGTGCAAGGGCGTATCTTTCCTCTATTCCCTAAAGAAATTGTTTCCGGGAGATAAATAAATGAAGTTTCCACCTTTTCCTAACACACATACACATACAAGAAAAAAAAACTATGTACGTGATGAATCCGGGCAATTATAAAGATTGAATGTGCAGCATCCCATTGCCGACAACTGGATTGATTAAGACACTATCCAAAAGTGACGAGATTGTTAGCTTTATCGTTAAGTTTCTTAAACTACATTTCAACGGAGTCGTATAAGTTTAAAAGGATATTTTCGGGAAGAGTTTTCAATAATGTCGTATTGGATTACACATCAACATCATATTTTTGTATGTATAATGACGTTTTGAATACATCAAACTGGGCAATTTAAGTGACAGTCGTGGATGTGTCTGTGTTTTATAATGTTAGGAATAAGGGATAGTCGTTAAAATCCGTCAACTCTTTTGAAATATTCACAGTTAAACGACGAGACCATTTTCAGATTTTTACGATTCTATTGATAGTAAAAGGTTTATTTAAATTGATATACATACTTGTATCAATATGAACAAACATTGATAAAAGCGAACAAGAATATGTATGTGGCTTTTTAAAATATTTCGATTTATTTCAGTTACTGATACTTTCATACGACTTAAAGCTCTTTTAGAATCTTACCTTTATAGGGATTTATTTCTTTATAATCTTTGTAATACAGCATTTCGTTGCAAATCTTAACCAGAATGGAATTTTTCACGTTAAACTTGCATGCAAAATTATTTTGAAGTATGTATTAACAATGATTCGTGCTATACCGAGTGATTCATGTTAGACGAAAAGTTCTTATGACAACTTTCATTATTTGGTGAGTGATTCTAAAAATATTTCAAGGATTTATAGAGGGTCCCCAAGAACATTTAAGCAAAATTGGAACCTTGTAGCTCACTGTGGAATTGGTCGCAAAACTCTTTATTCCGACATTGTTGCAATTTTTAACTAACTGGTTATATCCGTCAAATGACTAAGAATGACTAGAAGATCCTCTTAAAATAGTTTTTATTCGTTTTCCATCATTGGATCCTTGCGAAAATGAGAACATTGATTTTCCGACATCCATATGAATGACGTGGTCATATACCTATTCTTACTATTTTTAACTCGATGGCGGAAGATTGTTTACGCTGATTAAGTGTTTGTGCTTTTTAAAGAAAATACTCGACATTAGAAACATTAGAAACAAATAAGACTACGTTTTTCCATTAAAGGAAATTAGAATAAGAGCAATAAACATTGAATTAACATAAGCAATCTTACTCTATCAAATTAATAATAGTAAACAACAGAAAAAGGTTAATCATACTAGATTCATCCTTTCTTTTACGATTTTTCAATTTATCAAGGATACAATTTAGATAAATGAGAAAAATCAAAATTAGGATGGCTTACGAGCTATTTTTAATCGGTTCATGCATGTAGTTTGTTGGAGGAAATGGAAACTTCCCAATGAACTACAAGGCCCTAATTTTGCTTCAATTTTATCTGGGGACTCAAGCATATACGGATAGTTTCGGCTAACCGTTGGATGAAGACTGGTTGTGGGAGCCAGGGCAAATCTTCCTCGCATGTTAACCTCCTCATGGTGGGGGCTGGGTAAGCCTTTCGCTTCGTTGTGGCAGCATCGTGGTGGGTCTTGCTAACTGATAGTGGCGGAGTGGTTCACCAGTGCCGAGTGCTACAGAACTCAACTGGTAGTGGGCCCGCAATTTGTCATGTTTGGTGGTGGACTCTCTATGCATGACGGCTTGCGGAGTCACAAACATCCCACCAGTGTTAGCTCTAGGTATTAGGGTAAAAGAGTAACGATCCCTTGCTCTGGTACAATAGGGGGTGGCGCCCGATCGCCGGGTGGGCTGCGCCAAAAACTACTCTGGTACTGACTAACATAGTCAATAGAGGTCTGTTAGGTGGCCTCCGCAAACCAAGGTGCTGTAGCTTTGATGAGAATTGGTAGCTAAGAATATCATTCTATGCCCGATCCTGCGCTCATAGGGGCCATTAGAGTTAAGCCTAAATTCAAGTACTGACGTTAAACACTCCTCTACCTGTACCTGGGGAGCCCCCTACAATTCTTTCAAATATTTTTCGAATCACTCGCCAAATAATGGGAGTTGCCATAAGAAATTTTCGTGTAACATGAATCAGCCGATTTCCCTACATAGGTATGGTCAGAAATCAATTGTAATCTAGGTCTAACCATTTCTAATACGAATGTATCTATTAAAATACATTTTAGATGCAAATTAGGATACAAATAAGGGTACAGATAGTTCTAAAAGTGCTCCAAGGCCGGAGAATAATTGCTACTTAATTGAACCAGTCGATTATTAGTTACAGTATTGAATAAAAGTCTGAAGCATTGTAGTCAACGAGACAAAAATTTATGAATGTGATCATCATATCGGTATTATGATAAAGTTTGGAGTTTGTTCAAAATATTTCCATAATTTACCATTGTATATATTTGGAAAATGCATTTTGATTAGCTTTTATAGGTTTTAATGTTATTGTTTATAATGTAAAAGCCTTTTTAGCTTATTGTGGTGCAAAATAGTGGCGATTAAATTCAAATTTACAGCTTCCGACATTTATTACGTGATTTTAAACATCAACAAAACAATACAAATAGAATTTAGATTAAGTTGCTCTATAGCTTTCTATAAACTTGTATTGAAATATGTATGTAAACAAACAAAACGAAATTTATTATCTATCTTATAATAATCCAATCAATAGAATTTACCTGTAACCTATACATGAATTTGTTCGATAATTTATTCGTAAATGATGGATGATTATTGATAGTTTTCGTATAGAATATGACAATCATATATGATTAATTTTGTCGATATAGATCATGTTAGTCGTATAAGAATTCGTTTTCAAACACAAATACATAAATTCAAAGTAATTTCTATAATCGGATATACTTTTCAAAGTTAACGACACAAATAAAAGAGTTTCACTCACCTGAGGATAGTCGCCGAACTTTGTTTGGTAATCAAAGACATATAAATAGGAATTTCTATGTTCAGCTGAATGTAAATCAGCTGTATGTACAACTGGTGCAACGTATTGTGCATCTGATAATGCCTCCAAAGTTTCATCACGTATATTGATTGGATGTTGAACTGGCCGTTCCCAATCTGTATATTCATTAACAATTGTTGCTAAAATCTCGGATAAATGATAACTGTATGTATTACGGACGAATGTACGTAAAATTTTAGCACGTCGATCCGCTTCAATGCCGTATTGTACATCTTCACCATTAAAAGCAAAATATGCTTCAGCTTTAACAATGCCCAATAGTAGATCGTAACGAGACAGTTTTGATACAACCGATTTTCTTAATAATACATTATTGAGTATGTTGATGGCGTTCTGCGGTTCATTTTTCTTTGGTTTGTGCAAATCAAATTCACCATAATGGGTAGCCGTATCGCCTGGAAAATTTTCTGAAATTATCTCAACATTAATCTCAGATATTTGATGTAAATGTTTGAAATTCAATTAAACTACTACTATCACTTATATTAATACAACTTTGAAATGTTTGTATACTAGTATATTATTGACTAATGTTTTAAAGTGTTAGTTAGCATTTAGTTAAATTAATTAGTGCAACTGGATAAGTAACTTAAATGATAGTTTATATAGATTTTACGATCGTTGGAATATCAATTAATTACAACAAGAAGTTTTAGTATGTCTACAAGTCGGGAACTTAACTATTTTGTGTTTGGTTTAATTAATAATAATTACACCGATTCATAGTCAGATAATTTGTAATTGAAAGTACAGTTGGAAAGGAAGATTTTGTCAAGTTGTAGAAAGTTTTTGTAGTAGTATGGTGTAATTCTTCAGTAGTAACTAAGACAAGTTTACTGTTGCCTACTGGGGAATACTCTTAATCCAGCCAAATTTATCTACTATATCACTGTAATTCGAAAAGAAGTAGTTGTATTGCTACAAGGAGCTTATAAATTATTGTCAAACAATAAGATTTAAAATTTTCGTTGCCCGCAAGAAGTTTCAACTTTGTGTTTGAGATGAATTACAGTGAATTACTGGGGTTGTAAATGTAAATATGTAAATGATACATAAATTTAGAGGTACTTTAAATGTCACATTCTCATCTAGCAATATCGTTATACTGTTGAAATCTGATAAAATAATTAATTTTTACATTATTGACGAGATTGTGACATTTTTTAAACAACACGAAAAATGGTGGATGCGCCGGGTTTTTACGAATGTTTTAAAATTCAACCACTTTTCAATTTACGTTTAGAATGTTACAATTTGATTTTTGTCAAGAGTGGCACACGTTTAAATTTCCAAAATAATTCTCCAGTATCAAAGCTGTTTGGACGTGTTATATGATAGTTTAGTTACCTGGCGGTTCTCCGGTGTCGATGACGACACCATCGACGCTTGGTCCAAAAGCGAAAGCGAATTCCGGCGCAACGACCGGTGTCGACAATAATGTCTCAAGGGGTCTTTCGCGAAGGCACTTCATTAGATGCGGATGTGGTAGTTCTGGTGAACAATTTGCATGAATGGCAACTTGTGCTGCATACCGGGACGGTTCCTGTATTAATGCCCATGGTGATAATGCTGAACCAGACATTAGAATTGCCCGATGGAATAATACACCTATAAATTCCAATATATTCAAATATTATACGTTGTAGAAATTTGTTCATTCGTAACAGTTGAGCAATTTATTGATTCGATTCATTGATCAAATTGATGAGTGAATATATTGAGAGGTATTTTGTTGGATGGATTAGGTAATTTTCTAAAGTAACTGGGAAATGGTTTGAAATCTATCTCGGAATTGATTACATTTAGAGACCAAGTTAGGGCATGATGTGTTTGTGTGTGCGTATGCTTTTTCTCGTGTAGCTTTCGTAAAGTGCTACTTGTAAATTATTTCAGTTCAATTAAAACAAAAAAAAACAAAAAACGAACTTAAACGATTTCTACAATTTCGTTTAACCAATCGTGTTTCCTTTTTAGTACAGTTTTTTTTTGTTAACCGATTTCCCTTTAAAAAAAATTATTTGAGGCATTTCTCAATCTGTCAATGTACGCCAATAGGGAAAAGTTCGATTTTTCCTGTAGAATACATTTTCTCTTTTGCATATTTGCTGAAGTGTGCAAATAAAATTGGAATAGAGTCACAGTAGTAGTAGTAGTAGTATAGGAATGAAAAGTGTGGATTTTTTCACTTGACTTCGATCAGAATTGAAATTGCTACACTTGTAAAATTCTTCTTTCTAATTTCTTATATAACATTGAATTTCCTATGGTTTTGGTTTTAATAAATGCTTTATTAAGAATCAATTTGGATATTTCAAGATTGGGGATGGCATTCGACGAAAGAGAATCAGCCTCGTGTCTCTTTATCGATCGTTGTCAGTTCACTTCCGGCCAATAAGTCAATTACAGGGTAGGATACGGACAATGGCATTTGGCAGAACTTCAAGACGCCCATGGTTTGATTTATAATCGGCAGATAGCGCGCCGCAATTTAGTTTGAATATAGATATGTATTTAGAGGTATCGACTTGTATGTGGGCTGAATATTATCGTTGATTTATAACATCAAAGTCCCTAGGTTAATATTCATTCAAACACATCTATGCACACATAACCGCTGTGTACCTTTGAAACGGTTCCACCAAAACCCTCAAAAATTATGTTTACTTTTATTATATTTAGCAATAATTGACAAGAGTCTTTAAGATTGCATAACTTAATTAAAATAGTAAATGGGAATTTTTTAAACAACGACATATTTGTAGGGCATTCATTAGAAACTTCATTTTTGAGTTAAATTTCCCTGTGGAGGACAATGTACGTTTATACATAGTTGCTTGAATATCAAGATCCATAGAGATTCCTAGGTTGAAGATAATTGAGATTCAAATCACAGTTAAAATTGAAATGGGAAAAATATGGTGATTAAAGAGCAGAACTTATGTGACATACTCAATTAACAGAAATGTAAGTTTTTTGATTATTCTGTAAACACCTGTTTTACACTTTCTGATTGTCTCTTTATATTTGACTTGTAACAACATAGAGTTTAGTCAATAAATTCGAATTGTTACGAATTTATTTAAATCTACTTTATTGTGTCCTATTGAATGAAATTTCCTTTAGTTACCTTAGAGACAGACAACAACAATACAATTTCAAGTTTGTAATAATTATTAATTAGGCTTGCCGATGTTTCAAATGAATTATTAACGAAATAGATTTAGGGATGTTTCATTTTCACAATAAGGCTTGATAAAATTACAAATTTATATATTATAATAAAATTACACAAAAGTTATTCAATGGAAAGGCTTTGCTAAATGTAAATGGATTTTAAGGCAACTAATTTTCGCTTTTGTTCCAAGAGATTTAGAATGGATATTGTTATCAAAAGTGGGAATCAATCCATTTGTTGTTTACAACATTGAGGATGGGTGTGTGTGTTTCATAAAAAACAAAAACAAAAATGCCATGTCTCTTTTGTTTTTGAGCGAAAGTAAAAAGCAGGAATTTCGCTTACATACCTTCAGGAACAGCACTGGACGTTAACAGGAAGTTGACGCAAGCGGCCCCAGTTCCATGGCCTACAACAGTAACATTAGTTGGATCTCCGCCAAATACAGCAATGTTTTCCTGTATAAAGTGTAGGGCAGCTATTTGGTCCATAAGGCCGTAATTTGCTGGCGACTTGGAATACGGATCGGTGTTTGCGTTTAGGAAGCCTGTAAACAAATACACCAAAACTTATTAAATACGTTACAGATACTCATAAGACTTTGACATTGTATCTCTTTATCTTTATAATCCAAAATATATGTATGAATAGAGTGAGATGGCATGAACAAGAACAAACAATATAGAATTGGAATGAAAGGGACAAGAGGAAGACTGCCGGATTTTAGAACAACGAATTGGATTCAGGGATAATTTGTTTCCGGCCAACTCGTTATATTCTTGGTTGTACGTCTTCTCTCTATTCTAACCATGGAGACAGAGAGAGTTTGTTTTAGTTCTCAGAGAAATACAACCAAGATCGGATGCGTATTTCAAACACAACTAGGGTTGGAAATATTCATAAGGTGAATGGTGGAAATGGGTACGATTTTATTGTGCTTTTAGTGAATTGGTATGGGGAAGTTAATTGTAATTATTAGCCTTTAACTAGCTGGATTTTGTGAAGGGTTAAATAAAGGGATGCCGATAGGCTGGTTATCCTGTTGGGATGATTACAAGTATTTACCGAGTACCAATAGAGCAAATTACTACGATTTCTATTAACGAGATCTCAAACATACAAAAGGTTTCGAATAATTTTTAAAATCTTCCTGAGAACTCTATTAGCTCAACAACATTCCACATGAGATTTGTAAGTGATACTTCATCAAGACTATACGCGCTTAATTGCCACGCAATTAACCCAAGTGATATCGCATTTAGTTACAATTTAAGATATGTACACACGCACACATTCCGAACAATAAATTTCGATATCCCATTAGAATTCTTGTGATATAGCTGTGATACGATTAACAACAACCTACACATCCACCTTGTTTGTTTATTTTGTATTGTGTGTAAACACGGAATTTTAACGTAATTCATACGAGTTCTCATTGGGTTTTGTAGGTAGATTACAGTACAACAACAACAACAATAATAACATCAACAATAACGTAACAAAATCAACAATAATAAGAGTGTGTAGAGCTCACGTACTATTGTGTCTTTCAAGCAGCTTGAATCTACATCCCCGTTGGGGCGGAGTAGAAAAGAGAATATAGATGAAGAAGTAATTTTAACAGTCGACTTCCTAATATTATTCCAACAGTTTGACGTATGGCTGGATGTAATTTACAAACGATAATTTAAAAAAGTCGCTTCCAGACTTCCATTACTTTTAAATATTACTTACAATCAGCATTAATAATAATGACTTTATCGAATTCAACGAGAAACTTTCAACCTTATAATTAACAAATAATTTAGACATCATAAAATAAAGATTTATTAAAGTTGAATTATAAAGTCGTTTGAGAGGTCGTAAAACAAATCATCAACGTGTAAACAGAAGTTTTGCTTTCTTGCAAGTAATTTGTCGGTTTGTAATAAAGAAAATATGAAGACATATAAATGCAAATTATTACAAAAAAATCCCATTTCGTTTTTTTTCTTCTTTCATTTTAAATTTACAACTTTTCACGTCTGATAGAAATGGAAATGTTTCTATTACAACGTTCAAATAAATTGTTGATGATGGTTTGTTTTGTAAATTCAACTGGGATCCACTCATCTCCACTTGTAAAATCCATTTTTGTCGCATTCCTAATAAAGTGTTTTAATAAAAATGATGAAATCGTCATATTTACTAGCTGAATTTGAGATAATTTCGTTGTCAATTTTAATGGGGAAATGTACGCTTTAATGCCATTTGAAATACACAGGTGACACTGAAAGGTGCTAATTGAATAAACAGACGACTCGACAACGTACAAAATCGATCATTTACTGCTTCATTTCATCTTGATATTTGCCGGCAAAATTGATTGTGAATTGAAGAAAAAAGATATGATTTTGAATTTTGAATAGAAATTCGTAATTTTTAGTTTTTTTCGACTTATTTTTGAATTCAAAGCAGTTCGAAAAAGGTGTTAAATATCTTATTGCCGGTTATTTACCGTATCGTAAAATTGTTTCACCTGGGACAAGGATCTTGTTTGTCCGATTCTAGTGTTGGTGTTTGAACAAACAACCAGTATGTTATAGAATTTATGAGGGACTATTAGCTTAATTAATCCTAATTTGGTTTGTTACTGTTGAAATTTTTTGCTTACTAAAGGGTATCAAACTAATTTTGTGTTAATAGAAAACCTCCACCATTCACTACTAATACGAAACTTGATACCCAAGAGCTTTACTAACTCAATTATCGTTTGGTTCAATAGAAACAAACTCCTACAAAATAGCCAAGAGTTAATTGTATTTGACAATATACATATAGATTTAAATAACTTTCTAAAGTCGTTTTGTTATCATAACGAAAACTTGATTAAACTCTTTAAACTTTAATACGGAATTGTTAATTTTTACAGAATTAAATAACTTTTCAAAGTCTATTATTATTATAGCGAAACGTAAATCGAACACCTACTAAACACTTTGAACTTTGTGTTTGAATTGTTAACTTGAAATATTCGAACATTCAAGACTTATAATAGAATTTTCCCAATTAAAGGTGAAAAATGTGAAAAGTAGTTTGATAAAATTTCAATTCATTACACAACAGAATTGACAATGAATGGAGATAATAAATTAAAAATTGAAAAGTTTTCGTTAAATTTTCCACTTTGAAATATTTGAATTCATTTGAATTTTTCTACTTACTTGCATCATAGTGAAACGACTTTGTTAGCATCAAAGTATAGATGACTGTCAAAATGATGGTTATTGAAAACCACATTGAGTTTAACATACATTTCTGCCTAAACCATTTCTACACTATTTATGTACAAGAATTTGTATAATATCGAATTTCTTACAAATAGTGAGCAACGTTTCGATCAAAAGGAATTTAAATTTATTTCTATTAAATAGATCAAACGATTGAAAATTTCAACTGCAAGTATTGATTGTTATTCGCTTGGTTTAACGCATAATTAATCAAATTCCTACAGGATATTAAAGTTTTGATTATTTTCTTTTAAGTTGATCTTCAACAATAGATAAGTTGGAAATTTATAATCTGTTTATCGAGAAGTTTTAAAGTTTCACATGCTTACTTTAGATATTAGTCAACTTATAGGAATTTTACAACTTATTTAATCTCAGGGATGCTTCAATGTAAGTTGTTCTGTCATTATGGCAGACTGATAGCGGCTTCTTGCTGTATAGATTATGTGAGATATTTTTATTGATAAATGCCTCACTAAACATTTAATTAAACTACTACTCTATTAACGTTATTGACAAATGAGATCTGCGTTCGAGATTACAATTTATATAAACTGTTTGTTCCGGCGCATCCACCATTTGTACATATTTTTGAATAACTATAAAGTGATTATATTAGCCGTTATCCAATCTACCTATAAACGTGTACAGGAACAAATATAAAGCGGCTGACAGGAAGTGAACTTCCGTAGTAGAATTAAGTCAATATTCATCTACTTGTTTACGTATTTACATAAATTTAGGCAATGTTAAAACATACACAAACACGTAGTATGTAAAACATACAATGTCTATTTGGTTTATTTAGTATTGTGCTGATTGTGTCAATAATTTTGAAACAAATTATTAATTTGTTTTATAAATACTCGATTTAATAACGGTAAAGTTATCTTTTGATTGTCGAAGAATTTAATATAATCTCACATACAACAAAAGTTCTTTTGTTTTTATCCGTTTGTTGTCTGCCAAGGTGGATATTCTCTTTAGTGTGTGGTATGCTGTGTTGGTAGAAACTTGAGCAATTTGCAAGTTCACGGTGTAGACACGTTAGTAATTTTAAGTTTGTACCATTTCCATCTCAGTCTATCCAGGTTTATAACAAACACGCATTCTTATGCATGTAAACAATGGTGAAACGATGGTGGAATGCTTTTAAAAGAGTCTTCTCTATACTAAGCACTACTTGTGTCGTTCAGGTGAACGTTCTAGGAATTATTACAAGTTACATTTTATGGCAGCTTGAAATAATTCAATGGTAGGTTACTAGAGATTCTTAACGTTCCTTTACTTTTTCCATTATTATTATAGGGATGAATGGGTTGTACATGCACAAAAACATGATTACTGTTGGTAAATGGTATAATTGCACAATTCGCCTACAATTACCATTTACATGGCCACAGGTTTAGCTAATTACAATAATGACCAATTTGCATATGCTTTTATTTCGTTACACATAATCCAGATGTTGTTGCAGGCTAGACGAGTTTTTAGATTTTCTGCAAAAAAAATGAGCATGATGACTACGATGACGACGACGACGATGATAGCAGTGGTGATTATAAAGACCGACATAATACTTATGGGAACAGTAGGTGGTAAGACATACGTCAACATTCTATCTACGTATTCTGATAAAAGCATGAAATTCATCATGCTGTAAACGTTCTACACTGCCATTCTATTAAATCTGTTCTATAATCGACGTTGTAATATAGGCATAATGAGAGTAAAGAACAGTATTTACAATGAATGAAAGTATTTGGTGTGAAAGAAGTGGAAAAAAAAAACTGATAAAACGATTGTAGTTATTGTTGACTTTTATATAAATCAACAAGACATTCGTAACAAATGTGAACGTATTCAAATCAAAATCGACATTACAATTTCAAATTTTCACTGTGATTCATCGGCGAAGTTAATCGTTTTCCCATAAATGCTCTACCATCAACCAACACTTTGGAAAAAAATTGATACGAATCGAAATCTCTGTTCATCATCGAATGTTACTGATTTGAATCAAATCCACCACCTTGTCATGATCAATTTATGATGATGTTCAGAATTCATCTGTTGGTAATTGTCTTAAAGTATGAAATTTATGTGTCTGGCGTGCGGTCAATGATTAAAAAAAAAAAAATACCAAAACCACCAGCTATACAGTAAAAGTGAATTTCGTGTGCGTGATGGGAAATCGTTATTTTCAACGTGTAATCATATCAAAGATATGTCTGTGGTGGAATTATCATGAACAGTAATTCGACCTAGACTAAAGTGTTGATAGAATAATAATAATAATAATATTAATTTCTATACGATAGATATTGAAGTTTAATTAGCCACCATACCGGAACATCAAATATCTCGCATAAACCAGCTCAAGTTTCACTCTAATCTAATTTTGATAATACCCTTGTAATATGGTCAAAATCTCGTCTTTATTCTATTGGTAAAAAAATCTGTTTGTGCTACTCCTTTTATGGCTAATTTTATTGTTGTTGTCTTGCTTTCTATCGGTTTGTGCATGTATCCATTTTAATTATTTGATTAGGCCGGTTTTATTGGATTGTTAGTGTTACACTGTCTATTCTCCCCTAGAGATATAACATTAAATAGAGGCAATAAATTCGGACTAAATTTGCAGGAGTGCGTCCAAATGCTAACCAGATATCGATAATGTTTTTAGTTAATCGATTTGAACATACGTATCGAGATCTGAAAGTTCTATGAGGAGAAAC
Source organism: Mylabris sibirica (assembly GCA_039776855.1). Lineage (NCBI taxonomy): Eukaryota > Metazoa > Arthropoda > Insecta > Coleoptera > Meloidae > Mylabris > Mylabris sibirica. The sequence continues at coordinate 9,384,811 of CM077839.1, read as the reverse complement.
TTTCTAATACAAGGAGCCAATAAGAATCGTTTGTATGTTTCTAATTGTAAATGAGACAAGATTTGTCAGGTCTACTATTTGAAATACACATGTACGGGTCAGGAAACTTGGATGGAATTTAATTTAGAAAGTTTTTCTCAAGTCTAGGTCCCGGAATTAAGTTTTGTCAAAAGGGGGGGGTGAGGAAAAGAGGGCAAATTGAACTAGAGTAACTATTCACAAACTGATTTACAGGATTTTCTTCCGAAGCCTCGAGCTAAACAAATGCTAAAGTTAGTTCTCCAGTACTTTTCTTTTTATGTTTCCTGTAACTATACGTAGATTGTTTCGTTGTCGTTGTTTTTTTGTAAGGTAAATATTTAAAATAGGTGAAGAGAAAGGCGCCACCGGAATGATGACCGTAAAACATAATTGAAAGCTCGTTCCAAGTTCCAAGACGTATATCTTATCGGTCGGACGCGTAGATGGCGGTTTTAGCACTGGAGCGATAATGATGCCGCAAATGGTTCTGTCGATAACAGCATGCCAACTATAGAATATACGGATTAGGTAGGTCGATTTATAATAACGGCAGCATTTTAGAAATTTTATTGCACCAATATCCTGACAATAATCACAACTTCCACCGGTAAATCAAAGGAATGACGGTTAAAAGGAAGAAATAATTTTATCAAAACTGGTTGCCTTCTTTCATCAGCATTGCACACCATCGTTGACATGGAATTTAATTATTTTGGGAATGTGTTAGGTGTCTACTACCGTTGAGAATAAATTTGTAGGGAGAATGAATCTTGTTGACAAATAGTACTCAATACATTAGCATTAATTAGATTGTAATCCTGTGGGAGGTTTAAATAGTTGTCCTAGAGGAACTATCCGATTTCCCCATAATTGTCTCAGCTTTTGGTTTCATTTCATTACAATGTAATCGAGTACGCTATGGATATTGGTCCGTCAAACATGCGAATTAACACTGGAGACAAACTACCTGATGATGCAATAATTCCCCCAAGATGCTTCTTGCTTCAGTACCACGGTATTTCTTCTCTCTCACCCTCGCTTCTATCATCTATCTTTGAATGTTCAGTCTCACTCACACATTAAAGACACATTCAGATAAACAACCGGTGAACGATGCGATTTAATTTGAAGTGTATTCACTGACAAACGTTGTCTGTGCAATATCTAGAAGCAGTTTCCTGCGTTGAGATAAAAACTTGTAAAGCTAATCTTGGACCATTCGTTGCAAATCCTTCGTAGATGGTGCAATGTATATAACGACTAGTTTAACGACGTCGTTACCATTTAGGCTGATGAATGATGTTATTTCCGTTTTCAACCTGTTTCAACGCAACCGTGTTCTTTGTTTTAGTCAACACGATACACCAGGTGGACATTTTACAAGCAGTCTTACTTTATTATTCAACTTCAACGTAAAATTACTGCTTTATAAATTCAGTTATTTTATCATTTAGACAAAATCAATTTATTTGTTAAGGTTTTCATCACACTCCAATGTGTGAACATTAATAAATTTCACACAAATACAGAGCGGTAACAAATCTTTTCAGAAAGATTTAAATCATAATCACAAGTTAATTCTGAAATAGAAATTATTTAAATCTTAGGTCATTTATATTTTTGATATTAGAACGATTTAAGCCTTAAGTCGCTCACCAAAAAGATTAAAGTCCTTCGAAACCTTATTTACGAACATTTAAAGCCAATCTAGATGATCGTCTTTGAGTGAAATCTTGTTTGTTTTTCACATATTGTAAAATGGATTAAATCAGAAACCATTTTATTACTTTAACACAACAGGTATGATCAAATATTTCCTTCTATTTAAATATTTTCTAAGAGATTTATATCACCCATGGATGATTTAAGTGTATTTTACTGACTTAAAGCTCCGGCTTATTGACACAAGTCATCAGTCATTTTAAGAAGTGATTTAATTCACAAAGCTTTAATCACTTTTTAAAGAAAGACTTAAGTCACAAAAATTACTTAAGTCCTAAAAATCATATATATTATTTGTTAATTGTTTCGTTGTTGTTTTTATTATTAACGTGAGCTGAATAAAAATTAAATTCCACTCTTATTAGAAATGTCTTAAACTTTCCCAATTACAGAAATACTAAAGTAATCTCACAAAAGTGTTTTGCAAATTTTTAAAACTCAATTTATCTGGCAAATACACATTTTCACCGTCTTTGGTGCTGATATTATGCCCCAATTTCGTGCGAATACGTTTGTTTTGATTATTTTCAACTTGTTCTCTTTATTTATTTCTGCATTTCCTTTTGAAAGTAAAACAAATCGCATTAATTGTATTCCAATTGTGTCGTTCGTTCCCTTTTCTTCTTCTTTTTCACAGTATTTAAATTGAATCTTCACAAAAACGAGAGAAAGAGTGAAAGAATAGTAGAAGGAAAAAAAACGAGGGGTATTTTGCATTTTTGTCGTTGAGATTTGTTTGGTAAGTGGCCTGAAATTGGTTTTACATAAATTGCGCAAGTAATTAAACTTTAGCTCAAATGAAAGTAAATAGGATTGACGCCCAAACAAAAGAAAACGTATAGTTGAATTAAAAATTCTTTAGTAAACAAAGACATAATTGAAAAGCACAAGAAACCAAAAGAGAGAAAATTTTTAATAAAATGTAAAAGTTTATTAATTATAGACAACGAATACATTGTTTTACTAGCACATTTGCTTATTATCTCTAAAGAAATCCATGTATTCAAAGCACAAAGTGGGGCCTAAAATGTTGTTTAAACTTAAACGAGAAAGAAATGAGTGTTGAGACTGTATTGTGCATAGTAAGTGCCTTTACTAAAGTCGGTTTTTCTTGCGCTTCTTTCAAGAAGAGTAGCAAACAATGGGTAAACTTTAGCAAAAACGTATCTTATATTCAATTAAATGCTGTAACGAGCCTAATTTTAATTAATTCAAGACAAGACCAATCAAACCGTTTATAGTCTTTCCCAGCAGACTTTAGATATATGTATAATTTGTCTATTTTTGGTGTTACCGTTTAAACAGGTGCATGTCAAGTGGGAGATGTGTTTTATTATGAAAACACGTCTCAAGAGGGTAAGCATAACGGAATATAATTGTAGATTGAATTGACAAATTAATAATTGGCCTCTTTAAATAAATTGCTTCATATAATTATTACATATTCTAGTTCGGTAAATTGTTTCGTATACACTATACGTAGATATGTATGCGTTTTGAAAACTGTCAACGTTTTGAAACAACTTTATCCCATTTCACTGTTGGATATAAAACGTAATTAAACGAAATATTAAAGCTGCAATGCGCCACTTATTTCCCAAGTGTCGTCGCAACTATAACGTTCCTAAAGAAATTAAATTCTGTAATGGAGTTGAAAACGTGTCCTTAGTTACATCCATTTGTTTATGCATTCATAAATAAATGGTACAGCTTAAAACTACGAATATTGTTATCTTGGCATCACATATCAATCATCTCGATAATTCCCCAAATAATAAAATTATAAAACTTACAATCATAATAAATGGCACCTAATTACCTAAAATTCCAAGGCGATAATTTACTGTGACCACAACCACACCCCCATAACTGGCTAGTACACTACCATCATACGGATTACCAGAATTCCATTCATAACTTTCACCATGAATGAAAACAACAACAGGATATTTGGGTGAATTGCTGCCCTCTCGAGTACCTGCTGGAAAGAATAATTTTAATTAATTTTTGGACGATTTTATAATAACGTTCGGATAGAATTTGACAATTATTTGAAGCAAAACCGGGCTTTGATCCGTTGTTAAAATAAATAAATTAGTTTTGGACCCGTTCTGTGTACGTATCATATAATGTTTTTGGGATTAATGCCTGTACATATATACGAAGCGTTTTAATTTATTTATGTACAATTAACTTAATTAGAAGGCTTTACTGTCATGCAAATTTTGTTAATATCATTATTAATACGCAAATCGAAACAAATAAATTTAATGATCGTATTTTATTTTGATAATACAACAACAACAAAAGAACAACGATCCTTGTAAAGTACAAGTTTTAGACAACTTTCAACAAACAAATCTCTCAAACTTCCCCATATGTAGTATTTGTGATGTTTATTTTCCGGCAACTCGTTATAGTCGGATAAAATTTCAAAAAGTCGATGACAAATGATTATCGTAAACTTTTCAAATCGCCCTACTTATTGTCAAATATTGCAGAAAACTTTTTGTTTAACAACCACAAAAAAGCATTCCAAATCGATTTTTAATAACGATCGATACATTTTTACCGTTATCAATAACAAGGACACAATCTTCATTTTTTTCATGTTGAATATTTGATTTTGCCATTGAATATATTTGTTCGATTGATGGGTTTCTTTCGACTTTCTTTCGTTCGTTTATACACCCTTCTAGACGATATATCGAACATATATTTTCACAATGACAGTAACAACAATGTTCTCCTTCATGGATATGTGTATAGCAAAAAAAAAATGAAACTAAAACGTATTGGTATCGGAAACGGTTCGTTATTTTCTGGGCTTATGTAAGCGCAAATAAAATATTGAAGATGCGGGAAGCTTCCCTAGTTTTATCGATTTACTTATGTTTTAATAACTACAAAACTTCATCGTTAGAACCCGTTATTGGAACATCTTGTTTCAAATAGAACGAGCTAGGTGGGCGCAATTGTGCGGAGAAACAGTCTATTGAAACTATAAAATAAACAGAATTTCTCGGTTTTATTTGAGATATTTATGCTCAATTCGAATATGAATATTTTATTGACGGATAGTTATGAAATTCTCTGTATACGACTTGTTCACCGTATTTATTTCGTAATGTTTCAAGGCAAATGTTCCTTCTGAAGAGGCTCCTTGTGAACTATTTAGTAATCGAAAGTTGCCTGTTCTGTTCCAGGAAAAGAGATGCATCCACTTGTTAGGGTAATTTCGTTGTATTTCCTGCAAGTTAATCTCCTGAAAATGGTATGTATTGTTAAGTTAGCAGGGTATGTCGATGATATAAGTATGGAAAAGGCGTATTGTTCAACATCCAACACTCTTTAACTAAGAGCTTGTTGAGACCTACAACAGGAAGAGCTTGCCATATTTCTGCCAGTCTTATCGGCTTAAAGTTTCTAAATGTTGTCGATTTCGGATTATGTCACAACATTGTGGAACTTGACACAACAAACTACCACCTAAAAACTGATGATTCTGTTTAACTTTATACGTTATTTCAGGCAAAAAGGATCATTAAATCGAAATTGTTTTTTTCCGATGGACTTTTCTATGTGGTTTTTGTAATGTACAAAAAAACCGATATTACTTGTGTTTGGTCGATACTGTGTGGTTAACTTTACCCATTTTAATCGTCTGTTTAGGCATCAGTTTGAAGGTGTTATTTCCCACGGCAGGTGGCCGTACAATGGAACTAAATAAATACACCACTGTGGAAATCTGATAATGCGATCCTTAATGGTATGTTTTATAGTTTCAGACCTTACCGATAACCTAGCGAACTTGATCAGATTTAACCTAAAGACTGTGTGTGCCCGGTCTCTACCCTCCATATTTCAGGTATTTCCTTCCGGATTAGTCTAGACTGGTCGGGAAATTGATAATCACTTCTCTTTTTCTATGTTTATGAACGCAGTATTTATACGTAAACAATAGGGATATTTTATTTAATATTTTTTGTTTATATCACCGTAAAATTGATTTTTATCAAAACACCACACGAAACAAAACAAGTAAACATAAAGAAAACACATATTTCTTTTGAACACTCCTGAGATGTTGCCGCTGAGGTTAGGGTATTTTAAAAATTCACAACTGAATTGAAACAGAAAATCATAAGGGAAATATTCGTTCAAATTTTACATGCATCTAACAAGGGGAGAATTTATTTATGACGCATTTGCGAAAGATCGAATGGCTGTTGAATAATAATTGAACAGAATGTTAATGTGATGCTATAATGATAATGATGTTGTATAGTATAAACTTTGACGACGAAAACAACACAATGTACCGGAATGTGATGTGAAAACAACAGTCTATGTAGAGAATGTGAGGAGTGGTAGAAAGTTTCATAGAATGTTTTCTTATTAAAAGTGTTCCCCTCCTATTTTATTAAAACATACATCAATTTCGACAAAATATCTATAAATCTGAACAATTTCAGAGCCAAAACCATTATTCTTAACAAAAACCAGAAAGTCCATTTATAACGAATGTATTTAAGAGTAAAATGGCTTATATACAAATAGACAGACGAAAAGAAAGAATTGGAGAGGAGAAACAGACAGAAAAAAATCGAATAAATTCTAAAGAACAGAAATTATAGAGGAGCAAAAAGATAATTTCTTATGGGTTTAAGTGGCTATCAATATTAGAATACAGCAATGGATGGAATTAAAGCTGCTTGAACCAGTCAAAATGGTAATTACCAACTTTTTGTTTACAGTAAACACAAAATTACTTGTATAAAAGTTTAATAAAACGGATAGTAATACCAATGCAACAAAGTTAAAATGTAATTTATTCGAGGAAATGTTTAATTTCGATTTTATTGATCTTTGAGTAAATTGTTTTTATTTAATGTGATATCTTCGGATAAGATTCGTAATTTTGACAGTTCTAAAAGCTTTTGAAAATATGGTCGCTATATATCATCAAAGAAAAGTGTTAAAGGGCAGCTTTTGAAACATGACGTTTCAAAAGGGCTCTAAAGTTATTCGAATAATAGCCGATAGGAAATTTATCAAATTGAAAGTGCAATTTATGTCATTTTCTTTTTTTTTGAAAATACAGATATAATAATCAAAAGAACTTTCTACGAGGGTGATTGAAATATAAACGGTAATTTCACTAGTAGGGGATTGATGATCATTGAATTAGTGGGGTGGGCACCAGCTTGCTTACCATGGAACTTCTAACCAATAGGTGGGTTAAGCCTCTGAGATTTCATCTCATCTAAAGGCTATGTAATGCCTAGTACTGACGCAACAGTGCACTGGTGATTACCTTCAATAAGTTCTCGCACTGAAAACTTGACCTGGGGCGTCTTAAATTACATACTTACATTTTCTCGACGGCCCCTAAATTGTTTGGCTCAAGTAAATTCGGTTCTGGCGTTGAGTGGATAGTAACATAGAGATTTCAGGTCCATGCTTTTTGTGCAATCGAAAAAAGTCCTCTTGACACCAGACAACGGCACTACCGCAAGTAATCCAAGCATTGTCTGTATTCCGGCCACCAGACGGCAACACTATCAAAGTACTCCTGGCGATGGGAATAGAATTTCAGAGAAGAATCATCATTAAGTACATCCATCGCCAAAGAGAAGGCAACATCTTATCTCTCTCAAAAAAAAACCTAAATCATAAGAGTTAATTCACTAAACATCACAATTGTATCATATTACAGCCCAGTAAATATTTGGAAGAAAATTTATAAACAATAAATTATAGCTGAGAGTAAAAGCATTAGTTTAAAACAGAAAAAGAATTCATTTTTCTTAAAAAAGAACACAGTCCGGAATAGATTCGAGCAACTAACAAAGTTGATTCTCATCCCCTAACTCAGTGAGCATCAACCCCCCAGTTCACCATCCAGCTCAGTACTGCCTGCTGAGTCCACTAGCAAAATTACCGTTCATATTTGAATCATCCTCATAATATTTAGTTGATTTGGTGGATTCAATAATTTTGAAATCCGTTGCACATTGAATCAATTTAATCTCTCTCTATTGCTACTTCCTTTCGAGACAATCATAAAGGAAGTTCCACAAACAATAGAATCATTCATATTCATTGTCACAATTTACAATAAACGAGAATTTCATTTAACGATTGTTCTAATTTGGAAATTTCGTTGAAAATATGACAACTTTCCTATAACTATAATAAATTACACAATGTAATTAAATATTATTCAGATGGAAAATTAAATGAAAATAACTTGTTACGTGACTCATAAACTGAAACAGTCGTAGAATTTACTGTTATAGTAATCGTACAATGGTCACGTATTTAAGGGTAGATGGTGCAAATTAGCGGGATGGTGGAAGGTTGCTGTTATTATGTAAATTAACTATTATTTGAGTTTTGTGGGAATTCGAATGACAATTTTAATAGAAAAAGTTGTTAATTTGTTAGCAAATTTACAAAATTTATGGAATTATATTTTACAATAGGGGATGATGGAATCGATCAATTGTTCGTTGGATTATAGTTTATTCATGAGAATTGCGGTAGGACTTGTAAATTGGCAACGTACAATGTCTTAATGAATATTGAATGATAAACCAGAAAAGATCACAATTTATGGGGAATTCGAATAATTTTTGAATCAGTTTCAAAAACTCGGTTTCTAAAGCTTAGCAGTGGGATTTGCCCGCATTTGCGTGCAGGTGTCGTCACTACTCTGCACTGTCTAATAAGCTAGCGCTCTCCAGTTGCACTCGGCCTCCTAACGTTATTTGTTGCGATTGTAACATTATAAACAATCAATGCAGTTGATGAATTGAGTGAGCGACTGTACAAACAATAAACAGGCGGTCTACTGTAGCTGATTTTTTCCGCCCCTCCTGCGACATTTTCCTAAGCGCAGCGAGTCGGTTGTTTCAAGTACTTGGTGAAATAGAAACATATAAATTATGTTTATAGTAAAAATAGAGAATCACGTATATCCATGGCGTGCGCTGACGATAATCGCACGACAATCTAAAATAAATTCGCAATCCTACTGCTACTACAACATTTTAGAGATTCAATTATATTTTCAAATGACAGTCACAATCACCAGCTATTTGTTTGTAATAAAAGTTTAGCAAATAATTGTAGTTGACAAAAATATTTGTAACAATCAAATTATGGGAAGATGGATAGTTACTAAAGCAGCGGTTCCTAAACTTATGTAGTCTAAGGACCTCGTATTGAAAAACATTTTTTTGCGCATCCCATCTCAACCCTAGACAATTCACGTCCTTTCTGATACTTGATTTCTAGCTCATAATATTGTCTTCTGTTTGAAATCATTTTTTATAACTTTGCGGACGCCTGATAATAGCCAAGCGGACTCCTGGGGTTCGCGGACTACAGCTTAAGAACCGCTGTATTAAAGTTATAGAATACGAGCCAAGTCACCTGGGCTATTAGACTAACTCTACGCAGTGCCGAGCCAAGATTATTTTGCACCCTAGGCAATTAAAAATAAATTCAACCTAGCGGATATTTTCTTGTGCACCTTTATGAGTTTGCCTTTATGAAAGAGCCGGCACTGATTACTTCAAGATTTCGATCGAATTGCAGTGAAGGCTCACTGTAACGTACGAAAACCGACCTATATACACTTGTTTGGATAAGATTTTCTTAAAATCCCATTTCAATTTTATTCCTCTTTTATATTCTTCAATGTTTAGAATTAAAATAATGTTCTTGCCCAATTCAAACGTTTCGATATAAATGAGCATTAAATATTCTCTCAAGGATTCGAAAATAAATCATACAGAAGGTGAATACAAAATTTGGAAGAAAATTTAAGAGAAAAGTAAACAGAAAAAAAAACTTACGATTTACTTAATTTCGATTGCTTTATTAATCATTTAAATAAAATTTAGCAATACAAAATTAGTTATAAAGATAATAAAATTCATCTCTTTTGTTTTACGTACTTTTCTTTAAAATTGTCAATGCTCAAGTAAATCTTTTCGAATAAACAACTTAAAAATTCGAGCAATTATTGTAATCATGTTACAATTTCAGAATTTTAGATTCAAGCTCAAACCTAATCAAAATGAGCAACAACTTTATAAAAATTTAAAGTTGATTAAAAGGTAAAATAGTGGAACAACAGTTGTGATCGATAGTGCACTTTGTTGATTTTAAATAAGATACGGTCTTTAAATTGATGAAATTGAATATATGTATTTACGATGAAATTAGAGATGCTACAATACTGACTGGATCATTAAAAATTGTTACGTAAAGCTCTATTACCAACTTGTAAATTTGATTCGAATCACAGGTGAGAATAAACACTAACATCTGAAAATAGAATTGTCATTTCATAAACCGTCATATCGCCGATTATTACAACATTAATCAATATTTTTAATAATGGTTTCAACCGTGTCTGCTGTTTATATTTAATTGGTATCGTTTATTAAAAGTTGAATAAGCTGAAACACGAATAACTTTAATTCTATAAAGGAATTAGAAAGTAAGAATTTCTGCGTAAATATTGATTGCTACAGAAATTTAACAGACGCTTATAAGCATAAATCATTCTCTTTGATTCATTGATAAGCTGTACTTAATTATCATGCAATTGTAATTGTTGAATAAAAAAAATGTTGCTATTTTTTTTGGATAAAATAAAGTAGCAATCTTGACCACCAGCCTGTTACCGGTTTAAACAAGTCAAAACACGCATTTCACATTTGTTACAGTTTTTTTTTTTAATCCGTTGGGTTCACAGATGATTTGTATGTGTCCTGGCCTTTTTATGTGCTCTTTGGGAGATTTCCGCTCCATAGAACTTTAAACCAACACATTTTACTCGTATATTGTTCCCTTAGTTTTACTATTCACCAACTATTCACAATGTATATGTTGTTGTTTTTCTTGTCAGTAAATTAAACTATATAACATTTACAATTACAATATTATAAAAAACAAATTAGATAAGTTTGTAATTTATTTAAAAAAGAAAAAAACGAGGAAATTTAACGATTAAAACTCAACTGTGAGACTTTGAGTAATTGATTGAATTCTATTGTGTGAGCGAAACATTGAACGATATCGTTAAGAATGCCAGGTTAATTCTCTAGTGTTGTAAAACGATTTGCTATTAATTTGAAACAATACAAGTCATATAAAGAGCTCCTGTAAATATACTTCACTTTATCATTCTATTATAAAATAGAAGCTTGTTCTAATTGAATTATTATATTGACAGAATTGGATGAATCAAATACCTAAAATTCTAACGTGCATATTTAATAAGAATGTAGTCTGCTACTATAATGGGGGTGTTTTAATAATATTTGATGAAATTTTATTAGAAATTTTATTGACTTAATTTTTATGAAATGTAATAAAAGACATAAAGGAGCGAATTTTCCCTTTATAGTTTATTCTTCTCCCCTATTTTTAATAAATGCGAGAGTGTTATGCTATAAACGTGAATAATATCAAAATGGGGATAATTATAGTTGAAACATTGTCGATAAGGGCTGTTCTGACCTATTTTCTGCAAGTATCGATGAAGTTAAATGGATATAGTGATCATTTTGTGTTTTTTGTTCATCCACCCCCTTTATTCAAAACAACAACAACAAGAAAAAATCCAATTTCTCAAACTAAAGTAATTTACAGGTGAAGAATAATGATTTGCGATTTAGTGTAACGAAGATAAAGCAGAAACTTTTAGTGAGAAAGCTCTTAAATATTTGCAGTGTTATAAAAGACATAAAACAGCGATTCTCTCTGCCTAGTTTACACTCGTTTCACTTTTAATGCCACAGTTTTCTACAATAAACGTCAATGATGTCCAAATGGGGATAATTATCGTTGAAACATTACACTAACATCGGATGTTGGCTTCAATTTCAGGGTGTATTATATTAAAACAAATAACAGACGGATCAAAACGAACGGACGGTGATGGAAAAAAATTGGTTAGTGAAACTTGATGACAAGACCCAGACATATCTTATCGCAATGAATAAAAGTCAGTCTTTTTGATAGTGAAGGCTACATATACCAATATAGAGAGATGATGTTGGGTCTTTTACTGACTAGATACCGTCGTATAGAAATAAGGGTCTGATTTAGTGGAATAGGTCTTTGAATTGTACCAATAAGACTTGATCAATATTCATCGTAAGAGGGAAACTAGTCGGAAAATAAATGGATTAAAGGTCATTTGTTCTGTTCAATATGGAAATTCGTTGATACATCATGAACATATGATGGATATTAATGCGAGTTGGTGAATAATGTTGGAATCTCCTGTACGGATATCGATGACATATCGGAATAATGATAAGATTACATTTTTAAAAGGTATATCATCCAAACACACACTTAATAATCGTGTATTTTATAAACGTAACAAATATCATTCTTCACACAAACTGCAAATAAATCAACGTAGATTTATTTTTTCCATGTGACAGAAGGTTTGGTTTAAAATATTTAAATGCATACAAGCTTCCAAACTGAGATCATACAGCCAGAGGCGTGTGTAAATTAAACAAATGTTTAAACTGCAGACGACAAAAAGAAGAAAGTTTAATAAAAGCATCAGATTTTGTGAGGCTATTCCTAATTATAACATCACAGGGGACGTTTTGTTATCTAGAAATGAAAAGGAAATTATGATTAAAAAAAAAAAAACGTAACAACTCTCAACCGTTTATCTTTAACATTTTTGTTTAATTGCCCTGCCTTTTTTCTAAACATTTCATTATCTTTACGAAACGTATAAAATAAAGGGAAATATGCGTACTGAATTTTCAATTTCTAATTAATCAAAAGCATTCTATTGTCTTGATTTTACTCTTGTTTTATTATAATAAAATATTTGTGAGAAGAACAAAAATTTGAAGAAAATTCCTTCAACAATCACCTTATTTACGATATGTTTATCTATCGATTTTTTACGGTAAATAAAGGTTGCAAACGGTACGATAAGTTGCGATGAAATATGTGGCAAGGATAACAATGGAGTCTTGCCGTATTCCGTGCAAAAGAAACGCTATAAATTTTTAATAAAAAGCAAATTCTAAACAGTTTTTCTACAGAAATCAACAACAACAAGATGATAAACACAAAGGTATATTTAGCGAAATTATCAAATTATCCGTAAGTTTCCGTATTTTGTTGGTTATCTGGTAGTATAACAAATTGATAGTGGGAATGTGAAAATAAACAGAAAGGGCAGAAGAGAAATGAGTTTGGATAGCGTCGGTTATTAGTTCAAAAACCATTAGAAATCGGGCATGAATTGGAAAATCACTGTCGCCCTTTATATATAGAAATCAACCAAATTAAATGAAAGCAAAAGGAACATTCTCTACTGAACCCTGAATTTCAGATAATAACAATGTGTGTTTGTTCACATACTGATATAAATTTCCGTACACGCGAAAATTCCACGCTACACCGCACTCTTAACGATAACGCATGATATATGGGTAGTTTAATTGGTGTGCTTTTAGATTTCTATAATGTTACTAGGTCGGTATGTATGGGAGAATCGTGTGTATAGGTATGTTTTATGGTGCCTTTTTTCCCTCTGTGCTAAACTGGGGGTGGATGGCCTCGATAAATTGGTCCATGTCCATTCGAAAGGTCTACCGGACATCCTGCTATTCTGCTCGAAAAGGAATTATACGTACTATAGATAGAGAAAAGGGGCAAATTTTCAATTGGATTTCACCAAATCAAATCGGGTGTTGGCTTATGGTCGCGTCTTTTCATAAAAATACAAAAATTTGATCTTTATCAATTTATTAACTAGATAATCGATGAATCTTTACTTATTTGTTGATTGAAGGAGGCGGGTCGATGACAGATATTTTATTTAATAAACGATTCCACTGTAATGGCACCAATTTGTACGTGAAATGTACCATGTAATCAGATTTTTTCGTTTGGCTTAATGAAACCACCACCACCACCACTACCAATCTAACGATAGTAGAGTAGTTGTCCTAAAATAGAATCGTCGACGATTTATCGCTTAAGATTGCAACGTCAATACTGTATGTCACTGATTAGCACGTCGCAGTGATTGTGTAAACTTGTCCAATCTACAAAATAAGTCCTCGAAAATTACGCCAAACTTTAACTTTACCTATTCTCAATGGAAACCAAACTAAAAACTTCAAAACTAAAGTTAATTATGCGTTTTTAGTTTAGTTGAAAAATGAGATTTTGAGGGGTAAAATCGACCGATGAAAAACTTTACTAAAGTATAAAATTATAGCCAACAATAATTGATAATCGGAAAATTTTATTTGAAACTAGCTGTCAGTCATACTGTTTGATATTAAACAAAATCCATTTATGATTTAATTAAAATCTAATAGATTTTCAACTTTTTCTATCAATGTCCGAAAGTGGCACGTCCACAGCCTAATTTCGGACCATTTTTCATTCTTTTATCACGGCTGATTAATTATTCCACCCGACGTACATACGTTAGATTTATAATACAAATTTTTAATATGGCAGTACCAACGATAAGTTGATGCTTAACTAAATAAAATATTATTTAAACGATCATCATCATCGTCACCATCATGATTATGAGATTAATTGATTTTTTTTTTTGTTATTAGATTAGATTGTGAGAGAGAATTCGTACGTCAATTTGCAAGTTTTGCGACTGCTTAGTTGAAACGATCCAAAGACCCTTGGAACATTAATCTTAATAGAGAAAGAGGTGTTGGTAAGTTTAGTTGGAAATTAAAACTCAACCGCCTCCTCTATCTACTTTCAAGATACTAATGGATACACATGGCATTATTTGAAAAATTTTGGTTTTAATACAAGTCGACGCTTATAATTTGTTCAATATATACGGACGGACGTCTATCGAACGATTTGATCACTTGGAATTTTTAAATAAATTACTCTTTCGCGTTTCATAAATAAAATCTACAACATTGCAACATTTATTGTTCTTGTCACGCGAATCCATGTCAACTTTGAAATTATTATGCGACGTTATTATAAAGCAAGCAACTTGCTGACATGGAATCTGCAAAGGGGCTCCTTATATAGTTTTAACAAGTTTAAGAGTAAGCTCGACATACATACATAAGTAAACGTAGCAACTTTTAATCGATAACGTGTTATATTCAAAAGTAATCTGCACATTCAGAAAGACCCAACAGTAAAGCCTCACATATATCAGGCAAAAGATTTAATATTTTGTTATAATAGAAAGGCAGGATATCCTACAATATGATCCAGTGAATCTCATTCAACTATAGCCCCGGTATTATCACTGTTGATATCTTTAATATTTGATGTGCAACAGTCACGATTGTTGTTTTTATTCTGGATTGTTTGATGTGTGAATTTGTGATTCTCAACTGCCGGTCCGCGAAACAAAGAGAATTTTTTGATCCAAAACAAATACACGTTTGTTTTTTTTTTGTATTGTATACTAGCGGTCCTCAATGCTATCAAGCTATTTACGGCTTAGCGTTTGTAAGACAGTTAAGAAAAACTTGAGCTTGAGTGTAGGTACGAAAGACAAAATAGGTACCTATCCCTTAAGGCGCGCCTACATTATGCCGAAACAGGTCGGTCGGCCTATGCCGGGCGGCACGTTTGGTCCGGCAAGACGTGCACATTCTTTCAGTAGTCTGGACGTTCGCGATATAAGTCAATAAATGATAATTTCTGTTTATCAGTCCACTTTTCACTCATGAAGCCAGACGAATAAAAACAAGAAAAATATTTTCGAAAGCAACAAGCGGTTTAAGCTGAACTGAAACCGATCAACACGTCCACACGATGAATTTTAATTCGGTGCGGTTCGGCTTTCTTTGTTCCGGGCCGACTTGGATCGGTTTGGGTTCGGCATCGTTCGGGTCGGCTTTTGGTAAGTCGGTGAGGCCTACCAGCACGTCTACATTAATTCAGCTTTGCAGGTCGGCTGAAGCCGAATGATGCCGATCGGCATGATGTGGACGCGCCTTTAGAATATAATGAACTACCTGCATGCCTAAAATCACGATGAAGTTCCGGGACGGAGAGGAAAGATAAAAAAAAGAGTGTTAAGGGTATTATCAATTCATTGAAAACAAAACCAATCTTTATCACCATCTATTTTATGATAGACATCCGGTTGTCTTGCTCGCAAATGTAGTAGACCACTTAGAATAATGACAAACGTATGATTGTATTTTGTTCATTGTAATGTGCACCTGTCGATATGGATGACTATGTTGAATACAATACTCGTTTCTTATAGCTGGGTCAGATTGATAATTTCAAAAAAATAGGTCACTTTAAATGCAATATTTTCAGAAATTAAAAAGAAAATTGAAATTTGATATTCGTCCTACCATGCAGTTGACTTTTCTCTATTTATTCATGCAAATCTTGTTAAATTATTTTCACTATACAAGAAGTCATGTGGCCTCGCTTAACATTATTTTTTTTAGGTGAAAAGTCATGATATTTTCAGATATTTGGAAAAATCACTCAGTTCTCCACTAAAGTCGGGAGTCCCCCAATAAAGAATAAAATTTGTGATCGATTGAGGTATTTTTGAGCTCGATAACTTTACTCGATTACAAATTACACGACCCAAGAGGTCGCTTATGGAATCTCCATGTAATCATAGGATTTCAAAACAGTTCTCGCTAAAGCCCTTAAGTGGTATAGGTACTTGAACCGAAAACAAACGTTTCATTCTGGCCAAAATTTCGTTTTTTTCGGTTTTCGGTTCGTTTCCGGCTTGAAAGCTTGGTCCTGCCTCTTTTGTAATTCTTGTGTTTAGATATTATGTGGGGGGAAATGTTTCAAATAAATGAAATTTTCTGTTAAAGACCATGTGAGTTTTTAAAATTTTCAATTATAACTCTAAAGTTTTAAGAGTTTTGTAGGTATTATAATTTTATAAAGTGATAAAAGGTAGTTGAAATTTAATTTAATTAATACAGCTTTATAAGACTTTGATACAAAATTTCGAGCACTTTTAGTCCAAATGTCAAGATTTTTATAAAAAGTTTATACAAAAATTTTGAAAAATTGCACTTTTAGACTAAAATTTGAAGATTTTTGGAAAGATTTAGCCTTATTGCAACTACTTATTCTTACTTTATAATATCCCAATCAAAATTTTGAAAAATGTAGCAACCCGTTCTTACCGATTTTTCCAATATTTTTATTTGTCTAATATTAAATTCAACATCAATTGGCAATTCTTGTTGTAAAGCAAGAAAATATTGTTTGTTATGTTAGATTGATTATCGGGATTGACAAAAACAAGGTGATTTTTCTCTTCAATGCGGTGTAATTTTCAAAAGTTGCCTTCAATTTCTTTTATTGCCTAAATCACTGTTTCTGAACGGCTGGAACGCGAAATTTTTACCGGTCCGTAATGAGAACTTTCTTACCTATGGCGAATATCGTCTGATCCAACAAAGTATGAAGAGTATATAGGGCTTGAAATTCTGTGTAACTCTTTCATTTATGCTAATAAAAGAACTTGAAGGCAAACAGGTATTGGATGTGAAAGCGATCTTTTGCACTTTTTGAAAATGGTGGAAATTGAAGTCGAACTGCATAAATTTCGCCTAATGGCCGGCTCATCCCCGTCTAGGTTACAATAATAATTCGGATGAGGTGTGCGAAAAATGGCAATTAATGGCTGATACGTACACTACATGAAAACCAAATGACATGATGTACTGTACAAATTCACTTAATATTCAAAATGAATATACAATCGACTAGTCGATTTATTGATGTATCGTTACAATTATATTTGATAATAAATTTGCATTAATATCTCTCATTTGTGTTTTGCCGTTTACCAAGTGATATCGACACCAGTAATGCATTACTGCATTCACATACATCATGACTAATGGCCGTTACACGTCTAAACAACAATTACACTTTACATATTTTTACCGGTTGCTAAATCGTCATAAAGATACCGCAAATCAGCCGGGCATTTATTTGAATTTTTTCTGATTACAATCCATTTTATAGCGGAATTTCCTCACACAAACACACACTATTGTATATGATGAAAGAGCAAAAAAATCCATTTAATCATTGTTGTGTTTCAATTAAAATTTCCGCGAGTGTCCACAGTCATTTGTGATACACTCCAATGTTGACTAAAACAATTTTTCATCATCATATCATGATGGCTGCCTGAAAAATTCAACGTAAACATACTTGTATCAAACAACACGATCAAGTTGATAGTGGGGTGAGATAAAGGGCCCCGGTCAGTTGTTTTGTTTCTAAATAGAGCTTGTCAGACTGACGAAAAGTGGACAGACAGAAAAATCGATTCTATCAAAAAGGATGAACCCAAAACGTCTGATTTCAGTTCTATACTACGTCAGCTTCCACTCAATGTAGTAATCAGACAAACGTATGATTCAATGCGAAAATCTAATTTAGTTGAATAGAGAGACCTACAAATACACACACACACACACACACACACACACCTACATTATATGAATGTGTACACATAGAGACTTGACGTTTGTGAAAATTAACGATTTTAAACAGATTTAGTGATTGTAAATCTTGTATGGACGCTAACTGAACTAAATAATTAACCATCGAAACTAAGCCAAAATCGGAAACTGGTAACCAGATTTTCCAATACCGGAATTTCATTGTTGAAATTATAACATTTAGTAGTTGATGTAATTTATTGAAATTCAACATTCAAAATCAACAACAGACTTATTAAATAATTATTGAAACTATTCCATTGTGATCCAGTTTTACCGGGTTGACCACTTAATTGCTCTTAATTCTTATAATAACTTCTATTATTTGGCTAGCCATTTGAAAAATATTACAAGGATTTTAGCAAAATTAGAACCTCATAGCTCGTCTGAAAATTCTCAAAAACTAGTCAAACACGTGAAATGAACGCAATTTTTCTAGAATGCAATGCAAAAAAAAATTAATGCAGCTAGTTTTTTAAAATTACAACATAATCCAAGACGAGCGTTTTTAACCAACTTCCAAATGAGCTACAAGGTTCTAATTTTGTAAGTGTTTGTGTAAGTTTTTGTAATAAAACTACCATGGTATTCATCATTTAATATTTTGTATCATCATGCTGTCAGGAAATTGTTTTTTTTTTCTAATTAATGTCTAGAATGAATTAGATAAATTGCGATGGTAAGTAACGCATGATAACCCTGAGGACCTGTCCCATTCGTCTTAGTGTCAGTGGTGAGAAACAAGGATCTTCCATCAGTGTTGCTACGGTTGAGCTAGAAGAGATTGTCCACCATCTGTTATGTATGAGCCAACAGCATGATTTACGAGTCATTTTCTGTGACCACAACTTTGCGCCGACAAACAGTTTTCTTATTCTATATGTAAAATATTACGTAAACTATTCGAGGGCCAAGGATCACAGATCCGGATCTATTTTGAAATGTTTTTGGAATGTTGCAATGTTTTACAATGAGCCAATGGATGATTTATGAGATATAATCAATAAAACACACACACACACACACACACACACACACACACACACACACACACACACACACACAAATTCATATGCTAGAAAACAGTTGTGTTGAATCTAAGCTTAAAATATGTTACTTTATATATTCGACTATCATCGACGAAGATAAGCTGTTATTATTTGTAGCTCAAATAATTAATTACATACTGTGAAATTAATTAAATTCTTCCGATTACTTGTCATGTTGTGAAAAAATTTATCAGATTGTTACTAGCGTTTGAAACGGTGATTTAATAGAAATACTGACAATGGAACGTGCTAGGGAATTGTGCACAATTTTAAGCTTATCGCAATTTTCAATTCATTTAAAATTTAGACACAATATTTTCTCCATTACAAAATCAACTCGTGTAGAGGCAATTTCAAATCTAAATACCGGTCATTTCAAGCCGACCATCTTTGCTAAAGCATTTATACCGTGTGTCCCACTTAACCATGGCTAGATTTCGTGGCAACTCCCATTAGTTGGCGAGTGATTTGACAAATATTTCAAGGATCTATAGGAGAGTATCTGAAGATTATCTTAGCAAAATTAGAACCTCGTATCTCGTTTGGAAGTTGTCGAAAAACGCTCGTTTTTGACCATGTCGCTATATTCAAAAACGAACTAAACACGCAAAACGACTTAGAATGACTCGAAGATCCTCCCTGAAACAGGTGGGAGTGTTTCACATTTTTTCTAGAATGCAATGGAGAAAAACGAAAAAAATCAATGTTGGGAGGGTCTTCAAATCATTCTTAGTCGTTTTGAGTGTTCAGCTCGATTTAGAAAATCCAAAACAAGAGTTCTTCGACCAACTTTTAAATGATCTACGAGGTTCTAATTTTGATAAAATGATCCTCAGCAGCTGGCCTACAAGTTCTTGAAACATTTTTGGAATCGCTCGCTAAATAATGGCAGCTGTCATAATAACTAGCCATAGTCCAGTGGGACACACGGTAGATGTCTACTAACAATGAAGAAATACGAAGGAGAAAAAAATCAAAAAAAGATTTCCAAGAGGAATAAGTTCTTTGTTAGCTTCAATCTAGTTATATGTAGAAAAATGTTGGAGAAAATAGACGAACGTAGATTACTTTGTTTTAATAACGCTAAAGATTGTTTCCCTTGTAGTTTCCGCCTTGAGATCGACTCAATATCAACATCAAAGACTATTTCTAAATAAGCTATTATGAAAAACGACCGAAAAGTAGAATTTAGCGGTTAGCAACCAATCAAATAATACACCCTTATTGGTCCAAAGCCCATTATATTGCTATAGTGTTGATACAGCAACAATGTAATGAGAAAAACAGGCGGTCTACTTGCGTTTTTTTTTTTATCAACACTTTTTGCTTTAGGTGAATGGCTGTTGAAACAGCTTACAGGGGAGAGAATCTTGAATTTACTCGAGATGGTGGTGTAATGAAATGAGGATGTTCTACTTAGTGGGAGCTTGTCGTAAATTACGATTCATTGATGATACTTTTAGACAGCAAATTGTCGTGGGTGGATGATCTTATCTTACGTTACACGAATTCTAAACAACAAAATAGTACTTTTCCAATATAGCTATATGTATGACATGCAATTGTCTACGATCTCAATTCAACTTTAATCAAATCGACAGACTTAGATCGAATTGTAGGTGAAGTGAATCTTAAAAATGACGTGAAGCATGCAATCTAATCAGATGACGATGCAGAAATTATTATTAGTAAGAATAATGTCGTAATTTCATCAGATAAAGTAATGGATATAACTAAAACTCCATGGAAAAGGTAGAATGATAAGAACTTTTCACAACTTTACAAAACGTCTTAATTAATTATGTCCTTCTTTAGTCAGTATTCTATGCAGAAACAAATGCAGAAGCGTTGTTTAAAATACACATACATATGTACATCCAATAGAGCTTTCGAAATTCTAGCGAGCATACTGTATTATGTAAAATAATGTAGCTTTTCATTCGTGGACTTTAATAAATTTCCACCCAGTTTCAAGAAGCTTCTTTTTTTAATTCCCTACATAGTTCAGAAGCTTGTTCGAATACTGTTTATGGCAAGCACTACAATTGATGTTTCCGATCTTTTGATAGACTACATCAATATTCACATTGAAAATCCACATGTTTTGTTTTCATTAAAATAACTAAAATTATCGATAAGCATATTCATAGAGCACAAAGTCGTTGTAAGCGTCTGTTGAAGCATCATCGTTTGAAATTTAATACATGCAATACTTCCAATGAAATTATAAAGATTCAGAGAATATCCTTGAGGAAATTAACAGAAGAATTGTTATAAATTTGATCGAATTCACCCTGAAAAGGCTATCTCCATGTATAAATAATGAGAGGACTAATAGACTGGTGAGACTCTCGTCTATAATGTAACGTTTGTAAGGCCCAGTGTGAAATTACAAACAGTAGGGTTCGAATTTCACAAACTTTCCATAAAATTTACAAATTTGCCGTTAATAATTAACCAAGTAATCACATTAATTAGTACTGATGATCGAAGACTTGTTATACTTTATTGAAGTATACTTCTTTTGAGACCCAGCTACCATCAGAATATTTGCCATCAATGGTTTTGTGTTGTAGACGAATCAACAAATTTGCATAACAATCAACATGATAATGTTGTTTTCGATTCTGTCAAGTGCGTTCTTTCATTATCCTCAGGAAGTTCTCAAACAGAATATAAATTGAGATTGTTATCCTGCTTATACCTCAATCGAACAATATGTCAAAAATCTTTTCCATACAACAAAAATTGTTTTGAAATTTTTAAATAATAATCTAATCATGCTTTTTTTGACAGGCACTTTCAAACAACATCTTGTGACGGGCATGAATTTTATAACTTTGTCAAATAAGTAAGACACTACTGTCATTATCACTTATGACTTAAATAAGGCCTCAAAGGCCCTCTCAACATTGATTTTTTCAGATTTTTTGCATTGCATTCTAGAAACAATAAGAAACGTTTCCTGCTGTTCCACATTAAAAAGGAGGAAAGGCTAGTTTTTGAAATCTCATCATTGCCAAAGCAAGCGTTTTTTAATTGACTGCCAAACGAGCTACAAGGTTCTAATTTTGTTAAAGTGTTCCCAAAGGTCTTCTCTACACATTTTTGAAGTATTATTCGAATCGAATCGAGTCCCATAAGAATCGTCCACACTTAAAATAGACACGCTGTATAATTCGTTTCAATCTCTTTCTTTACGATATTTTCATCAAATGTCTTCGAGAAATTCGTAAATAAAGAGACAAATAAAACAACCATAGCGCAAGTTACAGCGCAAGTAACTTATTCAATCAAATTTGATGATTATCATTTAAAAAATTTGTTTATTAAGTAGTTTAGTGCAAACAAATGGTGATAGTGGCTTTCATAAATAGATGGAGATTATGTTTAAAAGTTGCAGAGTGCAGCCATTGTTTGTTCAGCTCAAGATAGATGAAACTCGTTTGAATATTTACACGTTTGCAATTTTTCCTTTTTAAATCTTTAAAACTAAAAGTTCCAACTACTGTATGAAATTTTTAGTTTATAATAAATAATGTATGTAGGTACATCTAGTTACAATACAAAAGTTTAGTGCGTATCTAGGAAGAAAACGTTGCCATTGTTTAAATGTAATAAAATGAAGTATAGAAACCTTTCATATAAAGTGCGGTATTTATCATTTATTAATAATTTGAAATAGTTGGAATATTTTATTGAAGAATACTGATACATCAATCAAATTAGTAGTGTATCAAAATAAGAATTTAAATGAAAGTGGATGGCAGAAATTTTGCCTTGATTATTCATTGATCTATTTAAAAAAATCTGGAATGGGATTCCTAAAACTTCCCGCTAAGTTTTTAAAGCTCCCAAATTATTGTGAGGACTACAAATTTGATTGGTTAAAGAATTTTGAGGTTATGTTGAAAAAACGCTTTTTCAAAAACTTTTGACAACGATATCTCGCGAACAAATCAACGGATTTTGACGAGCTTTGCGGCACTCGGCGCAGTTTCTCAAGCCCTCAAATTATTGTGAGAGGTATAAATTTGATTGGTTAGGTAATTTTGAGGTTATGTTGAAAAAACACTTATTTCGATATTTTTCGATAACGATAACTCGTGAACGAATCAACGGATTTTGACGAGCTTTGCGGCACTCGACGCAGTTTCTTTAGTTCTAATATTATTATGAAAGGTACAAATTTGATTTGTTAAATAATTTTGATGTTATGTTGAATAAACACTTTTTTCCATATTTTTCGACAACGATAACTCGTGAACGAATCAACGGATTTTGACGAGCTTTGCGGCACTTAACGCATTTTCAAAGCTCTAAAATTATTGCGAGAGTATAAATTTGATTGGTTGAGTAATTTTGAGGTTATGTTGAAAAAACACTTTTTTCGATATTTTTCGACAACGATAACTCGTGAACGAATCAACGGATTTTGATCGTTCAAACGGAATTCGACGTCATTAGTTAAGGTTAAGAGCTGATTAGATTATGGAATTGATCGGTACAGCAGCTTAATAGTTATTTTGAAAAAACATAATTTTATCAAAAGACATTTTTCGGTTTTTTTGGAATTTCTCAAAATCTATCGGGCCGAATCGGTTCAAACTTACACGAAATCTAAGTTTGGTGGAACCCTTTCGAATGCCGTAAAGGGCGTTTCAATACGTCAATCCGTTCAAAAGTTATGAGCTGCTTACATAGTCTTACCGCACACACACACACACACACACACACACACACACACACATACAGCCATACAGACACCCTCGCAAAAATAGTCAAAATAGCTTCCTAGGGTCCCAAAACGTCGAGATCTGCTGAAAATTCAATTTTCGAAAATCGGGGTGAAACCAATAACTTCCCGAAATTTTGAAAATTTTCAATTTTCTTAGCGGGAAGTTAAAAATAATGAATTTTTCATTGTGTATCAGTTCGAAGTTCCACGCCTTACACTATGATTTGTTTACCAAATTTAAGATGCAATTGTTTTTAATATAGCCCACTATCTAAACAACAGACGAATCTAATCGTGTCTTTGGTTGTTTATTACTTAGAAACGGATTTTAGGGCAAAACTTGGGGTACGACGTCACAATTTGAACTATATCAAAATTGAGCGGCACACATAAACGTAGCGTATTTGCAAGGAATTCTCTTACACGCTCGCTATATTAGATGTGAACACACTCATTGTCAGCCAATCGTAGCATCAATATAACTTTACATTGTCACAACGACAACTACGGATGTTCTATGTGGTACAATATTACTTTCTCACCATGATTAAATTCAATAATAATTGAAAAGCTACTGTTTAAAAATAAATTTTTCATAGTGCCTAATCGGAATCTAGGACGATCAACTACACCAAGGTTGGCTACTGACGCGACAAACGCTCCGTTTTTAAGAGCCCAGACGCAAGGTTCTTTATGTGCGTTCCTTATTTATTACAACACTAAATTACCCCACCATGTATATGTTGTTGTATTATTAACCGTATTTTAGTGGTTGATTGTGTAAAGAGACTGGCATGTAATATTGAGTCGATGACCCTTAACTGTTGTTGGTCATAAGATTGTTATATTAAATCCGGCCCCATCATAAATCTTCGTCAGCCTATTTTCAAACTCCTACTCAAACACTTGTTTTCGATGGAACAGCAAAAGAGTATCGACAATGGATTAGATATCGATGCAATCCAATATGAATTCGTTTGGTTTCAGTTCATAGTAAATCCGTAATTGAAATGCCAATAATTTTTATTTTTTGTAACGATAAATTGATGTAAATTTAATCAATAGTTGTGCAACGTTTTAATCTAACCCTTTTGTGGAAACTCATTACAAACAGGATTTAAATTCCTGTTTGTTTCCTTTCAGGCTTTAATTATGTTTGTTATTTTTGGAAAACTTTTAGATAAAAGAATTTCGGTTGACGTTTTTTAATTTACCTCTTACATTGTATACAGGTTGTTGTTACGTTGATAACAATTCTGTTTGTCGTCTTTATATAAATTCAACCTGAGAAGCAAAATAAATATCAAAGATTGGATTTATAATAAGAAAGATGTGCTTTACCCTTTGTCTTAAAGATAATATAAAGTTTTGAAATCTCAAGACCGGAAAATTAATTAGTTTTTTAAATTATAGCGAAACTCATTCTAATTAATTGAAAGAAAATCTTCAAAACCCCAACTTTGAGAGCTTTAAAGACAGTTAAGTAGTTTACTTTTATTTTTTTTTTAAATGTAGGCATCCATCGTCTTCATCATTCAAGTAGTTGTGGCAGAGGATTTGTTGTTGAGTCGTTTCAACCAGTCGCCTGTAAATTGGTTCATTTGTTTGAATAAAAATTAATTAGTAACTGTAGAATTTTAGGCAAACTTGATAATTAAATGGAAATATTGAATCAAACGTACGAATTGCAAGTATATTTGATCCAATTCCAATGCTTTTTACGGTAAGTCAAACTTGACTGGTCGAATTGAACTGTGTATTGCCAATACAAGTGACAACAATACATCAACGGATGTCTTTCAAATAGTTTATTGAAATCTGTGTAAATATAACAAAGTACAGACGGAGAATAAATTTCGAAAGTCGTTAATACTGAGAGAATGAAGTTGGCCGACATCAAGGAAATACAAATAAAAAATCCAATTTTCCTATTATTTATAATGATTTTTAATGTCTGTACCCAATGAATAAACTTCCTGTCTAACTTTCAGAAGAGAAAACCGTGTCGGCAGATACGCATACGGAGCTCCTTAAAAGAAAATAATAACTTTCGAAAGTTTTTTAATATGGCTCGACCGGCCTCTTGAAATTTTTTATGCCTGACGATGCGTTCTGCCTTTTCGTTTCACAATTCAGCATTGTTTGCTGACTATATTGATATTATTTATCAATAATTTTTAAATCAAGTCTGTAGACATTTTGACTCATTTACCCATTTGCCGGGAATCGTACGTGTTTATAAAAAATTTCAGTAGTTTTACAGTCTGTAATTTCCAAAGTTCAAATGATTGTGGATATCGATCTAAATACAGTCCAGTAGTTTAATTAAATTAGACCCTATAGCTGTTTTGAATACAAATTATATCTACTAGAATAATTATAATGCCAATTTTAATGCAAAAACTGCTGGATTATTGGGACAATTGTTGTAAAATGAAGATAAGTCCGACACTAACAGCCAGGCCTTCGAACCGGAACTGAACCGAAAACCGAAAAAACCGAAATTTCAACCCGAACGAAATTCGGAGCTGGACAGAAAACAAAAACCGGTTTTTTTTCGGTTCAAGCATACCATCTAACACGATCTTTTTTACTTTTTTTTCTCTTTTTATATCTTCTCTTTTCACTGCGTTCGCAATAGATACTTTAGAGCGCCTAACAAAAACTTGCAAGTAAGCCACCCAAAGTTGAAATTCTTGATTTCAATGTTGTTTTGTTTGTAGGTAGTTCATTCTATTCTAAGGAATGCGTCTTGAGTCGTTCGTGCTCATACTTAAGTTAAGAGAGTTACTGGGGGTTAATGTTACCCCTGTAAATATCTCTGTTAAATGATTTAAATATTCAAAATTCGGGACATTATACAGGCTGTTTTTTTTTTTTTAATTGTGGTCAATTCTCGTGAAACTCCTACTAGTTGGCGAGTGATGAGAAAAATATTTCAGGAATTTGTGAGGAATCCCTGGGGACTATTTTAGCAAAATTAGAACCATGTAGCTTGTTTGAAGATTGGACAAAAAACTAAGAATGACTCAAGTCCCTTCCAGCATCGACTTTTTCGTTTTTCTTCGTTGCTTTCTAGAAGAAAAAAGAGGTACATTGTAATCTGTTAAAGAATAAAATGGAGAAAAACGAAACAAGAAATCAATTTTTGGAAGATCCTTAAGTCATTCTTACATTAGCCACTTTGACTACTTCATCTTGACCAAAAACGGGCTTTTTTGACCAACTTCCAAATAAGCTAGGAGCTTCCAATTTTATTAAATTTTCAGGAATTTCTCTACAAATATTTTTCGAATCATTCAACAAATAAAGTCTACAAGTGAACGTCTGAACTGCAATTGTAAGTTGTGATTGAAAATTCCGTGTATGGTGGGGGTTGGGGGGATAAATTCAGGAATGAGAAAATGAACTCTCACTCTACAATTTTTTGAAATAGAAGCCGGTATTCGCGCCCCTCTCAACCTAAGCTTATATTCTCACTTTGTAATTTATAATTCGGGACCAAAAACAAGTTGCAAAAAATCGGGGACAGTCCCGGATTTACCTTACTGTAAGCGCCCAATATTTTTTAGGGGCTTAAAAACTAATAAATACAAATTCTCTAGGGCTGTCAAGAAATGTAAGCCGCGTTTTCATCCCTTGTTGGGGGTTGAAGTTATAGATGATTAAATGCCATGTCTTATGTTTTCTTGCTATTTTCTACCCCATGATAAAATATATCAGCATGAAAATTCTTCGGCCAGTAGAAAATTACAAAATAAGACTTGTCTGTTTGAGAGTTTTTCTGTACTTAAGATAGTTACCCTATAAGTAGCTCTTAGTGGTTGTACCATTCAGGGTGAAATTTGAAAATTGATCATTTAGAGCTGAACTGGATAAGCCTGTAATTTTGCAGGAACAAAAACCGAATGCGAACCGATAATGTTTTTTTCAATTGAACCGGAATAAAAAAATAACGCTTTGAAACCCTGCTAGCAACAACTAATCTCTAATAAACTCAAGATACTAAAGAGGCTGTGACTTGTATTGGCTTGAATGCTGTGTACAGTGTTTGATGACAGTTTAATAGCAATTGAAATACGATTTTCTTCTTACTTGAACTTACATTAGAGTAGTGTACAAATTGCCAAAGTCTTAAAATTCGTCCGTGTTGTCGTGCATTTAAGCAGAAAAGTTGTACTGTTTTCATTTCATCAAGGTTCAAGTTGTTGATTTGTAATTCAACTAATGTGATGTGGAAAAACTGTACAACAAATAAGGTCAATTCTTCTGCTCGTGTTCACTTTAATTTTACAATAAATCAATAATCTCTATGATGAGGATGAAGACGATTGGGAATGAAATTTTCATCGTTTAGAATTTGAAGAATGTGTATGAAATTTTTGTGATTTTCTATTTATGTATAAATATTGTAAGCAATTTTACATAAATTGTGTGAAATTATGGAAATTGTTGGCAGGTAAATAATCGATTTTCACAGGAAATGGAAGAGAAAGGATAGAGAAATGGAGAATTTAATAAAGTCCACCT
Organism: Mylabris sibirica; assembly: GCA_039776855.1. Lineage (NCBI taxonomy): Eukaryota > Metazoa > Arthropoda > Insecta > Coleoptera > Meloidae > Mylabris > Mylabris sibirica. The sequence goes on along the minus strand of CM077839.1, from coordinate 9,356,225 downwards.
ATCGTGTCTCTCATATCCTGTTTGAAATAGTTTTGCATACGGAATAAGCGAGGAAGAGACACATATACGTATACATATTCATATGAATTATCACTATTTTTTTGGATATTCTATATTTAATTTGATTGTCATTTTCAAATTGATATTTGGTGAATAAAATGTAGGAGTATGCAAATTCTATAATACGATTTCACTTTACCTAGAAGATTCGCTCATCTGTCTTTTTTCTTCTTATATCTCTCCTGCTGTTGATCTATGCTTTTGTAGAATATACAGGAATTTCTTATTCATTTTTAGTGAAAAGAGCATAATCATATATTACACGTGGAATACAAACACGCAAATCCACAATGAAATCTTACTCGTATTAATGCAGCACGAATACTGATAATATTTTCTATGGAATTTATTAATTTCACCTCTAACACTGTGATTATGTTACTTGTCAATATAATTTGTAAGATGGCAATTTGTTAAAGAATGTCGTTATCAATTTGCTTGCAGCGATTTGTTTAATAAAACACGAGTTCTTATTATAGAATCTTTGAAGAAAATGTTCGAGTTGCCTTATTTTAATCTCGTTCTACTTGTTGTTCTCCAACTACCTTATCACCTATGAGATTACGTGAATTTCTTTTAGCTCATCTTCTCATTTATTTTAAATAGGTTCTTTAACTATATCACAAAATGCTCCTTAATAGACCTTATACTTTTTGTTTTCTTTCATTTAATGATACAATTTATCAGTAATTACATTGTTACAACATTGTTACTACACCAAATCCCGTATTAAGTTACAATAAAAGTCGTCTTGAATTTGTGCAATGTTGTAACAATCAAATCAATGAGAGAAGAAACTATAAAAAAACTACAAAAAAAAAACACCGTTAGTATTATCGTCATTTTGGTTTCTCTATTGACCTCTCATTTAAGATAACAGTCTAGAAATTCCATTATAATCCCTTAGAATACGGTTAGCTGTGATGATTGCTTCCGGTCATTCGCTCCAAACAATGTGGCTTACCTGTGTAACAGACAGTAACAATTCCGCAAATTTAATACAATAGAACTTATTACCCTGTCCCAAATAAACTGTTTAACGAGACTTGTTCAATTTATCGATATTAATCGATACACCATCAATTTAATTAAACAATAAACAAATAAAATTAAAAATTATAAAAACACACAATGTTAATTTCCCCAAAGAGAAATAATTAAACGTCCAATGTACATTTTTAATTTCGTAACTTTTGAGGTGGCAAAAATTAATATTTAACAAATTCAAATTAATTGAGCGTATATCGGACTTTTGATGTTCCTTCAAGAAAATTATATTTTAATTAATGTAAAATTTTAATTTTTTTTTATTATGTATATTGTATAGCTGGATTCTCTCAACATTACAGACACTTTTAGAACTTGTCTTATTTAATAATTGACTTGTTAATTATTGATTAATACAGTTGGGTAAATCTCAACAGGATGTGAGTTGATCAATACTAATAGAAGATTTAACAGTTCTGACTAAAATGAGAAACAGTACGATATCTAGTTTTAGATTTGACTTAAACTTTGATAAGCACTCTTGATGATGCTTTTTGTTTCTATTTGTAATTGAATATTGTCGTATTCCTTTATACAAGGCTTTTCATGTAAATCTGGTCATAACAATAATCTCGCTATTTATTTATAGAAGAAAATAATTGTTATAAGAACTTGAAGGGAAAGATTTAGGCTGACTATCGGAGGTGGAAACGCCCTTCTACAATTTTTGTAAATAGAAGAAATTGACGTCAACTTTTTGAGATTGTAACGCAATATTGGATGAAAAATTACTATTTAAAAAAAATTAAAGTTACCCAAATATAATTATTTTATTATTTAGAGTTATAGCTAGATTATTGCTAAGCGCTATATTTACGCGAAACGCTCTGTATTTTTGACAATTCCACACTTTATATAAGATTTTAACCGTGCATATTTGATGAGAAAGATGTGTTTGTGTAGCTTCAAAATTTCAACATTTAAACACAATTTCACTAGTAGTTTTGTAGATGCAAATAGAAATGCAAGTAACAGTAACAGTACAGAAAGCTTGCCTTGATCACAGTAATTGTGCTTTGTCTTTTAATTAAAAATATCCGGACTTTTTCAATGTCCCTATATACATTTATTCACTCGTAAACTGGTGTAAAATGTACGAAAACGAGAGTGGAAGAGAAAACAAAACTCTAATCGATTCAGAATCGATTAATTATGAAACTTTTTAGCATGGAAAATTTTAACAATAATTCAAAAATGTCTAATCTTGCTACAGTTGAATTTCTTATTTTATTCACAGTCTATTATAGTGTAGATGTGTAATAATTTAATTTCAATATTCATAACAACACTAACAGATTATACAAAATTCTGCATCATTTCATTAGATGTTTCCGTTCTAATCTCACTATAAGAAGATTGCAAAATAGATAGAAGCGTTAGTAGATGGATTAATTTGTATGCAAATCATCCTAATCACTTTTATAAATCTGTCGGTTATAGTAGAATCATAGAAAAGCGAATTAAAGTGGACGAAAATCTAGTTACAGTACCTAATTTGTCAATTCAATGAACAATAATCACTTCATATTTTTCGTGTGCATCTATACAACCATATTGACGTTGTGTTTTTTAGCTTCGTCTATACAACAAATAGACGAGATTATGGTTTTGTGATTGCACGTATCATAGAATTAGTCACAACTTAATCTCACTTGTTACAATTTGTGTTTATCTACAACATGACATTTGTGCGTACACAACCACAAAATCTACTACAATTATTATTCGGGTCGTTTACAATTAGGTCCGTTAATTATATGTGTTTAGGTATTGGTATTGTCGTCAGTTTGCCTAATACACACATAGAATTATATTTATATGACGATTAGGCTTATCTTTAGCGATATTAAACTCAATATAATTTTCTACTTTGTTTACTATTAAGAGTATGAAGTGATTTGTTAATAAGTTCGTATGGTTTCTAAGTTTCTATGCACGGTTCATTGAAATTTGCTCAAGACTTTGCATTATATCTTAAACATTAAATGTTGACTGTTATCGTTGGTGTTGGAGTAAGTTGAAACCGGTCTCAGAGCTGCATTTCTCAAATTATTACAATTAGTACTTAATGAGTTCATATAGAGCACTTGAAATCAACTCCTTTATTATTCTAGCTCAGATTAAATAAACTCGACTTACATTCTATACGTATTCTATTATATTGTGGAAAAACGTCAAACTTTCATCATATGATCTAGACGAGCTTAATGTTTATTAATCCCAAGAATATAATCAACATAATAGAAAGTTCCTTGCACCGGAAATAACACAGTACTAATCTAGAAAGCTTTACTAATTATTATTGTTTAGTTTGTATTATTATCTTCACTTTTATGAATAGATATGTTGGTAGTAGTTGACTTGGCGCATCCACCATTTCTATACATACAGGTTTCTCATTTAAATCGATCTTTTGTTAGGCTATAATAATGTACATTATTGCAAACTGATGCAATTCTTGAACGGATAACTTAGTAAAACCGGTATATCTAAGCGAATTGAATTTTAGTACTGTTGGCAACTAAAATGCACACGTTTTTATAATGGTACAGTTATCTTACATTGCTCTAAAATCTAACTGTAAAAATACCTGCAAGATTCATCGGATATCTTGTTGAACAAACATTGAAAATTATAATTAAATGATTTTGTTATTGATATATTATTATAACCAATTCGTTTATATTAGTTTTTATGATATTAAATAGATTAATAAAAATAGAATAGACGTTTCTAACACTAATCGATTTATGTGTATATTGTGGTCACGATCCTCAAACTGGTAGCGTTTTAGCGGAAAAACTAGATTAATTTCGCACATGAACAAAATGCCACTCATGTTTTGTTTTTCTAGGTTGATTAACAATTTGAAAAATTCAAAATATTGGTGTTTTTTTTTTTAAATAAAGCAGGGCATGTTTTTTTCGTTCCAGTTTTCGTTCTAGTTCAATTAAAAAAAAAATATCGATTCGGTTCCGGGTTTCGTTCCTGTGCAAATGATGGTTTCTTTCATTTTTTACTTTTACATATAAACAATTAATTTTTGCCATAAATTAGAATAATAATATCAATTATCATTATTATATTTTCCATTACAATGATATGGTCGTGAAGTAGATAAAATTTCTGACATTTTCACATCAATCAAGAGGCAATTAATTAATTTTAAAACTCTAAATTATAGGTGAAAAAGGGGTTTGAATTTTCCGTGAAACTCACTTAATTTTTAAGATTGCATATTAACCGAGCTTCATATCCTTTGCTTGCTAAAAACGAAAGCATGATTCTTTGTCTTTAAGATTATGCATGACATCAAAGTTCGAAAATTTTTAAAATTTGCTCCAGTTATCGGAAAACAAAGAATCCAATCGAGAAAATTCTTGAAGATTTGGAAAGCTCTTTCAATTTGCTATCTAAATCCGCTTGATGATTATTGAAAATCCATAATATTGACTAAGTTTCAGCCAGTTATAAAGGAAAATGTACGAAATAAGCTGGGTCCAAGAGTTTTCTCTGCCATTCAGAATTTTATCACGTTTCTCCAAAATAACAAACTTTGGAACATGCAACTTGAAATGTTCTATCTAACGTACGTTTACTTTTTACAATATCTTAAAAAACAAGCGAGTAATCGACGTCTGAAATTTAAGTATTGCTGACTCAGTCTCTTGGTAAGAAGGAAAGGGGAGCCGGAAAAGAAAAGATCGTATTAAGTGGTATGTTTGAACTGAAAAAAAAACAACGGTTTTTGTTTTCCGTTCAGCACCAGATTTCGGTTATTTTCGGTTTTCGGTTCAGTTCCGATTCGTTGTCCTGAAATAAGCCTCCCAGAACGCTTCAATTTTAACTTCATTTGTAACCTACTTTGCTTAGTCACCGGATTGTTTCTAAATACTTAAATTCTTTTTTATTGAATCGATACACAGTCTAAATCATACTGATTGTATTGCTGCTTTTCCTCAATACTGAACTTGAACGTAACGAATGTCGACTTTTTCCCTGTTAAATTACAGAGAGAAACGTGTAGCAAAGTAAATGATAGTTTTTCTATACCTAACAACACATAAAAGACAACTTCAAATATAGAAAATCATTTTATTTGCGCAGAATTCAGTACCTTTATTACAAATAGCTTTGTTAGTACGACTTTTGTTCGAATATCCTACAATAAAGCACGTTTTCTCGTAGGTATAGAGAGTGAAATTCTAGAAGTCCGCTCATTTATAAATCAATAGAAAAAGAAAATAATGAAATGCTGATATAAATCGTTTTTTAATCGTCTGTATTTGAAACAGAAATCAAAGATTTTCTAAATAACTAAATAGTATTAATCTAAATAAAATTTATACAAGGGATCCGAAACAAAATATTACAATAGATAATAATAAGCCAATGTTAATGTTTTGTGAAGATTTTAAAATGAATATTTAACAATAAAACTCGTGTATGTTGAGAGAAACTTTCACAATAGAGTTAACATTCATGAAATACGTATATGTAAATATTCAAAACAATACAGTATGACCATTTGTCTAAATAATAGAAGAGAATTTTGTATTGAAATTCCCTATTTGTCTAACAATAATCTTGATATCAATAAAATTGTGTATTTCATAATAGATTTTCCTTATTAATAATACCTCAAAAATGAATGGCGTTCTTTATGTAATTCATTCGGACAGTCCAATATCTAATCAAAGTCAATTTTATACGTTTTTTTTTCAATGTATAACATTATTTAATGACTTATTCTACCGAATAACAACACAAAAATGAACATCGTCAACATCATCAAATTGCGTCAGATAAACAAACAGGCAAAGACAATTTCGACAGGCAAATAATGAAATAACATTATTTAGAAAAGTTATTGAATAACAGTGGACATAATTTTGTAATGTCGACTTTAAAATCCCACCTTACAGCTTGTTATTAGAGCTTCTTGTCTCAAGAGGAATATTATTTTTAAGTTATAACCGACTTACTGATACCGTTCGGCACTATATCAACTCAATGAATTGTACGATCTATAAAAAGGGGTGAGTTAGTTATTTCTTTAAATATAAAATTGTGCATTTGACACTTTTATAGTTTGACCACTTATATGTAGGAGTAAACGTTAGTAATTCCACTAATTAGATTTCATATTAAGAATAGTTTGGAAAATTGTAAAGTTTTAAGCAAGTCGAGTTTGCATTTGAATTACGTTTTGTGAAATATACAACTTACATCTTTAGTTTATTGCAAATTTCTGCAAATTTATAAGCAAATATAATGGTAGAATACAGATTTTCAACCTACTTCTCAACTGTTGAGTAAAAATGATAGAAATCGTACAGTAAATTTGTTCTCAGAATTAATTGGATTAGGTATATGTTAAAGAAAGCAATTTTTATCGAAAAAACATTGCAATTTGGGAAAAGTTAGTTGCAGTTCGGCTTACAAAAAAATATTTCAATGTCGTTAACTCTACAAAATTTCGAAATAGTGGACTAGATTTAATACAAATTGGAGTTTAGTAACAATTTTCCCCATGCTATTGGACACTGGACGTGTAATGAAATCTCGTTTTGCTCCCATTCAAACTCAAACGTAACCCAAACCTTTAGCAGTACTGCAATTTTAACGATATTAAATCGAAACCATATGTTCGAGATTGGATCCTTCTTCATAGATGTTGTACTAGTTATAACGAGTTCTTACTAGTAAAATCTTGAATTGTTAGTACCAGTGGCGTAGCTTAAGGTACTTAAAGTAAGTTATAAATACATATCGGGTAGCTCTATTTAATATAGTTTTTATGGACTATGGTAAGTCATATTAGTTGGCGAGTGATTCGAAAAATATTTCAAGGATTTAAAGGGTAGTTTTTGGAGATAATTTCAGCAAAATTAGAACCTCATAGTTCATTTGGAACTCGATCAGAAAACGCTCGTTTCTGACGATGTCGCGATTTATAAAAACGAGCTGTACGTTTAAAAGGACTTACAATTATTAAACCACCCGAGGCCGAATCTCTAGAATTTGATAATTTTTGCTGAATAGATAGTTCATTCAGTTTTAAGGGATGTGGATGTTGTCATTTGGGTCCACATTCAAATTTAAGGGAGAAATCTGGGGTTGAAGTGAACCTTGCAAAAGCACTTTTTTCAAATAAATCAAAAAAATCTCAACATTTTGCAATTTTTCAGAAACTAAATAATAGAGATTTATTAGGGCTCTTTCATGGTGTAAATTGTATTTTTATCCCTTGTTACTGGTTGAAATTACAGATGATTATATGTCATTTTTTGTAGTTTTTTGAGGTTTTCTACCCCATGGTAAGAAATATCAATAAGAAAATTTTTATGGTAATAGAAGATTACGAAATAAAAGTTCTGTTTGATGGTTTTAACGCATTTATAATAGTTTCCGTAAATATATCTTAGGGGTTGTGTGTTTAGGGCTGAATTTTGAATAAAGTATAAATGACTATCTTCTAACGACCCCACAAAATATTTTGCATTTCTTCTAAAATACAATAGAGGAAAATGAAAAAAATCAAAACTGGAAGGATCCTAGAATTATTCTAAGTCGTTCAACGGGATTCGCGAGTTTGGTTTTGAAATGATATTTTTACATGAAGATTCCATAAGCGAACTCTTGGGCCGTCTCATTTGTAAATGTTAAGAGGTATCGAGCTCCAAAATAGCTCAATCGATCACAAATTTTATTCTTCATTGGGGGACATCCGACTTAAGTGGAAAACTGATTGGATTTTCCAAATATCTGAGAATATCATGACTTTTCACCTAAAAAATTAATGTTAAGCGGAGCCGCACAGCTTCTTCTGTAGTGAAAATAATTTAATAAAATTTGCAGGAGTAAATAGAGAAAAGTCAACTGCATTGGGGACGCTCTTCAAATTTCAATTTTCTTTTTCATTTCTGAAAATATTGCATTTGAATTGGCATGTCAAAAAAACTCAATGCAACGCATTATCTTTCAATTTTAAAGCTAAAAGATCGTACAGCAGCTTATTTGAAAGCTTATTCATGTGCAAAGGGCATATGGAGGCCCGAAAATCCAGTTTTTGAAAATCCAAAAAGTTATTGAGAGAAAATGAATAAGTTGGAAAATTTTTTTTAATTGTTGTTCAATAACTTTTTGGATTTTCAAAAATTGGATTTTTGGGGCTCTATATGCCCTTTGCACATGAATAAGCTTTCAAATAAGCTGCTGTACGATTTTTTATCTTTAAAATTGTAGATAATACGTTGTATTGAATTATTTTGACATGCTCCGACATTTTTCTCTTCACTTTAGAATTTAGTGAAAATTTTCCAAAATGAAGAAGTCTGTCGGGTGCACGGTAAAATGCCCAATTCAACGCTGGTCACAGTGTTTGAATATCTCAGAAAATAACCGAGAACTCGATGATTAAAAATTGTCACTTTTTCAGACAATAAAACGAGGCCCGCTTCCAAATAGCCTTAACGTTGCAGTTCTTCATTTGTTTGGCTACGTAGCGTCGTAGTTTGGTTCGACTGCTCGTGTTTCTATTGAAAAATACTTCAACGAAAGTCCAAGTACAGTATGAACCAAGCTACGGCATAGTCAAAGCGTTGTAGACTCTCATTTTTGAAAATCGTTACATTGACCAAATTTGTAATATGAAATATGCTTATATTTGGACCAAAATGTTTTGTCATTTTATTTCTCAAACTGTAAATTTAAGCCTATAGCCTATTATTGTTACATTGAATATTAAAACATTAGAAAACAGGATTAAGATAGCAAATCAAAGAATTGTTGGATCTTTATTCATCTGTGAAAATTTTGTTGTAACAGGGAAACCCAACACACTTTTGGAAGGAAAGCTTGCCTCTTGCATTTTCTCTATATTAAAGCATTATAGGCTACCTGTACATTCTTTTAAATGAGCTAATTTTTCTTAGACGAACTGGACGCTTTTCTTATAAGATGTACATGCTGCGACAAAATTTCCACAGATGGATAGAGAGCTAATTTTTTTTGATTTATTATTTTAACCCTGCTTTCTAGTGGTTTAACATTTCATGTAACAATAAGCGGTTTAAATTGCTAGCTTATGCCGTAAAATAGCAAACATTTTGGTCGAAATATAGGTAGTAGATTTAATAAGTTTTTCGATTTTTACAAAGAAATTTTTAAAGAACATCTTTTTGAACAAAACATTTAAAATATGCGGTGTTTCGATTTCTTTTAAAAAAATACAGGACCATATTTAAACAAAATTAAATTGGTAATGTCCCAAAGAAACAAAAATCTGTCTAAAAAGGCTAAAAAAAGGCCATAAAGATGTACTACACTTTTTTCAATGTTTTCACAAAAAAGACCAAAAATATTTTTGATTTCTTTGGCCCGTTATGTTGGCATTTGGCCTCTTGACTATGCAATTTTGCCTTAATTTAGGCACAAAAATCAAATTTTAATGGTTTTCTAAACAAATGGACCCTTGGGCATTGCCTAATCTTGATTATCTATAGCTGCGCTACTGAGTACTTTGAAATATGATTTTCTCTCCCTAGTCTCTTCTAATACCAATACCACAACAACAAAAACACTTGATAAAAATATGATAAATGAATGGGTTTCAGTATTATATTTTTGTTATTGTTGAAGTGTTTGAAATCTTTATTTTTTGTCAGATATATTTTTCTCTAATCAAAAAAAAAATCTTGAGTAACCATTGAAATATTGATTAACACCAACCGTTGTATTTCCAAATCGAACCACAGGTGATACATGTATACAAATTTTTTTTAGAATAATCCATTCCTATTTACCAAAAACTAACTAAACTCATATATTTTGGGTGTTGCTTTCGTTATAATAGCTTTGTTGATATTTATAGCGGCTTGGGATTGTAAACATACGTTCGTTTGCCCTATGAAAATTTCGTTTTCAGTTTCTCTAACGTTGAGTTTTTCATACAAAATTCATTTTGTGACTATTTTCTACTTATTTTCCGTTAGAATCTCATAGTTTGTATAAATTCAGAATACTCTCTCGTGAAAGTATCTAAATAAAAGTTTCATATGCAGGATAATTCATCGTAAATAATAAAAGATCCCCATAAATTTGTAATGTTTCAGATACGTATCTATGGTATTGTAGTTATTTTATAATAAAAAAATAATAATGATGGAACAGTAATTAGTTTTTATGATAAAATCGTAACTCGTTTATTTAATATTGAATGAGCTTTTTCTAGTGGTTGTGTGATAATACAGCTTTAATATTAATAAAAAAACCGACATTTTTTCATGTTGTACATTAATCCATAATTGATTCGATGATCTTCTTTACGGAAATGATAAAATCGATTTTATTATTAATTATAGTTGGGAAATAAACACAACTTGTTGCTAAACATTTTAGCGAATTTTTTTTAAAAAAATTAGCTAATGACGAGATCCTCACTTTTGAATTTCCGAAAAATTTTTGCACAGAAGTTCGTTTTGGGACCTAAGGAACCCATATCCACCGTTCGTTAAAATTTTTATATATATATATATATATATATATATATATATATATATATATATATATGTATACCCACGATAACTGCCGTAAAAATAGTCCAATCTGAATGAAACTTGGTACAAAAATCGGTCTTTGTGATAGCTTGGATGAGTTCGTTGGCCAGACTGGTAGGGCCAACACTTTTGGAATAAGAGCTGAAGAAATGTTAAAAAAAAATCATTTTCAATATTACATTTGCTTAGATTTTGATGAAAATTAAAATAACAGTAGAGCCGACCATTCTCTATGACCCAGAAAAAAAATCATCAAAATCGGTTCGTTGGTTCGCAAGAAAAATGCAAAAATCTCTTTTTTGAGTATAAGCAGTAAAATCGATTATCTCAGGTGGCTATATGTTCTCTGACTATTGATATTAGAAAAAAAATTGAATATCGCGGGGGGGCAACTAATTTTGACAGTTAATATTAGACGCAAGGCCTGCTAGAGAATTTCGCTTGAAAAAATCAAGCAGGCCTTGATTAGACGTATTAGACAAACAACAAACTTCATTATTATTTTTAGCGAATTTTTTTAAAAAAAATTAGCTAATGACGAGATCCTCACTTTTGAATTTCCGAAAAATTTTTGCACAGAAGTTCGTTTTGGAACCTCAGGAACCCATATCCACCGTTCGTTAAAATTTTTATATATATATATATATATATATATATATATATATATATATATATATATATTTATATATATATTTATATATATATTTATATATATATTTATATATGTATATCCACGATAACTGCCGTAAAAATACACCAATCTTAATGAAACTTGGTACAAAAATCGGTCTTTGTGATAGCTTGGATGAGTTCGTTGGCCAGACTGGTAGGGCCAACACTTTTGGAATAAGAGCTGAAGAAATGTTAAAAAAAATCATTTTCAATATTACATTTGCTTAGATTTTGATGAAAATTAAAATAACAGTAGAGCCGACCATTCTCTATGACCCAGAAAAAAATCATCAAAATCGGTTCGTTGGTTCGCAAGAAAAATGCAAAAATCTCTTTTTTGAGTATAAGCAGTAAAATCGATTATCTCAGGTGGCTATATGTTCTGACTATTGATATTAGAAAAAAAATTGAATATCGCGGGGGGGGGGGGGCAACTAATTTTGACAGTTAATATTAGACGCAAGGCCTGCTAGAGAATTACGCTTGAAAAAATCAAGCAGGCCTTGATTAGACGTATTAGACAAACAACAAACATCATTATTATTTTTTTTTTTAGTGTTTCTTATTGTTTGTGGATTAAAAGTATTTTTCAATAAAAATCATAAATATTAAAATAACATCGGGGAAATGAATTTATTAGTTGATTCAATGTTATTAAAATATATTAATTGTCAGTATCATAAGAATGTTTTGCAATTAATATTTCAGTATGTAGATACATAAAAAAATTCGCTATATAAGGTACTTGCTGCCTTTGGAGATTTTTTTTTTTTTTTAGTGTTTCTTATTGTTTGTGGATTAAAAGTATTTTTCAATAAAAATCATAAATATTAAAATAACAACGGGAAATGAATTTATTAGTTGATTCAATGTTATTAAAATATATTAATTGTCAGTATCATAAGAATGTTTTGCAATTAATATTTCAGTATGTAGATACATAAAAAAATTCGCTATATAAGGTACTTGCTGCCTTTGGAGATTTTTTTTGTTTGAAGAAAGTGTAACATGTACTTACCTAAGTTGTTTATTTTATTCGTTAAATCATTAAAAATTGAACAGAAATAAAGTTAAATAGAAGTTTGTCTTTTTCTGAATATTTCAAACAGTAAAAGTTTTTACGACAAAATGAACGGTAGGTAATAATTTATTTCTTCTGATTGAAAAGAAGATTATTGTCCTTATTTTTCCCTGGCGTCGTCGCCGTCATCACTGTCGTTGTTACTTTTGTAATAACTAATAAATAACAGACTGAAATAATTCAGCATTAATTCCATAAGTTGAATGTACATTTGAGTTCATGATAATGAACTTAATTTAAATGAAACTAATTTCAACTACAACACACTAAAGCGTTTGCAAATTCCCTCAAACTCACACGAATTGTTTTCACAGACAAAATAGTTTCAAAAGAATGTTTAATTGAATAAATAATCCAATATAACATTAGTTTTATTATGTTTTGTACTTCCATACAGTACTGTAATAGATTCATTATGAAACGTTTCAAGTTTTATGTTTGTGCACTTATTATGCGATATTTTTTGTTAAATATCAGTCGACACGTAATTGTGGAACATTATTCAGGCGACCAACTGGAAAGTTCCCTTGAATATCGTCTCATTGTTGCAGTTCCGGACCTGATACAATTTCAGGCCGGTTCTAAATAGCTGTTAATTACCGGCATGTTTTATTCTAGCTTACGCTACTAAATACTCGATTAATAGTGTACTACCTATTTTCGAAAAAGTGACCCGCAATTTTCCGTTCGTGTGAATCAGGCTGTATCTTTCCACTTACCAAATTTCTAAAACCACACTTTTAACATAAGTATTTTCCCTTCTTTCTTCCTAAATCCTGACCTGTGAAAATTTTGTTGTATTGTCACGACCGCCCTCAAAACCCTCTTTTACACAGCCCTACAAAAAGTGGTCACTTTTTTCCGAGATTGATATTACATGTCGAATTTAATGAAGAAAGTGAACTTTCTATCTTTAACAAGTCTGCACTGAACCGAATATCAATTCTATTTAAATATTTATAATTTTCAATGAGGCAGAAGGCTGTAATAATAAAAATTTCGCATACATTAATTATTTCGATAGCTGAAGGTAACTTGACGCTCTTGCTTGATGTAAAAATGAACAATTATTTTATAAATATATCGTTGTACAGATGAAAAACGAGACTTTTAGGGTTGATCAATTTTCCTATTTCTACTGGTGTTGTTATTCCTCCTTCTGTATTTCAATACAAAAGACGAATAGTTTGAGTTTTTTTCAATAGTAATGGGAGAAATCTTTCAGGATTCTCGTCTAATGATACAGACGGGATTTGATACAACACAAAGCAAGACGATAATAATAATAACAATAATAATAATAATAATAATAATAATAATAATAATAATTATAATAAACACTGAAACCGAATACTGAAAGATCTTCATCTTAAGTAAGGCTTCAACATGGTTACAAACTATAAAGACATGATTAAATTTGGACTATAGTAGTGATAGTAGTTGTGTTCCTATGTGAAACGCAATATTATTATATTGTAGAGGAGGTGAATTTAAATCATGATGATAATAAATTATTGTTATTGTGTTACATATTCTGGAATGCTTTCAGGATATACTGGAGATATTCTAATGGAACTTGTATTTACCTTAGTCATCTTCAATTACAGTCAAAATATTTACGAAAAGACATCCGACATTATTTCTAAATCATAAAAGAAGTATTTCTTTTATATAAAATTTATAAACAATCAACGTATTGTTTTTTTTTTGTTTGAAAATGATAATACGATGATTTCTCTCAATGTCGACCTTTTTTTCTTCCATTTTCCCGTTTCTATTGATTGCGAAAGGGATTCCTTTACGGTTGCCTCTATTCGGATCGGTAATTAAAAGAAATGAAAGTTGGATTTTATCGTTTTTTGTTTAATTGAATCTTTAAAATCGATTAAAAATTGATTAGTCGGCGATTTAATTTTAAAACTTTATAAATATTGAGGATTAGAATTATTATTTTTATTTGATCAAACGTGGAAATGGCGAATATTTGTAATTTTTCACGAATTTGAGATTTTTCAATTTCTCAGATTAACGAGAATAGTCGGTAGAGAAATTTAAATCAAATAGAACAAAGGTAAGTTATTTGATAAAACAAAATTGCCTTGGTTTGTACGAAATTGATTATTGGTAGAGTAACTAGCTACTTGTACATTTTTTTTTTCTACTTTTCACTAGAATCATGAATAGAGCTACTTTAATTTAACAATATGGGAGTGAATTTAGTCAAGTTCATTGTATAATTGAGTTTCTTTGGTTCGTTGTAGTTGTACGAGGTTGACTGGGAATTTATGTTCATTTTCTAGCTTTTATCTATAGAAACAGCTTGTATCTAGAGGAGTCGTGATTTGATTTTAAATTTTCCAACAATTTATTATTCCAACGTATAAATTTTAAAAGATTTATAGATATTTTCTAATGTTATATGGTAATCAGGAAATTTATTAGAGATTTTTTTGTGTTTCATTATGCGATAATAGCATATGTAATATGAATTTCTATATCTATATTTCTCATCAAAATCTCTATGAATATGTAGTCAATAAGACCTGTTCTAGCTGCGTAAGCTAATGTTGCTTTCTATTCGTTGATTAATGTTGATTGAGGTTGGTACGCATTAAAGATAGTTCATTAGTCGTCCATGGATGTCTCTTAGGTAAGGATCGTATAATAGGCTTTAAGTACACATGAATTAATGCTTAGCAATTTGGTAAAACTATCTCAGATGTGACATATTCGAAAATCTCCACCTAACAATTTGAAAGGACTATTTAAGACTTGAACATAAAATTTACTACAAATTTTTGGATTATTATAAATTTATGTAGCTTTCAATAATATTATAACAAGGTTTGTTAGATTCGTGTGTTGATTAAATAAACTAGTTGACTTTATTTCGAAAACATAAGCAAGTGATTGACACATTTCTAATTATATAAATTTGTAGAGGATCGACCCTAACAAATTCTCTGAATCAACATAAAGCCTATAGAAACTTCCTTAACTATATAGGGAGTATGTTATGAATACATTATGTTATATAGTCGATCAGTAAAACACGTCAAATAAAATTACAACACAACAAATATTTACACGAACAAATCCCGGTCAAATTGTTGATGGTTCAGCTATTTTCTTGTACACAATTTGATGTTGTTATTTAGATTTTGTCGCTACAATTCGTAACAAAATTAATTAAGTCACCTGTTATAAATTTCTACATTTTATTGTTAATATTAAAATGTGCGTCATATTTTCGAAATAAATGTGCGGAATTTAATTCTATCAAGAAAAACAATATTATTAGACTCTAATTCGAAGTCACTCGTTCTATAAGTAGATTTTCTACGTGGAGAGATTCTGTTCCATCTTTACGGTGAGACAGCCTAATTGACATTTTGATAGGCAAGAAGTTGAGAAAAATTTCAAGCAAAGAAAAAAATTAGATAATATCGAAATAAATGTATTTTTTACAGTCTAGAACCACAACATGGATTGTTTTGTTGTGTTTTTGGATAGATTAAAGGAAAGTTTGACGGTAATTCAATTAAAATCATCAAATTAACAAACACACAAGCAAGAATAAGAACAAAATGAGATCATTTCAAATACAATAAATCAAGCGAATAAGTTCGAGTAACGAACAAAATGATTAATTTATGATGAAGATAAAACATATTGCGTTCCATAACACAGAAACGAACGAATGAAGAATAAAACGAATAAATGTATCAAATAATTAAGTTTTCTATACGGCTCTATAATTCAGTCCATTTGCGATTCGTTTTTAATCTACGTCTTTTATTCACCTTCAAATTCGTTTAACAAAATTGACAAATATAAATATTGATTTACAATATATTTTGGCGTGAATTTTTATTAATAAAGAACCGAGTTTGTTTAAAAATAACCATCAAATCACATAGAAGCAAGTAAATTTATTTGTCTGATTGTTTGGCAAAATGTTTCATTATAATCAGTCATTGTGATAAAGGGGTTATTTTCCAGACAGATTTTGGTTAACGTACATAAAAGCTTAATAAAGAATTTTCATTTGGAGACAGTCATGTTTGTATTCGGATTATTATCTCAATCTTCTATTTGCTAGTCTCGTTTAATTGCGTACTGTCCTCGTATTTTATTTTTTTTCCTAGAAAACTATTTGAGCTGTCGTATTAAAAGCTTTTATGTTGTGTTGAAAATATAAAATGGATGAAGAGAAACCTCATATAATCGTTTTATTTATTAATTAAACTTTAATTATGCTGAAATCTTAAGAATTGAAGTACTTTTTGAAAAAAATTACAATTTACTAATAGTCACTTTGAATTTGTTTACAAAATAAACAATCTCTACAACAATAGTCATCTGTTTCTAGTGAAAGTCACCACTACTAAAATAAGATACTTTGACAGAAAGTTTTAAAGATGATAGTTTCTGTAATATGACAGTAATAGGGTAGTATTCACTAAATTCTTAGAGACTCGTCTGTATTTACCAAGAGAGTCACCTTTCAGCCTTTCAGTAACTTACAAGTTACTGATTCAGTAACCGTCTCATATATTTTGTACCTATACCCGGTGAGTCACATAAGAAGGAAAGTTCTAATGACAACTCTCATTATTTGGTGAGTGATTCGAAAAATATTTCAGAGATTTGTAGAAAGGTAGCTGAAGATCATTTTAATAAAATTAGAACCTTGTAGCTCATTTGGAAGTTGGTCAAAAACGCTCGTTTCTGACCTGCGATGTTCAAAAACGAACTAAACACGCATAACGACTCCTAACATCAATTTTTTTTCGTTTTTCTTAATTTTATTGTAGAATAGGTGGGAATTACTCGCATTTTATTTAAAATGAACTGGAGAATAACGAAAAAAATCAATGTTGGGAAGGTTTCCGAGTCATTCTTAATTATCAGAAATGAGCATTTTTTGACCAACTTCCAAATGAGCTAAGAGGTTCTAATTTTGCCAAATAATTTAAAGCCTCCATAAGAACTTTTTGTGTCTCATGTGACTCACCCGGTATAAGAGAGATCCACTGACAAAAAGCTGTCGAGATGTAGAGAGTAACCACATCCTCTACGAAATGAATGAAATAGGATAGTTGCGCGCTAACTTGCACGATGGTTGTTTTATACTTGTCTCTTTTCATTTATTAGATATACTAAAATTGTAGGAAGTGAGATAGATAGCCCTGTACAAAGTGACTCTGTGGGAGAGTCATCACCTATGCCCGTATTTATAAACCGATCTCAGACTCGATCTCAAGTCTAACTTCCAAGCACGAGTTCTAGTTTATAAGTCTTGCTTCGGCAATTTTCGGCGGAAGTCAGCATTGAGTTTATGGAGGGTTGAGAACTTGGCGAATTCTAGTTACATTTTACAGGGTCATGTTTTTCTTTTTGTGTGCACGAGCACTTTCTGCAAAACTCAAGCTCGTCTCAAGGCAGCAACAACCCAATTTTGGCTTAGTCTCAAGGCCAAGCTCAGGCTCCAAGACGGTCTCAAGATCGGTTTATAAATATAGCGTAGCAGAATTTTATTTCTTAGTAAATTGTGAGTATAGTAAATGAAAGTCTGCGATCTGTATTTTAATTTTTTTCCGCCGTCCGGTGATGTTCGGCTTGATAAAATACGTCCAAAAGTCACATGTATTGCACATTACCGTCATCTCATAGAAAATTCAATTTGGAATTTCACTCTGTGGTTCTACAATATTTACACTGGTGTATTAAAATTTATGTAGCATGCTAGCATCACTTAATTCCACAAAATATAAACTAAAATACATTTCTACAGATATACATTCATATGAAAACAACAAACTCTTTGTGTTTTATTTGTAATAAAATTACGTTTGCATTTGTACATTGTTTCATAGATATTTTAGTAGATGGTTATCTTGTTATCTTGTGCATTACAATATTCTAGAATTACACTAGGTAATGCTGTTGGAATATTATCTAACATAATCGATAGATTTACTTAGCATTATTGTCGGGTTTTCAACATATTTTTCCTCAAGTATGCATTAGAAGTCTGTTAATAGTCACTTAAATAAACATATAAGAAAATGAATTGTTTCCATGCAGCTGAAACAACGCAAATTTATGAAAATACACTCTACTACTAACTAATTTACATTTACCATCGTTATTAATTTACCGGAAGATCCCCTTAACGAAAGACTGCTCTCTCTATTTATACAGGTATTCCACTGTTAATTGAGACTATTTAAAATAGAAATTGTGGAAAAATTCTAAGTAGAAATAAAAACGAGTAAAAGAAGCAAGCAATAAGATTAGTTTAACCCAATTTACAACCGAAACGAAATCCACATGACTCTATTATCGTGAAATTCGATGTGAATTTTAACAGAATTCGTACCAATGTTGATCATGCTTTGAACTTAAATTAGTATCAGTTTTATACCAATTTAGAAAAGTGGAAAAGAACTGATAGGTATATATATACTGATTATTTAAAAGGACTTTTGTTAATGAAATAAGAATCAAGACGCGCGCTAGGTCTCAACTGATAAGAACTTCTCTTCTAATCCATTACTTTTTCCTGTCACAGACCGAGATCGGTTGGATCTCTTATCCTAACCTATCTTTAACTTTTCTCCCTTCTTTTTTACTCGTATTACTATCTTTTTCCTTCGGTTATCCGTTGGAAATATACAAAGGTCAAACTACTAACAAATTCAATTAATCTACAAAACAATAATAAATAAGATTAAATTAGTATTCATCAAAATGTAATACTTTGTTTTATAGATAAGGAGAATGTCTCTATAGGTGTAGTAAAAATAAAGTTAAAAAATGTCTAGTTGTCTTGATGTTGTTTACAGCTCTAGGGTCAATTCATGTAAATCAAATTTTGTCCAATGTAAGCCCACGTGAATAACAAACTTATCCACATCTTGTCTATCTTTTTACAGCCGTTTTACCGTCAGTCTAACAATATAACAATATTCATTTTAGATGGAATTTGAGCAAAAAAAACACTACCAAAATATCACAGAATTTCATCTTCTACATTATTTTACACATACCAAAAACACCCCAGTGTTTAATTAGATTCAATTATTCTAATAATTTTTAAAACCAGTTGCAAAGCGTATCGATTTTAGGCTCTTCTATAAACGAAATGATAAAGCCGACTTTCTTGAAACTTTAGTTAAACTAAACCTAATGTTTGAAGAACGTTTCCCATAAACGTAAGGAGCTTTACAAATAGTTCTTGACCGCGCGGCTTCAAAAATGTACTTCAACTCCGTTTAGGAAATTTCTGCAGCTTACAAGTATCGTAATGTCAATCATTATGGTACAAGTCATGAAGTTTATTATTTGATAATAGGGCCTAGTACCATAATGATTGACGTTACGATCCGCATAATATACGAAATTTTGGGTGCTTAAGAAAAACAACTAATTTTATGTCATTTATTTGGAATTTAATAAACTTCATTTATGACACCTAGCACATAAACTAATAAATATTGTTCTCTTTTTTGTATCTAGTTAATAAAACATAGAATTTCATCTAGCAAATATGATTACTAGCCCTGGAAATTTTGAATTGCGAGTTTATTTTTATTTTTTCCATACCAGGTGGAAGTGATTGAAACAAGAATTTTATTAAAAATATTATTTTTACCATCCTGTGCCATTACACGTCGAGTTATGTTTTATAGTATTTTGACATTAATATATCGTGTTTTTTGTAGCTTTATACAATTTAATTTATCAAAAATAAGAGGATTGCACGAATATTCTAATGTACACCTGTGATAAGCTACAATCAGATACAGTTATTAATTAGCGTTTTTTTTTTAATAATACCTAAATGGAAACCTTTGGGTTGTTAGTAAGCTCCTTACTAATTAACGATGTATTTTGCTCCTGAAAGGATTATTTTTTAGGCATTTTTTGTGGTATTACGATGTTGTTTTGGATGGGTAGTTGATTTTGATATTAAAACATTAGGAGTCCTTTACTGTATCGATAGCCCTTATATGTATGTGATTGATTTATGTTCCACTTAATACTGGCAAATAAATAACGTGAAACTTCCATATGTTATGAAATTTTAGTAGCGACATATAGAAAAAAACAAGCTTTATTTTTACGTGGATGATTAATGTTTTGTTTTTTTCCCCCTTCTAATCCATATTGAATTGTTTTCTCAAAAATTTTTGCATTTAATTGTACTTTATCAAAATCGACTTGTACGATAAAATTGTTGGATCACGATTTTATTTTTAAACTAATGCTGCCGGATGGATATGAGGTTGATTTGAAATTCACGCCCATTCTAGTTGTTTATGGGGTTTATCGGCACGTATTCCAAGTAAATTGCACCGATCAGCACCAAAAGAAGAATGGTACGCCAGTATTGAAATAGGCAGTTATTTTGCATTCAATTCAATATATAAAAAAGTAGATAAAGAGATTAAAAATTAAACATATATATTTGAAAAAAGACTAAAAATCATTTTGTTAAGTAAATCTGTAGAATTTTCACACTTCACTGAATCAGACTCAACGAGCTGCTTTAAATTAAGCGCGAAAAAATGGATAGTAAACAATTTTTTCACGTTTATTCTCCCCATTCGTGTTCCTCTTGTGAAGAAACTTATCCGTTTTCACACAATATTGTTTCTTTTCAATGTAAATTAATTTGAAAAATAAACCACAGACGATTTTTAAATTCGTATCAAAAGAATCATTATTAAAACCTTGTATCCAGACATTTTTTTGGAAATATAATCAATTATAATTGGAATTAGTTTACCGAAATTATTGACACGTAATTTATGAGAAGAATATTCTGCATTATTTGTGAAAAACAACCCAAATACAATGTGACAGTTGAATTTTACTGTTAACATTATTTGACGAGATTTAAGCGTCCTTGATATTCTTGATCCAGTAGATCCTAATAGGATAACATAAAATCTGAAAAGATGGAAACAAAGTTCCCTTTATAAAAATATCCACAAAGTCACTAGTGGTCGGATTTTCAAAATTTAATTACGCAAATATTTTCAGAGTGACTTTTAAGAAGATTCCATAAAGCAAACAATGCTTCTTACAGAACCAAAATTGTTTTTGTTTCTTTATCGGTAAATAATAGGAAAAGGAAAAAAAGAATAGTAATTAAACATGTTCAGTTCGGTTATTTTGAAGGCAAATCACATTGAACAAGATGTGATAAAAATCTCACAACTTACGTTTTATACGATGTGATTTTACTTTCGGAAACCCTATTTTTTTTATATCTACGTATTTTATTACTTTAGCGTGAATGTGAACCGACGAACTATTACTCAAGTGTTGGACAAATTCTATGTAGATGCAAACGGATAGCCGTAAAACTTTATAGTTCAGTGAAATATTTAAATAACCAATTTGAATGTTAAATCTATGTTGCGCATTTTTGGTTACACTTTGATTTAACATAGCCATTTATATAAATACAATTCGTCTGTATGGAGTTTTATTTTTTCGTATTCTCGTCTAGGGTAAGTACAGCCGAGTGCACTGAAAATGTGACGATAGTTGTGAGGCTGTGTAAGTCAGGCTGACGAGGGAGGTTCTCACAGCAGGTTAGAATTTGGAAGGGAAAATAGCCAACCAAAAATTGTACTTTACCCCTATCCGTTCTCTTCCCTTTAAGATGAATAAAGCGTGATTCACACAAGAAGGGATATTTTTCAGTGCACTCGACTGTACGTAATAGAATAGAAGCTAAAAATTTATAAAGTCTCTTATCCATTTAGGATGACTGTACGGTTAATAATACCCTTTTCAAAGCCAGTCTCATTGCCTATTATGAATATTAGTGAAATTTTCGGTGAATTAAAACTGTTCTAAACATATAAAATATGAAATTAATGTAGCCCCCATCTGTCTTGTCGTTGGAATCATTTTGGTGTGAATAAAATTCGAAGTTGGATTAAAATATGAAGTAACCGTCATCGTCACTGCTGCTGCGTACATTTTGTAGGACTAGAATGTTGAACGAGTGGAAAACCAGCAAAACGATAGGCAGGCAAGCATAGGCAAGCCAGAGTGAAACACACACATGCAGGATTCGGATCGATAGCCTGGGCTTGGAGCCGCCCTGACGTCCTGCTGTGCTGATCACCACCACCACCACCACCATCACGGGAAATATGACACGACCATCGAAAAAGACCTCTAGAGATTAATCGATGCATTTCATTATCACTAAACAAAACTAAAGAATCCCAACAACTACATTCTAGAATGTCTTAAGGAATCACACGTTTTTAATATTTAACAAACTAGAAAGAAAACCGAAATAAAAAAGAAGATTAAAACCAGATTGACTTGTTTCCATAAATTAATTAATTTAGTTTCATTTAAAAAAAATTGACTCACCGATAGCATTATAGATAAGATAACAAAAAAAACTAAAATAGAAAGTCACCAGAGGAAAACTTTTCTGTACCTGTAACAGAAGAGGAAAACATCTAAAATTAGAAACACGATATTAAAATTTAATTACATGAATAACTACTAAGGCTTCCACTTTATAATAGGAAGGTGGTTGTGAAATATTAATTAAAACATGCACATAATCCTTTCTGGTTGCTTGTTGAATGAATGTTGAATGATTTCTTCATTACTGTCATACTGATTAAGTTTGATGGGTTTCGAAATAGGGCGACAGACAACAGTTGGTAAGCATTCTCTAGATGGAACCCACATCAGAGCAACGACAAGAAAATCCTATCAAGTTATAAGCATTGTACAATAAAAAGGTAGTGCTCTTCTTGTTCTTTTGCTTCTAATTCGGCTTATCAATTGTAAGTCAATTTACACGGCAACAATAATATTTTTTATCCAATACCGTTGTATAAAGAGGCTACAATACACTAGTGTGTTATATTCATAGAACACTAGTGTGTTATAGAAATTTGCATCCCTATTGGTCGTGATGTCAATATTATAGATATGGTGTACTAACGCGCATGATTTTGTATAAATACGGTATAGTGAAAGTGATTAAATGGTAACTTACCATCCCAACTAAAAATCAAGCTTTCATTGTTCTAATATTTTACTTGTCAAATAAATTTATTTGAAATTACAAATACTTTTCAAAATTATTTAAAATGGTCTTGTGTTCGGTGTTGTATAAAATTTTGTATACAATTCTTGCGTTAAAGGGCAAATAAGACTAGACTCGGTTCACGCCTCATGGATAAACGTTTTCTCTCGCGCTTTATTTGTCCTCTAACGCACTTGTTTTATAAATAACTATTATGGAGCTTATCGACGTGGAATAAATAATATTTAACCACCACTAGTAAATAAATAATAAAACTTGCAATATATGTGCACATATAAAATTCATGACGGTGCATTATTATCCATATTATAGATTCTCGTTGACATTATGATTGTTAAAGTTCTATCAAATTATTTATTTATAAAGCCGACACACAGATTATTATTAAAGTTAATCCTTTCGTTTCCTTTTTTTTGTGTGTACGCGATTCAAACTTTCGCATGTTTGCCTTACATGATTTAATGTTGTTTGTGAATATAGTTGAGAATTTCTTATAGTATGAACGAATGGGACTCGCCTATCTGCGTGTTTATCTCCAATTCTAATTGGTTTACATTTGGAACTGATGGGGAAACAACCATATCTCTGGTTCTATTTTCATAAAATTGTAAACGTAGTTATCGTAACGATCGCAGTAACATGATTTTTTTTCTTCTTTTAAACCTTAAATCTTGTTGGTAACAACTATTATTGCATTATTTTGTAAAATTAGAGATGATCATGGATTGTTTCATGTCATATTGAAACATAACTAGGGGCCATTTCCGGATTCTCTCATGAACATATTCCTTACATTGCAGAAATTGCTCGAAATGGGCTACTATTAATATCAACTAAACATGAAATATACAACGTACTCAATCGATCCTTTTAACTTGTTAAACCGATGAGAAATTGTAAGAATCTTTTGATTAACATTAATGGATAAACTAATTATTTAGCACCGGGATTTGCCCGTATTTGCGTGCAGGTGACGTCGCTGCTCTGATCTATCTTATATGTAAGCGCTCTCCAATCGCACTTATCGACCTCTCAACGTTGTTATACGTTTATTTATTGCGATTGTAACGTAGTTGATGAACTGTGTGAGCGACAAACAATAACCAGGCGGTCTACTGTAGCTGATTTTTGACCATCTCTTGCTAAATTTTCATTTTTGATGAATAACAAACATATAAATGGCGTGCACTGACGGTAATCGCGCGACAATCTAAAATAAATTTACGATTCCGCTTCTAACTAATGTTACTCAGAAATAATTTTCTGAGCAACATTATAGAGACTGAAACTTTGGCCTGCCCTCAGGTGAAACTCTGCAACTGCCAGTAAAACACATTGATTAATTCTAAGTTACATAGAAGTTGTCCAAAGAGACAGGAAATTCCTCAATGTTTCTAAAGCAGGCTTGTATTTCAAGTTTTAGTCGCAAACTATACAGGATTCTGTGTCAATAGATGTTTAACATTATCATTCTAGATTTGTGTAAGCTTTTTAAAATAATAATCGTAGTCCGACTTACAACAAATCCAATTTGTACATGATTTATTCGAGTTGGCGACAATGAACGTGAAAAATCCAATTGGTTTAATTTAGTGAAAAACTAGAATTTTCAATATCTTTACGATGTAACAAATAAAGAAATTCTTTCGTGGAGAAAAAGCCGTTACAAAGATCAATAATCCCTTTTGGTGATAGAAACCACCAAACTAGGGGAGTTATCATCTAGGATTTTTATACGAAACAAAGATGGTGCATGTGTATGTGTATTTGTACGAGGGGATAGAAGAAGCTAAATAAAAATACACTGAATTGGCTGGGATTTGGTGTTCAGTTAATGTTGTGAATAAACTTCCGTTCGACGCGATTGGAATTAATTGGGTCGCACCCTCAAGAGTAGCTTTTTAAGAAGCTGTCAACGTATAAATAGAATAGATGGTCCTTGATACAACGAGACAACACTCTTCTGATCCCAGTTAATTGTCGAAACATCAAAAAAAAAAATCGTTTTTTTCTTGTTAACCATTTTCTAAAGACGTAGACGAATATCGATACAAGAGTTGTGTTTTTCTTCTATCCAAATATGAAATCTTGGTTTTGGATTAAAATGCATTCGACTATAACACATCATTTTCCGAAGACGTCAATTTCAATTTGATTGATTACTGTTAGATGTTAGTGAAGGGGGCGATTAAGGGGTGGTGTGGCTGTCACAAGCTCATTTTTTATGCAAATCTCTCCCCTTTTATTTACATCGCGAAAAATGCAGATAGCTGAATACCATCGAATGTAAACAAACAAAATAACTTTGCAATTTTTAAATTGCAAATTTTCCACCAAAGTGCCACAATTTTATACAATATGAATGTGTTCTTGTCAGCTTACAGTAAGAGAATTTATCGACACATATTCATATCGACTAGAAGGTAATAATGAGACGATTTCTTCTGATTTTTATACCAAACTCATGAAAACTTGATAGGAAGCCGGATCGTTTAAATACACCAAAGTAACCGAACAAACGGTGTCAATAATCGATACAACAATGTTCATTACTGAACAAATATTACTTGTTCTAGTTTAATAACTTTGATAAATTGACGAAACTACAACAAGATTGATCTACCTTCAAAATGGTAGCCAATAGAAAATAATTTCTAATAAATTTGAGTGAGCCTAGCCAAATCAGATTAGATTATTGCCTTGTTTCGTTTGTGTGTAGCGAAAATTTACGATATACAATTTAAAAGAAAGCAAAAATTGAAACCGTGATCATGTTTTCTACAAGATATCTCGTTAACTTTTGTTTGTTTGTAGATAAATTGGGTTGCATTAAGAGTTAACAAGTCGTTATGATGATACGCAGCTGTACAAAGGAATTGTGTTCCATTACTTGCCAAATTGGAACGCCCCGTGATTATACTTGCTAATTTCAACTGTAGATAGATCAATAATAAACCGATACTTTTCAATAAAATTCGTCAATTTAAACATTGCTTTTAATGAAAAAGTAGATTGCCATTGGTTTCTATTGCGTGAGAAAGATTCAAATTTTGGTTGAAAAATTGATAAAGCAGTGGAAATTCGGAATTTTATTATTTAGTAAGAAGACTAGGCACGTGTTTGCCTTCTATTGTCGACGAAAAGTTGTGGAAGTTGATGACATCAAAAAAAAAAAAAATTGGTAAATATACGAAGTAATTCTAGCACCGATAAAGATGATTCATTGGAATCATTAACCGGCAGAAAAAAATAATAGAAAAAGTGAAAATTCCACAATATATCAAAGATAAATTGGTTCATTATTTAGCAAATACAAACCTCTAGTAGAAATTGAAATCCAATCATCAAATATCAATTATTGTTCATTATTCTTTTCGGTTGTATTTCCAAATGTATCAGGAAAAAAATATTACCAATATAAGCCAACAATATCAATTATTTTATGTTTCAATCAGATTTTCCCTTATAAGTCATTTTTTATTGGACTTTTCGCTTTTGAGAGTTTGTCCAGGTTACCACGTACAAATCGTAACCGTCCAAAGAAACCGACAACGACACGCAATCTATCCAATAAACCATCGATCCAGTTTACTGAAATTGGTCGTCTTTTTTGACCTTTTCTAGCCTAAAGCGTATCGGCTCTTTATAGTCAAGTGTTTCTTTTCGTTGCTTGTAAATTTTTAACAAAGTTTTGTCGGAATTACTCGATACAGTTGTGATTTTATCGTAGATTAGATAAAGACGAAACTCGACCAAAAAAAAAAAAAAGAAAATACCTACAGTGAATTGCTCGAAAAACGGAACTTTAACAAATGAGAACCGAATTGATTTTGTTGGTCAGTCATTTGTCTCTGTGATGTCGACACTAGCTGATTAACTAGCCAAGTCAATGGCACCAGTTCGATTGGTAAAGTTTCCAACGAATACAAAATAAAACTTTTCAAGTGGATCTATCTGAGAGACGGAACGACGTTGAAAAAAAAACGAAGAATCTATATTATAAAAGTAAGGAAAATCAGGCGTATTATTAGCAAATTCAAACAATGTCGATTTGAGACATCCTATCTACCTAAAATATGTTTTCAGTAAAGTGCTCTCATTCGTATATACGCGTGCTGAAAGTCAATTCTGAAACGTAATGGAAGGTTTTCCAGTGAGACCAAAAAAAAAATGACGATGAAAATCTCGAATCTTTCTCCTATGACATATTGATTCAGTAAGTTGAAGAATGCAAATCACGCCAACTTTGCTGTTGATTATATTACAAAGTGTTGAGATGATTTTAGGGCGCTGTTTATCGAAAATCAGGTAATTGTTGGGTGACATAAACCGCAGACGAACGTATCAAACCACTCAATTCACTCATAATGTCCTTTATCTACAAGTTCAATATTCCTCTCTATATTCCAACAGTACGTAAATTGTATAGACATGATCAATATTTAGAAACGATTGAGCCTTTGAAACTAATTTGCTCGTTAATCGATGGGTATTTTCGAATTTAATATCCACAAGTGGTGTGGCACTACTGACAGTTGGAATTTAGAGTTTGTGTCACATGTGTGTTTGTGTGGTGGTTTCATCCAATTAGAAATTTCTATATTGATTAACTTGGAAAATACGGAAAAACTTTGACTGATTAAATCGAAACGGCTCTAGACAATTGATCAATCGATCACTATACTACAAACATTTAATAATAAAACTTTACAATAAAACTAAATTAAATTAGATTAAAAGATTACAACTGAGTGGTGAGTGTTTGCTTGAATCTTATACGATTGTGTTGTTGCGGTGAGATTTTTCTATGTAAGGAAAACACATTGCAGTGGAAAATCGTATCAAATTCTTGTTTCCTTTAGCCAATGGAAAGGAGCAATTTCCTGTAATTCAACGTGGAAAACGTGTGCTGTAAAAGGAGCAACTAGACTATCGAAACACTTTCTTAAGAGTTCCTTATAAAAGCAGCCTTAATAAAGGGTTGTCAGTGTTACATTCTATAATTACAAAGTGTAGCAAATTTTTAACTATTTCTAGTTTCTTAGGTGCTCCTCTTTCCTGTTTCGTTTCCATTATATTTAAGTGCTATTGAAAATAGGCTACTGAACAAAGTAATTTAATTTTCTTTGTCTGTTCGTTGTTTTTCCCCCTATTCGTGTATAGTTGGCAAATAGTAGAAAATTCTTGCACGACTGCATTTTCATGTTATATTATTCAGTTCAGTTTTTAAAGTAGCTATTATGAAGAAACATCTGTCTGAAATTTTACTTTAAAATGTACCTACATACACATAAAACAGAAATTGTATTGTTTATAAAAATAATTGGCTTCATTGAACTACAGGAATTTTAAAATTTACCACAAATTGTTCCCACAAAAGGAATATCAATGCAAATTTCACTTTTACAACAGTCACTCTTTTCTCTTTTTGTTCGTCTAAAATCGATTATTATTGAAACTCTTGATGTCTTTGTAGTAACTGCTATCAAAAAGAAAGATTGCACGTTTCTTCAAATAATCCTGAAAAGTTAAAGAGCCCCGCATACAACGCAGACTTACGATTGCTTGTTATAACGATGTATTAAGCCATTTTGGCTATGTTTAAAGTATTCCGCTTAACGAATCGGTTTTTTTTGTAAAGAATAAGAAATTTTGTAAGTTTTTCAACTGAATCTACATATAGTGCTTGTTTATAATCATTGAGTAGTATTCTGTAAAATTTTAGTTCACACTGATTGTCACAGTCTTTCAACTATTCATTTTGAAAATTTCCACTGAACGCTTTTATTTAGAAAGGCGAGCTTGAAAATGGCAAAGTTTCAGTTTTCTTATTGTAATTAGAGTTGAGATCTTTTATTTCCTACCAATTCGATTCTTATTGGTGAAACGGGTAAGGGTATAATTTGTACTAGACGTCGATATTTTGAATCATCTTCTATACGTGACATCGACTGAAAACTGGAGATTTTTCTAATTTAATTTAGTAATTAAAGCGAAAGAGGAATAAATGTTTATATACACATAAACACACATAGAAAAAACAAATTTCTTCAATTTTAGTCTGTTAACAGTAATAATTAAAATACGAGAAAAAAAGCATTAATTATTTTGTTTCTGTTCTTTCATTTGTTTGGTGAATTAATGATGTAATTAAAATTTAATTATAAAGCACGCCACGAAAACTGTATTTATCGATTTTTCTTCCTATTTAGTGAGACATTACAGACAGTTTTCTATAAAAGGATACAATTAGGTCATTGTTAGACTTGTTCTTGTAGATAGAAAATACAACTAAACCTTTGATCTGAAAAGGGCCCTTGACAACACTCTTTTCAAAGGTTTTACTAAAAGGTTCTGTACAAATTGAATTAGATTCACATTGATAGCTAGTTATTAAACACAATGGCGAAATTAAAGTAAAGCAAAACGAAAAAGAGACGATGAAAAACTGATTTAAAACTTATCGATCATATCATACACACACATACACACATTTAGTCAATGTAAATCAATTAATATTCAAACTTGTAAGTGGATTATCTATAATAAACTCAATTATTGAAGGGAATTTCGAACTTATTAGTGAATTTTATTAATTATCTAAGGTATTCAATTATATTTTATATCAACAATAGAATGTCAATATTTGAAAGTACAAAATTAGTTGTTGTTTGTACAATTCTCAATTGTAGTTGTAAACAAGAATAAAAATCAAATGCTACAAGAATACTTGCGTTTACCTTTCAGATTGTTTGTGTTCAACTTTTTAGAAAGAATACGACAACAAAACGGAGAGTTAAATCGAATTAATAGGTGTGCCTTCTTGTTTGTTTTGTTGACGATGTAAACGTAATGCAGCCCAATTCCAAATAAGCCTTAAAGTTTCATAATACACCGACAAATTATTGTAAATATTATTGTTTGTTAACAATAAATTGATTCTTTAGACGGATTTGTTCGATCGTTGATTTCAAGTAATTATTGTATTGTTAATTTAGGATTAGTTATCTGATAACAAAGCAGTGAAATGGTCCATCCAGTTGACGATAGTTTGTCTCACGTCGTTGAGTTCATTGCCACGTCATCAATATATCATGCTTAGCTTACTGTATTGTGTGGTAGGTAGGTATATTCATTTCACCTGTCAAGGCTGTTTTATTCGTTTCCAAATAAAATTTATCACTATATTTCTGGTTTACCTATATATACGATAATTTGGAATAAAATGAAACAATAGCTGTTGTGGGACAACATACAAATTTGATCGAGTTTTTATCAATATAACGAATCAACATAGCATATCAATCTTGTGTTGTTGCATCACAGAGAATAATATTGGCAAACAATGGAACAATAATATTGTCGAAATTGGTGCATCGTAAACTACCACTAGAAAGCTGTATTGTTTGGGTAAAAGTTTGAAAATTTTGTCCAGTAATTCATGTTGTGTGTTGGAAAATCTACCGAAAAAATTGTACGATTCAATAAATAAAAGCTTAAACGGCGCATTTTTCGTAGAATCTTCCATTGTATGACCAATGTTTCAATGTAAATCTGATATTGTGTCCAGTAATTTATAACTTACCATCCTCCAAAATAATTACGCCGAAAATTTCGATAATAACGGGGGGGGGGGCGATTCAAGTGAAAAATCATGTCAACTGAATTGAATCTTATCGTCAAGTTCTTTTAATTCAATTTAAAATTCATTTGGATGATGGCAACGGCCGAAAAAGAACCATCTTAAATCCATAATAAGCAAGCAAAGTTTATCTTGACGGCAATAGAAGGAAGAGAAGAAAAAAAAACCTGTTAACGTTGACACTTTTCCGTTGTAGGGGACACGAAAGAAAAACGACAGCTGGGTGACTTTCTCTCGTCATTGGGAAATAAAAAATAAAAAACACACAAAAGCCCAATTTAACTGATTGACCATAATCTGAGAATACATCGATCAAAGTCACAGTATTCAGACGAAGAGCTGACGATCATACCAACAGATAATAGTCGAGTCCTGTTGACAGGAAATAAACGGTTGTCTGATGGAATAATATTTAATATCATCTTTTTAATGATTATCTGAAGAAGATTTGCAGAAATATCTCCATTAAACTCGACAGTATTGGGAGCAAGGTGAAATAGAGCTGTAACCAAGTCACCAGTAGGAGTAAAATTTTCGAGGGAAAAAGAAATACAGTCTTTCGCTCCAATCACCTTTACAAACTGTGTGAGCAATAACAAATAACAGCGAGTGTTATTAAAAAATGTGAGGTGTTTTAAATATCAACCCCGAAACATTTCAATCTGTGGAAAGTCACTTTCTACTTATTAAACGGAAGATTGTCATTTAAAATTTCAATATTTCAAAACAATGTCAGCTAAAATGCGAACTTCGCTATAATTTATAAAACGTTTTCTTTTTTCCTTATAGTGGCTCATTTTTTTGCTTTACACTTATCGCCTGTTAGTAGAAGACTAATCGCACTTGTCTCAATTCAATTGTAGTTAGAAAAAAATTAGTTTTTATAGGAAATTTGTAAGCACATTAACAATTATTGAAGATCAACACGTGTATCGGGATATACGTTTCTCTACATCAAACGGGGTGGCAATACAGGGTTGTTGCTGTAAATATGCTAAATTTGTATGAAACCCTTAGGATTTTTAGGGCGGTGTCTGGATAACATTTTAGCAAAATTAGAACTTCCTAGCTCATTGGAAAGTTGATCAAAAACGATCGTTTTGGACAATGTCGGAATTTTCAAAAACGAGTAAAGTAAGCGAAACGACTAACATGCAACTCGTAGATCCTTCCAACAGTAGTGGTTTTTCCAGAATAAAATGGAGAAAAACCATAGAATCAATCCTTGAATCATTCTAAGACGTTTTGCGTGCTTTGCTCGTTTTAATAGGAGTTTCATACGAATTTGGTATATTTACAGCAGCAACCCTGTATTTGTAAAAAGATTCGTTCAAGTAAAATAAAATTCACCCATTTACGATTAGTTTGTTAAACACCGGCCTCTAGGGTGGTAGATGCCCTCCCTTGAGTACATGCTTAGAAACCTCACATTTTGGGATAGAATTAAGGATTTTCGAGGGTGTCCATTGAGATTTTTGTGCGTATACGACGATAAAAATGGGAAATCTTAATGAACTGTGGTATAGTTCATTAGATTGTAGACTGTAACGGGCGAATCCTGCACGTTCACATTATTATTGTAGGCTTTCATGCTCTAACAAGGTAAGCTCTTCCTCATCATATTTAATATGATTACTAGCATTATTGTGGGGGTCAAAATAAACAACGAGATACGATGCGCCAGAGCTATTGCACGCAACATCACTGTATAAAATAAGTAAAATTAATTAAATACTCTCCCACAAAATCATAATGAGCTTCATTTTTTTTATATTATGTCCCTATTATAAAAATAAACTCGAATATTACTAACAATTTTATCACGTTTAAAGTAGCTTAATTAGTGTAATTATACTTTCTGTTAGTTTCGGTAGCTCATTAAGAACTTGATCAACACTTTGTATCTGTCAAAGTGTGATGTATTGAATTACTTACAATTAGATTAAAGTTCTTGTATTTGATTAGTTTCATCTATTTGCTTGTCTCAAACTGTTTCACCAACATATATTGGCAATTTTAAACTGTAACTCTAATCAATATTAGAGATTCAACATTTCAAAGTACACTCTTGTCTTAATAACAATTAATTATACCCTGAAATATATCTACACAACCATTAATTTCGATTGTAGTAGTAGATAGGGTTGGACATGTCGAATACAGGATAGAACTACAAGTTATCGAAATTGACTAATTACTCATCTAGTTCGCATACTATTTGCCATACCATCATCTATATTCACACTTATTATAATAGATAGTGATTCGTTTTGTTGGATAATATAAGAAGGTCTGCGATGAGAGCTGGATTATCGGTGGAGTTTCGCACAAAACCCATTATTGGTACAACACTTGACGTACAAACATTTGAACTTATCAAAATCACAATTTTAGCAAATATCGCATGATTCACTTTGTTGTTGATCAGTTTGTTGGTAATTTTCGACGACCTTTCTCTGTTCACGATCGATTATCTGTTCGGCTTAAAGCAATGCTTCGATAAGATCCAATTATCAGCAAAGCATAGTTAGGAAACAATATTTAAGGTTTCATCTAGGGAATTTGTTATTTTCTATTCTAAGTCTAAACAAAATTTTAGTATGTACAAAGTTTGTTAACGTTAATTCTACTACATATATTGATTTTGTAATAAAACTTCTTTATCCCTTCAAGTGTACGTATTTAATACCGATTATAAACAATTACAACTTGTCATTTATTAAATGTGCATTAGTTGAAAATAATTGAAGTTTGAAGTATTGTCGATTCTCTAATTTCCAATAGTATCATAGTTAAATTAATAATTGAAGCATTTATATTGATGCTGATTATGAATTATTAATGAACAATACAAATTTATAAATTGGTGTAAATGAAAATGTTGCTATAAATATATTGTTTACAACACTTTAATATTAAAATTGAATGCTTTGTTTACCATTTTCATTATTTAAAAAATAAAACACTTTCAACAGGTTACTTGTTGAATAAATACCGAAATTTTCCAGATTTATATTAAACGATTCTCATGAATTTGTGCTTGTGACAGAATGTACAAGAAACACTTCATATACATACATACATACAGATATATGTTGTCCTGTTGCACCAATTTCTATATGATATTCGCTTAATACACGTGCTCTACTTATACAACTCTAATTCAACAAAGTTCTGTTGTCATCTTTCATTTACAACTATCATTGTGTTAGAATTCATATACATCTCCTGTGGCCTCAACTTGGCACAATAGTTTGGACATCATTGCCAAAACATTGCTAGTTCTTGTTGTATTTGCATTTTCCACTATCTATATAGAGATTACACGTATAAGCGACCCTTTTGACTATACAAGGAATTATGTCAAATTAAGCTCAGGATCTTTCTTACTCTCTCTCTCTCTCAATAACTTATCATGTAACCGCACGGATGAGTATGCAAAACTTTAATATTCCCATCTTTATCGTTATTTATTGTAGATACGCGTTCGTTATGAATTTAACAGTATCTTTGAGCAAGTTTCAACTGTCATTATTAGAATCACTTTGTTACGCATATTTTCTACCAATGATTTAAATTTTCGTGCACTGAACTAATCTTATTGGATTTGTGTTAAGGGGATTCGCGAGTTTGGTTTTAAAATGGTACAATTACATGGAGATTACATAAGCGAACTCTTGGGTCGTGTAATTTGTAAACGGTAAGAAGTATTGAACTCCAAAATACCTCAATCGATCACAAATTTTATTCTTCATTGGGGGACGTTTGACTTGAGTGGAAAACTGATTGGATTTTCCAAATATCATGATTTTTCACCTAAAAAATTAGTGTTAAGCAAGTCCGCACAGCTTCTTGTATAGTGAAAATAATTTAATAAAATTTGCATGAATAAATAGAGAAAAGTCAATTGTATTGGGGGACGAGCTTAAAATTTCAATTTTCTCTTTCATTTCTAAAAATATTGCATTTAAAGTGGCATGTCAAAAAAATTCAATAAAACTCATTATCTTTTAATTTTAAAGATAAAAGATCGTACAGCAGCTTATTTAAAAGCTTATTTTTCTTTTAATTTTTGTTCAATAACTTTTTGGATTTTCAAAAATTATTTTTTTGGGGCTCCATATGCCCTTTGCACATGAATAAGCTTTCAAATAAGCTGCTGTACGTTTTTTTGCCTTTAAAATTGTAGATAGTACGTTGTATTGAATTTTTTTGACATGCTCCAACATTTTTCTCTGCACTTTAGAATTTAGTGAAAATTTTCCAAAATGGAAAAGTCTGTCGGGTACACGGTGAAATGCCCAATTCAATGCTGGTCACGGCGTTTGAATATCTCAGAAAATAACCGAGAAATCGATGATTAAAAATTGTCACTTTTTCAGACAATAAAACGAGGTCCGCTTCCAAATAGCCTTAATATTAAAACAGAACCCATACTTTTCTATGGTTTATAATCTATAATAAAGATATCGGTGGTACAGCTGGTGAATTTCATCAGGCGCGAATACAACCAAGGGAAAAAAGCTGGCTATAATCTACGTGACTATAGAATCGACACGAAGTCTCAAGTTGTGTTTCTAGCCCAATAATGAATTTAGACAGAAAAACAACAGGATTATAAGTTTAGTTTTCGATAATTTGTTACAAATACAATTATTATTACAAATAATATTATTATAAGAAAAGCTAATAAAAAGATAATCTACGGATAATTTTCTTAAATTAAAATCATTCATTTAGAACTGTCGTCGAGTAATTTCCGTGATTGTTGACCTAGCTTCCTCTCCGTGTCTCATACGCCTTTTAACGTCAACTTAATTAAGTCTGCATTCTGAATATTATCGACTGTCTAATTCGGTACTCTTGTATACAGGGTGATTCAAGAGGATGGGCTATTAAAAATATAAGAAGCTCTAGTTATTGGAAGTTGATGTAGTTTGGTATGTAGCCATTATATTCCCTGAATTTTCTCTAGAAATTATTTTCGTTGTTCTAGCTACCCTCCTTATATGGGGTAGTGCACCCTACCCTCTTAATTTAAATGGAATGGTATATTTTTTATTACATTTTTGAATTCTTCAGTTAAAACGAAGGGGACTTTAATAACATGACCCATGGTCTATCGCTGAAAGTCTTTCAGATATTTCAGCTTTTAGTTCAGTTTTAAAATTTGCAGTGTTTAATTGAAAAATTCATATTTTTGAAGCTATAGCATTTGAAATGTTAAAACTTGGAACCTAAGTAGTAAAAATAATGTTCTTTTTGCCAATTTAAACAGAATTCAATTACCTTTCAGCGTTTAGCTGAAATAAGTTTTCCTTTCAGGCGATTTTCAAACTATAATATCTTGCTTATTTTAAATGGAACACCGTATTTTTTATTATATGGTTAGATAGAGAAAAAAATTCTATATCAACCTGTATTAACTTTCCCTATACCTATCTTTGATAATTTTTCAGTTATTCAAAATTTTCAGTTTCGTCCAATCACCTCCCTTGAAACGAATTCAATTATAACGAAATGCATAGAAGGCTTAGAAAAAAAATCAGAACATCACAAATGACGTTAATATTAAATATTTTACAT
The DNA here is from genome assembly GCA_039776855.1 of Mylabris sibirica. Lineage (NCBI taxonomy): Eukaryota > Metazoa > Arthropoda > Insecta > Coleoptera > Meloidae > Mylabris > Mylabris sibirica. The sequence continues at coordinate 9,319,473 of CM077839.1, read as the reverse complement.
GTTTTTTTATAACTTTTAAGATATTCCACATGCATAAAAAACAAATCCAATTACAATTGATTTAATTAATTATGAATTTCTTCCATTTTCCTTTCTTGAGATATTTTAAAATTAATCAATTAATTTCATCTTAATTGTGACAATTGAATTGAAAGTTGTTTTGCTAAGCCTTCTATGTTTTATATTCTTTTTCAAGAGAGAAAATTAAATGAAATTGAAAATGTTGAATAACTGAAAAACTATCAAAGATAGATATAGGAAATGCTAATACAGTTCGATGCAAAATAATTTTCTCTATCTAATCATAAAAAGAAAAATATGGTGTTCTATTTAAAATAAGCAAGATATTGTACTTTGAAAATTGCCTGAAAAAAAATTTATTTCAGCTAAACTTTGAAAGAAAATCAAATTCTGTTTAAGTTGGGTGAAAGTACATCATCTTAACAACATAATTTTCAAGTTTCAACATTTCAAATTCTATAGCTTCAAAAATATGAATTTTTCAATTAAACCCTGCAAATTTTAAAACTGAACTAAGAGCTGAAATATCTGAAAAACTTTCAGTCCTAGACAATAGGTCATATTATTAAAGTCCCCTTCGATTTTATCAAAGAATTCAAAAATGTGATAAAAAATATGCCATTCCATTTAAAATAAGAGAGTAGGGTGCCCTACCCCATATAAGGAGGGTAGCTAGAACAACGAAAATAATTTCTAGAGAAAATTCAGGGGACTTAACGGCTATATACCAAATTTCATCAAGTTCCAATAACTAGAACTTCTTATACTTTTAATGGTCCATCCGCTTGAATCACCCTGTATAATAAACGTTATATGAAATTCACATCAAACATCATCGTCTTTAATAATTGCGTGAATTATAACATCTTAATTTTACTATTCACAAAACCACAAAACACGCATTATTTATACCACGTGTCCGCTCTAAATATGGACAATTTTAACGAAACTCCTAGTAGTTGGTGGGCAATTCGAATAATACTTTGAGAATTTGTAGGGTGGACCCCAGAGAACATTTTAACAAAATTAGAACCACGTAGCTCGTTTCTAAGTTGGTCAAAAAATGATCGTTTTGGACAATATCGCAATTTTTAAAAACGAACTAAACATGCAAAACGACAAAGAATGACTCGGAGTCCTTCCCAACATTGATTTTTTTGTTTTTCTCCATTGTATTCCAGAGAAAATACAAAATATTTCCAGGTTAAAATTGAGAAAAACGGAAAAAAACAATTTTAGAAGAATCCTAGAGTTAGTCTAAGTCGATTTACGTGTTTAACTCGTTTTTGAAAATCGCCGCATCGTCAGAAACAAGCGTTTTTCGACTAACTTCCAAATGAGCTACGAGGTTCTAATTTCGATGAAATGTTCTCTGGGGTCCACCCTACAAATTCTCAAAGTATTATTCGAATCGCCCACCAACTACTATTAGTTTCGTTCAAATTGTCCATATTTAGAGCGGACATTCGGTATTTACACTAAATTGTGTAAAATATGAGTACCTATGTTGGTATTTAAATTATATATACTTGGGCTAGGACAAGTTTCGTAATTATATACGATATGTTACATTGGTGGTGAATTATAGGGACACGAATAATGTTTTCGAGTAATTTAGTTTAATTGCTGAAGATTATCAAGGGTCGCTGCAAAGCATCTGTTAAGTTGATCTTGTTCAACATTTTTTAAATTTAAATCTTGATATTTCAATATATTTTTTTTTTTGGTAGAATCCTACAAAATTGAATGTGCTGTTCAAATTCAATCGAAAACCGGCTTGTTGTCGACATCTAACCCACCCGAATAAATTGAATGTTTATTAACTTGGTTTCTACGTGGCCAACGCAAGCCATCATCCATTACGATTTTGGTAGTCTCATCTTTAAATTTCTATACTATACCGAATATGCCAACAGTATATCATTTATATTAAAATATATGATGTAGCTGAAACGAGTTTCCAAAACTAACGAGATACCAGATAAGACCGCATTGTGTTACATTAAAGTTATTTCCTTATTTGACTTGAATAAAAGAACAAATTGGTATTGGTTTAGTAGCCTATTTGGACGCTTTCATTAACCGTATATTTATGGTTTAGGCTGTTTGAATTTTGGTTGTCGAATTCACCAACTGACGTCATTCCTAAAGGCGTCTATTTCAATGTTTGGAACACACAAGGGATTAGTTTGTATTTTGAAACTTGCGGCCTGAGATTAACATCCCGTGTACTATTATCGTTAGTTTACGTACTTTACTCTTGGCCTCTCTGTTCCGTTTAGTTTACTTAAAGCCGATGGGGTGCTGTTCGTTTTATGGTCAAGTACGGTTCAACGGTTTAAATTGATCGTTTGTTGACTGAAATTAGTCAAACAACAATTATAAAAACCATTACAAATCCTGGCGATTTTATAGAATTGAAAAATCACTCTCACAATTAGATCTATACTTCAATAAACTAGGGTTTTGTAATAAATTTGTATCAACTCCATATCTAGACATTTACAGCGAAAAGATTAAACCAATTTTCCAATGTTGGTACGTTTACGAAAAACTTTGCTTATAGCCTGCGTGTTTCCACAATATCCGCCCACACACACACACATACATATATTGGGAATATCTAAAGCTCAAACTTTGCTATTACTTATCAAGTTTTATACTTTCCGTATTAGAATGGTGCAAGTTTCTTATAAAGGCCACCCCTATACAAAACGATAACTGAATTCTTTTTATACAACTTTGGTCAAATCGGAAACTTTTCTAATGTTCGCAATATTGTACATGTATTCGATTCGGTCAATATGAGTGAAATTCGAATCTTGAAATTAACTCTTTAATCATGAATTTTGCAATCGTAACGGTTAGTGAAACACATGAGAAATGGTTGATTGGAAATGTCATGTCACACCAACTATCCTCAATCACAATTATCACTTTGGTCCCATCTACAAAACGGGTTGAATGCTTTCGAAAGCTCTACTACTACACACCCCCATCAACCAACCCTCTGTCGTATGAATTGTTCCAATCAATGTGAATGTTGGACGTGGCTTTTTGTGTTAGCCCTACTACTACTATTACGACTACTACTACTGCTGGTACTAATTGAGATAGAGCCCTGTCGCATAAATTCGTTAACGGTGTAAATCCTGGTGAAATTGGGAACGAGATATTTCGAATGAAATTCTACAAATACAACTTAAATTACAGATTGTTTCTGTGTTTTTTTCTTCTCGTATATTTTAGTAATTCAGATAAATCAAATTCTTATAGATCTAATCTTTAGAGAATAGATAGAAGGAAAAATAACCAAATTGATCTGTTTTTAACTAGATAGCTTTTAGATTGATGATCAAAGTTTTCGGTATTCTTCATGTAGAAACGGCGTTTATTGGTAGTTGTTTAAAACAATGTCGCTAAAATTTGTAAACAACCATTATATCAAGAGAAATCACGATTAATCAGCTGTTAATTGCGCTATGCTTATCAAAATATTTGCGATAGTTTAATATTTGCAAATTTCAATGGTGGTTTATATTGTGTGTTCGCACAAATTCAATCATGTTGAAAGTGAAAATTGTAGCTAATAAAAGACACAACATTTTTGTTGTTTTGTATACATGTTTTTCTCTCTTTCGTGTAATTCAGGTTGATTGCAAAGTTTTCTAAAAGTGTTTCCTCCATGTCCTTTATATCGCCTTATTGTTGATGAATAGTGACGGATCTAAAGAACAGATGGACGCATGACAGCCCACACACAATGCCTATACGATGACAATGTGTATATATACTCCCACAGGCTCTCGTCTATTGTTGAAAGATTAATTACGATATCATGCTGTTTTCTTTAAAATATTTGCGACACTTGTGTGTTACTACTAACAATGTTTGAGTGATGTTTATAACTCTAGTCGTATTCACTAAATCAACCGCATTTACGCAAAATTTGTTACAAATTGATAAACTGTTTGTTGTCTTTCACAATACTGTAAAGCTCTAGTTTTGAGTTAAGCTCTCAAATTTGAATTATTAGAAAGTTGGAAGGTATGTAAGCAGTCGAGTTGGAATAAAAAAAAAACGCAACAATTTTGAATTATCGCACAGAGCTTCTACAATTTATCATCTTGAACTGGGAAAATTTACAAATTTACATCACTACTACTATACACGACAAGATGTTGAATGTTCCTTTGTTTGAAAATGTAGGGTGTGGTAAATATTTACTTGGTTTGAGAGATCGGCCATGTCGCGATCTCTCGAATTTATCACGAACAAAACTGTTGGTAGTAAAACTGCAGAATGCTAGCGGCTATTTGTGTCGGATTACTAAAGCATCATTGTGGTCTATTTGCTGCCAGATCTTCTCAACGGTCGTTCTCTTCGATGTACATTTATACGTCTATTCTTGTCGGTTTTCTCATTGTCTGGACGTTCCTAAAGTATCGTTATAGAAACTCAATTTTCTACGATATGATAAAATTGCTTTCGACATGAAGAAATTTGAATCGATTCTTATTCTATAACGAATCTTTCAATTTTTTTTGCAAAGCTACCAAATATGATGTTTATATATATATATATAGTTTTTATTGTTTGTTAATTGAATTTGACTTGATTAGTGGAACAACTAGGTTTTATTCTTGTGGTTATTGGTGAACCGGCAAATGTTTGAAACTCACAGTTGGAAATCGATTGGAGTTGTCAGACGAGTCACTTCATCACCAACAAACACACTTGATATTTCCTATCAGAGAATAAAATGCCGATAGAAAATGTAATAAAAATGAAAGAAAAATCAAAGTGCAATCTTGTTGAACGCGTCAATTTTTCTACCTCAATGAAACATTAAACGGATATCAAGCGTGAAATATGTAACATGAATTGGTTAATGATCCCATATGGTGTATATTAGAAGATTTCCAATTATTGTTATTCTATTCAGTTTTTAGTACAACATTGTCAATTCGCGTCTAATTGCAACCTTCGTCTCTTGCTACAACAATAAAAACTTTGTCTAAAGTTGTACGTTGATTGGATTCGTGCCCACGGCTGTATATTTCTCTTCGTGTAAACTCCCCTGTCTCTTATTGTAACTTTCAAATTCATATTCCCTTAGTCAAACTCATCATTTATTTCCTTTACTCCACCATTCTTGTTGATTGAAAAACCATCGAAAATTGTTCTGATAATCAATTTACTTTAGTTAAAAATTCGTTTGTATTGAACATAGAAAAAATCTGATGCACTAAAAATAACCCAACATATTTCATACATATTTATGGTTGACGATAAATGGAATACGTCACCCTCAAATTGTGTCTATCTGGATAAACTCGCGAAATACTCGAACCAAGTTTTGATTAATACCTTGCTCTATGGTGTAGAGCAGTTGGGTGTCGTCGTGAAAACGTAAATGACGAACCATTACTCCACATCAATCCCAAATTACTTTTCACTCCCTCCCAATGGTAGGCACTGGAGCGTGAACGGTTCCAGCATTTGTCTATTTGTGGCAGTTTTTAAATTTTCCGCTACAAAGGCTCTGTAGTGGAAGATAAATATCGGAGAGGAAAAAAAGAGGCAGATCTAAGCCTTGTTAACAAATAAAGATATATCCGTCTATACGAGTTAAGTAAATTGGAATTCTCGTATTTTATAAAGATTGAATTTAACAAATTTACAGTCGGATACATTGTAACATCTTAAATCATAAGTTGATTGCGGGCCGTTGATTTTCTTGTGGCTATACACAAGAAAGGTTGTCATTTCGAAAAATGAATGATAATTTACAGAAATTCATCAGTTTCCAGTCAAATAAACGCCCAACTCTCATCGATATCAATAACAAACATTCTTGAATATACTTTCCCATCAAAAATACATTAACAAGATTAAAGTTTATCATTTATTACCTAATGGAAGTATTCTTCTTCTTCTTCTTTTAATAAAACTTCGCCTTATTTACTCATTCAACTGATTATAGAGATAATATTGTTGTTTCTAGAACGAAGAGATGTCTTTGTAGATATTTGACGTTGATATTTGCATTTCGAATAAATCTTAAAATAAGAAACATTACGGTGGAGTTGATTTCCTGTTTTGGCAAAGTTTACTTGCTGTTAATTTGTACAATTTCTAGATTTGGCACTGAAAAGATCCATCTGAGCCAGAGAGTTCAGTCTGCATCGGTGCATACACTCGGATAAAAGCCGAATTAAACTATCATTATCAAAATTATTTGTAGAAATTTGTTATAAAATTGATATACTCTATTATTTTACAAATATAGAAGAATTGTTTTATTTATTTGACAATTTAGGCTTTCTTCATGGAGTAATTTATTTGATATTGAGCGTTAGTGGAGGTCATCTTGCCTCGCAATTAACTCTCAGGGTTCAGCGAGCACATTGTCTCTGAACTTGTTCGACTGCATTCGTAGCTGTCTTAATCGAGCTTAAAAATTACTGGACTGTAAACAATTAAGTACAACATTGCTGTCTAAATATAAATGATGTCGCGAAATATAACGGCATAGGAATGTTTGTTTTTTTTTCTCTCCTCCCGGATTCTGTTTTCATCTTGGGATGTAGAATACGATAAAATTTAAATCATCTGGATTGTTTTCCAAACAAACACGAGATAAATGTGTGGTTCTGTTCTGTGTGTATCCTTTTTTTTCTCGTTCTTTGGTGGAAATTTTAATATAAACTCTGTAATTTTAGTTGGCTACAAAGACAAAGAAAGCAAGATGAGGCGGTTAGTGTGAAAAAATTTAAAATATGGTTGCACACCTTTTAACTGAAAGTAAGATCATAAATCATACTCAATTTTAAATCCGCCAGTTAGATGGTTGTATATAACTCAAGATGCGAACACATCAATTTCAAAACGAACAGTGTAGCACAAGAATTTCGAATGTGAAATGTTGGAAATACAGAAATGAAATTGTGAGAAATTATCAAAGGAGTATAAGAATCTTTCAAGCAATTTGTTTAATTGAAATATGAAATTTGAACTAATTAGAGTATTGCTACAAATAAACTAATCTCAATAGAAAGCATTCAAACTGACAACTTTTAAGTTACACCACAAATGCGTAAATAGGTCGTACTACAAAGTTAATTAACAACCAAACAAACAATTTCAATTAAATATTTTTAAACATAAATAGTAAGAATTCACACAAATTTATAGCCCTATAATTCGATAAGGGGTTAGAAGGGACGGTTGATTGTATATCATTTCAAAGATCATTTAAAGGCCTTTAAGATCCGTATAATTGGAATTTTGAAAAATAATCTACGTAGTTAAAATTTACCCCTTAATACATATACAGTTCCTATAAGCTGCTTATAAGATAAGTATTTTAAATACAGAAAAATCCTCGGACAGATAACTTTTATTTTTTAATTTTCTATCAGTACAGGAATTTTCATGTACATAGACATGGGGTAGAAAATCGCAAAAAAATATAAAAAATGTCATCATCTGAATCTTCAACAAGGGATGATCTTTTGATAGCTCTAGTGAATCTCTATCAGCTAGTTTTTGAACCACTAAAAAAAAAATACAGCCGTTCCAGAGATATTTGGAAAAAAAATGATTTTTCAGGGGTGATTTCAACCCTCAATATCTCTCTTAAGCTTGAGTATGGCCACGAACGACAAAACATGAATCCCCTGTCTATACAGGGTTATTCACGTCGGACTAAAAGTTCTTATGGCAACTCTTATTATTTGACGAGCGATTGGAAAAATATTTCAAGGATTTATAGAAGGGTTGCTAAAGATAATTTTAGCAAAATTAGAACCTCGTAGCTCATTTGAAAGTTGGTCAAAAACTCAACTAAACACGCAAAAATTTTTCTCATTTTTTTTAGAATAAAATGGAAGTAAACGAAAAAATCAATGTTTGGAGGGGGTCAGAGTCATTCTCAATTATTTTGGGTGTTTACCCCGATTTTGAAAATCGCGACCTTGTCCAAAACGAGCGTTTTTTGACTTACTTCCAAGCGAGCCACGAGGTTCTAATTTTGCTTAAATGTTTTATAGGGACTCTTCTATAAATCCTTGAAATATTTTTCGAGTCGCTCACCAACTAATGGGAGATGCCATAAAAATTTTTAGTGCGTTGTGAACAGCCTTGTACACCAAAAATCACCAAAATCAGGAGTTTTGACCTCTTGTGTTTAACTTCTGAGACCATCTAGTGCATAATTAATAACAACACAAATCTGTTGTGTAATCATCGTAGTTTACCCTCTTTTGTTCAATTTCCACGTTAATAATAAATTCAAAAAAGAACGAAACCGGTAACTGTGCAATTCTCGAATAGACTACAGGAACTACAGATAGTTGACTTGAGCTCTCCAGTAATCATAGACTGAAGAAATGTGACTCTAATCGACGGTAAAGTCATCTAAAGTTTTGTTTTAACTCCCGATTCTCTCGATATTTTCATTGTTAACAGCCCGTATCATTCGAGAATTGTTGATTAAATATAAGCATGGTTTGTTTGTAGTACAAACAATAATAGAAAGAATAAAAACAAGATTACATTTCTGTGACTTTTTGGTTTATTTTACATTTGAAAAATATAAATTTAATTTGTGTGGCGACAAATTGGTCATCTCACCTATCAAACGACTGTTATATATGACCATATGCGAATTTAGAGGCTTTCCAACTAACGTCAGTTCCGTTAATTGATGTTATCTACAACTATAGACTGTTCCGGCGTTATAGAGAGTCCTACCACCTCATCTACAATGCTAATGTTAACGGCTCTATAAATTTGACTAAATGTGCTGCCGTCAACGTACAAACCAGTCTTGTGACTTGGCCATTTCTCTATTTACAAAATTAGTCCTAATCGTCATCTAAAGTAAAATCTTGTTGGCACTACCCTGAATAGATTTTTCTCTTTTGTAAAAAGATTGAACTGACAACATAATTATAACATTGCATGTAACAGACCATCTTTATCATTAAATGGATGTTCGTCATACAAACGGTTGCAAAAACGCATAGGAGATGTTTCTGCAACGATGTATTATTTCCTGAATTTCCTCGTCAGTTGTAGTTTCAGTAGAAATAAAACTGAAGAAAGCAAAGATTCACACTTATACGCACAGGAGCTCCTGTTATTCGGGAATAATCGCAGTTAATCACGATTAATTTGCGCATTTTACACTTGAAATATCAAGGATTTATCAAAGATAAGTGAATTTAATAATCAATTTATTTTCCTATTTCGATCGATAATCTAAATTATAACTGGACGGTTTGTGGTGCATTATTTTGGATTTTCAGTGCAATTTTTCATGGTAACTACTACCATCGTTATGATTATAAAATATTGACACGCAAAGTATGAAACAATTTTCCGGTAAATTTATGGAAAAACGGTGAGAGATTGAATAACGATCGTATTACCTTATGCCATATCAAATATATAAATTGCAACTACCAAAATATTTACACATGGATAACGTTTGTGAACATGTTATAAAGTCATTTATAAATTACCTACAAATCTGTTCTTAATAATAAACAACGTTAAGCGATCGTTTCCAGATGGTAAGTTTACAGTAATAATATTGCTACGAGCAAGGAAATCGACCGAGGCGTCCTCGTACTAATTTCGTTGTGTAAAGTTGGTAACACAGTTTACACATATAAGTTTTGTTTGCTTATATTTGCACTATTGAAAATTTTATTATGACAGACGAACATTGAAAAGTCATTTATTATCTTTAACTGAAAGCTGAAGGTTGAGAATTTTATTCAATTTTGCCTGTTAAAAAGTTTCATAACGATACTAAAAAAGGTTAATATGCGGTCAGTATTATAAGAGGATAATTAAATAAAGTCTATTAAAGGTTGTCTGTGTCAAATAGATCATGTTTCATAATAGTTTTCCAATCGGCGTTTTTTCTTTTAAATTAAATTAATTGTAAAGTTTCAGATTTTCCTTTACATTTTGAACCTCCATGCTTTACCCGTTCTAATTAAGATTCTTAATTGCAAACCAATTTACAGAGACTCGTTTCCCTTATATTTAGGTAACTATCTTTTTTTAAAAGCAAACTAAGTCAAGTTTGTTTTATATTAAGCGGTAAATGTAGCTTGACGAAGCTCAGTTGGTGTTTTTAGTGCTAAATAATAAGTTAAAAGAAAAAGGTATTTTCGTGTAAGTGCCAAAAATATCGCTACATTACTTTTTCGCTAGTTTATCCAAACATATTTTATAGTATTGAAGGATGCCAACAAAATAATGCCATAATTAAGGAGTTTTACAATCGAATTAATATAAATTTCGTTGATGATGATGCCTTTTCTTCTCTCATACACTCGGTTGATTATAAGGGTTTTACGGTTTTTGTAATTATGTAGGTTAAATTCTAAGGACTTCAGTAAATTGTGGGATCGTTTTTCATTAATGAAAGCATTCCCTCTAATAAATATTCATTTGTACTTATTAGGATTCTTTTGTAAATAATACCGTATGCAGAAAACCAGCGAATTATTTTATATAGAACATCTTGAATATGAATCAAATTACGCTATTTCAAATGCATATTTATTTAATAATATTATAAACAAATAAAATTAAATGAATTCGATTTAGTTTTCAATAGGAACTTGTGCAATGTATGAAAACAGTTTACATAGTCTTTCACTTATCTGATTTCTAAACACAATGCACCGGAGCGATACAATTATTGAGTGTTTAAAACAATACCACAAGTTCGATGAGGGCACGTCCGAGGCAACAATCGAAATTGCTACAAGTAATTTCCAAGTGCATGTTGTGAAGGAATTCTATGATTTCGAACAACGGTTTTTAAGATAAGGCACAGAATTTGCGGATTGTACCCTCACTATACAACTATCTTTAATCCTTATCCTTATAAGAAAGAGTGTATATTATATCGAAAATAGGCATCGATAAGTTGATTTACACCAAGGCAAGTTGTAAAGAGTTCCATACAATAAAACTACGTTTTTTATTTTTGTAGTCGTGTATTATTTTTATGATAATTGCACTACTTTACCGTTTTATTAGCACTTAAATGTCGGTTGTAATTAGTATTTTATTGAAGACTTGAGACGTTATTTTTATTCACAATTTTAGAATATATCTACCCTTTTATTTATTGTAAACAAAGTAAAATTTATAGGATTTTATTAAAATTTCTAATTAAAATCGCGGTCACAGTGATTGCCGGTTAACCGAAAGTAGTTTAAAATAACAAACAACTGTAAATTATATTACCCACATTAGGGTTTGTTTGGTAGACTTCACACTGAATCCAATCCAGGATTTTAATTCAAATTCAAGTTTACACCATTTCTCTTTATTATAGCTATTAATTCCGATTAAATGGGCATGTAAAATTTCAATGTGATTAATTATAGTTGTACGCTACATCTAGAAAAATATAATTAAGTTTTTTTTTCGCTACAGTTTCTTTTTTTTCTCAAACCGAGAGAAACAATGTTGGTATTATTGTAATTTATCAAAATTAAATCTAACTTTGTGACACTTATCTGAATTCCTCCATTTTTCTTTCAGTTTTTTTTTTTTTTCGTTAGTCGAAACTATTTTGTAGTTTGGTTTTACTATAATCACTATGAAAATCTGGACAAAAAAAACTAACAAGATATCCCTCTAATAAATTAAACCGATAGATTTCCATTGTTTTCAAAGCTATTTTCATGAGGGTTAATGGAAGCATTACAACTTATCTTCAAAACGTGACGTGGATATTGTATTATTAGATACTTTCAGATAATTGATTTGTAGCTCTTGTCTTTCAACCACTTTATTGTTAATACAGATTAATCAATTCTGTTTTATTTTTATACTCTCTATGAGGGTCAATTTTTAACAAAACGAAAACGTTCGATACCGAAAAATTTAAATTTTCTACAAGCGGATCGAAAGTTCGACTTTGTAGGACTTACAGTTTATCCGGAATACACACGTGTATACATCAAAGCTAATAATTGGATCAAGAATCAAATGTCGAACTTTGTACGAAAGCCAAGAACAAAGACGAAAAAGTTCGAAACGAAACACAAATAACTCGAGACTAATATGAAAGAAACCTGTCCTGTTACTATAAACAATAGGTCAATGTTCGGTAAATAGAGGCTGTTGAATAATGCAAACATTGCCCTAAATAAAGTATTGAAAACATTTTTTGATGCATTACACTAATGATCCATGTATAGGAGCTTTGAATTGGAATATACCAACAACGACTGTGAATTTACCTGAATTTTATATTGAGTGGTGGTAAACTATTGGAACTGTTTATTCGTTTCCAATAGAAAAATACATTTTCACTCTACTTTAATGTAATTTATAATTGAAGTATAGAGTGATGTGAAAGCTTTCACACTGATAAAGATAAAGTTCTCTACAAGCTTTAATAATATAGTTTTGTTTCAATCTTTGAAAAGCTTGTGAATCTAATATTTAGCATAAAATATTGAGCAATTTTGATCGTCAAATTATAAACGCTAATTTAGTACAGCTAGTGCTAAGGTTTACTTTAGCCCTCTCAGATTGGCCCTTTCTTGGATTGATGCCCCCTTGGTTTGGCGCCCTTGTGAGTGTGTTTCTCAACTGATGCAAGTCGGTTGAAACAAAGTGTGTTATCATTAACGAAATCTAGCATCAATCCGGGAGTGACGGATCAGAGAAAAGGTCCAAGCGAGTGAAGCGGTTCAAGGTAGTTAACGTGTCTCAGTGTGTGTGTGTGTGTGGAAGCAATCCGGGAACATTGCTAAATTGTAGACATACAAACACAAGACTAATGTGTTGAAATCTACAACAAGAACTACAAAACACCACTAGGCGACATCTTGCTAAACTTTCTTTTCTTAATAGTTTAACTTTAAGAGAATTTGTTCGTTAGTTGTAAAAATAAATAAAAATACAAAAAGAACGGAAGAAAATAGGGAGAGAAAGAAAAAATCTAGATACATTTAGAAATGTATCCAGACAGAGCAATTTATTATAAAGTTGTGTTATAATTCCTACTATGAAACATCGACTACGTTCATCTTCGTCATGCTAGAAGCTCACAACGATAATGGTGCAAGTGATATCGATCAAAATAAAAAGAAAATCTAAAAAAAAAAACAAACACTGAACATAGATTTGATGTATTGTGTGGCTTGTATTTTTATTGTTGTTGCGAAACAATACCGACACTAGAATGATAATTGATAACAGGCCATGACAGTTAGTAAATTATAAACGAGAAGTATAGACGTGTCTATATATTGTCAATGATCGATTCTATTGGAACAGGTGCTAGAAGATTTACCTACGGATATAAAATGTCTACAAAACTGTAAGTAAAGAGATTTTACATAGTTGTGTTGTATCTGTGGATTTTTTATTACGACCAACCATTCGTTATTATCGATCCTAAACTGGGGAAATAAATGTGAATCTATTTAGGCGTACGAGAACTTTATCGCCGCAACATCGTGATTATATTAATAATAATAACCATTTATGTATTTTTTTTTAATAATGTGTGAGGTATTCAAGTGTATTTAATTAACAAATACCCCAGGGAGGTGTTTCGTTTATCATAGTAGCATCCTGTCTAGAAAAACTCCATTAGCTTTTCACATTATTCGTTTTTTGTGTGTTTTATTGTAAAAGGGGTGAATAGGTTTGCCAGCTTACATTATAATTTACAAGATGTTTTTATATTAAACTTTAGTAGAGTGACTTTTTCCATTTTAGCATCACTCTAAAAAAGAAAAAAAGATTACATTTCGTAGTGTTTCGATTGTAGTTAAAACAAAAAGAATGTATTTTTACAGCACGTCTCTAATTCAACCAATTTAATTGATCAAATATTGATACATCTGTTTAATATTTGCCAACCATTCTGTGTTCTATCCAAGATTTATTCATGTTTCCTTTCAACCATTTTTTTTTTAAACGACAATGTAATTTAACTTTAATCCGTTTTTAATCAACTTATACTTCATTAAAACCACATTTTTTTTCTGTTTTAATATTCTCATTTATTTGTCTTTAATGAACGATTGACGTTGTAGTTGAAAAGATAATGGAAATAAATTGTGAACAAGTAGCGTATAAAGATAGTAACAACAATTTGCTTGACTGTTATGTTAATCGTCACCATAACCGTTTCCTCTCCCGTTGGCGTCCAAATTCTTAGATCCTTATCATTGAACCAGCGCTTAATATTAGCAACGATTTTAACTGCATTCAATTAGTTTCTATTAAAGTGGAAGAGAAGGAATGAAAAACGAAAGCAACTTGAATATTCCCAAATATAATGCATTAATGTAAGTTTGTTGTTTTCAGTATAGTTGTTGTTGTTGTTATTTCCTCTTGTTGTATAGTTATACACTATCTACGATTACATTTTCCTTTATTTCATTTATTTTATTGCACTTATTTTGGCAAATATTAGTTTTGTGCAAATCGGTAGCTTTATTTTGTACAACTTAACAATGGAAATAGTATTCTTCTCTTGTTTTCTAAATAAACTATACTAGTGACTCAATATTTTTGCTTCTTAAGTAGGATAATTGAAATTTTGTAAAGTGGTGCAGTATCTAAGGGATTTACAATGTAAAAATTGATCAAGTCTTATAATATATTCATGAAATGTCTACCATTTTATGTATAGAGAACAGAAAAGAAAGAGCGAAGATAGATGGAAAAATCAAATATTGGAAAAACGCAACAATTTATTCTGCGAGTAGTTGTACTACTACAACTATCTAAGATGTGTCGTAGAATTTTATTTATATGTTATTTAAATAGAGTTGAAACGGAATATTTGAAATGCAGACACAATTTTGTGTTTATTTTGATTTTTTATGCAAAAATGGTGGATGCGCCGGGCGAATATCCACAATATTACTATTTTATTAATTGTAAATTATTGAAAATTCTATTTAGATGAATGATAAATTAAACATTGAAGCCTAAGCAATAGACCTCACAAAGTTACTCACCAGAATTAAAATTAGATTTCTTCAATTTTAATAGTAAAAGTTTTTGTTAAAATATTTATCGTTCCTGAAATTTATCCCGTTCCACACATAAACAACTGATGTTTTTACACAATTTATTGTTCTATAATAATGCCTGCATTGTAATGTTATCACTGTTTGTTTTTATAGACATTTCATCAAAAAATTTTCATCTAATGAAACGTTGTAGTTGAAATTGTACAACGAGTCAAACATTCAAGTAAAAATTCGTGTTAAATTACTTTACATAACATTAAAGGCCAACTTAAAAATTGTTTAAAAACTTCCCCAACACGTTGTTATAAGCAAATGTGACGACTACTAAAACGAGATAAGTAAATTCGGTAAAGTTTTTGTCTGAATAACAAGCAGTTCTAACAGTATGAAGCAGTGAACGAAGCCCCAAAATGGCTTTTTAGTGTGGATTATTTTATTGTGTTGTATTTTGTATAGAAAACACAAGAGTAAAGTCGATTTTTGTTATATAATATTGATATATCTTACGCTTATTGTTGTGTAAAAATGAGTTAAAATTCCATTTAAGTGAGTTTTGTTGGCTTTCAACATAACTAGAGCTTTCGTAAGCAGAATCATCATATTGTCAATATCGCATCAAGAGCAACATACTCAGTGAGAATGTTCAACTTGACTTTAAAGCACGTTTTAAAATCGAATCGTATACTTCTGCTTCCAACGAAAACATAAAAATCTACTCGACTGTCATCACAAACATCCTTTCATGTTATATTGCACCATAAATGTCAACAATCCGAAGAAAAAAACCTAAACATTCCTGCTAACATTTATATTTATATTATTCGTTACTTAATTCCAAAACTATTTTATAAAATTTATATTATATTAAACTAGCTACTGTTGGAGCAATGCCTGTTTTGGATGAGCAAACCAAAATATTAGCGTGTTTGTATCTGTGAAGTGATAGCCTTGATTGGTTCAGATTTCAATTTCGCTTGATGAGGATTAGGATTGTTGCTAGGATACGAAAATCCTATAATTATCTACTTCCTGTCGCTCAAAAACCACTAGATAAGCGTAATGTTTCCGGAATGTAACATTTTCTTCCAATTACAGTCCTACCAAGTAAGTAACCGACCCCTTTTTCAATTAAAATAAACGATGAACTAGAATATAGGCGGAAGTTAAGACATACGCAAATAACAACAACAACAACAAGAATTTAAAAGTAAAAGAATTGAAGTAACATCGAATTTAAAATACGAAATTATTTCTACCGTGACAACAGCATAGAAGAAATATACATGAATATTTAGATTGAGTTTTGCTAGACGATGACTTTTGACTTGTCGTTGTTGTTTTACGTAGTTTTGTTGTTTCTTCACAAGTTTCATGTTGTTGATTGCGCGTACCTCTATGAAATGAAATTGAGTTTCAACGTTGAAATATCGCACCCGTTTTGTTTGTCTAACTTTAATAAAAACACATTAACATTTAATGAAAATGCGGTTGAAGTTCTCGGAATTGGTGATGAAACGAGCCGACAAGCTGATGAGATACGCCAATCAGTCGCCAAAATATCACCAGAAATTCTAAATAAAACAACAGAAACAATACTAGCATTAATTGAGGTGCATGTGTATTGCAAGCATTCAGTGCAATGATAAAAGCAACAAAATTCAGCTTGTTTGTAAAAGCTTTCAGTATGTATTTCAATGTGGATTATTGTAACAATATCTTCCTGTTTTGATATTGATCCTGTGTAACTAGTCCTAGTTTTCAAGTAGAATTACGACCATATTGGACTTAATTTCATCAGATACCACCTATTTACAACACCTGATACAGAATGCAACACTAATTTAACTTGTTGTTTATAAAACAAACATATTAATGTGGCAATTACTTAAATTATTATCAGTTCAATCAACGAGATTGCATTATTTATAAGCAGCTTATAGATCCATTCGAAACTGGCCATTTGTCCCAAAAGTTCACTATATATATATATCATCTTAGCATCTTATCAGTTGATCAGCAATCTCGGCCGGCTGTCGATAACCAAATGAATCATCGAACAGGTCCTTTCGCATCTTAAACTCGGGTCGAATCAATTTAATTGTTTTCGGATATCCCTTAATCTGATTGAAAATCACATCTCGTCATCTTTGTTATCATTGCAACTTTATGATAAAACGTTAATATAATCTACAATATCCGTCTTTTAATCAATCAATTCTTATCTAAGATTTTAATCTGATAACAGATAGAGATGATGGAGAATAAATCGAGTCGTTTTACCAATTGAAGTTGATAATTGTATGAAAGTTTCAATGTTGTTTATTTTGAAAGCATCCAACTATATTAAAAGACCACTAAAATCGACGTTTTATAGGTCAACTGAAATTGTTCTTTTATAGTTGTGCAATTAAATCGGAAAAATTTATGATAATCCATTTGGAAATTCAATAATTTCTCCGTATTTTATTGAAAAAGACTGTATAATAAATTTCTTTAACATAACAGATTTTTCAAACAAGATATTCGGTTTTTTTTTCTCCCTTATGTATAACATTATTAATATATACAATAGGGGTTGAATGTGTGTTTCTGTTAACAGGAAGAACATCGTTTTTTATATTAAACTGTTCAAATTTCATACCATGTTTCGGCTTCTTTTCATTTTCATAAGGGTTGTTAGTGGGGATGTTTTACCAGTGAGAATAGGAGAATCGTTGATGTACACCAAAAAAATAAAAAACGATGTGTTTAATATGCTGGTGACTTTATCGACATTACAACAAGAACTATTTTCATGAATATATTTGTGTGTACTTGATTGTTTTTTTCTTCTTCTTTGTACGTATAGAGATGAATAGCCGGTGACAAAATAGAAATATGAAAGGAGTTTAATCATAAATCATAAACTATTGTGTGGTTCTTTATTTTCTATTATTCGAAATAACCATATTTTAGTGTGTATAACTAACTCATTTGTCCTTTTGTTTGGTGAAATATTCGAGATTGTTTTATCCCCTTTAACTAAGTTTTATGTAAATATTATTTCTATTATTGTTAAAATATGTATTTTAATTACTTTGTATATTGTGTGTTGAAAATCGTATCTACTATCTACTGATAAGTAAGTAGTATGAAAAGTTTAAATTCGACAATATCTCTCGTTTTCTATATAAAATACAACACATTCTACGAGTATTGAACATCGTTCCCTAGAGAATCATTCATAACGATCACAAATACGGGTATCTAATATTACAGAATCATTCGGATTGTAAATATATAGTAGTGTATAGTTTTGTCTATACATCAGTTTCATGTCTATTTAGTATCAATATGATGGCATTAATTAGACCGTTCATATCAATCGATTCGTAAACGTTCCACTTTTAGTCTTTGTAAATTTTGTAGATAACCGATAAGCTCGAATAAAAGTTATCTAATAGTGAAAACATGCCGATTTATAAACATTAATAATATACACTTGAGTGCAATCTACTAGAATGTAAAATAGTAGTAATTAATTGAAAATTTTGCTATTAGGTACAATTTTCGGCATCAAAATTTTTAACAGTAAGCAAATAATACAATCAGATGGTGCAATGGAGCGGTCGCACCAGGCTCCATTTTAGGGGGCACCGCATTTGGAAAAGGCAAATGATAAAAAACTTAAAATAATTTAAGTGGACTCTGTAAGAAATGCCTCAATACTTATACATATTAATGTCTACATGTGATGCTGTTGTGGAAATATATATAATCATTATTATAGTTTAAAGTTGGGGACTGAATCTTTTTCGATTCAGTGCCCGAAAAATACCAAATTTTGATAGTTAATTTTTTGTTTATTTTTCTAGATATTGAAACGCGTGATACAACATTGGAAAGAGCATTCCAAAATACATTAAGAGAAAGTATCTGTTTGGGAAAATTTTGGTAAAGTTTCGAATCCCAGAGGTAAGTCTTGAAAAGTGTTTTGTTTAGATTCTTATCCATAACATAGCCAATAATATTTATTGTGGATCGAATATTAAGCCCCCAACACACGCTTCGATAAATCTTAAGATCAGAATTGTGCAATTCTAATCTTAAGATTTATCGAAGCATATGTGTGCCCAAACTGCATAGTTCTTTCGAGCGATCCAAAGATTTTGATAGGAACAAAAAGTGAACAGATTTAATCTCAAGATCAAATCGTTGCTTGTGTGACTCAATGAGAAAAATCCGTGAGATCTCAGCACCCGTGGTGCAAGGTTAATTATGAGACTTGAAAATCTTTATAAGCACAAGGGTGGAGGGCGATCGCCGCCCTTCGCCCTTACCCCCACTGCACAAACACTCTACATTTCAGTAAA
Source organism: Mylabris sibirica (assembly GCA_039776855.1). Lineage (NCBI taxonomy): Eukaryota > Metazoa > Arthropoda > Insecta > Coleoptera > Meloidae > Mylabris > Mylabris sibirica. Next base: position 9,300,056 of record CM077839.1, on the reverse strand, counting down.
AACGCCAATGTGGAGGGAATCCAAAAAATCGAAAGGATTTATCTTCCGATTTATCGTTAAGTGTGGGGCGAAGGGGGTATTAAATTCGGATCTAAGAAATCTTATCGAAGCGTGTGTGGGAGGCTTTATGGAGCCGATAGAAAATTAATAGCGCTTTTCAAATCTATAATAATTTTTCGGTATCCTTGTTATTTTTCTGGAAAAGTAATAAAGTTTTCTTGTACAGTCATGAAGATAGAGCATTGTACGATACTTTGTTTGAAAGCATCCACATTCAAATTTAATATAACTTCTTAAGCAATTCGATTTTCAAGAATAAATGAATTACCGTGGAAAATTGGAAAATTTTTCATCCATTAAAATTAATTATGCAGTTTATGCAGTTTTGTAGACAATTTTATAGATTTTTCGACAATAAAATTGAGAAAATTTGCTTATATTTGCCCGGAAAAGTGTAATGAAAAACTTGGATTTATACGGGACAAGGTATTATATATAAAACACAAACAACCCTTAGGTGGTCCTTGAAATGGTCTTTCCAATGTTTACATCATGGGTCTCAATATTTCGGAAAACAAGCGAGAAATTGTCTATAAAATATTGGCATTTTTCGGACACCGAATGTAAAAGGATTGAGTCTCCACCCTTAATTGCACATTTTGTCCTTTCATATTTAGAATTTAATTTTTCTCACAAGTTTACCCTCACAAGTTGAGCACAATGAATGTAATTATTATGTTGTTTACACTTTGGCGATTTAAACAGAACAAAATATGTGTTTCTAAGGGAAAACACCAAAGATCAATCTCGCCCTCTCTTGCGGCGACTATGAACAATCGGAAAAATTAAGCGTCTACCCTCTGCTCATCTATTGAATTTTATTAAAATCGTCATTGGACATCTGAGTGACTCACCCTGTCAACCCCCATCTAATCTAAATTAGAGAAATCCCGGCATCTATCTGTCCATCAATAATATTCTTTAATTATATCTGAACATACTAAAAAGTATCAATTCTCTCATCAATTAACGATCAAATGGGTGATTGTAATAATTGTGGGAATTTTGCAAATGAATCCATCAAGTTTGAGGATAATTAAAAACATAATTTAGTATACGATTGAATGAATTAAGACTTAAGAAAAAAAACACCCGACTAGAGTCGAGTAAATATAGAACGAATTAATGAATTTTAATAGAATGGTGAAATGAAAAATATAGCTCTTAGACAGACCGGAAGACTATCGAAATTGTGGATATTAAGGTGGTTGTTCGTCGTACAAAACTAGGAGGCAGACAAGCAGGAAATCTTAATTTCCATATAACAATAGAAGGAAAACGGATAAGTTTTCGAGAGAAATACATTAGTTAGACGAAAAAATCTAAGTTGAAACCAGGTGGGCTTTGACGTTTTTTTCCAACAAAAGAAAGGTCTAACCGTAGGCTAAAAAGAAAATGAAGGCAATAAATGAAGGCAGTAAACACGGTCTTCTTATATCTATTAATAATAATGGGAGTTTAAATAATAGAATTTTTATATTTATTAATTAAATACACAAAATTCACATCGTGAATAATAAAAATGAATAATTCATACATTTAAGAACGATACTTTTGAGTGATTCTGTGATTCTCAACGGGTTCATAAAAAAAAACATGTCCGATAATTAAATGGGCAGTTACTAATAAAGTACAGGTGGAACTAGTATATTGTTTTGGGACTTTGCGAATTCCCTTTACTTTTGAATTTTTTAACAGTCATATTCGTTTGTAATAGAACCGAAAAAAATCAACTATACTATCATCGATTTTATATTTGTTATAATTTTTTATTTTAAACACAACAATTTGAAAAATGTAAATCACACTTCAACTAAGAAACTTTCACAACTCATTAATGACAAACTCGAATCTGATTAATAAACAATCCACAAATCCGGATATAGCTATTATCAAATAGTGTTATCTATTTGTGATTATTATTAGAATTAAAAGAAAGCACGATATATGGGGTAAGTTGCGTGTTAGTTGTCTGAATATAAACCGCAATTTTTATCGGTGTTACACGAATACATTTCGTCCGCAAATTGTGACTATAATACGTTGACTTGAAAACTATTGTGTTGTGCTCGTTTGAGCTCTAAAAGTTCTCTTGGGCGTCTTTCTTATAAAGCCTATAAACTAAGACTGCATCTACTAGGGATGTGTTGGGAATCGGTTTTTTGAATTTGCTTGAAGAACGAAAAAATCCACTCTACCGTCTTGAATATAAAATAAAAACGATCATTGACTATAAGATGCAATCAACATGATAAGATATGTAGAGTGAGTGAGGATGGCGTATATGTATACGATGATGGATGCAGATAGAATTTATATAACAACAAAAAAAGAAGGGACGATTTTCAAATTGTCGTTTTTTTTATTATATCCATTTTCTTGTGGATATATTGAAAATTATCTAAATCTTGATTTTTCTCAACCAATCTGTGTTATATGTGTACTTTATTAATATTTATACAGTGACGTAGCTCTGTATATCTTCCATCAGTGACGCTTTACTTTGTTCAACATAAATTCGATAAGGGAAATTTCTAAAAGCTGCAAACAACATCACGAGTCTCTCACTTTATTGTCACCTAATATCGACATTGATAACTGTCTTAATTCTCCCCTAAATTATAACTGTAGGTAATGTAATGAGGCTCATTACCGTACAGTCATCACAATAACATAACCCAATTAGCAAATTAAACATTTCTAAATTTTCAATTCTAATCTTGCTGCACAAATAATGTCAACTTCTTCTAAATAGGAAATATTCAAATTTTATTTTAATATAACAGACTAATAAGACGTTTGGAATGTACAGTGGTGATTAAAAAAAAAGAGACCACCTCTTGTGCGGCTGTGTAAAACAGGCTTTTGAAGGCGGTCGGCGGTCATGACAATGCAACAAAATCTTAACAGGTTAGAATTTGGATAGAAAGATATTCAATCAGAAGAAAGGGGTGGATATACTGATGCCATTTTGGGTATTCACCTGAATAGAAAGATACTTTCTAGAAATTTGCTATGGCTGAAACTTGCTCTAACACCTCCTTCCTACCTACTCACCTTCTTACCCTCACGAGAGAAACAGCCTGACTCACACGAACGAGAAAACGTAATATTCTCGTTCAAGACTCGGTCACTTATGCCCATATTTATAAGCCGATCTTGAGACCGTCTTGGAGCTTGAGCTTGGCCTTGAGGTCAGACTATGTAACCAAGCCAAGATTGGGTCGTAGCTGGCTTGAGACGAGCTTGAATTTTGCAGAAAATGCGCGTGTGCATAAAAAGAAAAAACGTGACCGTGTAAAATGTAACTAGAATCGCCAAGTTCTCAATCCCCCATATACTCAATCCTGACTTCTGCCGAGAATTCCCGAAGCAAGACTTATAAACCAGAACTCTTGCTTGGAAGTTAGACTTGAGACCGAGTCTGAGATTGGTTTATACTCTTTATACATACGGACATAAGTTTTGGCAAGCTATGTACAAACGAAAACAATTCTAACTCTTATACAGGTCATTGAACCGTATTTTTTTTTCGTTTTTAAAATTGCATCCTAAGCGAACTTCATGTCCCTTGCTCTTACATCAGCTTTTTAAAAACGAGAGTATAATTATCTGTTCTTAAAATTATGCATGACATTCGAATTTTCTTAAATTTGTTCCAGTTATCGGAAAACAAACAAACTTATCGGGAAAATTCTTGATGATTTGGAAAGTTCTTTCAATTTTCACTCTAAATCCACTTTATAATTGTTGAAAATCCATAATATTGGCTACGTTTTAGTATTAGATATTTATAAGTTGCTAAACTAACTTCCGTAAGTATTTTGTTAAGGTTTTTGAATAATAAACAGTTCGTTAGCATTACCAATTCATAACACATTTAAGTATCTTTGACATAGTTTATTCAGTTATTTTGAGATGAAGATGGAACGATTTAGATAGTCTCACATCAGTCGCTCCCGCTGCGAAGTAATTTGGACTTTTATGTTATACTATCGAATCGTAAAAAAGACACCTTTAATTAAGTTCAGATATATCAAGGTTTTAGACATTTTTTACTCAAATTATCAATTCTTACCTAAACCCTTTTAGCCCCATTTTTTCTTATTTATTTTTGCCTTAGCTTAAATCGAGCTAACGTTAGACTTACACAGATTTAGATGGAAGATCGTCCATGTCCAAAACGCTAATTAAATGTTTGTTAAGTCCACGCTTAGGTTGATTTAAGGCAAGTTCTAGATAAAGTGAGCTTAAGTAGGGGGAAAAAAGCAGGCTTTAGTCGCAATTTTTGAAAGATTTTCGAGCTTGAGACTAGATTTTTTGCTCAACTTTTCTATTTGTATAGAGACTATTTGATTATGTCTAGTCGATTGACAAGCTAAATTTTGTACTTTTGTTCAAAGTTTTGTCCGTGTTTACGCAAATTCTGCTCTAAAATCGATAGAATGAGAAAACTTCTAGTCAATTTATGTCCAATATCATCAGTTTTCAACGAATTTAACTATTGAATCGTATAGGAAACATAAATTTTGACGTTTTTTAACCTTTTCCTTGATCATAATTTTTTTTCGTCCTGAATTATCAGCATTAAGAAATTTCGCTCTCAACTAGTCTAGTTTTAACCTACATCTTACGACATTTTTATTCTCAATCGTCATTTTTATATATTTTACTATTAATTTGTGAAGCGGAGACAGACTTTTGAATTGATCGGAATGCTACCAATTACATGTAATTTCCATAAGACAGTAAAACACATTTTTCTCGTAAACGGTAACAGATAGCGACCTGAAAATGGTTGCATTCGATTCTAAAGGCAGTCATATACAAAAATACGGGCTTGGATTTTTGAAAATTTGACAGTATTTTCACAGGATAAGGAAAAAGTAACTTTTTGTGCTCAAACGAGTGGTTTGGCGAAACATAAAATTCTCTGTGTAAAAGTTGATAAATTTAATAGTCACATATATAAACAGATCGAGCAAAGTTCACTCTACAAAAATGTGTACTTCGATTTTCAATTTTCTTTACCGGTTTTTCATAATCAGCATACAAAGTAATCTATTTTTTCCGAAATTGAATTGAAATAACACGAACAGACATTAATTCGCCGCGATTATACATGTTACCCTTAAGTCTATTTTTGAGCTGATTTCTTGAGTTTTTATCTAAAATAAAGAGCACCACTTTCGATTTTGTCCATGCTAGAACACTGATAATACCTCCCAAAGAGGCGGTATTCTGCATGAAGTTATTGTTAAATATTCACTAACACTTATCTAAATTGTTCCTTATTGTAGAATACCATCCGAGTCGAGTTATCAAATCGATAGGAAATTTTGCAACGTATTGCAAATATTATTCCATTTCCTCAAACGAATAGACGGTTCTTTAATATTGAAACTTATTTACAGTAGCGCCGTTATACAATTTGTCAAGTTGTGTCTCTTTTTTTTTAATATTTTTTTAATGTTATAACTTGACAACGTTATATTGAATTGGGAAATAGTTTTTATTCGTTTTGGGTTTTGTGAAAGCTAGATGTAGGGAAAATTCTTAAAAAGCTCCACTGAATCAATCACATCTACAGCTGTCATGATAATATTTCAAAAGAATCTACATACATAGCTAGAAAGATGATGTGTATTTATTCTATTGTTGATTCACAAAATAATCACTAGGAACTATTTTATATTCGTTTCTTCTTATTAGTTTTCACAAAACATTAAATATGGCATCTTTCAGCTAATATCTATAGAGAATGATGATGAATCCTCTATAACTCTTTTATTTAATAATACGATAAAATAATTGTTACAAGAATTTGAAAGAGGACACCTAGGTTATCAGGCGGACCTGGAAGCGCCCTCGTACGATTTTCGTGAATTGCGAAATATTGAATAGAAAATCGCTAGTTTTCTTTTGGAAAATTAATTTCTCTTTGTAAAAAATCAAAAATTTATCAATACTTCAAAGGATAATTGAAATGCTTTAAAAATCTAGATCAGGGGATTTCCCAGTTTAAAAACCCAGGAAAGATAAAATTTTTTGAAGGGAATACCGACAATTATTAACTTATAGTTGATTTCACCAACTTCAGTTAAGCTTAATGAATAGTTGAAAAACAATCATTGTTATGATTATAACTTATCAGCGGGATTTGCACGCTCCAACGTGCTCATCACGTGACTGCTCTGAACTAAATTTAATAAAACCACTGTCTAGTCGCGCTCGATCTCCATCGACTTCCCTATGGAATTACTCGTTTATTTATTGCGATTGTAGCAGTACAATCATTCAATGTATTTGGTAAAGTCAGTGAGCAACATCACAAACAACAAACATGCGGTCTACTGTAGCTGATTTTTGTACCTCTTTTGCTGGATTTTTATGAGCGTAGCGAGTAGGTAGTTTCAAGTACTTGATGGAATACAAATATACAAATTACGATTATAGGATTATAGTAAGAATCCAGAATCAAGTATGTCTATGGCGTGCGCTGACGTTAGTCGCGCGGTAATCTGAAATAAATTCCCACCACCTTTGCCAAATTATAACTTATTAGTTCGTTAAAATTTAACAGATGTTAATGAAATCGATGCTTAATGCAATAATCCTTTGTCCCTACTTTAGTCTATCGAATCGACACACTAATCCTTGGCCCACATTTTATAACGACACTCATTGAATTTTTCTTTACAAGAACAATTTTTTACAAAAATATTATTTTTGTATTTAGTTGATTTTGAATTTTAAAAAATAGCTATTATTAATTTAATATTGAATAATTTCTAACAGTTGACGTCAATTTCTTTTATTTCTAAAAGTCCTAAAAGGGCACTTTCACCTGCCACAGATTTCCTAGGTGTTCCTCTTCAAGTTCTTATAAGAATTATCTTATTCTATTAGCAAATGAAAGAGTTATAGTGAATTTATTGTAGTGTCCAACCGAAATAGGATTAATACAGCTGAAACCGAAACCGAATCCGAATCTTCGGCCTCGGTCTCCCTTTCGGCCGAAACCGAAACTTATAATTAGTTACATATATTAAAATTACTATTGTATGCTGAAATCTAGTGCATGTTTTACATGCACTAGTTAATTTGAGTTAAACTGAATAAAAAAAATACAATTAAAGTACCTTTGATCAAAACTATAGATATACTGGTGATTCTAGTTTTCTGATTAATCGCCTTTAAGATTGTATAAAACCGCATTAACAAGTTTGCTAATAATATAAATTGATTTAGGGTCAATTTCACCAATGTCTGTTAAATTTTAACGAAAAAATAAGCCATAGAAACGTTTATTAAACTTAACTAAAGTTGGTGAAATCGACCCTTAACCGATAATATTTCTACATAATAATTTCCATTGTTATATCAGAATTACAACTAAACGACAAATATAGATCCAGATAGATGTTTTATTTACAAGAAAATTGTTTATTTGTTTAAATATAGTCGAGAACAATAAATCTATACAAGACAGAATTTAGATTTTTATAATTTCCTAACAATAACAAAATTTCAACTTATAGAAAATTTATCAGTTAATAGATAAATCAAAATTGTTTGTTCTGAATTGAAAAATATTTGAATGGCACAAATAAAACCATTATTTTCAAAATAAATGTTATTACTAACAATGATAAAAATTTGTATCTATTATTTTTAATTACCAATTTAAGTTTTTAATTGTAGACGTTAAAATATTAAAATATAAAACTAATTTAACTTTTCCAATTTAATACAGGTGTGTATGTTAGTTTATTTTTCAGTCAGGTAAATATTTAAAAATCATTTAGTATAAACGAGAAGCTCTACATTGAATTATTACAGTTTACTCTGTCTGCAAATATGATGAAAAATTTCCTAGTCCTTTCGCACAGATGTCCATAATTTCCATCGTTAAGCTTATAAAAACAACATCTTCAACATTATAATTATGAGTTTAAAGTTGGTAATGTTTCTTTAAAAAAATTATCGAATAAATTAGATTTACTTATAATCGCTATAAGTTTACCTACGCTCGCTTAATTGTTGATATCCGAATTATATTAACTTTGCAATTTCATTACCGAAACATTATCTTAACTCTCATAAAATACTTGAAATGAATAGTTTGATAAAACTCTATGAAAAGTTTCGGAAATTTCGAATTTATTTGTATGGAAGAGCTTAACTTTGTTCGTTAATATTTAGATTAAATTAATTTGTTAAATGAATAATTTCAAATGAATTATTCATTAAATAAAACATTTTATTATATAGAATAACAAAGTCTTATAATAACAAAACATTATTAACGTATGTGACTAAAAACTTTGAAGATACTTTAACGAGTAGAGAGGAATCGCTTAAGGCATGATTTAATAAAGTTTCAGCTGAAACAGCAAAACGTCTCTTCTGTAACTGCACGAAATTTTGATGAAATTATTTACCAAAAGCATCGTGTCTCAATAAACAGTAAATGTAACAAATTTCTCAATTAATTTGTCACAATTTTGTCTTAATTTTCGTAACGGTTGATTTAATTGAATGATATTCAACTTGACTTGCTCAAAAAAAATCCCATCACCTACATGTCGAGCTGTGATAAATTAGTTCCCTGGTTAGCATCGATATTGCATGTATTTATTAATGGTTTAGACTTAGCGTTCAATTTTCAATTATACCAAATGTATAATTGATACTAAAATTATGTGCAAATTTCGAATATACCGTAGTGGTATTCTCAATAGATACATGGGAGAAACATTGGTCCCGCCTATCTATACTACTTACATATTAGTTAGAAAGAGACAGAGAGAGCGTAGGTGGTCTAGAAATTAAAAATGTTAGCGGATATTACCACCCACCTTTAATTCTTTGACTAAACAAAGCAATTTTTTGTACGAAAGAACCTTCAAAACTTTCTATTTTAAAAGATAACAATAACCAGATGTGTTTTGTGGATTTGGTATCTCTGTATGTTATTCAGAGATACCAGATTTGACAAAGAAGGAACTTGGGCGGGACCAATTTTTCTCCCATGTATCTATTGAGCATACCACTTCGGTATATTTGGAGATTTTTTTACTCCTATTATTTTGCGAGTAATGCAAGGAATATTTCAAGGATTTGTAAGGTAGCACCTGGAGAACAATTTAGTAGAATTAGAACCTTGTAGCTCATTAGGAAGTAGGTTAAAAAATGCTCGTTTCTAACGATGTCGCGATTTTCAGAAACTAGTTGAGCAATTAAAATGACTCAGAAGTGACTCGCGGATCATCCCAACACTGATTTTTTCCCTTTTCTCCAGTCTATTCTGGCATGAGAGAAATTGTTTTGCATTTTTTCCTAATCGTTTTACGTGATTTGTTTGTTTTTGAGAATTACGATCATTTTTGACCGACTTCTAAATGAGCTACAAGGTTCAAATTTTGTTAAGGATCCTCCTATAAATCATTGAAATATTATTCTAATCGTTTGCTAATCTTGATTGGCCATATTTAGAGATCCGTCACCCTGTTTTTAAATTTTTTAAACGAATATTTGTTGTCTTGAATTAATTAACTCATAAATATTGAAAACTTTATCTATCATATAATAAATTCTGTATAAAATTTTGATGATGCATCAACATTGCTTGTCCATGGGAGATAAATTCACACACCCGCCCCTTTGTGACAGTCAACCCTTCACGTTCAATTGGGTTTTAATACAAAAAAAAAATTCATATTATCAGTGCTATTTTTACAGGGTTTTGTATTTCATGTGAGAAACAATGTTGGTCGTGTGTATTGTCAAAAACTCGATGATTTATTACTTGAACTGGTAAAAAATTCTTTTCGCATCATATAGAATTATTCATATATCAACCAAAAAAAAAAAAAAAATTACCTTGAGCTGGTGCGTAGATATTCAAATATAGACAATCCTCACTTTGATTTTGTAAATGTGGTAATAAACGTTTTAAATATTCTAAACGTCCACGAGGCATTCGTTTCAAAGCCGCTGTTTCATTTGTAATGTCCGGTAAACGTTGTGGACAAACTGGACTAAATTTGTCGGCAATTTTCACACCAGCCCACAAAGCACCAGTTACTGGTGGCATAAACCGCAAACTACCCAAAGGTGGACTAGCATAAGGTATACCACGGAATACTTCAACTGGTTCTAAATGTTTTGAATCTAATGTAACAATAACACCACTAACATCACCATATTTAGTTCGTACTGTACGTGATGTTAATGGGGTCCGTTCTGGTACACCAAATTCACCACTAACAATCAAAAACACCATCGTCACACATACACTGTTCACTAATGATGGCTTATTAATGTTGGCCATCTTCGGTAATTCCATGGATTAGGTAAACGCCCCCGTTTGCCCAGTCATTATTAATTCCTATCTATGGTTAAAACAAATCACTCACCACCGACTTGTATTGCGATAATAAATCATCTTTACGGCTACTATCTACTATCAATTGCAAAATAATAAAAATCAAAATAAAAAAATCAACAAAAAATAAAAAAAAAAATATAAGAACTTTGTTGGTTCTCCTTTAATCAATTTTATCAAAAATTATAGTCTTGGATTAACTCGATTAATCTGAATCAACATGCATTGATGTTAAGCGACGTTAAAAATATTTGATGATTTTAATAGATGTGGTAACATCACACACGAATTCCTGTTGGTTGACTGACGTCTGGACTGTCTGGATTTTGTCCTGCGCACTAGCGCCATTTATATGCGCACGTGCGGCACTTAAACGAACTAAAAGTTCGATTTTGTTAATTTCTTTAACGAATTATCCACTACACAGATAATTCGTTAGAAATTAAAACAAAATAGTACAGTAAATGATCTTTACAAATTATCATCATATACTGTTATCATCAGTATGATTATATACGAATTAGGATCTGAAATCGGTAATGTATATTGTTCAATTATAATTCGAATAGTGTTATTGTTATTAGAACGGTCTACATAATATGAGAATTGAATCAGGGTGTGCAAACTTACACCCTCAAATTATGGCTCGAATTTCGCTTGGTTGGAATTTTAAAACAACTCATTTTGAATAGAAGATAAATCTTTATGTTTTATTTATTTTGCTCTACTAAATTCAAACCATGCTCATTATCACATCATTTTTTACAATTATCTTTAATTAATTACATCAATATAATGATACAAGCCCACAAAAAATACGTATAAAGATCAAATTTAGATTTCTTTTTTATACTATTCAATTAGGGAAACAATTACTTTAAATTGATTACATTCAATATGAAACGAGTTGGAAAAGGGGCCGAATCGAAGACCCGGCCTAGCAACTTCCCCGACTGATCAGTCCCAGTAGTTAATCATTAATTAGAAAAAAATTTTTCTACGATCAAGAGAAAATTGTCAAATTTCTGCGAAAAGCACAGTGGTTGCGCTCTCGCCTGACATCTGTTTGCTACGGGGTTCAATTCTCGCCAGAATAACTTTATTTTTTTTCTTCTCAATTATGGAAATAATCATCTTTACTATTTTGTTATTTTATTCTTAACAAATAGAAAACTTTAGTTTACTTACTGCCTCTATGGATAGTAAAAGTATTATTACTCATTATGTTATCCATTACAATAAATTCACAACAAAAGATTAAACAAATATTCCAGTAAAGCTTTTAACAAAACCAAAGATGTCAAAATCAGCACCGAAATTTAAAAAAAAAACAACGCAATTATTTACACCTACTCGATCTTTCACGAAACAGTCTTGTTGCTAGACAACGGCCGTAAATCCTGATTTATATTTGATATATTAATGTCTTATTCTTTTGTCTTGCGTACATACTTGATTAGTAAAGAATCACTGTCCATCTAATTAATTTAATCATTATAAGTCGCCAGATTGAAAAATATCGCACATGATGGGTATTATTTCTGACATAAAAGCACATGCCCTTTCGATTGGTGATATCAAATAAATACGTTATCTTACATTTTTTTCAATCAACCCCCTCCCCCGTCCACCCCCGTGGTCCGATTGGCACCAAAAACTAATCAACTCGAAAGTCTACGGAATAGTTGATGCTGGCCAAATTTGAACGCAATCGGTTAAGCCGTTTTTGAGTAATCGTTGGAGAAACGACAGACGCACACACACACACACACACACACACACACACACACACACACACACGGACATCATGCTAAAAACTTCAAAAACGTGTTCAGGGGACCCCAAAACGTAAAGATCTGGTGAAATCTCGAATTCGAAATTTTGGTCCGAAACTAATAACTTCCCTACCCTCTGGTCTCGGAAGTTAAAAAAGAGGTAGAAAACCCGATTCTATGTAATTCTTTTAAAAATACAGGGTCTTTGATCTAAATATGGTTGATTCTATGAAACTCCTATTAGCCGACGAGCGATTCGAAAAATATTTTGAGAATTTGTAAGAGGGTCATTAGCAAACATTTTAGCAAAATTAGAACCTCATTTAGAAGTTGGTCAAAAACGCTCGTTTCTGATGATGTAGCGATTTTCAAAAACGAACTAGACTCGCAAATCGACTTAGAATGACTCTAGGATTCTTCCAAAATTGATGTTTTTCTCCATTTTATTCCGGAACAGGTGGAAATATTTTATATTTTCTCTGAAATACAATGGAGAAAAACGAAAAAAATCAATGTTGGGAAGTTCGTTTTTGAACATTGCGGCATTGTCCAAAACGATCGTTTTTTGACCAACTTCCAAATGAGCTACGTGGCTCCAATTTTGCTAAGATGTTCCCTAGGGAACATCCCTCCTACAAATCCTTAAGATATTTTTCAAATCGCTCGTCGATTAATAATATATAGAATGAACCATATTTAGATTCAAAACCCTGTATAAATTTCAAGGGATTCAAATAAAATCAATTTTCTTCTATTACAACAATTATGTAAAATTCTTCAAATTTTCTGAAAAAATTCTTGTGTTGTATATCTATTCTTCACGGTCTATATACAGAAGTGATGTTACAGAACTCTGTTTCTGATTCCGCAATTGCGGAAATTTTGCATGATTTTGGAGTTCTGTTTTCGATTCTGTTTCCACACCTTTTTAAACTGATATATAACGGAAATTTTTAGCATGTGCACTAAAGAAACACTATTAATAAAAAATATCAATATGAGGGAAAATTACACAGAGAAAAATACGAAAGAAAAAAATTTATTGTTTATGTTGATTCGGCGAAATGTGGTAGTTATTGTTATGTACAGTCATCGCCAAAACTAAGTGACCACTTTTTGTGCGGCTGTGTAAAGCAGGCTTATGAGGGCAATCATCACAATGTAACCGAATCTTAACAGGTCAGAATCAGGAAAGAAAGAGATTCAATCATAAGAAGGGGATGGGGTTATTGATGCCATCTTGCTTATTTACCTGAATAGAATTTTCAGTAAAGAGGGTGGTTCTACAAATTTGATATGACTGAAACTAGTTACGCAAAAGTGTAATTGTATTCAGATTAGACTGTAACAAACCTGTTAATTCATTTTTCTAACTTTTTAATTTTCTGTTTCTGTTTCCATTTCTGTTCTGTTTCCATTATAATAAATTTCAAGAAATCTGTTTCTGATTCTGTTTCTGCTATGACACTTCTGTTACATATCTAATAAGTATACAGGATGGCCCATTAAGTGTTTAACAATTTCTAATTAATAGAAGGTTATGGAATTTGGTTTATAGTCATTTTATCACCTGAACTACCTGTAAAAAGTATCTTAATTGTTTTATCAACTCCGCTGTATAGGGTAGAGTACCCTAATTTATTATTTAAAATCGTATGGTATATATTTTATCTTGCATTTTTAAATTCTATGCTCTGGTGGTAACAGTATTTCAGATATTTTGACTTTTCATGGAATGTTGCAGTGTTAAATTAAAAATGTCATATTTTTGAAAATATAGAAATTAAAAGGTTGAAACTTGGAATTTATATAGTACAAATAATGTGCTTTTCAACAAATTTGTCAGCCTTTAGCTTAAATGATTTTTTTGGGTAATTTTTAAACTGAAATATTTTCCTTATTTTAAATAGAACGGTACATTTTTCCCTATATTGTTGGATAAACACAAAAATTCTGTATAGTTAGGTACGTTTCAGTTACTGAAAATGTTTTATTTTGTTTAGTTTTCTCCACAGTCTGAAAGTGGTGCACATTTAAGGCTAACTGTTATAGCCGCGGCGCCTCCATCAAAAGACGACCCAATCTTTCACCACTCCTCCCACCTTTCTATGCAAATTAATGTCTGTCCGTGTTATTTCAATTCAATTTCGGAAAAAATAGATTACTTTGGATGCAGATTATGAAAAACCGATAAAGAAAATTGAAAATCAAAGCTCACATTTATGTAGAGTGAACTTTGCTTGATCTTTTTATATACGTGACTATTAAATTTATCAACTTTTACACAGGGATTTTTGTGTTTTGCCAAACCACTCGTTTCAATACAAAAAGATAGTTTTTCCATATCCTGCGAAAATCCTGTCAAATTTTCAAAAATCCAAGCCCGCATTTTTGTATATGATTGCCTTTGGAATCGAATGGAACTATGTGCTGGTCGCTATCAGTTACCGTTTACGAGAAAAATGTGTTTTAGTTCTGTTCGGATAAAAATCAGCTTTAACCACCTATACCAAATCAATTTACTTATAAAGAGGTGCATAAAAGGCTTAGAAAAATGACAATAAACTGTCACAAATGACGTTCAGAGTGAATATTTTACGTTTCTTCTACAACTTTAGTGTATTTTGCACCCACAAAAAATCAATTAAAATAATATCGATTCAATTCATTTATTAGTTTCTATCATTCTTTTTCATTTTGAAAATCTATAATTGATTAATTATATTGATGTTAATTTGACAATTGAATTGCAAATTGTTTTTCTAAGCTTTCTTTATATTTCATTTTCTTTCAGGGAAGAAAATTAGACGAAATTGTAAATTTTGAATAATTAATGATTATAAAAGAGGGGAAAATAGAATTTTTATTACAGTTCAATTCACAATATTCTTGCCTATCCAACCATAAAGAAACATTTATAATAAGCAAAATATTTTAGTTTGAAAATTGCCTGAAAGAAAAATTTATTTCAGCTAAACGGCGAAAGATAATTAGATGCTATAAGACTTGATAGGAAGTACACAATTTTTTCTACTTGAATTACAAATTTCAATCTTTTAAGAGCAATAGTTTTAAACATATGAATTTTTCAATCAAACGTTGTAAATTTTGCAAATTAGAAGCAAAAATGGAAAATTATTCGCGCTAATTTAATCATAGAATCTAAAAATGCGATAAAAATATATCGTTCCACTTAAAATAAGATAGTACGGTGCACTACCCTATATAAGGGGGCTGCTACAACAATAAAAATATTTTCTTAAGGTGGTTTATGTGATAAAACGTCTATAAACCAAATTTCATAAACTTCGATTTATTACAATTTCTTGAACTTTTAATGGGCCACCCTCTTGGCTCATTCTGTATATACCACATATATTTTCTATATTATTATCAGTATAAATTATAAATATTTATAAAGAAATTATACGTAGATTTTAATTCTTTGTTATAACCGTGGGCTGTTAAAGTTGCTTTTTTGGACGTTGGAAAATATATCAAAAGGCAGCCATCTGAATTATTAAAACTCATTAATTTGTTGGTAAAAAAAATCATAAGTTTACAGTGAATACCGAATTAAATTTATCAATAATTATACTATGTATTATGTAAAACTTTTATTATAAACAGCAGGCTATTTACATAACAATTAATATAAACACGATACTAAACTAAAGCTTTACAATATTAACAAATAACAAAATTGATTTATTGATAATCAAATAGAACGGCTTTTACTCTAATATCAAGTACCAAATTTATATAAATAATGACAAAAATTGTATATCGAATGGATCAATACACTCGTAGTTAAAAAAAGTTATACGTTTGATTGCATAGATATTCGCCCGGCGCATCCACCATTTTTCACTATTTATTCAATTTGTGTGGAAAATAATTCCGTTGAAATTAAATTGTATTATCTGTATTGTATAAACTTTAAGCCTCACTTATAGTCGATTAACAATTGACCTACACTTAGATAAGCCTATAATCTCGT
Organism: Mylabris sibirica; assembly: GCA_039776855.1. Lineage (NCBI taxonomy): Eukaryota > Metazoa > Arthropoda > Insecta > Coleoptera > Meloidae > Mylabris > Mylabris sibirica. Next base: position 9,283,831 of record CM077839.1, on the reverse strand, counting down.
CCTCATCTCTGTTTAATTTTTACTTAACCTTCTCGCACTTGTACTTCCTTTGATATGTACATTAATTTCTCTTATTAATTTTCGGTTTTCTATTCTAAAGACAGTTCTTCTATCATCTTTCATGTTTGTGTGTAACGCTTTCTCTGTTGTTACGGTTTTGTACACAATAATCAGTCATTCTGTCTATTCATTTCCCTTAAAATTCTTTATTTTAGTATTATTTATTTTCGTACAGTTAAATTTATCAGATACATTTCGAACTGTTTCCGATTTCTATTTCTATATAAAAATTTTATTGTTAACCAAACGAACCATTACATTAACTCGTATAAAATAAAGATATCTATTTTATGAGCCTTTTTATCTTTTGTTTCTAAAATATCAATGATTCTCTGTCGAATTGGTGAAATTTATTTATCAAATAGTTTGGAAGATAATAAAATTTTCTCATTTTTTTATTCACTTATATCATTTTAATTTAATTGTTAAATGATAATCTAACGGGTTTTTAGTTTGTATAGGATTCGAATAATATTTCAACGATTTATTATAGGGTAACTATTAAAGAGAATTTTAGCAAAACAGGTGAGGTTAAAATTAACTTTGGCATATGCAGCAAATGTCTTAAAATAACTGAATTGTAAGATTTGCGCTCTTTAAAGCCATTATTTATGAAAATTAAAAAAAAATTAAGTCAAGGATAGAGTGTCAAGGATTTTTTATTAAATGAACGAACATTGAAATTAAGAATAGGAGGTGAATGACTAAGACATCTCAGTATTTATACTTTTTTTGCATTTGTTCCAGGATATATTGGTGGAAAACAGAAAAAAATGATATTACATGAAATTCTATTAAATCTAGATTAAAAATCCAGAATTTTGCTTGAGAATTGAATAAATCTTTCTTTTGACAACTCAATTGCAGAATTTTACAAAAAAGCTAATGATTCAGAACAAGAATTTGTTGATATGAACAAAATTTTCCATTTATTTCGCATTCAAGAGCAAAATTCGATAAAAACAGATAGTGTAACTTGAAAATATCTGAACTGAATGAAAGCCTAAAATTTGTCTATAATATGCACTAAAAGTGTTTATTTTCAAACTTTAAAATTCTGCTTAAAAAGCGACATTAAGCATTTGAGTCGTTTCTTATTCACGATTTAATAGCGAAATTCGCAACAAATTGCTGATAAAGATTGGAAATATTCCAAAACTTGGACTAAACGTCAAAAAAACCTTTCAACAATTGATCAGAAGAATGTTTTTCTTTTGACAAATAAATAACAAAATTAGACAAACAAAAACCTCAGTCCTCATGATTTAGAACGAAAACGGCTAAGAATTGCGAATTCTGCTTGAAAATTGATTAAAGCTTTAAAATTTTGAAGCTTTTTATGCGGCTTTCAAAAACTTTTGGATACTAATTGCGCTCTATTGACATAAAAACCGTTGCCCACTCCTGTTCTAAGGTATTTTACGTGTCAATGATGAAAATCGCGATATTTTTCGATCGTTCGCTAACTTACATGAAACCGAACAAGGCTAGTTGTAAATCCCGGTAAATAATCGATTTCAGTCACAGTCGTGTTGTTTAAAATTACTTTTGTAATCTAATTTTGTTGATCTATTCACCAGTTTTTTCCTGTAGCGATCGAAATGTCAGTTTGTTGCTTTACAAATGATAATTTATGCTTTGTTGTGCGATTATTTGTACAATAGTAGAGTGAAATAATAGAATTTTACACTTTTATTCATATTTATATTTGAGTTGATTATTTCTATTTCCTGGATTGTTCTATATTGCCGGTTGTCTGGCTCCAATAATCAACTTCTATAAGATGTCTTATCAAAATTTTATCAAAGTATGAAATTGTTGAAGATATTTGCATAAATATTAATTCCAGGAAAAACTTTACTGTATATGAAATATAGTTAGAAAACCATCAAGCAGAATACAAAATTACAGAACTATAGCAAACAGCTTAGAAGCAATCAAACTGTAAAGGATAAAGTAGTATAAGTCTAGAAAAGATGAAAACTAATGGAGTTGTTGTTGTAGAAATTTTGGAGTTTCATCAATTCCATGTTAATTACAACTTTACATGAGCCATTTCTGACAAGGATCATACAAGAAGTTGAAAGGTTAACATTAATACTATGTCTACCATTTAGAATTTAGAGTAATAGCTTGACAAATGTTATTTAGTTGAGAAGTGAGAATGCACCAGATGTAACTTGTGCAGACATTGATTATTACTACCGTAAAACTAAAATGTTTCTCTATTTCAAATGTTTATAGTTGTATATTTCAACATATAACGAACGTGTCTTATTTCTTTGACGTTGGAAAAATGATGATTTTATTTTGATTTCGTCTTTTTGGCTGTAAGATAACTAGCGAATTTATATGGAGATAAATAAGAATCATTTACAAAGAAATTACTTAAAGCTTCCATGTTAAATAAACGATTGGTTTTCCGTATCATTTTCTATGAATGTGAACTTTGATCGATACCATTTCCAACAACAGCTCTCGTAGAATTCATTCCATTTTTCATTAGAGATTTTTAACTCAAACTGTAGGAGGCTCAAGTGTTTGAAATGCGTCGATAACAGCTGTATCAAATGAATACGTTGACATAACAAAATAACATTAAACAAAGTGAACAATAAAGCAACTGCCGCTTGATTGAAACCTTAGTTGAAAACTCGTTCGGCCTCCTGAAGCAAATTTTGTCAAAATAGTAATTTTAGGCTTCCAATTTTGACCGTTGACATGCTTTGGAGCCGTCCAATTAAAATTCTATTTATATATTGTGACGGTATGTTTAACAACACTAGTCGATAGTCAATAAATCTCAACAAAATCTCACAAATTTCTCGTTAAACTACTCCAATATTAACAGAATATTAACAGTACAATTCGTACGTTAAATGCCCAATAAATAAACGTTGACAATAATTTAATGTCAGAATTAATCTTAAATTTACCAATTTTCTAATTGCGTTTTGTATTTGTCGAAATATACACATAGAAAATGGACGTATGAATGTGCATAAGAGTGAGATAGATTTGTTGAAGAAACTAAGTTGATCGTAAATTAAAACTTGGGAGAGTTGTACAAGTTGGGGGCTGTTTTTCCATCTCTACTACTCCTTAAAGTTTTGTTTTCCTTCGTCGCTTTTCCACCCAAGTCGAAACTAAAACAACCAAATGACACACCCATTTTTTTGTTTGTTTGCTTCGTTTTTAATTTGCAACATCCGGCATGGATGTACATGCAGTTTAGTTTCTTTTTATTTTGTTGTTCTTTTATAGTAGTGTTGTTTTTACGTTCAAAACAACAAAATATAACTGAAACTGGATTGTAATTGTGACCTGGAATTTTTAAATGAAATTTCGTCTTTGTATACTTCTACAAGAATATCAACAATGTTGTCTTCAAGTAGTAAATTGTTGTCATTTTCATTGTTATTTCTACTAAAATACTTGTCTAAAGTATTTTGTGAATAGTATCGATTTGAAAATGGGTAATGGCTTTATAAAATAGGTAACATGACCCTGTTCTCTGATAGAGCTATACATAAACGAACATGTTTGAATATATATTCAGTTAAGGGATGAATAAGAACGTTCTACTACTATTTTATTTAAACACTAGAAACCATTAATCTGTGCTCAAGTTAACTATAATGTAGACTATAGTTGAAAAATATAACGAAAATCTTCCAAATAAATCTAAATTAATCTTCATATCCTGTACTCAATTTAAACTAAAAATATTACGAGACATCACTCCTAATTCAGTTCCCAAATAAATCGGAAAGTTACTGGGAAAGAACAACAAAATCGCGACATATTTTTATTAAGTTTCTAATTTTGAAGCCAAAAAGGTGTAACGTGAACTTTTAAAATTTTTGGAGACAAATTGTATTACTTTTTCTCGATTCTTATTAATATTATTATAATCCATATACATATTAAGGGTGGATAGTATAATATTAATTTTATTTGATACATAGCTACCCTCATACTTAATTCAAATATTAAAATTTGACAGAAAGAAAGGATAGAGAGAAAGAAGAAATATAGGACAGAACCAGGAGCAAAAGACAGGAGAAATAAACAAAAATTAGCGACGACGAAAGACAGAAAGACAGAAAGACAGAAAGACAGAAAGACAGAAAGACAGAAAGACAGAAAGACAGAAAGACAGAAAGACAGAAAGACAGAAAGACAGAAAGACAGAAAGACAGAAAGACAGAAAGACAGAAAGACAGAAAGACAGAAAGACAGAAAGACAGAAAGACAGAAAGACAGAAAGACAGAAAGACAGAAAGACAGAAAGACAGAAAGACAGAAAGACAGAAAGACAGAAAGACAGAAAGACAGAAAGACAGAAAGACAGAAAGACAGAAAGACAGAAAGACAGAAAGACAGAAAGACAGAAAGACAGAAAGACAGAAAGACAGAAAGACAGAAAGACAGAAAGATAGAAAGACAGAAAGATAGAAAGACAGAAAGACAGAAAGACAAAGAAAGAAAGACAGAAAGACAGAAAGACAAAGAAAGAAAGAAAGAAAGAAAGAAAGAAAGATAAATAATATTAATTAAATCAATGAACATCGCTGTTCAATAATTTGATTTACATTTTGTAAACTAATAGAAAATATAATTTTATTTGGACAAGACCCGAGTCGCATGGAATGAAGACAACTCTTACCCTTACCAAAATACTTTAATTCCTTGACCTACAATACCGAGCCACGCTCGTGGTAAGCCGATCGAGCCAAAAATGAACCACGAATCCCGCTCGTTAAGGCAATGGTGCAGTCGAGTGCGGAAAAAATTTTAACAGTGAGGATAAAGAAGCTTTATTGATGTGCTTGAAATAAGAAAACATCACACCCCCATAGCAGATCAGGTAATTTACCACCCTCTATTTATTTATGGTTCAACTTCAACAGCTACTATTTCACCAAAATAGGTAAAGCAATAAGGCAGGTTTAGGTCATCCCCAAAACTAACAATGGTAAAACACTGTTCAGTCTATATAAAACAGGCCAAATTTCTCAGCAAGAGTCATTCAAATTTTTATGCACTTAACGGGAGTCACCTACCGAGCTTTTAAATAGTGAGCCAAGAAGTTGAAACGCTTTTATGAGTTAAAATCAAACTTTTGGTTATGTTAGAACAACTTCAAATTTTACTCTCTTTATTGGCAACTTGCTCTTCTTGTACATCATTCCAGACGCTTTTACATATAATTCAAGTAAATGAAAGCTTAAATCGTTAATTTTGTTGTAATTTTAACATTGCTGGTATAATTTCTGTTTAATTTTATTCCTTAAACACATCCTAACTACAGGATTACTATTAATTTAGGATAATATAACATCGTTGTAACTTTTCCAATATGAAAAACTTTAAAGTTTTTCAAGGATTTAAGATTTTCAATTTTATAAAATAAGTTATATATCTGTTGGTGTAGTAGTAGTAGAATAAGAAATCATTGAAAGATTCTGCTCTTTATATTTAAACATTAATTATTCTCGAATGCTTTTTATTCTTTTGACGCTCGGTTTTTTGTTATTGATCCAGTTCCTCTCATTGTTATCAGGCAACTGATTTAAATATTTTAAAATACGTTTCTAGTATAAACGAGTCATCTTTCAACGAATATCTGAATACTTCGGAAGTTATTAAGGTGCATCCGTACCATAACGCGTAACAATAACATCAAGAACAGCAATTCTCAAACCATGGGTCGTCAGATATTAAATTATATAAAAATAGCATATTTTCATATTTTAATATAATAATGCTTTAAATGACATTTCGAAAGGTAGTTTTCAAAAATTTTCTTGTGAGGATAAAGATTTCCTCTCTTAGTCACAACCACTTGGATGTTTTTAGCAAAATTTCAATTGGATTGTCTCGACTAGACTCATTCGGGTCGCGTGTTTAAAAGTTTGGGACATACCGATCTATAGAAAATGATCCAAATAAAGAACGTTAGCGCGTGATTGAATTAAATTAAAGAATTTTTTTTGAAGGCACGTGGAAACATTCATCTTGTCAACATGAACATTTTACCAAATATGAGTCTAATTATATCCAAGCTAAAACTACTTGGAGGTTCCATTAAATGTTTAAACAGTCCAACTTTGGGGTGTGAATATGCATTTTAATATTGCAGGAAATGGACGTTTTTAAATATTTAATCTACATGCTATTTGAATTTTAAATATTAGTAAAATAAACGTGTACAACATAAAGTATTTCTTTATGTTTAAAATCTGTATCTAGCATTCTTTCATCTAACTGTGTTTAAATAAAGTTTGTTTATGTGACTATAAAATATTCAATTGTTGGTGTTTAATTAACACAACTAAGAGTATGGAACATTATTTAAATTAAAGACCTGTTATTGAACATGCTGACAATTTCAGTAATGAATTTATAACTCTATATACCTAGTCCGCACATTGTTTTTTTTTGTCTTTAACTTTTGTCAAAGTGAATCCATTAAAGACAACATGTAACTTAATATCGTAAAAAGCTGTCATTGTCGGAGATATTTTTATCAGATAATGGATTTATCGAACACATTGGTGTTTTATTTAAAGGCAAGCATCGAATTGAAATCGCTACGGCCGATTAGTCAGAATTGTAATTTCAATCTTAACTTTTATGGAAATCTATTCTTGTGATAAATACGCGCTAGAGGTATAGCTGAAAGCATTGAAAAATGTGTCTGTAAATAACTTAAGAATTGTAGAATTTGTCCATCATTTATGATGAATATTTTACGATCTTACACGATATCTTTTATCAAATCCTGTATGGTTATTTATATTTTACAGAAACAAACACTAAATGTATGTATACGATAACGAAAATTCAACCATGAGAACGTAGAAGGACGAAATTTGCTAGAATTTGGGTTTAAGTCAGTAAAAAACACGATCGTTCATTAAACTTGCAATATACCTATGTACAGTGGAGATCAAAATAAAAGAGACCACCTCTTGTGCGGCTGTGTAAAACAGGCTTTTGAGGGCGGTCATCACAATGTAACAAAATCTCAACAGGTCAGAATTTGGGTAGAAAGATATTCAATCAGAAGAAGGAGGTGGAGTTACTGATGGTTGAAATTTGCTCTAATATCTCCTACCTACCCATCTTCTTATCCTGAGAGAAACAACCTGACTCACACTAACGAAAATATGTGAAATTCTCGCTAAAGACTCGTTTTTTTTTAAATCGCCACTTTACATAATGTGGCGTTTTGAAATTGTATTAAAGAACAAGCAACATTTTTAAAATATTTAGAAAGTTTTTTCTTGTTTGTAGATGTTAATTTTTTACACAATTCACTTAATACGAATAGAAACTATAAATAGAGTTAAATTTGGAACGAATTACTCGTTACTGTTTGAGTTGTTGAGCGAATTTCATTGTTCCAACTTTCAATCGATCGTCAATTTCAATACAATCAAAGACTTCAATCCAGTCAAATTACAAAACTTTGATTCTTTCCTTTTCGGTAATTGTAATATTTAACAATGACGTCAATTCAAAAGTCAATTATTCGTACTAAATTAGATCTATTCTTCTAGTTACAAAATATAAATGGCTCATCATATATTCAAGTTTTTAGATTACCTACGTCTTTTTATCATTCCCATTTATTCAATCCGTTTTCTTTTCATTTCTATCGTCTTCAATGCCCTGTCCATTCCACACTTTCCGGACATGGAGATCGTTTTATTGTCATCGTACCCGTTGAAGTATTCTTTACTCCCTTTTTTTTCGTATGCGATATTTCTTTTATGGCGGAAGCTAAGAGATTTTCAACGATTAGTCAGTGTAGAGAAAAAGTAGCAAATCTTGTCGTCTCTTCTCTATAGTTTACTCACTCACTCCTATTCGTATTTGGCTGGATTTAGTCCAGTTGATATCCGTGGCTATCGTCAGTTCAAGAATCAATTCGAAAGGCCAAGCTTTACGTAGGTTTATTGATGTCGTCGCATTTGTCCGTCCATCCCTATGTATTCAAACCGACACCTGAAATGTCCGTTACTGAGGTTGCTCCAGACTAAAACCTGGATTCTTTTCAGTAAATCCATCCAGTCATGGTGAATAATTCTTGTGACTTGATGAAATTCTAAATCGATTTACTACTACAACATCTGACTATTTTGTAACAAGAGCTATTTTAGAGAGAGGTTGGAATATTTAAATTTCATTTAATAGGGTTACAGGAACACATAGGATAGTTGGGATTTTTTTATTAGTAATTTAATGTTTTTCCGTTACTATGTTCAGATAGGAAAAGGCTTCAAAGGACATGCTTCACAAAAAATTAACAGACAGTTGCGCATACCAATCAGTCAACATCTGTTCAGGACATGTTTGTGATACTAAATTTAAACTATCTCCATGTGCATATTAAAAATGCATCTACTGTAAATAAGTGAAATTGAAAATGTTATTAGGGAATTTCAAAAATCCTGAAAGTGTCAGTAAAATTCAATTTCCTTCAATCTATTTTAAATATAAGGACGAAATTATGAATCTTCTCGTCGCCTTTTACGTTTAAAACAGTTCGTAGAACATTAAAAAACAATTCATAACTCACCTTTAATTACATCCTATCTCTAACACCGATTAATAACGATAAAAAGAACAACAGTAATAATTTTTAATTTGTTTGTTTGTTAAGTTACGTATTTCCTGTAAAATAATTTTACAATAATCATCGTAAGAACATAATAATAATAATAACCAAACAAATTGCTTTCTATAAATCCAAAATTTACAAATGTTATGCAAATTTTAAAATAACACACCAAATTATTCAAATTGGAAACACTGGTTCAATTATCGTTGAATAATAAACTTTGAATAATCTCTACTGTAATTTTCATCAAATCAAGACAATTTTATGCAAATACTTTCAGGTAAATATCTGAAAGATAACATTCATCACATATCTTTAAACGTACATAAAGAAGGGGGCTAACTAGCGTTTGTGTGTATTTATATATTCTTAATTTGTTGCTATTTTTAGTAAATAAACCCGCTACGACATACGTTTCGAATATTTACTAGATCTGAAACATCTTAAAAATAACTACGAGTCATGTGTTTGATTGAACCAACTTTGTACTGAAATAGTTGTTTGAGTTGAAGTTTTCAGTAGCAGTTCGACATTGCGATCCTGCGAAAAACGTAATATTTTTTATCGATGAAAACATGAAAGAATTCAATTAGTTTCTATTTCGGTCTATAGTTCTCTCTATTTACAGTTTGTGTACATAAAATAAAAGTGTAAATTAGATTTAAAGATGTATTTAATTCAAGTGCCTTGTTGTTGATAGATGAAAGTTATAGTAAATTCTCGAAATGGTGTCGACGAAATTCGATAATTTTGTTCAGAATACGAAAGCAATGCAAACGGAATCCGTTTATTGAATTTTTGGCATGATCTCAACGACTCTCCGTCCATAATAGCCAATTATTGATTTTTTTTCTGCATAGCAATGCTCGAATGAACGACAAAGCCTCAAAGATGGCATACATTATGGTAATTTTGTTGATCATCATTACTGTTTGTTGTAGAATATCGGGTTACGCTTACGATTCAGGTGTACATTTTCGGGAGTTTACAAGACAGATAAAATTGAAACAAGGCACTCTACAAGGTGTTGTTATGGCATTTACAAAGAATGGTAAATCGTTCGTTGTTGAACAATATCGCGGTATACCGTATGCTGCACCACCAGTTGGGGAATTGCGATTTATGCCATCGGGCAGTGCCCCCTCATGGTTTGGAACTAAATTTGCCGATACCTTCGGTCCAGTATGTCCACAGAGATTTCCTGATATTAGAACTATGACGGCGGATCGTCGAGAACGATTTCTGAAATTAAGGGAAATGCTACAAAATGAAAGTGAAGATTGTTTATATTTAAACATTTACACTCCACATCAAGGTAAGATAGTATATTAACGAAAATCATTATTTTATTTAATACAGTTTTTATAAATTTTGTTATTCGTTTCGCTTGTAAACGGTGTACTCGTACACCTGTCTGGCCCTTATCAGAAAATAGTCGGTATGTAAATCTTCGTTGATGCCTGAAGCTAGTTTTCGTTTGTTTAACGAAGATGAATTCTCGAGCTTATCATTTTTCTTTCTTTGCCGTTAAGGGTTCTTTTTTTATCAAAAAAGAAACACGCAAACAAATTAACAAAATTGTGGTTGATTGCCAAGATTTTCAACTTGTGTACTATTATTTCTATACATTAGAGAAAGATTGGGAATCTCAAGTTTAAACCATAGAAATCCAAATTGTCCGATCTGTAAGAGGGGCATTAATTGTAAAAAATGAGCTAGCAACGATATTCTAGATAGACTGTTAACGTTGAGTGGCTCCTTCAAACAGCAAAAGAGCACTAGCTGCCTGTTAAAGTCTCGACATTGACAAAACGCCGCAACTAAATAGTAGCAGTTTGCTCACGTATTCGACACAGCAACAGAGGGATGAGGGGATGTTAAAAGGTAGAGAAAGATAGAATGAGAGATGGATAGAAAGGTTAGCCTTCTCCTCGTATACATCCAGGAGGTAGTAAATTGAGCGCCGTCCTCATAAAATAGCTCTAGACACTATCGGCGGCCATCAGCGCTACGTGGCTTACATTGGAACTATGCATATAAGGAATATATTGTACAGACCACCTGAATCCCTCAATTCAATACTCTGTTATGCAGGATGCATGCAGCTTGGGTCGCAGACTGATTTATTCGGAAATTATTAACCAAACGATTTGGATTCGAAGAGATTTCTAATTGTCGATACTATAGTCTTATATTTGAATAAGAAAACGAAATTAGATTAGTAAAGTCTTGGTGTAAAATACACAATGCTGGTGACAATGTATTGGGGATAGTTGCTGTCTCTTAAGGGGGTCATTTCAGGCCTAGTCACGCTCGTAAAAGCGTCTAGTAGATGTAAATCTACTTGTATTAACCGCACACAAGCATACCGGTCCCCATGAATATTACAAACATCGAATTTATACCTTACAAACTCTTACAGCATGCTGTTTAATTTAATAACTTTGTTTACATTGTAAATTAACAGAAAGCCAATGTCGCCACACACTGGAGACGTAATTACGTTTGTTGTCGATGAAGACTTCAATATCGAGCTTATTTTATGATTATTACAACGTTTAAACATAGTAAATTTAATATACTTTAACAGAATAACAAGGTTTTGCACATCTTCCTGATTTTTTGCCATAGTATCAATGTTTGTATCTAAACTAATCAGAACGAAAGCTATACCAAACTTTAGTAAAGTTTCTCCCCTTGCGATCGGTATGTGACCTGCACGAGTTAAACAAAAGAAATACACCTAGGATATTGGTATCTTGTCATGATAACAGATGAACACTTTACCAGATTGCTGGACGCTAAACTAACCCCAAATTCACTTTATAGTATCGATCGAAAAGAAAATTATGATAATGATCTGATTACAAAAACCTTTTTTGTTTGGCAAAATTGGTCTATGATACGGTGTCAAGCTGAGCTTTGAAATGGTAAACAAGGTTAAACTTGATGGATCCGTTTGTTGTTTAGTATAGAAGTTACAGTCATTCCGTTGTGTTCCAAATAGATCACATATCTCTAGGGGGTCATAGATAGGTCCGTAATAAAGTGGCAATTGTATCGATATCTGTGCACCATTTTTTTGCTGTTGTTGTTGTTTTGTGGTATAGATGAATCAATTTTGATGATGGTGTTCGGTATTGGAATGTCATCTCCAAAACTATCTTCAACAATAATTGAGAAATTTTGAACATGAAACTTGAAACTTACACGTACTTATCTTTTAATTACCTCTTCCTCCTTTATATTCGTATAGCTTCTTGTAGTTGATAACGACTGGTAGTATAATCATTATCAGTTCAATTTAGGATAGGAAAACTACAATAGTGTAGTTTGATTATACGTTAAGTATAAACACGTTAGGATATTGATTGTGTGATTCCTGTTACAGACAGTTTGATTTCTATCTAAAAAGTAAACATAACATTTCAATTTATCGACGAATTATAAAAATAATAAACAATAAAAATCTGACATGAATTTATTTCTTTATTTCGTTTTTAATCAATTCAGACTCATCTCTTGAAATGACAATAAGTTCAAAATGTAAACCATCTGGTGACAACATTGGAATCGTGCGTGAATCGTTCTCAAAACGCTTCTGTAATATCCTGGATATTGCAACGGTTTTATTTCAGGGTGTGATATTAAATACCTATCTATACGTACACAAACATGTAGGTGGATGTGTGAGTGTGTGTGTGCGCTTCTATTGAAATAGTCGACAATTTTCAGAGTTTCACGTGTTCAATTTACAGATTTCAATCTCAATTTAATAGTGTCCAACAAAAAGATTATTGCCTATAAAACCCGAATACTGTTTATATTAAAATTGTGTTTAATAATCAAAAATTTGTCTTATTTCTAGACTAATTTGTTTTTCAGTCGATATATTTCAAAATTGCTCATATTGTAATTTTTCACTTTACATTCAGCCCGTTCACATTTTCAAACTTTAATATGTTAACAAAATATACTTTAAAGATTAGGGTTGAACGAAAATTCTAAAATTGTTTCGTATATTTTAAAATGTTTTTACCCTGAAATAAAAACAAATTAAGAAATAAACATTTTAAATCAAATTAGAATTTCAAGTATTTTGCCATAAAATAAACACAAGTCAAGATTAACCGTTTTTTTTTTTGTTTAAAAAAAAACAGAGTGGCTTGTTATCAATGTTTTTTTGGGACATGTCCAGAAAACCGTGAAATTTCCTGGAGTAAATTCCATATTACACGTCCGTGTACCGTAAAGAAGGGTGAACAGTGTCACGGCCTGAAGCTATTTAATCATCTCGCAATTACTTGAAACCCTTAAGAGTTGACGAGCTAAGCTACACAGTTTCTGATTTAGGGGTTGTGTTTTTTTTATGAAGCCAATTCAATACCACCGCTAGTTTGTTTGCCAGAATAATATTTGGTGAGGCATTTTTGGAGATGTATAACGTAAACATTTACCCTTTTCCAAATCAATGATATTAAAAACATTTTTTCGTTCAGAATTGTCCGTTTTTTGTTTTTGATTGTTTCAGTTCTTTTAAAATTGACTGTTTAATTAAACATTATGTTAATTTCCTCTGGTTGTGATTAGCTTAGTGTTCGATAAACGCGAGATTCTCTTTCAACGTGGAATTGTTAAAAACTTGTTTTAAATTTAGGCACTTTAACTGACGAGTGGTTGTTAATTAATCCAAGACATTGCTGTTTTTCCTCGGCTAAAGTCTTGATAAAACCAACTTGCAATGACAATATTTAAACTTTCAACCGATGGTAATTAATTTATCTTTTGCACGTTCTCTTCCTGCAGTCGATTATAACTACATTGAGAAAAATCGAACGTTATTATAGTTTTATGTTGGAAATAATGAGATGTTTCCAATTTGGGTAAGAATGTAGACGTGCTTTGAAGTAATAGCACAAATTCTTTTGATACAACATCCGAAATGTATCAACATGTTTGTTTATTCAAAACAAACTTTCTTGGGATTATCGGATAGTACGTATCGGTTAAATATTTTAAATATGTTCTGTTTATTGTCCTGGAAATGTTTCCAGATTCTTTTCGATTAATAATAAAACAACTAAACAACATTGAGCAAGATAAAAATACATTTGAATTGTTGTCTATAAATATCGATCGTCAGTTCAGAATTATCATTAGTCATTTTAATCTAGAACAAAATCATTTACAAAGAATTTAAACATTGAAAAATGGAATATTCTTTAAGGTACAAATACAAATCAGAGTTGAATTTGGGTGTCGGCCAACTTTGCCGGTTCTGTTATTTTCCAAAATAAAGAATACGAAAACTGTCGATAAACCACTATTTTTAATTCGAGTTGGTTCGCTTTTATAAGTTCGTTTATCTTTGTAGTAGGCGATTGTTGCTTGTGAAAACACAAAACACCCTCTTTTGTTGAAGATATTGTGTTGTTTTATTGTATATTACTATAAAGAAGCTCTATATCCAATTATTTTCACTATTTCAAGCTTTTTTTGAAGCCTTAATAATGTGGAATTTAATAATAATTATTTATTTTTCATTTTAGTGGTGGTGATAATCTTTTCTTAGTGAATGGTATAAGAGTAGAGCTTCGTATATGATGGATTATTTTGATCAAAAATCTCCCGCTGTTGCCGATTAAGTCAATTGAATCTTAAGCCGGATACTGGTCTCTCTTTAGCTTGTTACTTTTTAATAAAATACAATCTGATTCGATTTCCTATTTGAAAAGTCTTTCACTAAATTTTAGAAAATTACTTGATTAAAAAATCGTCAAGACATATATTGGACGAGCGATTTATTCATCTTGATCTGCCAATGAACATTGAATTGGACAATCAAGGAAATGGTAGTATAATAAAACGACGTCTGTCGGTGGCAGTTCTCCTTCAGACAGTCGACGTGCTTAACAATCAACCGACTGACCTGAATCGTGTACTTATTGTTAGAATGCCCGTCGTCGTCGTCGTTCAGTGGGTTAGAGTGCAGTTTCCATTTCCAAGTCAACGATTACCCCAATCCGCCGTCCTTGATTACCGGCAATATTATCCTCATTATTTCAAATTACATTCGTTTCAAGATGACGGTTCGTTTAAAATTGGATTATTTCAAACGTGCAATAAGACAACAAATTTAGAATTCTTTATTCGAAGGATTTGAGGAAGCAGAAGAACAAAAAAAAAATGGCATGTAATCCTAGACAGATTTGACAAATTGACAACATTAATTTAAAGGCAAAATTTGCAAATCAGTCAGTAGAATTACCGATTCACATCAACAGCTTATTCCGGTTATATGATTTAGGGGAAAAAAAGATTGCAAAGCTTAGAGAGGCTTAATGTTTTGTAATTTTCATGAAAATTTCAATACAGGCAAGCTTCATCAATCATTTATTGTTGGTCAAGACTCGAAATGATTACTAAGAGATCTCGTAATAGTCCTGGATTAATTAATTACAAATAAAGATTTACTAACGTAACATATTCATAAATTTAATTCGTATAATCCGAAACAGTTCAGCTTACCTTCTAAAAATAGAATGATATGCAAATATTTTCTTTGTAATACCAAACAATAAAGTATTAAGGTAACACATTTACATGAGAATGGAATAAATTGAAGGCTTGTTCAGTCCTCGCTTTAGACACAATGTTCTTCAACGAATGATGGATAGTTGTGGGGATTTACAGGAAATGGAATAACTAAAATTTCGTCTAGTTTTTTTTGCACCTGCTCATTAATTAATCGGAATCACATCACTACCAATGTATAATTTGATATTGTATTAAAACTTAAATCCTGTAATAATTTGTGCACAATAAATATTCGGCTCGTGTAATGGGATTGTGAGGACACCCGTGCAAATTGTGTCCAGCTTTATAACCGACTAATTGTTAAATCTAATAGATTCGGAGACAAATCACGGTTGGAATAACTAAATTCTAACATAATCTAGACTATGTCTCAAAAAATATATTAGATTTTTAATATTTTTCTCTATTTTAATTAGTTTATAGAGAATGAATGATTCTGATAAGACTCTGTTATTACGTGTTTGAACATCACATGCAAGCCACGTTCGTATGTTTTATACAACTATTGCAACCTGTATATCTGGAAATTTCACATAATGTTCTACAACTAGCTGAATGCTAGTTTGAAAACTGAAAGTGCAGTTTGTATTCAAGACAACAACTGGATCTAATTCATGATTAATATTCTGTTACGATAATTTCCATTTCAACCAGAATGAATTGTAATAACGGTACGAACAAAATACTTGTGTTTATTTGATTTTTTTCATGATCAATAGCTTATTTCCTATAATACCGAAAGAGACTAAACAGTTCGATTATGTCGGACGTACAAATGGATTAAATCGAGTGTATCTGAATACTTCTTCCTTTTTTGTTTCTACTACTACTGTGCTTTGTTTCATACAATTCAATTTCATCATATCAAAACTCTAGTCAATTTACCCCTTTTTCCCTCCTCGAACTATATTGAAACTCAATCCCCAATCTCTGTACGATTAAAACAAATCATCATTGTTTGACTTTATATTAGAACCAATATTGGGAAATTGTTGTGTTATTGGAAATTTTTCAACAAACTGATTGTACACCAAATCATTCTGTAAATACAATTGAAAAGAAGAGAAAAAAATATTAAAAATGTATATTCCCTATCGTAGAACTGGACTGTAAACTCGATTAGTATGTGTGATTGTGTCACTAGAAACTGCTCAAATTTTCAGGTCACATCCAACGGAAATTCCAACAGATACTATTGATACACGGAAAAAAGCTCTACTCTCTCACAGCTTTGCAAGTTTCATCTTCTTCAACAGTCAAATAGCGTTCCATTTTTATATTTTTATCGCCGATATCACTTTCAACCTAATCGTGTATATGTGAGCTATATTCGAACAAAACTTAATTATATACAAAAAAAATAATTAAATTTGTTTTATATTCGAAAAACAATGCGAATATAATCAAATTTTGTGGTAGAAATATCAATATTGACTTATCGATACTTGAACTGGCGCTATTGACGTAAAAAACCACCCTTCTACTGAAATGTTCACCCTTGTGTCGTTTGTCGTTATCAAATCTTACCATTCGTGGGGATTATCGATACGACAATAAGTGCTCGGTGGCATCTGTGGCCGCTTTCTAAAACCAACACGAACTCTCATTTCAATGGTTTTTCAAGTGCTGAAAAGCACTTGAAAAGTCTCACTACACGAACCAATTCATTTATAATTACTAACACGATTACACCGATGTTGCATAGAATTTTTCATTTCTATTTCCATATACTTTACAACTTTTAATAAAAAAATTCTACTCTAAACATTCATTATTGTTAATTAAAATTTCCATTTTGGATTGTTCAATAAAATTTCCATGCAATTGAACTACTTTACAATCTAATTATGAAGATTAGAATTTAATTTTTAAGTCTCGGTCTTTAATGAGCGCATTCCGGGGAATTGACAAATTTTTGAAAATATCGACCGGAAACTCCGGTATTTTAGTTCACACTAATGCCGCATTATTGACGTGAGCGTCTCCAGCAGACGCTGCTATCTAACGGCATCTAGCTGAAGTTTTCCTGAAAATCTCATTTCAGATGTCTTGAATTTACAGCCGAATTCAGATTCCTGTTTCTGTTCCCGTGTTTTATCTCTTATTATTAATTAATGGAAATTAATTTGTCTTTTTGTTACAGAGAATCCACGTAGTGCACGTAAATATCCAGTAATGATTTATATTCATGGTGAATCATTTGAATGGAATTCAGGAAATCCGTACGATGGTAGTGTTTTAGCTGCCTATGGAAATGTTATAGTAGTTACATTAAATTATCGTTTAGGTGTTTTAGGTGGGTATACCCGTATAAATTCTATTTTGAGACTATAACGTCTGCTTTTTTATTTTGGAAAATTTTCAATTTCCATCTATTGAATTGTGACACTAGCGATTCTTTTGATAAAACATAATAGAGGGAAAACTAGAATGGGAAAAGGTTTGCTATATGTATAGCAATAACGGAATATTCAATGGGACGGTTATTGAAAGCGAAAAGGCCGCATATGTATATTAAAAAACACAATATAGGTAGGCGTTCGGATATTATAAAAATCCATTCTAGCCGTACAAACGTCAAGGAATAAAAACAAATTATTGGGGAAAGACTGGAAGCATTCACAATTCTTGCATGTGCATGTGTGTTAGTTTTATATTGTTATTTTCATTTATTGTTATGCTCTGTGGTAACATGGGAGTTTCGTTGAAATTATTAGACGTCTTTACATATATGATACAGTCTTGCTATTATTAACTCTAGTATGTTTATTATGTGAATGGACCACAAATGAGCCTCCTTTTAGTAATACATGTTTAACAATAAAGATTCTAAAAATATGAATTTCCCTCTGCGGAAATCAAGATCCAGACTAGGAGAAGACACATTTAAACAACAAAGAAATTCCATCGCTCCAACGACAAGACTGTAGAGAGTAAAAAGATGAAATCTCGCTTCGTTGTATATTGTGCCCATAAAAATGACAGGTTTTTGGCCGAATCTTCTCACAACATAGCTATACATACAATATATTCTTCTCTATTTGCCTCATACAATAGTCAACCATTCAAATACTTGATATTTATAAACCATTCTAGATGATCGAACAAATATTTGGACAACTAAACAAGCCACTACTGTATTTACAACGAATTTGACTGATGAAAATACACACATCTCTCATCTAGATTGCATTGTAGAAATGCGACAATTTCACGTAAAAATCCCATTTACCACACAATTTTTGTAAATCGTCTCACTAAATTCGCATGTTGAAAAATACTTTTATTGTTAGTAATTCAATTTATTTTTTGTTTATAAAACATCCAGGATTCTTAAAAGCTGGAACTGAGGAACATTCAAAAAGCAATTTCGGATTGGTTGATCAGATAGCGGCTCTATTGTGGGTCAAAGAGAACATTGCAGCTTTCGGCGGTGATCCCAATACTGTAACGTTGTTCGGACATGGTACAGGGGCGGTATGTGCCAGTCTTTTGATGTTAAGTCCCATGATAGTTCATGAGGGCAACAAAAGTAAGCTTCATTTATAATCCTTAAATAGCAATAAAAAAAAAAAAACAACAGAGAAACAAGCCAGTATGTGGCATTTAATTCGACTAAATTTATTAAGTGTGATAAAGCTACAATTTCAACCCCTTTCGGCTAACTTAATGGGATCCGTATTATTTAAATCCGATGTTAACTAACGGATTAAATTTACAGTGCTGTTCCAAAGGGCTATCTTAATGAGTGGTTCAGCATTGTCTGATTGGGCATTGGCTAGTAATCCTCAAGGTGTAAGCTATCAAGTGGCACAGGCATTAAATTGCCAAATACAAGATGACTTTGCGGCATGTCTACGTCGAAAACGCCTTGAAGAGATCATGGCGGCCCCTGCTATAACGCCAGCTTATCGGACACGATTCGGTCCTGTTATCGATTCAATCGTCATCCCCAATGATCCTAAGAAATCCATGACTACATATAACAACATTTTTAAAAGGCAAGAGACACATCTAAACTGTATTTTTTATATCTGATTCCATTTTTTTTTGTAATTCTTCAGATTTGAATTATTATACGGTGTAACCGAGTTGGAGAGTATTCATCTGTTAAGTCCGGAAGCATTAAAGTTAGGCATGTTGGAGAAAGATCGCGATCAAGAATTGAGGAAATATCTTCGATTCCGTTGTGAAATGAAATCGGAATTGTGCGTAACTCGTACTTTAGCTGAATATCTCGATACAGATTTCACATTAGATGATGAAAAATATGGTGGTTATACTGGCCATGAACCGGATCGAGCATCTTTAGCTAGAGATGCATTATTGAATATTTTATCTGATGCTAGAACTGTTGCACCAATTGTACAAATGGCTAAATATCATGCTGCTGTTAATTTACAATCTTATTTCTACGTTTTCACACATAAAACCTACACTAAAGAGTATCTTGTAAGTATATATGCAATTGATTTGGCTTTTGTTCGGCTTTACTTTGCTCGCAATAAACTTAACTGTGACAGGTCATACGTATCACTAAAGGACATTACCTGTCTCAGGTGTCACATTAACCATCCAAGTGTGTTCATTGCTGCATCCGTAAATGGATCGTTTGTAATTTGAATGACTTTTGCGAACTTGGTAATATTCAACTGAATATTATTTTATGCAAAACAAAAGTCGTTTGAATTTAATGATTATACTTGAATTGATCCTCTCACATATGAAGATCGAAAATAAAAGTCGATCTTTTGTTCGGATTATAGTTCATTATACTTCCTGTTTTGAAGTTTGTTAATTGGTCGATATAAATAGGAATTCTATTTCGGTTTTTACAGAATAACAAGAGCTACAATGGTGAAGAGTTACCATACGTATTTGGTGTTCCACTCGGTGGCTTTAACCAACACTTAGCTGGTAATTATAACGATAATGAACGTCTACTTTCCGAGAAAATTATGACGTACTTTTCAAATTTCGCTTACACAGGGTGAGTATTGATTTTATTAAAATCACAACTATACCGAATAACAAAAACATAGATAAACTAACCATATTTTATAAACGATATTTTGAACAAAATAAGAGTAAGATAGTGGAGATTTTCTAGCTAGCCGTGGAGGATTTGTTGGTTTTATTCTCATGTTGCAGTGATCCGAATATGCCGAGACGTAACGAATATCGGACCCTTGGACCGGAACAATGGTTAAAATTTGATGTTGATTGGCCTGAATACGATTTAAGTCAAGAACGTTACCTCCAATTAGGTAACTACAATAATACTGTTTTTATACATGATTCTGTTATACAGAATATTTCAGGAATTCCACCATATGTCTCGAGTCATTATCGTGAAAAGGAAATGATATATTGGAACGAAATCTTTCCCGAATTATCCTTCAATCAATCTTATAGTGAATCACCGATTAAACCTAAAAAAACCGTATCGTCGTTCCCACCGAAAAGCCGTCCACCATGGATAATAGCACACGATTTTAATCGTGCTCCAGTTAATAACAAATATGAGAATTTTAATAAGCCATTGAAAGAAGAACGAGTTTATGGTGTGGTTAAATCACGGGTAACTAGTGCTCCTGATAATATGATCCATCATCAAAAAGAATACGGTACAATTATTTATGGTCCTCAATCTGAAACTGTAACAAACAAAGATTTATCAACAACAATAACAATAGCATTAGGATCTGTGTTTTTATTTTTAAACATTTGTGTTTTCTTAATGTTCTATATAAGACGTTACCGGAAGCGGAAATTAAGGCATGTTGTTGTTGAGAAAGTCGACGAAACAAACAATGAAAATCCTGGTAATTCAACTGGTTGTAATATTGTAAAAATTGTTAGACAATCAACCAAGAGTGATGATGTTTATGAAGCGGTAAAAGCTGGAAATAGTCAAGAGAAGTTGAAATTACCACGGCAAATGTCGAGTAGTACAATTGATGCACACACAAAAGTTCGCGATTGGATAACTAATGAAATTATCTACAAGTATAGTCCGAGGATATTGCGACGGCCACGGGAGCCCGATCTCAATAAAGATGTTAAACAAGAAGCCGTCGAAACTGGTCCGTTAAATGATAATAATTCTACATTAGGACGTAGTCCGACACGTCCAGTGAGTCCATGTGAGAATTTCCGGACGGCTCGACCACCAATGATAAAATCGTCAAGTATTCCAGTACAGAAAACAAAAAGACCTGAAAAAGTCTCTGTGGCAATTGATGCTACCCCGTCCGGTCGTGGACATAGTGTACTCCAACAACAACCAATTGAATTAACCAAATCGCTAGACCGTCCGAATTTCGAACAGCCATTACGTCGCAGTTTAACATTGGATGATTTCTCCAATATTGTCAACGATAACAAGCAAGAGTTACGCAAGAGTACGACGAATATCAATTTAAAAATACCGTCATTTGATGAACCGACCGTGATACGAATCGAGCACTCCCATTCAAAATCAGATCCGGTTCAAGACTTGTACAATAGTGGTGTTCGAATAAAAAAACTGAAAACTTTCGATCCGAATTGCGATGTGAATGTAACTAGTCGTGATGAGAACATCCAAACGACTCCACTAACACCGGAAGAGTCATTAATGGTAATCAAACGGCGCAACTTTCCAAAAGTGTTGCCCGATTATCCGTCTAAAGAAGCATTGGCGAAGAAACGTCGATCAGTACCTGTTGCCAATCAACCATTCAGACCAATACCTGAGAATAGCCAACAAACGAATTCTACTTTAAACAGAATGTTGACGAAATACCCACCGGAACCGCCACGTAGGACAACATCAACACTAAGTCGAAAACCGGCAAACAACACACAACCGGTGTGTCAATCGGCACCGATGCTGGCCGTTGAACCGCCACCATCACCTGAACCGGAAGTTGCCTGTAATAATCTCTATGTGGGCCCTTTAATACCGAAACTAACGAAAACTGAATTGAGCAATTCGGAAAATTCGAAATTAAATACAAATCCGATCTATGATAGTTTGAGGAATGTGACAGAACAGAAAAATGATATTGTAAAACCGATAGCTACAACTATTGTAACAACTGATCCAAATCAACCAATCAAACGATTAGAACCGAAAATTATAATTAAACCAGTAGTTGCAAAAAGTACAGATGCAAAGAAAAATATACCACGTGTTGTAGTTAATGATAATCTATCGAATGTTGGTGGTGAAAGAACACGTAAAGCTTCACATATTCCCACATTGTTGGTGAAAAACACGAAAGAATCCAGCTCAGAATCGTCACCATCTGAGGAATCTGATACAGGAACTGTGGTAAAGAGATTATAGACTTGAGTAATTCTAGTGACTGTATTTATACAGAACAGTATTTTATTTTTCAGTATTTAAATAATAACGAGTGGTTGTAATAAATTTACTCATTTTTTTTTTTAAATTCTTATTAATGCAACAAATAAATAAAGTGTGCTTGTCTCTTTCTCATACTCTATATTTATTTAAAGTGTCGCCTATTTTGAGGTGAATTCCACGGAAACTTTTCAACAGAATAACATTCGTAAAATAGTTGAGTAAATGTTCAATGTACATCGAGTTTTCACAGCAGTTGGACCCGTTCAATTTCCATACATATTGGTTTCTGATATGGCACTATTTCTCTCGTTCTTCGCCGCTTTTCTTTCTCTTCTTTTACTTTTTTTTACGCTCGAACATAGTCGTAAGCGAGAATGGCAAATAGAATAGAAACAGTCGAGTGAAATTGTTTCACGAACCTTTCAACCCTATGCAAGTACGTCTGTTTGTCTATTTATATTATGATATTGTCATGTTTTACGTGTTAAATTGCCGTCAGATTTTCCAATTTCCCATCATAATCAAGATTAAAAGTTCAAACGTTCAACAATTTACATAAATAGTTGATGTAATTATTAATCGTATTATCGGTTGATTTTGCATAAAATTGAAATTAAAATCTAACCGAGTTCGTTATTATTCATTGATTTTTTTCGATATTAAATTGAAAACTTCGATACGGTTCAATTTCCAACAGGTCATACAGGTGAATAAATGAGAAATTCACACAATTTCCTTCAGTTATTTTACTTTATTATTTAATTAGTTAATTGTGTCACATTATCAGTTTTAATTAAAACATTCCATAATATAATTTAGAACGGACATTTACCGTTCATTGTCTCTGTTCCAAAATTCACCGAAAAAATTGAGTATATCTTCAATTATATACAATTTGCTAAAAATTTGATAATTATCTAAGGTTGAACTAAGAATTTTTCGTTGAAATTTGAAACATTGCTACATTATTTTGAAATCAAATCAAATGCTGTTATCAACGGTTTTATTTATAATCGTTTCTTTCAATTAGATTGTCTAATAAGAAAATTAAAATAGACTGCTCTTATCATCGATAATATTTCGGCGTGTTCTTTTTTGGCACAAAACTTTTCCATCCAAATCGTTTCTTTTTATTGAAATAAACGAAAATTCTTTGAGATTTGTTAATTTAAATTTTACATAAGCAAAACGAATACCAGAAGCCGATGGTGGTCTTTTTTTTGAACAAATAAATCGATAAGAAAACCTAATCAAAAAAGCTTTCATTTCCAACAGTTTGCAATGTAGACGTTTGAAAGGTTTTACCACGACAATAACAAAATATGCCTGAAAAGGAAATCAGGAGTGTATTTCAAGACCCTCAATACTGAATTGGAACCCGATTTGAATCAGTAAACACGTAAGTCCAAATTTTTTTGTTTGTTATTATTTGTTTATTGTTTTTGTTTATTCGATCCGGCTTGTAAATAATCAAGATTTCTCCCAGGGCACGTGTATATTCTATCTTTCAATAACTGACATGAAACATTGATAAAAAGAACCTTATGTTAAACTTGATTCTCGGCGGATTTTTCAATAAAACGTATCCTTTAGGAAAGTACAAAATGATCGGCTCAAATTTAGAATTATTGATGGTATTCTGCAACTGCCGATAAAATTGGCCAATTTTTTTTGGTTAATATTACTTATCTACAGTTTAGAATATCAAACTTTCAGATTCTTGTGTGCGTATCATTTGCATATTTTAATTATTTGTGGAAAAAAAGAAACATTTATCCCAATTATCCCATAAGAACAACTCATTTTAATGCAAACGTAATAATAACTTGCGTTATTTTAATATGTAAACATCCAGGAAAAAATAATGTGAACCTTCAGGCTTTCTGGTTGTATTTCTTTGAATATAAATAAAATTGTACGCTTTTTTTCAACGAATTAAGTCGGTTTCTCATAATATCATGTCAATTCAACAATATTTTCTATTAGTGAACATAGACGCGTCCTTAGATGGATTAAAACTGTCATATTTCAGATTAATCACTTAGGATAAATCATAAACATAATCAAATTGTAGTTTGTTTGATATAATTGGCTGATTTTCTCTGTTTAAAATCAATTTCAATCAACTTGGAAACAAACAGTGTTGAAGAAATGATTAATTTACACTTATACATATAAACATTCATAATGATTTTGTTAAAATCTTATATACAATATGCAAATTTAATTTTGTATAAAGGCCGGTAAAATAGGCCTTAATAGTTAATAACTATTACAGCAAAATAACAAAATAATAAATGTATATATTAATCATGTAAAAGTGTAAGTATTGATAATGTCCCAGTATTTATTTTTCTATACTATACTCGAATCGAGTTCATCCGGACGTTTAATAAAGTCATCATTGAGCATAAATCCGGAAGTGTTTATATAACACTTTACACAAAATTATCATCACACACGCATCTCACTCATTGCCGCTTGTGGTACCCGCATATTATTGCCCTTGTTAGTATTACTATTATGATGGGTTGATAATAATGGTTGGCTTTCTGGTGGACTTTTAGCCCGTGGCGGTGGTGGTGGTCTTGGTACAGTTAATGGCATTGTTGCATTACCATTTGGTGGTTGTACAATACCTTGTTGTTGCATCTCAGCTATTATACATGCTGTATTATTCATTAATGTTGTATTCTTCGGTAATGTCATACAACCTTGATTGTAATTCTGTTGATTTATAGATGGATTTTTTGGTAATGTCATACAATTTTGTAATAATGTATTTGGATTGGATGTTGGTGTTTTTAATGTATTTGAAATTTGAATATTTGCAGGACAGAGATGTTGCATCTTATTATAATCTTGTTGGGCATTCGCTGCTAGAATCATAGCTGATGTATCTTGTTCAACATCAACGATAACGTTAGCACTCTGTGAATGACCAATATGATAATGTCCATGTTTTGATATTGTTTCAAAACTTGATTGATTTCTTTGTTGTAGTTGTTGATGTTGTTGTTGTTGTTGTTGCTGTTGTTGTTGTTGTTGCTGTTGTAAACTTTTCACTTCCATACGTGTCTTATCACGTTGATAATAAACACCAGCAAATATCAATACATTTAATATTAATAATGAACATCCTATAGCTATAGTTACACTTAATGCTGTACTGTAAGCAGCATAACCGGCAGCTTCTAAACTGGCCAATGTATCGCTTGAAGTATTCAATCCATTATAAGTTTGATGATTATAATTTCCTGTAGGTATAACATTAACACAAGTTGTTACAATTGTATCCATAGTTGTTGGTGTTTCTAAACTGGATAAACTTGAATTTGGTCGTCTTCTGAATAATTCCATCGTTGGATCATAATAACTAACTCTAGATAATGGATCTGGTCGTACAGCACCATCATATAAATCGGCATTATTATGGTTACGGAATAAATTATGTCTAGCAACAACATCCTCCATACCAGCACGATGAAGTTCGGGTATTAATCGTAACCAGACGCTTAATTGATGGGCACGAAAATGATTCTTCATACGTGGTTTCATACCTGTAACAATATATCATTCATAATTAGACATATTAATTAGAAAATACTAGAACATAATATGTTGGAAGGTCAGACTATTGCGGTTAGTTGTTGAGTTGAAAATATAGAAACTATCAACCAAATTCCCAATCCTCATTTATACTATTCTGTGTTTAATCAATTCTAAACGATAAACAGTTCGAAATGGGACACCAAGCAGTCAACTATTAACATATATTGTGGTATCATCTCTGTGATTATCTCCAGGTGGGGCATTATTCTTGTTTATGATATCAGTTTAGTGATAATTTAGAGATGCTATGCAGATAATATGAACGAATAAATGCAAATAGGGCCGACACAACTGGAGGTGCAGGTTGTGCATAGCACAGGGGCGCCAAAATCACCGCAAATTTTCTTAATTTTATTTATATTTCTGTCAGTATTTACAGATAATTACTTCCTCTTTGTATGTACAGGGTGCAGGCTATCGATTCATAACCGATTTTTTTTCAGCAATCCATATTTTTTCCTATATTTGCGAGTTTCAATAAATACATAATGAAAATTATTTTCTGTCTCATCTACCATGTTCGATCTAAGTATGGTCAAAACTCCTATTAGTCGACGAGTGATTCGAAAAATCTTTCAAGGATTTGTAGGATGGTCCCTAGAGAACATTTAAGCAAAATTAGAATCTCGTAGCTCATTTGGAAGTTCATTAAAAACGCTCGTTTCTAATGATGTCACGATTTTCAAAAAACGAGCTAAGCACGCAAAACGACCTAGAATGACTCAAGAATCCTTTCAGTGTTGATTTTTTTTTTGGTTTTCTCAATTTTATTTTGGAGCGGAGGAGAATGTCTCCCATTCTTTCTAGGATGCAATTGAGAAAAACAAGAAAAACAACTGTTCGAAGGGTCTTCGAGTCATTCTTAGTCGTTTTGAGTGTTTAGCTCGTTTTTGAAAATCGCTACTCATCAGAAACGAGCGACTTTTGACCAACTTTCAAAGAAAAAAATGTTCGGAGGATCTTCGAGTCATTCTTATAGTCGTTTTGAGTGCTTAGCTTGTTTTTGAAAATCGCAACATCATCAGGAATGAGCGATTTTTGATCAACTTTCAAATGAGTAACGAGGTTCTAATTTTGCTAAAATGTTCTCTAGGAACCCTCCTACAAATCCTTAAACTATTTTTTAAATCTCTCGTCGATTGATAAGAATTTTTTAGAATCGACAATATTTAGAACAAACACTCTGTATTTCTTATGGCAACTCCTACTATTTCGTGAGTCATTTGAAAACCTTTCAAGGATATATGATAGTTGCTTGAAATCTAGCAAAATTGCAATCTCGTAGCTTATTTGGGTCAAAAAATAGTCCTTCTCTTTGTGGACAAACTCTCTATTTTGAGAAACGAGCTAAGCACACAAAACGACTAAGAATGGCTCAAAGACCCATTTTTCTCTATAACATTCTAGAACAAATGCGAAACATTTCCTGCTAAATAAAATGAAAAAAGTCAATGTTGAAAAAAAAAATCATTTTACGCGTGTTGCCAACTTTTGGAATTTGGAACATCGTCAAAAAAGCGTTTTTAGCCAACTTCCAAATAAGCTACAAGGCTCTAATTTTGCTAAAATGTTCTCTAGGGACATTCCTATGAATGTTAAAAATATTTTTCGAATAACTCGCAAAAAATTGGAGAAACATAGTTCGGTATATAAAATATCGACTTCAAAATTCTAGGTATCGGGTGATTCACCTGGCAACTCCCATTACTTATTTGACGAGCGATTCGAAAAGTATTTAAAGGATTTATAGGAGGGTAACTGTAAATCATTTTAGCAAAATTAGAATCTCGTATCCCATTTGTAACTTAGTCAAAAACGCTCGTTTCTGACGATGTTGCAATTTTCAAAATCGAACTAAACTCGCAAAACGAGTTAGAATTAACCTAGAATCCTTCCAACATTGATTTTTTCTCTTAATTTCATTCTGAAATAGGTGGGAATGTTTTTAATTTTTTCTAGAATTTAATGGAGAAGAACGAAAAAAATTAATAATGGTCTCCGAGTCATTCTTAGTCGTTTCGGCTTTTAGCTCGTTTTTAAAAATTGCGACCTTGTCTAGAACAAACGTTTTTTGATCAACTTACAAATGAGCTACGATGTTCTAATCTTGCTAAAATGTTCTCCGGGGACCTCCCTACAAGTCCTTCAAATAATGGAAGTTTATTTCAAATATATCAATATGCAATATCTATTAGAAAAGTGATACATTATCGCACCAACTACTTAGTGATCTTCAACGCAATTCCATTTGAGAGTTTCTTTGAATAACTCTTCTTTCTAATAAATTTTGAATATTTTTCGCGGGGGAGCATTAAAAATGCTTTTCGCACAGGGGCGCCAACTAGACACGCGACAGCCCTGAATGCAGAAATAAAATGGACATAATTGAATCTGACATTGTAGTTTGATTGATGGGAAAGATTATCTTGTTGGCTGCTTTTTTTTTGTCCTGTTAAATTCACTCATAATATAGGAAACATGGAGACATGGCGTAATTTATGAAATTCTAAACCGCATATGTAAGGGGAGTTTTAAATTATAATGAAGGGGAGGCTTTTTGTACTAACAACGGTGATCTTTAATGTTTCTGTGAATATAAACATGAAGATATCTTTACATATATGAATTGATAACACCAAAGTTGATGTGCATAATTTTAGATTAACTCAACAAGCCTAATTCATTATTTATTCATAAACTGTGATCATGTAGAAAACTCAATATAGACGGGTGAACGATAGTGTATTATTAGTTTTGTTTACACAAGAAATTAATTAATTCTGTTATGTTGATGACATAAAAGCAGTCGGTGGTCTTATATTACGGTTCTCCTTCTATAATACACATTACTTAATAAACTGTGAATGTTTGTCTTGTGGAAGATTTTTAAAAATAGAAGATAGAATAAGACACGATATCTAATACGACTCTAGCTGGGATAAGGAAAACGAAAAAGACGACATTGATGGAGGGAGATGGGACGTGCTTGATCCTGGAGGACGAGCAGATTTATAACCAGTGCGCCATCATTTCACTCGCATACATCTCGGATATCCTCAGACATTTGCAGCAGTCACGTCAAGAAGAACAGTAATTATCGTTACAAAATGGCGGTTCTGTCATCATAGATCATAACGTCTATATACGATACGATATAAAGTTTCTGATAAAAGTAGTAGCGTTTAAATTAATATCGATTTCTAGTACAATATAGAAAACTTTTTTTAGTCTGTTAGGTCTAAATAATCTCGTATTTGTCGTCGACAAAAATAAGAAAGTTTAAATCTGGTCACAATTTGATTTGGTTCAAAGAGCAGACTCAAAATCCATTGTTGAATTATCTTATTCAGGCACGAATTTTTCTTCTTTTTATTTTCCTCACCCTCATTCTTGTTTAGAATTGCATTAAAATTTCCCGTCAACAGGACAAGATCTCTTGTTGCCAGTCCTTCTTTCTCCATCCCCATTGAGAAAGCTTATTTCGTTTGATTTGATTATTTCAATACAATTAGAGTATAAAGTTGACCAATCGGTATCAGACAAAGACACCATTGACGACAATGTCATTTTCCAATTTTTCGTTTCACGTCCGTTGTTGAGAAAACCGATACGTAGCTACCGTCTGCTACATTCCAAACTGACACCACATCACACAGATGGTGGCACATGCCGGCTATTCCTTAAATTGAAATTAGATAGACGCAAAGTTTGGAAACTTGATCGACATTCGGTGTGTGTGTGTGTATATATATAGACGATATAAACGAGCATGAAAGAGATAGATAGACAGAGAGTAAATGGTCCAATTTGGAATTAAATCACGTCAGATACTCACGCCAGTCTGATGTTTAGAAATGAACTCGCTCTCTCTAACTGTACAATACTGGCACATTGAGAACTTTGAACAGGATAAATAAAGAGGGTGGAGGATTATTTCAGGGAAAACTACAGGAAACGAACGTTTGGATTTAATCTGAAATAACAACGATCCGATGCCAGTGTAGTAAAGTTGTGATGATGACAACACAACTAACACCTTCCGCAAATTGAACACGACGCTGTGCATTCTAAACTATCATAAAAGCTCCGGCGTTTTTTTTTCTCTTTATTCTTCTTACCCTCCTGCTATTTGCCGAGATTACACTTATTTTAATAGAAAAATCAATCAGAAATGAGATTGTATTACGATAAATAGATGTATTAAACGACGAAACAATATAAAATAAGAAACAGGAATCATCATTTAAAAGGGTAGAATATTTTATAGCAACCATTTTATGTGTTGTATTTACGATGAATTTTTATTTGACAAAATAAATACGACTTTAATAAAAATTTTAGTGTTGAAACAACTGTATACAGTTTAAAGTAAACCCAAAAAAAATGACTACAATGAAAATTTCATTGCACAGATTTCTCACACAAGTCTGAAAATATAGACGGCACGTGAAATTGAATCTTGTAGGACAAAAATCGTCACTATTTCATTTTAAAAGACATTTTTCTACAGAAATAAATTGAAATAACTCACAGTTTAAATGTCTGGCTTATCTACAATATTTCATTTTTAATAATCATTAAATTTAAAAGACTGTATCAAAGATAGCTTTTAGTCTTGCATTTTGTAATGCTCCGGTACTTTTAAAACATCCTCTGAAAATTAAATGACTGTTTACAGTTAAATAAAATTGAATCGAAATAGATCAGAATTAGGAAGTAGAGTCCAATTTATAATTCTTTTCAAGCAATTTTTGGGTTTTTGTGTCTTTGAAATTATTTAATTTGATAAAAAACGAGTAATCGTCCCTAAAAAGCGCGTTCAAAGATGGATTCAGAGCACAAAAATGTGTAAAGTTAAGAGAGTGGTTCAAGTTTTTGTTTATTGTTTCTTTTTCTTCCGGTTCTAGAGTGGAAATACTACAACAGTTGACTTAATACATTTAATGCTGTTTGCAACGTAAAGCACAGACCAGCTTTCACAACTACAAACTTTAGCTTATGTGAAAAGTTTCCCTTAGAGATGTGTTCTTAAGTATCCTTGTGTAGTCGTGATTCATTTTTAAGTATGAGTTAGTGTTAGGAAGCGAAGTTTTACATTTGCCAAAGACTCGTAAACTATATGGCTTTATAAATAAAACTAAAACTGGATGTTGATTAAAGTTTAATCAACAAAAGAGTTTGCTTCATTTTTTTCGTTCTTACTGACCCTTTTCATTGGATACAGAAGATTACAATTTATAGACGAACGACAGGCTAACTAATGGATAGAATGTTAATATTTTGCAAATAATCGACAGATCACTAGGAGGATTTTCGGTAAGAATAACAACTACCAGTTGAAATATTCATGGATTCTCGAACTGTTTATTAAAAAAAAAGGTAGACGTATAACAGGAGAAAGAGGAATGTAGAGAAACGAGAAAATAGTATGCTAAATATCTGGCGGTGGTTTTTTTTTTATAAGTGGAACAGGGAGAGATATCATTTCATGCTTGATTTGTTAGCTATTAGCTACACTTTTATATAGTCAATTGGATGTGGCGGTTTATCTGTTTTTTTCGATTGCTTGGATAATCATATTATCCTAACAATGTATTCAAATATGAATCTCATATTACTAATCGAGAAAAATGTAATAATAACACCATTTGTGATTTAATTAATTTGAACAAATGTTACGATTGAAAACGCTAATTATTGTTTTTTTTTCTAACGGATACAAAAATAAAATGGGACTGGTTGTTAAAAATAGTTGATTAGTGTTTGTTGAACCAAGTGCTGAGCTTTATTTCGTCCGAAAGCTTTTAACTGTTGTGAGTGCGCTTAATGTATTTTTAACATGCACTCACTTAGTCTCCACGTCGTATAGAAAACTAACCACAACATTCCTATGTTTTGTAGAGAGAATTTACTACAACACAATCACAAACACACATACACACACCTGGTTTGATGTTTATTTTTCACAAGAACAATTACTAGAACTTTTGAAATAACAATTTAACTAGAAATTCATGATAGAGTTTTGCAATTTTTTCGTGTATCTGAAACTAAAATTTCCAACAATGCAGAATATTAGCCAAGCGGAAAATTGATATTGAAGTAATAATGTGAAATCTGGGGCTTTTGATATTTTTACACACACGAAAAAAAGATCGAAGAATTTATATGACAATGTATGCGGAAATATTGCAAGATTGGCGAGAAATAAGATTCACCAACTATCAGATTTTTGCAGATTATTTGTACTATTCTAAGAAACAAGAATACAGTGATAGAAAATGAATAAAATCAATGCCATGAAGATCTTCTGACCATTCTTAGTCGTTTTACGTGTGCAGCTGGTTGGTCAGAATTGCCACAATGTCAAAAGAAATCTCAATGAGCTACGAAGTCCAATTTTAGTCAACATTCTCTCCGGGGACTACCTTGCAAATCCCTAAAATATAAGCCTAATCGCTCTATAGATGAATCGCTGTCAAAACTATTATTATGAAACGCCCGGTATTTAGCTGAAACTATCAATTTTCCTGTATATTTATTATTTCTGGTATTAAAGTTTTGAAATGAAATTCTGAAATCATAGCTCTGCTATATATGTTAGAGTCATTTAAAAATCTATTTCCAACGGCCGTACTTCATACGGATGGTAGTGAAGTGTCTCGAACGTTCGGACATCAATATTCAAAGTTTGTCCTGGTAAGATCATTTATTATATGTCTACGAACGGTGTCTTCGTTTAACTGCAACCAATTTAAACCGGCAGCCCCTAAAAGACGATTATACAGTTCGCCTGACCGGATCCCCTTTCGATTTTCTGATTTGTTAACGTACTCGATCATTCCTATCCGCACCTTACTAATTATTCATGGTCCAAACCAAAGATTTATTTACATTCTAAAAATAAATTATTTAAACATATCTATATAATGAATTTATATTTACCAATTTCGAGATATTTCTGATGGACTGAATCATATTCATCCCAGATGATTGATCTGAATCGATTTCTCTCCCTTGATGCCGCCAATACCGGTTCTTGTTTATGTTGTTCATTCGGATTCCTGTAATACAACATCAACACAAAAATCGATTACTATATCAACACAGAAATAGGTAATCAAAATTATTGATAGAATACGGGATTAAAATGATATTCGAGGAAGTAATCATATAATCTATTTATATCCGTCATAAGTCATAACAGTTTCTACAGGTACTTTAGTCGATTGGAATAAACCGGGCAATAGTACTTTAGCGTTTGTTCGACTTCATTTAACACCACCCATTTGCTAAATGAACATAATGTTGAGAAAGTGAAAGTCACCAGTAAACAGAATTAAGGAACGTAAAGATAGAGGTGTCGACACATTGTAGCAATAAGGGTGGTTTTGGTGCGTTTTAATTAATTATTTTGTTAGTTATCTAATTGAAAAGGGAGCATGTTTTGCCATTTCACATGTAATTAATTAGTTTAAACGGAAATACAATTTAATGACAAATTAAATAGAGCGAAATATTTACTGTTAGTGTTGTAAAACAATTATTTTTTTATTTACTTAAATTCGTTATAAATCCTCTACGTGACTGAAAGCAGCATTTTTGCACTGTTTTCATAAAAGAGATGTGCGTTCAATATGTGTGGGCAATGGACGACAAATGTGATATTTGAACATTTTTCCATCTGACAATAATGTCGTCTTAGTAGTGAGAAAATGTTTGACCTCTTCATTGCAGGTCATCTATACAGACAGAACGTAGTTATTTTTCACCGTTTTACTACCAAACAAAATGAGAGTTCTTATCCTCTTAAAACTTTAATTAGAAAACAGCCAGATTAATGTTGTCACACAAAAAAATAAAATAAAATGAAAACGAAAAAAAATGAGGCTATAGACCGGATACTAACTGTATGAAAATGTCATTTTCGCATGCTAAATTATCCTTATTCTACTCCCTATCGACCGTTCTGCGTATATGATTTTCAAACAATTTAAAATATACAATTTTATAGCATGAACTTCAAGTCAAACGAATACGTTTATTCTCTTTTTTGAATCTATTTCTAAACAATGAGGTCTTGTATCACGACTATTTCTCTCAAAGGACCTCTTTTTTGTTATAGTGACAGTAATAGGATAATTATTACAGAAATTTGAGTATTGCAATAAATTTTCCAATATGAGAATTTTTATGGTTTATATCTGTTATATTTGTCGTGAGATAACAAGAAAAAAAGAGCCTTTATCTCATGGCATAGCTAATGATAGTGTCTGGTCGCATATTAACGTTGAATTTAAGACGTTTTGCATTGCTTCTCTACTCGTTCTGTAACTGAAACTTCTGTTTTCTACACTCTTCTAACAGAGACACCTTTATAGCATGCATGCTTCACATAGTCAAGAATCATATTCCAATTATAGACGATAAACAGAACAATGTGTTAGAAATTTACTTGGAATGCAAGTAGAACAGAAGCAGTGTAATGGTGAGCGGTGTACAATTTTCACTTTAACTTCAGTGTAAATTTATTTACGGAATCAGTTGTGTATTCGGAACATGACATTCCTGAAAAACATTGATAGCGACTCCAATAAGTGTAGGAGATGTTAGAGATAGTGAAGTGAAGTGATGAATACTTTAAAGAAAAGAGAATTGAGAAGATTGTGGGTGGCAAGGCAAAAGAAATGTTAATATGATGCAAGAATTATTAAAAACAGTTATATTCGGACCTATGCTACAAGACCAAGCAAAGGAATCAAGATTATACACGGTCTATGGAGGTAACTGAATGTTAACATGAATCCAATGACTAACTGTAACCGTCAAAATCTAGGAATTATAAAAGCTTCATGTTGGTACATATGGACTTACATGTCTACTAACTTTTCTGTTGCACGAAAAATTCAATTACCTCTGTGGACTGCTGATATACCTCAAACGAAAAGTTCCTATGGCAACAACCATTATTTGGCGAGCGATTCGAATAATATTTCAAAGATTTATAAGGAGGGGTCCCCAAAGGACATTTTAGCTAAATTAGAACTTTGTAGCTCATTTGAAAGTTGGTCAAAAAACGTTCGCGATTTAAAAAAAAAACAGTTTAAAGAAGCAAAACGACTAATTGTAAAAATGACTCGGAGGCCCTCCCAACATTGATTTTTTCGTTTTTCTCCATTGCATTCTAGAAAAAAATGGAAAATATCTCTACCTGTTCTAGAATCAAATTAAGAAAAACGAAAAAAATAATGTTGGGAGGTTCTGTGAGTCATTCTTAGTCGTTTTGCGTGCTTTGTTCGTTTTTGAAAATTGCCACATTGTCAGAAATGACCGTTTTTTGACCAACTTACCAGTGAGCTACAAGGCCCTAATTTCGCTAAAATGTTTTCAGGAGACCTTCTATAAATCCTTGAAATATTTTTCGCTATCGTTTGCCAACTAATAGGAATTGTCATAAGAACTTTTCGTTTGAGATGCACCACTCTGTATATTAATTCAACATACAGGGTGTACAAAGGTATCTCAGCTCGCAGTTGGTCGTGCCTTTAGTTACGTAGAATCGTAGCTTGGTTCGGCCGCTTGTTTTTTTCATTTAACGTCAAATGTACCCAGGTAGGATTTGCCAATGATGACAAATGGCCGAGCCTTGTCAGCCTAGACCCAGTGGTATGATATCGTGTAACCAAGCCCCGGCTCAAGGCACGGCTTTTTGTTTCCCGAGGCGTGCAACGTAGCCATCATCCAAAGCTCGGATCATTGTCCACCCAATGGTCAGGCAAGGCTTGCCCAAGGCTCACACTAAGGCTTGGAACATTGGCATGACGACTGGCCAAGGCTTGGTCCATAACTTGCCCAATGGTTCCTTCCAACTAGGGTAATTAATTAAGTATGAACCAAGTTACGACGCTACATAACCAAAGGCATGGTTAACTGGAGGTGAAACAGCATTATACACTCTGTAATGATTAGTGATCAAAACTTCCACTTTGATATTCTAAGGGGTTAAAAGCTAAAATTTCAACTAATAAATAATATGGGTCATCAAAGAAACAAAGTCGAAATTGTTGTACCAATTACAAGAAAATAATAATAAAGGAAGCACCCACATCTATAAGTCAATAAAGTAATACTTGTTTTAATTCCTGAAAACTAGGCTCAATTGATTCAGCTTCTTGGCCAAAACATAACGCAAAATTTGAATTAATGTATCACGATTTATTAATAATAACAGCATATTCGTACATAAATTTAACGCAGTTTTCCAAGCGTCAAGAGCATGGGATGAATGTTCTATAACATACAGGGTGTTTGGTGTAAATATGGTTGATCCTATGAAACTTCTATTACTCGACGAGCGATTCGAAAAATATTTTAAGGATTTGTAGTAGGCTCTTTAAAGAACATGTCTGCAAAATTAGAGCCCCGTAGATCATTTCTGACGATGTAGCGATTTTCGAAAACGAACTAAACACGCAACTCGACTTAAAATGACTCTAGGATCCTTCCAAAATTGATTTTTTTCGTTTTTCTCCATTTTATTCTGGAACAGGTGGAAATATTTCGTATTTTCTCTGGAGTACAAGGAAGAAAAATGAAAAAAAAATGTTGGAAAGGCCTTCGAGTCATTTTTAGTCGTTCTGCGCGTTTTGTTCGTTTTTTAAAATTGTGCCATTGTCCAAAACGATTGTTTTTTGATCAACTTGGCAATTAGCTACGAGGTTCTAATTTTGCTAAAATGTTCCTTAGGGACTCTTCTACAAATCCTCTAAATATTATTTTAATCGTTCGTCGACTAATAGGAGTTTTTTAGAACTAACCATATTTAGACCAAATACTCTGTATAATGAAAAATGTGTGGAAAAATCCAGAAGTTAATTTAGATTTAGCCACTTTAGTTGGATTTCTGGATAGTTCCAAAAATCCAGAGACAGTTATTTAGAAAAATGTACAAATAGATGAAAATGTAACAATATATTGTGTAACGTAGAAGAAACGGTAAAAAACATGATTACCATTGAAGCACTATGAGACTACAAATAATCGCATTTATAAGTCAAAAAAGCTTTGAACACCACAGAAGCTTTAAAGTTTGATTAATAATCATATCGAAATATCAATGAAGACAGTACAATCCCCAGAAATCGAACTAGAAGAGTGTTTCATCGTTTAAATGATTTCAAAAAAACTAAAAATGAGTGACTTTGTTTCATGCTTATCGTGAAATTTTGTAAAGGTTTTGAGCACCCGAAGGTATCTAGATTGGAGACGTTTTACTAAATTATATTTTTATCTAATACAATTTTACACTATAATTATAGTCATTATTTAATTTGCATTTAATATTCCAGTTTTGAGTACTTTAAAATCGGATTTGTTTGAGTATAATAAAACTTAAGCGTTCATTTTTCAATGCTTGCATATTTAAATATACACATTTTTTGCACTCACTCTTTGTTTTGTGTTTTTATTGTATTTTACATATTGATTTGTATTCAAAAGCGTATATCCCATTGACTCAAATCTAATTATTAAACCACCAATCTAAAACAACTGAAATAAAATCCGTATTATATTTTCTCAATGTTAGTAAGTAGTTTTCAATTACAAGGATAAAGTTGGCGTTTATTTGAACTGAATACTGATGTGGTTCATTCGCATTTTGTCTATTTCATGTTAACAGGTGTATTCTTTACAGACTATTCTTGTCTTACCTAAAACCGCTTAGTATATAGTGCTTCACATATATATTCAATTGCGTGTAAATGTGGTCTTTAACTGTGCTTTTGTATTAAAGCTCAAAGTGAACGTCTGTTCTCTTTGTGTCAGGGCAAGATACAATGCCTAAAAGCACTCTGTGATATTTGAAACTGGCTTATGTTCATCTTGAAAAACTGTCTAATTGTCATAGGGTTATACTTTATCCTATTTTACGTTTCTTGAAGAATGCATATAGAAGATCTTGCCATATTTTATACCTATAATGTCACTTTATCTATTTTCGATTCTTGTAACTTAATTATTACATTAAAATATTCCATACAATGTGTCACTTATTAGATTCTAGATAATATAGTAACAAAATTATTGATGGATTAGTTGAAACTATGAAATTGGTGATAATTAGATAGAGGGTCTTGTCAGGGATAGATAATTAGTGTAGGTTTATCAAAGGTCTCCCTAAGGATTTCACCAGTTCCGTTTGATTTTAATTGAGAAAATCTGCTCGAATTATCAAATGAATATTAACTATCACATCTCGAAACGGCTTAACAACAATATCTTTAACAATGTATTTGTATTGATAACATTTAGATTTGTTTTACTACTCTCATACCTATCGTCTATAAATAAATTGAAACATTTGTATGCAATTTAAACTCAAAGTATTGATTATAATTTGTGTTCATATTGTTCAAGTTTGCTTTGTTGATCTTCCATTCATAATAAATCGATTAAAGCAAACAATGCCCATCAGGTGAGAAATTCCATTAATTTATTGACACAATAAAATATTGACAGATTCTTGTAAGATTCGTTTCGTATTTCTGTTAAGCTTTAACCAAATTTTATAAAAAAAAAAAATTATGACAGTATATCTCATACAAACACCAGATCGGTATCAACAATTAAATCACCAACTGTCGAATTCTAAATTAATTACCATTTTGTAAATCAATCAAATACTCACCCAGTTTTGGCGAAATTAGCTATGTAAATGATGACAGATTCAGACAGTGCCAATTCAGATCTTGTATAATTTTTTGGGAAATGATTGAAACCGTCGACTAATGGGGCGCCGAAAAAATACGGCAACTCCTCACCGTGCACTGTTCCCATTCTCTGTAAAAAAAATCATTTGGTAATCATAAATTATTACAAAAAAAATCTGTCAAAGATGCACAGCCTGGACAGCAATGAATAGCGTCTTTTTCTCTATTGATACTTTTATTTCACTAATTACTAATATCAACAATCAGCCGATACAATGACCGATTACAGAGACTGATGAATCAATATTGAAACAGGTCCAATTTACATCAAAGCCTAACTGCTTATGATCAATGCACACATTAATCTTAATAATTCATATTTCCTTAACGTAATACAGATTAACTCGATATTTCAGTCGAGTCTTGCCCTAATTACAGTTTCGATTGGATTTCGGCGCGCTTTTCAAAAAATTATGAGAGTGAAATTTTGCAATGTATCGACAACTGCGAGCCTTATAACTTTTAATGTACAGCCGAGTGCACTGAAAATGTGACGATAGTTGTGAGGCTGTGTAAGTCAAGCTAACGAGGCAGGTTCTCACAATACGGCGGATGTCTAGCAGGTCAGAATTTGGGAGGAAAAATATCCAACCAAAAAATCGTAGGTGAACCTAGGGGTGTTATCTTGTAAATTACTGTTTTTTGAACTACTTAAAGCTTGATTAACACAACTAAAAGAAGGTATATTTTTCGTTCAAGAGTCGTCACATTTTCAGTGCACTTGGCTGTATGTACTTCCGTGCACACCTATTTTTTTTTTATAATATGAAAATGTACGAATCAGCTTGTTATTAAATTTAGCGCTGTTAATGAGATTGACTTGGTGTTAATATAATTTTGATCATCTTGTTCTAGTTTCATTCAGCTCCAATCGATCCAAGTCTCGACATGTTTTTCATTTCAAGATTAATTAAGAGTTTTTATTGACTAACATAAGCTCAAATCTAATAAGAAATATATAAAGGCTGTTATATTATCTATCGACAGATGGACCATCAGTTGTTGTAACATTTCAAACAGATGGCAATGATGATGATGATAATCCTGAAGGATTGAGTGTCTGGTCACGTTCTCACATATTATTTCCTATTCTGGCTATTTCATATACAGTACCGGTCACTGAAATAGGTACATTTGGAAAAGATCGAGCCCATCGCTCTCTTAAGTTAGAAGAAGACAGAGAGAAAATAGTTGGTCTAAGTATTAGAAATAATAGCAATTATTACCACCCAATTACAGTTTTTTGACCAAACATACTATTTTCTTTTAAACCAAAAACTTAGATAGAATAATCAACAAATGCATCAGACAAAGAAGGGACTAGTCTCAAAAGTAGCGTTGCTTATAACTTATAACTTATAACTCTCATACGATAGTTGGTACTTTATTTGAGTTACAAAATAGTTGTAAAAGATGAGCTTGTAGCACAGAGGCTGAGGTAAAATTTTAAAGTAGTTTAGTAGAACTTTGGAAAAGCTGGTCCGATAATAAGTGAGGTTCAAGTCCTTCACCTTTGTTACTCTTTTTTATTTATTTTCATTAAATTATTCATTTACAAAGCAATATTTTTTCTATTAATTGTTTTTATAGCAAGTTTTTATTAACTCGTCGTTTTTTAGCTCATTGATATTCTAAAAGAATTGAAAAGAGAAATGAAAATAAAAATGCTTGATAAAAATCACGTTATATTCTTATTACAAACAATTTTTTTCTAATTCAAATAATTAATAAAAAAAATTTAGATTTGTTTAGCATGAAAAACTGTTTTGTGATAGAATAAATATAATGAAAATGAATAAATTGAAAAAAATATTGAGGGAGATTTGAATCTTCCTTATTCTCTGTAGACTATTTAAAATTTCCACCTCTAGCCTCGTGCTATAAAAGAAAATCTGACGAATAACGGTAATTTGAGTATAGTCCCTTCTTTGTCTGGTGCATTTATAAGGGGATGCTTCACCAGTAATCCTTATTATCGAGACAAAGATACCAAATCTCTAACATCTGGTTGTTTCTGTATTTAAGAGGAAAAAAAAACAGGTCAATTCTTTGGTACAGATGGGCGGATTCAATATTTTCCAAATGTTCTTCTTTCAGTATCCAGTGCTGTATTTTTGGACAACCACAACTAGGTAAATACGGGAGACTTACTAAAACTATTCAAATATTCATCTTACTATTTATAAAAGTTTTCAGTTAAATTCTCTCACGTGGCACAACGTTTGAAACGATCTAATAAAAAGATTCGTGTAACGTGACAGTTACAACATCATGAAATAAATTTCACTGTTATTGAAACTGTAAAATAAGAAAAGACTCAACGATGTTATGAATGAGGATTTGTTTTGTGAGAAATTAAATTTATTGAAAACAGGCTGTGATAACGTTAGTGCGTGTGACAAGGCCGTAATATGAAACTTTTCGGGTGTTTTGTTTCAGAATTCTATTGTTTTAAATTTGTATTGAGTAAAGTTTCGACGAGATTCGTGTACTTTTATTTTACTGTAATTATTACTTTGTCCGGTTCGAAAATATACATCACTGTTATTGAAGTAATTACAAAAAAAAAATCCCATTTCCAACTGCAATTAGTTAATGGCCAACTGTATTGAATAGTCGTGAAATATAAGTGAAAATTTTGATTGAAATACGTGAGGTTTGTAGAAGTCTAAAATGGGATTTCACATAAAAGCCACAGAAAAGTTTTTAATTGAGCTGCACGTGTGCAAGATGTCGTCGTTGAACAACTGTACATCAAATTCTCATAAACTCATCTAGCACGAATTTTACAGCCGGTGCAGATTTACGCTGACTCACAAGCAACGTTCCCGAATGCTGTTAAAACTCCGAGCACGACCTTGTAAAGGATACATTTTTTCAGATCAACAGATTTCATTCGGCTGTCAAATCAGATCATTTCTTTGTAGTTTTCTGAGCTGTTTCGTTTTAGAGGAAGGCGAGGGATGAATAAGAAAGGAAAAGAATAGAGGAAAAGCGACTGGCAAGTACATAAAAGGTCATCTATCAAGACGGTGTTTGGATATTTGAATTTCTTGAATATTACATTATCTCTATATTTAAGTCATGTATTTAAAATTTACCTGTGGATAGTCTCCATCTTTTGTTTGATAGTCAAAGACATAGAAGAAGGTTTTCGATCCGGATGGTTCTTGTCCAGGTTGTGGCGGCTTGGCACTTAAAAGATCCCCAGTCTGAACTAAAGGCGCCACAAATTGTGCATCACTGAGCGCCGCAACGGCAGCGTCTCTAGTATTAATAGGATGTTGCACTGTCCTTTCCCAGTCTGTATATTCATTCACTACCGTAAAGAAAATTTCACTTAAATGATACGTGTACGCATTCCTAACATACGTCCTTATAATTTTATCACGCCGTTCCCCTTCAAATCCAGCTTGAATATCTTGGGCAGAGAATCTCCATAATGCTTCACTTGTCACTACGCCAAATAACAAATCGTATGGATTAGA
Organism: Mylabris sibirica; assembly: GCA_039776855.1. Taxonomy (NCBI): domain Eukaryota; kingdom Metazoa; phylum Arthropoda; class Insecta; order Coleoptera; family Meloidae; genus Mylabris; species Mylabris sibirica. The sequence continues at coordinate 9,241,318 of CM077839.1, read as the reverse complement.
GCCGCGCGGTGTTAATATTGCTTCACTACGTTTCATATTTGCATTAACTGGTCCAACGAAACTTTGTAAATCTGACGGCTTAAAATAAGTCACTAATTCCTTTGCGAAATCAGTCTTGATAACAACACCATCGACACTAGGACCGAAAGCGCTTAAATACGCAGGCGGTGTTACATCAGCTTCAAGTAATTCATTCAATTGAGTCTCACGCAAACAATCAACAATAAATTCGTGATCTTTACCAACATCCTCTGGTATTGTACAATTAACTTCACGCGCCAATTTTACAGCATAGTTGACTGGATCTTCGACCAATGCCCATGATGATAATGCAGAACCGGATAATAAGATGGCTCGATGAAAAAGTCCAGGCATTACAGTTGGTGAAATCATTAGAAAATTGATGCAAGCAGCACCAGAACCATGTCCAGCTAAAGTAACATTATCAGGATCACCACCAAATAGGGCAATATTCTGTTGTATCCAATGGAGGGCGGCAATCTGGTCCATTAGACCGTAGTTTGCCACACGGGCTTTCAAGTGGGGGGCGGGGTTCGCATTTAAAAAACCTGAAATAAGGAGATGATTTAGAAATAATAAATGAAACCGCACCAAATTGCTGACAATCATTTGATTACAATTATCATCCTAATAAGCATCAATTGCATAATAATCCGACAATTATCATGACTTACCTAATATTCCTAATCTATAATTAAGTGTAACTACAACAAGATCTGCATAGGATGCTAAAACGCTTCCATCATACGGATTGCCCGAGTTCCACTCGAACGATTCACCATGAATGTAAACTATCACAGGATGACGAGACTCACTAGTTACTGTAACAATTAACAACAAAATTGAATATTGAAGGGTTTATTTCAATTTTGATGAAAACCAACCAATCTTCCAAACTGACAAGCTGTCGTTTTTCTCACAAGGCTTATAAAAAACTTACAGATTTACAGCTGAAAGTAGATTGCTTCTATCATATATATTTTTTTTTTATCAAACTAAACTACCAGACCAGACAAAAGAAAATTAGATTTTAATTTCGGTAACGATTGCTTGTAATCTTAAACGAGACGTTTAGATTTATTATAAACACAAGGTGTGCGGGAGAGAAGCGTCCGCAAAGTAGAAATTTATTGCATCTAAACATTGAACAGTGAGTACATCAATGCTGTATCAAAGTTTTCATAGAAAAAAAGATACTTTCAATATACGAAGAGTTTACAATTCATCAAGTAAAGTAACTTTGTGTTAGTTTTGCAAGTTTTCGATGCGCTATTCGCATTATAGTTGAAATTTTATAATTTACGATGTGGAATTTCCTTCAGACTCAATTTAAACACGAAAGTTTCAAATAACGCTTCGAATAGTATATGGAAAGTGATAATAATTTGAGCTATATTATAAAATATATGGAAAATAGTTTGATCTTATAGAAAAACGCTTCAAATTATCGATATGTAGAAAAATTTAAACAATTCATGTGATAAAAGTATAAGTAAAACGATTTTCCACTCGACAATTCAGTGGGAAATCACTGAAAAGTAGCCTTCAGTTGGAAACGTTTTTCAGGTTTATATGAAAATTCAGTATCAATCACATGACCTGTGGCCGTATCAAAATCCATACTTGACGGTTTCTTTCAACTTTCAACATTCAGAAGAAGAAGAAGAAGAAGCAAAAACGGAACCAATTCTTGTGATTTGAAGACTTGACTAGAATGTCTAGATTGACCTTCCATTACACTTTATTGTTTGTTTATCCATTCACCCTCCGGTCAATTTCATTATAGTTTCAGTTTAGTAAACTAGTTTTTGCTGTGTATAATGGAAATTCTCCAACTCTGTTGTAGATTAACTAGCCATTCTAAATAAAATGAACTAAACTCACTTTGATTGGGTTTCTATCACTTTTAGACATAACAAATATGTGGTTACTTTTATAAAGGACGTAGTCGCTCTATGCAATTTCAAAGTCTCCTTGTTGCGTCAGAAAAACTTTTATTAATATGTATCTTGGGTCTCAATTAAAGCGGATTGCTTTCGATTTATTTGTTCTAGTTTAATTTAGCGAAGCATTGTTTCTTCAAAATTTACACAATCATATGGAGGAAGCCGTATAAAAGCATTTATACTATGGAAGACTTGAATATAAAGTGCAAGTGACCCAAGTTCATCCACACAAAACCGCAAAACTAAAAGAGATTGTTCCGGGTGTTTAACTGTACAGCGGCCAGAACTGTTTCACATTTGGTTTCCTGTTTGTTTTCATAGCGTCATTCCTCTGACGTAGAGCCAGTTTAGAATACGAAAAAGGCGGAATTCGTACGAATTTCACGATTCTCAAAGTTGATGCTCTACTAAAGAATAAGAATAATAAAACTTTGATTGTTTTTATTTTGTCATGGACTATAAAAAGATTCCGGATAGCAAATGCAAAAATATCGTTTCAATGGGAATTGTGCAGATGATTTGCTTTTGTTCGTTTTTTTTTTGTTTGACTTATTGTTTTAAAGGGAATTGAAAGTTTTGTAAAGTCGAGAAACTAGCCGAAAGTAATTCACATATAGTAAAGCCAAAACAGCTTTATGTTAATGATGGGAAAAAAGGCTGTTTGACAAGCTCTAGACATTTTTCAGACATGCGGCTGTGACATTTAACGGTAAACTGTGCAATTTATAGCGCGGACACGTTTCAGGAAAAAAGTCCCCTTTTCCTATTTGCATACATAGTACTGTGCTTTATAGTGGTGAACCGTCCACTGTGTGAAATATGCCATGGCTTGATTGTAACTTAACCGCCGGCGTTGCGAAGAAATCGACTTGCATATTTTAAAACCAGAAGCTGTTGATAAAAAACAAACCTGTTATTGATTCAAATTTCCAACACAGAGAAAATTAAAGAAATATTTGCAATACAAAGAGCTGTAAATCTTAAAGTTCACCCACTCTACCACCAAATCAATCCTAATCGTAATTATTCATCGTTGAAAGTTTGTTGAATAAGGGCGAATAATTGAAACATTGCCGTTAGCCATCAACCCTTTCCTACACGTTTCAAAGTTCGATTCACTTAACTCGTCGATCGTTCATTATTACTCGAATTTTTCAGGAAAGATGTTAATCAAATAGTTGATGAGGCATTCATTTCAGTTTTGGTGATTGTTGTTGAAAAGACGCACGAATAAAAAGTTGGTGTTGATAAAGAAATTAGTCGTTCATGGAATGAACTTATAGATTTATGTACTGTGTAGATTAACAGGAAATCTTGTTGAAATTACCTGGAAAAGGTCCACTATAGATCCTTTCTAAGTAATGAGAAAGTTAAACAAGCTTGTACGTTAAAGTGTTTTTAGAATATACATTTAAAAGGACTGTTTTTAATGTTTAACGGAAATTAACTTGGTTGACATTTTAGATTTCTTCTATAATCATTAAATGGACTATTTATCAATGTAAATATTGATTAACCAAGCAAGATTGGAATTTATGTATTTACAACAGAATATGGCGACGAATCATAAGCTACACGTTGATTATAATTGGGCGATAAAGGATAATTTGACGACAATTTATTATGCTATCATTGAGGCGCACTTTGATTTTAATTAAGCATGTAGGAATTGACGGAACTGGCTTAGTTTACGCTATGACCGTCATATTGATGTCTATATAGTTAGTTATAAATAGTATTGGAGATTGTAAATTTGTAAACTAGCCAGGGGTTTCTAGTTGATGTAACAATCTTGAAATGGTCCGTTGATTGATTCACTGTCGGTTCTATATCAAGTTGTTGTATCGAGTTTAGCCTAGTTGTTTGACTGTTTTGAAATGGCATTAAAATAATAAATGATATGAGAGAATTTGGACAATGACAATAAAAGTTTAGTTGAAACTAACAATATTTACTGTATTGAAAGTGCATTCAAAAAACTTGAAAGTTGTTGATGATAAACAGGAAATAAAGATGGTTGAATTTATTTTTTTCTTACTATACGTTGAAAAGTTGAGTGAGAAAGCTGGTAGAATTTGAATTACGAATATGCTTTATTCAAATAAGATCTCTTTCTCATTGTGCCATTACGATAATAATGACTAAGAATCACAATAAAGCTTGAAAATTACCACTTTCAGAAATACGGCAACTTTGCCATTATTATATCTCTTACTGTCTTATACTTATTTAGCAACAAGAGCGTGATAAGAGACAATCTTCAACAACTTTATATTTGATAAAACCGACAGCCATATTGTTTCGGAATATACAATAACCGTTTTTATATTCATCATGAAATTTGTAAAACCTCAACATATTATATGGTGAGAACATTACCTTCATTTTTATTATTATTTGGTTTTTTTGTTTCTTTGCGTTCCACTATAATAATCGTAAAGAAACGCAAGAAATTTTAAAATCTTTGAAAGCCGAATCAAATCTGTCAAATCATCAATTGTATTGATAGTCTATCGTTTATGACAAGCCTCTAAATCCAGTTTACGAAGAAAAAGAAACGAATTCCATGGATTTGTTCAATTTAACGACTTAAGGCATGTTACAGAAAACGTGAAATCATAATCCAAGGATGAGTCTTTACAGGATTTCGGTTCAAATATAAGGACGGTTTGCGGTGAGGAAGATGTATACAATGTTAAAGGACCTGAAGATTTCATAGTTGAAACAGGAATAGGATACAAGCAACTGGAGTTTTAGACATCATTAACGACATGTTCTAGGCTCAATAATGGGGCTACAAGAGACCTTTAGGCCCTGATATATACTGGGAGTTGAACCACAACCTGCTAAAGAACCCACAAAGTGAACATCTCACATTTAACAATAGAATAATAATAATAATAATAATAATAATAACTATTTGTAAGGAGACTTGGTAATTTGTCGAGAAGGTACACAAAACCAATTTCCATTTAAATTTGTTTGTCTTCGTTATAAATTCGTTTGCTTTTTAATAAAATTAAGAGATTTTGTCGGTATTTGTTATACCTAATTGAGACGTCTTTTTATAAGATCATAGTTTTTGTTCGACAGTGCATAACTGTAAAAGAAAGCCCTTAATTAATCTTCTACGTCGAATAAAAAGTCGATAGACACAAACAATAGTAATCTAATATTTTGTTCTATTAATAATGGAATAGCTTCTAGAATTCACACATTGTCGATGTCTTTGATAAGAGACGCAATTTCCTTTATTTTTCCTTTTTTTGGTTTGCAATTCTTCAGCATTCCTTAGTTGCTTTATCATCTTAATCACAGACAGAAGAGGAAAAAAGACAAGTCGACTAAGAAAACTCGCAAGATTTATTACAAACAACAAAACTCCTTTCTTTTTGTAAATGATAAAATTTGTTTAAAAAGACAAACGGTTTCCATTCGTCAGAATTTCCAGCATGACAATTAATTCATCTTGTTATTTAAAAATAGCCTGTGCTTGTCTGTTTACCGAACGCTTTCCCACTCGTTGTTGTCGTTACAAAATTAAATTTTGTTTAATTTCAACGTTAAGATATTATTGTCATAGTGATGATGATGGTACAACAAAGTGGCTGGATGTTCTTGTTTATAATGCAGCTAGTAAACATTGAGTATACTCAAGATAAACGGAAGGCGTTGTTAAAACTTATTCGGCTCGTTGCACTAATGGTTCAAGCTAATGGAACTGAATATAGTATTCTCTCTATGTGTCCAGAAACTGAATTTCTACTCTAATAGTAGAAATCAACTACACATGTATGTTATACATCAATGTTATTTATCAAATCCCTTGTGTATCTAGACATTATTATGTTCCATACGGTTTAATTACGAGCCTTTGTAAATTTTATATTACATAAACTTGTAGCAGGAATCAAAAATTTATAGAAATGAACCTTAGTACAGGTAGATGGCAAATTTGAAAGTTTATATTTCCCTTAAAACTCTTGTATTAATTTAAACAATTGTAGAATTTTGTTTAGTTAAAATCGTACCTAAATTGTGTCTCTTAAAAGTGTTTATATATGTATGACAGGGAAAAGGGTTGAAATGCCGCGTGAATTTCCATTCATCCCTGCCAAAATAATAATGAGAGAACAAGATAACATTGGCCGGAATTGGGGCCAGAATTGTGACGACGGTGGCGGCGGCGACACCGTTGGCTGGAATTTGTAACTCGAATGATCTATAGACCAATTGTTTATGTTTTTATATGGTATTCTAAAGCGAGCACTGACATGACTGGCTTTTTAGAAATGGTGTATTCTTTGGCTCAGGTCAAACATGACCACTTTTAGCGAGTGTTACATAGATAAAAGCGTTAGGAAATTTGTAGTAAGCTTTTTGTGTTGGTGTATGTATACGTTTGCTTCTTTTGTGAATGTACAATAACAAGAGATGGATTGTTAAATGTAGTGTATGTCGGGTCTGTGTGTTAAAATAGGTGTGATCACGTCTACAGAATCCGACGTGCTAATTAATTGTATAGCGACTATTGCCATTTGCGTACGTCACTATCGAATCTACCACTATTACAATATTTCATTAATTGAAATATTACTACAACCAAATCCAATTTACTCCCATTTAACACTAATTTTTTTTAATTATAACAGTAATCTTGTTTACAATAGTTGATAACGGTAGAAAAGTTTTCAGTTAGAATTGAGAAAATTTGATTCTATTTCTGTCGTTGGTAAGTGAAAACGGTCGAATGACTTTACGAAAACACTAGATTAAAAAGAAAATGTCTCTATATTTGTGTGTTCGTTTATGCTTAAAATTTCCTATCCCAAACTTATTCAACCAATAGTGCAATATTCACATAAAATTCAATTCGTTTCTATATGTTGTAGCGCAATGCAGGCACCCACATATATGCGGCGACTAGTGACACATTTTAATGTCAAAATCATTTAGTTGATTTATAGATTTGCTACAATTTTATAACAAATTCTCGAATCAATTCCCTGTCGATTTGAAAAGTTTATAATCTCGTTCTGTTGAAATGTTCATGTAACAAGTTTTTGAAAAAGTTTGGAAAATTTCACAAAAACATTGAGAGAATTGAAAACTGTATGAGTTGCAATTAAAGTTCGACATTCTTACAGATAGATTCTAGACAAGAAGAATTATTTGTTCAGGATGTTCGAAAATAATCAGTGAAAGTGAAAGTTTTTGCTAATTTCACTAGTTAACAAAAGACTACTTCACAGACCTTTTCGATTTGATGTACGAAAATTGGCATCAATTATTCGATCGTTTTTTAAGATATTGTAAAAAATAAACTTGCGTTGGATAGACGATTTCAAGGTGCATGCCCTGAAGCTTTCTACTTTGAAAAAATATGATAAGATTCTAAATGACACAGAAAACTCTTGAACCCCGTTTTTCCCGTATATTTTCCTTTATAACAGGCTAAAAATTAGCCAATATTACTAATTTCCAATATTTATCAGGTGGATTTAGATATAAAATTGAAAGAGCTTTCCAAATATTTAAGAATATTCCGATAACTGGAGCTAATTTAAAAAAATAATCAGTGATGTTTAAAATGAAATTTTGAATTTTAAGTGAGTTAAAAAAGAGATTTTATACCGCTTTTTCACCTATTATTAAGAATTATTGAAATTAATTAATTTGACTGGTGATTGTTATGAAAATGTTGGAAATTTCACCTACTTGTCGATTTTCAAACGTCAATTATTCGCTCGTTTTTTAAGATCTTGTAAAAAATAAACTTGCGTTGGATAGACGATTTCACGATGCATGTCCTGAAGCTTTCTACTTTGGAAAAATATGATAAGACTTTGAATGACACAGAAAACTCTTGGACCCCGTTTTTCTCGTACATTTTCCTTTATAACAGGCTAAAAATTAGCCAATATTATTGATTTCCAATATTTGTCAGGTGGATTTAGATACAAAATTGAAAGAGCTTTCCGACTGAAGCTAATTTAAAAAAAAATCGAACAGTGATGCTTAAAATGAAATTTTGAAAATTAAGTGAGTTATAGGGAAATTTTGTACCGCCTCTTTACCTATTATTAAGAACTATTGAAATTAATTAATTTGACTGGTGATTGTTATGAAAATGTCGGAAATTTCACCTACTTTGAGGACCATATCATTATAATGGAAAATATTTGAAAATCTGTCTGTATATTCATTTTTAAGTCGAACCTTCAAATAAATAAAAAAATTTTGTTATCGTAATATCGGAATTAAATAACTCATAGTTTCAGCTTGTTATTCATCTTGTTTATAAAGTTTTCAATGCATCTATTGATTCGATTTTCAATGAATTCATCTTGTTCTCTTTCCATATCTGTCTTCTCGCACGTTTCGTTTCTATCATCTTTTTGTTTGGACGTCCTTACCAGCTATAGCCGCTACTACAAAAGCTGAATATAATTTAATAACAATCATTTTGTATTTTTTTCCCCAATGTTATAGATATATGTATACCTACCACATATATGTATGTAGTAGGCCTTTTTTGCTTACATACAAACTCATTTAGATGATTTATCTGTGAGCGATATTGCACGGACAATCAAAATATGGAAAACGAAATGGTTCTAGATTACGTTTTGATTTAAATTCGTATAACAACAATATACCTATATATATACATACAGTTTGTGCTTCGATACACGTATAATAGGGATATCAAGAGATGATTTTTTCAATTGTTGTTTTATAGGCAGCGATAACGTTCGAACATTATTCAGGCAATTGAATTTGCGATCAGCATCTATCAAAGGGGGAAATAAATCGTAAAAATCATTCAATCCAACGTAGCTAAATTATTTTGAATTAAAACAAATTTGTATAGAGAGAAAATTCATAAGGGTATGTTGTAGAGATAGCTCGATTTGGCGTGCGAAATTTATCAATTTTCAAACAACGATATTTCGCTTATTTTTTAAGATATTGTGAAATTAAAACGTGCGTTTGATAGAGCATTTCAAGGTGCATGTCATGAAGCTTTTTATTAAAGAAAAATCTGATAAAATTCGGAATGATAAAGAAAACTGTTGGACCATGTTTTTTTGTACATTTTCCTTCATAATTTGCTAAAAATTGGCCAATATGATTGATTTTAAATATCTGTTGAGTGATTTAGATGGAAAATGATGAGATCTTTCCAAATATTCAAGAATTTTCCCGATACGTTTGTTAGTTTTTCCAATTTTTAAAGAAAATTAAATGGACTTTGATCAGTAATCTAGGGCACAATTTTAAAGATAGAATTATGCACTCTTGTTTTTAGAAAGATATTGTAAGGGCGGAGGTAATAAAGCTCGCTTTTCAGAAAATTTTGAAAATTACGTGATTTTTTGGAAAATTTGGAATCCCATTTTCACCTGTTATTTACAGCTATTAAAATTAATTAATTTGACCGATAATTAGTATCAAAATATAGGAAAATCGATTTTCTTTCACGACCATCTCATAATAATGAAAAATATTTGAAAATCTGTCCGTAGGTGATTTTCTTAACCAAGCGTGCTTGCTCTGCGAGACGTATTGTTGTTGTAATGTACCACATCTATCCGGTTTATACCAGATATGCGGACTAAATCACACCGACAATACCGCTCGGAGCGCATTCAAAAATTTCTTCAAAAATTGGAAAAACTAACAAACGTATCGGGAAAATTCTTGAATATTTGGAAAGATCTCATCATTTTCCATCTAAATCACTCAATAGATATTTAAAATCAATCATATTGGCCAATTTTTAGCCAATTATGAAGGAAAATGTACAAAAAAACATGGTCCAACAGTTTTCTTTATCATTCCGAATTTTATCAGATTTTTCTTTAATAGAAAGCTTCAGGACATGCACCTTGAAATGCTCTATCCAACGCACGTTTTAATTTCACAATATCTTAAAAAATAAGCGAAATATCGTTGTTAGAAAATTGATAAATTTCGCACGCCAAATCGAGCTATCTCTACAACATACCCTTAAGAACCGGCCCCTATCTTTGTCAGCATATTTGTAAAGTTTCACCAAGCCAATAAGATCTGAAATTGGAACTCACCCACTTTAGTATGGACATTATGGTACTTGTGGGAAATGAATATGATAACCCATCATCCCTTTCAACTCATTTCATTGTTGAAAGAATCTTTTTTTCTACATAAAGTTTTAAGGGGATTAAAAGTATTTTTTTTGTATGTGCTCACAATTAAGATTCGGCGAATTTTACACGCGTGAATCAATAACATTCTCGAAAAGTTTGTAATTAAAACATGAAAATAATGGTAAAGTTCTTGATGAAATTACATTGTAAGTCTTTGATAAAGTTTACAATAATTTGCAACGCTTTTTACAAAAAAAATTTCCTCTCGTTTACCCTTTTATAACGAGAAATTAACGGTTCAATTATACACACAATGTTTTTCTGAGCTCGTTTTTGTTCGATAAACAGTACAAGAAAGTCAAATTCTTATATAATAGTCAACGGCACAATAACGCACGTATGTACTGGCAATATTCGTAGGTCATGTGTTGAATTTATTTCTACTGAAAAGAAGAAGAAAATCTACTGGAAGTAAATATATTGGGGGAGAAAAATGCTATTCAACATTTGATGCAATGCTGAAAATCTCTTTGTTCTATTTCTATTCGTCGTACTGAAACTGTTGGAGATCTTATACAAATAGAACAACCGCTGTTAGAAAATATACAATTTTATTACAATCGTTCAATTTTTATCTGGTGTTATAAAAGATTTCGCTGATACATAAATTTATAAAACTTGAATCCTTTCAATCCTTTCAATCTTTTCAATCAATATATTGAACAATCATCACGTGCATTATTATAAATTGTTGATTAAAAAAAAAGTGTAACAGTAAAATTATTCATTTACAGTTTTATTATTCCCGTCTCTCGTTGTTGCTGTTGTTATTGTTATTAGTTTGAATTTGTCCCAGTGGTTTCCACAGGAATTGCAGGAATACATCAATAACATCGACTGTGTTTTATGAATTCATCAATATTCAGTTTGTGTGGCAAATATTCAATTCAGAACGCCGGCAAATAGACAATAGTCTAGTACATGATTTGAAAGACTGCGACTTGTTTTATAAACTGTGTTTTAAACTTTTCCACAAATACTGCAACCCTTTTATACAGGGTGTCTGATCTAAATATGGTCGATTCTATAAAATTCCTATTAGTCGACGTGTGATTTGAAAAATATTTTAAGGATTTGTAGGAGGGTCCCTAGAGAACATATAAGCAAAATTAGAACCTCGTAGCTCATTTGAAAGTTGGTCAAAAATTGGTAGTTTCTAATGATGCTGCGATTTTCAAAAACGACTTCAACACTCAAAACGATTAACATTATTTTTTGTCATTTTTCTCCATTGCTTTCTAGAAAAATTGGGAGACATCCTCCTCCGCTCCAAAACCAAATAGAGAAAAACAAAAAATCAATGCTGAAAGGATCCAAGAGTCATTCCAAGACATTTTGTGTGTTTAGCTCGTTTTTAAAAGCCGTGACATCGTCAGAAACGAGCGTTTTTTAACCAACTTCCAAATGAGCTGTATTTACTCATATACGAATTAATTTAAGTAAATTATCTAAACAAATACAAGTTGTGAAATTAAAATGATACTTGGATAGTCGGTTATTATCAGATAAAGTTGTAAAATTATAACAATTACTATCATAATAAGTTTCGGTTAAAATTAATTAAAATTTCAATCACCGCTTGATGTTATACATTTCATCTAATGTTACTGAAACCATATAATATCAACCAGACATATATGAATATTTTGTTATTTAATCAACTATGATGAAATGTTATTAAAACATAACATCAAAGCTACAAGCAATATTATAAAAATCCCTACTATATTTTCTTCAACATTTCTAACTTCAATAGAAAATCTGTGTTTATATTAAATCATTTTTTAGTAAGTTCAGTTAAATTGTAGACAAAGTTTAGTAACAGTCTCAATGGCAAATAAAGTTCAACATCATGTATGCTTAACGTAACTACAATGTAGGTAAACATGATCTATAATGAAATATGTTCTTTAATCTTTTATGAAGTAGATAAAACTGTCTTTTCATGACGGGTATTTTTATTTGATCCATTTTAAAACGATGATACGTTCCTCTTTTATAAATGAGTCAAATTGGGGTAAAATTAAGCGAAAACGGAGGAAATCAGCGCTTTGTATTGATTAGAAGAAGAATAGAAATAAAAAAAACCATAAGAATCGATGTTTTCTATGTGAGTTCAGGTTCATTGCATTTGATATCTCATCATCGATAATGGATGAATAAGGGTGAATTTGTTCATGGCAATTTAACCATACTTCAAGTTCCTCACCTATCGTCGCTGGACGCTGGAAAAGATGTAAGTAGTCTTCCTTATAATCGAATATATTTTGTCAAATCTTGATTATTTACACTTTTAATTTGAAGAAATCATACTGTTTTAATGATACTTTCGTTGTTTGTAACAATTCTTGTGACTCTTCTACGGTTTTTTTTGTAATTTTTCATTGTTATTACTGTTCCATTAATTCAAATATTCTTCAAAGTTTGTTGTTATTGTTAAGCTCAAGTAAATAAAACAATGTCACCGTCTTATTCTACAAAAAAGAGCAAAAAATCCCCCCAGATTTATATTTTTCTAAAATAAGCACTTGTGTCTCGTCCAATTTTCTATTACATCCAGTTTTTCTCCATATTATATACTGCCTTGATTTCCATCAGTGAAATTATTTTTGATTTTCTTGATAAAAAATGAAAAGCATTATGAGGAAAGAACCGTACTCTTAAAAAATTAATAGAATCGACAAAATACTGCCCTGGAGCGAAGTAAATTACAAAATTCAATTTTACGTATTAAATACTTGGATATAATTATTTTAAGTAATTTGAGTAAGATCACAGTAAGGGCGCGCTTGAGGGGGGTGCAACGAGTGCACCACACGCGAGCCTCGAACGGAATTTTTTTTGTTTCTGCCTAATGAAATATTAATAATTAATAGGGCTGTGCGGATCTTGTCCAAACCGAATCGAATCGTATATTATTCGGTTCGATATTCGTTCAAAGTATTCGAGCTATTCGAATAGTTCGATTGAACCAAATCATTGGAACTTTTCTTATTATTCGAACCTTTCATATTATTCGAATATTTTTGTTGATAGATACCATTTGGTATAGCTCAAATAATTCGATTAATATGAAAGGTTCGAACAATAAAAAAGGTTCAATTTGGCTCATTCGAATGATTTAAATAGTTCAAATATCGAATCGAATTATTTGGTTTGAACAATATTTGAAATACACATTTTTAGATATAGGGTGTTTGATCTAAATATGGTTGATTCTATGAAACTCCTATTAGTCGACAAGCGATTGGAAAAACATTTCAAGGATTTGCAGGAGAGGCTTTAGAGAACATTTCAGCAAAATTAGAACCTTGTAGCTCATTTCGAAGTTGTCAAACACGATCGTTTTAGACAATGTTGTAATTTTCAAAAACGAACTAACTTGACCAACTTCCAAATGAGCTGCGAAGTTCTAATTTTGCTGAAACGTTCTTTAAGAAGTCTCCTACAAATCCTTGGAACATTTTTCAAATCGCTCGTCGACTAATAGGAGTTCCATAGAATCGACCATGTTTAGATCAAACGCCCTGTATAGGGTTGTAAAGAGCCTTGCACGCGGGCCTCCCTGGGCCAAAGGAATACAAAGTTAATGTTTTGCGGATATTTCAATTAGTTTATAATCAAATTAGTCCATTTAAACAACTTTTACATTTATTAAATTTTTATAAGTTTTTGTGTTAATCATCACATCACACTTTGTGATCAATTTTCAGTGGTAGTCAATCAAATAATAGCCGATCGTATTATTTTCATTTAATATTCTCATGGAGTATATTCATCTAATTGTGGCGTGCTACTAAATTTGCCACAATCCAATTTGGTCTTTAGAATTATCATTAAAATACGAAATTTACAATAGATAATTTCACTTTACATAATCGAACAACTATTAATATCATTTGTTGGCTATTGTTTTGTATTCTAAACTACAATAATAGTAATACAAATTTAACAGTGACTCTAGTGCTAGTCATAACTAATTGTGGTAACTAATAAATATGTTCACATGTACAAATTTACTAAAATTCAAGTTATTTTAAGCTGTATACGTGAATTGCCAATTGAATTTTGTGGTTATAGAGTCAATTTGCCACATAGTTGAGGACGGATTCCTCAATTATTAGTTATTAGTCACAATTATAATCAACAGACCGAAATATATTCAAAAACAGATAAAAAAGGCGACATTCATGTGAAGTTTGCACAGGGAGATTCTTGTTTGCCAAAGATGAAAAAGAAAGCGAGCATTGTAATTAAATTGTTTTGAAAGATGCTCGCTTTAAGTTTATTTTAGATTTTATTCATCAATTTTTGAGAAATTATTAAAGAGTCGAGAAATCAACATTAACCCTATCACTGAGGCGGTAATCAAAAACTACTACTGCTTGTTATCATTGGTACGGCCCCCTCTATTATAGCGATTACGTCGCCCCGGACAAAAACACAAATTACCACTCCTTTAAAATATAGGGACATTAAAGAAGTAAGAAACTCCTGTTAATTGGCGAGCAATTTGAAAAATATTTCAAGGACTCGAAGGGGTTTCTTGAGTTCAATTTAGCAAAATTAGAACCCCATAGCTCAATTGGAGGTCACTCAAAAAACGCTCGTTTTGAACAAAGTCACGATTTTCAGAAACGAGTTAAACAAGCAAAATGACCAAGAAAAACTTCAAGAGCTCCTCAACATTTCCATCTGCCCAGGATAAAATGAAGAAAAATTAAAAAAATTAATAAAATCAGGGTGCTAGAGTTATCTTTAGTTGTTTTCATGTTTACCTCGTTTTTGAAAATCGCAACATCGTCAAATATCAGCGTTTTTGCCAACTTACAATTCAGCTACAAGGTTTTAATTTTGCTAAAACTTTATCCAATGACTACTTTATAAATCCTTGAAATATTTTTCGAATCGCTCGATAATGAATAGGAGTTATCACCATTAACGTAAAAGCAAAAATAACGCTATTTTGTAATGAAAACCGCTCTTTCATAATTAGAGGTAATAAGCAAATTTATTCATGTTTAAACACATGTTGTGCTTTGCTTGTATACGCCAGTGCCTTTCTGTACAGAGAAGTATTATGCATGTTCAAACAAGTTCAAGCAGTGTTCTTTGCAAATTTTGCGTTAATTTTTGAACAATAGTGTAAATATTTCAACTTTTGTCAATAAACAATATAAATACAAAGGAACGAAAAAATTTCTATTATTTGATTAATATTTTTCTCACACTTATAGCCAAAATATCTGGGGTTTCGCCCCTCTTAGAGCGGGCCCTGCTCATCGGTTATATTCAGGAATACGCTTCATAAATATCTGTAATATTTTCATCTCTTTTATATTTTTAGCCCTACAATAACAGAAAAAACACTCTTAAATTAACATCAGTAATAATGACACAGCTTCATACGGTTATGAGTAATCTTTTTGCAGATTTTATCTTTGCTTATTGAGCCTGAATACCTGAATACATTTACGATATAAGGGTTGCAATTTTAAAAACGTATCCTTCTATCTACATCAAACAAATCCACAACTTATAATTTTGACATTTATCTACATTTACGCAGGCAGGATGTTTCGAAACTATATCATATTTATACAAAGCCACATATGCTTTTTAGAATTTTAACGAGAATCTATCATTCGATGTGGACACGGCTTCTACTTTTGTTCTTTTCATATCTAATTAGGAAAAGTTCGTTTTTACGTCCGTTGAAAATTGATGTTCGACAATTTGATGAAACATCAACAAAAAATTAGAACAAGAGGAATTTGTGTCCTGAAGCGATTTAATCAATATAACAAGCTCTAGCTTGCCGTATTTGGAACGTGTTGTATATAGATTTGGCTAAGGATCAGCATTAGAACAGGGCCATTAGATCAATATTGTTCAAGTAGAATTTCAATTCAACTAAACAAATATCCTTTAAATTTTAACAATTTTTCAGTTGGCATTTGTTCAATTGATGATCCATTTCATCGTCATCATTATTGACTTGTCATCGTAGATTTTCTCAGTCTAATATTTTTGATAAAAATCAATTTTTCTATTTGTATAAAATTGATCGTCTATTGATCTAAAAGCAATGTAGGACAAATTAAATAAAATTGAATATACACACGATTGAAATGGAATGAAATTTCAAATTGATTGACTGATTGAACCGGATGGTAACTTAACTGGCAATATCAGACACTAAACACGTTTTTCCGATCAATTAACACATTGATTTAATAGTTAATTGACAGTTGTGTTTGTATTCCGGTAGAAAGGATTAACATTTATAACAATAACTATGCAAATTCTCTCTAAAAAGGGATTTGGTTGGATCGTATCCACGAGCAAAGCGAAAGTATGACACGCTATTTAACCGTTGCGTATTTCCAGAACAAAGCATCCCCTATATTTTTTTCCTCTTTCTCTCTCACCCCTTCTAACTCAACTCGCACTTTTATATAACAATGTATAAAGACAGACATCGTTGAAGATTCTTTCTTGGCTTGTGTCAAATCTCCATACAAATCGTCTTGTCGGTGTTACTTGAAATAGAGGTCGTGATTATGTCACAAATTACCACCAACCCTTGTATTTATCGATCTTAGCTTGTTTAAATGCGTGTATGGAACATGTATTAATGTATTGTTTTTGATAAGCTCAGTCTAATAAGGCTCTATGGTTTAATTACAATGTTATATAAATAAAATAATTGACGGTGTAGATCGTAAAACCGTATTTTACAGGCTCAATTAATTCACCTTTTAGCATTCACGTTATAAAGATATGGAGTAGAAAAGATTTTATGATTGTGGTGATGGTCAGGGTTGAAATCTTATTACCTGAATTCAACCATAACCCAAAATTTAGGGAATTAACATAAATTTTAACGTGTAGATAAACCGATTATTTCATTACTGTTTTTTTTTTAAATATAAAAAGAAAAGTTTCACCTAAACTTTTCCACACATAATCAAAATAAACAATAATTTACTGGGTATTATACATGTGCTGTCACTGAAAGCTTTCAACAGATAATGATAAATGTGTTTTAGTAGAACTAAAGATGGTGCGAGAATGAGTGGAATGCATAGAAGCGAAGGATTTGTCTGTTGATTTATTACGCGTTTTCTTCATGACACGTACAATTTAATCTAGACGATATCACCTTAATTTTTTTTCCGTATTCTTTGTACACCAACCACGCAAACAAGGGAAAGTTATATCAAGCAAAAGACGCCGCCACACCTACAATCCCCCTCACCATCTCACACACCCCTTTCCATCCACCACCACCATCCGGTAAATTTAGGGATGATTGTACGAAAATATCAGATTACATCAAGATTGTGTAAGAGCGATGTAAATGATTAAAATATTGCGCAACGAAACGGTGGGATCAGGTGAGTTTTACCAAAAATATACACAGAATAGAAGAAAAATTGATATTGTACAATATGTAAGCAGATGTGGAAGTGACAGGACTTGGAGCTTTCAAGATGTGTTACTACTTTATAGAAGACCTGTAAGGTACACGTTTTGAAAACTAGTTCTTAATACTTATAGTAGACTAGTCACAAGCGGTACTTCCTCGATTCTTAACGAAATAAGTTTTAATGTTTATTCTATTATAGATTATCCAATAAGCCGTACAACAAAAGCTCAAATGTACAGTGACGAGCATATAAAGGAGATTAAGTCTCGAAGGAGAAATATCACGTTTTTTGGTTCGTGTGAGTCGGGCTCTTTCTCTCGTGAGGGCAAGAAGGGGGTAGTTCCTATCATGACAAATTTGTCGAAAATATTCATCTAAACAGATAAATACCCAAAATGGCACCAGTAACTCTACTTCCATCCCCGGATTGAATCCATCCCAAAATTTGACTTGTTAAAATTTAATTACATTATCACAAACGGCCCCAAAAGTTTGTTTTACACAACCTCATAAAAATGGTCTCTTTTATATGCTCATCACTGTACAACTTGTTTGTTAGTGTACCTGCATTTGCTCATTAAAAGTTGGGAAATCGAAGCTTCTCAAATATAAACGCTAAAGTTCTTGGTGCTTTTAAAACGGCACTTTTAGCCCCATATTTAGAAAGTTTGGAGATTCTCTAAAACGCACACAATTGATCAAACGATATCGTGTTAATTTATAATACCAACACTTGTATTATCTTTTTTTTTGTGCAAATTTTGCTTTATTCAAATGCCTAAGTCTTCTTAAATAGATTATACCACAATTGAAATTTGATGAGTTGTTGTTTAGAGCCGCAATAATAATAATAATGAATGATGATAAGCTGATTAGATAATGATATTGTTGTTGCTTGTTGTGGTCGACTAACATAGTTGTCCCATTGAAACAATTGACATTTATAGTATCGGTCGTAATAATTAACCCAACTACTAATCAATTTTGGGTAATTTTTTTATTATACACGAACCAAATCTATTGATTTCCTCATACAATAATAATAGCAATGGTAATACTGATTGTGAATATAAAAGAGAATGAAACAGAAAAGGCATTGATTTTTAATTATCACAATCATTAATCATTGTACAACTCAAAGAACTGAAACAATAACAAGAGAGAGAGAGAGAGAGAGAGAGAGAGAGAGAGTACTGTACTGATCGACGTTGGAAATTTATGGTATATATAGAAGAATCATATCACCAGCATCTTTATTGTTTTATACATTACTTGAAAAGCTCCCAAAATGCTTGTGTCAATAGCTGAAGCTTTTATCATTAAACACAATTACAATTGTTGCCAAAACCATCATCAATTCATAATTAAATCATAAATGAAATTTAATAAATAATTATGAGGTATCTTAAATGTTAATTAAAAAAAACCCGATCAATTCTTCGTTCTTATCTCCATTTAAACGTCCGTACTTCTTTTTTTTAATCAAATTCCAATTGTAATTCTACGCAATATTTTCCAATAAGGACAGAACATTAATCAATCAACGATGTAAAATTCGTTGTTTTCTCATCTCGTCTGTGTTTTATTTACGGTTGGTAATTTATCTTTAGCGTTACACGAATTCCCGGCTATGTCAGTAATTATTTGTCCCTATTTAATGAATATTCCTTAGAATGTGTGAATTTTTTCTACACAATTCCTGCTGATTATTTGCGATCTTCTTGTGCGTATTATGTAAAACTTTTAATGCTATTCAATATGAACCGGATTAATTGCGTTTGGTTAAGAGCTTGATCGTGTTCGTTTCAGACGTCTATAAAACAGGGCATCGAACCGGAACTGAACCGAAAACCGAAAACCGGAATTAACCGAAATTTTGGCCGGAGCGAAATCTGGAGCTGAACCGAAAGCAAAAACCGGTTTTTTTCGGTTTAAGCATACCACTTTATCACGATTTTTTCTGTTTTTTCTTTCAATCTCCCCTTTCTTTCCTGCCAAGAAAATAAAGTAAACCACCCGAGATCGAACTTCCGATTTTGATGATTTTCGGTATAAAGGTAGTTCATTCTATTCTAAGGGATGCGGGTTTTATCATTCGTGTTCACACTTAAGTTTAATAGAGATATTGAGGGTTGAAGTTACCCCTGAAAAATCAGTTTTTTCCAAATATCTCTGGAACCGGTGAATATTCTTAGTAGTTCAAAAACTATATGATAGAGATTCACGAAGGCTATTAAAAAATGAAAACTGCGTTATCATTCCTTGCTAGGGGTTGAAGCTTTAGATGACTTCACGCCACTTTTCATCATTTTTTCCAATTTTCCGCTCAATGATAAAAAATATTGAAGTTTGACTATGTATAGGTATTATTTTTCAAAATTAAAATTATATGGATCTTAAAGGCCTTTAAAAGATCTTTGAAATGGTTTGTTGTTGTCATTGTTATTAATATTATTATTCTAATTTACGCTAAAAATTAATTGTTTATATTTAAAAATTTGAAAATGAGTCACTTGGAACTGAACCGAAAACCGAAAACCGGAACAAAACCGTTATTTTCGCAGGAACGAAAACCGGAACTGAACCGATAATTTTTTTTCAAATTGAACCGGAACGAAAACCGGAACGAAAAAAATAACGGTTCGATGCCCTGCTATAAAATATTTATTGGGAGATTTTCTCTGTTGAAATTCCAATCAAACATCTAATCAACAACATCGTAACTGTAATCCTATTGTTTTACGAAATAGAATCTGTATATAGTCATACTTTTTTTTTGTAAAAACAACATTTATAATATTTTATAAAACTCATTAAAGTTGAGGAGTACCACAAGTTGGGTGTTATAGTAAAAACAGAAATATTCCACATAAAATAGTTGCAAAACTAACGTAATATTTACTGTAGAGTGGTAGAAATATTCGGTGTTGGAAACTTTTAAAATACATCTTGAAAACTGTTTCAAGTTTTCAGTTAACGGAGATATCCTGGGAAATGACACAAAACAACCAAAACAACTAAATTATTAGATTGATAACAACATACATGCGATAACAATTCATTTATTTTTTGTTATTAGAAATAAATAAGTTGTTAAGAGGATGAACTTGAGTTGATTGAAACGTAAATATAAAAGCAGCGTTCGTCAGGTAAATAAATTGAAAAGTTGCATTAAACAAGTAAAGTTGCCTGTTTGAGCATATTTTTGTCGGTTGTAGAACAATAGACGAGACGCAAAATACGACAAACATTTACTAACGAATAAATTTGTTGGAAAATCTATAGAGAATTGAATTGATGAATTAAGGCAAAGTATTTTCGTGAAATGTAAGAGAGATAAATAAACTGGCTAAGTTTTGAGAATTTATAGTTCGTTATATAGCCCTATGGGATGGGAGATAGACGGAAACTAATTAACGAAATAACAAAGCTGTTACATGATCTCCGATAGAAAGTTAAAGATGAATTTATTGTATCGATTTTGATGCAGTAAGTATTTGATAAATCGAACGTAAGCGAGTGGGAGACGACGATGAAGAAGAGAAGAAAGAAACAGACATTATTGCTTCGAGATGTTGTTGGAATATGATAAAAGAAAATAGCTGACACGTTCGAGAGTTTGCTATCATTTCTCAGTATAATCGCTGTTAAAAAATAAAAAAAACTTTCTAAAACTTAAAGTCTGTAAAAGAATCTTGAAGTGATATTAATATCTTCATCTAACTAAAACCTTTTCAATAAAGAATTCTAACAAATAAGACGTATGTACGTGTAACTATAGAACTTTGTTCTTGGCATTCCTTTGTGAGTATTTTCCTTTAACAAAGTCTTCTAAGACTTGTATTGCTGTAAAACTAGACAGATTCTAAAGACACTTTTCATAGCAATAAATTGGGATATTCTTACGTATGAAATGTCGCCTTGTTTTTGATGTCAAGTTTAATTCACGTCAAGTACTCCCACACAAAAGTTTTTGGCTCTATATGAAAGCCGACTCTTGGTTTATTGTTTTAAAACAACTCCAAACACGCCTCGATTGATCGACAAACTTATTGAAATTCAAATTGATCGACCTGTTGACAACAGTACCTTAATCGTTAGATGAAAATGATCAAATAATTTCAAGATCGAATTATCAACATAGTTGAAATATTCACTTTTCAATCTTGTATAATCCTGGAAACTTTGAAAGATCTCCAGTGATTAAACTTGTCAGTTTTACTTATTTACTACGGCGTTTAACTTTACTGGTCCACTTAGATGGACTTGAAAGTAAACAACTAAAGCTTCTTATAGGTGTTTTTATATGGCTGTGAACATCACTTATTGAAAAGTCTCTCCCTTTATATTGAAAAAAATAAGGGACCGAACAGTTATTTTAAAAAAGCGCTTTGATGCTTTATGAACATGAATCAATGAGAGATATCATTTACTTAAAAAAAATCATACTCTATTAACGATATCAATAACATAGACATAAAATAGAAAGATAAATGTTGTCTAATGGGCCCGCATTACGTCTTTTTAGATTCGGTGTCCGAAAAAATGCCAGTCTTTAATCATCTATATCTTGCTTGTTTTCTAAGATATTAAAACTCCGTAACCAGCGTTCAATCAGACATTTCACAATGCATCCGATGCAGAATTTCGTGTTAACAGCTTTTAAAGAAATTCTGAATTACAGAGGAAAATCTTGGAACATGTCAAAAAATCTTAAGCAAGATTTTTTCTACAATTTTGAGAATAAAGAATTGTACGACTACTTTCTTGGACGGATAGGGCTCAGATCACAATAATCCAATTTTGGAGAACTAAAAAAATAATGAATAAAGATTATGAACTCTTTGATAAACTTTCAAAATTTAGACAAAGCATTGTTTAGCATGTTTTGACATGCTCCAAGACTTTCAGAATTTCGCCGAAATTTTCCAAAACAGATAAATCTATCTGATGCGCTATAAAATTCTCGATTAAACGCTGGATTAGCATTTTTCTAAAGGGATATAATGCAGGCCCTTATGTGATTCACGTTCAGATTTGGATGTCTGTAACTGTATGGAAGTTTTGTTGTTTTGAAGGCCACCATAACCGGGTGTAAAGCTTGTGTGCTGTATAAGGGCGCCTTATAAATGAGACGTCAAATCACAGTATTTTTTTCTAATTCTATTTGAATTTTTGTCCGTCCCTATTTAACGACGATTGCGACTCCTTATTCCCTCTTTGTACATGCGAAGCATAGGCTTGGAAGTAACCGTTTCAATCCTGAACAATCAATTTTCTTAATGATCTTGGAAAGAATTTCGTTTGAGAGTTTTAATTTTATTTAGGAGTTTTTTGAATGAATATTCTTTTGTGCAATATTTTGATATTTTCTTCGCGATGGGAGACAGAATGGTTTTCACACAGGGGGCGCCTACTCGGTATCAAATAAGTCTTATTTTACTTGAATCAAATGAACGATCAAAGATTTTAAATGTCAATTTCAATCTAAAAAACAGGTTAAAACGGTGACCTGTAGTCAGATCCACAGAATGAAGATTTTTATAAAATTTTCTTTCAATCTTCGTGTGTTTCTGCATGAGTGGCTTCAAAAATAATTCCAATTCTTCTCTACTGAATTAATTTCAAGAGCCTCTAAAAAAAGATATCCGCCTTATGTTGATAGTGGAAAATTTATGTTAGTTCCATTACAGGATTCAATAGTGAAATTTGATTAAAATTGAGCTTTTAGGACAAAAGTGTCATCAAATCTAGGCTTGAGGTCTCTTTTATTCAACCCAACAGAAAAATTCGCTAAAGACCTGATGATCTGAACAAAAATTAAATAAATGCTGTTTAAATTGTATCAATTTCAGATCTAAAGGGTAGAATTTAGTCCAAAAGTTCTTTTGACAACTCAGCAGCCAGATTCGTTCAAAACTTGGTCAAAAATGCTGCCAAAAGATGTGTAAAGAGTCTTCTAGCGTCGAATTGTCCCCCTTATGAGGATGATCCTTCATCCTGTCAAAAATATTAATGTAAAGTCTTTACTCTATGTCAATTTTTGTTTCAATTTATTCAGTTTTAAATTGACTCGATGATTTAGCGACAATGTTTCCATCGAATTGACTCTATTATTTTGCATGAATGCCGACTATTATTTTAGAGTTATTAACTAAATTACATGCAGACAACCCATAAAACTCCATTGGGGAATCCCCATAGTTTATATTATTAGTTATCGTCCAGTTTATTGTCACGATTCCACAAAGAAGCTATAAAATATTTATGATCAAATACACGCTAGAACTCAACAATAATTGTTTATGGCATTTTATTTTAATAATGACAATAAATATCTTAATCTCTTAGGCTTGTTTATTTATCAAAATTTATCATTCTAGTCGTGATTTAAACATTGTCATAATTTGGAAATTAATCAAACAGCGATGTTGGTGTGGCATTTGGCTTTTGTGAAGTGAACGAAAAGGAGAAAAAAAAAACAATTAGAGCCGAAAATGTCGATTAGACCAGGAAGACATTTATCCTTTCTTTATTACTTTAGTTTCTTGTCGATGACATTGGATTGTAAGCATTAAAGACGCATGCGTTTTTATCAAATTCTCTTTCCCTTCACCTCTTCTTTGTCGTATTCTTTAAGTCTTCTTCCAGTTTTCCGTATTTTATCAACAGTTGAGTTTTTGCGGATTCAATAAAACGAACTGAAAATGAAATATAGATTGTCTTCCTATCTCTGTTTTCTAACATTCAATTCAATTGGAATTTCTATAAGAATCCGGGATTTTTAAAAGTTATCCGACTTCTCTTACACGAAAATCACTGGTAAATGGGTAAAATGGTAGTTTTTTGTTTCCATCGCTTTGACAAGCTAGAATTCTCCCCAACTGGACTTTAATTTAATTATTTGCTCGATTCTCTATAAATCCCGGTATAAAGTGGTTAAATCTATAAGGATAACATTTAGAGACAGTCGGGTTGCAACTCATCCTGTCATTTCCTCAAGTAGATATACAGTAATATCGTTATTTTTTTTGGTTTCTTACTATTACCTTCTGAAATATCCCCAACAACAATCAGGATAATACTGAAATTGAAAAAAAAATGAAATACTGCTTTTGATTAATCTTTTTCCTCGTTTTGGAGCTGTTGGATGAGCTGAAAAATCAAATCCGCGGTAGGTTGCCATTCAGTCTTTGATTAACTAATTGTAAATAACCTCTGCTACCATTAACATTATTTATTAATTAGTAAATTACTTTCTCTTTAAACTTGATGCAAACTAGGGAAGCTTTAATCGTGGTTATTTTGAAAAAAAGCTGATGTAACGATATTCTTCGACTTTAATCTGTTAGAAACAATTCACCTTTGAAATAAAATTTAAATAATTTTTGGAAAGAGCTTTAATCTAGCGAATGTTCGTTTTATTACCATCAAACAGCTTGTTAATTGCTTTTAAACAAATCGAATTCATTCCCAAAGTTAAGAGTTGTTCATTCATCAGTCGTTGAAATGTTTCTTGTGGTTATCGTTGTGATTTTGTAAATATCCGTATTTGCTTCATTCTAACGATTCCCAGGCATTCCAATCGAAATAAATCCCTGCTACAGTTTGGCAGACCAACGTTTGTCTACGTCTGTCCGTCAGACTATTGCCAACGATCAGTCTACTCCCGGTTCAATACGTTACCCTTGTAGTTTTTTTTCCACTTTTCCATTCTCTTTTACTGTTTATACCCCATGTTCGTTTCCTTAATTTACTCTAGAGCAACGTGCAAATAAATGTTCTTCATGGCAGACAAGAAGCTTTTCGGCTGGTAGACAACATCTAATCTCTTACAATTTCCATTATACTTTGCAAAAATTGGAGACAATTTCAATAAGTGGCTGTGCTATTCTATGGAAATCCACCCATCCTCCTACTGTCGCGCTATTAAACTGCGTTGCGTTTCAATTTTGTTCGAATATTGTTACTATGACGATTATGATATCATCAAAAAGCGTCCACATGTAGGTATACCACGAAAACTGTATACGTAAAAAGGGGTGAAATAGGAAATGTTATTTTGGATTTATTGTTTTGGTAATTTTACACAGTTCGATTTTGGAATGATGAATCGATGTAGGGTGGAAACTGTTTAGTTCCGTTTTGTATTGCGCATACATTTATGTCAAATATCATGAATGTGTATGAACAGCTAATAAAATGGCTTGTGGTTGAGTTTCGTACGAATTTCCTGTCCAAATCCATATGTGAAAATAAAGGAACTAGACGATATGATTTAGGGTGATTTTATGGAAAAAAACAAACAACAAAACAAAACATATCCATGTGATGTTAGTCTAGTCTGAGTATAAAGTATAATGCTTAAAAGGTCACAAGGGGACGAATATGTTATTTCAACATCTAAAATTCATGAGTAGCCTAGCCCCCCTACCCAAAGTTGATGTCCATACATTTATATTGGATTGTTTATAATATGAAATGCGTATGCTCAGGGACGCATCCCAATTTAATTCAGCCTCAATTTTGGTATTTGATAATACCCTTTCACCTCAATAATACTGCCTACGACATTGTTCTATGGATAGTCGATTGTCGTAGTTGGCGTTTAGAGAATTCGACCAAACGATAACAATGCTTATGCAACAAATAATCAAGGGAATTGTTATACGACAACGGTTCAAATGTTGTACCGATTGTAATTTTAACCACCATTCTTATTATTGGACGTTTGGAGTTTTATTGAAGAACGGATGGTGTTTCAACACCATTATCACACACACTCTCTACTATCTAAACTGGATGATTCCACGACAATACTAGCGACAACACCAATATAAGTTAGAATTCTTATCTCATGTGGCAATATATCCTTTAGTTCGTTCCTGAAATTGTCCTCAATCCTACTCTGGTTTTAAAGGATTCTCTTTTACTAACAGGATCAATCCTACTACTGATTTATGACAATGACAGTTGGATCTTTTGTTTTCATTTCTGCTTGTAATGTTGCAACATACACTGACTTTTAACAAGATGACGAGAAGCAATAAAATGTTAAACATACAATTATTTCACAACACTGCTTAGAAAATCTATAAACGTTTGTAGATATGTGGGAATTCATATAAAAATTTACACATTTTGTAGAAATAAATGGGTAATTAAAAAACGAAAATTACAAACAATAAACTACGTACCAAATTTAATTAAATAATACGTTATTATTAGAACATCTTTAATCGAATGGAAGTAATTAGAGCTTGTTTGAAAGTAGTCATCGTTGTTGTAATTTAATTAACACGATTATAACTCGAAGACGGTTTCTTATTTTGTTTTTTTTTTCTACGAAATCTATGTCGAGCATTCATAAGAAGCGCCTTCTTTATTGATTTCGATTGTCTGTATAATAAGTATAAAAATGTAGATAGAACGACTAGAGTTGATTATTTCAGCACAGACACTTCAACTGAAATATTCTGTTATAAAAATTAGAACATTGAAGTAGCTTCAATTAATTTCAATATCAAAACAGTACATCTCTTATTCTAAGTATTTCTACAACACTTGAATTATTTGATAATAAAGAAATAATGGTGTGAAAGATTAAAGTGTGGCTTTGATTAAAAACATTAAAATTATTCAGTTTGTTTTTACTCAAATAGAAATCAATCAATCATTGTCACATTTTTCGTGGACAGTAAAAGTAGTGTAAACATAAATTCCACAATTTCTTGGCATACTCCTCTGTTCTGAGGGCTCGCTAATGTTTTAAATCTTATCTACTTTATCGAACTGAGATCTAATAATTAAGTTGACCCATGTTTATTGTAGGCGTTACTGTCAGAAAAAAAGAAACGATTAGTGTGTTTTCCACTTTGCTAACTACCCTGTTAAAATATAGTTATCCTTTTATATCGCTATACAGTAAACTAATAAGCATGAAACTTTATCATAGTAAAGATTAAGATTCTAGGGACACTGAAATTGGGGACCTTTGAAAAGTTTTAAGTTAGTAGGAGGCTTAAGTAAGCTTTTCAAATATAAAGTGACAGAAACTTTGCTTGTTAATTG
The DNA here is from genome assembly GCA_039776855.1 of Mylabris sibirica. NCBI lineage: Eukaryota > Metazoa > Arthropoda > Insecta > Coleoptera > Meloidae > Mylabris > Mylabris sibirica. Next base: position 9,213,656 of record CM077839.1, on the reverse strand, counting down.
TCACAAATTTGTATAGTTTCTAAAGGAAATGAGTTGTTTTGTTGAGAAAACTTCTATTTCTTTGTAAGAAACTAGTCACATCTCAGGTGACAGAATTTTGATGCAAAACAGCAGGCCTTCAAATAAAAAGTGTGATTTTAAATACGAAGCAGTTCTTCTAACAGAACCAAATTATATAAAAAGAACGCAAAAATTCCCTAAGTGCAAATTTCAACTGGATGGCTTCAGAAGTTTCAGAGTTAAAGGTACTGCAATGTGTTTATTCATTTGCCAGTAATGCGCTGAGCATGAATGTCTTGTCTTAAGGACAAAATACACTTGAATTGAAGGCTTTTCAGCAGGACCAAATTCTGTGCACAACTGTCATCTGTCCTTCGGGAAGCTTTATATATATTCGTTCATCAAAAGTTGAGATTCATTTTTGATTAACATAATGAAAGAGCTTCTGCTGTAGGAGATAGGAGCTGCTTCCACTTTTGGAAGGAGCTTGTGTAAGCAAATATTTTGTTCTTTAATTGTCTCAGATTTGTTTCTTTTCTCAATGGTTGAGAATTTTTGAGCTGTTTTACAGAGCAAGCTTTTATTTCTTGGTTAGAAACTAGTAATGTTTCTTGATTGACACATGGATAGAGTTTTGGCTGTAGGAGCTATTTCAACTCTAGGAAGAGGCAAGAAGTCTTATTTAAAAAGTCACTCTTATAAATCCAACTTTGAAATAAATTGAAGGAAATCAAAAATATAACTATGATCATTGTCACTTTTTCATAAAAATGAAAGATGATATCTGGAAATGAACCTGCAATATTTAGATGGCTCCACAGTTGTTTTTATATAATATGTGTGAAATTGTTTCGTTTACAGTAGGTTTCAGTTTTCAGTTGTATTGATTCAAAAAAAAAACACATCACCCCAGAGAATTGTTAAAGTTACATATATAAGGTGTGACTCCAATATACTTCATGTCAACTCAATTTTACATCAGATATGTACAAAATTTTGATTTGTCTCTTATTCGCTAACTTAAAGGATTTGAATATGGGATTAAGTTAATTCGTGTAGCATTAATATTTGATTCCACCCATCAATATCTATAATATCAATATTATCTCACTTGTACTGATATGGAAATGTCACTCCAATAAACAGACAACCGGGGACCTCATAAACAATGACATTTCCAGATATATCCTCCGATTGCGGTATAATAATAACGAACAATCCAACCTGAATATATCCTGACTTCTATTGTAACTAATATTGAATTATCTATCTGTAATATTCAATTAGTTCCTAATTAAGCCACAGTTTCACATGTAGGAGATGAATTTAGACGAATTCATCAAAATTCTATTTTGTATTTTTGTCTAGCATAACCATTCGTATAACGGTACAACGGTATTTCATCTCCTAGTTGGCTGTGGCTTTCGTACGTATATCGTAGCTTGGTTGATCCATTCATTGAAAAATATCAAATGTAGAAAAGAATCGACCATACAACGAAAGTACGTAAAAAGGCACAGCTAACTGCTAGGTGAAATACCATTGTACAGTGGCAATCAAAACAAAGAGACCACCTCTCGTGTGGCTGTGTAAAATAGGCTTATGAGGGCGGTCATTACAATGTAACAGAATCTTAACAGGCCAGAATTTGGGAAGAAATATATTCTATCAGAAGAAGGGTGTGGAGTTTCTACAAATTTGCTATGTCTGTAACTGGCTCCAACACCTCTTACCTACCCACTTTCTTACTCTCACGAGAGAAACAACCTAACTCACACTAGGAAAAATATGTGAAATTCTCTCTCAAGATTCGGTCTCTTGTTTTTAATCGCCACTGTACACCCTGTATAATAAATGCGACCCTAATAACTAAATGAATTGGATCTCATTCACTTTATTTTGTTTCTGTTCCTCTTGTTGTTGTTTTTTTTTTTTTTGTTGAGTGTATAGGGGAAATTTGCGAATGTTCCTAATTTATGTTGGACCCTCCACATAAGCTGGGCTTATGACCAACACGAATTCCCTATCTATATCTAGCTTGGATTCGTCTTGAAAATTCATTTGGTCGATATTATTTGTAAATGTATATGTGTGTGTGTGAGTGCTTGTGTACGCTTGGAATAGGATTGTGAATGCGGCTTAGGCTAATCCGATCTAGCAAAATCTTAAATCAGAAGTTACGACAAGGCGCGGCATTCCTTTGTATTGTTTGGTTGTATATATGTTATATTGTCGGCCATCTTGTTTATTCGTGTTGATTTATGAGTGTCGTGCTAGTTTAGGGTTTTCGGTTGCCAAGTAGGGGTGGTGTTGTTTGATGATGATAATGATAATGATGATGTTGATGATGGTAATCAGAGGATGGTTGTGATGATCTGACAGTTACCGTTTGCTATAATACTGCATAATATTTGTATAGTTTACAATGTTCTGAATAAATACGAGAATTTTCGAGCTTAAAAGAGATTTGTTGTATAAAATATTCGGTTGATTGCCATGAAAATTTATTATAAATGAGCAATCTACACTGAATAAATGGAAAATTAAAATCAACTCATTACCAGTGTCGTAACATGGAAGATCTGCACACGGGGCAAAAATCAAAAGAAGCATACTTAATTTTGGATAAGAAAAAGAGAAAGTTCATTTCAAAAAATCAACTGATTTTTTCTTGACGACTTATTAACAAAATTCACCAAAAAATGATGATTTAAGAAGAAATTTCTGAAAATCTCTACTGAAGGTCAAGATAATGTAAAATTCTTACAATCTATTGCAAAAATTTGCTAAAAATCCACGATTTACGACAATTAGTTCGTAAAATTTAAACTAAAACTACAAAATCCAACTAGGAAATAGAATAAAAAATTTTAAGTGGCCAAATTCTACAACTTAGTACCGAAATTCATTAAAAACTGATAATTTAGGACGAGAGTATCTCAAAATTTGAAAATGCGCCCAAAAAAACAATTAACAGAGTCAAAATGTATTCCTCTATACGATTATAATAGCAAAATTTGTTAAAGACCCAAAAATGAACTAAAAATGCCTAAATATCCTATGACAAAAGTCAAAAATTCAATTTGAACTTCTACTAAAAGTAACTAAATAGCATCCTTTTAAATAACAAAGTTTACCAAAAGATGTGACAATTTGAAATAAGAATGCCTCAAATTCTAGTTTTAAACTCTAAAATACTTCTAAAGATGAGACTAAAACTCCCAAAATCTCTTCCTTTGCTCGATATACTAGCAAAATACGATATAAATTGATTATTTAAGAAAGAAAAATGTCTTTAATTATAATCCAAGATACAAGAGATTCAAACTTTTAAGTATAAGTTTGTAATTCCAAAGATTTTTGCAAATCAGGTCAATCCACAGGCTTTCCTATGGATGAGAAAAGAGTGAAATTATAGACTTGCCGTATATTCGCAATTGGTCTTTCAGCATGCCTCACGAAATTTTTAATCAAGCCCATTTGCTGGAAAACCTGATGGTTAGTGTCGATAATACCTCAAGAATCTAGACTAAATCTCGAGAAGCATGTTGGAAGCATCTTTAATAATCAAGGGCTAAAGCCCCTCTTGTTAAAGGAAAATGTACGAAAAAAAAAAAACAGGGACCAACAATTTTGTCTGCTATTCAGAATTTTATCACATTTTTCTACAGTGGAAAGCTTCATGGCATGCACTTTGAAATGCTCTATCCAATATACACGTTTAAATTTCACAATGTCTTTAAAAATAAGCGAAATATCGATGTTTGAAAATCGATAAATTCCACACGCCGAATCAAGTAATGTCTCCAACTCAAATTAATTAGCAAACGATTCAAAAAATATTTCAAGGATTTATAGGCTGGTGTCCAGAGAACATTTTAGCGAAACTGGATCTTGTAACTCATTTGGAAGTTGGTCAAAAAACGTTCGTTTTGGACAAAGTCGCGATTTTAAAAAACGAGTTAAAGCGCAAATGGACTAAGAACTACTCAGAAACCCTCCCAACGTTGAAATTCTTCCGTTTTCTCTATTGCATTCTAGCGAAAATGCGAAACATCACCATCTGTTTTAGAATAAAATTAAAAAAAAAAAAACGAAAAAAATCAATGTTGGGACGATCTACGAGTTATTCTCACAATCAGTCGTTTTGCGTGCTTTGCTCGTTTTTGGAAATTGCCATATTGTCGAAAACGATCGTTTTTTGACCAACTTTCCAGTGAGCTACGACGCCCTAATTTTGCTAAAGTGTCCACTAGGGACTTGCCCTTAAATACGTGGAATATTCTTCGAATCATTCGGTAAATAATAGGAATTTGACCATCAATTCAAGTAATAAATCTATCGTGTCCACTTGATTTAAAATTCCATTTGATCCATTGCTTTAAACTAATCGTGTATCCACATTTCTATCTGAGATTATCCAACAAAAATCTAATTTTCCAAAACAGCATTTTCCGCTTAAGTTATCTTTGTTGTAACTTTTAATGTACACAATGTGAAATACAATGGTCTATATTTTGTAAATGCTAGGTAATTAACAAATACAAATAATCTCAACGAAAATTCCGATGACAACAGAAAATGCAATTAAATCTCCTATATAAGTACAACTATTTACTCTACTGCACTCTAATAACAACAACAAATACAACTTTTGTTCACAAAAGGTAATGCAAACATAAAGAGCTCATAATTAATTTTACAAGACTTGAAGTAATAGCACCGGAAATTTGCTACAATATTTATTTAGAAAGGAAATGAATGAATTATTATTTAGTAATAGTTGACGACTTTATTATTGTGTGTAGGTATTTAAAATTCTTGTATGAGTTTCATTTGTAAATTTCGGAAATTATACGTAAACATACTTGCAATCAGAATCAGTTCTACCACTACACGTCAAATATCCATATACATATAGAGAAATAGTTGCCTAAGGGTCTTTGATATTTTGGGATGGCAATTCATGTAGAAATTTGCAATAACTGGTTCGACTAGTTGGATATTTGATCAATCCTAATCAATAACAAGCATTGCCAACTAACAATTTACACAACTGTCAAGTAATTTACTAATATTCTCAAAGTTAATAATTGTTAATTATGGAATAAACAAGACAAATACAATCAAATATGGATATTAATAACAGTATGAATCAGTGATCAATTTAACGATATTAAAGTTTCACTACAACTTACAACTAACAAGAAAGATTTTATTGTTATTATAACTGAAATTTATGGAGCCTCAGGAGAATTTTAAGGTCGGATTAAAAATGAAAATCGTTCTAGTACATTTGAGAAAATGTAATTACAAATGGTCATTTTTGTAATCGACATAATAATTTTAGTGTTACAGTTTTGAGTTATTATTTCCTCTATATAGCCAGCACTCATTCTGCCTCAGCCCTACAAATTTATTGAAGCTGAAACTAAACATTTTGACAACCTGTAAAAATTAACAAAAGTTCTACATTTCTGATGTTAATAATTAGAGAGATACAAGGCAATTTGTATTTTATTATTATTAAATAAAGGACGATTTGTTCGAATTGTAGAAACATTTAAGAGGACAGAAACGAGTATCGAATTTTTGCTTGTTTAAACCGCTACGAATTCGTTTCGCTTTCTTATCAGATTACAATAAAATGATAAATTTCTTGTTTTTATTCAATGTTGTGTTTTATTTTAATGGCAATTTTCCGTGTGCGGTGTGTGCCTTTTACAATAATCTCTCCTGTAAGCTGAGGTATTTTAATGAATGTTTATTATTTATTTTCTAGTTATTTACAATTCCCTTGATAAAGTCTTATACAAAGGAATCCAATATGATGTCCCAATTTGTATAACCCACAGATATAAATATAGAAATTTCTACTTTAAATGTAAAACGTTCCATTGTGAAATTTTACTGTATCTTTCAGGAGAATGTATAAAATTTTATATATCTCGTTCAACTGATGCATGCTTATCTATTTAATTACAGGTTATTTTCTGATAATTTAAAAATATTTAATACAGATGGACTGAAATCGTAGCGTTATTTTTTTTGTAATACGTGCATTTTTATGATTGATATCTATTCAATTTTCAAGGGGCTTTCTTTATATTTCTCTTCAATATAAATTGTCGAAAGAAGATCAACAATAAAATGTAAAATTCGACAAAAGTCAGAGATATAGTAGAAATATATATTGTCATAATAGTAGCATCAATCTTTGTTATGGAATTGAACAACTTTCATATCCATTGAAACATTTAGAATTCAATCAAATTTATATTTTAATAATCAACTCCTCATTGTCTTCTTATTATAAAATAACATAAGGAAATATTCGTATTGTTGATTGATGTTTACAATCCTTGTGGGGAATATTCACTAAATGTCAATGGTGTTTTCTTGAATTAATTCTATTTATAACGCGAACGGTAACGGAATAACCAATTTTCAAGCTTATCTTTTAACTGTAGAAACCACGATCTCATTGTATGATAGCCCCCAAATTCCCATAGAGAATTCGTAACGGATATCCGATATAATAAAAATACACAGAGCAATGTGCAATAAATATCGTCGACTTGAATAAAGTCCGGAAGATCTAACGGTATATCGTGCTATTGTTATTCCAGACAGATACCTGGACCGGGGTGCCTGGATGGAAATATCTGCATAAATGCATCTCTACTCACAGACGACTTTTCACGATTTTAATGGTATGTTGTATCTGTAGATTTTATATTGAATATATTTCTATGCAACTTTTTTTAAATGGTTCAATATTTGAAATACTCTAGTCTAGTAAATTGTAATTGGCACTATTATTGAAGATTTACATAAAGAGTTAGTGGAATTGTAGCTTTTTACAGTAAACGTAACGAGTATCTTCTTTGAATACTGAAAAATATTCGTTAAGAAATTGAACTTATTCGTATGTTTTTAAAAAATTGCTTCTCTACTTTCTAACTGATTTGATATAAGTAGTGGATTAAAAAAATTCCTTGAAGCAACTTCACCAACTATTTCACAGTTATTTATTCTGCGAATGAAATTCTTTATGTATTTTTTTGTAAAGTACTATTTTTCTACGTTAACAAATCGTATTTTATAAAGTTTGTTGAATCGAGTTCTATTACATGTTGGACATTTATCCCCATTAATGTTGTGAAATAAAAGTAAATAACAATGAGAATAGACCGAGAATTATGCTGCTAGCGAGCCTCTGAAGTTAAACAAATGAACATTACCAGTATATAGTCGACCGCACAGTCTTGGAGATTTAACTTAAAAGGGTTACATTTTAGTTGTATAGTAAAACCGTCTAGTCCATAGAGTATTGACCGGATACGTGATGTGGGTCTTTTAAAGGTCGAGGGTTGTGTCGACCACCAGGTGAATCCCTAATTACGATATAACCCCCCACTAGTGCCATGAGATTTATCATATGGCCATCGTCAAAGATCGTTTACTTACAGATTAGCTAATTACTGTAGATATGTGTATGTGTATTACTAAATTCTGTTGGTAATATTATCAAAGTTTAACTGTTGAGAGAGAGAAATAGAGAGAGAGAGAGAAGTTACCCCTCTATTTCTGGAATGCTCTAAGCGATCTCATATACGTAGGATACGTATACGGCAATGTTAAAGCCGACTCTTGTTTAACTGACAACTTGTGCATTTATAAGAAAGTTGATGATTATCTACTGGAAAGCCGTGGAGTAGTAGAAAGCAACTTTGCTTGCAGTTATCACAGGAAATGTTTATTAATTCAACCGTTATATAGTCGGTGGAAATGTTAAAGGCAACATCTTTCACGACTATGTTTGTGATTATAACAATTCCGGAAAATGTTTTGATAACTGAACCGATAACAGAAAGTATACAAGATTTTGTCTAAGAGAAATTGTAAAAGTTTCTCCCCTTCAACTATGATACTATCTTTATTATTGCAAGCTATTAGGTTCATTATAATCTTCATTCTTTTGACAGATATCATCATTCAAAAGCTATATCTAATAAAGTTGTGTGTCAGAGGCGTTTGTCGTGTATTTTTCGTAATTACATAGCAGTGAAATGAAAAGAAAAAGGGACAACATTAAACTCATTTTAGCTCGCAGCAATAGAGGGATTGTGTTTGAAAAGAACGTATATATGGATAATACACACAATATATAGACGCACCGCTAAAATAATTGTAAAATATAGCTGTCATCAAGCTATTTTTCCTCATATAATATAGAAGGATATGCCCATTGTAAACTATAAACGCACGAATAAACTCGATGAAAAATTCGGTATAATTTGTAAACACACCTGGAAAAATGTCTAAAAACCACACTATACACACCACGAAAGGTATTACAGTTTTTCCACGTTATTTCCTTAGGTAAGACTCGATTTATCAATCTAATGATTTACGATGGTGTTAAATCCTTATATCACATACAAACGCACCCTTTAGATGGGTATATATTAGATTGTATCGGTGAAATAATCTGTTATAATCGAACTACATTTATCATAAAGACGAAATTGCACCTTATTGTATATTGTTTAGAGAATCCAGTATAAGGGTGATGAAGAATTATCGTTTCTCTACAAATATTTGCACCCCGAATCTGTACATGTATTCATAAATTATTTGGATGTAAAATAAATTATACTATAGTTTGTCGATATTGGAAGCTTTTGTTTTGTACGAAAACATGATTTGGATCTGGAAAAACGAGAAACATCAACGTGTTCAACAGATGTTCAATGGATATTGGTTGGTGTTTTCTCCCTCAGTAATTTTGTCATTTTCTACATAGGAAATTGATCCTAATACAAGTTGTGTTATTTTTCAAATCGAACAAGGCTTAAAGGCTCAAACAAGCATTAAATAGGAATATTTCCAACGTGTTTTATTGAGGATAATTCTATAAAATACGGTTATTTATGTTGCAGCACTCGTATTATAATTAACATAAAGGACATGATTGATATTATTGTTATTATAAAATCTCTATTATTGTAATTTCAGCACAATTTCGGTACTGTTATGTGGCGTAGCAACGTTTTTTGGGCCCTTAAGTAAGAAATAGTCTTGTGTCCTCAATTTTTCTTTATGTAATCTGAGTCAGAAATGATGTGAAAGAAATATAAATATCACAATATAAGTGGTAATCACAATCACTGACGATATTCAAACCTCATTATCCTTATGTGGAATAGAGTGCAATAAATACCGGGTGTGTCCGAACCAAACTATGATACTAATGCCCGTATTTATAAACCAACCTCAGGCTCGGTCTCCTGTCTAACTTCCAAGCACGAGTTCTGGTTTATAAGTCCTGCTCCGGGAATTCTCGGCGGAAGTCAGGATTGAGTATATGGAGGGATGAGAACTTGGTAAGTTCTAGTTACAAGGCCAAGCTCAAGCTCCAAGACGGTCTCAAGATCGGCTTATAAATACGGGCATAAGTTACCAAAGGGAGAGGAAATATCGTGGTAGACCCGATATATTCTGAAGGATTGAAGAATAAGAAATTTGGCTCAAAATTAGTCCTAATGCCTTCCTACCCTGTTCCACATAAGCTGCAGTCTACATAGGAGAAAACGCTGCATGTTCCGACAGTTCCCAAATCGCGCTTTTGTAGCTTCCCGGATTCGGGTCAACAACTGTTTGATATTTCCGACCGGCATCGAATACATGAATTATTTCGTATGGAGTCACCAGCATGCATTTGTCTTTTTCTATTTATATTTAAAAATTAATTTAGATAGAGAACAAGCAGGGCCCTTGGAGTCACAGAGCAGTAGCGTAACTAACTGCATCCTGCTAGCCTTCGTAAGGCAGGTGGCCAAATGGAAAAAATGTGAGGCAAAAATAGTACCACAAAATTTTGTTCGGAACACTTGGCTTTCAACATTGCTAGTCTGATAGATTTCCGGTTGAGTAAACTTGCGGAGGGGCCTAAAATTTATCGTTACGCTACTGTCTGAGAGCCGACACACCTGGAACTAACAAGTGTAGGTGTTCTTCATTCGTTATTAAATGTCGCAGACACCGACTACATACACTTACACCAGTTCCCCATTTAAACGGATAATAATAGGGGGTGAATGTTGCAATACCAGTATTATACTTCCTAAAAGCGTGCACTTAATAGAAATTATTACATCATACCTACACAGTCTGTGCTTATTCATCTATAAAGAATGTACTTATGGACTCGATAAAAGGATGCGAATAATTCCAGTAATTCTGTCCACAATACAAATGTATCGATTTTAATATATCTTCAAAGTTCGAGGTAATCATCTACAAATTGATGCCAATCAGGAAAGGTCGATTCAATAAATAATAACAGCACGAAACGGTAATTGAATTGAATTCTGAATATCGATCAAACTCAATTAGACTTTAAAGGTCTAATTTTAATTAGTCGACATCAATTATAAAAATTGCATCAAACTCAAAACAATTGCGGCGAATATCTCATGTATAAAATTGGATATTGTTGCGTTTAATTGGTTTTTCTTATATTAGTGATGGTTTTGTTAATGGTCGAAAAGTTAACATTTGCTATATAATTGATGGAGTTGTTTTCATCTTCATCAAATAGTCCCTCTCGTTTTGTTGGTATTACGAAAGACCTCCCCCCAACCACTGGGCGCCACACAGCAAATGTGATTAACAGACTTGTTTAGGATTCTGTCCGTGACATTGCTATCGGTCTCAAAGGAGAATGGAGACTATGACGCAGAAGAAATAGACTGAATGATGTAGACGGCTACTTCATCATAAAATTTCTCATATACCTGTGAAAAATTATAGTAATTTTTCGTTGTAGCTCAAGTCGTCAACTAATCCGTTTACTGAGGCCAACAGCATTGCTAGTGTAAATGATGTTAATTATTTAAATGATGTCTTATACAGGCTGTATATTATGGTTGATATTAAATCTCTTCTTTTTTTTTCTCTTATTGTACAATACTATTAAACCGGGGGGGGATTATACGTGGAAGCTTTGAAAGCCTGCTTCCATTTACAACAGCCAGCGAATTATTAATTAAGAACGATTAATTCTGGTTTGAATTTCCGAACCGAGGAGGAAAATCTTAAATTCCGATCACGATATTGTCATATTGAAAATCGGTAGTTCGTGTAACATGCGGTGATTAATTTTAATAAAAAAAAGAAGTACATTTTTCATTTAAACCACCATCACTACCACTATCCACCAGTATTGGGGTGTATTTTAATTACAAAAAAAAAGCAGAGTGGTAATCCTATTTATACTGTAACGATTTAATAAAGTGCACATAAACACCCAGTTGAAAATGACACCACTTTGAATAACCTGTTTGTGACATCACAATGATAAATAGCCTGTTTCTAACACTCAAAGCTTATTACTTGCATTTTGAATACCCCCTGAGGAATTGAACAAGGGTATAGTGACGTACAGATCTAACCAAATTCTATTATCACCCCATTATTCCAACAAATCTATTGGATTAATACATGGTGAATAACCCCAAAATGACGTGTACGAACCAACATCGACCTTTAGAAATATTCTCTGTTGTCATCTCATCGTTTAATATGAACTCTGAATAACAAAACAACAATAAGAACAATTTGGCACAGATGTCTACCATCAGAATCATTTTCTCTCTAGAGAATAATCAGTAGTGGATTGTTGGAAAAAAAATGTCTAAATAAAATGGAACAACTCTATCAAGCAAACATAAAAAAAAAATGTGAATATTCAACAAATATTAATGAGAGTCTTGCTTAAGCCATTTATTCTCATATTGTTCGTCTTCCAATACAAAATACACATTGACAAGTAATCAATCAAGTCTAGAGAACCGTCAAGGAGATTTCACGAATATTGAAAATCAAATTGATAGAATTTAATACAAGACAGGAATCTTACAAGATAGGAAAATTTCCGATCTTCGAGAATTATGTGAAGCTTAAAAATATATCAGTTAAACAATACAAGGATCGTTGGCCGTTTATTATAGTGGAAATAAGATCTTGTTCTACTAAACACATAAAATACACTTCATTAATCTATTTTGTCACAAATGTAGCATCGATTTTGATTTTATTATTACAGCCAAAAAAGATTAACACAAATGATACTTTATTATATAACTTTTGAACAGTTTTTAATAATCTTGTAGCTCAAAATTGCATTGTTTCCCTTGTAATATTTGCTATTATAGTGGTGATATAACGATTTGATTGTAAGTCTTGTAAAAGTGACATTAATGGTATAATAAGGGCTATAGTAGAGATGTGAAATACGATCGTTTTGTCAAGAATCGAAAATCTTGACAAATGATTGACAACGATCTACTTACAGGTATAATTTAAAGACATACTACTATTTGGAACAGATCCAAAGAACTCATTAGTCAACATCCGATAAAATGCTAAATTATCGCTTTTCTATACTTCTATCATTATTATAGCTTCAGCAATATAAAATTTTCATAATTTGAATACCTATACCGACTTAACAATGTAATTGACAAAACAGAATAAAAGCAAACATTAAAATGACTATAAATTGCATGGTTGAAGCTCTATATAAACATAGCTAACACAGGCACAAAGATAACAACGAGGGGGAGAAAAAAAAACAACACACCTTCTTTACAAGAGTGCCAGGAAAATACCAGAAAAGGCTTCCTATTTCTACCAACAAAAGAATAATATTTCCTCATTCATGTTTCGAAATAAATTAAAACGAACAAATCTTTGTACACGTTGTATTTATATTTGTTGATAATATTGAGATCTTGTCTTGTTATACTAACGATAATCGGTGTACATTTCTTCCGGTTAAGGTGTGCGGGATGCTTTCAATTAAAATTTGTAATCGATCTTATCTTCGTATAAATAATTACAACATCATTCGATTCTCTTTCCAATTAGTGGACAATTAAAGATTCACAATCAATTGAGATTACTTAAATACAACTTTAATTTAAATCGTTTTATTTTAATACTTTCATCGGTAATTAGAGATTTGTACATTTCAATTTCGTATGTTAATCCGTAAAGTGGTGTAATTATCTCAAATATAATACCCTTGATGCACCTATATTGGAAATCTGTTTCTCAGATAATTTACTAGAGCAACAAGAGTAGATTTAATTATTTATATTAAAACGAGTGCTAGAACTTCTAAATTTGTCTCCTTCAAGCCAGAAAAATTCGGCCTCTTCGACAAATTGTAATTGAACTGAAATAATTAAATGATAAATTGATAAGAGAATTTTTAATTTCCAAATTATTTTATATAGATGCAGAATTTTGGGTCCCTCAGCTACTCTGCACCCCGATACTGTTTCGTATAATAGATATTAATCAAAATGTGGGCTACTTTCAATTCAACACAAGCATTTGTACGGTTACAAAAATGAAAGTTTTTCAAATTGGATATTTGTGTAACCCCACATTGTTTATGATTTACAATAGAACTCTAATTGAATATAGTACAAAGTTTCAATGATTTCTTTATAAACACCCTAATCAATATTACATCAACTCAAAACTATTGTTCCATTCACCAGATGTTGTTCAGCTTGGTACTTGCTGAAAATCCACCAGGAATTGTTCTATGCTTTAAAAGGTATCATACATTCAAGTGTCGCTTTTATATATATATCTCAAGACATATACAGAGAAACGCACTAGTATAGAAAAAGACAACGACTTCCTTATATAGAAGTTGTATATCTTCCACTGAACGAGTACTTTATCCTTGGTGCCTTAAGCCTTCCACTACAGTTTCTCCAATAAAGTAGCAATCAATCACGACCCTATTCTACTTACAATTGGATGAATTGAAGAATCGCCTAACGTTCTCTCAATCAGTTTTAATTCGTTTGGATTGTACACAAAAGTCTAAAAAAAAGAATAGTTTCCTAAAGAAAATTGAAAGTATTTTTATATTTTTGTGTTGAAAAGGCGTGATGACGAAATAGAAGAACCATTTTCAGTCGGATGATGAAGCAGGAAGTTTCAGTTTGAATTTCAAGAGCTGCTCAAATATTAACAAGCTACTATTCTCAATGCCGCTAGCTCTATAGAACTGGATGAATTATTAATAGATCACCTGTCATTTCAGGTTTCTCATACAGATTTTTTATTCTAGCAACAGTTATTAATTAAGAACAATTTTAATTGATATTTAATTGAATATTTGTAAACTCGGTGTATTAAATATGAACTATTAATGAAGAATTGATTAGCGTTATCACCGATATGCAACCAAGAAAAGCGTGAGACCAGGTGGGAATCGAACCCACGACCTTCAGATTGCCGGTCTGATGTTCTTCCATCTAAACTACTGGGCTACTACTGATCTTGGCTGCTTTTAATACTATCGGAATTAACGGCGGCGCATTCGCGCACTTTAATGCCGTTTTTTCCACGTCAAAGTTAATAATGTTTTACAGTATGGACGCCACCCGATTAATATTTAATTGAATATTTGTAAACTCGGTGTATTAAATATGAACTATTAATGAAGAATTGATTAGCGTTATCACCGATATGCAACCAAGAAAAGCGTGAGACCAGGTGGGAATCGAACCCACGACCTTCAGATTGCCGGTCTGATGTTCTTCCATCTAAACTACTGGGCTACTACTGATCTTGGCTGCTTTTAATACTATCGGAATTAACGGCGGCGCATTCGCGCACTTTAATGCCGTTTTTTCCACGTCAAAGTTAATAATGTTTTACAGTATGGACGCCACCCGATTAATATTTAATTGAATATTTGTAAACTCGGTGTATTAAATATGAACTATTAATGAAGAATTGATTAGCGTTATCACCGATATGCAACCAAGAAAAGCGTGAGACCAGGTGGGAATCGAACCCACGACCTTCAGATTGCCGGTCTGATGTTCTTCCATCTAAACTACTGGGCTACTACTGATCTTGGCTGCTTTTAATACTATCGGAATTAAAGTGCGCGAATGCGCCGCCGTTAATTCCGATAGTATTAAAAGCAGCCAAGATCAGTAGTAGCCCAGTAGTTTAGATGGAAGAACATCAGACCGGCAATCTGAAGGTCGTGGGTTCGATTCCCACCTGGTCTCACGCTTTTCTTGGTTGCATATCGGTGATAACGCTAATCAATTCTTCATTAATAGTTCATATTTAATACACCGAGTTTACAAATATTCAATTAAATATTAATCGGGTGGCGTCCATACTGTAAAACATTATTAACTTTGACGTGGAAAAAACGGCATTAAAGTGCGCGAATGCGCCGCCGTTAATTCCGATAGTATTAAAAGCAGCCAAGATCAGTAGTAGCCCAGTAGTTTAGATGGAAGAACATCAGACCGGCAATCTGAAGGTCGTGGGTTCGATTCCCACCTGGTCTCACGCTTTTCTTGGTTGCATATCGGTGATAACGCTAATCAATTCTTCATTAATAGTTCAATTTTAATTGAATCTGTTGATATACACACATAGATGATAAACATAATTGTTGTATTTTCAACTAAATAAAAGTCATTTAGCTGTCATTAAATCTACAATTATGGTTGAAAGTAACTTTACGTGTACACTAATGTGGCACTTTTTAATCCATCCAAGCACTTTATCTACCTTTATTTAAATTTAGTCGAAATTAAATTCGTCGCACTTCCTGTGGGAGAAATAAAAATTATACCCATTCGTTCTTATTCATCGTTCCGGAACTGGTCTGACATTCTTTCAAATGCAAATCAACAACAAACGAACAGAAGGGGAAAAAATATAGAAGACACAACCACCTATAAAATTCGCAACAGGATGATTCTATTTAAATGGTATTATTTACGAATAAACGAAAATTTTTATAAGGTTCAAGTATTTTCGACAATTGTCGATATGTGATAATAGTGAATTGAATTAGAGATAGGTTAAAAAACATTTGATTTGATAACTCTATATCGTTGGAAAAATCTGAAAGATCCAGGAAGTCTGGTTATAATCCAGCAATTACCGCCATTATCCTTACATCATCAATATTAATTTCCTGTGGGTTTTGTTGGGGAGAACAGACAGAAAAAAGGAGCAGACAAGAGCAGTCTGATAATATATAGATATTTTGACTCTTATATATTAGCAAGTTTAGCTCGTTAAAGTGGAAATTATAAGTTATTCTTCCACTAGAGAATTACAATTTCACCTTCATACCTTAGTGTAAAACAACCCCTATTGTTTGTTGTATTTTTTTCGATCATGTTAAACAGTGATTTGGAAAAAAAATGATTCAAAAATTAATAATCAACAACAAATATTTATCGAGCCATGGATTTTATTTATTTTTAAAAGCTGAAATGAGATTGATTAAAAAATAAACATCAGTATTTAGGGATTCTTTTTTTATTATTAAATCTCAAATATTTGTTGAGCTTCAACCTTTTTGAAAATTAATTAGACGCTGAATATTATTGAAGATGTTTTAGGTAATGTTGTTTATTTAACGAACAAACGAGTTGTATTTTCAACATATTTTTTCCAGTCCTTTACATTCCCTTATTGTTTATATTTAATTAAATACATTTTCTGCCAGTTAATTTTTTCCTATGTGTATAATATTAGGGATATTCGAATATTGTACGAATCGAAGCAAATCGATTCGAGATTCGTTCGAACTATTCGAGCTATAGAATAGTAAGAACGGTTCTAATCAGGGCATCAAATCGTTATTTTTTTGTTTCCGGTTTTCTTTCCTGTGAAAATAACGGTTTCTTCGGTTTTCGGTTCAGTTCCATGTGATTATTTTTCAAATTTTTAAATATAAACAATTTATTTTTGTCCTCAATTAGAATAATAATATAAATAACAGTAATAATAATTGTTAATATAATAATTATTATTTTTGTTATTGTTAATATTTGAACCGATAGATCTGCTACAAACCAGATAGAACTGGTGCAATATGAATAACAACATAAACACGGTCTACTTAAAAACGAATTTCCAAACAGATTTTCAAAATATTTTCCATTGTAATGATACGGTCGTGAAGTAGATAAGATTTCCAACATTTTCATATCAAACAAGAGACAAATTAATTAATTTCAAAGCTTTAAATTATAGGTGAAACGGGGGGTTTCAAATTTTACGTGAAACTTACTAAATTTTCAAAATTTAATTTGAAGCGAGCTTAATATCTTTTCCACTAACATCATCTTTCTAAAAATGGAAGTACGATTTTCTATCTTTAAAAATATCCATGGAATCAACGTTGGATTTTTTTTAAATCTTCTCTAGTTATGGAAAAATTAACAACGGTATCTGGAAAATTCTTAAAGATTTGGAAAGCTCCTTTACTGTTCTATATAAATTCACCTGATAAATATTGAAAATCAATAATATTAGGTAAATTTTAGCCAATTATGAAGGAAAATGTATGGAAAAAAACAGGCTTCAATAGCTTCCTCTGTAATTCAGAATTTTATCATATTTTTTTTTAATAGAAAACTTCAGGACATGCATCTTGAAAAGCTCAATCCAACGCACGTTTACTTTTCCCATTATCTTAAAAAACAAGCGAGTAAACGATGTTTGAAAATTGGAAATTTGCACACGCCGAATCGAGCAACGTGTCGAAAGTCCCCTTGAAGTGCTGCTGACTCAGTTCCTTGGCAGGAAGTAAAATGAAGATAAAAAAATCTGGAATGGGACTGACCCTGCAGGCCATTCCTGAAACTTCCCGCTAAGTTTTTAACGCTCCAAAATTATTGTGAGGAGTACAAATTTGATTGGTTAAGGAATTTTGAGGTTATGCTGAAAAAACGCTTTTTCAAAAACTTTTGACAACGATATCTCGCAAACAAATCAACGGATTTTGGCGACCTTTGCGGCATTCGACGCAGTTTTTAAAGCTCTAAAATTATTGTGAGGTATACAAATTTGATTGGTTGAGTAATTTTGAAATTATGTTAAAAATAGTTTTTTTTTTTGAAATCTATCGACAACGATATCTCGCGAACAAATCAACGGATTTTGACGATCTTTGCGGCACTTAACGCATTTTTTAAAGCTCTAAAATTATTGCGAGAGGTACAAATTTGATTGGTTAAGTAATTTTGAGGTTATGTTGAAAAAACACTTTTTTCGATATTTTTCGACAACGATAACTCGTGAACGAATCAACCGATTTTGATCGTTCAAACGGCATTCGACGTCATTAGTCAAGGTTAAGAGCTGATTAGATTGTGGAATTGATCGGTACAGCAGCTTAATAGTTATTTTGAAAAAACATGATTTTAACAAAAGAAATCTTTCGGTTTTTTTGGAATTTCTCAAAATCTAACGGGCCGAATTGGTTCAAACTTACACGAAATCTAAGTTTGGTGGAACCCTTTCGAATGCCGTAAAGAGCGTTTCAATACGTCAATCCGTTCAAAAGTTATGAGGTGCTTACGTGGTCTTACCATACACACACACACACATACAGCCATACAGACACCCTCGCAAAAATAGTCAAAATAGCTTCCTAGGGTCCCAAAACGTCGAGATTTGCTGAAAATTCAATTTTCGAAAATCGGGGTGAAACCAATAACTTCCCGAAATTTTGAAAATTTTCAATTTTCTTAGCGGGAAGTTAAAAAATTGTGTTAAGTGGGATGCTTAAACCGAAAAAAAGAGGATTTTATTTTCGGTACAGCTCTGGATTTCGATCCGGCCATTCAGTTCCCGTTTGATGTCCTGGCTATAATAATTCGGCTCATTCGAATTATTCGAATAGATCGAATAGTTCTAACGAATATTCGATTATTCGATTCGATTCGTCTCGAGTAATTCGTGATTTAGAATTATTAAAATATTAAAACATTAACAGCGTTATCAGTTACTGATAATTTATAATAATTAATAGGTTTATTTTACGATTGACGATTTACGAATAATAGTCAGTTTATAAATAAAATAGTGATGTTTAATTCAGATAACTGTTCGTTTTGCGTCAAATAGGGCAGGATAAACAAACAGTTAAACAACTGTCAGTTGAATTGTTCAATTGAATTATCCTAGCAGATGTATTTGTCTAGCATTTAGTTCCAGACATTTGTAGTGTGTAAACATAAGAGCTTTGCTCAACTTCGATAAGATTGCTCAACACATATATAATCGAGAAAAACCAAAGGAAACGAACAAAAAAAATTGACCGACTATAGTTGTAATAGCGCTGGTATTGTTCGAACAGTTCAATAAGGATGAATTACCGCTTTAAGTATTCACTTTAGTCTAGCTAAAAGTTTGAAAATTGAAATAGTTCAACCTTAGTCTTTCTATCTATCATTCACTGCATATTATTTTCAAGAACACTTTGAAAGTTTGATTAATTGTGATGGGATTACCCACTTTAAAAGGACAAGATTAATCCCAACGGAAGGATCACAGTCCTTACACTAGAAACTAATCAACAAGGCTGTTATAATTCTGTCAATTGTCTTCAGTGATCAAGTCAATCAAGAGAATAAATTTTTATTCAAAAACGAATTGATTGAATAGTTTTATTTTTCAATTTGAAATTGAAGACGAATGATCTGAAACGAATTGAAGATTATTAAGCACAGTTCCATTTTACGACGTCGCTTGAATTCGATAGATATAAGCGTTACGATCGTTACAAATTGACTTGCAGCTAACAGGACGAGAATATTGTATAGTTTTTGCATTGAATCCACCACCTAAATCATCCCTTAAAGCGACATAACAAGTAGGATTCCTAAAAATAGTGAATTGAGTTCTATTTAGAGATCACAAATACAGCAAAACGTAAACTTCTCAGTGTTCAAGTTTCATATGTGGGAGTTGAATAACACAGAAACCACGTCAAACAATTCAAATTGAGGTATTCGGGAACACTCCTTTGCTTTCAAACACACGCATATTTTGCTAAGAGCCATCTTGAAGTTGGTGTCCTCCAGGCCGGACTGTATGTTCGTTATTAAAGAGCCCGAATAAATTACGAAAACGGTACAATCAAGTTGATTGTTTGAAACGATGATGACATCCCCTAAATTGTCGCTTGATTCTAATTATTTCTGTCACGTCTTGTAATATTAAAGATTGTTTTTTTTTAAATCTGATTTATGTGGCATTAACTCCTTTCTAATTCGTTGTATTCCGAAGGATTTTTATTGTAGATGACAAGTTTGTGATAAATTTCCACAATCAATCTTAATTATAATTTTCAAGTTGAAATTTTTGTTTGTTTATGGCATTGATTTAGCTACTAGTGTAATTTTTATTATTCATTACAAGTTTGTTGGTGTTTTTTTTTTTTTTTGTAAAAGATAAAGACAATTAAATACGATCTAATTGAGTTGTAAAAGAAAAGTTGTATAGAAGATAAATCCAAATTACGAGAAATTATTAAATGTAAATGTTGTATTGTACTTGTAAACTGTTCGTATAATTGTGTTACTGTTAAGTTGAATTCTTATCATGAGGAAGTCGCTGTGTCAGTGGGGAAATTGTGTGGAGTAACGCAACTTTCAACTTTAAATAACTTAATTGCTCCTTTGAAACATTGTAACTTTTGTTGTAATTTTTTTCTTTTAAACTCTCAAAGTCAAAGGATTCCGTTTAGAAAAAAAATTAATTGTTACACAATTTCGACATGTAAATACAACTTGCAATTTTATTTTTCTCATTTCAACTGTAAAATTGAATTAATTGCTTCAATTATGTTCGTAAATAAAAGACAACTTTCAAACTGTAAAAGAATTAAATATCGTTCTATTATTATCAATTCAACATTTCAAATATATTAAATAATTTTACTCAATCAAAAGTGAATCTGTCGCTTAATTGGGAAGAAAATATCGATTTTCTCCACTGTCACTCTGTGCAAATCCTGATAGTTTATGAGGGTTCGTCACCATCAGCCCTTATCATCGTCAATCTTGACCTATATTTCCGTATTGTCGGATTAATATTAGAAAATTGTCTCTACTATGATGGAAATGAATTTGAAATTTGAGTTTTGAGGATAAGATGAATAAATTCACTATATAAAACGACAGTTGGATTAAAATAATGATTATAATCAAGTTCGTTTAAAGTTGAATTGTGTATAGAGAGACACGGATGGAGTCCTCTAAAATCAGGAACGAACATTGCTCGAGTTTATCAGGGAGAAATGAACAGTTGTAATGATGCCACGCCCATTCCACTGAAACTTGTGTGTGCTGGAGGGTTAAATTCAACTCGTAGACAGTCATTTCGGGTTTAAACTTTCTAAAATACAATTTTAGACTACTGAAACTTTAAAAGATTGTTATTAATTGGCCATATTCACTAAAATAAATCATATTCACTGATGCATGATGGTGATTTTTTCCCCACCAACAGTCGGTACTCATTTGAATATACAGTGGAACAGATGCGATTAAAATACTGGTAAAATCAGTTTATGTTGTCCAGAATGACGCTATTATAAAATAAATATTTATATCCAACCGTCTAGTGTATAGAAAAGTTTTATCTGTGAAAATCACAGACTGCAGCACCGAAATACACAAACAAATATGACAACAGACGAATCGGATTAAATTTGAGAGAGAGTCGATAAAAGGACTATTTAATTAGAAGCATATAATTCTTCATAAGCATCTCAATTCACAGGAAACAAAAAAATTACAATTGCAAATGCAGCATACTCCATTTGAAACTATGTTGATCAAAAGTAAAACAACAAAGAAGAATACAATTCCTTGCATACAATTAGAAAAATGTAATGTAGTCTTTGTAATCTCGTTAAGAAAGCGTCTCAATTCTGAGAAACTTTACAAAACTGGAAATAAAGTTACAAAGTTGGAATAAAGGCGGCATCTTGTGCCCCCTTTTCAACTTTTCTACAATCCCACATAATATACCACCACTGCGGTGTGATGTACAGTTTTGTTCAAATGATGCCAAGAATGGATGAATACTTAATGGGCCTATCAGGAATGGTGAAATAAAATGATGACATTCCCTTTCACACTACTTGAATTAGATTTATGTTGGTTTTAATTCATAATCACCAGTTTCTTTTTGATTTGAAATAAAACTGAAAATGATTGGAATACATATCTACCGTATGTGAAAGTATAGATTGCCGATAATTTATCATAATGCCCACAGCAAATTAAATTCGTAGTAAACATCGAGCTGTGGTGCGTTTAAATTGATTGCCTGTCAGTCAAATTTAAGTAACACGGCACAAACTTAGTATTTGAAAACTATTACAAAATCACATTTATAGATAAGATGACAGTAGAAAGAGTCATGAAGTAGCTTTATATCAATATTATTGATTTAAACACAAAAACACCTGTCGAATAATCTATTGAACGGTTTCAAAGAAGCATATCGAAAACTATGTTCAACATCAAGTTGACGATTCTTTTACAAAGCATCTGAGCATTTCTTCAACAGAAAAAGATAAACAACTATCGCTGTATCGACACGAACAAAAACTATATTGGTTCAAGTGATATATGGCCGATTTTCTGGACAGCTTCGGTCATTTTTCATAACGGTTATGTCAATATTATGGTCATACGAATACAACACATACAGATATTTGCTGTATTTACAATCGATTCAATTACCTACCGATTTTAGAGAAATGATATCGAATCGTATACTCTTGAGTATACATTTAAATAACACAAAATTTAATAACAGCATAGTTAACATATTAGATTTGTATTAGAGTAGAAACCACATTGAATGATATAATTACAATAATGATGTTACATCTATCGAATCATTGATGATACTACAAACACTTTATTCTCTGTTATTTTATCGAGACAATGTCATTTCATGTAAATCTAATTTGATACTGATTTCTACATCTATTTCCACTCTGTCAATATTACTGATTAATTGTAAACGATAAGCTGATAAGTTTAACAATATGCTTGAAGAGGTATCTACCGTTGTCAATTTTCTTATTTAAAAATTACAATAATTTGATTAATAGATTTTATCGTCAAAATTATAATTGCGACATGGTAATGATATTTTATTTAAAATCACAAAAGTTTAACATTTAAATTAGTTATAAATTATATTTAAGCTTTGAGCACTTTTACTTTGAAGTCTGTATTATTTATTTCGTTATTTATTTAAAACAAACTCAAAAGTTTGTCCTCAGTTTGTTTGAGGACGTTTTTAGAAATTTTGTTACTACAGTAGCTTAATATTTGCTTCGGTTTTTATTTCGATTTAATTAAAAAAATATTATTGGTTCGGTTCCGGTTTTCGTTCAGGCTGAAATACGGTTTTTTCGGTTTTCGATTCACTTCAAAATGTTTAAATTTCACCCTAAAAGATACAATCCTTAAAAGCTATAGGTACAGGGTAACTACAGAGTTGCTGCTATAATTATTGTGCCAAATTCGTATGAAACTCTTAGTAGTTGGCAGGCGATTCGAATAATATTTTAAAGGATTTTTAGGGTAGTCCCTGGCGAAGATTTTAGCAAAGTTCGAACCTTCTAGTTCATCGGGAAGTTGATCAAAAAACGATTTGGACAATGTCGGAATTTTCAAAAACGGGTAAAGCACGAAAAACGACTACGAATAACTCGTAGACCCTTTCAACAGTGTTTTTTTTTTCGTTTTTCTTCATTTCATTCTAGAAAACATGCGAAACATTTCCACCTGTTCTACAATTAAATAGAGAAAAGCGAAAAAATCAATGTTGGGAAGATCCCCAAGTCATTCTAAGTATATACACTTCAAAATAAGCTACGGGGTTCTAATTTTGCTAGATAATCTTTAGACACTATAAATCCTTGAAATAGTATTTGAACCAAGTAATAGAAGTTTCATATTTACAACAGCAATCCTGAATTTTGAAAACAGAAAGCCCTCGAACAGGTAACTTTTATTTTGTAATTTTCTATCAACAGACCATGTGGTAGAAAATGACAAAAAAATATATAAGAAATAGCATATAATTACTTATAACTTGAACCCCCCAAAAAGGGATGAAAACACGACTTAGACCTTTTCATAGTGAATCTAGATAGAAATCCAGAAATATATGAGAAAGAAATAATTTTGCAGGTATAATTTCAATTCCTCAATATCTCTCTTAAATTTGAGTGTGGGCACAAGCGACAAAATACGCAAATAGCGAATGAACCAAAAATTAACTATCGAAATCGAGAGTCTTAACGTCGATTGGCATGAGGTCAAAACGCAGTTCCGATGAAGGCAGGAAAGCGAAAATAAAAAGAAAAAAGGGAAAAATATCGTGTTAAGTGGTATGCTTGAATCAAAAATTTCGTTTTTTCCGATTTTCAGTTTTTGATCCATTTCCGGTTCGAAGCCCTGAAAAATGGTGGAAAAGATTTATAAAAAAATACCAAATTGACGAGAATTTGCTAAGCAATGCTGTGAATTTCAACAGGATGGTGAAGATCAGAATGCAGATTAAAACCAGATGAATTTCATCAGAAACCATAACTGTGTGTGTGTATGTGTCAATTTACTATTAAAGTTTCCCTTATCAAGAAGATTAACAGTATACAAATTTCAAATAAGACCTTATTGAATTTTGTTTGTCAACTTGGCAATACATTCAATTTAATTAAATCAAAATTTGATAAGTACTTATACAACTTGAACTATATATATATATATATATATATATATATATATATATATATATATATATATATATATATATATATATATATATATATATATATATATATATATATAAGAGTTTTTAAATGAATCAATTCACTTAAATTGTTTTAAAGATTTATTCAACAAATTTCCACAGAAAGTTTCAAGTTAATTGCCGGAAATTCTGCCAACATTCAAATGTGATCCCACTTTTCCCCCTACTTGAAAACTGATTGTTATACACACGGAAATCCATATTCTGTTCTCTATTCAAAACCGACATGGCGTATTTCCACAGGATTTTAGTTTCTATAAACACATATTTAATACAGATATATTCTCTAGATTTATACCTTATCATAAAATACGTTATTTTCACAAAAATAGCTGTACGCATATAAAGTTGATCGTTTATAGTTATTCTAACAACAGTCTTTTTTATATTTTCATAACTTGTAAGGATGACCATAGTTTGTTGAACAATTTTATAAAGACTGCAATGTCAATTTTGATTTTGAGCTATAATTTGATAACAAATCCTTTAAACTTCAACTATTATGCAAATTAGTAACTATGAAACATTTGTCTATTTAAAATTAAGCGTCCTAATTAATAAGACATGTGATTTATGTTTCCACGGCGTCTTACATAGAAACAATTTGAATAATTACAATCTAGCTACAGATCTGTAAATTTTCTTCCGTTATTCCGCACCCTACTCAAGCCTCTACTAACAAAGCTTCTGTTTGTGGTTTTTAAATTAGACAATAAAGAGAATCATGAAGCATGTGTAAAAACACAAAAAATAAATGTTTTGAACATGTGATTGACAATGTCGATTTTGGCAATACCAATAATCGATGGATTGTCATCAAACAGAATTGCTCTAGCATTTCCGACTTGATGGTCAACATATGTTTTTTGTTGTTTTCGTATATATGCTCGCCTATAGTATATACATTTGGCCATCTATCCATATATTTATAACCTTCAATATAAAATTCCAATAGAGACCGTATATTTGAATTTGCATCTCACTTTTATCAAACTTTATACCATCGAAATGTCGAATGCCGATCTTCGAAACATTTCATATAAATTTATGCCCAACACTCGCTCATATATATATATATATATATATATATACATTTTTTTTTGTTTTTGTCTTTTATCCTCTACCGAATTCTTTTCCTAGGATAAAAAAAGGGTCAAATAAATCATCTTTCATCTCGTATACACACACACGCACACAACCAACTTATTCTCAATTGGCCCATAAACCTATTAGATTCCCGTACAAACCTTGACAAAATAACGGATAATTTCGATAATAGCACCATTGCATCCATCAATTTATATATATTTCGATACGATTGTATCTTGTACTGTTATAATGATGAATGTTGTGTGATTATTTTAATTAGAATCCAATTTAAAAAGCGATCAAATTGTATACGAAAGTGGGAAATAGTTAGGCAATTGGCCAAATTACATCCAACACGATCGACAAAAAATACGTTCAAAACACTCATCACTCTCATGCAAAAGTCGGAAATTGTAGTAATTTGTTACTTGACCCATTTACACAGAGTTGAAATATGATTGATTCTATTGATAATTAGAAATTACAACTAAAAATTAATTCATTACTAACGTGATATAATAGCAATAATACAATAGATGACCACTATTGATTTCAATTAGGGTTGGCCACGTTTACTCGATTAAACCCTCTATCTATCATTCCATCATTACCTGCTCTATACATATCCCTGCCATTATGCAACACTATTATTCTCTCTCATATGTATAGGTAACGGTTGGGAGGATCGATTTATCTAAAAAAAAAGACTAAAAACAAGTAGAATGTGGAGTGTATGCCGAAAAGCTTCGAATGTTGTTGTTTGATTGATTGATGGATTATAGATGACGATAGTTGTAGTTAAAAGCAAAACCAAACATCCATCAGTGTGGCGGCGTTCTTACTGTTACTAATCGACTAATCGTTGACCGTTTAAATTCATTCATAATATGTTGCGATTATTTAATCCCGGCCTTAACCAAGCCGCAACATTATAAATATTTCAGTAGCTTTCAATTAAACAATTTAAATATCGAATAATGTATAATAAATCGATATTTTGATGGAAACATGCAGAATGAGCAATGTAGTTCTTAGTCTACTGTCTGTGCTGTTTTTGTATTTCAATATTTCAAAGCTTTTGTGTTTTTTTTTCTACCACTATCTAATTTACGTTTTAGCTTTGTCTCGTTGCTAGCAGAATTGATCAATTTTCAACATATAAAGTAAGTCAAAAGTAACATATAATATTAATAACTTTTTTATTTATGAAAATTTCAAAAAACAGATAACTTTTTATTTTTAAATTCGGGTAAACCGCGACAAATCGGATCACACGGCAAGTCGGATCAAAATAAGAAATACATTTTATATTCTTCTCTTACCTATGTACAGTAAACGGTAGTGAATTTTTGCTAACTCATTATTTACTGTTGATACAGCTTGCATGTCAGATTAACGCGAGACAATATGAAAGCGCTAATCTAAGATACATAAGCTACATTTTTTTGTTTGAGCCAGAAAATTAAGCTTAAAAATTGAGGTATTTATGATTTTATGCAGGGCGAATCGGATCACTCTTTTTTTAAACTGCAAAAATTTATTATTATCAGCAACCGACGACACTGCAACATTCGAATCCCAATAAGGCAATCAGCAAAGTTTGATATTAAATCTTTAAAAACCTCTCAACCTACAGAGGACTAAAGACAATGCAATGCCTGCGAGAAGTGGTGCCATAATAATTGTGTAGATAGAGGAGCTAAGAAAGGACAATACACTTGGGACTTATGTACCAGTTACCAAAAAAAACTTCACTATCATCAAATCTAATTTTACCTGAGTTGGTTTCAACGATTTTGCTGTACGAAATTAAGTTTTTTTTTAAGATTTTCGTGTGATCCGATTTACACAGAAAATTGGGATAGTTGGATATTCCACACTTTTTCAGTTTTTTTTTTTTTGTTGTTAGAAAAGGATTTTTCTGTTCGTTTCCAATTTTATGTTTAAGTCAAATGGTTACTAATCATGTATGTATGATGAAAATTTGCCCTTGCAATGGGCTACTAATATTTTTTTAACAACAAACAGAAACTGACCCGATTCGCCTCGGTCTGCCCTATTTAATTATGACTAAACCAAAACGGTATGAACAATAGATCAGGATGGTCGCAGTTCTGAAGCGCTGAAAAGCCGACCGATTCTGATAAAACCAAAACGGTTCTATCAGTTAGCATTGAGAAGAAATGACATCATCAACTATTTTTTGTCTTAAATAGCATTCCCTACAATTATCCTATAGGGCATATTTTTCTACGTTCAGATACGTAGGAATATTAGAGGATTACATAAGAAAATTTTCGAGAAGCAATTACTAAAGCTTGCACTATTTAGAGTTATCATAATATCCATGCATCAGCATAGTACCTATACGACAAAAAGAAACGCATGTGGAAAGCATTGCAAGCATAGATCTAGCATACAGTGGTGAAAATCCAAATGTATACGATTCGTGTAAAACTCCTATTAGTTGGCGAGCGACTCGAATCAAACTTTAAGAATTTGTAGGGTGGTCCCCAGAGAACATTTAAACAAAAGTAGAACCTCGTAGCTCATTGAAAAATGGGAAAATTTTCGAGAAAAATATTACTAAAACTTGCAGTATTTTGTGTTATCATAATATCCATAGATCCTCGTAGCTCATTGAAAAATGGATGCAATCAAGACTAACTTTTGAATCTGCAACGATTTCTACGAGCCTTTTTTACACGTCAAGGTAATGGAATACGTACGTAAAAGTCTCTTTTTCGCTGACTTCTCGATGAGCAACGTAGTCCTGCATTCGCTAAAATGTTCCCCGGGCACCACCCTACAAATCCTTAAAGTTTGATTCAAATCGCTTGTCAACTAATAGGAGTTTCACAGGAATCGTATACATTTAGATTTTCATCCCTGTATTTATCTGGATCGTGCCTTCCCTAGTTTCGTTTATAGTGCCTAACGTGCCAATCATCTAGGCAACACATTAAATATCCCATGCGAAAAAATTGATGATCTTATGTAAATTTATAGAAGTAAAATTTATTATAGATTAATTAAATGATGATCAATACATTTAGTAGCAATTTCTTCAACAATAATGCATTAATTTTTTAATTCCACTAAAAAAGGTAGGTACTAGTGTTTATTTTGCTGGAGGTAAAAATAAAAATTTTCAAAAATAAAAAAGTTATGAATATTATGCGTTATTTTTGACTCAGCCTGTATACGGAAGTAATTGTGGTTAAAAATTACAATAATTAATGATTATTTTTGTCAAATTTGCCATTTGTTTATTACTGGGTGCCAGTAGAAAATTAAAACGACTTGGCGTAAATAAAGTTGAAAATTTATGTAGGGAACGATAAAAATGTAGAAGAAAATGGAGGAAATTTAATTCTAGAGTGAAGTAAACACAAATAAACGTTAAGAATAGAACGTCGTGATAGATGTTGGCGTATATTTCACTAGATTTGTCGACTATCTCTATAATTACACTTTGATTATTAACAACTCTTTAAAAGTGTTGATTTTGAATATTAGACAGATTAACATATGAAAATTTCACAAGTTATATAAATTATAAAGCTGTGCTTAAACGTAATCAATATTTACTAGAATTGTTGATTGAATTCAATTCGCATGGTATTAAATAAAAAAAAGGGTTATTTAAGCCTTTATTGTGTTTGTTAGGGCTCCACAATCAAACAAAGCAAATAATATCCGAAATCCGGACGATTGGTAAACGAGTGAAACAAATCGACGAAATCAAGTGAACACAAATTCCGGGGGTGGTTCGGACTAGTAGTAGTACATGCGAAAAAAAACTACAATATACTACATCCACAAATACACACACACAAACAACATACGCGGGCGTACGAGGGAAGAAATTTAAAACAGAATAAGTAAACTGAAATGAGATTTATATAGTCGATTGTGTTCCGATTGGCTTGAATTTACCGGAAATGCAACCGCCCCCCTATTTCGGTTTCGACAAAAGACACATGTATATGTGTTGTGAATATTGGAACGAATATCAAACCAGGATTGTTTGTCTGGAAACTAACATGAGAAACCAGTCAATGCGGTTTATTTTTATTGTAAACAAATTTCATTATAGTCGATACTATTTTTACAAACTGAACTTGTATAGGAGCTTTGTTCTTTAATTGGAAATCTGTGTGGTTTCTGTGTGGATTTCGGGATTGTTACAATTTCGATTGGCCTCAACGATAAGATTCCTTGTTAGCATTTTTCTTTATACATAATACGTAATGAAATTATTGTGAGATTTATCCTGTTTAGTGGTAGAAATTTAGAATTCTCCGACAATAGAAATTACAGTCATTGTTGTAATAACCATAAACCCACTACATAAATTACACAAACAACCTTATATTAAATAATATACTACAACACAATAGGAAAAAAAACACGGCTAATTTTATTCGGCTTTGTTTCATCTTAAAAATTCGAAGCATGTTTGTACAAATAAAACTGGAGAGAAAATCCCTTATACCAACTACCAAATACAAAACCTAAAATGGCCAATTTCTCTAATCTCTTGGACAAAATAAATTAAACACGATCTGAAGGGAGAAAGTCCAACGACCGGTAACTATTATAGAGAACTAAAACATATTCCCGAAGCGTTCGTTATATGTACATAGTTAAATGAGTTTCGAATTTAAGTTGGCCAACTTCCAACTAACATTTTACAACTCAATCGATTGAACGAAAATTTAAAGCTTTAAGAATTTCAGTAGAGTATACCACACTAGAAGAATGACTTGGCTAGAGTTTTATCTTCATTACTACATCTTAGAAGAAAAAAAAATAGAATGAAATAGATAAGAAGAATGAGGGGGAAAAAAGGTTTAACAACCAAAACGGTGGATACTAAGCAAAAATAAAAGAAAGATTTACAGCACACAAACAGTACAATTTAATTTAGTTAGTTTAACTATTGTTGTTCATTTAACGGCATTAACTACTACAATGTTTCAATTTACACCAAATCCAATTGAAGCAGATTAAATTCAGTGAAAAAAAAACAAGCCTCAGATAAACAACAAATTGTTTAAATGAGGAGAAAAACAGAAATACGCTCCTGTGAAACGGATACGCTATTTATAAATAAATAAGGATGATCCATAATATTTCATGTCTACCTTCTTCAACAATAATGATAGAGGAATTTATAGACCAACAATGGTGCTAATATTAATAAATTCCGATTGGTTGGTTTTCTGATGGTCGATTTTAACTGTTCGTTAGGTTTAACTAAAGTTGGTGAAATCTTAATGTAAATGTTGAAAATAATTCGACTTACCTTGTGCTGGCGCATAAATATTTAAATAGAGGCAGTCTTCACTTTGATTCCTCAGATGAGGTAGTAGCCGTTTAAGATACTCCAGACGTCCCTTGGGCATCCGTTCAAGGGCTGCGGTCTCATTTGCAATGTCTGGAAGTTTTTGAGGACAAACCGGTCCGAGTTTATCGGAAACTCTAACACCATCCCATGGACTGGGCGCTCGTGTCGGACTGAATCGATTCGAATGTATTGGTGGTGTTGCATATGGTACACCCAAGAATATTTCGATTGGTTTCAAAAATCTGTACTGATCCATTGGTACAATTAAGCCTTGTAATCGACCATATCGTGTTTGTACGATTCTTGTGCTAATTTTTGCATTTTTCATAAAATTATTGTTGTTATTCATACAATCAACGGAAAATAATAGAATTGAAATGATGGAAATTGTGAAAAATCCCCTACTTTTCATACCCATTATTAATGTTAAGTTGGGAACATTTCGAGATGGATGGGAACGGAAAATCTGTATAACGAAATAAATAGGGGAATGAAGGAGGAATTGGAAGAATAACAAAGTTTCCAGTGTCCTGTCCGATTATTAATTTGAATTTAAATTTGTTTTTATGATGGAACAAACTCGTGTGCAGAGAGCGCCGTCAACGTTCCAAGTTTTAATGAAAAATCTACACTCTCAATCTTTGTAAACGTTGAAAAAAACACAAACACGAGAAAACACTAAAGCAAAGTTGAACTTTGACAACCGAAATGGCGACTCTGACAATAATGATGACGCGACCACGTACGCACGCACGCCCACCCACACTAACAATCGTTTATCTCGTCAATTTTGGAAATTAATTAAATTGTCTGTAGAAATCTCTATATTTCGTTTGTTGTAGTATACTTTTGTATAGACCACCACTCTTGGATTCTGTGTAGGTTGAAGTAATCACTGAACAATGGTGTTGAATCTTCATCCACCGATACGGCGACGTCATCTGGAACAAAGCATTTCATTTCAGATAATCGCAAATCGATTAAATTCGAGAAAAGAACGATCCCAAGCTATTCAATAAAACTATTAAAATATGTCGCGAACGTAATTTTGTCAATAATTTGCTTTAATTCACCGTTCAACAGTTGATTTATTCGAATGAGCTAGAGGAAAATATTTAAACGCTTCCATTTAACGCTTTGCATTTGACATTTTATAAAGATTGATGATTTCTTATGACATTTTTAAAGCCGTCTTAAACCGACCATTAAGAACATATCACTATAGAACACCAACAACGGAAATATCCAAAATAAGCCAAAACCAAAACTATAATAGGGTTACTTTTGTTAAAACTTTTAAATATACCCTAAAGTAATAGTTACTATTTCTATGCAATTTGAAAATCTGCAACTTTGTATACAGTATGTGTTAATGAATTGGAGGTGCTTATTTTTGTTAATAGAGTAGCCAGTAAGGGGTAAATACGTATCCTCTAGAGAGATTGGGGTGTTAAATCAACAGTAATTAAAACTTTTTGATGCATCCTTTTTATTTATAGTCTATTTAAAATACAAAACACAAAGAAACAAAGATAGAGTGATTAAAATTTCAAAATTTGCAACCGTTCTTTATTAATCGATCGTACTATTTCCTATTTTGAAACTAAAAAAAATCCCGAAATTTTCCAACATTTTAAATAGAATACATGTAATTCACAAAGCTCACTCACAGTAGAGCAACCATGCGATTTATGAGTTTTCTTATATTACAAAATTCAAGAGTTAAGAAAGTTTTAAACATAAATGTAGTCAATTCTCTAGAAAATTTGACGAAGTGTACTGTATAATGATAGTTATTCGATTTTTCAGTGATCTATAAAAATTCTAAATCTTGTCTTCTATATTCAGAGATCTATAGATGACCTGATTTCGACCCGAGTCGAGCAACTTTTCATCTTTAGGCTATATAAATATCAATTACGTTTAATTTTATAATAAACGTCAACATTTATTAAATACGCAACAGCGCTCATTTTATGACTGCTCTGTTAAAGTTTTATGCCATCATGGGAAAGAAAAAACCTTATAAAATCATTATCACTGTTGATGAAATAATGATTATCGACTTTATCACCCAAGACTTGATATAACATGGAAGATGCTTTTGTAACAAAACTACATATAGGGCAGTGTGAGGCCTCGGCGTCAAAGGGGGCTCAATAAAATTTAAATCTACTTTCTTGAAATATTTAATGTATGATTTACCCAGGGGAGTCCTGATAAGGTGTGCAAAGTGTGCAAGAAATACGGACGGCCAAAGGTTTGAGGAGGCCAAACTTGACCATAGTTTGTATTATTAAGTCCTTTTTAAGGGATTTTTATTATTCATAATAATATTGTGAAACGCCTCTACGAGTTGCAAAAGTTGTAGGGACGCCCCTGGATTTACCTTCAAGCGCTAGACAAGTCATTCTGTAATACACTAATGAGCAGAGGGCAATTTTGTTGCAAGGGGCCCTCAGATTTCCAATAAGAACTATACAGTTTTGATCTTAAGATTTATCAAAGTATGTGTAGGGGGCTTAACGCTATTATATGAAGTCTTAACTTGGTTCATACTTTATTACATTTGAGGCTTTTTAAGCAAAAATCAAGCGGCTGAACCAAGCTACGGCCTTACGTAACCTAAGCCATAGCTGGAACTAAATTTTCGATTTATCACTACAAAACTTTCGCTCAAATACATTTTTATGGAGAATGAAATAAATCTTCCGATCATCTCAGTTTCCACTTCAAAGAATATTAATATTTGTTGCAAAGCATTTCCAACGTCTTTGAATATCAAAGAAATCTAATTTTGAAGTCTAGATTTTATTTAATCAAACTTGTTTAGTATTGTAAAAATTTGGTGAGCCTAATTATAGTTTTTTTTTGCTGGTCATCAGCATTTGCATGTTTATATAGGAAACGCAAATTTGAATTGTATTTGAAATGAAACTACAATCAAATTTAAATTCTATCCAAGTCCGTGTCGTATAGCAGTTGAAAAACGACAAAAACTAGGCTTTTTCTATTCACTTTATATATTTGTGTTCAGTTAGCACTCGCGGTTTTACAAATGGGATAATTTCAGGATCGTACACTTGTCGCCAGTGAAGAGCCGAGTAGAGCTGTACGACAGGTCATAACGTAAATCAAAAAGTCATTGTTTTTTATAAAAAAACACGCATAGACTCTAAGGCGAAAAAACCGCAATGTATTCAGTCCGTTGACATGTTTTGTTTCACCTATTTTTCATTAGAATGTATAGCCGATGGGTGGGATGAGATCTTAGAACCCTCTTAAATCCAATCGACTATACCCTTATTTATTTGTTCTTTTATTTGCCAAGTAATATACATCCTTGACTGGATTTATTTCCATTATTCACGCCTTCCCAATCAATAACCCTCGAATACGCATTTACACTTAACAGTTCCGACTCTAGTCCAGTATCAATGTGTAACAATTCCAACATAAATTTCAAAAAAGCAGTGTTGTCTAAATGTAAATAGATTTTTTTTTAAAGAATTTTAAATAGTGTAAAAAGTAGTGGTGATACTTTTAATAAACATATAATGTGGGCGGACTGAGCTGTACTGAAAACCATTGCAAAACTGCTGAAACTGCTGTTTCTCACTTTAGGGCTTAGATTTAATTATACTGCTAATCTAAAAATCCGCTTAATACACATTCGCATATGAATAATCCTGAATAGGCGAGGACCGGGCTCATAATGGCCCATGTATGTGAGGATTAACGGCCACCAACCCGCCTATGCAAAGATCTATCAAATGTAACTAAATTTTATTTTTCCTGCTATAATTGCAACAAGTAACGTTTATAACTTATTTTTAAACAAGATTGTAAAGTTAAAAGTGGTGAAATTATTCGTTTCTCTAATGCTAGATAAAGAAAATAATAATATTTGCAAGCCATGCACGCCAACTTTTATTGTATAAGTCTATATGGTACACGCACCAAATTTAATCCGTTTTAATACGGTAACGCAAGCAACACTTGCACAAAGTGGATTAATTCGAGATTCTGTTAATCACAAATTCACTCTCTTTAAGAAGAAATAAAATGAAACATCCAGTTTTTTTGTCGAACGGAATTGTTTGATGACCATACAAAAGGGGTGAATGTAGGAAAATTATTTTTCTACCGATGATGTCTGGTTGTGTTGTTGTTGCTTTTTTTTTGTGGCAATTTGTCTTCAATTCAAAAGATAAATAAATAATAATTTTCAATTTGTGAAATTCTATAAATCTCATACCTGAATGGTTGGCAACAAAAAAATAAAAGTAGCAGCAGTCCAGGCCCATCATTATCTATCTGTTTTATTATGAAAGAACTTGCGCATTCAGAACTGGCCACATCTTACCGTCAGTTTAAAGCAAGAAAAATACTCACCATTAATTCTCATCTGTCGGCCAAACCTCCCACATTTCTCTTCAGTTATACAAGTAAAACAACCTAAATTTCGACCTTTATGTTGTCTAGGGAAACGATCCAAATCAACCATACACAAATCTTACTAGAATTTTACAAAGGTCCTCTCTATTGTCTTTTTGATAAAAAACTCACAATACGATCAATATAGTAGAAACATTGAAAGTTTGATTCTATTTTATTTTTGTTTGCTTTGTTGTATAGACAATAAATCAAAGTAAATGGATGGAATTTATTTATTTTTACAAATTGTAGAAACGTTTGGTTGTATTGTATTAGAAATGCGAAATTAAATGAGTTGATACAACAAAATATACGAAAAAATCTAATTTGATAAATTTACTTCAAACGCTGAATAAAATAAAAAGAGTCTAAATGATAAACGATCCGATATGGAAACTGGAGTAAAATTGACAAAGATGCATCTAAGACTACACCCGAAAATATAACAACCATTGGAAAAAAGAGCAAAAGAACAAAAATATGGTGTAGAGAAAAGCGAATTTTCGCCCAACAATCATTTGTTCGACTAGTTAAATTGCACAGGACCCACCACCGTAGATTGTTGCCAGATTATCGTCCGGATTAGGTACCATAAAACGAATCGTGTGGAATTTCGACTATACTTTGTCAGATTATCCATCTCAGTTTTTCAACTTTACGTCGACCAAATTGGATATGAAATGAAAATAATTTCACGAATCCTCTAACCAAAAAACACTCGCCCTACTGCCATCAGTGTTATTGTTTGTTTTTCATCTTTCGTGTATATATATATATATATATATATATATATATATATATATTTATAGATCCCTGAAGGATCATTTTAGACGATTGTTCAAGTATTTGGTTCATCCATCTCTCTGTGGTTAGACTAATAAAAATTGTATCAGAGGAATGCACGATAAGAATGCAAATCGGGGAATATTACAATTTATTTTCGTTGTTTGACAATGTCTGTCTACACTGTTGAGAATATCTCGAAAAATAATACAAAAAAAACGATACGAATTCTCTGCTAGATCCACTACTATACACTACAAACATGTCTAGAAAACGTATACATACATATAAACAACGACGTTTGTATTGTCTGGCAATTTTATCGCGTTATATTGTGACCCATTTTCTTGTTTACAACAACGCAACCCTCCTTAGTTCACTTCACTAAGCATGTCTTCTCGAAACATACTTTTGTGTAGACGTCGTACTTATGTTCTCCTTCAAAATCTAAAAGATGAGAGAATATCTCTATATACTCTATAGTATATACAACATTTTCCTTTTTACTTCTTCTAGTTAAGTTTACAGTTAATGTCGCCATCTTTATCTTACTAACAATAACTGAAGTATTGTTGAATTGAGACGAAGCACAGCTTGCATCATTATTTATTATCATATACTATAGAAGGTTTTTAGTAAAAGCAACGAAACTATATAAAGATGATTCATTTATACCCAGTTTAGAACGATAATTTTGGATTAGATTTGCTCAGCTTTCATCTAATGAAATTAATTGTTGGATTGAGTAATAATAATTGTGATGCACTCTAAGACGGATATATTTCAGTAGACGCCTTTAAAATTATACCTCTTCCACTACATAAAGACAGAATACAACTTGTAATTATATTAAATGAATACGACAAGAATAACGAGATGATTAAAATGAGGACATAACCGAGAATTGTCGGAGGACTTTAAGATAAACAAATTATCACATCTCGTATGCAACTTCAGCATAATCAACAGTATGATAAAATTGGTACCACAAGATCGTCTTGATAAGTAATGATACAGAACAAACTTCCATTAAGTTAACTGAAGCCCTAAATACTTTTCCATTATAGTGTAAGATTGATGAGAAAAAATGTCAAGAGCTTGATGTAAATACTTTTATGGGTAATATCAGCGTGTGGCTGGTCTTATATACACCACAAGAGAAAAATGATGCAGAAATGCACTACAAAAAAACGAAAAACAACAGGCAGAATTAATGATACCTAAATAAACACAAGGATATTTTTTATGATTACTTGAATTTTTCATTTCTAGCCTATTTGCAAAACAAATCGAGCTTCCAAGAATCTATGGTGCGACATTCTAGAATTGCTAAACAAATGAAGATGATCTAGTCATTAATCAGAATGTGGGGAAATTTTGAAAACTTCAGCCAATTTTAATCGTTGTAAAAAAACTGGTCCGCTTATCAGAATATAGTTTACATTGAAATTCATCAAGAATTATTAAGAAGCGTTTAAAAAAACGTTGTTAGTTGAACTTTAATAATTGGAATCAAGCAACTAATAAAGCGAAAAAAGTAACCGGTAAACTTTGCAAAATTGTAAAAATTGCTGACTAGATGAGAATTGAATCTTCTTCAGTCTAGTCTTCCCTTTTCCTCATGTGTTCAATCATCAAAGTGTTCAATTATCAATAACATAAAAATAAATAAAATGCTAGTTTTAAATCGTCGATTTTTTGTGAATCAAACCATTCACAAGATATAACGAATGCCACATTTTTGACAAAATAAGAATCTAGAATTAATTACTGGCCACCTACTGTTTTCATAATTTCCGACAAAATTCACCGGTACTTGTACTGTTTCAATTTTAGAGAATTTTCCCGATTTCATGAAACAAAAAGGAATATGTATTGTATAAAATATAAGCCGATTCCTTCTTCATTTCCTACACAAAATACAAGCTCATTAAAATTTTAATGCTGGTATAATTTTGTAAAATTTAAAAATAATGGGAAATAAATGAACAATACACAGCTTAAATTTCTTATTTGTTTGTAATAATCGAGATTCGTATTTTTTTTTGTTTAAATTCTGACCTATCCGGCGATTGATTTTGTCGTATAATTTCTACTAATTAAACCCCTGTGTGAATCGATTAAGGACGCTTTCATCATTAATTTTAGCTGAATCATCAGAATGTCCCTAATGTCATTTCAATTTGTGACAGTTTCTTTTTTGTTAAATTTTATATTATCAGACTTGTGGAAAAATCAATATTCACAAAGCTTTATAATTAAAATTATATTCAATAATCAACAATTTACAACTCTATTACAGACGAGTTATTTGACTCTCTCATAAATTTTCTTATTTATTGCCTAATTAAACATGTCTTTTTGATGTTAATTTAGAAGAAATTGACTCTAGAGAAAAACAGAGAGTGATGATTACTAAAGTCTAGTTTAAAATTGAGTTTAGACCGTTTTAATTTTGTGAAATTTATTTTGTAAAAGTTTAATGTTGTTTATAGTGGGTGTTTCGTCAATAAAATTTCAGGTCATCTTGAATACGTTGAAAATGGAAAACTTTTAATGTGCCTGACTTTCTTGTTTTCTAATTTACAAAAAAAAGCTGACTGGTGCGTAAAGTATCGGTTTGGAAGATTTCAAAAGAGAACCGTATAGAATTTAAAATGGTGGATATTGCTTTGAAAAGTGGCCAAATAGAAAAAAGCTACACACACACACACACACATACTGCCCTAGCGGTCTGATGTAATATTTATAGCTTTCAATGTAAGCGTTATATCAAACTTTTCGATTGATTCTTCACTGGATGAATTTCAAACTGCATTCGTGTTTTAATTTTAAATTTTTAGTGTTGCATTGAGACTGCCGACAAACCGATATGTTACAATATTGTAAAAATCGGTAATAAAGTATAGATAAAATGAGAAGATATCAGCAGCTTTCTAAAAGTGTCTGTAAAACCTTTTTCAAAAATATAAAAGCATAATAATTCTATAGCTGTCGGTCTTAAGTCTATCGTTGCTTTTATATTATAAGAAGGAAAAAAAAACGTTGTTTTGCAGACTTTATTCAATAGAGACTAGAACTGATGATCGTACCGACGACAATCAATAATTCCATTGCCGGCAAACAAGAATATAAAGGAAAAACACGATGGCTTTTCAGTTAGTTGTTAGATTCTAATAGAATACCACCACCTTATTGAAAACATCTCTTTACCCAACTTCTTGTCCACTCCTATTGCGCTAATGCATTCGTCAACGTCAAATAATACCAGCTCTTACACTTATACACACATTTTGAATACATCATAAATAACAAAAATATTAAATGTCGCCATCGATGTCGTTATATTATGAATACCGTAAATTCCATCTAGTCTTTACGTCAAGCAACAAGAAATACGGTGATAAGAAATTTTGTAATATTAATATTTTCGAAAGGGTGGACGACATGTTGGCGTTTTTGACATATTATCATTGTAAATTCTATTGCCAACATGGAAACATTTTCTTAAAATAAACGCAGATATTAGGCGTTTATTAAATCTCTTGTATCACCGTTGTGCGGTATTTTCCCTTATACGAGTTAGTAACTTTAAGCTCATTTCGTAAAGTTTATATCAGAATAATCATATTATATACGAGAATTATATAATTTAGAGCACACTTGAGAAAATTTGAGATCAATCCCAATCAATATACAAGGTGAAATCGAAATTCCTTCACATCTTCAAGCCATGTGTAGGCCCCGAAAAACTGAGCCAATTTGTACAGTCAAGTGCGTAAAAATTTTAACGACTCTTGGTGAGAATTTCGACCGGTTTTACATAAATTGAACCGTTCTTCCACTAATGTTGGTATTGGGGATGAATAAAATCTGCTTTGTTGCTCTACCTGTTTTGGCGTACATCAGTAAATCGTCCTCTTCTTACGCTCGATACCCAATAATTTGTTTGTTCCCTTCGAACGAAAGTCTGGTTTACACCATACAATCTTCACCGTCAAAAATATATTCGAGGGTCCGTGTCGCCCTGTTTTCAAGAAAAAAAGTTTTGGGAATTTCCCCAACATTCTTAGAGTCACTGGAATAGGACAATCTTAAGCATAAATAATTGAGTGTCGAAGAGCTGCAGACCCGAATTTGTGCAGCTACAGACGCGATTCGGGAACTGATAAAACGAGCAGCAGGGTTTTCTGTAAAACTTAATTTTTATAGTTTTTAATCAAATGTGAGTATGTTCAATTAAGTAAGTTAGTTAGACTTGAGTAGTTCAAGTGACACCTGCTCTCTTAATTACTCCTGCCAACAATTTTATGATGGTTAGTGTTTAATCAGAGATCATCAAACAAGAGTTGTGATTTTGGCCAATTTTACATGTTTTTTGTTCTTTTTCACCCTTTGAAATATGTTTATTGTATTCTATTCCACATAGGGATGGGACGGTTTACGTATTTAAAGACAATTAGATTTCACCCTGTATAGAAACTGAATTTATTAATTTAATTATTTAATGACCAGCGCAAATTATGTTTAATTGTTGAGTTACTATGGTGGTAAGGTTTGTAAATCTGTCCATTGGTGAAGACCTTTTCAACTAACAAGACCAGTGGATGAAATGTTCAATATAAGGTCTGTCAAATAATGCAATAACCGCATTTTAGAAATTACATCCGCTTCTTCTACAATTTCCTGATTCTGCAGAAGAATCTCCATTAATTTTACGATTGCAAATAAACAAATTTCATCAAATTTCGTTTAATTAAAACGTATATCTGTCTGTATTCTAGAAATTATCAGCAAGTAGCCTACATTGTCTATATTTAAATAAAATCTGATTAAATATTTGTCAATAATTTATTTGATTCAAGTAAATTCCATTTAAAGAGCTGCAAGATAGTTTTGAATTAATCAAAGAGGTCGGCACGTCATTAATAAAGCCCACCACAAGCCGCAGATGTTAAGTTTGATATCCTGCCTTAACGTCCCCAACATCGACATTTCGTATCAATTTGCATTTCATGCACAATCAACACGGAGATTTTCTCGTCCGAAACGGCATCATCAGTTCTTTTGTGATCCCTCTTTTTTTTGTGGTGTCCTCACTA
Organism: Mylabris sibirica; assembly: GCA_039776855.1. NCBI lineage: Eukaryota > Metazoa > Arthropoda > Insecta > Coleoptera > Meloidae > Mylabris > Mylabris sibirica. The sequence continues at coordinate 9,172,178 of CM077839.1, read as the reverse complement.
AATTCAAATCTATTCAATATTTCATCCAGTTTCAACTACAAACTAATATGGACAGAGTCCAGTTAAATAGACAGTGAACTCTAGGGAAATTAAAATTTTAACTAAACTCATATTGTATATAAAGGTCTCTTTTTGTGATAACAACTCGTTTTGATGGCTATCACGGTGAACTGTTAAAACTTTTGTTAAACGGACACAACAGGTGTATTGAAGGAAAAATAAATTTATATCAAAAAGTTGAATTTCATTTAAATTCATAAAGTAGAGAAAAAAATCAACTAAAAAGAACGAGAAAAAAAAAAGAAGAGGAAATAGAAATGTATTACGAACGCTTCGAACATTCCCACAAAAAGCGACACCATTTAAAACATGAACAAAAGCAATTATGCCTTCAGCATTTTAATTCCTAATTACACTCCTCCTAATTATCCAGAAAATTTTCCATCCCATTCTATCGCTCCCATTGTAGTAAGATCTTCTCAAATTTAATCAGGATAAAAGTCCTATTTCATGTTTAAATGAAAAAAAATATCCTTCACATATATGAATGTAGTCAAATTATAAATGAAGCTGTATTAATTAACAAATATTCCAACAAAAACCACAACATCAGTCTCTGTTTTTTCATTGTTATTAAATTAAACGACAATCGTTGCAAATAGTGCGATAAAACTTATAGAAAAAATTATAATTGTTTTCACTGCGTGATGCCTTCAGGATGTTTGTGATGGTAATTAGGATTTAATTTTTTTTGTGGAAATCTCTAGACAAATTAATTGAACTGGAATTTTCCTTTTGGTTTTCTTTCTCGTTTTCTTTCTTCCTGTTGGTTCTGATGGCGACCGATCTACATCTTGAGTGGAAATTTACTCGACTTTAAGATGAAACGGAACTACAGAAATATGCAAATTTAATTTACAATTACTAAATGGGGAATTTAAATAGAAATATAATAGAATGAAATCAAAAGTAACAGCTTAATTCTGATGGTATCTCTCTTTTTTTTTAACCAAAATCGGACCCTATCCATATGCTAATACGAATATGGAAGTAGAGTAAATTTTTTGCCATGCTGAGAATTTTTAGACAAGTATTTTTAATATTGATGAGACCGTAATATATCAAAAGCTCTATCTACATAAAGCTAATCAACATTTCAAGATTATAAAATCGAATTAAAAAAACACTGATTAAACTACTAGTAAGGCTGTTTCAGTTAATTACAGGACAGCTATTCGTAATAACCACAATACGCTCGTTTCATATTATTTTTTAATGTAATACAGTATTATTTACTGTTACTCACAACTTGTGCTTTGATTATAGTCGAACTGCGCCAACACAATTCGTTACCTAAAACGGACGGCATAACTGCGCCAAGTGTACAAGTGGCTCTCTTCAATCTTAAAAGCCCCTTTACATTATCCGATTTTACACCCGATTTTTTGTTCCGAGCAAATCAAACAAGAAGTCTGTGTCGTTACATCATTCGATTTCTTATCCGAGCCGTTACATCGGAGAGATTTCACCCGATTTTTTTCAGAATAGAACGGTCTCTAATTTCATCCGATTTGCCAAAAAGTGTCTTGCGCAGTATACTGTTGACTTGGTTGTTTGTTGTCTGTTAGCGCCTGCGTACACATGCAGCTCACTCTGATAATTTAAATGGAATACGGGATGAATTCGGATATAAAATCGAATAGAAAAATCGGATACAAATATCGGACAATGTAGAGGGGCTTTTAGGTATAACTGCTTCAACAACCGTCACTGGCATTTTATCAGGGTTGTCTTTAACCCGCACAAAGTCCTAACATATGTTTTTTCCAGGGCTCCACGTTTTGGAATTTGCAAAATAATTGGCAAATAAAGGATCCTAGGAAAATTATTCCTTACATTTTCGAGTGGGAATATTTTTAAGGTTGTTAAAAAAATGCAAGATTTTGGTTATTGTATTGCTTCAGAAATCTTCCTAACTTAGCTCCTCACAAAACTTAAGTACGGCTTAGAAAGAAGTTTTTAGTTTCATGGAAATGTTGAAAAGCACCTTTTGAAATCAAACATAGTTGCAAAACTGGAAATCGCATGTAGGCGCTTAGCCTTAGTGTTAATTGTAAGCCCTTATTTAGTTCTGTTAGTGTTTTTCGACACATAATTGTTAGTGAAAATTATGAAATTAACAATATTTGGAAACTTGAAATAGTGCGGTTACAACTGTAGTGTTATATAGCTGACTAATTTTACTTTGCATGATAAAGAAACGATATTTAGTTGAAAGTTACTTACTCGTGTCGGAAACTAGATCTACACACGATTACAAACAAACTACACGTAGTAATTGATTAGACCTATATCCAGTATTTACACAAAATCAAAAGTGACATGGTCGAACTATTTCTCGATGAGAAAATTAAACCGAAATTTTCACTCTAATTTAGCTCTTTATAATCTCAAACTTTGTTGTCTCTTCTATAGACGTAAATAAAACATGTTAATGCTTGTGAGATCTTTGTAATTCCATTATGTATGCGTGCTTAAGTGTATGTGTGTGTGTGTGTGTGTGTGTTTCAAAGAAAGAAGATATTTTGGTTTGTTAAGCTTTTTGTACAACGACAAAAACTTATCAACTTATTTATCTCAAACATTTACTTCAGCTTCAAGAATTTCGAAAGGAATCTGTTGTTGTTGATCAAAGAAAAGGATCATGCTTCAGACAAACATTTGTGTTTTATTAAAAAACACAATTATGTTGTATTTGGTTTTATATACAGCTGTGAGGAACTGGATAGAAACATAGCAAAGTATATATCTATCTCCCGCTTTCATCATTGCATCTCATGTGTGTATTTGTCTTGTCTAACTTATGGAAACTAGCAATGTTTCTACTCGCTATCCTTTTCTCATCAACTTAACTTAAAGAGAAACAGTAGACATTTTTCTCCGTCTGTTCAATGGAGTTAAATGAGTATTAGGACGTGGAACAATGGCCCGCCTTAATTTGCTCGACCTCTTTCTAACACATGTGAGAAAATGTCTGCGGGAAGGAGAGAGATGATTCTGTAATGTTTCTGTTTAATATTTTCGACCGGTATATGTTTTATCATACAACGTTTCGATCTTCAAATCTGTTACATAATTTGTTTTCTACAATACAAAAAAGTTTGAGACTTCCCGAGTCGAAATTTTGGCCCTCGTTTCAACCCCCAAAACCTACTTATCAAGAGTTAGTAGGTCGAAAGGGGGATCATTTAACAATAGATTTTTGGTCCTACTTTGAGCTTAAGTATGGCATATATCGGGCGAAAAACGATGTTTACGCCGAAATGAGGACCAATTTGACAACCTTATAAATTATGCGGTTGTAAAATAAATGTAAATAGATTTTGTGAGTCATAAAATCTATTTGGTCTTATTCACTTGCGTCTTCTCTTTTTGTCTGATACACTCTTACCTATCTGCCTCTCTATTTCTCTTATGCACTCTTACCTCTCTCTCTCTCTCTTTCCTTTATGCACATTTACCTCTTTCTCTCTTTCTCAAGACAGAACAAAAATAAGGAAAAAACTATTTTTGTCTCTCACTGAGGGGTCGTCGCCAACTCTTTCCCTTTTTGTTTTTATCTCTCGTCCACCCTTTCTCCCTCTTTTTCACTCTTATTACTTACCAATCTATACGAAAAAAGCCCCACTAGGCACGCATCTCTCTCAGATTCGAACCCCGGACATTGTGAATACAAACCAAAGCTTTAACTACAGAACCACTATAAAGACCTTTGTAAAATGCATTCCACCATTTTTTGTAACATGCATTTCACCTGTTTTCCATAAAAAACTTAAAAAATCTAGTTTTGAAAGACAATGATTGCCTCATTTATTAAAAACTTACAAAAAATAACGTATTTTCTAACTTATCATTTGCTTTATGAGAATCTAGGAGATTTATAAAAATTATGGTTGTAAAGATATCTACAACCCTTATCAGGGAGATCTACCTGGCAGTGGTTGTACATCAATTTTTAGTATTAGTAGAAGAAGACGATGTTATAACATCGTCCTCTACTATAGTATTATAAGCCTACAAGATTTGATTTAGGACGAAATGAGGACCATAGAATTTTTTTAGGTCGAAATGAGGTTGACGAATTTTTTCATTTAGGGTGAAACGAGGACCATAAATAACGTTTAGGTTGAGATGAGGTCCATTTTACTCCTTTTAGGATCAAAAGAGGACCAAATATCCATTTTAGGATCAGAAGAGGGCTAAGATTCCGACTCGGGACCTATTCAAGTGCCACAAATGATAATAACAGCATTATTAATGATAGCTGTATATAAAGAATGATATGTGCAACCGGTTGTTGATTTTTAAAATATGCCACCTATTTTATTATTTTCCTGTTTTAAAATGAAACAATGTATAAAATTAACAATTTTCAATATACAATATATGAAATTGAATTCGACCTGTGATTTATTTATATTATTAACAATGAAATTTTCAATATTGCAGGTAATAAAAAAATCTGTTTAGAATATTATTGTATTCGAATATTATTATTTCATTAGTGAAACCTATTCAACAGTCAATATGTATCTAGTGAAGTTATAAACGTAATTCAACTGGCCACAATTGCTTAACTTAATGTTAACTTTTCCACCGTAAATACACCCCAATCTATTATAAAGTCGTGTTATTATAGGCAACATAAACTGTAGGAGTCATATCAGTAATCAGTTTGTTCAAATAACTGAAACTACCATCTTTCACCCTATCTTTGTGACCACTATTCCATTTTTTTTCCGTTTAAATACCCCGTCCTAATGTTATTTACAGTTACATTTGATCTGTTTTATCTGTTTCTACACGGATACAATTAAATTTTCGGTAAATTCAGTGGAAATTCTCTCTCTGCACGAGTATTTTAAACAAAATTTGTAATATAGAAGTAAAACCAGATGGTATTCTTTATATGCCTTTATACTGATAGTTTTCGAAAAGATCACAGAGAGAACGTGATGAATTTGGAATACGTGTACAAAACTATCAAATCCCAAATCGACAATTTATTGACAATTTTAAGTAAACGACATTTGAATATTCGATATCATAGTGAATTGTTATAAATCATACTACCAAGATGAATTTTATCGAAACTACGTGCCGTGTTTTATTCAGTTTTATTATAACGATTTAACAAAGACAAACCAACTAGAATAGGGATAAAAAATTGAATAATTACCCTATTTTACATCGTAAATTATAATACAGAAAATTCTATACGCGAATAGATTTGAAAAGTTCCAATCTATCTGACTTTTATTCTGTTAGTGTTTTAAATTTATTATCAACGATTTCAGGATGAAATAAAACTAATATAAAACAAGTTATAAATACGTCCTTGAAAGTTTCTTCCACTAGCAGTGTTTCAAATTCGTGTTTCTGCCAAAAGAATTATCACAATACAGACAGTAGGCACACAAACGAAAAAAAAAGAAAGAAAAAGAAACACAAGTCGTTCCCTGTGGAGAAAAAGATGAGAATTGCAACTTTGAAACAGCTTAGCTGTTTTATTAAATTTTGTTTGGATAGAGGATAATTCAATTTAGATTGCAATTGGATATTTCTTTGGCACCCTATCTTACTGGTTCATCCTTGCAGCAAACCGGAAAAAATCCAGCTCTTAATTTACGGGAAATATTTGAAGAATCTGATCAGATTCTATTTTTAAACTCGAATATTGAGCGCCTCTCTCTACCATCATTATTAATATTATTATTCTTCTTATTATTATTATTATTACAATCTGTATTTAAAATAGAGGCCACGTTACATGAAGCTTTTCATCTGGTTGGTCCTTGGTTTGTCTGAAATATGGTTGGGGAAGTGGAAGCGACCTACGTTGAAAGCTTCTATTGTGTCGAGCTTGAGCATCCTTTCATCCACTTTACGAACGGATCGATATCGGTTGATCAGTGGCATATTAGAGTGAACCGGAAACTTCCGTACTTTGCAATTCGGTTAATTCCAGATAGCTCTTTAAGACAATAGTTTTGATGTTTTTTTTTTCGTTGGAATAGTGGGAAACTAGATATCGTGAGAATTAGCATCATTCTAAATTTCTTTATGTTCAATTTGTTAAATGCACCACATCTCTTGTAATAGAATAGAAGAATATTTGGATAAATAACAGAAACTTTAGTGTTGAAATCGGAATATATTCTACATTTCCTACATTCTCTAGATAAGGAGATTCGTGTGTTTGCATATATAGAGTAATAATTGTTCTTGTTGAGGTGCCAACAGTCTCAAAATTATATGCAAGCAATTTAATTCAACATCTATTATCGAAAACTATCTTTGAATTGTAATAAGTTACTCAATCCCTATAGAAATTGCACCAATTGTTATCGGAAATTCTAAATGGTTATTGATTGAAAATAGAATCAATTTCTCTTAAATGTCGCAATTTTCACCGACCAAATTACTATAAAGATTTGTACGAATCGGTGAAGGAAACGCTCTATTTTCATTGAAAATCGTTTTGAATTATTAACGTATTCATTGTCTGGGGAAAAAATCGACTTTTAAATGCAGCGTACACCCCCTTGATGAGAGAGACTCTACTTAAAATGTTACCGACAATCTCTGACTAATTCTATTTAATAATTACTGAACTAATGAAAGGATGAATATTTCAATAGTGGATACGTTTACCCGACTTTCCCTTAAATATTAAATTAACAGTAGTGACTGGAAAAATTCGATTGAGGAAGAAAAGAAGGAAAAAAATATGGTAATACCATCGGCATGATAAATTGTCGTGAGGCTTAATGAATTCGACAAACTGATGTAGAGAAAAAAGTATCATAAATTTCAACATTAATTTCCAATAAATCTCCAGCACGTCGGTGTATATTAAGTGAATCATTAATTTTACAATTGACAAACCAACTAAACTTGCGGTTCATTCTGGTAAAGTATTGATCGTTTGGAAAATTCTGATAAATAATTAAACTTTCATTATTTATTTTAACAATAAAATTTGTAGTAAGATTATTTGGTAATCATACGTTATAGGGGGCAAATCCGAAAGCCACTAGATCAAATTTTGTTCAACAGGAAATAATACGATCATAGTTTCTATTCGACCGGGGATTTTACCCTAGATCACAAATAATAACTTAAAGCAATACATCTCCCTATCGGCAGGGTGGATACCCTACTTATCGTTCCTGATCCGGCATGCATTATGTAAGTCACCGTTCCGGTCGCGTCAATTTGTTCGACAAACAAATGTAGAACCGAGGGGGGTTCGATCCAACATTGTATTTTCGAAAAATGTTAGATGATAGTGTAAGTCTCACTACTCGTTGTCCCTCAACTCATCTGATTATGAATTTTATACTTCAAGCATATCATTTTTCACACACCTCTTTAAATTCTCTAGATGCTGCGACTGTCACGAATGAATTTTGTTGATATGCATACGTCTTGGGGCATTAAATTTTCAGACGTATCACGTCATGACACATATAATGTAACTGAATATTGAGCTTATTTATAAAATATTTACAATGGATCTCAGATTTCACGCAACAGAGATTTAAGCAAGCTCTCTCTGCCTCATCCACGTTGAATATGTTTGAAAAAAGTTTTATGGCAAATATATCAACCAACAACTATTAAATTCATTATTAGATAATCTCTTAGCTTGCTAATAATTAAAATTTTATAGCAATTTTCGGTTGTAATTATAACCGAACAAAGCATGTGTCGTTGAAGAATTACCCGACTGTAATCACACTATAAGTCTTAGTATTGCGACAATTTCGTGTCACGTAATTCACCATCTATCCTCGTTTGTTACATCTTTTCTAATGAAATGACACCAACTATACCGATATTTTTAAAATGTAATCAATGTCAGCAATACAGTTCAATGGTTGCCAACAAGAAATTATTTTCAATTCATGCCACCTTGCTGAATATCTGTTTAGAAAAAAACTTCATTTAGGGAAAGCTTTGTCATTATTAATTGTTAGAAATCAAAAACAACACCCTTATTGCTGTTGTTTTACGTAAATTAATATTCGAGAAATTAATTTCACCGGTGGTCCTAAGTTAATTTATTTTGTTGTTTACATTCAACACCCCTAAACCTTTATTAACGTTTAATTAGTAAAATTGGTTCTATTTGTTATATATTTTCTACCATATGTGTGCGATAATTTGATATTTAAAATCTACCTTTATTATATCAAGATGTGATTATTTCAATTTATCTTGTAATACGGTTACCTAATTGATACAAAGTGAAATTATTCAATTTGTATAAAATTAGAAGAGAAGTAGAATTTCACGTAAATGTTCCATTGAACATACACCATCTGCTTTATTTCCGGTCCATGAAAGTTACCATGGTGACAATGTTGTATTGCACGAATTTTATTCGAAGTGAATTTATTATAGAATGCCAATCAATGGTGCACATTTTGTTAATTTCAAAAAACCTCTATTCTTTACCTTTAAAAAAACATTTTAATTCATACTTGTAGAAATTACGCCTGTTTCCTGACAAGGTAAATTCTTCAATCTTATATTGGAAAACATTATTAAAAGTCAATATCTAACTTTATTACATAGATAAAGTAATGAGATAATCATTACAGGTATAATTCAAAGTTTTATAGCGATATAATCTATTTAAATAGATCTACAACTACGCTAATACGGACAATAAGTGTTTAAAGATAGATGTGAAAAATGGTGGATGCGCCGGGTGACGACGGCTTTACCTGCCATCAAGCGTAACAATTTTTAAGCCTCCACTGTCTCAACTTTAATTAAACTTTTACAAAATGCAATTTCGCGAAAAACTTCAACCGAAAAAGAAAAAACACGTACATTCAAGATAAGCCAAAATTATACATTTCCAACTAACTGTGCTGGATTCTTTTGAAATATTAGAAGGTTAGAAACATGCAACAATAAAATAAATTTTGTGTCCTACAAAAAGGTGACTGACTATCAAACAACAGTTTGTGTTAATTCCCAGATTTTGTTCATATTCCCTTGATTTGCGTCCACTGTCTTAACGTTAATAAAATTAATTATCCTAGTCGGGCATTTGAATTTACAGAAATCGGAACGTGTCTCGTTTCGACTAACTTTTTATTCACGTTAAATTCTCTTGTAGCTCGTCTTATTAAAAGCGAAAATGGTGAGTTAAGCTGCTTTACAGTTGAACTTTCTAGTATATGTTAAGATTTTTGCAGCACAAGCAATAATTTCGTTGTCATGAAATTTTCATTAACGGGAAACTACAGTCGGCTTTTATAAAAGTACAAAGAAACGTCTTTTTTTTTGGTAAATAATTAATTAGAGCATTAAATAAGGTCAACAAGAGTTAATAAAAGTTTATTTTTCAAATTGCTTCTTATCGTCTTTGGTATTTTTATGAAATGAAAATCCAAGAAAATCTTTGGCTTTACATAAATTTTACATAAAATTTAGGCCAATCACCCGATCATTTAACATTATCGATTTTATCGTGTCGATAAGGGATGATGGATTGTAATGCAATTATTGCTGCCGGACTCGAGCTATTTTCTGTTCAAGTAGAGACATTTGCTTGCTGATAGAAATTCAAATTTTCCTCGCATATCTTTAATATCCTTATTGAAACAGAGAATTCTACCATCTGTTTGTAGGCTAATTTATTTTGTATTAACTTATAAATGGGTATATTTCAAGGGAAAAAGTTCGCTAATAATTCGTTGTGTTGTTGTATATTCTACAGCAGCTTATCTCGTTCCTCTTGTTCTTTTTAATCTTATTTTGTTAACCGTAACATGGAGAATTTGGAAGACGAGTTATTTTTATAATCACATAAATTCCGAAAAATCTGGAATATCATGCAAAAAACTACAACCATCTTCCAGTTTCATCAGCTCAATCTTGTCGAATTTATTTTCCAATTTTCTTGATATCGATCCAAATTTTACTTTCTTTCTTAAAGAATAAACTGGAGATCATTCTCAATCTTTCTTCTCTCCAATATTCGTGTATTATCAACCGTTCTTGGAAAACTTCTCACAAACACCTTCATTTAAAACAAGCATTACAGGAAATAAATACACGTTCTTAAGAAGAAGAAAAAAATTGAGGTTTACACCAATGTAATTCCCAATAGTGTCGTTTAGTTTCCATTAACAATTTACAAAGTTTTAAACCGTGAAATTGTGCAATAACAAATACAAAGAAAATCTTCCATTAGAAAGATTATCAAGCGAACGATTAAGAAATTGACATAAAACGAAATTTGTAAGTATACGAGAAAGAAAAGACCCTAACGATAAATTTGATTATCAATAAAAAAAGGGACGAAAATTAAAGAATTCAAACATGAACTTCGACTCAATTTTTACTTTAATACTTCTTCAATAAATGTCACACAAAGGAAAAAAAAACGAGCATAAAGTTCAACAATGACGACTGACGACAACAACAAAAAAACGGTAATTATAATTTACGATCACCTTAAAATAGTCTTTGAAATGGTTGCTTTACTGTATTGTGTTTGTGTGTGAATGCCTGTAAAGATGGCAAAATACGTGCCACCGACGAAATTAAGATAATGATGCTAAAGTGCTTTTAACAGATGTGATGTTTAGGGGCGATGTAGGTAAAAAAAAGATGCGAATTCGGCGACAACATGGAAACAGGTGCGTAGAATAAGACTGGTATTAAGGACGGGCGTCTACAATAAATTTTCCTTACAAACCATAAAAAACAATGACTAGTTAATTATTTATTTATAGATACGTATATTGTCCTAAATAATAGCAGACGTTATTTGAGTTGATGGTAGATAAAAGAGAAAAAACGACACGGAGATGGAATTGAAAATTTAATTTTTATTATCTGTTCTCTAAACGACTATTCGGAATAAGTTTGTTACATTTTCAATTCAAACAACTCATACTACTTTGTGAAATTTTCAATTACACTCAATTACTAAAATCGACCCACCAATCTGCTTTTATTTTAACAAAATTACGAAAATTGCCCTTTAACCTTTTCTCGCTCTAGTTGTTGTTGTTGTTGTTGTTTGTATTGTATTCTTGTCATTCACATTGTATAATCATCATCTTCATCAACCTAGTCATTCTAGGCCTAGTAAAGGGCATGTTGTTGTATCTAGGGAACTTACCCACATAATCGTTGAGAGCAATGCAGTTGGATAATAATAGTTGGTGTGTTAAAATTGTAGATATACTAAAAGACGATGACTTGGAGAGTATTGTATAGTTGGAATTTGGGGGAAGTGTTCTAACTGTCGTACCCAGAAGTTAAGTTATGACGGCCGACATATCCGGCCCTTTTCAATACTTAATAAACGGTAGATAGAAGGTTATCATCAAACTAGTAAAATAAAAATAAAATTGTTATCTGTGTTCAATAATTGTCGAAAATTCATCATGGAATGAATCAATTTCCATTGCAATCAAGTCTGTCACACTTTTTAATTTATGTAAAAATCAATTGGAAAAGCAAATTTTTCAAAACAACGCTAATCATGTACACAAACAAAATTTTATTAATCTATCAAGTTAACAGCCATACATTTAGCATACCAAATATTCGATTCTGGTTTGATTGAGACATAAAAAATTCCACCAACAACTCTAGCTTGTTTGAAATTAAGCTCAAACCGTCCGCCCTAAAACAGAACATTCGTCACAAACACACACATAAAGTTTCCTTTGTTGGGAATAAAAGAAACCTCGACTTTAGTAGACTAGTTAATGAAAATACATATTTGTGCCAGTTTCAATATTATTATAACTTTATAAACACCCCAAAGGTGTAGTAGGGTTTCTATTGAAAAAATAAATAAAAGAACTTGACTGATCTTGTGGAAAGCTTTCAACGTTCTCAAAACTCAATTTTTGATCGATAAGCTACCAAGTATTGAGTTGATTCATTTTAAAACAATATATTGTAAATTAACTTATAATGTAATGCATCGTCTATCTGTAGTGATATTTGAAATTTTAATGAGTCACAGGAGAACAGCTCTTGTCATACAGTGTTTCTAATGGAAACAGTAATTGTCGCATCTTCTATTTGTTGTGATGTTGCTTTGATACTATCAGTTGTGAACAGTCTAATATTACTATAAAAATTGTAACTCTAACAGCTAATGTGTGTGTTACTTTTAAAGGAGTTTCAACAACAGTGTTATGTATACTGATAAAGATTGAAATAACGTAAAAGGACTACAAACAAAACATAGTCGAATTGACTTTTGGTCGGGATATTCGTTTCAAGTAGGGTCAAAGTTTAACACAAATGTTATACAATGTGTGAATTCAACACCTAAAGAAACTTTCGCTTGTGTGAAATACTGACGTAAATTTTTTTAACATATTTAACAACAAGCATATGTGGAGAACGAAAATTGAGATGATTATTCATTTTTGATGAAAAAAGCAGTGGCATACATTTATTATTAACACAAAGTTTGTGTTGTAACTTAATAAAATAATATATACCGTCACTTGTTTAAATTAAATTAACAACTCTAATCACCAAGAAAACATTCATGCCTCTAGTTTGGTAATATAACGCAAAGTAGCCAGAAACATGTTACATTTTCAAATGAATTTGCCTCAATGTTTATCCGGTTATTGCATTATATCGCCAAGTTTCCCTTGTGTTGTTCGCTTATTTAGTAAACTTTAGAGTTATATATTTACTTAGTTTTTGTGTTAGCTTTAACATAATGTAATATCGATCATATAAACTTTCAAGATGAACAAGGAGTGTTTAACTTAACTCTATAGCGATGGAATATTATATAGAGAGATGGTTGTTTTTTTCGCTAAAGCCATCTACTCGTCTTGTATAGTTTGGGGGTTTTTTTTGTTTAAATTTTAATGAAAATAATTTCAATAGATTTTTGCAATATTTAATCTACAAGCCGTTTGAATAATTGCCACATAAAATTTCGACAAACTACAAATGACACTATTCCAAAGATAAATGATTTTGTAGTCGCTAAATCGGCTGCATATTTTGCCAATACATTGGTTTGATGAAAAATTTATAAATATAGAACCGATAAATCTGTGGTAGTCAAAAGCTTTTTTTTAATACACAATTTATGTAAATTTGTACAATCGAAATTCTCCAGTTTGTACAATAATGAATTATTATCATGTGGTAAGATGAAACATTCTTGACTTACGCAATTTAGTCATAAATTTAACAAAATACTGGAAATTCCTTAAATTCACCCTCTTTTCGTCTAACTTTATAAAATACATTATGTTATAGTATATATTACATTGTTAGTCACAATAAATAGACGGTTTTGTGACAATTTTTTTTTCCATTTTGGCGTCATCTTGGCAAATTGTTTCAGTTTATTTCCGATATTTGGAAGATAAATTAATAGGAAAAAAATGGGCGAGAGAATAACAGCATATAAATATATTACTACTAGATACATTTGGGCTTTTAACGAATTAATTTGTGATTTATAGCAACAAGCAAATATGCATACAATAACAAATATTCAAATTCTTTTCAAATTCAATCGTTGGTTATATTTTTTGATGCGTTTATGTAAATTTTGTAAACCAAGCGCTGTTAAAAATGGTGGATGCGCCGGGTGAAATCTTTTATAAATCAAATCAAATCAAATCATTCTATTGATACACTTTTGAATTTATTTGGGTATATAATAACAATTAGCATAAAATTTCAGGTATTTTGATTGAGAGAAGTTAATTTTTAAGATGTTTTCCTCGAGAAAATTACGATTCGGATCCACTTCAAATGTGAGACGCTATCAAGATATGTGCTTAAACTATCACCGAGCCGTTTAAAGCATGCTTGCCGTTGAAGTGACAATTATTGTTATTACTCTACTGATAATTAACAGGAAAGTCTGAAAATAAAATTAGGCCTCAACTAATTACTTTATATTTTGAAATCAAATTAGAAGGACAGACCTTTTTTATTCTATATTATATCGTCTATTTGATCACCATGAAAACTTTTTGCTTTGTCATCAACTTTAATGTGATTATATCGTTAAAATAATAATAAATGGTAACGTATTTAAATAGATTAATAAAACGTTAGAACGACAATATTCATCTGTTAAAGTTGGCAATGAATTAAGGTAGACAGGAAGTGACCTCTATCGCATCTGAACTAACTTCCTGCTGTGAACATCCTGCCTTGATAACATTGTGTTATAACAGAAAATGTTGGTGTGTAACTGAAAATCCATACATGCTAATTTCATAGATGATATTCGAGCTGAATATCGTTCACAAAATGAAACTATAAAAGCTATTTTTATTTGTATTTTGTATTTACAAATGGTTCGTATTATCATGTACATTTTTAATATTTTTATTTGTTTATTCAATAGACCTATAAAATCTGATGTCATAAACAACGCAATATATCTATCATATAAACTGATGATATAGTCAATTTTAAAATAAGCTTTCGGCTGTATTATCCATCATTCAGCTCATTTCATGCTTCAACTCCACTACAGAGCAGCCTTTAAACATCAAACAAATTTATAATAACTAGCAGATGTTTAATTGGAATCGAAACAGTGACTTGTTTAATAATAGTATAATAATAATAATTTTAATCACTTGTATGCCCCTCATTAAGCTCTCTCTTTCTCTCATTCTCTTTCGCCCCTTCTCTTCGATAATATTAACGATCTCGAGAGCTTAAACAGTTTTAATGCTTTTTCCGCAGACTAGAATTTCAGTTTGTAAACGTAATGAGGGTAGTATATGTATATAAAAAAAAACACGACAAAGTAATCATAAAAAAGTTCTCTTGTGAAATTCAGTATCAAAGTTTTTCACATAACTCATTAAACTTGCACAATTGAAATAGCTATCCCGTCACTAACATACAGCAATTAGTGGGCAAAATTAACGCTTGTAAACCTGACTTGAGATTGTTTTTAAAGTAGTAACTTGAAACCAGACGACGACGACGGCGGCGGCGACGGCGACAGATTCGTTATAATATTATTAAGCGATTAAAATAAATTTAATATATTCTATGAAACGAGTTCTCCTCGTTATTGGTGTAATTTTTACAATTTTAAAAAGTTGTAATTTAATGGTGAATATTTTAAAATACAGTCCCACATCTCATTTGAGTAATCAACTCACAGATCCTCTGAGAGTTGATTTTTGCCGCATATAAACTAATTTCTATGACAATATTAACAATAATAAAAAAAGCAAACAAACCGGAGAATTATTTGCTTATTTTGAATTAAGTGAGTGGTGAATTTTGTAAACAAGAATTTTCCAAGATAGAATACGAAGGAGTATAGAAGGAATTTTTCACTCAACCGAAAACGAATTAAAATACCAGTCAAAATACAATAAACGACAACATTGTTATTATTTTCTGTAATTCTTTATATTCCACCGCCTTGAAAATTCCCCAAAACCCGCTTTTCTTTTATCCATTCCCTCTTACAATTTCTCATATGCATTGTACATACCTATTTGAAGTAGTAAATGTATGTTGTGGCATGAAGCAAAACGGCGAAATGTACCAGAAGTGTGACGATTTGATGCACGTTTAACCAAAGCTTTACGAACTTGCTCCCATTTTGATATTGATAAGTTTATCGTTTCTAAAATGTACACAGCCCACCTACCTTATCGCAATGTTGTGCGAACTACTCTAGAATACAAATAAATATACGAGAGCAAAAAAAAGATGAAGAAAATCATCAAGCGCAAACTCACATACAAGAATCGCTCACGAATAACGATAAAAATTCACGATAACAATCAACACGATTGAAAGTTTAAATTTTTCGTGTAAATTCAGTGTTGAAGAAGAGAACGAATCAATCTGTTATTGATTCATAAATTGAGATCATTTAGTTCTAGTTTCTTAAAGTAGAAAAGACAGGATTTTGAGAGGAAAAGCAATATTCTCCGTTAAAATAGGCGCAAAGATCATGCAAAGGTCGAAAAGATAGCTACTTAATTTTATAATAAAACCGATTTTTGCACAATCTTTCATCTATAGTGTTTTTTAGACTGCTAAGGTTGTAACTAATTGGTTTTAGCAAGCTGCTTTTTTGTAGTAGACCTAGAATAAGGATGAATTTTTTCGTTCGTTTAGAAAATTCGACATTGTTCAATTTATTGTGTTAGTGTAAAAACGGTTGTTAATTTCAATGGAAGTTGAAGTCTCGTCGAAGTATATGACAGGTTTTAATGAACTTGATTGCACGTGTCTTGAACAGAGTTTCCTTTTGTTCAATTGAAATGCAAACACTGAACAATGTCAGCAATCCAACGTAGTTCGTTCTTATCTTGACATCTTATAATTGGAAATTGTAAAAGAGTATTAAAATAGAAATATATTGTTGACTGTCAAGATGATAATTTCCTCAATCTTCTACCAACAATCGTTTACATTTTCAACCGATCCTGTTGATATGATCGAATTGCCATTATGTGGCAATCTCCCATGAGAATCTATCTGGTAATTTTCGTTTAGAAGAAGCAAGGGAATGATTTCGATGATAGCAAAAACACGACTGTAATCACCCGGTATAGTTCTGGTGCGTGTCAACATTATACTTTAAACATCCTCCACCTATTCGATTACATTTGTATAGGTGTGTGTGTGTGTATTTTGACGATTCGATCGTTAAATATAACGACATTTTAAAATAGCAATAATGTTGACAATAAAATACAACGAGAATATTTTTGACTTTATCTAAACGGCAATTATATTGCCGTTTTGTTTATTCAATGTGTTTTATATTAGAACGACTATTAATGTTACGGAATTCATATGAATTGTAGTTGTAGGATAAATTTGACAGAATTGGGGGAAATACTGGGGGACGTACTGTAAAGAAAAAGGAGGTAATGAAGCCATCCATCTCTACGGACAATAAAGCGAATTAGTCTGTCAAGGAGAAGCGGAAGACATTTCTAAAGACTATCTAGAAATATCATCTACAAACTAGAATACGAATTTCAAATGAGCAAAGCGTCTAAAATAATGGAATTGGTTAAAATGCCCATCTGGAATACTTTCAATTTACAATCTTTCTTTTAACATAAAATTTTGCCAGCACCCTATTATTACACATCAAAGTAAATATTTGACTTTAGTAGAAAACATTCTAGCGTCTCTCTAACCATACACTTTATGCATCCGTTTTTGATTCTATTAT
The DNA here is from genome assembly GCA_039776855.1 of Mylabris sibirica. NCBI lineage: Eukaryota > Metazoa > Arthropoda > Insecta > Coleoptera > Meloidae > Mylabris > Mylabris sibirica. Next base: position 9,154,906 of record CM077839.1, on the reverse strand, counting down.
CACTATACTGTAATCTATTTATCTGGCTTTTTTTTCGTCTGTTATTGTCGTAACTAGATTGACCGAACATGGGAGTTTTGTTCCATAGACGGGTAATACGGTAAATGTAATTTGTAGTTGATGGAGTAGTGAGCCACTAACATCATTTCGGTTAAGTGAATTTCCTTCCAAGATGCATAGTAGAAGATTTTACATTTACAGTTATGTGTTGTGCGGCGTTAGCAAACATTAAGTTTTACTGTTTGTTTGTTTAGAATGCAAATCGAAATTGAACTGCCGGGTTACATTGTTAACGTTTATTATCAACATTAACAGCAACAACAGAACTAGGGAGCTTTATTGTATCTACATGGAATAAAACTAAAAATACCAAAGATTTATTTTAATCGAATTATCAATGAAATTACCACAAATCTACTGAGAATATCGATGTATAAATTTTAAAGGAAAAAAACACGTTTCAATTTTATCTTGAGAGTAAATGAAAAAGTTACTGTGGAGAAAAAAAATTGGCCGGATATCAAGTGAATACCCAGAAAATATACCAAAATCAAATAGTTGTGAGGCAAGTTTTCACATAACGACATTCGTTCCACAGTATTTCTCCATTTCAAAACGGCGATCTTTCTCTATCATTTTATATTCGTACGATTCTCTATCTTTGTTTTGTGTGAACACAACATACGTTCTTCAGGGTGCAAAAACAACTTGTAAACGGACCATTTACTTCCAGTTTTCCGTACCGCACTTTCCTCTTCCTATTCTCTATTTTATTCTAGTCTTATGCTTATACGTTTGTCTCTGAAAGCGATGCGTTTTATCCATAAATTCACACTAAGCTAATCGCTGATTTAACGGGTTGCTATTCAAATTTATTAACATTGGATATCAATACAGTCAACGATAATAAGAAGACTGGCCTTCCTATTTATCGTCCACAAAAAAAATCGTGAACAATATACGAATGTGTATGTATCTAATTAAAATATCGAATTTTGAATAAATTTGAACAATAACAATGAACACAAGTTGGCTCAATTATTGTTTAATTATGGATGGATATCACTTGATGATGTGATGCGGTGAAATGCAATAATAAATGGAACGAATCATTATAAACTTTCATTTAATAGCTTTCAAGGGTTATAATGCAATATATATTTAAAATAATTCCTACTGTTCTAGTTCATGAATTTTCAAATTATTATTGATAATTCATATTATTATATACCGCCATTGTTCCACTTAACAGACATTGTCTGTTATTGCATTTATTGTTAGTTAAATAAAAGATTAACTACAGTGGCGGATTTAGACCAGTTTTTTCGGAGCCCCATACAAGTAAATCAATTTTTTATATTGCAAAATCATAACAATTATAAGAGAAAATTAGTTGTTTTTATAAAAAAGTTAGTTCTCTGTTTTAGAAAGGTTTACTTTTATTGAAGCAAATTTATCGATAATGTTCTCAAAGTTTATATGGCGCGTAACTTTATTTTATGTAAGCATTTAACATTTATTTCATAATATAGAGGAGAAAGCGAATGCAAATAATTTTATGAGTATCTTTGATTCGTTTAAAGTCATTTTACCTTAGCAGATGATTAGAGAAAACCTTGTCGAATATTTTTTTATCAACTTTCAAATACGCTAAATTATCCAGCTGTTGGTACAATTTTCTCTTAGTACTACCCTGCAAATTTTGCAAATATGCATTTCACCTGGGCCATTTAACAAGTGGGTCAACTAAAGTACGGTCCTACATAATCAAAGACATGTCCAACTGCGAGGTGAAATAGCGTTGGACACACTGTAGTACCCAAATCGTTCTCCAACAAAGATGAGTTGCCATAAGAACATTCCAGTCTTTAAGGGGTCTCAGAGCCGGCGAAGCAAGCGGCCGCTTGTAGCACCAATATTTTGAGGGGCGCAACTCGCAATTATCAAATGTATCCTAGAGTACTTTATCGTAAGAAAAACATTCTGTTACAGTAAACAAAAGACTAGTGTCTGCTTCTGAGAACTAATTATTAGATAATATCGGAATGCACACAAGCATTTTTCGAAAAAATTATGTCCGTTGTGATTTTATGGTAGTCTGAAATAGAATTGTGATGAGTTTTTTGAACAATTCTTTGTAAGAAGTTACTTTCACCCTCCACGTGTAAACTATATTTTTTCCTGAAATGTTGTGTAAAGTGGGTTTTTTTAGGGAACAGGCGAGTTTTCAAAAGTTTCAAAGCTCTCAGAACATCTGAATAAAATCATGTTTTTTTCTCGAAGTGCCTACTATATGGCCCAAAAGTAGCTAATGTCAGGTCACCTCCATCCATTGGAGAGAAATTGGAGTTTGAAATTTTCACTGTTCCTTTAAAGACCCAGTTTACACACCGAGGGTTAACTAAGCGTAGGGCGCCAAAATCGTGAGTGCTTGTAGTATCAAACGGGTTAGAGCCGGCACTGAGGGGCCAATTGACTTTTTACTTGATTCGGTGTGCGAAAATTGCCATTTTTCAAACATCGATATTTCGCTTATTTTTAAGATATTGTGAATAATAAAAGTGCATCGGATAGAGCATTTCAAGGTACATGTCCTAAAGCTTTCCGTTAAAGAAAAAGTAGCTAATTTGTCGATTGAGCTCATTTTATCTCGTTTTAGTGAATTTTCTTGGAATTCAGCTCACAACTTTGGGTGTTTTTGCTAAAAATCGTCAACATTGTGCAATTTCTCAAACTTATTGTACAAAGAGTGCCTGTTTTATTGCTTTATTTCGAATTTTGCTTGAATTTTGACCTAATTTGCCGAAAAAACTAGCTAAAAGTATGTCAGAATGACCTTTTAGTAGCTAATTTGCTCCTTTTTCGTCAAAATACGTCAATTTAGCATATTTTAGCTTGTTTTAGTGAATTTTCTTGGAATTTAGCTCACAACTTTGGTGTTTTTTTTGCTAAAAATCGTCGATTATGTGCGCTATTTTAAACTTAGTTTGCAAAAAGTCCCTGTGGCCCTTGAGTCACATGCGGATGTTTTTTTAATATACTTGTGGCTCTTTGCAAAATACTTAATTGTAATGCAAAGTTAATTAATAAATGTGACTGTTTTTCAAAGTTGTGTTAATACGTTCTTTTTCCTATATAAAAACTGACCAAATTTGCCTTTACCTATGGAAAAATATGTATATATGAGGCTCTTCAACAAATTCTGTTCATAATATATGGCTCAAGCTCTAAAAAGTCTGGCCACCCCTGGTATAGTCAAATGCGAGATTGAAATCGTAAAATTACATAAGAGAAATGTAGGGCTGCATAAATTGAAAATGGTAAGGGGTATTGAGCTTGACAGTACCTTATTCGATTACAAATTTTACTCTATTTTTGGTGAAAGACCAGTTGGATTTTCCAAAAATCCGAAAATACCTATAAAAAGGTAACGTCAAGTCGAATCACAGAACTTCTTATATAGTCAATTTGATGAAATTAACTTTATATGAATAAATAGGGGGAAAGGCAACTTTATGGGGGACAGTAACCAAATCCAGTCTTTAAGGGTATAGTCAAATACAATACTGAAATCGTTCAATTACGTCAATTACATAATAGAAATGTAGGGCTGCATAATTTGAAAACGGTAAGAAGTATTGAGCTCGGCAGTACCTCATTCGATCACAAATTTTATTCTGCATAGGGGGACAGCCAAGTTTTGGTGGAAGACCGATTAGATTTTCCAAAAACCTAAAAACTTTTATCCTAAAAAGTTAGTGTCGAGTCAGGATACATAGCTTCTTGTATAGTGAAAATAATTTAATTGAATTATCATGAATAAATAGAGAAAAATGAACTACATGGGGGACAATAATCAAATTTCAATCATCTTTCTTATTTCTGAAAATTTTACATCCAAAGTAGCCTATTTTTTTGAAATTATAAATAGGAAAAACCGAGTATTCTATTCAACATTGTCATCCACACTGACAGGTGTACAATAGGGTGAACAAAATACAATCATACGTTAGTACTTATTCTAAGTGGTCTACTTCATTTGTAATCAAGACAAGCTGGTGTCTTTCATGAAACAGGTGAAACATGTGACAAAAACTGGTTCTGTTTGCAATGTACTATTCCAAATTTTGTCTTCATCTCGGGGTTCTTGTCCAACGGGGACTCAAGGCGGCCTCCTCCATCGTCTGCTCTTAAGACTGACTGTCATAGTCGCGGCGCCTCCACCAAAAGACGACCTAGTCTTTAAAAACTTCTGCCACCTTTCTTTGCGAATTGTAGTCGATATGTCTACAAAGGGCGTGTTTTGTCTTACAAAATATAAAGAGTAGAATTTCAATTGATATAAGAATTGTCAAGGTTAACAGCTGCACTAGGAGTGTCTGTCCGTGTTATTTCAATACATAATTTCGGAAAAAATAGATGACTTTGGATGACGATTTTTGAAAAACCGGTAAAGGAAATTGAAAATCGATTCGCTCAACTTTGTATAGTGAACTTTGCTCGATATTTTTATAACCGCAATTATGAGAATTATCAACTTTTACACATCGATTTGTGTGTTTAACCAAACCACTCGTTTCAGCACGAAAAGTTACTTTTTCCTTATACAGAGAAAATCTTGTCAAATTTTCCAAAATCCACTCGCGCATTTCGAAAGATAACTGTCTTTGGAATCGAAATCAACTACTTCCAGGTCGCTACCTGTTACAGTTTAAGACAAATGTGTGTTTAACTGTCTTATGGAAATTACATGTAATTGGTAGCATTCAAAAATGGCTAGCTAGGACACTCAGTCCGCCTACGATTGTTTATTCCGTCATTTTGCTGGTAGAGTATAAGTGCTCTACTATTATTCTACACAACTGAGTTGTATTCGATGCTAGAATTTAGAATCGATCAACTAAGATTCGAATTGAACGATAATTATCGAAATTTATTCAACTTATTGTCCCCAATGTGGAACAAAAATAAACTATTACTTTTCGATTATCTGCTTGAAAAGATAATATTTGTGAAGAAAATTATGCCCAAACGTTTCCTAAATTCCTTTCTACTATGTCCCCCGGCTGTGTATTTCCTAATCCAATACCCGCCTTCATCAATAGCCTTTTATCCATCCATCTGTCGTATTGATTGCCCGCAGGTTTACAGGTGCCGAACTGAAAAGGACGCCATTCGGCTCACTGATATACCGTCATCATTGTTTTGGTTATACGTACAAGAACTCTGACTTGATAATTCCAATTAATTTACCCATAATCTACTACTGCCTATTCCATGTTGTAACTAATCAATCTCTGGTTTTGCATTAGTTCAACGATAAAGCCTATCCATAAATAAAACAAAAGGAAATTACTCACGCACATTAAGTATTGTATATACCTATATGTAGGTATAAAATATGTTACGAGTTATACATTATCTACACCTTAGATGTTGTATATATGTAAAGACGGTGTAGGAATATCAGCGGAGATTCGCACGATCTGTCCATTAACCTGACGAAATATGTGTCATATAAACGAACATTCAACGTTCATTTCCTCGCCGATGTCATTTATTGTAGATAATTTCATGAAAATGAAAAATTGCCAAAGATAGCCGATAACTATAGTACCTATAATAGTGTAATGGAAAGATTATTTCGTTTAGAAATTATCAATAAACAAGAATTAAGTGATATCGATCGATTTCCCCTAATATTACCTACACCAAAATAAACCAACCATTACAAGGGAAATCAAATTATTGTTGAATAATTAATAAAACTTAAATACACTGAATATTCAATTACAATACTTAATTTTAATAATTATTCACTTACCTCTTCATATATTGCAATTAATAACGATACAAAATTTCATGGCAAATAAAACTAATTAAAAGGCAAGATAAGTACAGCTTGTTAAGTTGTGTAATTCAAATCGTTTGAGAAGATTAAGAGGCTCATTCTTCATCAATTTATTGGTTTACTCTATATTTTTTTTGTTCGTTTTCTTATTTAATTATTCTGCACTCTTGTTCGTAACAGATTCTTCTTTTTTATTTACGATAAGTTTCCGATATTTTCTTTATACTTTAAATTTATTCTATCAATACACATTTTTTATCACAATACTGTTTGTTGCGATTAAAATTTGATTAAGCAGTCTTCAACATAGCGTCTCAGCCATACAAAAAGAGTGGTAAAAGCAATCAAAAAGAATTATTGAAAATGAATGAAAATTAAAGTGTTAACGTTTCTTGTTTAGATTAAAGCTTTATAATAAGTACCTAAGCCACTCAAAGTTGAAACTCCCGATTTTGATTATTTTAAGGTATAACGGTAGTTCATTCGTGCCCATACTCAAGTTTAAGGGTGAAATTAGGAGTTGAACTTAACCCCGCAAGATCAGTTTCTTCAACATAATAGACATTGGCTAAGGCACAAAGTACAAGTTGTATTTTTATCCCTTATTGGGGGTAGAAGTTATAGATTATTATTTACGTTTTTCTGCGATATTCTACCCTATGGTAAGATATTATAACAACGTGAAAATTCTTATGGTGATAGAAAAATGCAAAATAAAAGTCATTCCGTATTTAACATAGTTACCCTGTAAGCAGATCTTACGGGTTGTGCCTTTAGGAATAAATTTTGGTTAAGTATATTATTTTTGGGAATTCAATTTATGTGGGTCTTGAATCTATTCAAAAGATTTTCGAAATAATGTATGAGTGATTTTTTAAACGAATTATACTATTTTTAGAGATATTTGGATTGGCTTGACATGACCTTCTTCACGCTTGATTGATTTTACAACTGAATCCTAAATAGAGTACATATTTAGTACACGTCCATAAAGACAAGTTTGTTCAGGACGGTATTCAAGAAATTGAAAATATGAATGAAATGTCTATATTTACAGTTACCAATCTTTAGATATTCTAGTACGGTCCATTTTCTACGTACAATTACCTGCTTATTATAAATATCAATATCTGTCCCTTTGCACACAAAGGTAAAGAGTATTTGTTTGAGGCAAGATAAAATCTGAAAATAGTGTAACAATTGTTGGAAATATACGTAAATACATTTTAACTTTTGCTAATCTAGGATAGATGTAGAGAGGAAGTGTAGGAAGGACTTTGTTGTACTTCAAAGCTTGAATTTTGATTGTAGTCACGATGAATGTAGTAGCATAACAAAAGAGCATCTTTAATGATGTTTTTTCTGCGTTTGTTCAGACTGTACGATTTGAGCTCATTATAAGACATGCTTGAATATTCCCCTTTTTCAACGTTATATCATCTCACTTCCCTTATAGTGTTATAATAAGTTATATTAAATATAACACTCTTGTTTTAAAATGATGCATAAATATTATAATTTTAATAAAACTGTTGATTTTTTCCAAATCTGTTGTGCTCAGGATTATAGAAAATCATCTTTAATTAACGTACGTGTTACAAACACTGTTCATATGCCTTGTTATATTACATCACGTTTCTCCATTATCATCTCAGAAGGTGATTTATATGTATTTTAACATTCACATCTATGGATCTGAAAGTATGACATTCTATAAGTTTTATAGACTTTAGCATTCGATTGTAATCCTGAATGGAAAATCACAAATTTCAAGCCGCCGACCAAATATACGTGTAATAATGTCTGTAAATACACTAACTATGAGTACATGTGTGTAATTGTACAAGAATATTTCAGTATTATAATTTTCATCCTAAGATTTATTATCGAAAAATTGTACATGTAATTCTTGATTTCAAACAATTTAAAAACAATTATTCTGTTTCTGAAGAATAAGCTTGATTATCTTTAAAAAGGCTGGCTTTCGACAGCTTACTCAGAGACTGCTGCAGTTTTCACAGCATTTATTCCGACACGAAATTGCTTATCGTGCTTTTATCAAGTAGCCGCTTCGAGTCTAGTGAAATTCTCACACTTTTCGATTGCTGTGATTGTTTTTCTCTTATAACTCCCTTGTTATCTTTGGGTATAGACTGTAATTGGTAACATTTTTTGCATCCTGTTAACATTTGATTCGAAAAAGAACTTTTGCAATAGAAAAGCGATCCTCAAGTTATTTTCCTCAGAATTTATGTTAAGATTAAAATTGTATTAGATTGGTTGCGATTAAAATTTGACAAAGCCTATACTGGTTAAGTTTTGAACACAACTGAAACTTTATGTTGGATTGTCTCGATTCGGACGAATTGTAAGGGGACGTCTGTTAGTCTCGACCACGTCCACAATAGAGTTACACAGTCATCTGGGAATAGACAGCAAATAATCAGATTTTGTGTTGTATTCGGACATGTCCTCTATATAAAGTCGATTATATTATAATTCTAATGATAGACCAGTTTAGTAGTTGTTGAATATTAGACGTATTTTAGGCTGTTTAATTATTTTATACAAAAAAAAAGAGTTAAGGCTGATTTTTATCCGAATTTCCATAAGACAGTAAAACACATTTTTCTCGTAAACGATAACAGATAGAGATCAGCAAATAGTTGCAATCGATTCCAAAGGCAGTCATATACATAAATGCGGGCTTGGATTTTTGAAATTTTGACAGGATTTTCACAGGATAAGTAAAAAGTAACTTTTTGTGCTGAATCAAGTAGTTTAGCGAAACACAAAATTCTCTGTGTAGAAGTTAATTAATTTAATAGCCACGTATATAAAAAGATCGAGCAAAGTTCACTCTACAAAAATGTGAGCTTCGATTTTCAATTTTCTTTACCCATTTTTCATAATCTGCATCCAAAGTAATCTATTTTTTCCGAAATTGAATTGAAATAACACAAACAGACATTAATTCGCAAATAAAGGTGGGAGAAGTGGTGAAATACTGGGTCGTCTTTTGGTGGAGGCGCCGCGACTATGTCAATCAGCCTTAAGTTGTATGACAATAAGATATTTATGTATGTACCCATGTGGAATCGCAATATTTAATTAAAACAGTAGTACGCCTGAATTTATGACAATATTTACCTGATAATAATAGAAAGAGATACAGAGCCGGTTCTTTACTCTATCAATATTTTCTTGTTTTAGAAGGCTCTTTCAACATCTTTCGTTACACTCTAATTACTACCGAATAGTATTGATGGTAAATTTGTTCCAAATTCAAACTTTGTTGAAACTTTGGTGCTATTGCTGTAAATTCGTCTTTTTTTTGTGTACATTTTAGTCAATATTTGAAATGATTACAAAGATTTGAAATTTTCAATAGACCGGAAGAAACGGGAAAATCTCGATAACACCCAACCACACCTTTTTCTCATCTGTTTATTTTGATCCAATTATGATAAATGAGTAGAAAATAAATTAAATATTTATACAGGGTCTTTTTTATAGATGGTCAATTTGAGCTAAACTTCTAGTAGTCGGTCAAAAACGCTCATTTCTGACAATGTTGCAATTTTCAAAAACGAGCAAAGCACGCAAGACCACTAAGAATGACTCGTAAACTCTCCCAATATAGTTTTTTTTTCGTTTTTCTCCATTTTATTCTGGAACGGAGAAAAACGAATAAAATTACTGTTGGGAAGGTTTACGAGTAATCTTAGTCGTTTTGTGTGCTTTCCTCGTTTTTGAAAATTGCGAGATTATCAAACTTTAAAATGAGCTACAAGGTTCAAATTTTGCTAAAATAATCTCCAGCACCTCCTAGAAAACCTTGAAACATTTCTTGAATCGCCCGCTAACGACTAAGAGTTTCCTAGAATTAACTCATTTAAAAAACAAGACCCTGTATATTAATATTTATTCACTATTCAAAGTATACAATTTTATTTTCAGTTAAAGGGTCCGAATAAAGAGACGCTTATTTATGCTTCCACTGTGCTTAATTGTAAAATCATAATTTTAAACGGTACATACTGTAACATCTACAAGAAGTACATACTTTCTGGCCATGTTTATTAGATTGTACTCTTCTTATCTACATCAAAAATTCATGATCTCTTGAAGAATAACAAGGAAAATGCAGAGGAAAAAAATAACTATTTCTACCGGTAATAATAGGATCATTTACGAGCATCTGAAGCGAAGATTACATTGCTTAGATTACCATATATTACAGTATAACAAGTTATGTAAGTTGGTATTATTTTCACCTATTTTCAAGTCAACAAACAAGTTGTTGGAAGTTTCAGAGCCAGAGCACATACTTGTATTGCTGTTTCCTCCACATTTCATTTATTGAACGTATTTTGTTACACTTGATAGAATACCACAAATACAAAATGTTGATCTGTGGAAATGAATCGTTGGAAATGTGATCCTAACTTGGATAAAGATTCAACATTGAGTTTCAAATAACCTAATCGCTTTTAACAGCAGGGCTTCCTTATCCATTGAGCTAAATCAACTGTAGCCCAGAGGCGTCACTGATTTTGAAGCGCTTAAGAATTTCAAAAATGAGAAACAACTTGTTCAATTTCATATAAAATAATAGAGAGTTTTCGCCCGTCACCGATACGTTATAAATGCTCCGTTATACTTATAAGATCTAGATTTAATACCGTATACGGCGATGTTTTACGCTATTTCTGAAAATAACGGAACTAATGAAAAACTTTTAGTATAAACTACGTGATTAGCTCATCATACTGTTAATAGCGGTGATCTCAGTGTAAAATAATCGGCTGTCACTTGGCTTGAATCTTTAACGTAAAGCGGAAACGCATTTCCGTGATAATCTGGACCGTAATGTACAAGGCTATAACGTAGCGTATCGGTGGAGGGCCAAAACTTTCTAATATGAAATTTCAACAAATTTTTGGTATAGTACTGTACCTAAATTATAGGGGTACAAAATGTTTTTTTTTTTAAAAAGCTAGTGTCTTATCAGTTCTGCAGGACTTACGAGTCTCGAAAAAACATTTTTTTCTCTACAATTGCACAGAATCTGTCACTTTTCTCTCACGTTTCGCAACTGTAAAGCGTTCGATTGCCATAAAGTGTGATCGTTCGAAGGAGAATTTACTAATAATTTATTATTTTTGCCTGTAACAGCGTAACCTCATTTAAAAATCGTCTCTACAGACATTTTATTTCTCAAATATTTAAAAACTTAAATTTCTAAACGATTCTTAGTTAGTGTGAACACTAGAGATAAGTTTATAGGAAAGTTTTTAAAATTTTCAGTAAGTTTCAGTGGGACATATTATATAGGAGCACAATACGACGAAAATGATAAGCATGCAAGTGTAAATGCGGTAGAAAAGCTTCTGTTTACTTACTCTTTAAACGAATGTGAAATTTCTGAGCTAAAATAAAAATTTCCACCTCAATAATTTATAGAAGAAATATGAAATTTTAGAACATGAAATATATCCAACAGGCAATTATAATTAGGAATTTTATTTTACACCGAATCACGCCCCATTGATTTCCACCGTGTGATAAATTAATTTCGATAGATAATAAAGTGGATGAATTTAATAAGGTTAGATTGAAATTTTGAAGAAAAATCCACGTCTATCGATTATTTATTTCCGTAGTATTGTTATTCGATGGATTTTCGGACCGGAGGGAGGCACAAGTTGGCACAGAATCACAATTAGATCACTTACATTTGTTTGCTGTGTTGGGTAGAACGAATCGTTGATTTCAATTCGTAATTTTTTTTATTTTACGCATATTAAAAACAATAAGTAATAATGAAATTTTTTGTATGGTTTATATGTACATACAGTGCTCAATCGACATACATATATGAATATTCATCTCGTTATTTACCTTTTCGCGCTTACAGCATCAAACTCTTTATTTATTTACATAAACAACAAAGCAATAATAATTAAAATCAAATTATCATAAAATAAATTAACAGTAGAGTTTACCTGGTTTGTGATATTTGTTTTTTTTTTGTACAGTGTAGAAAAAAAAGCTTGTAAAAATGCGTTGGATGTTGTAATAAAGTGTCACCAGTTCAAGCTATAAATAAACACAATTAAAACAAAATTATAACTAACAAACTCGCCCCTCGATCCTATTTCTTACATCTTTACGCCTCTAATTAACCTTCTTCTCTACCTAACACATTTATATTTAATTAGTATTGTTGTAACTGTTGTTTATGTCACGCTATACCCCCCTTAAAGTCAACATTTACACCACCCGTTCATAGTGTCGTTTATCCTATATACCCACTTCCACAACGATTCACTTTCAAAACAATTTACTATTAATTAGGTTATTAATTTAAACCATATATTATCAACGACTTAATTATACTAACGATATCAAATATAGTGTAAGTGAACTCTTTGGTTCAAATTTCCGTTTTGGAAGATGTACGATTTACGTTCGTTGATGGAGTAATTTCGATTATAACTTTTAATTTAATATAGATAATGTTACTGATTCGTTTTTGATCTAACAGCTTTTGCGTGCAAAGCATCAAGGGAATATAAGAATAGTTCCTGGAACAATAGTAGTGTTGATTTCTTTCAGATCAATCCTACATCGATTTGGATTAGATGAGAAATGAGAAGTGGAAATATTAAGAAATAGATACGGTATTTCGTTACGTTCTATAATTGGATCGAAGATCCTATAACAAGTTCTGATGCGTCAGTTGATTTAATTTATTTTTAGAAATCTTACGATGTGTATTTAAGAATTTATGAAAATTAATAAAATTTCTGCATCGTCTAGCCGGGCGCATCCACCATTTCTTCGTTAGGTTTCTATCCAATTATATTCTAGTTGTTATTCTCTTGCATAAACATCAAATCTTGTCGGTTGTGCAGGGTATGATCTCGATTTTTACGACTCATTTTATGAGTTTATTCTAATAACATCTGCACTACTTATGGAAATATGTGCACTTTTTGTAATAATCGTTTTATTATATTTAGCATGTCTTGAAGAAAATTCGCCAGTTCTCTTGTGTATTGTAAATATATTCAAACAATTACCACTTAATTGTGTTTATTTGCAAATATTTAAATTGCCAATTGAGAGATTTGTGTGAACAGAAAGTTGCAAAAGTTGAAAGATGTAGCTTTATACTTGATCAACATTGCATAAATAAAAGTTTACATTTTATATCAACTGAGTAGAACTAAAAACTGTTTGATGATGTCTCTAAATTAAATATTGAAATTAAAGTTTCATTCTATATTGGAATACCAACAGTAATTCCTGTCCAAAGGATCAACTAAATTTGTTTGATTTGTTTTGTTTTATTTCAACTTAAACTGAATTGCGAACATTCAACGGTGACATTTATAGATGTGGGAAAGTTTCTCTACTTTGTTCCGTTTGCGAAAGTTTAAACAGACACCGATCTACGGTAAGGAAATGGAGATTTTTGCAAACATTGCACAACTGGGAGCGATTCCGACCACGTGAATGCTTTAACAAAAACTTTATAATCGCCATGTAGATGTTGAGAAAAACAACAACAACAAGAACACTGTCATAGTTTTCTCCCCAACGTGCATTTTATCTCCTAGGATAAGAACGAAAATATTTTCAATTCATTTATATTTGCTTCTGAGGGATTTTTCTACAACGGCTTAAAGGAGGCTGACGTAGTCGCTAGTCGCTGGCTTTATTATCAGACTACATTATTGAGTAAAGTTAGAAATTTGAGAAGCAATATTATTCCAACAACAACAATAACAACAACAACAACAACAGCAAACTTGCGGTGATGATGTTAAATTATAAGTTTCTACATTTGATAAGTTTAGATAAGTTTGTAAGTAACAAAAAGGAGCAAAAATTTGATCATATGACTATTGTTTAGCTGCAATTTCAGTAGCTCAATCAATAGATTTTAAACTTTAGTTAACAACAATAGTGTTCAGTAAACTATTAACAGAGTTTATATATAATTTGTCACATCCATTTAGTTGGAATAATCCATCTAATTCCGGATGTGCCGTCTTACTAATTATCTTGAGTTCATTGTGTAAAATCGAGTTGTTCGAAACTATAATTTTAGTTATAAATAAAACAATAATTTAATAATTAAGGAAATTTAATTTTTGTTCTTGTAACTAGCAAAAATATAAATTCATACATACACGTTTGCATAACAAAAGACATTGTAAATTCGTTGCATTTGCACATTTCTAGAAAATTCAAAACCTTGAGTATTGTTATTTAGTAATTTTATTACTCTTACAATAGCATAATACAGAATCACAATAATAAAGCTTATAAGTCCAGGACACACGTTTGGTTAACCGATTATCCTTTTCAAGCGGAAACTAGTGACTAAACAAAATCAGGTACAATTGTAGTAATTTCAAGACAATAGAAAATGCCTGCTTTATATGTAGAGAATACAGTCAATTTACAGTACAAAATGGCGATAAAACAAGAAAAATACTGGCAGGATTATGTGTGGAACGTTTCCATACTGAGGAAACATGAAAAATGTATGAAATATAGAAGAAGAAGAAGTCGACCAACGGATACTAATAAAGAGTTGTAAGACAACAATCTTAAAAACAATTCTGATAGATATTTATCGGCAATTTTCTGCCAACATTCCTGAATGACACTAACTAAAATAAATTTGAAAAGTTTGATCATACGTTCATTCAACTTAAACAATTTATATGGCGGTAATAGCGTCTGCTCGGTAGAAATTAGATTTCCATCGTATCCTTTAGCGCTATATAGAATGAAAAAGAAAACAGTTTGTTTTGCTGACAAAAATCCGGAAGTTTTTCCGGTTTAACATTAGAGAGAATAAAGCTAGAATATTTGTCACGAGAAATAGAAATCGACTAAATTAAGTTGATTTAAATTCAATTACAAACACTTAAGACTTAAATAACCAGATCTCACCATAAGATTTAGAATATTAAACCTGAAAATTCAGTATTAATTTCCGTAGGTGAGTCTTTTTCTTTTTTTTTTAATCTCTCATCTTCATTCTTTCGATAACTCAGCTTTACCGATTATTATTAAAAAAGTATGGAAGCGCTTACGTTTCAAAGTTTTTAAGCTTCAAATTTAATTAATCATAAACCCATCCATTAATATACACCAAAAGATACACACAAAGACGTTTTTCTGCTAAAATACGCACACATATACAAAAAGAATTGCAAGTATCCGATTAAAATAACAAATTCGATTGATTGCATGAACGACTTTGTCTTGACGATAAAAGCGGTTGTGGCAGTTCAACAAAAGTTTAATAATTAAATCCTTAATGAGTGTGTTTGAGGGTTTTACCGCACAGTACTGACTAGTATAGGGATAGTAAAATTGCTTACAACATTAATTTATGTTGTTGAAACAAATGGGTAATGCTACTTTGATAATATATTTTAGAAACTTTTTAAATATCTGGAAAAACTTTCCGCACTTTTAATGTACATTATTTTTTGTTATATTTATTTTCTTTTTAGTTATCTTGTAGTTGTATATATCAGTCTGGAATTGAACACTTTTTTAAATTGTCCAGAGATTATTGATCGAATAACATGAAGTTATAGACGGAAATTTTATTTAGTTCTTTTGCACTTGAATTTCGTTCTAGTAGAAATCCAAGAAGATGATCCCTAGGGATGTGTTTCCACCAAATAGTAAAGAATCTAGAACAGAATCATTCTTGGTATAATTCGTATTAAAAAGAACTTTTAAATTTTATTCACAATTTGATCCCGATTAAGTATTGCGTTTTAAATTGCATCATTATTTATCTTGATCGATGTGTTTAAATTTAAAGTAAACATCTGGTTCTCTTCACATCCTAACACAATTTTCCAATTCATTTATAGAATCTTACTGTATTATAGTTTGAATACATTTCTAGGAAGTGTTATCTTTTTTGCTCAGACGTTTATCAATCGATCGGTAAAAGTTTCAACAAAAGCCCATACTTTTCCTTTTGTCAAGCATGATAAGAAGTTGATTTTTTTTCTACCTTATACCGCACCCTGTCTACTCCTTGAAAGAAATATAAAGAAAATCCGCATGACTTTATCGTAGAGTCTAAATCAAATTTGGCTCATTTATCACAGACGATGGCAAAATTTGACATGTTCGACTAATGCAATTTTAATGGCAGGAATCATGTGTACAGATTACTACTATACGGTAAATATTTGCGTGTTTCTGAAAGAAAACACCGCTCCTACCGACATTCAAATCCCATACGGCGAAAGCATCTAATGTCACATTCTAGCTGACATTCTTCTAGTTCGGTTACAAACACCACCATTGGGAAGGCTTACTGTAATTGGACCTATACACAAGATACAATTTGAGTGGTATGCGACACAAAACAGGATATCCAAACCAAAATCTTACAGGCAAAATTTAATATTAATTTACTTTTAATGCAGAGCATTTAATCAAAGCGGGATCTCGATTTTTTTCGTACAAATTCAACGTTTAAAAAAAGTTAATCACATTTTCCAATACGCTCAAAAACCAAAGATTATACTTTAAACATAATTCTTCACATGTTTTATGGTCTCAAATATAAGAAAGATTAAGTTTCCTAAATCTAAGATAAATCTTTGAATATTTTACGGTTGAGATTGAAGTATCTCTTCTTAATTTCACCGAAGACGCTTCTATAACAAAAAAAATCTCCAAAGGCAGCAAGTACCTTATATAGCGAATTTTTTTTATGTATCTACATACTGAAATATTAAATGCAAAACATTCTTATGACACTGACAATTAATATATTTTAATAACATTGAATCAACTAATAAATTCATTTCCCCGATGTTATTTTAATATTTATGATTTTTATTGAAAAATACTTTTAATCCACAAACAATAAGAAACACTAAAAAAAAAATAATAATGAAGTTTGTTGTTTGTCTAATACGTCTAATCAAGGCCTGCTTGATTTTTTCAAGCGAAATTCTCTAGCAGGCCTTGCGTCTAATATTAACTGTCAAAATTAGTTGCCCCCCCGCGATATTCAATTTTTTTCCTAATATCAATAGTCAGAGAACATATAGCCACCTGAGATAATCGATTTTACTGCTTATACTCAAAAAAGAGATTTTTGCATTTTTCTTGCGAACCAACGAACCGATTTTGATGATTTTTTTTCTGGGTCATAGAGAATGGTCGGCTCTACTGTTATTTTAATTTTCATCAAAATCTAAGCAAATGTAATATTGAAAATGATTTTTTTTAACATTTCTTCAGCTCTTATTCCAAAAGTGTTGGCCCTACCAGTCTGGTCAACGAACTCATCCAAGCTATCACAAAGACCGATTTTTGTACCAAGTTTCATTAAGATTGGTGTATTTTTACGGCAGTTATCGTGGATATACATATATAAATATATATATATATAAATATATATATATATATAAATATATATATATATATATATATATATATATATATATATAAAAATTTTAACGAACGGTGGATATGGGTTCCTGAGGTTCCAAAACGAACTTCTGTGCAAAAATTTTTCGGAAATTCAAAAGTGAGGATCTCGTCATTAGCTAATTTTTTTTAAAAAAATTCGCTAAAAGTAAATGACAAAATTTCAATCAATTAGATCATGGTTGTTGATCAAAATACACACTATCAATCTCTAAAGTGGCAATATTAAGATTTGATATAAAATCACGCATTCATGCATAAATTTCGACACAACTCAATTTTATTCCATTTCATATTGGTGTGAGGGGGTAAAAAAGAAAATCTATAAAAAAATGTCGAAAGGGAAAACGGAACAAGTTCACATAAATATATCCAAGCTGTTTCGTTGCGATTGATGCATATTTTAACGGGAAAAATATTGAGGGTGACACACATATAAAGACATTACAACTGTTGTTGTTTAATGGGTGGATATACAGGGTGTTCCGTCTAAGTATGACGATATAGTGATTTTCAGAAACGAACTAAACACGCAAAACGACTTAGAATGACTTTAAGATCCTCCCAAAATTGATTTTTTCGTTGTTCTCCATTTTACAGGTGGAAATATTTTGTATTTTCTCTGAAATACAATGGAGAAAAACGAAGAAAATCAATGTTGGGAAGGTCTCTGAGTCATTTTTAGTCGTTCTGCGTGTTTTGTTGGTTTTTGAAAATTCCGACATTGTTCAAAACGATCGTTTTTTGACCAACTTTAAAATGAGCTACGAGGTTCTAATTTTGCTAAAATATTCCCTAGGGACTCTTCTACAAATCGTCAAAATATTTATCGAATCACTCGTCGGTCGACTAATAGGAGCTTCTTAGAGCTCTCCATACTTAGACCAAACACCCTGTATCTGAAAATGGATGCCATTTAGTTGTGTTACAGTATTTGTAAAACTATAAGAGATTGATTTGTTAATTTCCGAATGTCGTCTATAAAGCCTGGAAAGCTGCAGTATTTACGAGCTTTATTCATGAAGTTTAAGTACATTATAAAGATTATACTTATTAATAATTCCCAGAAGCTAATAATGAAGGGTATATTAAAGATTGTTCGATGTTTAATAATTTTATAATAAATTACAAATTCGATACGGTTGAGGAAAAACGATCGTTACCAGAACGGTAAACTGAAGCAAGTTGCCTATTGGATACTTGTAGTCTCCAAAGAGCCAGTGGTGCAACATCCCCAGAGGATGATCGTAATTAAGGAAGTCAGAAGAACATCGTTCACCAAGACTGATTTAGTTTTATTTTGTTAGTGTTTAATTGTGCCTTTATCTGCAATATAGGACAGATTTGTTTTAATCTAAATGTTTACAATGACTAGTTTTATTGTTCAAATATTTGAATTTTGGAAATTCCTAAGAAAAATCATCCTACTTCTACTTATAGCGTTTACTATTTACTTGATCCCTGAACGAATATAAAGTGTTTGTTAAGAGGAAATTCTTGAAAAGTTTCCTGTCGTATAATTTATGGAAATAAATGAAAAGCTCACGCACACGGACAGTAGAAGATGAAAGAAACGTAAAAAAAATTACATAGCATAAAATATTTCAATTTTATGGCATGTGTTTACATTTAACCATAGGAATTTTATGGAAAAAAAATACTCCTCAACATTCCTCCAACATAAATGAGACATAGGAAAAATTAGAAATTTGAAACTCGTTTATTGTACAAAAGTGTAATACAAAAAAGCAGTGAAAACCACAACTGAAATTAAAATTGCCAATGTTTCGTATAAATTCAAAAACAACTGCTATAAAAACGAAATAAACTTTCAACGTTTTAATAATCCACTGTCCTCTTGTATTAGAAATATCTCGTTTTGGCATATTTCACCCCCTTATCATAACGTCACGTACAAAATCACCCTTCGATAATACTCTATCATCCTTATTAGTTTTCTTAATTTGTGACCCAAGTAAACATGGTTCATTTTGTTAAAGGAACCGTAGTGTATAGAAGATGTCAGGACATAGTGTAATTATGTCATGTAACATTGAGAACAATCTCTTACCATGTTTACATTAAGATTTAATGGATGCTAATATGGATAACAGGTATTAACATATAAAGTAGAGAGTTGTCTAAGTTGGAAGTTTCAAGAACGTTGTAAAAGAATGGATAGAAATTTGTCTCAAAACTTTCATCATTACAGCGTAACTAGTAAGTGAAACCTTTTTTAGACAATCACTCTTGGGATATGCATTTGAAGAAATGGTGAGCCACAAAAATTCATCAGGAAAATGATTGAATTTAAAGAGATTTAAGTTCAAGCGGGCTTTAAAGGTTTCGTTGTAAACGTACCACAATTTTCGATGCGTTACTTGAATATCCAGATTATAAGTTCTTATGACAAGTCATTTTATTTGACTATTAAAAAAAATTCCAAGGATTTATAGGAGGATTTCTGGAGAACATTTTCGCAAGATTAGAGCCTTGTAGCTGATTAAATTGATCAAAAAAACGCTCGTTGCTGGCCAAGTCGCAATTTTCAAAAATGAACCAAAGACACAAAACGACTAAGAACGACTCAAAGACCCTCCCAGCATTAATTTTTGTGTTTTTCTCCATTGCATTCCAGGTAAAATGCGAAACATCCACCAGTTCTAGAATAAAATGGAGAAAAATCAAAAAATCAATCAGTCGTTTAGCGTATGCAGTTGGTTTTTGAAAATTGCGACATTGTTAGAAAGGAGCCTTTTGACCAATGAGCTACAAGGTTCCAATTTTGTCAAAATGATTTTCAGGGTCCCTTCTAAAAATTGTTGAAATTACTTTTTCTTGAGTCGAAAAATAAAATGACTTGTAGCCTTACGTGGACTACCCGGCACATACAGTAAATTTCATTTCAATAGAGACATGGGAGAAACATTGGTCCCGCCCATGTCCCATCTTTGTCAAAATCACATGTTTCGTGAATAACAGATAGAAATACCAAATCCACAAACCAGATCTGGTTATTGTTATCTTTTAAAATAGAAAGTTTTCAAGGTTCTTTCGTACAAAAGAAATTGCTGTGTTTGGTCAAAGGACTAAGGGTTGGGGATAATTTCCGCCATAATTTTTAATTTCTAGACCACCTACGCGCTCTCTGTCTCTTTCTAACTAATATGTAAGTAGTTTAAATAGGCGTGGCCAAAGTTTCTCCCATGTTCCTATCTCTAGATCCCAATCTGTATAAATTTAAACGTCAAATTGATAACCATCATCAATTCAATTGTATTTAATTGTACAGAGGCGATTAAAAAAAGGAGACCCAGCCTTAAGCGAGAATTCCACATATTTTCGTTATTGTGAGTCAAGTTGTTTCTCTCGTGAGGGTAAGAAGGTGGGTAGGTAGCTAGTAAGTTTCAACCATAGCATATTTGTAGAAAGTAACTTTCTATTCAGGCAAATACCCAAAATGGTATCAGTAACTCCACCCCCTTCCTCTGATTGAATATCTTTCAACCCAAATTCTGACCTGTTAAGATTTAGTTACATTGTAATGACCGCTCTCAAAAGTCTGCTTTACACAGTCGTACAAGAGGTGGTCTCTTTTTTTAACCGTCACTGTACAATAAAATTCTCACAAGTTATTTTGACTTGAAGTTTAATCGAACACTCGTTACAATCAATTATTATCAAGTTTAACAATTATATGTATTGAAATTATAATTCTTTGTAGTATTATCAATTCTCTAACGATGAAAGCAATTGTTCGTTTTGCTATTAGAACGATAAACAAATAGATAGGAGAACAAACAGTATATTTATACCACACCAATCCTGATTCCTTACAGAATTAGGTCAAATATATGTGACAAAGATCAAGTAACACCCATAAAATTCTTGTTGTTCAACCGACTATCTACAGTATTTCAGCTAATACTCTCTCTACTGGAATCAAGTCGGCTAAATAAGACTGAACCGAAAGCTTTGAATGAATAATATCTAGAGATTCGACCTTTATGGCTCATTCGTAACTGAAAAATTTGTGCTACCATCTATTTGTTGAGAGCATAATTCTATATCCAAGTTTTTCTAAGAAAAATTCTATCTTAGACTTTCGGAATAATAGCCTCCAAATTGTACAATTTTTTTTTTAGATTTTCTTATATATATTTATTGGGCTGTATTATGATACAATTGTATTAATTAACGCTTAGGATTCGATTTTTTTAAGCAATAAATGTACTTCGTACATAATTCTTGCCTGAAACTGTATTCTATGTAATTCGATGGTATTGCCATCTCGTGGTTGGAATACTCTCAGCGCTTTTCTGAATACTTTTCGATTACACAAAAAAGCATGGACTCGACATGTCTATATATTATTCAGTCAACACCGAATGTAGAGAATGAGATTTTGTTAATTTACTGAAAGTGTATTCAAATTTTATTGTTATTGTTATTCTTTTCTTATATTCTGCTTGTAACAGGAAGAACTATCCAGGTGTAGATAAATCGTTCCAAACAATTGATCAACTTCACAAACGGTTCCCTTGCAAGCACATAAATAAAGGAACAAAAACATGTCTTAAACAAGACATTGGTTTTTGTACAATTGAATAAATTGGTGAATATATTGTTAGTTTAATTGATTTCGATGAGCATTGTTTGAATTAACTACTAGTAGTATTGTTTATATTGGAAGGGTATTCAATGACAATTGTCTTCTCAGTTCTTAGATAATGGATAATAAGCAAGGGTTGGTTGGTGGTAAACAATTCTAGATAACTTATCAAACGTATGAATATAGAAGAATATTTTTCAATGCGACCAACAATACTAAATGTAATCTATCAATATTTTTTTAGGCCATAAAGTAACAATCATTTGTACAAAACGTAACAAGGAAAAACTGCAATCTTTTTGTTAGAGAAAATAAATAGATGAGAACCAACAAAAATAGTTGGTAACATCTATAAAAAGCGGACAAGATATGAAATCTATTAAAATAAAAACTTATACTTTTATAACTAGTTTTTGAAGCGAATTAAAAGTTAGCCTTCCTGTGGATCGTGTCACCTTAACCGAAAATGCTGTCGACGATATTTCAAACTTTGTTATAGAACCTTCTACGGGCGAACACACACACACACACACGCACACACATACACATAGAAAATTCGTTCTAATAAAACTTCTTATCTATCTTTTAGGATTTATGGTTTTGTTGAAGCTTCCCAGTTGACAGGCCAGTCAATTTTCATCGACTCTACTACACATTGAACGACATCTTTGAAACAATCAAATCAAGAGAATCAATAGGAGAGGTCAATGTGGATGAAAATATCAATATTTAATATCTATGTCGAGCAAATTCTTTTTTTATTTATATTTAGAGAAATTTAATAAAGTAATTAGGAAACATTGGAGAACCAGTATAATTATTATCTCAAATTAATGACAGTTACCTTAATTAAAGGAAAGGCGTGTGCTATTTTATAAAGCTTAAATATATTTCTTTTTGTACTATTTTTCTTTAGGGAAGTTAACTACAAATTGTAGTAATTATTCCATACAGAAAGTCTATTAAAGAAAATTTAAATTGTAAAAGTTTTAATTAAAAATCAAATTCTTCAAGAGAACGACTTTCATGTACATACATCAAAAAGAAGCGTCATTTTAATGAAACAATATAAAAAAATCGTTATAATTACAACAATAAAACAAAAGTGAACGACACTCAATCTTAATTTGTATCTCGATCGAACTTTATCATCAAAAACCGAAATTCTAAGCATCTCTCTGATTTTAAATTGACTGTTAGGACTTTGAAAATTCCAACAAATTTAAAAAGTCTTGTGTATAAGATGGACGAAGATTCCTCACATATCTTCATGTGTATACAGTTCACATTCTGTGTGTACAAATTCTTGTAACAAAATCCTTTATAATAAACGAAAAATATCTTTTGAAGTATTTACTTCAGTGGCTGTTCTTTAGTTCTTCCGGTTATTCATACAAAAGAATTTTCTTTCACTTCTAGCTTTTAGTTGGGCGCTTTTATATTTTTGTCTTTGTTTCAAGCATTAGTTTTATAAATATCATCCGTTGTACTAGACAATGTTTAAAGTTAAAACTAATGGTGAAAAAGAAAAGAAAAACAGTAAGATTCAATGTTGAATAGTTATGATAAATTTGTTTTCTTCCCTTGAGGACATTATTGTATCCAGTAATAATTATTTAAGGGGCCTATTGACTTATTACTGTCAATTTTCAAACATCGATATTTCGCTAATTTTTCAAGATATTGTAAAAGATAAAAATGCGTCAGATAAAGCATTTTAAGGTGCATTCCCTGAAGCTTTTAATTAAAAAAAAAATGTGAAAAAATTCGCAATGGCAGAGAAATCTGTTGGGTCCTGTTTTGTTTTTACATTTTCCTTCATAACTCGCTAAAATATAGCCAATATTACTGATTTTAATTAATTATCAAGTGAATTTAGATAGAAAATTAAAAGAGCTTTCCAGGTCTTCAAGAATTTTCCCGATACGTTTGTTAGTTTTTTTACAACTGCAGCAAATTTAAAAAAATTGTTGGAAATCTTATCTACTTTCACGACCATATTATTATAGTGGAAAATATTTGAAAATCTGTCTATATAGTTTCAATTTTTAGTAAAGCATGTCTGTGTTGTGATCATTATTGTTGTTGTAATTTAGTTAGCAGTATACCGATAGATCTGGTATAAATCGGATATATCTGATATATCTACTGCCACAGACATACTCGACTAAAAAATGAAAATATAGACAGATTTTCAAAAAATTTTCATTATGATGATATGATCGTGAAAATAGATAAAATTTCCTACATTTTCATACCAATCAAAAGTTAAATTAATTAATTAATTTTAATAGGTGAAATAAAGGGTTCAAGACGTCCCTCTAAGTTACTTAATTTTCAAAAAAATTTCTTAAGCGGACTTCTTGTCCTCCCCCTCTTTCATTATCTTACTAAAACCAAGAGTATAATTTTCTTTCTTTGAAATTATGCACAGCATCACTGTTCAATTTTTTTTTTCTCCAGTTGTGGAAAAACTAACAAAGGTATCGGGAAAATTCTTGAAGATCGGGAAATCTCTTTGAATCTGCTATCTAAATCATTTTATAGGTATTTAAAATCAATAATATTGGCTGTTTCTTAGCCGGTTATGTAGGAATATGTGCGAAAAAACAGGGTCCAACATTTTTCTCTGCCATTCAGAATTTTATGACATTTTTTTTTAACGGAAAGATTCAGGACATGTAGCTTGAAACTCTCTATCCAACGCACTTTCATTATCCACAATATCTTAAAAAATAAGCAAAATATCGATGTTTGAAAATTGGCAATTTTTGCACGTCGAATGAAGTAATAAGTCAATAGGGCCCTTAAGGACAATTATCCAATATTTAAGATAGAAACTGGACTTTGGCCGCCCAGCCTTGTACAAACTAAAGTATTATTGTTTAACTGTTGATTTAGTAATATTGCCTAAGAAATTTTGTTTATTCATGGATGGGGCTTTGTGTTTTTGCAATTTCACCCAAGATACCACAACTTGTTTCCGTTTACATTCCCTTAATGTTCCAAGACTCATGTAAAATATTAGAATAACATTTGAATAATAAATATTTAACACTAAATATCCGCCTATATACAAGATGCTTTCCTTACATTAGTGGGTAAAGCGAATTGTAGGGCTCTCCCTGCGATCATTTCTACACAAATACATTCATGATCAAACTAATGAATACCAGAGAAACGTAATTGGATTGCGAAAATTCCTTGTCAACTAAAATAGAATCATTTGGGTGAAAGTTTGAAAACAGATGCAATTATAATTCCGATAAAAAGCTGAGTAAACGTGCATAATCAGCAAAGGGGAGCAAAAATTTTAGTTTATAATGCACCATTTTTTCGATTTGTTCGTAGATATAGAGCAGTAATGAGAAGAAATAAAATCGTCCAGTCAAATAGAAGAGTTGAAGCTCCTCGGAAGTGTCCCATAAAAGACAGTGCAGTATCTTTGATAGAATAAATGAATATAGAAGCTAACAAGATTGCTTAAATTTCATTATCGACTGGTGAAATTCGACAATTTAACATGATGTAGAGCAGTAAAATTTTTAAATTTATTAGCCAAAAATTGGTATTTAGACCTAAAGTTGTACACACGGAACACAATTTTAATATAAATTTTGTTTTAATGATGTGACGAACTGGAAAAATAGATGAATAGAACGCAAACAGAAACCGTTTAAGAAATGAAAATAAAAGTGATCGTTACTTGCGTGTTCAACAAACATTTGTAACAACAATCAAAAAAAAAAATAGGAGGATACAATTAACATTATAGCTTTACCGGATATCCGATCACTGTAATCTACAATTCATTTGTAATTTGTAGTTCGAGTTATAAATCGTTATAGTTCACTAGTAAATGAGCAATTTGTACATTTACAAACTGAAATGTACTACAATATAGTCCAGCTTAAAACTATTTAATCTATTTCAACTAATATTTATCCATTCATTTAGCATAATTGTTGATAATTTTCAAATTGATTTCGATATACAGTTGGATTATCTTTTAGGTAGTTGTTGTTAATGAAAGATGAAAAATCAACAATGACAATTGAGAAATTAACGTTCAAATAATCGTAGAAAATCATTAATAATCAACAGAAAATTCAGTATGATCGTTATTGTTTCTGACATTCCAATGGCGTTGATTATTTCAACACCACGTAAAGATTAATTGTTTCGTGACTGATTCGATGGATCCATATAGTGTCATTCTAATGAAATACCATATTCAATCATAAGTATTGGATTTCTTAATAGTTTTAAATGAATAGCAGTCTACACAATGGAATTCTATGTGTTAAATCAAATACAAATCTATAAATGTTGAGGCGTATGTGTGGAATGAGAACCGCCTACGCAATTACTAGAGAATGTTTATAATTTAAAAAAATTGATTAAAAAACCATAAAGTATAACCGTAAAATTTCAATATTGTTCGACTAAATTATCGATGTTATATTTCGTTCCAATTTTCTATTTGATTTTCAACAATTCACCAACCATCTGCAATACAGACGGGACAACGATGTGTCAATTGGTGGAAATAACAATGTTATTGGAACGACAATTGATACAGTCAAGATGAAAGATACGGAAACGATTTAATAAAAACTATCAAGATCTTCGCAGTTAAATTGGTCCCGACAATAATATTACAACTAAAAATACCATAAGGATATATTTTCCAATAATATCGAATTGGAAATAGATCTTTGCATACAACTTTATGCAGTTCAAGTTTCGTTTACTTTGTTTCTAATCAATATTATGATATTTCATGGAAACGTCTATATATTTATTTTCAATATTTAGCAATAATCAAACGCTCTATGTACACTAAATCAATATTAATTATCCGACAATTCGACAATATTTGACGAAATAAAATAAAATTGTAGCTTTGATCTTTATATTAATTTCGTTTTGGTCTTTATAACGTTTCAAATCTTGCAATTATATCAACTAGAGTTATATTGGAGATTCTTTGAAATTATATGAGAATAATTTCCCCAATGCATACAGAAATATATCAAGATTCTATTAAATTTTATTTTATAACGCAACATATAAAATATCTAAGGATTTTATTCAAACAAATGTTCACCTCTTAGAAAATTCACAAAATTGTTCAACATAAAGTTTACGTCTATTTCCCTATTTGATTAAATAGACTAAAATAAGAGAATTTATTATCCGGAATGTGGCCCATTCAAATTGTTGATACGCGATTCGTATTGTATTGGCGCATCCACCAATTTTTTCACAACGTCACCCATAAACTGTCGTGTAATTTAATTTTTAACAATTCACATTTACAAACAGATTAAGTAATTCATTTCCAACAAAAAAAGAGAAGAGACTGAATTGTTATTATATCCGTTCTTGTTAACTTTTTTTTGGGTCCAGAACTAAACTGAATTACTGTTAAATTGTATCTGCAATAATTCAGTTTTATTAGCAATAAAGTATTCAATTAAACCCCGCCCTATTGCGGAGATCTTTCACAATTAACTAGTAGATTACGTCCACTTTTCAATATTACTCTAGAGTTGTTTTAAATTTGAAAAAAAAAACAAACAATGTAATTGTTGTAGATGCACCAAACATGCTCGTTACAATTGCTTAAAAGAGCTTACATAAAAATTAAATGTTTGTTAGTTTACTAACTAGAATGCGACTAGATTTATATTCGTTCTAGTTTTATAACAATGGTAAAAAATTTTAAATAGTTATGTTGCTATGAAAACTTACCTCATTGTTATTTCAGGCGTTTGATGTCGAGTTAAAGTAAAACAAGATTTCTTAACAGTGCACATTGTTTGGCTTGAAGTAAGATCCTTAATCGCCACTGTTTTCAAGACAAAAATAATAGTAACACCCCGTTTTTACCACATCACACTAATATTAAAAGTTGTATAGTGATTTAAATCACTCATCTATTGTTGCTTAATTGACTTTCAAGTCTTTAGAAATTAGTCATGTTATTGTTTGAGAAGCATGTTAAAGTTACAAAAAAAAATTGTGTTCCTGTATCAAAAATTCAAAATTCAAAAATACAAAGAAAATTAAGCTTCTTCATAATATGATGATTTACATTTTTTTTTTTTGTTTTGTTTTGTCGTTCAAAATTTTATTAAAATACGTATTTGATATTGTGTTGTACGTATAGATTTTACCGGAATCGCGGCTACCAATGCACGTGTAAACGACAACTGCCCCGGATCGACGCCCGACGCCGGAGGGACACTAGAAACTTGTACAATTCGCCACATGTGGCGCTGTACGAATAGCAAAAATCGTTACTGTACGCGCAAGTTCCCTAAGATATTCCGGCTATTCCCTCTTTACTGTACCATACTATAAAATGTGTATGTGTGTGTGTATTTCTAGTAATAGGATAGATACAGTAGATATTGGTGTTGCAAATTTGTTACAATCATGATTTTTTCCAAGGGATTTCTGTATTTGTTTGTTTGTTTGTTAGTTGTTGAAATTTTTTCTTATAATTGGCACTTTGCCAAAAATTCGATTGATATATTTGTATCAACTTTTTTTTTGATGTAACATATATTCGGATTGATTTCACTTATTGTTAGATAAAAATTTAGAAAGATGTTAGATTTTTAGCCCGGCGCCTCCACCATTTTTGCAATGACACTATTACAAATTAAGCTTATGTTAGTAGTTTTACAAGTTGTAAATTATAGGATGATATCATTGCTATGGTAATAATCAACATAATTCTAACTTATGTTACACATCTTAAGTTTCATTACACATTCAATGACCTTATTAATAAATCTGTCGTCGCAAGATTAAAACTAATAATTAAAATGAATATTGACACGGTTACGCGCCAACTAAATGAGTTTCTAGAGAATACTTGGAAAACAGAGTAAATTTATTTTACTGTTTGTTGACATTTCCAAATATATATATATATATATATATATATATATATATATATATATATATATATATATATATATATATATATATATATATATATATATATATATATATATATACTTATTGTATATATTGTATAAACTAGATAATAATATGCCTATTATTCTTTATTTCAGTTATTGTGAAAGTAATTGGCAAGTGGAGGCTGTTTTGAGAATTTCAACATTCCTCAAACAATAAACTAAATAAAAGTCATTGGATTCATCTTTTTTTTTGTTTGTTGTTGTTGTTATTTCGTTTGTTTTTGTGGCGAGATGGAAATTCTCAAAGGATTCAACGCCAAAAACTAGGGAGAAAAAGGAATTACAATAACCGGAAAGGTTGGTCTGTAATGCTAAATAACACATACGTACATACATATATACAACATCTAAATGCTTCTAGAGATAACGTTATTATCACAGTAAAATTTAATTACGTAAAAAGCGAACAAACAAAAGTCTACTACATAGTATAGTAGATCTGGACCCTCTTATACAGAGCATGGTGACTGTGGTTAGTCAAGTTGTTAGAGGAATACCCACACACAAGTGAAAACTGTGTGATAGTTATATGCAAGGGGTTGTTGTGTTTTTATAGTCATCTTATCTATAATTGGATCAAATAGACGGCGGACACAAGCCGCTGTCACTATAACATAGAAGACTATGTGTTGAACAGAGACAATACACAATTCAATGACATTTACAGATCTTCTGATTTCCGCAAAGTTGTAGTCGGAATTTCTTCGTTTTTTTTCCCGTAGTCTCATTGTACCAATCTTTTATCTAAAATTAATTGATAAAATTAACAATAAGTCAAGATAAAGAGAAAGAGAGACATGGAAGAGAGGAAATATAACAAGGAAACATGGAAAAATTGTCCAATTTCCTGTACAGTTGGTATTTTCTTGCTCTCAACATTCATCATTCGATTAATTTAATTATAAAGCTTTCTCAAGCCGAAATCAATGCGCCTACCAGAGCTCTCATTGATAAATGAACCTACTGCCCGGCTATTAGAATTCATTAAGCGTCACGTTTTTAAATACAAATAAGAATTTAGTTCGATTTCAATCATTCAATTTTTTATCAACGTTTATTCTAAATCATACACTTCTTGTTGATTTTTTTTTTTTTGACAGTGAGTTAATCTACCACATTTTGGAGAAATTGTGCCAGTTTTGAGCAAGCAATTTTGGACGGCAATAAAGATTTTTTACAAGCTCTCGAAACCAAACAACTCAGCAGCAGAAGAAGATTAAAATTATTTTGTGTAAATTTAAAAGTAAATAAATTCAAGTTGTGTATGTATAAGAACCTGTAGAAAACAAATTTAATTATTCATTTGCTGTAGATTCAACTCTAAAAAGCGTTTTTGAGCGTGTTTTACAACGCAATTCACAATTTAAAACTTCGATTATTTTTATTGAAGAGGAAAAGATAATTGTGAATCCTTCCTTTTTCCAAACGAGTACCAAATCACTTATTATCATTATTATTATTATTATTATTACGATATAATTGTATCCTAATGTTTAATGAGAAACCTTTATAAAGGCGCGCTATTGTTGTATTTTAATTAGAACTAATTAAAAGTTTCTTTGTTGAAGTGAGAGACTTTTAATCGTTTATAATGGACGCCCTCTATTGATCACCGACTAAATTTCAATTGTGGTGCTCTAATTAATTATTGTTAAATCATATTGTACCAGATTTTGTTATAATTAGCTATCGATTTACCAGTTGTATAAAAATTTCGTAATTAACTTTAATTTTAAACATTCAATATAGGAATCTGCTAAGTATGTTTTAGCGATGGTTGATGTGATGGCGTTAGTAAATAGAAAACGCGATTTATTTGAATTAATTCTTATGGTATATACAAAAATTTTGGTGTATTTCTATGTGTTTTAATAATTCAAACCTTTTTCCTTCGAGATCTGTTCCGTTTGATGGTTTTTAACGCGTGTACTTTAACGATTTACGTACTACATTTCTTATCTATGGATTTGATAATAAAAATTGTAGTTTTTTCATGGGAGAATGCTAATAAAAGGTCATCATCAAACAACAATTACGAAAAAATGTGTATACCGTGACGAGCAAAAACAGTTCAAATAAACAGTTCTTGGCCAAGACCTTTTCAATGCATGTATTATAAAATGATTTCAAAATAACAAAAAACATAGATTGAATAGAAACACTTGTATACCTATACAAACAATAAAATCATAATAAATGATAGAAACATTAACTAAATAGAATTAAAACAAATTTTGTTCAGATAAAGTCATACTTCCTTTATGTGTATGTGAACAAACTTATGATATTTGCATAATAATATTCCGGAGTTGGTTTGTTTAGATGGAAAACACAGAAAGAATAGAGAATATTGAGGGCGTTCCCTATCCGTTCCATTATTATTATCCTTTGTGCTTGTAACTGTACACAATTTATTATTGCACGCTTTGTAAGTGTTATTTAAAAGTTGACTATGTAGTACCTGATAAACTAGGAGTGTTTGGTGCGTCGCCATCAGATGGAATTTAAATTGTCAAGGAGGATTATCGAATTTCTAGCGCAAATTGCACAGTTCCTGAACGTTCCTGGATTAAATCCAACTACAAATTCATAAATATTGCAAATTTCAATAAAATTAACGTATATTGTAGGCGTATCCACCAATTCGACTTATGTAATTGTTGATAATTAATGAAATGTAAATAAATGCGACAACAGTCGTGAATTTTATGTTGACAAACTCGTCAATCAGACGACTATTACTATGCTATTAATTACAATTAATTACGATTTCTATTTGAAATGGACAAAATTCGAATAGATCACCGTTTCTGGGATCAATCTCCAGGACATTCACTTTCATTTATCCAAGATATTTCTAGGACAATTTTATCGTATTGTTTGGAATTTCTAGTATTTTATCATTATTATTATTATTATTATTGGTATTATACGAGACACAATAGAAGAAGTACATCAACAGAAATATCAACAGTTCATGTGCTCCTTGGTTCAGTGCTATAGTTGCTCAATCGTGACCTTTATTGGCGATATCGGGGCAACTCCTTGTATATTATAAACCAGGGCCGGCTCCGCCCTCGCTAACAACAAAGCGAAACCATAGAAAAAAGTTTTTGGATTTATGTGTGAGCAATGACAAGAGAGAAAATGAAAAATGTACAATTCACTACACAATGAAATCGAATAATATTTGAACGATTTGTTTGAAATATTAGAAGGTATTCTTTTAGATTTTTCTTCAACGATTCTGTTGATATGGGCTCTATCTGGGTGACAATTATGGAATAAAGGTCAAATGGTGAGTAGTGAGTTTAACAATAAAGTAAAATGTTATGTATGTTGTGGATTATAAACACAGCAGGTGAAATTTATTCACTAACTATATATTATTTGAAATCGCTATTCAATACTTTATAGTAGTTAAATATATTGATATGTGTCTATATTTAATTGGAAATATCGTAAAATTATTTATAAATATCATTGATTCTTAAGCATAAATGTCTCTATCAAGATCAACGGACCAAATTTTTTGTTGATTAAAAATAATAATTTTCGAAATGAATATATTTCGAAATTAAAATATTTTTCATAAAATTAAAACAAATTTCTTATTATATAGTAATCAATTTTAATGTTATTTGGCACACGAATTTATTACGATTCTTTGATTCCTACTGACTTTTAATTAACGGAAAATTTCACTTCAACGAGATTCTTATTTACAAATCGTTTGAATTTTAGCCTACATTTCCAAAAGTATATGTAATTTTGAGAATATTTAAAAAATCCAAGCATGAATTGTAAATCAATTAAATATAATTAAAATATACTCGATCAATTTGAAACCAGTCGGTTTGACTAATCCTCCAACCTAAAACCTGGAGTCAATCAACTCGACCACGAAATCAGGTACAGTTTGAAAAATTGCAAGTCAGCTAGACCTCGAAAATTTTTCAATATTTTGTTAGTAAAGCTAGAATGTAGAAACACTTAAAGTAATGCTTAAAATCTGCCTGAATTAAGATACCCAACGGGGTGGAAAAAATCTTAAGATTCGTGTTAAATACTTAATCGCATTAAAGTCGTGCTCGAGCTGACCGTAACTGCTAATCCCTATACCTCGACAGTTACTTAAAACTTGTCTTGGTTGAGCTAACATACGTCCAATTTTTCGATAAAATTACAGTAATAAAATTGGTCTTTATCAATTCTTGAGCGAAGCTTAACTCGAACCCGGATTCTAATTTCGTGTCGGTTGCGCTAAGCTCAAGACTTTTCAATGTCTTCGAGATCAATCAGAATTCAAATCTTACTCTTAAATTTAAAAATTTGTTACGTTAAGCTGTTGTTTAACAGTTTAAATTGTTGAAAGTTTGCTAATTAAGCAAATTTCCAATATTGCTAATAATATGTTAAAATTTGCAAATCTACAATCGTAATGACCTATGCCTAAGTTCGTTGCTTAATGGCAGCTATTCGAAGGCTTCTGTTAGAGATAAGAAGACGAAGATAAGCAGACGTTAATGTCACACAAATGCAGCAATTCTAAAGATAATAGTCAAAGAAGCAGTAAATTCGAGACGAAATAGCAAAGTTCTGTTAAACATATCGTTATAAATAGATTAGCCGGGCAAATTTATGAATTTATATTAAATTTATTGGATAAAAACAATTAGAAGATCCATTTTACAGTATTTGTAAACTATTCAATGGGGACAAGTAAGATTTCGAACGATAGTTTCGGGTTTAAAGTGTTAAAAGTGCTGGGATTTATCCAAAACTCCTCGTATTGTGGCGTTTATCAAGAATAAGTGGGCTGTTACACCACTTCTATGCGTAGTTTTTGAGGGATTATAATTAATATCCTGCTGAGTATTTACGAAATTTGATTATAATCCTGTTTGTTTTTCTTCTATAATGAGGTATGTTAATAAATAAATAATTTTTTCTATTAAGCCTTTGTCTCTAACTACATTAGGCGATTTCTATAAAAAATCAATCATACATCAAGCCATTTCAATAAATCAAATTTGATCTAATGATGGTAAGATTTGACAAGAGATTGATAATGGTCAAATCAAAACAAATTGATAGTTGGACTATCACATATGAATAAAGAAAATTCTAGAGAATACGCGTATGTGAGAAGAAATCTCCACAAAGAAATCTCAATAATTACGTACTTGTATGTATTTAACACAAACTATACATTTCTTTATTAATAAATCATGCACCTGTACACGTATAGTTATTTTTTAGGTTTATAATAAATCTCTAAATGATTTATGTTGAAGGAAACAGAGATAAAAATAGCTTTGACTTTTTGTATTGTATTATTTAGTAAAATGTCATTGACATCTAACACCGAAATTTACGAAATTTTTTTTTCGAAAATTTTCCTAACAAAGTTCACCATGTATAAATATGTAAGTCTTGTTCACTGATGGCGGTTATAATAATACCCTGCCACTTATTCTATAGATAAAAAAGAATGTTCCTTGTCATTACTGTCAAATATCAAAGAGAAATAATGCGTATTGAATCAATCACGTTAATTTGTGAATTATCAATGAAAGTCGTATGTTTATTTATTTTTTTCTCTTTGATTCCTTCTATCTTTCCATGTAGGTAAAATGTATTTCATATAAAAAATAGTATTAGATAATTGATTGATAGGATCGAGTGAACAATTTATAAAACATTGACGGCTAATAAATTAAAAATTAGAGAAAGATAAATTTGACGGGTAGGTAGATGAGAGTTGGTGGATTATTTTTGTCAAGAAGTGGAAATTCTAATAGAGAAAGGTGCAATTAAAAGTATTAATAATTAATAAATTAGAAAAGGTGCAATAAATGCATATAGTAATTTTAGACAAGAAAAAAAGACGAGCATTTATATAGAAATCTTGTTTATAATGTAGATTAAGGTTATTCATGTTACAATGTTAATTTGTGATCAATCTTCTCTTTATAGATTATTCGTTAATAGACAAATAAGAAATAGTATAAGAGACGTCGACGAATATAACAAAGGCCCGAGATTGGCACGTTCTTCGCCATCGGGGCCGGAGAATTCTCCAATCGTCTCTCCATAAACAAATCCAGATGATCGCCTCCAGCTTTGAACTTTATAGAGATAGAAAAAGCCAACATCCACACACACACACACAAACAACAATAACACGCAGATGTTTGTACAGAAAATAAGGAAGATTATTTGCTTTTTTTCCATATAGAAACGAAAATATTTTCTTTTTCAAAACTCGAATCTTGTTGTTATAAATTTTTGTCTCAATAAAATCGGTGAAAGTTGAAATCTATTTAGATTTGTACAACAGGATCATTATCCTGTCTCACTTGTAACTAACTATACAGATTTGGAAATACTTGTGTTCTATATTTGAATGTTTTATCGATTGGAAAGAATTAATAGCTTCGCTTTTTCCACTTGAATAGTTATTAAATAACATTTATCTTTTGCTTATTTAATATCAAAGAAGGTGTTACGGTCAAAATCGTGTATGTAGAAAAATTAACTATTGGCTGCAAATCTAACTGTTCAAGTGATTGTCAGATAACAAACAATTCCACTTCAATAATAATCAGTTAAAAAAAAAAAAAACAGACACCTATACATTAATTATAATTAAATATCATTTGATGACGATAATGACGATGAGGAAGATTTAGTTGCTTAACGTTTTGTTAGAATTCAATTAAGATGTTTAAAATAAACATGATTCGATCGACGATCTTTCACCACGATAGACACATCGTGATGATTTGACGGTAATGATGATGATGGCAAATTCAGTTCAAAAGTCACTCAATATTCTTCTATTTACCATCTTCTTATTTTTTTTTTAAATTTATACAAAGATACAATACTTACACATAAAAGAGGAAATGTGGGCCTAGCGTCTCTAATCCGTACAACTATTATTCGTGGCAAAATTCCATAAATTTGCAGGAATTAATATAATAATAAGATGTGGATATCTTAAGGCGATCACGACTAGTATTGTGTTGACTTTACCAACATATTAGCATAGGAAGGATGTTTCTATTGTTCTCAGTTAGAGATGTCTAGAAAATAAAAATCAAAGCGACAATTCTACTATTATGTTTTTTGAATCAATTCTTCTTATTTTTTATAGTTAACAAAAGTATCGTAACACTAAAGCTAATCTAAATATAGTAACAATAAATTAATGTGTCAATAATCAAGCTTCATTATTATCATCAGCATTGTTATTATTATTATTATTATTATTATTATACGAATATTGCGTAAAGTTTGCAATAATCGCATACATAGGAGACGATACATTAAAGAATGAGACATTAAAGAAACAACATTAAACAGAATAGACATCTTTACGATTATCGAGAAAAATTATGTTGTTGTTGTTGTTGTTGGTTGTTACACTTTTTCAATCTTCTCGAGAAATTCAAGGAAATTTTAATTACAGAAAAAACACGGTATTTCTCATCATTGAACATTACTATTACCACCACCATCATCATCATCATCATCATCATCAACTTCTCATTTATTGATTTGTCAGGAAAAACTCGAATCCAACCATATAAAATCAAACGTTCAGTTTCTCATTGAAATTATAGGAAAAAACGACTATGTAGTAGATGTAGAAATAATATAGAAAAGTTCAATTTTTGTATAGAATGACAATAGATCAAAAGATTTACAATGATTGATAGTTGATGGAGGAAAAAAATTAGAAAATGGGTGGAGATTCTCGATCAAAATGCACCATCAAAAATGTTGTAGGCATAACATTTTTAAGTAGAATTTCACAATTTTACTTGATATACCATCTAATCTGACAGGTCGTCAATATTTACAGTATTTACAGCAAGTATCGATTACAAGATAGACGTGAAAATTAAGCAAGTTTGCCGACAAGCAATACGTAAAAATTACTTGTCGAATTCACAGTTTCAGTGACTGAAAATTTGTTTTAACTCTCAATTGATTTACTGTAAGAGCTAATTGTTGGATTAATTGTCAAAATAAATTGTTATAAGCCTGAATTTGTGCTTAATAAAGAGGAATTGTTGCAATGAATATTTTTATTAGCAAAATTTTGGATGATTTCTTTTAGAGAATGTGATGTTAATAATACTGGATCATAAAAAAAATTATTTAGATAATTTTAATTGTTTATCTGCGTAGGAGGTTTTTCACTCTAATTTCGAGGTGAATTTTCGACTTTTAGTCCACGGGATTTTCATTTACCAGCCGTCAAAAGGAGCCAATCTGAGTTAGGTCCACAACTTTTAATTTGTTTGACTGTTTTGTACATTTTTGGGCTAAATTCTCCACTATCGGTCTAAGTGTATGACGTTTGTGCCCTAATTATTTTTTTTCTAATTAATTTTGCCATTAAGACCCGGTTCTTCTTCCCTTATTGAAGCTCGTGTTAGCGAGACCTTCCCTTAAATCGTCCTAGGCGTGGATTTAAAAACATTTCTGTGGGGTCCTGTAGGTAGGTACTTGGACGGACCTTCACTCAAATGGGTGTAAACCGACCGTTAGCTCGATTTATGGCGAGCTTAACTAAGAATAAAAAAATCTCCAAAGGCAGCAAGTACCTTATATAGCGAATTTTTTTATGTATCTACATACTGAAATATTAATTGCAAAACATTCTTATGATACTGACAATTAATATATTTTAATAACATTGAATCAACTAATAAATTCATTTCCCGATGTTATTTTAATATTTATGATTTTTATTGAAAAATACTTTTAATCCACAAACAATAAGAAACACTAATAAAATTTGACTCGTTTGAAGAAGTTTGTTGTTTGTCTAATACGTCTAATCAAGGCCTGCTTGATTTTTTCAAGCGAAATTCTCTAGCAGGCCTTGCGTCTAATATTAACTGTCAAAATTAGTTGCCCCCCGCGATATTCAATTTTTTTTCTAATATCAATAGTCAGAACATATAGCCACCTGAGATAATCGATTTTACTGCTTATACTCAAAAAAGAGATTTTTGCATTTTTCTTGCGAACCAACGAACCGATTTTGATGATTTTTTTTCTGGGTCATAGAGAATGGTCGGCTCTACTGTTATTTTAATTTTCATCAAAATCTAAGCAAATGTAATATTGAAAATGATTTTTTTTAACATTTCTTCAGCTCTTATTCCAAAAGTGTTGGCCCTACCAGTCTGGCCAACGAACTCATCCAAGCTATCACAAAGACCGATTTTTGTACCAAGTTTCATTCAGATTGGACTATTTTTACGGCAGTTATCGTGGGTATACATATATATATATATATATATATATATATATATATATATATATATATATATATATATATATATATATATATATATACAGTGAAACTTCCCATGAGCGGACACCCTTCGTTCCGCAGAAAATGTCCGCTCAAAGGAAGTGCCCGCTCATTAGAGAACATCCATAGAAACAAATGATACCTGCTAAAAAAAATTTTTAACTTCCCGCTAAGAAAATTGAAAATTTTCAAAATTTCGGGAAGTTATTGGTTTTACCCCGATTTTCGAAAATTGAATTTTCAACAGATCTCGACGTTTTGGGACCCTAGGAAGCTATTTTGACTATTTTTGCGAGGGTGCCTGTATGTCTGTGTGTGTGTGTGTGTGTGTGTGTGTGTGTGTGTGTGTGTGTGTGTGTGTGTTTGTGTGTGTGTGTGTGCGAAGACTATGTAAGCAGCTCATAACTTTTGAACGGATTGACTTATTGAAACGCTCTTCACGGCATTCGAAAGGGTTCCATCAAGCTTAGATTTCGTGTAAGTTTGAACCGATTCGGCCCGATAGATTTTGAGAAATTCCAAAAAAACCGAAAAATTTCTTTTATTAAAATCATGTTTTTTTCAAAATAACTATTAAGCTGCTGTACCGATCAATTCCATAATTTAATCAGCTCTTAACCTTAACTAATGACGTCGAAATGCCGTTTGAACGATCAAAATCGGTTGATTCGTTCACGAGTTATCGTTGTCGAAAAATATCGGAAAAAGTGTTTTTTCAATATAACCTCAAAATTACTTAACAAATCAAATTTGTACCTCTCACAATAATAATCGACACATTATCTACGCTCAAGTATTTAATGGATCAAAGATAAGTACTTTCCTGTCCGTATAAGAGAGACAGTCAAGCCTAAATAATAATCGAATGACTGTCCGTGTCCGTTCAAGAGAGTGTCCGTTTAAGAGAGACCGATTTATTAGTAAATCCCTATAGACAATTTCGGGACCGATAAATGTGTCCGCATAAAGGAAGTGCCCGCTCAAAAGAGGTGTCCGTTAGTAGAAGTTTCACTGTATATATATATATATATAAAAATTTTAACGAACGGTGGATATGGGTTCCTTAGGTCCCAAAACGAACTTCTGTGCAAAAATTTTTCGGAAAATCAAAAGTGAGGATCTCGTCATTAGCTAATTTTTTTAAAAAAAATTCGCTAAAAAAAACTGACCTATGTGGTAAAAAGGAGGCGATTTAGGTAGAAAAGTGTGATTTTATAGATGAAGCAGTTTTTTCAGCAGAGCCAAATAAAGATAGCGCGAAATTCGCCTTTTTAAAGTGCAAGTTTCAACTTGATGGCTTCAGTAGTTTTCAACTTATAGCCCCCCTCTATTTATTCATGGTTCAATTTTAACAGTTATTCGCCAAAATAGGTAAAACAATAAGGCAGATTCGGTTCATCCCCAAGTACCAAAAATAGTAGAAAAGTCGTTAAAATTCTTGCCCATTCAACTGTACAACTGCCCTTTAGCTTGTTTATAAAAATAAATAACCCTTAAAGTTAAAAAAAAAGTGACCGAGCGGGATTCAACGGTGTAAACTAAAATAGTCGAATAGCTCAAATAATTCGAAAAATAACAAAGATTCGAATAATATGAAAGACAATTCGAATAATTCGAATAGCTCGAATAATTCGAACGGATATGTTGAATAATTTATCATTTCGAATTATTCACACAGTCCTATTTTAGAGCCAAATTCTCAAAATTCGATTTAAATCTTTATATTTTTCGTAATAAATCATTAGGTTATAAAGGATTGCGCCATTAAATCGAGAGAAGTACACTTTTATATTTTCAAGTAGAACTTCCGGACTTTAGTCTGGATTGTTAGACATTGTTATCATAAATCATCAACTATTTTCAAAAGTGTTCAAAAGTGTTACAATTCAGCTGAAGAAAATTGTAATTATAACAATATTACCAGCATATAAAGGAGCACATGAAAAAAGAGCACTCTCATACTTAATTCACTGAGCAAATAATTTCAGTCAACTTTCTGAGAGATTCTTTGACGGTTTTGTGAATAAAATTTCCACTTAAAACTATTTTTAAATACAAGAATACGAAGACGGCTTTGATTTACTATTATTATTAATCATTGCACTACTTACCATAGAAGTAGCGGTGTGTATGGGGGCCATAAATTGTAACTGTTATAGATGCGTCTCTGTCAAGTTTATATGATGAAAATTTGATAATTTCTAGCACGTTTAAAATTGTACACCGGTAATAAATTGTAGAACAAATTCTTGGAAATATCCACCATACAATCAAATATAGGCATATCAAATATCATTAAAGTACAACAATTTGAAGATATTTGAGAAACAAAAGGAAACCTTGACACTCTATATCAAGATTTTAATAAATGTGTGTTACTGAAGGCCCCATCATTTACAGGCATCAACTATCAACAGTGCATACACAAAATTTGATTGTTATCTACAATAACTATTTAATCAATTTTCTATAAAGTCTAATTAAATAATTGTTTAAGTTGATAGAGTAACGATAACATCTAGATTTGGTTAAAACAGAATTCAGAAATGCTGCTCGTAATTAATTGATTTGATGTTGGAATAGAGCCAAATCGTGTATAACTTAGATAGCAATATATCCAATCGATAGCAATTCAAGAACTTTTAATTTTATTTCCATCCTCATTACTACAACTAATTTAATTAAACGAGATGTCCAATTAAGAAGCGACTCTTTCGCCCCTGTTTAAATATTGTTCAACTGTGTCGATAAAAAGACGAGATTTAAAATCAATAAATATAAAAACTAGGACCTAGCAAACATAAATTTCTGGTTACTCATTAAATAAGACATCCTTTAACTCCATTCATGTCATCTTTTAGTTCGTTGGGTGTATTTTATGATACCCTCCAGCAGCAAATGAGGTACAACGTCTAAAGAGAAAGACATGATATAAAACTGCAATATTAGAGGAAAAATATTTATTACTATTATTTAGATTGGAGATTATTAATCATCGTACAATTTAAATGACAATCTAATTAGGTGTTGTTGAGATTACTGCCTCAAGTCTGTTCAACTATTTAACAAATATTAAAAAATCAATGGACAGTAAATTCAGGAAAACGTTTATTATTATATCTAATATGGATGGAATCTATAAATTATGTTGATTCTATTCTATATGTATTAAGATTTTCTAGTCATTTTAAAGAAAAAATACAAGAAAAAAATTAGACATCTATTATAAACAGGTTGTTGCGAATTCCAATGTGTTTATTTAACCCAATTAATTCGACTATAATTAAAGTTTCAAATTTTTTTCTAGTTTCTCTCTAGAATAGAAAAATAAACAAAACGAATCTTAATAATAATATTATGTTACTAGTTAGAGGGCTCAATTATGGAAAGTACCACGTGCTTACTGATATTTAAGTACATATATAAATGCATGATCGATTAATAATTAAATAACAACCTATAATCATACCCTAAACAAAACACATCCATCGATCGACACCATAAAAGGGTTCACAATAATTTATTACAGTCTAACATTATTATGCATCAATGAAACGTCAATCATTCTACTAGTAATGGTAGCTTATTAACGGATATTTATACAAACGATTTTCCTATTTCAAGTAGAATTCCTATTGTATTTTGGTCTTCTTTTTTTTTTGTTCAATAAAACGAGGAATTTTTCCAAGAATGGATTAGAAAATTACATTTAACTTCATTAAAGTGAATGAGTAAGACGATTTTGAAAACAGACAATCTTAAGACAAACAATTAAAATATAAAATCCGTTATGCGTGGAAAGATTGTTCAAATACTGTGGATTTTTTCCAAGTTGTTGTTGTTGTTGTTGTTGTAAAACTATTATTATTGTAAATATTTGAAGAATTCTTCATGCGTGTAATTGGCGGTTACTTCGTCTAAAATTGGGCAAGATTATTGAAATTCAATAATTTATTAGTCAGATTATCAATTGTAATTAAAAAGAAGAAAAAGAAAACTAATATGAATTATTGTTGGGTATTTCTTGTAAAATATCCAACTTTCTTACATATTATTTACAAAATTCTCATTTAAACCTATTATATTACATCCATCAAACGATGTCATATAGCTTATTGAAATATTGTTGCCCATGCAGATTAGCTTCACGGTAAATTAACGGCCACTTTTTCGGCCACTTTTCACTTATATTAAGTTTTACAGGCTGTTAAGTAGAGAAGATGATGATGGCAAAGAGGAAGAAGAAGATGGTGAAGAAGAAGAAAAAACG
Organism: Mylabris sibirica; assembly: GCA_039776855.1. Taxonomy (NCBI): domain Eukaryota; kingdom Metazoa; phylum Arthropoda; class Insecta; order Coleoptera; family Meloidae; genus Mylabris; species Mylabris sibirica. The sequence continues at coordinate 9,112,336 of CM077839.1, read as the reverse complement.
GACCTGTCAGAGGTGTATAAATTCTTTTTCCAAAATAAAAAGTCTCTAAGCTATTAACGTATAGATGTACGTGTTTGAAAGTTTTGAATAGAGAACATTGATGATTATTATGCATTTTTTTTCTATATTATTATCACTATTATTATTATTTGTATTATTAAATATATACATATTATGGTGATATGGTATATCTTTCATATATTTTTGATTAATTACTAGTATGTAGGTGGCTTCATTCAAGACCAAATTCGGTTCTGTTGTTATATCGACAATTTTCCTTCGTAACGAATAGGAAAATTGTCAAATTTTCATCGAACACCTGGTAGATTTCTTAAATCCTTCCATAAATAGAGCCAAATTTTAATTAATTAAATGCTCATTTATGATAGCATCTACATCCGATCAATAGAATTGGTATTATAGTGGGCAGTCTTGAAATGCAATACAATCAGATAATAATAGACAACAGTGGCGGTTTCATAGGTCTTACAATCGGTATTTATAAACGAAAAAGAATACGATAGAAACGAGAAAAAAACGACCTTATCTCTTAACAAGAGTATTCATTAATGGTATTAGTAATAATTGGAGATAATTACTGTTTTTTAGTTGTTAACGGCATAGTAATATTTCTCGTTTCAGCTTGTGCAAATGATTCTATAATAATAAAGGAAAAAATCACTGTTATCATTATCTAACGATTAAATCTTATCGTATAATTCTCACTGTCCCATGTTTATATAAATTCAATTTAGATAATAATCAAATTTTGTTTAATTTCTTCGATAGAAAGCAATTTTAGACAAACAAGGAGAGTGTTTATAGTAGCCTTTAATAAAAGGTTATATACTCTATTACAAAACATAGATGATCTTTTTTTCAGCGTATCAGAATTAGTGAGAATATAGATAAAATATCGTGTAATCTCTTAATAAAGATATTAGATATGTTAAAGGTCATTAGTGGTGCTTTCTTTGATCTCTCCAATTCATCTTTGATATTTTGCTCTCTAACACTGTCTACTTATTTACTTTATACCAAATAAGCTAGATACTTAATTAACCATTCTATTTATCGTAGTCGCAATGCTTAAAGAAATTTTGATAGTTTTTTCTGTTGAATATATTGAAGAAATTCAAATCTTGAGCTTTTCGAGAGTGCTTATGCTTACTAACAGAATTTGGTTACTAAAACCAGATTTGCTTCCTTACTCAAGCTCGCCTAAATCAACCTAAGCGTGGATTTACACACATATGAATTGGGACTTGGAGTAAGTGAGAAAGCAGGGGAAGAAAAACCGGGCTTAAACAGTAAAAAAGTGATAGTTTGCATTTATTGCTTGCTTTCTATGCATTTTAGGTCTCTAGAAACTATGTCAGTTGATCAACAACCACTGTCTTTGATAAAACAACATGATGACTTACTTAAGTATCCCTGAAAGATTGAATTAGACTCACTTTCAGTAAAATGACGGCTATAAATGGGGTTTTGAGGAAACTCTGACTGATTAGAAATTTTTATATGGAATTGACATCGAACACCGGATCAGAATCCTTGAATGAGAATCCGAAAAGCATGTAAAGCGGGTCCTGATGCAAATTACAATCCACATAAGAATATTCTGATCAAGTCCTTAATTAAACAACCGCACATTGATAAGCTAAGTAAGTCAAATTTTCTCTCAGTAGATGGCCACTTAAGGGATGGAACACTTATGGGCAAAATTTTGTCAACTTTCTTTCGAAAAAAAAATTTATATAAGTTTACTGAGGGACGATTTCATCAACTTAATTAAGCCCAATGGACAGTTAGAAGCAATCGTTGCTATGATTAGAAAAATCGTTTGTTTGACTTATTTGTTCGTTATAATTTAACGGACGTTGATGAAATCGACAATAAATTTTATAAAATGATTAACTAGGATATCAAAGTTCGAATAAAAACTTATAATTAAACAATATTCCCAGTTTTCCTCTCCTACTCAAGCTGGCCTTAGCAAGACCTTGTCCTAAGTCAACCTAAGCGTGGATTTACAGACATATGAATTGGGACTTTGAGTAAGTGAGTAAGCAGAGGAGAGAAAACCGGGCTTAAGCAGTAAAAAAGCTCTTAAAGATAGTTTGAGTTTTTGCTTGCTTTCTAAGCATTCTAGGTCTCTAGAAACTATGTTATTTGATGAAACTTTTTAAGTAAGTCAGCGTTGATAAAGCTGACTTACTTAAGTATTTCTGAAAGATTGAACTAGGCTCACTTTCAGTAAAATGACGCCTATAAATGGAGGTTTGAAGAAACTCTGACCGATTAGAAATTTTTTAGATGGACCTGACATAAGATCCTGATCAGAATCCTTGAATGAGTATCTAAAAAATATGTAACGCAGATCCTGATGCAAATTACAATCCACGTAAGAGTATTCTGATCAAGTCCTTAATAAAACATCCGTACATTGACAAGCAAAGGAAGTCATATTTTCTGTCAGTAGAGGGCCACTTAAGGGATGGAACAACACTTTTAATTGGGCAAAAATTAGTCAACTTTCTTTCAAAAAAAAATTATATAAATTTGCTAAATCTTGTAAAATTATTTACTATCAAATTTCGAGAAAAAACTTATAGTGAAACAATATTTCAAAATGGTAGCTGTAGAATATCGTCTTAGAACTACTTTCGAAGTTACTTTACGTCAGACACAAAAATTGAAGTCGCTAAATATTTATTTCGGAAACAATTTACATTATTTAACCATGCTTAAAAATTTTGCATATTAGTGTATAAAAGCTCCAAAAACTTTATTTTAATAGCTAACACGTGTACAGTTTTTGACACGTTTCAAAATCAAACACAATCTCACAGGCTATAACTTCGAAGAAAATTCGAATTTTGCGTTGAAACTTTACAACTATGTTCCTGAAATATTCTTAAAATATTACGTGAAATTTTTTCCCTCAAATATACATCATTGGATGATCAAGCTTGTTATTGTTGCTCGAAAAAGAAGTCTAAATAGAACCTTAAGGAATCTTAGAAATATTAAGGTTCAATACTTAATAAACTTGGCTATTTATTCATACAGTTAATTATAAGGCATGTTTTTTTTTTTAATTCTACCCATAGTTTAACTTGATGAAATGTTTGTGCTTATAAAAAAGTTTTCGTGCCATGTTTGGAATCGACAAAATTCAAATCTAATGAAGACATGACGTTTGGAAAAGCAAAAAACTTTAAATTATACACATTTTTAAGACAACCTCTTATTTGTAGAATTAACAGTATTAAAACTTGCAGTAGATTTTTCTAATTGCAAGTTTGATTCAACTCTTATATGTATATATTTATAAAAAAAATTAAACTAATTCATTGATTCGTTTTTAGATTGGCATTATTTCTGTTGCATTTCTTAATGAAATTCGTGACTATATTTTTATGATTGTTATTATTATCTTTTTTGTTCGTCGATTCTTGAGAAGATAACTACTATATGCTCCTATAATATTAAATTAGTTTCGGGTACTACGATAGTTATAATAACGTTATCTATAACTACCTACACACATATGCATGTTAGGTTGTTGTGCTTAGGCGTCATTTTCCGGACTTGTTTCAACTATGGTCAATAATAAAATATACAATAACTATTGTATGTAGAGTATATAGTAGAGGAATATCTCGAAAAACGAATGGCCAGTACAAGTGGAGCGAAACAGGTGGTTTATCTATTGAACCGTGAACGACGGCCGTCTAATAATAATTAAACCACGTGAAGCCGGTCCCCTTGTTATTTGCAATAAATTATCTATGCTGGTAATTAATTGTCATTACATTGTTAGATTTTTTTTGATGTTACAATAATCTGCAATCTATAATTCAAAGAGATCAATTAAAATCGACCGTATTTGTCGTCAATCTTCCACCATTTCTATTATAGAAAATAAAAAAATATTTATTATAATCATAATAATTGATGATGAAAGGGAAGTATAATTCGAATATTGCAAAAATTCACTTTGCAACAACTAACAATTATTGGTTGGATTAAAATTGGAAAATAGAAAAAAATTTAATATCATGAACTTGTCGTTACACGTCCTTGCCTTTTAAAATTATACGATATGAATCTAATAATTAGAAATAATAAATTTCGGCTAACGACTCCATTAAAACTTTACCACTTATCTGATAATAATAATAACACTATCTGTAAACATTCAAAAATATTCAAATCTGTAATGATAGCAAAATTTTGGTAAAAAGATCAACGATAATAATTAGTAGCAGTGGTTGGTTGGAGAATTACCACGAATAAGATACGCTTTCTTGAATTTCTGCATTATAGTTCCTCATTAATTTTTGGGAATTCCGAGTTTTTGCAAAGCTATAACCACGCCTTTGGAGCACAAATTCGTTGTTTTTCTTTTCGACAAACTAAGGCCGTGTTCTCACTAGCAACGACAACGCAAATGCAATACGACTGCAACTTCAGGTAAATTGCTCTTGTGTACCTGAAATCAACTGTTTTGAAGGCAATCTTGTTTCAGTAGTCGTGAAGAAAATGTCGTCTTCGTCAGATGAAAATATAGCCGCTATATTCGCGTAAAAGAAAAACATCCCGAAAATTGTGGGTTAGCTCTTGTTACGCCATAAATTTGGACATAGTTCTTATTGAATAAAACATGTGTGCTTCCACAAGGGCGACAAAATTCAATGATTTTGCTGTCTCGACCTCCACGACCCAACAGTCCTTGGCAAATGTGGACGCAGTCTGCACCGCTGCCACCAACTGGTTGCGTTATCTGTTAGTAGGTAGAAACGCGTGTATTTAAACATTAGCGTCGAGTCGAGTTGCGTTGCTTTTGGTGAGAACAGAGCCTATGACGGCTGATATTTGAAACAAAGGTAATTCGCGGCAAATCAACCAGTGCATCGACCTGTACAATTAGACGAAAAAGAAAACGTAGTAAACAGTTAAAAAAAAAAGTATCAAATTGGTAGTTTTTCCAACGAAATCGCATCAGAATCGAATCGAATATAATTGCTTATCCATCAATTCGAAAAGCGCATCATTTAGATGACCTGTAAGGTCGCGGGAACTTACTTTTCCAGCCAAATCCTACACGGTCGTCACAATTCATTCAAGAAAGCACCTCATAAAACATTAAACAATTTAGTGAAATTATAATTTACTTGAATAAGTCGACAATTAATGCTTTTTCAACGATAGAAAACTAGCATATTGATAGTATTTAGTACGTGATCGGTGGGGAAGATGATAAAATACGATAGTCTTTTACAAAAACGATATAAATCTACTACTACTACTACAAAGTAGTTGTAGTCGATGTTATTAGAGTAATTAGATTGTGATAGGTCGACTATCTAAAAATTCAATCATCTTCGTTCTCTATACAGATAGAGGCAAAAAGCAACTTGCACCATTCCGCATTTATCCTTCAGGTGTTAAAAATTTCTAAAATTGCAATCTGACTCTCCATTAATTTATAATATTTGAACCAGTTTTTCTAGCCACGCCTTTCAGGAATCTCCACAGAATTTGCCATTATAGTTAATTTATTTATAAATTCATTTACTGATACATAATTACTCTACAATTTTTGTGCACTTAATCATCCACATTTCACCTAATAGATAAACAAGAATGTTTCATGCAAATAGGATTGACGGCTATTCGATTTTCTTTTTAACATCAATCCAACAAAAAAAGTAAACGATTAGAAATATTAATTGTTAATTTTCTTATGCAAAATAACAATCTAAAGTCATCAGTTATATGTTTAATGACATTCCAGCATAACATTAGTACAGTAGTTGGAAGAGATGAAGAAAAATGTTTTGATGATATTTCGCGTAATATATTCAGAAAGGTCGTGAATAAATTAAGGACTACTGACCTTTCGCAAAATTAACATTGACGTTGTTTTATTGAATCTTTTTTTGGATAGGTCGCGACTCGGTCTCTTTCTCGAATATTTCTCCAAGCTTTAATCATACTTTATAGCTATCTATTTGGAGTAATTGTTAGTTTCCACCGGATGTACTTACATTGTATTATAACGAAGATTTTTTTCCTTGTGTCTTATATCACAGAAAAATCTCCATTTGCAAAATATGTAATTTGAGCTTGTTTAACGTTTGAAATCAACCGTTATAGAGTTCAAGAATTTTATTTGGATTTTCTACACGCTTTTTTTTTCTATCTGTCGACTTCTTTACATTGTAATTAAATATAGATAGGCGGCAAAAAAATGAGAGAAAGCCACCTGGACAGGACATCGTATAGAAGAAATTATTAGATTTTAATGGCACCCTAATAACAATCATTAACTCTATACAGCATCACAACATTATAGTTGACACAGGTGCAATCATCAATAACGAGTAAATTTAACAAAATTAAGTGCAAATAATTACTGTTCCGCCTAAGAAAATCGCGGTAAATTGAATCGAATTTTTTGCTAGTTGATGAAACGGTTTTCAAGCACACTTCACTCTATCCACCTCAATCAGTCCATCATATTTTCTTGTTGTTTTTATAATCATCAGAAAAACAATCTTAAGCAAATCGATAAATGGAAGAAGAATTGTTTAATTAACGGGAAATTAGTGCTCATCGCTTTGGGCATTTGACTGTCATTTTAAGTTTTGGCGAGCAGCTCTAACTTGTTAGAACGCGTGTCATCTCTTATACTTAATTGGTTTCGATAAAAACTTAATTAAATAAACATATCCGTCTGTCGACCTGCACAACTTTGCGTGCTTCTCTATATCATCTAATTTCAATCGGTTTTTTTTCTAATTTCTATTCGTTCTCTTCAACCTTTTGACTATACTTATTCGTCTGTGAAATAGATATAAAATTAACTTAATTAAAATGTGCATTTATTCTTATTGTTCAATTCCACAAATTTATTGTATCGAATCGAATATCGGTTTAGTTTCAAAGTGAATCGTGTCTATTTGAACGGTATCTATTGAACTGTAATTAAATTAATTGTAGAAATTCGATTCGAGCAAGCTAAATTGAAAGTCACCTTTTAAGGGTTTATTTCATATTTTTTTTTGTTTTTTCAATATTTTATTATTAATATTGATTAACAATGAAAATTTCTTAGATTTATTATTTATATCTTTTGATCTCTTTCTCTATTTGAAAGTCCAGCTTTTTTACTCTCTAGTTCCTCTAATCTAGTCCAGTTTATTATTCTAAATTGTTACGGATGATCAATTTATAGATTGAAAATGCCGAAACTATAACACAATTCTTGTATAGGTACACACCACTTAAGGTAGCCCTTAGCTAGAATCGTGCTATAGATAACAAGCTGTTAATCTTTTTTTTTTGTTTATCAATAACCAACTAGAATGTTTGATTAATGATGGTTAATGAACGATTTTATTTAATGATGTTTCAAACTATAAGACTGTCGGCACTTTATAGGAATCTTGTCGTCAGTTTAACACCAAACTAATAAAATGACATATAAACAAATAGTACTGGATAGTTATACGTTCAGCAACCTGCTGAGACATTTATATGGGGGTTCAAAAGGTCACTCGTTTCTGTCATTTATGTTAAATGTTTAATGATAGTTTTCCAATAAAATAATAAAAATTCTGGTATATGGACAAATATCTTCTATGGTGGTCTGTCGTTGGCCGTTTCACTCTAGTTAGTTTTAAGCTACTTGAGATATCATGGAAATTAATTTAACGCCTGCAGAGATTCTTTAGATCTTGAAATCTAATCCATGGGTAAATTCTAATGAAAATATATTACAGTTTAATATGACACAATTGCTAATTAAACATTAAAAACGGCTTGACATCGAACCAAACAGTTGCCATAAATATGCAACAAGAATTTCTAAATGCTAGATTATTTTTTTGATGAGTCTCTTCTTCTATATACAGTAAATTCCATTTCAATAGAGACATGGGAGAAACATTGGTCCCGCCCATGTCCTATCTTTGTCAAAATCACATGTTTCATGAATAATAGACAGAAATACCAAATCCATAAACCAGATCTGGTTATTGTTATCTTTTAAAATAGAAAGTTTTCAAGGTTCTTTTGTACAAAAGAAATTGCTGTGTTTGGTCAAAGGATTAAGGGTTGGGGATAATTTCCGCCATAATTTTTAATTTCTAGACAACCTTCGCTCTCTCTGTCTCTTTCTAACTAATATGTAAGTAGTTTAAATAGGCGTGGCCAAAGTTTCTCCAATGTTCCTAGCTCTAGGTCCCAATCTGTATAAGCAAATAGAATCGATGATAGATACTTATTTTGACAAGAGAATTTTAACGTGCACGTTAAAAACTACTCGACTATCACGTGTTTTTTTTTCACAAACAAGTACTTGAAGTTTATTAATTGGTACTTGAAGGATTAATGGCGACGATAATTCATACGTTCAATAATAATTAAATGGATGTCATTTTTCAACAACACCAACAACAACAACAAGAAACAGGATCTTATTATTTCTCTAATGGAAATCTTCAGTGAACGGATGTATCGAATTATTCACAATATCATTAGAAAAGCAGTTATCATTACTAGAGAATTTATGAAACATTTTCGTACATCCCATTGTATATACGTCGAACTCCTGTGTGGTTAGTGGTTTATAATCAATAAAACACGACATTTACAACTTTACTTGTAACGTTTATAGTTGAGAGAAATTCAAAATGAACACAGCAGGAATAGCAAAAGTACACACACAGCTTCCTGAAATGGTAGATGATCATCTGTTCAAATTAATCGAGATTCTTCTCAAATTCTATCTCATTCCGTCTCATATAAATGCAAATATAAAAAAAAAAAATATAAATTTCGATTAAATTTTGATTACTACCGGTAAAAAATATCTTTTAAAAATAACTATGATGTATTGCCACAGGTTCTCTTTTACTATTTCTCCATTTCGGTACTTGTCATTGCCTAGATGTGTTCACTTGAAAGGCTTCATTTATAAACATCACCGGAGTTTCCTTATTTTTTGTTTGTAAAGATTAAAAGCATTCCTCAACAATTGTCTAAGATTACCATGAAAAGTATTTTTTTTGCAAGGTATTTTACTAATGGAAAGTGGAGATTAACCTATTTATGTGTATGGATGATGTAAAGTGTTATTTTAACCATTTTAATTTTATTTGTCTAGATTTATAATTAATGTCGCTGGAAAACTTTTTTTATTTACACAACATCAAGACAATAAGAAATAAAAGAACTAGCCAAGTGATAGTGAATATTTTCAAAGTAAATTTGCACATATTACAAAAGCGGGAATCCGTAGAAAGACTCGTCTTTCTAGATTTCTACAGTTGTTGTCTACTAACACTTTACATGGCCTTATAGGCTTTAGAGAAGAAGAAAAAAACAGTCATAAATTACTACTATTGTTGTTAATTTTATTAGCGTATTGTGGTTAGACTCAGTAAATCATCACGATGATATCTACAACTTAAGCAAATATTTGTAGGAAGATAAAAATTAAGAAAAAATATATAAATATTCAACGATAAATTAAAAAGGAAATATGCCAAATGAAAAAGTTTATTAGATTGTTGGATGTTAATTTGAATTGAGTTTTTTGTATTGAATTCCATTAAAATAGAAAATGCCGATAAAACTGATTATTCAGTTTGGAAAAAAGTGCTTAAAATAACAAATAAGTGCAATAAGACCTCATTTTCAATTAGGTTCATTTACTGGTACAAAATTGAAATAAGGACAATAATTTCATTAGCGTCTCCAAAAATCATCTCATGTACAAATTATTAGGACCTGTAAGATCGTCGATGGACTGGAACTCACAATTAAAGGAAACACTTATTTATGTAATGAAGCTAGAATAATTACAGTCAGTATTTTTTTTTGATATTTGATAATTTATAGAGCCTAAAAATCATTAATTTTTAGCAAATTTCACTAATGAATTTTAACAGATTTTGTAATCTGGACATACTTTTTTTGAGGTGGATTTTCAACTTTTAACTAACATTTTAATCCAGTAATTATGATGACTTTACATCGCACTTTAAAAATTTAAGAATGACAAATTAATGAACGTTCTTGTCAATCTCAAAAATTTTGAGTCTCATATACAAATATTTCCTACAGTCTAAGAAATAGCGTATATAACTCGGGACTAAAGTGATTTTTTCGTTCCTAAAGTGCCTTCTTCCACAATCCTGACGAAATACCGCACTTTAGTCTCTTGTTATATAATATTTGTATCTATTAAAAAGTCTTTGTTAGAAATAACAAGTTTTAATTGATTGTGTTTTGATTTTACGTCCAATTTAGATGGTTTTAGACTACTTTTGAGCTGAGTTTTAACAAATTTTTGCTCTTCTCGCGAATTTACTACTAAAACATCAAAACAAGACACTTTCTAAATTCTAATTTTTCAAGTAGATTTTATGAATCTCTTATCTTTTAAATCGTTCATTTTTAGTTAACACCGGTCTTAAATCGTGATTTGAAAACGATTTAGACACTTTTAGCCTAGATATTGAGGCATTTTTGTTTTAAGTTACCAATTTTCAATAAATTTTGGTATTTGTTTATGTGAAAAGCAAAACGATTTAGAAATGTTTAGTCTAATTGTAAGTTTTGAAAAAAGTTTGTCCTCAAACGTTCTCAACAATTTTTACTAATAAATTATAAAAAAAAAACACTATCATTTGGTAATTTTATAAATCGATTTTCGATTATAAATCCCGAATTTTACTCACTTTCTTTTCAAGTCATCGTTTTTTTGTTGATTTTTCTAAAGAATACCCAAACGGAAGAGATTCAATCAATTTTAGTTCATTTTTAAACAATTCAAAACACCTACAGTATTGATAACAATTTGTTCAATGTTAGAAAAACCAATAGTTGATGGCGAAAATATCCTAAAATCTAGACTTCGATTAAAAATTGTCCTGAAAAATAACTCAAACTGTGTAAATCTTATTTTCTTGACAATTTGAAGAAAAATGTTCTTACATCATCCTGAAAAGATAAATCTTAGTTGTGTGTTTATTAAAGTGAGATCTTGGGTTGATTTTTCTCATCAACTCCTTCTAACATTGTTCCAAAAGTCCCAAACCATTGTAGATTAACGTAGCTGTAGAAATGCAAGAATCAAAAAATTGTACATGCTTCTTTCCTTACCACCTGTGAGGTATAGCAAAGCTCGAGAAACAAAAGCTAGATAGGTAAAGTTCAAAGTCTAAAAGTCTTACTTGTTACGCCTTCTCAGGCCCTAAATTTGTACTACCTTTTACAATTTCACCCTTTAAAAAATAGGAAAATGGAATTCAAATTATAAAGTGGAGGTCAAAGCATAAAAGCTTTACTTACTTGTGACGCGTTGACAAGCCTCAAATTTATACTTAAGCTGTACAAATTTACAATATTCAGTCATAAATTGACAGTATGACGACAAAAAATTAAGAGATACAGTTGAGAGCATCAAAGCTTTGTTCATAATATTTTTCCAGGCTCCATATTTGTACTTAATTGTGCAATTTTACCATTTTATGTCATAAATTAACAACTCGACAATGAAAGATAGGTAGGCAGAGGGTCAAAAGCATAAACGCTTTACTTGGGACGCCTTTTCAGGCCCCAAATTTGTACTACATTGTACAATTTTATCAGTTTATGTCATAAATTGACAATTCGACGATAAAAAATAAAGGTAGAGTTCACAGCATTGCCAGGCCATAAATTTTGCCTTCATTGTACAATTTTCTTAATCTCATTTTCTTTAATTGATAGGTAGATAGCAAAAAATAGAGAGATAGAGTTAATAATTGGTAATTCCTTGTATTTTCCTTATGAATCATTGAATGAGGGACATACCCACCAAAGGTCTTTACTGTATACTTCAATGACAATAGTTCAATAAAGACACCAGCTTTTGTTTCGTTGAAGGGGGACTACAAGTGACCTACAAGTACCTGCAAAGTACCTAGCATATTTTTCCTACTCACCTATAAAGTACCTACGAGAAAAAGTACCTAAGAGAGTTGTTGACCGTTGAATGTAATCGCTTATGTTTAATTACGGCGTAGAAATTTATAAAACTATGTATTCAATAGATAAACTCCTTTTTATCTGTACGAAAAAAGGTTGCTTATATCCCGACTTAAGATGTGAAATTGGAAATTTTCGCGTCCCGATTTTCAATTTCAATTAATGATAAAAAAATTGCACATTCGTACAAAATCGCGAGATAAATCAAAAAAGTACTTACTACTTAACTGCATCTCAGCTCCTGTCCCACGCTGTTCGAACCTACTGTAATTAAGAAAAAACAAAAAAAAAAGTTAGTAACTTTGGAATAATAGTCTGATTATTTCAAATTACCCTTTCGATGAGCGTTGTATATCACATCTCTATGGGATGACTGCCTCCTTGGTCCATACATCACTACACTAACACTATTCACACTATTTGAAAAGCACTAATTAATTTTTGATTATTAGAAATACACGTTAACACTTTGACGTTCAAAACTGAAATGAATAAACGATAAATACAAACAAATCTAGAAAATAACGTTATGTAATTTCTCTTTTGTTGTGTTCTTATCAGAAACTTAAGAAAAAAAATCGTCTACACATACTTGCTTGTAACCTTATCGTTTTGACTAAAACTGTGGAGATAATTCAGAAATATTTCGAACGTTTCTAATTGTTTCAACTTAAAATTAATTCACAATTAATATTTTTAATTTTTTGGAAATAATAAATATACAATTAACCAAAAAATCTGTACTATTTCAAATATCAGCGTTTTTTATCGTAATCTATAGCAGAATCAGTTATTCGAACAATAAGATTGTCGTAATAAATAAATGATTAAAATGAAGAAAGACTTTATTACTAATCAAAATTTATCAATCTAAATTATAATTGTGTACCATTCTATAGAACTGTATTCATCCTTCCATTAAAAAATCTTTGAATCTTCTATATAATTGTAAGTGGACAATTTTATCCAGGACCGGAGCAGATAAGCTATGGGCCTTGTGTTGAGAAACATTTTAAACCCTTTTGGTAATTTATAAAATCGTTAATAATTTTTCTTTTGTTGTCGGTCACATTTTCTGTCCGTTTATCTAATTTACTAGTGATATCTAAGAACAGGACTGGACTTAATTTTTTTAAAATCATTAATCCTACCATTCATCCCTTTGTAACCGACAATAGCTAAGGACAGTCCATTTATTTGTAAACAGTAAACTGATTACCATTATAATGATCTCTAGCTAGGTTTGTTTAACTTCTGATTACAAGTTTACAATTTCCTGTCATGAATTGACAGTTAGATGGTGAAAAATAAAGAGGCAATGTTGAGAATATCCAAGCTTTGTTCATCATATTTTTCCAGACTCCATATTTGTACTTAATTGTATAATTTTACGATTTTGTGTCATAAATTGACAACTCAACGACAAAAGATAGGGAGGCGGAGAGTTGAAAGCATATAAGCTTTACTTGTGACGCCTTGCCAGACCCCAAATTTGTACTAAATTGTACAATTTTACAATTTTCTGTCATAAATTAACTGTTTGACTCCAAGAAGTAAAGAGATAATATTGAAAACATCAAACATATTTAATGGTGTGTCTATAGACAAATACTGAATTATCTCCACAGTATGTGTAGACGATTTTTTTTCTTAAGTTTCTGATAAGAACACAACAAAAGAGAAATTACATAACGTTCTTTTCTGAATTTGTTTGTGTTTATCGTTTATTCATTTCAGTTTTGAACGTCAAAGTGTTAACGTGTATTTCTAATAATCAAAAATTAATTAGTGCTTTTAAAATAGTGTGAATTGTGTTAGTGTAGTGATGTATGGACCAAGGAGGCAGTCATCCCATAGAGATGTGATATACAACGCTCATCGAAAGGGTAATTCGAAATAATCAGACTATTATTCCAAAATTACTAACTTTTTTTTTGTTTTTTCTTAATTACAGTAGGTTCGAACAGCGTGGGACAGGAGCTGAGATGCAGTTAAGTAGTAAGTACTTTTTTTATTTATCTCGCGATTTTGTACGAATGTGCAATTTTTTTATCATTAATTGAAATTGAAAATCGGGACGCGAAAATTTCCAATTTCACATCTTAAGTCGGGATATAAGCAACCTTTTTTCGTACAGATAAAAAGGAAATTATCTATTGAACACACACTTTTATAAATGTCTACGCCATAATTAAACATAAGCGATTACATTCAACGGTTAAGAACTCTGTTAGGTACTTTTCCTCGTAGGTACTTTACAAAAGAAACCAGACCTTTAATATTTAAAATATTCTTGCATTTTTTAATTGAAAAGAAAAGAGCGTAAAGTAAGATTTATTTTATTAAAGTAAAAACAAAGATAAATTAAAAAATATTACGAAATATTATACGTAGTTACAAAAAAAGAAAATTGCCGTAAAAACAGCCACCTCTCTATTCAGTAAAATATGCATAGAAACAGTAAAAACACTAAAAACCCCATGTTACCTTCATAAACGGTGCATTTACAAATAAATGGACACCCTTGAGAGCTTTTCGACCAGATCCGTAGTTGAAAATCTAAATTATTTAACATCCTTTAAAAGAATAATATACACAATTCGAACATGGGCCTGAAATCTTACAATACTGTCCGTTAAGCTTGCAGAAACTACTTACCCCGTCATAATCCTACTTTTCATCCTTTTGTAACCGACAATAGCTAAGAACAGTCTATTTATTTGTAAACAGTAAACTGATAACCATTATAATGGTCTCTAATTAGATTTGTTTAATTACTGATTACAACAGATCACCTCTCAATATTTATCGTTTTAGAATTTGAAGAGAAACCTGGAGTCAGAGTCGGAATCAATACATTTTTCTCGATTAAAGTTATCAAAAATTCTGGCACTGGATAGGAATGTATAAATAATTGGGTAATTAATATTTTTTTCTTGTGATACTAATTAGTTGATGTAAATTATAATTACAAAATTATCAAACCGTGCGCATTTATTTATAATAAATTAAGGCTTACAAATCATTAAATATGAATGAATCTATTCTATTATACTTATTTTATATAAAAAAAGTTCTATAACAAATAAACTAAACGATCTTGAATAAGAAACGAAAATAACTTGAGCACTTCACGCCGTTTACTTGACCATAGACAACAACAAAATTGTTTTTCAATATAAAGACTTACTGAAAGTCTCGTTTACGCACAAATATACCTAGAAGAATGTTTTATTCATTTACTTTTTCTGATGTTAAACCGAAAATTTACTAATTGCGGTATATCTTTGTTTGGTTTTGGTTCCATTTGATTGAAAACCACCAACAATTTGTTGGTGGTTAATGTATTGTTGAACAATTTTCGAATTTGCCGACATAAAAATTCAATACAAATCATCATCATTCAACCATTATAGTTTACCAGTCACGTGCTTTATTTTTTATTCATTTTATTATACTAATATTTGTTTAGTTATTGTTTCTAAATGGAAAATTTATTAATTTCCAATATCCAGAGCGTAAATTATATGTTTTTTGTTTAAAAAGAAATACCTTTTCTAATTCTTTTATATTAACAGATTGATACATTAATATCGTTAAGACTACGATTTAAATAATTATACGTATATATGTTTTGATAATAATTAAAAGATGGTACAAGTTCAGGATTGGTGAGTTTTTTTAGCGTGGGAACGTATTAAAACGCCCGTTTCAACTATTCCAATGTTGACCACAACTGTACATCAAATTGGAAATATTTGAAAATTTATTATTTTAATATTATAAGACGATAGAGGAGATGTATAGTTGGTATGGAGAGGAAAATACCCGAATCGTTTTTGATTTTAATTTATTCAATTATAAGATTAAAAGCCGTTTACTAAAATTAGATATTGACATTTGTTATGTAATCACGACTATAAATTTCTTGTATAAATACGAGAATTAATTATAGATTTACGTACGACACTTTACTACTTCAGGTGTTTTAATATACAACAACAACAACATATTGCCCAAGCAATTTTCAATTTTGTCCACTGGTAATTTATCGAATAATTTGCTATATTTAAGTCGAGTATACGCCAACTATAATATATCGAAATTGTGGTGTTATTAATGAAATAAATTAGAATTAATCAAAAGGAAACCTAGTTTTAGACTTTAACAAACAAAAAATAATAATGAATACATAAATAAATAAATAAATAAATAATTCAGTAAGGAATGGACAAGGAAACCGGTCGTTGAAATAGATGGATTTTTATTGAATAACATATCTCTACCGGAACTATCCTGACATGACAATAATTGCACATATGGTCAAGATAAATGGTCAACAGTTATTTTATTTAGCATATTTATACTTATGAAACAAGCAATAATGAAGGGGAAAAATTTATTTTTTTCTATATTATATACAAATTAGACAATTAAATTCATTTATTTAGAAATCCAAATTGTCTATTATTTGCCGAATTGACAAGTTAATTATATTGTACAATTTCGTGTTGTTTCAAAATATAAATTTCAACTGTTGTTTCCAATACAGATAACAGATTAGATTTAACTGTAAGTGAAAGACACGAGCAGATCATGCCGTGTATACTGGACATTATAATTATAAATAAAATAACAACAATAAAAATTAATTAAACATAAAATTCGATTTGTAATTCAATCTAAATTTCATCTGCCGAAATTATCAAAAGAAGGAACAACATTGTGACTGCAGTACATGAAGGTTTATATTTGATAAATTTGTAAATTTGACACTACACGTAAATCTTTAATTAGATTATTAATTTCTTTGGTTTTTCTTTCGGTAAATATTGTAACTAGTAAATGTCTGAAGGATAATAAGTAACGAAACAGTTTAACAATTTATTGCATGTATAGTCTACAGGGACACCGCAGGAAATACTGTTTACTGTATGTACAATAAAATAATCATCTAGTCAGAATAAGTGTTACAGATGGTGAAATATATAAATGTTTTTCTAGTTATAATAAAATAAACTATAAGGATGTATAATAAAGTTATCAAATCGTTATACATAGAGAAGAGGGAATAAGGAAAAATATTTTTAATCAAGACTGTATGTAATAGAAAAGTCGTAGGTGTGATCTTAATCTTATCAATAAAATTATTGTTATTATTTTGAAAAGATATGTTCATGTTGTAATAACTATAATAACAAGAATATCAGCAGGACTCTTTCCTATTAACAACAAGCTAAATATTTAGTAGATTTAATTAGAGATTTGAAAGGCATATAAAAACACACCTACAAGTCCTACAATAATCTCAGCTAGTTAGAAGAAAAATTCCACATGTACGCGAAGGGATTTCTTCAGTCGATTTTCTCAACAAGATGCATCATTTTACAATTAGACGTTAGAAAATTTATCCGACCATTTCTTCTACTAAAGTTTGCTTGTTATATCGTTTAGTTATTAGGATTTATGTTAATCTTACCAAATTTTTTAATTTGTAAGAATATCCAACAACCTTGTCATAAGTCCGTTAGTTGTTGCAACACTCTCTTATCTATCACAATATAACTGTAAGTCTATTTATTAAAGTTTATACAGGTACAGTTGTTATATCTGTCGTTGGTCTTTAGTATTCGAAAAGTAATTTTCTATAGTTGTGTTGTAATCAATAAAATTTAAATTTGAATAGTTACATTATGTAAAATTTGTAAAGAAACAATGATTTTCTTAAAGTCAAGAAATTTTCCTGCTTCATATTAGCTGTAAAGTTGTTTAAAATTAAGAAGGAATGTAGCAAGTCGATTCAAATTTTTATCGTTGTCAATCACGAAAATGTTAAGATTCGATTTCCGTAGTTTTTATTGATTTTGACGCACTTTTAAATTGATTTGCAAGTTTCGAATTAACCTCGAATTGAGGATCGAGTAACACATTGAGTTTAGTTCAGGAGGCAAAATAAAATTGGTTAGAGTGCGAATCAGAATTAAAGGACATAGTTGAGATAAGGCACGTTCGTCTTTAACCACGCCTAATCGGCGGAGATTAGATTGTATTTAAACAACCAGTGGCGTGTTCGACATTTGGATTAATTTTTTCAGTTGACTGAGCCTTTACATTTGATATTTCTGAATCAAAAAGTTACAACTATACAAAAATTGAAGTACAGTAAGCAAAAAATGTGCGTGAATTTTCTTTATCACTTGGTACACTGGCGATTGTAAAAAGAGACCTAGAATTTCACATATTTCCATTAGTGTGAGTCAGGTTGTTTCTTTCTTTCTATTCAGGTAAATACCCAAAATTGCATCAGTAACCCCACCCCATTCTTTTGTTTGAATATCTTTTTTTTCCAAATTCTGATCTGTTAAGATTCTATTGCATTGTGATGACCGCTCTCATAAGCCTGTTTTACACAGCCGCACAAGAGGTGTTTTTTTTAAGTCGCCACTGTACATGAAACTTGTGCTTCTATGTTTGCTATATTTGTATCCATTTGTGTTTTTTTAGGCTGCCTATTTTCTATCATTTGTCTTCTTCACCTTTCTAGCCCTTGATCGCATAGGACTACTGAAAACTATCTTTGATGATGCAATCAAAAAAATTAATTTTATATACTAACACAACAAAAGAAAAAAAACAACCTGCAACATACAGGGTGAAAATGAATTGCCTTTAAGCCTTTAAACGACGTGTAAGGCCCGAAAAACTGAGCCGTTTTGAGTAATATATTATGGGGTCGGAATGATCCGGTTTTTGAGAAAATAGTGATTGAAAATTTCGACAAAATTCTTAAAGCTACTGGAAACGAGCATAGTGATCGATAGTTTATAATAAAACGTATTGTATTTAGGTACATTAAATAAGTAAGTCAGTAAAACTTGTGTAGCTTAATGCCATGGAAATTTGAGATGTGAAAAAGCTTTACTTTTATTATTTTTCAACAATAATGTTAGGTTATGACCTAATTAGCGTCTTTCAAGTTGCAATTTTGGTCCATTTTAGTCAAAAAGTGTTTTTTGACCCTTCAATATTGAAGAACAAGTTGCAAAAGTGTTAAATTTTTACATGAACTCATTGCGAGCTTATGAAACAAGCTGCAAAGCTGAGAGTTTTAGAAACACCGAGTTTTTTTATACTTTTTTTAAAATTTTGCACCCCTTGCACCTTTTTAAAAAAATTCTTAACTAAGGGAGTCTTATAATGGTTGGTATAAAATTCTTTTGTTATCCCTGCCATTTGTTTCTCTATACATATACTTTTAAAAATTTACTATTTTATTAAAAAATAAGGGCTTGTGACATTGATACATATTTGTTTAAATAAAATTAACAATATAAATTTTAACAGAAGTGACAAACTTTCTATTAATAATTTTAAGAAATTAAATTACACTGGCTATTAAAGAACACTAAAAAGTACTTTAATAGGTATTAAAGTGCTCTCTTTGTTATCGATACTATACAGGATGTTCGATCTAAATATGGTCGAATCTCTGAAACTCCTGTTAGTCGACGAGAGATTCGAAAAATATTTTGAGAATTTGTAGGAGGGCCCTTAGAGAAAAATTCGGTAAAATTAGAACCTGGTTGCTCACTTGGAAGTCTGTCAAAAAACGCTCTTTTCTGACAATGTAGCGATTTTCAAAAACGAACTAAACACGCAAAACGATTTACAATTAGAATGACTCTAGGATCCTCCCAAAATTGTTTTTCTTTTCGTTTCTTTTCCGTTTTATTCTGGGACAGGTGGAATTATTTCGTATTTTCTCTGGAATACAATGGTGAAGAA
The DNA here is from genome assembly GCA_039776855.1 of Mylabris sibirica. Lineage (NCBI taxonomy): Eukaryota > Metazoa > Arthropoda > Insecta > Coleoptera > Meloidae > Mylabris > Mylabris sibirica. Next base: position 9,092,503 of record CM077839.1, on the reverse strand, counting down.
CGAAAAAAATCAATGTTGGGACGGTCTCAGAGTCATTCTTAGTCCTTTTGCGTGTTTAGTTTGTTCTTAAAAATTCAACATTGTCCAAAACGATCGTTTTTTGACCAACTTTGACATTTCAAGCTCATTAGCTACGAGGTTCTAATTTTGCCGAAATGTTTCCTAGGAACTCTCCTACAAATCTTCAATATATTTTTCGAATCGCTCGTTGACTAATAGGAGTTCCATAGAACCGACCGTATTTAGATCGAACACCCTGTAGACTTAAAAAAATATTGTGCTCTATTCCACATAGGGATGGGGGGCTTTACATATTTAAAGGCATTTCAACTTTATCCTGTATAGAAATTGTATCTTCAAGTAGGATAAAATATATAAAGATTTGAAAAAGTCAAAACTTGCTCGTCCCTTTTTTTATTTCCTTATTATATTTTAATTATGTAATTCTGTACTGATAATGGAATATAAATTAAGCTTTTTATTTATTTATTATTATTAATCATTTTACTGATTTTACTGAATAGAAACCCAAGTGGTTTCTTCTTGAATTTAACATTAATTGGAAAATAAGTAAAAGTGACAAATTTACAATTAGGATATAAATCAATTTTAAAAGTCAACAAGACTCTGATGATGACTATTTATCCAATCAATGCGTACATTTATTTAATTATTTATTTATATAATAATTTCTATTCCTTTTTTAAAATAGTATTCGAGACAAACCAATAATTAAACATTAACAACATGAAATAGGACTTAATTATAAATATCATGTTATACTGATTTTTGAAAGGATTACACATCTTTCTTTTTGCTGTCTTTCGATTTTATTCTCAAATTGTAACTTCAAACATAATCACTATTATTTGACGATCGTTATCAGATCAATATCTTGTAATAACAACGTGAGTTATTAGAGGAGATTTGTTATATAAAAAGCTAATTGATTAATCTACATCAAATGAGAAAACTTACAATATTTTGACGAAATTATGAACTTTTTCAATAATTCGAAAGATACAAATTTCGATTACGGTAATTATAATAACTTTGAAACAATTTAATGGCTTCTTTCGACAAGTTGAACGTAGATATAAATTCGAGTTCCATTGATTGATTTTGTGCATTCACTTTGAAATCAGCTCGAACGTAAAAAATGTAAGCTTTAACAATAATAGAAACCTAACAAGCTTTAAGGATAAACAGGTAGTTATACAGACATAAATTTATTATGATTTGTGTACATACAAGAAACCACAATAGAATTTTTTATTGTTGCTAATTTATATTGTTGTTTATTTTACTGCTACGTTGACACAAACCAATATAAAATCGATTCATCTATATATTTAAGTTTATTTTACAAATAAATATATGTTGATGATATCATAAACATGAGTTAATTAAGAGAAATCTGTTGGTTTGTTAGTTTCTTAAATTAATAGAATGGGCGTTAATAAATAATGTTTTTACAAAAGAAAAACCTCCTCCTCTTTCTAACTCTATAAAGTCAACAACATATTATAAATAAAACGACAACGAATCTAATATTAGAAATTTATTTAAAAAAAAAATCAACAAAAAATACAATGGAACTTTTCATTTCGAACACCTCCATAATACGGACGTTTCACGTAGTCAGCCATTGATTCAATAAAAAAAGCTTCAAACACAATGAAAGTAGCATATTTTTGTACGTATACAAGGTGTAATCGATAGTCCTTCGAATACAAAAACCTCACTATGTCTAAATGGAATATAGTAGAAGAAGCATATTTTGAAGGATCAAAATTGCAACTTTTGGCGGTCGCTGGTTAAATCCTAACTCGTTTCCAGTGGCTCTAAGACCCCAGTTGTTCCAACCCTGAACGTAGTCTGTAAGTTTACAGTCAATTGATTTACAGCCTGTATATTTAACGTAAGTTTCCTCTATGGTCTTCCTCTATAGTATTGACACACTTGATGGACACCCAAAAGTGTCCGTACTGGAGAGGTTTTACTGTATTAACAAATTTTTATTTGAATCCTTATTTAATTGTCTTCTATTGTTTATTATATTATTGTAAATTGAAATGTATTTCTCACATGTTCTTTGTTTATTTTAATTTGAATTAATACACTTGTCTTAATTAATCAAATAGAATGGTAAAATAATAATAATAATAATGATAATAATAAGTATTTACAAGACTTTATTATTATTGTTTTGTATTTATTGTAAATCTTTTGATTTTAACTTGATTTAACAAACAAAATGTCATTTAATCATTTAATAATAATAGCAACAATCATAATCATTATGATAATTGACAATAAATTGGAAATTGTCGTGAATGACGAAACATAATAATAAAACTAGGTAGGGCTGTTAATGATTCATATAATACAATAATTAAACTATTCTTACATAAATATTAGAAATTTTTATAATCATCAATACGATTTATAATTAGAAAAATCATAAAATTCAATTGATTGTGAGGATTCTGTAATAAATGATGTTAAAGTGTTTCTATTCATTTCTATTGATTAATTTATGTTTTATTGTTATGTAAAATTTGGCAAACAACACATGATTGCAGATATAACAAAGCCTCTTTTGTATTCCTGGATTTTTCGGTGAGTTGCCTTATTAAAAACTTTTAGTGAAAATTTCGATTGTGTAGAAGAAATAGTTTAATCAACGTTATAAATAAATATTGTTTCAATTGAATATTGCCCAATTATTCTACCACATTTCAATAATAATAAAATTCAATATTGTAATCTTATAATATGGTATATTTCATAGATTTTTTCAAAAAATTAATTGGATCGCTATTCATATTATACAACGGCTAAAAATGGTCAATATTTATCTAGACAATTTAATCGAAAAGTTTTATGAAACTATACATAACGAGGATTTCATTATACATAATTATAATAACGGACAAACAATTCAGACGATATTAATTTTCGTTTCTCTATTCTCAATCCAACTGTTTCGTTGTTTATTGTTGTAATTATTAATAAAACTGAAAATAGATGGGGATATTATTGCTTCACTATAAAGGAATAATAATAGCAACAACAATAATAATAACAACAGTGCATAATCTTAATTATGTATTAAATGATTTATATTGAAGCTATAGAGAAAGTTCCATGATAATTTACATTAAATACAAACGCTCCTCTTTTTTCTTTAATACTTTATAAAGCCTCGATTATTAGTGCTATCATTATTAGATACGTTTGGATTAATATCGAACAGATTCCATTATCTTTCAGTGTAGAAATTGACTATTAATAGTGTTTTTTCCTGCAAAATTTCAATAATAAACTTCTAAAGAAATTCTATAACTTTACGTTTTCTGTAATAGAACTAGCACTAAAGAGTCAGATCAATTTTTAGACAAATTTTCCATGGTGTTCTTTTTTTCCTTATTAATTTTTCTATTTATATACAATCATTAACATTTGACACAAATTTCTAAATAGAAAAAAAATGTGTATGGATTATGGTAATTTTATGCCCACTTGAAAACTGAATGATTTAAAACACCAAAACCTGTTTGAAATATGTGTTTATATTTTATAAATTTATAGTAAATTAATTAACGTTAAAATAGTCGGTAGTATAGCCGAAATATACGTAAATTTATGGGTACACTTTTTTTTTCCTCTAAATTGATTAGAATCAATAATGTCGTGCGTAGTGAAGTAATATTATTATAAAGTTGGTTTCATAATTTCCCTTTTTCTTATGAAAATTATTCTTGATAAAATTTATTAGAAAATTTAGAGAAAGTTATTTGATCAAGTTTCAAAGACAATAATAATAACAGCAGAGAAAATCGTAATGGTAATGATGTATAGAAAAATTACTGTCCTTTTCTTATTTTATTTGGAATGAAAAGAAGTGCATATTATAGCGATAGAGGAAATGATAAGATGTAAAATGTGCACTAATAGTCGTGTAATTTGTTTCTTTCGTTTCATAACAACATTGCATTTATGCTACTAATGCAGTGAGTTTACAAATCCTAATAATCTCTATCTATCAGTGTGTATACAGGTTGAAATCTGAATTCCTTTAACTTCTAACCGTGTATAGGGCCCAAAAAATTATTATTATTTTTTTCATATTTTTTTCAATTTTTTGTGGTAACACTCGATAAAATTAGTGTACCTAATGCCTGTTAAAAATGTCGAATAGCTGCAGACCCTAGTTAGTGAAGCTGCAGACGCAATTCGGGAACTACCAAAACGGCAGCGTTCCCTGCTTTGTAGAATGTAGCTTGGTGTAATAAGGGGAGGAACATTTTGAACAATTTTTTGTAGTGTTTTTTGGTTAGTAAAATTCGCGTCGATAGTTCATGAAAATCCGAGATGTGTTATACTAATACATACTTTCTTATCAAATCTCGGCAATAACATTACACTATATTAGTATTAATGACCGAGCATCATTTTAGGTGATTCTTTTTTATCTTTTGACCCTTCAAAATATGTTTATTGCACTCTATTTCACATAGGGATAGTGAGGTTTTCGTAATTAAAGGCATTTCGATTTGATTGTGCATACAAAACGGATTGATGGAGATTGATACAATTAGTGTATTCAGTGTCGGTCGAAAATGTCGAACAGCTGCAAACCCGAGTTGGTGGAGCTGCAGACGCGATTCGAGACTACTAAAACGTGCAGCGTTTGTTTGTGTGGAATAGGGGAGGGACATTTTGAACGATTTTTGAGTCCTTTTTGGTTAGTAAAATTTGCGTGGGAAGTTTATGAAAATCCGGAATGTGTTATATATTGACACTTGCTTTCTTATCAACTCTCGACAACAACATTACGCTAGATTACTACTTAACCAGCGACCTTCAAGCAATAGCTGCGATCTTGCTCAATTTTAATCATTTTTTTTACCGTTCAAAATATGTTAATTGTACTCTCTATTTCGCATAGGGATAGTGAAGTTTTCGTAATTAAAGGCAATTCGATTTGACCCTGTATACATAAGGGATTGATGGAGATTTTTCAAATAAACAGGTTCATTAATAGATGTTTTCATTAACGAAGCGTGACATTTTTCACATAATCATAAATGTATATGGTTTTTATAATTTTACATGCTATTTATATAAATTTTTCCATTACTGTAATTAATCAATGTTTGAAAACTAATGAGTACGTACGGTTTGTTAAACAAAATGAGACTGTTCAATTTAATACAAGTTTCTACTTTTAAAATTTTTAACGAAACTGTACTTTGATGTGTTTTCCATTAGTAAATATGTTAATTTACCAAATTAAATTTATCCATCCTCTATACTACCACAATTAATCTACTAGATAGTATAGAATAGCGTTTTTCAAATGGGTGGAGCATCTATGTATGTATGTACATAAGTAAGAAGCCATATAATTTATGTGAGTAATATGAATTTATATTTTCTAATATAATTTTTCTCCACTCTCGTATTAGAATTTTCTTCTTATTAACGAGATTTCCAAACAACTGACAAGTATTTTCAACCGAATTAAAATTGATATAAATATATCATCAATGAATATCAAAATCTTTAGTTAATTTTGCTAATTTAGCTGTTTATGCTTGATTCGAAAATCGAATTGCTATCCGGAGTTATTTTAACTGTTACATATACGGTTAAAATGGCCAATTACAGCATAACCTTTAAATGTCAATTTTCGACATTTATACGATGATGTTTAAAAAAATTTGTGCAAATAAAGAGTAATTTTATCAAACTGTAATTGGTTGCAGTGGCGTAACGGACAATCTGAGGACCCCGCTCAACAAAAGGGCCTCTCTACTTATTAGAATGTCCTTAAAGACTTACCTATTAAGATAGAATTATTACATAATTGAGCTAAAATATTTGAAAGAAGAGGTTTAAATTTTGTTGAGTCCCTTTTGACGCTGTGTAACTTTTTTCCATTTTTTAAAAAACTCCAAAGATGAGAATTTCTTACCGAAAGACGATAGAAAAGAGTTGTGTGGAGTTGAATGTACAAAAACTGAAATATTTGGCTTCCTATGAACATTTTCTTTACAGAAAGTAATTGAAAAGTACTTCTTTCTTATATGCATGTTTTCAATGGTACAAGTTCTTCTACAATTTTACTGAAAATAATTCAGAATTTCTTCTAGAAATATTTGTTGGGTTTAAAAGCCTCTAATATAGAATTAATGATTTAGGACAACTGCAAGTAAAAGCCAGATTTAAAGTAAAAGATTTAACTCTAAAATTGTCCTATTTAACCAGTTTCAAAATTCAAAACCTAGCATTAAAATCAAGAATAAGACAGTTCGATAAAAATTGAAGTTTTAGAGAAAAATGTTAACACCGATTTAAAATTCACCAGCAAGCAAGGATAATTTTCGGGAATTATTTGGAGGACGAGAAATAAACATTGAGTGATTACCGATTTAAAATGCTCTCTTTTTATCTTACCTTAGCAGATTGTTTAAAAATCTCAGATATTAGGACAAAAATTTCTTAAATTTGAACCGATTAACCATAAAGATTTTAATGCATAGACTTAAAAGGCCAAAATTGGGCTTATTTTGCAACCCAAAAGCTAATTTCAGATATTACTGATAATTTAGGGCAAAAATGTTTTGAAATATTGACTAAACCTGAAGAATTCATCTCGAAAATTAATTATAATTCATTGAAGCACCATCTTCTGAGCTTCCACATTGTCTCGTCTATACAAACTCATAGCAAAATTCATTATTAACTGATAATTTAGAACGAAAATGTATTGAGCTCTAGGGAAAACATCAAGATTAAAATTATTATATTATTCACCTTTCATCACATAAGAGCGAAATTTGTTAAAAACTGATGATTTGGATGAAATAAAAAAACAAACTCAAGAATCCTTACTAAAGAATGATTGATAGCCTCATAAAATTTATTAGCAAAAATTTAGCACAAAAATGTTTTAAAATCTCAAAAATTTCTCTATAAAATTGATTACAAATATTTAATTTTTTTTCTTTGACGACCTAAGAGCAGAATTTACTAGAAACTTGATCATTTGGAGAAAATCTATTTTAAACCTAAATCAAAAATTAAGAAAATGCTGGAAGAATTGATGATTCGAAACAAGTTAAAATTTTGCCTTAAATTCGGAAGTGTTCACAGGAAACGCCTATGTCTTCTTTTTACGGTTCTGTTTCAAACTTCGATAAAAAAAAACACTGACGGTATTTTAATGACTAAAATGTCTTGATATTCATAGCACAAAATTTTCCCCAAAAACAACAAAAATCGTCATTATTGTCTTTTCAGCACTATTCAGTAGCAAAATTTGCTAAAAACTGGAAAAAATTGGCACAAAAATGATATAACACCTCAAAATTTTACTGTAATTTAATTACAAATACCTTCTCTTAGTAACTTAAGAGCAGAATTGCCAAAACATTGATGATTTAGGGTAAAAACTCCTTGAGTCCGAGACTAAAAGTAAAGAATCCAACTTGAAAATTGATTAAAAGTGACAAGATCTTCACCACGAAAATTCGTCTAAAGATAGACCAAAAGTGTCTCAACTTCTATAATACGTTTTTTTTTTTATTATTATTATTATTAAACCAGATCAACAGCAAGGCTGTTATACATAGTTTTTTTGATTAAGTAACAAAATGACAAAGAAAAAACATATATGTCTCAGTAATTTTTATCTTTCCTCGAACTGTATTATGTCTTGAGGTAGTCTTCGTTTTAATCTTGTGTGGATGTTCTTTCTCCCTAGATTATGATGTGTTGGATTGTCTTCTAATTTTTCATAGAATTTTTTGACTATTTTTTCAATGTATTCTTTTATCGTTGATTGCCCTAGTTCATAATGTATTTGTTGGTTTCTTATATACCAAGGTGCATCAGTAGCTATTCTTAGGATTTTGTTTTGTAAGCTTTGTAGTTTGTTAATATTTGTTTTTGATGTGTTGTACCAAATGGGACATCCATAAGTAATTAGTGATCTAATCATTGAATTATATATTAATAGTGAGCATTTTAGTTTTAGAGTGGATTTTCTATTAATAATTGGGTAGAGTTGTTGGAGCCTATTGTATGCTTGATTTAATTTGCAATTAATGTGATATTTCCAAGTTAGTTGGGTGTCCATGTAGATACCGAGATATTTAACAGCTGTTTCTCGTGCAACCCATTCTATGGTTTGTCCATTGATTACCAATTTTTTGCATTGCTTGATTCTTCTCAGAGTGAAGATTTTTGCTTCACACTTATTAATGTTGATGCTTATACACCATTTTTTAAAATAATTTTGAATTTTATTAAATTCTGTTTGTAACCTTGTTTATTGCGTTGTTCAGATCTTCGTCTTGTGTAATAATAACCGTATCATCAGCATACATTGCCAACGCTGTATTTTCTGGTTGTGGTATGTCGGAAAGATAGATATTGAATAGTGTCGGGCCAAGTATGCTTCCTTGTGGAACGCCAGCTTTAATAGAACTAGTTGCGCTTTCTTTATTGTTAATTCTTACTTTGAATGTTCTGTTTTCAAGAAATGAAGATATTACAGCACTTAAATACTCAGGCAGTTTCAGATTAATTAGTTTGTATTTGAGACCATTTAGCCATACTTTGTCGAATGCCTGTGCCACCTCTATGAATAGAGCTACAGTGTATTTTTTTCCTTCAAATCCTTGCTCGATTAATTCGGTTATTCTTGCCAGTTGATGGATAGTTGAATGTTGTTTTCGAAAACCGTATTGTATTGCTAGTATTACATTACTATCTTCTATTTCGTTTATTAATTGGTTTTGTATAATTTTTTCGAAGACTTTTGATAATGTGGTTAATAAACTTATAGGTCTATAACTATTTATTTGGTATTTGGGTTTACCTGGTTTTTGAAACAGTATAATTATGGCATGCTTCCATGTGTTGGGAAAGTATCCTATTTTTAAACATGAATTAAGCACATTACGTAGTAATTTAATTGAATTTTCACCTAAATTTTTAAGTATTTGATTTGTAATTAAGTCGTGACCTGGTGATTTACGTGGGTTTAGATTTTGCAGTATTTCTTCTAATTCTGTGGTTGTTATTAGTTTAGCCGTTTTGATAATTGGCAAATGCGTTTCTATATGTTCTTGTATGTGGTGATTGAAATTTCTGTTGCTTTCTGGAATTGGCGTAGTGAATGTTTTTTCTAGATGTTTTGCAAATATTTGAGCTTTCTCACTATCGGTATAATAGATATTCTGATCTTCTATAATGTTGGATATGATTTCAGGCTGCTTTAGTATTTTTTTGGTAGTTCTCCACATACCTGGATCGTTTGGCTCAAGCTGTTCAATGGCGACAGCGTATGAATTGTAGTAGTATTTATCCAATTCTCTTTTTATTTGATGTGTTAATCTGTTAAGTATATTTTTTATTTGTGGGTTTCTTGTTCGTTGCCATTCTCTTCGAGCCGTTGATTTTTGTTTGATAAGGTTAATTATATACTGAGGTGGGGTTTGATAATCAGTTTTTCTATACGTTTTTTTTTTGGATTATGGCTTGTCCAACATATGCTTTAAATTTATCAACAAATTCATCAATAATTAAGTCGATTTGATTGATATTGTTACAGTCTGTAGTCTCTATCCGGTTTTCTTCTAAGATCTCTTTGAACAGCTTCCAATCCACCATTCCATTTACTAATTTTGGTGGCGCCTCGTTGTATGTTGGCATAATTATAAATGATATAATCACTGGCAAATGGTCAGAGTCCATTTCGTTTATGACTTCTTGATAAATTTGTTTAGAGAAGTTTTTCATTACATTACTATTATATCAAGTATATCAGAGTCATGATCAGAGTCATGATCTATAAGGGTAATATGTGTGTTCTTCAGGCGCATTAACCTGTTATCCATTTGCTTCACAAAGATTATTCAATTTGATTCCACTTGGATTTGTAGCACGGCAGCCCCAAAATGTATTCTTACTATTGAAATCACCAATGGCGAGTGTACCAATACTGTTGCTAAATATCTTGTGAAAGTCCTCTTCAATAATGTTTTTGTTCGGTTGTTTGTACACTGCAGTGATATTAATATTTTCATTATTTTGCATATTTAGTCTAATACTAACACTCTCTAAGTTTTCAGTTATGATTTCAGTCTCTTGACTGTGTGATAGATTCCGTTTGGCAAGTATTGCTACTCCACCAGAAGTTATGTTAGCTAGTCGATCTTGACGATGAATAGTGTATCCTGGTATTCTAAATACCTCGTTAGGGAGTAAATGGGTCTCTGTTATGCATGCTATATCAATTTGATACCTTGACAAAAAGGATATAAGTAGGGTTCTATTTTGTTTTATTCCATTTGCGTTCCAGTTGAGGATTTTTAGATTTTTGATATGGAGGTCTTTGATTATGGACCATTGATAAATTGCGGTATTATATTATTGATGACGTAAGTTTTGATTTGAGGTAAGTATTGACTGATAAGGTCTTTTACAATATTTAAAATGCTCTCTATTAAGGAGTTGGTAGTTGAATTTACATTTGTTTTTGTTTTTGTGACTTCTGCATATAATCGGTTAGTAGTATAATTTGTCTTTGAATGACTTACAGGGGAAATGTGTTGTTTTCGTCTGGGATTCATTTTTTCCTGTAGCTCTTTGTAGTACTTGCACCCTCGATAGCTTGCAGGATGTTTTTCATTACAATTAGCACATGTTGGGTCGGTGCTTTGATCTTTTGTGCAGTCCGTGTAAAAATGAGAGCCTGCACATTTGACGCATCGCGGTTTTATTTGGCAGTAATTTTTGGTGTGTCCAAATTGTTGACAGCGATGACATTGTGGGATTTCCCTTGATTTTCTTCTCGCCTCTACGCTAACTATTGAATTTAGTAGCTTATTTGTTTCAAATATTTCTTTCGCTTTTTCATTGTTTGTTAAGCTCACTGCGCATAATGGGATCGGTTTTTTGTTGTAATTCAGTAATCGTGTTACTGATATGATAGGTAGCTTCCCCTTTAATAATTCTTCTTTAATATCATATTCTGTCAGTGATATCGGTATGTTTCTAATTACTACTTGAAGCAGTTTGTCGTTAGGATTTTGAAATGTGTGATATTCGATATTATTTTTGGTGTAAAATTTAGTTAAATTTCGAAAATCGTCAATATTTGATAAATTAATTCGTAGATATTTGTTGTTTGATAGTGTTGTATAGTTTTTATCACTAACGAGTTTGTCAATGTCGGCGATGATTTCTTTATAATTCGTTGCATTGTGCAAGTATATAGGTGGTATTTTTAATTTTTTTTTGTTGAGTTGTATTAGTATTTGTTTGTTGGGGGTCTTCTTGCAAGTTGTTATCTTCGGAGACAATCTTATCCAGATGTTGTGAGAGGTAATATTTATTTTGTTTCAGTTTGTCTTCATAATTCCATGTATATCTTTTTTGTACCTCGTTTATCGGGGGTGATAGTTGGTCTGCTTTGCGCTTCCCTTGATTATTACTTTTATTATTGTTCATTTTGACGCTTTTTATAGGTGAGGCGTCAAACCTTAATCACTATGATAATTAAATCGCACCTGTGAAGCCGAAATTCGTACGAACTAACGTTTAAACTCTAGCACGGCTAGTATGCGACTTATAATACTTTAAATTTCATAAAATTGGACAGAAAAAATTGCTAGAAAAAACACTGATGCTTTTCTAATGACAAAAGTATTTGAAGATCTAGACTTTAAATCAAGAATTATTCTCAAAATGTAACTAAAACTGTCCAAATCATCCATTTTCCAGTATTTATTGTTATCGAGTATATTATCTTTTAATTCCTACTCTAAATCAATGAAAAATTTTAGAATACCTTAAAGTTTGATGTTGATGTTTTTAATTTTGATTGTAGTTTCTCATGAATTTAATCAATATCAATACGCAAAAGTGTTCCGAAACCGTATTAAATTTCAAGTTGCAGTTTATTATTACTGCAATTGACCTATAACTGAAACTTGATCGAATCTAAAAGAAATGGCATAGTCTTTTTTTTGAAATATAATTCCAACTGATAAATACTATTATGGACCAAACACAATACCAAAATCAAAAAGATTTTTTATCTTAAATAAACTAACAAACTTATGTATTTGTTTAGTAATAATTATTAATCTTTACTAATTCAAATTTTCATTAAAACTTTACGACTTTATTTTTTGTTGCCTTAAAAGCATCGTTTAAATCAAGATTTTAGCTTCGAGCTATTTAGTTTTTAGTTTTAATGTCATCTTGATAGTCATAAAAAATATCTTCGACAAAAGATTCACTATTACCTATACAACATTAAAAACAATAATGGACAACATGATAAAATATTTATTTATCAATCGTAAAGTATTGAATTTGAATTTGTAATTTAATAGATTCCATTCTGATATGGAAAGAGACAAAATTTGATTTAATCAACATTCGTAAAGTTGGAGATGGAAGTCAGTGACGTAACTATAAATTTTGGACCCGTGCAGGTTTCGGGCCCCTATACATTTGCTTTTCATCATGAGGGGTATTATGAGGGGCGCCATTCAATTTAGAGGCTTCCAAATGATAAAAATAAGAATCGATGAACAGATGATTTAGACAGTTGGAGTCAGTTTTTGGGTATAGAATTGTCCCATTTTAATATAAAATCATTATTATTCATCAGTTTTTGTTATTCACTTGTAAAAATGAGCAGGTGCAGGTAATTCTGGTCAATTTTTTTGTTGAGTTTTAAAATTGAGACATTTTTGGCATAAATTATAAGTTATTATTAATTTATAAAGAATTGTACAGTGGCTTACCAAAGGGGGTAGATGGGGGAAAATTCCTACTACTGGCGCAGTTTTTCGGGGGCATATACATTTCCGTAAATAACGATGCTAAAAATGCTTGCTATGCCTTTATATTCGTATAGAAAAGACAAATTTTCAGACTCTTAATCGTTTCTTGAGGAGGATTCTTGAGCCTAAGTCTAATCTTTAGATGGACAATTTCAGTCTCAATTTTAAGAAATTTTTGTTGTAAGTCATCAATTTTTAAATAAATTTTGCTATTGAGTTGTGGAAATTGGAAAATTCACAAGGATTTAGTCTAATTTTTGAGTCAGATAGATTTTTGAAAAAATTTAGTATTATGCCGATTTTGTTATGTAATCATCACAAATATGGAGATTTATTTGATTTTAATTGTTTTTCAAGCTCAATTATCATGTTTTTCTGCTCTTTTAACCAAAACTAAGGTCGTCATTTTGGATTTTTGCCCTGGGCGCAATCAACCCCTTTTATCAATCATATCTCTTGATGTTTCTCAATATGTGTAACACCTAAAGTTCACTTAAATTTGTAATTGAGAAGTGATTTGGTACGCTCATAAAATAATGACAATTAAAAAAAGAAGAACAAAAGCAACAGTAAATTAATTAATTAATCTCTTCAGGCTTTACTATACATATGTATAATGAATTTCCGTTAATTTTACTCTTCTTAATTTCAACAAGTGATGAGTTTTTTAATTAAAATTTATCCTATAATTTATTTCGTTGATGATATTGTTATTTTATGCTATTTCGAAGCATATAGGTATATTAAATATAAAATAAGAAACTAAATTGTTCCTTCTACAGTATACTTCATGACTATAGGAACATAGGAGAAACTTTGGCCACGCCTATTTAAACTACTTACATATTAGTTAGAAAGAGACAGAGATCTATGGGTGTTTTAGATGAAAAAATATGGTGGTATAATTTCCGCCCTCCCTTAGTGCTTTGACCAAACAAAACAATTTCTTTCGTACGAAAGAGCCTTGAAAACTTTCAATTCTAACAGATAAGAATAAACAGATGGTCAAAGGAATTTGACATCTCATTCTATTATTCATGGAACATCTGTTTAAACAAAGAAGGGACTATCCTCAGGACATTATTCTTTCACACAACAAATTCCACATTTATAAATTGCCAATTTCCAATTATATTACCCTTTAAATGCCTCATATTACTCTTACCTATAGAATATTTTGTTGAAAGTGTTGTAAAACTACCCTATTGTTCAAAATGTAGTTTGTTCTCATCCTGTCTCCAGGTAAATAACAAGTGCTGTTTCTGTTGTACCCTTGTTATCTACCGTTATTATTTAATTAAAATGGAAGTATTTGTTAAAGACAATATTGGCTATGATTAAAAACAATTCTTTCATAATTTATTTATTTATTTAACTTATAATTTTATTATTGTTTGTAAATATTAGATGAACATTTGTATATCATTATTACATTTTGTCATTTTTTTCCTTTTTTCAATTAATTAATTTACCTATTGTATTTGTAAAATTAATAAATAATTCTTCTATCGATAAATTTAGCTGATTTATTGTACCTTTATGAGAACGCATTGTAAACAGAGAAAAGAGATTTGAAAATAAAAATGCTTGAAAAATTATCTAATCCATTCTAATGAAAATCATGTTACTCATTACTCTTATTAATTAGTAACAATTTGTCAACATTAAATATTCCTTTATTTGTCTAACTTAATAATTCAATTAGAATCTTTTTTTTAATACATCAATTTAGTTCAACTTATTTCATGTTTGTTTTAGTTGATTGACTTACTCGAATTAATGCTATAATTACCAATTAATCGAATAAAGATTGTTGTTTGAAAGAATAATGTCCTGAGGATAGTCCCTTCTTTGTTTAAACAGATGTTCCATGAATAATAGAATGAGATGTCAAATTCCTTTGACCATCTGTTTATTCTTATCTGTTAAAATTAAAAGTTTTCAAGGCTCTTTCGTACGAAAGAAATTGTTTTGTTTGGTCAAAGCACTAAGGGAGGGCGGAAATTATACCACCATATTTTTTCATCTAAAACACCCATAGATCTCTGTCTCTTTCTAACTAATATGTAAGTAGTTTAAATAGGCGTGGCCAAAGTTTCTCCTATGTTCCTATAGTCATGAAGTATACTGTATATGTATTTTAACCCGAGGTACAAATATCAATTTTCATTGTAATAGAAAACTGTAGCTGTCTTAATTGGTTTATTGCTGCCAGCTATAAAACAAATTCTACTGTTTTCTTTTTTTTTTAATAATTTAAAACCGATTTGTAGTTATGTGGAACGTTTGAAACACGTTTGTATGTAGATTTCAATTTTTGATTTGTGTACAAAACGAAACTAAAATAAAACATCATCCTTATAACAATAATAACATAAATGAATAGTGATAATTTGAGAAGGTCAAAGATAACCGCTTAGAATATAAGCAAGAAAGTTGTGCAAGCTTTACAGGTGTTCTCTCAGTTTCTTATGTATCTTAAATCTTACAATTTCTTCGCCCACCAATTGCTATAAATCTTAAAATATCATCTCTATATATATAAAGAAGAGTATGTCGAGTGAACTTGTGTATATAAATCAAGGAAATGGTTTATTTTATAAGCATATAAAGAGAGAAATTTGTTGAAGATGATACGATGGAATTCCTAATTTTATTAAGAAGAATATGTTTGGCTAGATAAACTGTAACAATGTTGGTAATTTTTAAACTACTACTGGATAGTTAGGTAGGTAGATTTGTTGGCTTCAAGTCCCCATTAAGTCCACATCCTGCTGTTTATTTTATTGTGAATCATGTTGATGTATTATATGGCAGCATATGGAATTTCCATTTGATTAATTTGATTACGTTTTTTCTCTCGAGTCGAGCACCTTTTGCATTTAATTAGATTTGGTGTTTCAACATGGATAATTATGCAAAAGGATTATGTATATGTGCTCCTACTGTTCTTATTACATTTGTCAGCTGTCTTAATTGTTGTTGTGAACATTTGGAAAGTTTCACCGACATTTTTTTTTTTTAATTTTAATATTTCAATTCTTCCGTTTACGATTCTAATCAAATCTTGTGTATTGTGCCAGGACATGGTAATTATTATAGTGTTCATAGTCTTGTTTTTATGTTGTTACCACCCATGCTGTCAATGTTAGAATTTGTTCCTTGTTCTATAGATTTTTAACTTATTCGATAATTTCTTCTGTATAAATGTTTCTTTTTTCCAATATTCTTTAGTAATAGATTTCTGTTAGTTTTTATATAAAATTTAATTATCTATAACCAATTTTTTTCATCTTAATTGTTCATATTTTTTTTTTATTATATTTTAATTCCGCGAACTGATCCAAGGCTGCTTTATTTTATTACCTTTTTTCCATACGATAATTTTCTGTCGTTACAGTTATAATTTTTATTGTTCAATTAAATAATGACAAATCAGATTGTGAAGGTGAAATCAGAGAAACCAATCCGAAAGAACATTGAGCGTTCTTATTTATTCATAATCGATTCCAACAAAATTATAAAAACCTAAAAATTGTGGATGGATCAATAAATGTAGAGCTTTCATTATTATCTCAAATAATAAAAGATACAAACAACGTCTTCATAGCAGTAATGAAGAAATCGTTGGTATCGTAAATGAATTTATCATAAAGTTTGTGTTTATCATTCATTGCATTCATCATATATTCATATAATTGTTGTAAAACTCCTGCAGTGGTCAAATTGTGTAACAGCAGGATGTTGTAGTGTTTGCATGTTTGTATACCGATAAAGGAATTAATAGAAAATCGATCACAATAATAAATTGATAGTGATTAAGGTATTAGCTCAAGTAAATAGAATTTCAGCAACTAGATATAAATTAATATGTAAATAGAGCAACTATTATAATCAATGTTTAGAACAAATATCGTCAATCAAATAGAGATTAGATCCGCAAATAAGTAAATTACAATGTAAGACTTTTGTTTATAATATGTCTTTTACAATTCACCTTGAATAATAATTAACGCTTCAAGTTTTTATCAATACAATCGCAACAAGACTGTGAACCATTTTTTTTTTCATATAGTATTGTAAATTCATCTTATATTAACATTAATCAATTGTTGTGTATTTTAATTTAATTTTTTTTTGAAATTCAAATTAAATTGACACGGATGCAATAATTCCATTTGTGCAATATCTAAATAATACAAACCAGGTAGTCAACCAGGATATAAAACACACGCACATATTTTATTAAAAAAATTGTGATCTAATCGAACAGATTTATGGTTAAATGATAGCTCATTAGATCAAGAACAATTTCCTAGCCAACCTGTTATTGTTCTGTTGGTTCATTTTTTAGTTGCTCTATCTAAAGGATCGATTTTCTAACGGTCCCAACTATTGCAAATTATAAATTATTAGGATGGTTTTTGTACGCTTGATTAAAAACACGCATCCCTTTACCATAAGCACATATGCAATATAATGTTGCTTAATGATACGTTTAGTTATTCACTTCCGGCTTGAAGACTTGATGATGTGTATAATGATGGTTTAGATGATTGTCTTGTAAGATGTGATAGACACGTGCAATATTTGAATATTAACGCTTTTTCTACGGCTCTTCTCATAAATTCCATGTAGGTAATTTTGAATTTAATCAAAGAGTTTCAAAGCAAAATTACTAAATACCTTGTAAAATATTGTACAATATTCAGATTTTCCCTAAGGTGATTTGTATAAAATCCATGATTATTAATAACGTTGTATTTACATTATCTGCATTAAACGTAATACTGGTATAGTTGCTGCTGCAATACAAATACCGGTTATAACGATACTCAGGGGGTATTTGAAAGGATACCGTAATATCCGAGTCTTGTTTTGTTAAGCTTCATAAATCAGTGATTATTATCAAATATTATTAGATTATTCTTGAAGCGCACTATTTTGGCTAACTTTTTAATAGCAGCCAGTTTCTTCGCATAGAACAAACCTCAAATTATTATCAGACATTGTAATTTTTGAGTAGTCATAAAAAATAATTGTGGCATATGCTAACAGAAAGAACTGCAAGAAGAGTCAATGACAGCAAGTACCGCAGCCCAAAGTGATAAAATTCAAAATCAAGCGGTACCATTTAAAGTTAATTTAAAGCAGTTTATTTGACTTCAAAAATTATCAGTATATGTAATTTTTGATATGCTCTTTAACTGGTCTAATCAAAATCAAAATCGGGGCAGTGGTTCTAGAGATACCAGTCCATTTTAGTTAATGGATTGAAGAGATGATATAGCAGATTCGGAATCAGAATTTTCAAAAATCATTGTATACATCCATTTTGCATCCATATTTTAAGCTTTATTTCCATGACTTTTGACCATGATTTTGGCACTTAATTCGTATTTTAAAAATTGTAGAAAAATTTGGCACCTAAAGTTTGGACCGCTTCTCTTCATCTGCTATGGTTAAAAATATGCAGAGGTGACCAGATAACCAAAACCAATAGCTGTTCCATTCTTAAAGGGATTGCTAAAAAATAGAGAAACAGTTAATGGTTGATCTTGGGAGTTAAGGGATAATGAAGAGCACGAGTTTGCAAATTCTTGCCCAAAAATTGACCTACATAAGAGTTTCCTCAAAGCAGAGTTATTAGGATAATGCAGCTCTACCCTTAAATTGTGTCACTTGATGGGCTGATGCTTTTTACCTGTAAGTAGTTTTTGATAAACTTTCAATTGGCCCAATCAAAATTAAGATCGAACCAGTAATTTTCGAGATATCAATTTATTTACATCTATCAGAACATTCTGACAGTAGATTCGAAGACAACGTTGTTGAAAACTTCTATCTACACCTATTTTTTGGTCTATATCTTTAACTTTATTTTAATGAAATTTGATCTTGATTTTTAAAATTCCAAAGACATATTTCACGTAAATCTCAGGCAAAGAATCTATTGGTGCGAGCCGTTTCTATTTACTTGCTATCGGTTTATAAGATACAGAGGTGGATAGACATTCCATTTTCAATTTTATTCCCGATAATCTGGAAATAAGAGCTAGAACTAGAATTACCCAAAAGCTCAAATCATCTAGTAAACTCTACTTTTTTTCACAAATTAACAAAACAGTTGAGTGACTTTTCTCATTGTTTGAATTTACATCAAACTGTGTGTTAGACTTGCTGAATCATGAATTACATTTCCATCATTAACCTGATTTATGGATCAGTAAGAGCCGCTGTAAGAATTTTGAAAAGAGTATTACCAGTGAGTCTGATGATTATTTACGCTTGATTTGAAATGAACTTAAACGAGAAAAAAGAACAAGAGAGGAAGCAATAATTAATTTATAATGTGAATGTAGATCAATCGATTTGGGCAATTAATAGACATCCTTCATTTCAAATTTCCTCATACAACGTCCAAATAAAGTGTTTAGTCTGTCTTGAAGGCATCCTTATTACACCGTCTTGCCACATCATCAATCTATATAGGTAACCACTATCTTTTGTTCAATTAGTTTTTACTTATTAATCAAAGTTAATTTTTTTTATATGTATATTAAAGCTAAAGATCATAAGTCATTGCACGGATTATAAACTGTCTTAAGTTCATATAAAGGGGTGTTTTCGAATTTCAATATTTTTAATTTCGAATTGTGTAAACACAAACACACAAAAGCAATACCGTATATAATCCATAAATTTAATGATACGCCGCCTACAGTTTATTATTCCAATATTTTTCCAAGATACAATACCCTATTGAATAAATCGAGAGGTCTACAGCTTGAGGCGTTCTGGATACTTGAAACTGACATTGTACAAATATGGGCTTTGTAGTCCGTTGACGGTCAGAAATAGAAAAGTGCCTAATAATAGTTGTGAAAATCAAATGAAACGACAATGCATAAAAGATATTTTTTATTTAGATTTAGAGAGGTAGAGGAGAGAAATCAAATTTCCTGTTCTTTAAATAATATAATAAAAATCTATATACGTACCGACATACAGTGTGGAGAGCTTTAGGCGATTTTCTCTATATTTATATTGTATTTGAATACAATTTGCAATTATATTTGATAGGACATGTGATTGCAAACGTTGAATAAAAATATTCAACAACAAGTCTTTACAAAATACGACTTTCACGTGTACCTCCTCTATTCGATATTAAAGACTGACAGTTAGTTAATCGGATGTCACTTATTAAAATTATTAAAATAAAACAATAATAAATTCGAAAATATCATTCCCAACACTTATCTCATTTATATCAAATTTATTTCTATAAATAAATTATTAATTTCTATCGTAGATTTTTGTCTAATTTACATTGGAATATAATAAAAATAATTAGCTACATGTATAGAATTACATATGGTATACTTTTCATTGATTGGAAATTGTTAGTTTTATATTATAATTAATAATAAATTGTTTGTATAAACTAAGATTAAATAAATAATAATAAATAATCTCATGATTTAAACGTTTTTTATTTGTTTCTCTATTTTGAAATTAATGAACACGCAAAATTTGATTGTAAACACAACATACCTATATGATAATAATAAATATCTTCAATTTTATGTTTAAATATTCAATGGTGTCTAGTCTCAATAAATTCCAACATTTAAACATCTGATGAAAATCCCGTCCCGTTAACTCTACGCATTCGAATTTGTGATAATTTTTCACATTAGAAATGACTGAAAACCGTGCATAATCCAAAAAATCGTTACCAATAACAAATGTATTTTAATATTAAAATATGTGTATGCCTCTCGGGAAAGTTTGCAAATTTTTCCTACATTAACTGTATTTATTCTGGTCAAGCAGTTTTGAAAACGACCCGTCTAGACAGGTGATTAGGTTCTTCATGTAACCTTATCCATAATTATTCAGAATTGAACATGAATGGAAAAGCAACTTTTTTTAAAATTTCCACCAAATGTGTTTGATAGTTGGAGATTGCTAAAGATGAACTATTTACGGCATTTCTTGAATTTTATTCTGTTCGAATTAATTCTAAACATTTTCCTTTCCTTTTACCATTTGTTTTACAGTAAATCTATTTATCACACATTCTTTCTCTTCTGTGCTCTTTCCATTCGTAGAATAAGAATCTATTGTATCTAGTTGTACTGTGTTAACTTCAAACAAGTGAATTTCGATTATCTCTTCTAATAATTCAATTCAAACGAATCACAAGAATTTTGTACAGTAACTATAATTTCTTCACAAATGTACGTTCATTACATAGGTATATCTCATCGTAAATATTAAATACTGTGTTAATTTATTGACATATATACAATCGATTGACATGCTTCCAAGATTCTTCACCAATTTTGGATGTTTTATTGACCATTTTTCGTTACCATATAAAAAATACATTGAGCTTTCATTACAATTATAGCCGTGATTCTTTCACATTATTCCTTTCATAGGTACTTCTATTGTTCAACATGTATATTATGGTATTCTCACTTCGATTCGCTTACTATTTTTATTCCAGAGAAGTCGTATTAGTCTCGAGTTTTTTTTCCTTTATCATCATCATCTTCTTGTTTATGGATAAGAAACTAATATGGCCTTGATTGGCATTAGTGAACATTTCAATTAAGCACTAATTACGCTTCTTTTAAGCTCATATTCAGCAATGATAAGCAATAGTTTCTCCGCTTAAATAAAGCACTAATTAGAATTAGGATTGTAGTGAAGCGATTAGTATCCCTAGTTGGAAGGAACCATTGAGCAAGCCATGGACCAAGCCTTGGTCACTTGTCATGCCAATGTTGGGTGGACAATGGTTCGAGCCTTGGATGATGGCCATGTTCCAAGCCTCGGGAATCAAAAAATCGAGCCTTGAGCCGAGACTGGTCCGACTTAGAATACAATAAACGAAGACTGGTTCGAGGTTTGGGAAACAAAATTGTATAGCTCGGGCCAAGCCTTAAAATACAGTAAATTAACACTGGCCCAAGCATTGGAAACCTTACTAATTAAAAGACCAACTCATTAGCTTTCAAATATTTTTATATTAATTGCTCGTTATTATATCAAAGTACAGTTTGAAATAGTATTTTAAAGTACAATATTGTTAAGAATAAAGTTAAGGGTATACGGGAGTTAGAGCTCGTTTTGATGTCTGAAAAAGTGACAATTTTTCATTGCAGATATTACTATTATTACTTTTTTTACTTCTATGTGCAACTGTTTCAATTGAATCACTACTGATACTTGTGTCCTCCCACTCTGAATCAGAATTTAAACTTTTTAGCCTCAGCCTAGACTTGGCCCGATGGTTACTTACCAAGGCATGGTTACACGATATCATACCACTGGGCCCAGGCTGAGCCGAGTCTTGGCCCAGTGGTGACTATCCAAGGTTCGGCTTAAGAATACTACACCATTGGGTTGAGCGTCGGCCCAGCCTTGGCCCAATGGTCACCATTCAAGGCTCGACAAATGACAATTGGCCCAAGGCTCGGCCATTTGTCAGCATTGGCAAATCCTACCTTTTTTTTGCTATTCTTTGGCTTGTGAATAGAGTATGCTCAAAAGTTAAGCTACTTTATAACATTATGATTAATAGAATAATAACAATTACTTGAGGAGATACACGAGAAAACGAAGCAGCCTTTCAGAGTTACAATTGGACCTTCAGACGCTAAGAATGCTTGTCGGGTGTGATATTTTATGGCGATAAGCCTTGTTTGTATAAACTTGCGGCTTGGGCGCTAATTTCTTAACTCAGAACATTTCGTTAAACTTATGGTAACTAATAATTGTTTCTATTTAAGATTTTCAGGATTTGTTAAAAACGATACTCTTCGCTTGACAAAAATTCGCGTCCAACTGTATATTATTTAAATAATAGAAGGAAATAGATCTTTATTTAGATTGCTATCGATAAACTAGTTCTCATCATAGACGTCTTGCTGTTTGTTGTTGCATTGTTGTACACTTTTACTGTCTTAAGGTCAAGTGGGCCAAACCAAAAGATCGATAAATAAAAAGGTCTACAATGTCCAAGAACTAAAATATCAACAAAGTCTAAATAATGATCTTTACACATATTTTCACAAATTGAGTTGGTGCAATTCAAGGCTACACACAAATGACAATATTAGGGCAGAAAATTGTACGCCATTTTCTTCGATTCGAACACAAATAAGGCAGGCTGGGCCCGGCACATACAAGGCTAAAAATTCGTTCTATAAACAGAACGACAGGTATCTCCCATATTTTTATGATTTGATTGATAGGTCCAGCTTTAGCCTTAGTTCTTAAATCTTAAATATGTTAATTTTCAGTTATTTGTAAAGGATATGCCTTGAAATCCAATTGTAAATTAAAATGAAAGAATAGATGTTGTATAGAAGTTTCGTATGTTGTAATTTTTGTTTGAACAATCCAAATTTTTTGCTCATTTAGAAAATTTGAACGTTACTTGCAAATTCTTCAATTGGCATCTATTGATCTTTAGAAGAAAAAAAACATGATTCATTTTAGAAAATCTCATTTCGTAACAATACTTGTCTATATACTCTATTAAAGAATTTATAGACAATGACGTAATTACATTGTATTTAATTCTATTATTAAATAACATAAGGGTTATAGTGTTGTTTATTTTTCTAACGATGGGTGCGGATTTCGAATTCACCTCGTACATACACAAAACCAAATACACTATCATTAATTGTAAGATTTTTTTTATACATTGTTACTAATACAACGATGTCGTCATAAATCGATAGATAAAATTGTATAAGAAATTACATTAACATTGGAAGCTTGTCTGTCTAGTGAGCGTTAATGGTTTATTACAGTCAACTTTGATTGGATCTGAACGATAGTAATTATTGTCAAGATTTCAGCAGTAATTGTAAATAAATACATAGTTAATTATATATCCATACATATATGTATGTTATATATACAGATATATGCATCAATTGAGAATTATTTTTTTTTTAAATTGTATAACAACGACATGTTGCGGTCAGATATTGTAGATTTCCCATGGAGAACGCATAATTCGATCCTTAATGTGCCACAAATTGTTAGTATCTACAACATACATACATATATATACAAAATAGAAACTATTGCACTACTTGTTACCGATACTTGGAGATTATTTAGCTTTTACGTAACTGTAATTAGGTACTTATTCAGTTGGTGAATGATGTAATGATATGTCGTGCAACTACACGTATTTGAGTCTTGTTAAAAGAGAATTAAATACGTTTTTAGTTCTCTTTACATTCTTGATTTGAGTAAAAAATGAACAAGACTAATTAATTATCTGCTCACTTTAAACTAGTCGACTTGTATACTTGTCCATCTTTGCTGATCTTGAGATCTAACTCTATAACACTTATTCTAGTGATACTTTAAAGATTCTCTATAAAAGCATATATTGATTTGCAATTATTGAACGATTCGAAATAAATTTCCCTACTAATTGAGTTGTATGAGAATAACCAACTTTCCGATACAGTCGTTAAGATAAAGACACCAGACGTAATTACGAGAGAAAACCCCATATTAAATTTATGCTTGATTTTTTTTCTCTGTTAAAAATTTTATTTTTTAAAAAAAGTTTATATTATTTTTTGAAACAATATAGTCTTGTTTTTGTTTACATTCTCTCTTTATTCACCCTAAGAATAAAACGACAACGATAAATAAAAGTAACCAACCCAAAAAAAATTGTTTTACGTGCCAAACTTAAATCACGACAAGCCAAAACAAAGACTTAACTGTAAAAGGAATTTTATTCTGTCGATAGTCTGATTAAACCGCAAAATGAAAGTTGAAATTATAGGCCCTTGATTGAACTTGAGGGAATTCTTATCCGATCTTATATACATATTTAACCACCAAAAAAAAATAAAATAATAACAAATAAAAGGGGAAAAAATCAATTGGAATTCACAACGGAAATTATTATTTTAATTTAGTTTATTATCGGATTAGTATTTATACAGTTGAATAGATGTATTCAAAAGGAAATTATTAATTTACAGGTATACAACAACGAATATTAGTTTAAGATTCTATAAATACAGGAAGTTGTTAATTGGTGCAATTTTGGTTGGATTTCTTTGTGTTATATACATTTGCAAATAACAGTTCAACAACCATAACGTAAGATTATATCTCGTTTAAGATTTCAATGAAACAAAAGCTGAAAATGTAAACGAAGAATTGGAGCAACGTGGTTTTTTTCTTTCTTCTTCTTCTTCTTTTATTCTCTACTGTTCTTTCTACTATGTACTTGTAATGTTAACAGGAACCTGTTCCTGTACGAATAAAATTTCACCTAAAGGTTCATTTACATTATTGTCAATCATATAAGAAATTGAAGATTTGAAATTCTGTTTCGATTACTAACGACACACAGTCAGGCGCGGACCGTTAACTTTGAGGGCCCTGGGCACAAATACTAAATTAACCCAAGTTTAGGTTAGTTGTGGTAAAACTGTCTTGTATTTAAAGTTCATTATATAGTGAAATAAGAATTAAGTCGATGTAAGAAGTTTGATAATCCGACATTATAAGTAACTCTTTTACTATAACGATTAAAAACACGACTCTGCAGTCTCGCAG
The DNA here is from genome assembly GCA_039776855.1 of Mylabris sibirica. Lineage (NCBI taxonomy): Eukaryota > Metazoa > Arthropoda > Insecta > Coleoptera > Meloidae > Mylabris > Mylabris sibirica. Next base: position 9,067,004 of record CM077839.1, on the reverse strand, counting down.
TTCTTGCACTGTTGGTGCCATCTATCCGGTATTCTACAAACTTTCCATCTCATTTTGCCCAGGAAAATAAGCAAATTTCTCTGCACTAACAGTGTTAGCATTTAAATGGTCATTTAATCACCTACAATCTTTATAAATCTTATTGTATGATAATTATTTTTAACAAGATAAAATTTTCGAGGCATTGAATATTGAAAAATTAGATTATTCCTTGGATAAATTTCCAGCCCGGTTCTTCATCTTTAAAATTAAGTTAAAATCCTTAAAAAACTGATTTTCTTGATGATTTCTTGAGGATTTAAGGACCCCTTTCAATTTGATAAGTATGGTTTAATTTTTATTGCAAGCCAATTAATATAAACAGAATTGTGAGGAAAAATACAATAAAAACATGCTACAAGTTGTTTTTCTGTTATTCAAAATGTGGGCAAAATTTCCCGAAACAGGGTCAGAACATTTTTTCGGTACTTAGTACGATGTAATCACTTTCTGAGGCTATTTTCTTATTAATATATTAACATACTTTCCCCTGAAGATGGGGAATTTTCCAGCTCATTTTCAAACTTTATACCGAACACATGCACAATTTTATGCCGCTGTTTTCCGATAGAGATTAACAATGATTGCTACAATTTTACAAGTGAATAATAAAATTTTATATTCCTTTATAATTTTTGATTTAGAGACCAACTTCAGTTAAGTCTAATGAACAGTTATACAGGGTGAGTTTAAAGTAACCATAAAAAAATTGTCTATGATAGCAGTTCTTCGCAATGGCAACTGGCAGAGCCGTTTTGGCTCCGTCCCACTTAATTAATTTAAAAATAAAAAGTTTACCTGCCTCGGTGTTTTTCAAAATTTTCATAAATAAAATAGTTATGGCGATTATGCATTACTTTAAACTCATCCTGTATAAATTGTGATTTATTTGTTCTTCAAAATTTAACAGTTGTTGGTGAAACCGAATTTTGTATTTATAGTGCAATGGTCGACAAACTTTCGAGAGAGAAGAGCCAAATTCTCAAAAGAAAACAGATAACGAAGGCATCAACCAGCAATATACAGGGTTTAATCAAACTCATAGACATCTTTAAGCCTTAATATCTCTATATGGAATAGAGTACTAGAGACATATCTTGAAAGATCAAAAAAGAGAAAAGAATGGTTAAAATTGACTAAATTTTGAATCATTGTTTGATAGTCTCTGGTTAAGTACTAACTTATCGTAATGTTATTGTCGAAATTTGGTAAGAAAGCAGGTGCCAATATAACACGTCTCAGATTTACATGAATTATCCACAAAAATCTTACTAATCCTCTTATTAAACATACACATAAGACATTTGATTAGAAACTATAAAAATAAAGTACACAATACAAGAAAAAAAAGTACAAAAATAGTTCAAAATGTAGTCGTCTCTGTTCTACTCAAATCTGCACTCGTCATAACAGCGCCCGAATCGCGTCCGCAGCTTCACGAACTCGGGTCTGCAGCTGTTCGACACTTTTCACCGACACTGAATATATTCCTTGCTTTGTATGGTCTCACAAAAATAGACAAAAATATGAAAATTAATAGATGAAGGACAATAGAATAAGCCCACAATCATCCACAATCAACGTTTCCGTTGCACTGGCAATTGAACATAGAACGTTATTTGATATCAGCCAATGGGTATTTATTACATCTCTTGATTAAACACAATTATTTATCGTTAGTATTGTTGTGTTCCAGCCGCTCTAGGAAGGTTGGCAAAATTTTTAGTCTTTTTTCTCGAAAACGGAGCCACACTGATCTCCATAATGTATATTACACAAATAGGCTCAGTTTTCCGAGCCCTACTCGTGGTTTGAAGATTGTTACTGATTTTTATTGCATCCTGTATATTGTAGCAAAACTAGAACCTCTTTACAACTAACAGCAAAGGCAGAATAAACGGGTCAAAGAGCTACAGTTTTTCGAGCCCTGGTCTAGTCTTATGAGAGGATTTCTGTATTTTAATCGCCGTGTTAAAATGAAACCATATTGCAAGTTACCATGCTATACGATAGTTTTCCAGTTTATTTATTTAATTTATTGGGCTTTATTTATTTTATTTATTTGGCTCAGAAACTTCTCTTAGATAGGTGCGTGTAGATTGAGCTGCAACAATTCAAGTATTGCGCTTATTTCCCATCGATCAAGCGTAACAAAATAAGCTAATAAGCTTTGTGTTTTGATTGATTGTTTTAATAGTAGATACATGTCTATGGCAAAATATCTGCTAGTAAGTTGGCACTATTATTGTACAATAATAAATTATAGTTGTTTAGTTTAATATGTTTTGACGCCCTAAAACCTTGATATAGCCTTTAGGTGACGCCCAGTTTTCCTTTAATGATAAAATCGAGCTTATTTTTAAGGTCATTCATTATACATTCATAGACAATAGCTGTTAAATATACTGACGGATCTATAATAAAATGACTTCATAAATATTGTGCAACTTCATTGTTGTACGCTTTGGGGCAAGATATATCGATATTAGTGTATTAGACATTAGTATAAAATCTACATAAGACAAATTATCCAATATACCTCAATTATTACCGACTTGATACAACATTAATCAAATTGTTTCCTTTTTTTCAAACTAAACCATGCATTGGATTAATGTTTATTGTCGAACAATACTAAACCAACAATCCTTCAATGGTTAAACTATTCGAGTTCAACTGGATAATTTGATTGAGTTGTCGTACAACGAAAACATCAATATTGAATTATAGAGCCATCAAGGATGGTTTCAACTTTGAATAAATCACACAATTTACAGACAATATACCTGAAGCTATATTACTCTAATTTTAAACAGATATACGAGTAATTCAGATGGAATTCGAGATGGAATTAAAAATTATATCAATTTTTTTTTTGTTTTGTATATGATAGACAGGAAACAGACCGAAAATTTCGCGTCTTGCATATTAATTTATTTAAATTGAGTTCTAGATTAATATAATTGCTCGAGTTCAACAATATAACTGACACGTTAAATATAGAGATTTTTTTTTGTTTGATTTTCCATTAATTTCTCTTAAAACTAAACCGGAGGCTGTACCACACGTAATCATAATTTACAGAATGAGTCGGCTTTTTGTAGTCTACAACACAAATTTTGCATTGACGTTCTTATTCATTAAAATTCATAAATAATCACCAACAGGCAAAAGTAATTAAACCTAAAATTTCTCTATGTTAAAATTATCAAAATAATTCACAATACAGTAGGATTGATTTGAATATTGTTCATCCTACATTGATAGGCAATAATAATAATAATAACTGATAATAACAATGTTAGATTGTCAAAAATTTCCTGTTGTATTTTAATTGTTTAGTAGAATGATCTATGAAAATACCAAATTTGGCAAGTTGAAATATAATCGTAGAGTTATCAATGAAATATATCATGTCAGAACAAACAATGGTGACTGGTTTGTTAAACAGATTTTCAGAAAACATTTCCTTGAAAACTTGACTATCACATAATCTGATACAATGTTTGAACTATATAGACAAAAAGACCTCATTTAATTAAATTATTCTACAACATTCTAAATAGTGGCGATTTGACTAACGACTTATCCTGAACCGTTTCATTATGATGTTGATTTTTTTCTAATTTGGATAATCATCTGAATGATGATCGTCCATATTAATTTTTTTTTTTAAAGAGTTAATAAGTCACACCATTATTCCGTTATCTAGTTATTTTCATAGTAATCATAGTAATATTATGCAATATTCCTAACTTAACAATTTCGTTGATTACTGTTATCAAATCGTTATTTATTCTCACTTGTCGACATTAGGAAATAGATTTTTCCTATTTTGCGTTGGAAATAGACTTATTTTGACATAAAAAGTAGTGTGGAAATGAAATATTTCTTAACTACTTTGAGTGTAGAAATATCTAGGATAATTTATTTTTTAGAAGTTGGTAACACTTGCCTTATTATTGAAATGTCACTTTTTGACAGATATTAAAAACAGTCAATTTAAATAAAAATTTTATTTCATTTAATTCAAATTGTTTCTCCATTGCATTTTCAACGATTTCCCGCAGTTCGGGTGGAGTACACGATAAGTCGTCACACATTTTCACTTAAAAATTGTAATGAAAATGGAGACTAAAACAATTGAAAATCAACTTGATGGATACTAGATACAAAAATTGAATATCGGTCACATCTACAATACCAACTCCTATAAAATTCCCTAAATTTCCAAAATCTATTTTTTTTTTGGAAAAAGGGTGCAAGGGGATGCAAAATAGGAAAAATAGTATAAAAAACTCGGTTCAGAAGTCAATTCCTGCATTCGACCATTAAAAAACTCGCCGCTTCGCGGCTCGTTTTTTAATATTGGTCTCATGCAGGAATTGTCGACTTCTGAAACTCGTTTTTTAATATACTATTTATTAAAATATGTTAGAGATTGGTTTGCGTTAATTTAAAACAATTTTAATATTTTTTTTTTTTCATCTTATGATTATTTCAATTTAACTGTGTCGTCGATTTTATGATGTTCCATCACATAAGCCATTTAATTCCACTTTCTCTTTGCAATTACGATTTTCAAAAAGAAAGAATAAAACAACGATCCTAAGGCTGTGGTTTTATTCTGATTTTTATAGCTGATCATCATAAAATTGTTAATAACTTTTAAAGATTCTTGTTGAATTTTTTGGAATTATCGTTTATAATCAAAATATGGTTATAAAAGTCAATCACTTTCAATTTTAATTTATTTATTATCATGTCTGTTTTGCAGTCTTGTTTTGCTTGTTTCAGATCTACATCCTCTTTGTTTTTAATCCTTCAAATTACCGAATGTACCACGGTACTTCCTCTCGCAGTCGGCAGTGCTTTTTGTAACGTAGTACCGTAACTTGGTTCACAATTGACACAAATGTCCGAACCAAACTATGATACTACGTTACCAAACGCTATCCGATCATTTAAGCATTTCTAAGTGCTTTTATCGGTTCAGTATCACTCTTGGCAAGATTTCCAAAAATTCGCATAAGTCTACAGACTAGCGGGAATTTATTTGAGGATACTTCCAGGATTATTGACTGGTAAAAATGTCAACAGGGGGGGAAATTGGTTTCTATAAGCTCCTAATAAATTCTAAATACTAAAGAAGCTAGCCTTGTTGGCCTTCAATGTGTTTGTTGAAAATTACTACACAAGAATCCTTGAGGGTGAATCTAATATAATTTTCTTACTAACTAAAAATGTGCATGTTTTTCTTTCTTATAATAAAAAAGATTGCAATTAATTGACAATTAAGGTCATGGTTTTTCTGCAACTAGTTTTTGCAAGTCTTAAATTTAATAGTATTCTAAAACTCATTGCAACAATCAGAGCATAATAAGACGGATCAAGATAGTTGTCGCATTCTAAACATTCAGTCCGAATATGTGAAAATATGATGGAAATTTTCCTCGATTTTTATAATACAGTTAAATCGATTTGCTGAAAGCTCCAACTGTTAATTTTTATTGAGAAACTATTATGTAACAATACATATGGATATGTATAAAGAAAGTCTGCTATAAAAAAAGTCTACAACAATAAATTAATCAGTGAAATAGAGTTGTTCATTCGGTGCTTTTGTTGCCAAAATTGACAATAAAGGTCATTTTTTGAATTGTTAAACGTGTCAAATGCAAAAAAAAGAGATCATCGAGGTGGCATATGCCACTTTCAATTTTGAAAAGTATATACAAAAGGACCTCGATAAATTGTGATAAATTTAACATTGACGAAATGTTGTCAGTTTGAAGAAAGGAACGGCTACCATATAGAAATACGCACACATGACAATTCCTTATAAATTAGCGATTTTACAAAAAACATATATCAACATATGAAACCTTTACAGTCAAATCATCGAATTTTTATAACTGATTAGAGAATTATATCAATTGAACGGATAATTAAGGTCATTTTTTCTATTTTTACATTAGCAGTGTCAAATCTAACAATAAGAGAATATCTTCAATATTACCATGTTTAAATATAAAGCCACACATGCACAGAACGATAAATCGTTACGATAAATCTGTACAGTTCTTTCTTTTCTATCTGAATACCCCGTTCACCGTACACACAACGATATTCCTTGAGGTAAATCGGTTCAGTTCGTCTATCCTTCCCTGTCGTTTAGTCAGTGAGAATTCGCCAGAGAACGATTTACCTGCACAGTATAAACAGTTCATACGAAGCCTCCCATACACACAACGATAAGCCAGTACGGTTCTTTCCTTTCGATTTATCGCTGTGTGTATGATAGAGAAATGTGCAGTGCCGAAAAACGATTACATTAATCCGTACAATTGAAACTGTGCAGATAAATCGGTGAGTACGTTGTGATTTTCCCGGCTGAACGACAGGGCAGGCAATTGAAGACACTCTAAAATTTAACATAAACAAACTAAGCCGATTTTCCTCAAAGAATATCGTCGTGTGTATAGCAAAACGGGTATTCAGATCGAATCTGAAAAATCGAAGCAAAAGAACTGTACAGATTTATCGTTATGTGTAGGGGAGGCTTAAACATTTTTCGATTGTACCTATTTGGTTGTCTAGTTAAAATCGAAAGGAAAGAACTGTACAGATTTATCGTTTCAATTCATCTTTGTATTTGGAGGACTTAAGATTAATTTGTGGCACGAATAAGATCAGATAAGATAAGCGAATTAGATAAATGTATCCGAAATTTATATACATGAATATAACGAGAGAGAGAGAATACAAGAATTTCGTTTAACTCGTTTAACGAATGAATGATGTGTTGAAAAATGAGAAGAAATAAATCGTGATTTTCCAATTGATTCGATCATCGAAAAAAAGCTTTTATATTTTCATGGACCTATGTAATTTCTTTCAATCTTTATTATAGACGTATATAAATTGATAATAGTCCGTGATCAATGCATATTAATCTTTTTTGGTTTATAATATAAAGAAAAGAAGAATGGAAAAATGGCTATAGATTATCTATGATCATTGTAAAAGTATCATAATTTACACTGTCATTTGACTGTTATTGTTATATTCGATAATAAAGCTTTAATAGTATTACAATTTTTCTAGATAGAATCAAGATTGTGTGTGTAACATTAAAATTAACCATAGAAAATCTAATTCGTTTTAATTTATATCATTCGAACTACTCTATAGATTAAATATAAGAGATACGTATGTGTTGGGTTAGAACTACCCACCTACACAATAATCAACAACTTATATGCAATATGTGTATGTACTTTACGATATGAGTTTATGTACATGAAGCACGAATCTACAGACGAATTGATCGTGTCAATGGGTTCAACGTCTGTAATTACAGCGGTATCATATCTCATATATGGCGCAATATATACCATTGAATCTATCCATGTGTACAGATAATATCTCAGCTAGCTTGTTATTGAACATACACAAATATCTTTTTTTTATTTACAACAGTATGAAAATTATAAGGGCGCGTTCACATGTCACCGACATAGATCCTTATCTAATACTGAGACTGTAGGGAAAGTCTTGTAGACGTAGCTTAATGTTTGGATAGCATTCAATTTATTGTAAATAATCTACAGGTGTAGGGTATTATAGCGCCTGTAACTGTATAAAATACGAACACCATTTAGCTTTCGCTAATCTTGTAATCTTAGTTTAAAACCACCACAACGGAACAAATAGATCAGATTACATGTCATCTTTCTACTAATAACAATACTTCATGGTCCAATTGAATGAATTACCTGTGTCAATCATATTATTGTAATAAAAATGACCAATATCTAATTCTATCTATAATTTATCATGTATTGTATTTTATTAACATATTATCTTTTAGCTTTTGTAAATTGTCTATTCTATACGTAAGTATTTTTTTTTTCTTCATTTATTCAATCAACAAATAGTATCAAATATTAACAGGACATTTAAAAGATCTTAATCGTGAAATAACTACATTTATACAACAAAACAATTTAACAAAATAAAATAAGAAAGAAAAAAAACGGCGGCTATACTAAAAAGAATTGTTAATGATCTGTAACTGGCTAGTTGAATAGAGAGAAACTTGTCGTTATTGCAAACAATTAACATAACTATAGCGACAAAGTAACCATTTTCGTTGAGATCATTATAGAAAAATTTCAAATATACAATTGTATCTCTTGTAAATACGCAAGAAATTTAATGACAACAATCAGAATGAATTAATTGGGCACGATATCGATGAGAATGATTCGCTATGAAAAGAAAGTATAAGAAAATGTCGATTTGATAACTCTTCTACCTCTCCACAATAAAAATATCAATCGATCAAATAATGTGAAAACTAATTTCTACATTCTTAAACGTACCGGGTGAGTCAGGTAAGATTGTTTAGCGAGTGATTCGAAAAATATTTCAAAAATTTGTGGGATCCTTGGAGAACAAAATTCGAATCTCGTAACTCATTAAACGTTTGATTTGGACGAGGTGGCGATTTTCAAAAACGAGCTAAGGATGCAAATTACTAAGAATGACTCGGGGACCCTTCCTCCAACATTGATTTTTTGGTTTTTCTCCATTGTATTCTAGAAAAAAATGCAAGACATTTCCACCTAGTCCAAAATAAAAGCAAGAAAAACGAAAAAATCAATGCTGGGAAAATCCTCTTGTTATTCTAAACGAGACTGGGGAGCCGGAGTCGGAGTCGGAGCCATAAAGCCTTTCAATTTTTGAGGAGCTGGAGCTTAGCACTGGTATTCTAAAAATAATGCAAAACATTCCTACCTATTCCATAATAAAAGTAAGAAAGAACGAAAAAATCAATGCTGAGAAGATCTTCTTGTTATTCCAAGCGGGACTGGGGAGCCGGAGTCGATGCAAATTACTAAGAATTAGGATTAATTGTATCGAGGTATATGGAATTAGGATTCAGGTTAATTAATTACTCCAACTATGCCAACAGTTTCGTCTCTTTATTGAGACTTCTTCAGGGCTAGTTATGTTATTTTAAATCAGTTGAACCAGTAAAAAAGAAACATCGATCATATCGAAAACATTACACCATCAAACGCAGAACAACAAGGTCAAAATCAAAAGGTCTTGGACCACAATAGACAAACGGAAACGGAAACACAAAGTCAAAACGTGAATTGGTTAACTTACAATGGTGGAATTACTAAGAATGACTCGGGGACCCTTCCTCCAACATTAATTTTTTCGTTTTTCTCCATTGTATTATAGAAAAAAATGCAAGACATTTCCACCTATTCCAGAATAAAAGTGAGAAAAACTAAAAAATCAATGCTGGAAAGATCCTCTTGTTATTCTAAGCGAGACTGGGGATCCGGAGTCGGAGTCGGAGCCATAACGCCCTTCAATTTTTGAAGAACTGGAGCTTAGCACTGGCATTCTAGAAAAAAATGCAAGATATTCCCACCTATTCCATAATAAAAGTAAGAAAAACGAAAAAATCAATGCTGAGAAGATCCTCTTGTTATTCTAAGCGGGACTGGGGGGCCGGAGTCGGAGTCGGAGGTCCGAGACATAAATCCGGTCAATTTTGGAGGAGCTGGAGCTTATCACTGGCTCCTCAATAGTTCTTCAAATATTATTCAAATTGTTATACGATTACGCTTTCCTTATTGTCATCTATATCATATATAGAGCCTCAAATGTCAAAGAATACGCCAAATAATACCTGATGAACTTTTTTTTAACATAACCCAGTTACAGTTGCACTATTGCAAAGTTGCAGCCAACTCAAATCTTTGAACTACATAGGTATTTATGTTACGTTTATCGTAACGAAGCTGAAGTCGGAACTGGAGCTAAAATCTTAGTTTGGAAACAATGACTCCCGGGCTAGACCTGGAGCTACAGCTTTTATACTGTGGCTCCCGAACCGAAGCGGAGCTCAGCCTATTTCAAGCCAGCTCCCCAGTCCTGATCCTAAGTCATTTGGTGTGTGTAGTTCGTTTTTGAAAATAGCAACATCGAAACGAACATTTTTCACCGACGTTCAAATGAGCTACGAGCTTCTAATTTTGATAAAATAATCTTCAGCTACCCACCTATAAGTCCTCGACATATTTTTCGACTCCTTTGTCAAATAATGGGAATTGTCATAAGAACTATTAGTTTTACGTGAATCACCCGGTCGGAGACGACACTATCGAGTATTTCTAAATATTTCACGATTATTGGTGATATATTCAACTATTCGATGGCACTGTAAATAGAAGAATTATGTTTTCGATATCCCGGGGATCTTGGGAAAATTTCAACAATATCTATGCGTTTATATGCTAATATTTACAAGATTTAGAGAATTATAAAGGATTTCTATGCCATGTACTACCTGTCCGTTGAACGGGGTACACTCAAATAGCCTTTGAATATTGAAAAGGATCATCTCGTTATTTGATAATACCGAATTCATCTTTAAGAAAATGAGAATATCTTAAGCCAAGCTCAAGTCAAGCTTAATAACTTAGAGAGACAGCAATGCATTGATTTGTAAGTTAAATATATTAATTGTACTGTCATTTGTAATCTGCATTTGGTGTTTTGTCCATTAATCAACGAATCAAGCTTTTTAAATATTGAAAATCCGACACTTGAGGTTATTTGGTAGACTTATATTTATCAACACTTCTATTACTAACTATGATATTGTATAAAAATAATAATAATATTGATACAGTTGTTGTTATCTGTCCTCGAAAATTTCATTTTAATTAATCGGTTCTTAAATCACGATGCTAATCAGCGTAGGTAGTACTTAAGACGATTAACTCGCTGTTTGACTGTCAAACAACGTGTGATTTTTCTTATTTAGATCGTTGTAACTTTAATAAATTCGAAAATTTAAACTACTAACCGTAGGCGGCTCTAATTACAGTCGAAGAAAATTTTAAATAAATATTGGACATAAAAAATTTAAATCTATATGATTTTATTAGTTAGCGAGAGATTTTAAAAATATTTGAAAGATTTGTAGGAGGTTTAATGGAAGGCTATTTAGCAAAAATAGAACCTCGTAGCTTGCCTGGAAGTCGGCCAAAAACGAGTTGAGTACGTATAATAACTAAGAATGAGTCAAAGATCCTCCCAACATGGATTTTCTTTGTTTTTCTCTATTGAAAAAACAAAACAAAAATCGAGCATTTTTGAGCAACTTCCAAATAAGCTACTAGGTTCTAATATTGCTAAAATGATCTAATAGGACCTCCTACAAGCTCTTGAAGTATTTGTCGAATCGCTCTCCAACTGATAAGAGTTTCATATGATTTGCTACATTTAAATTTTCAACCAGGTACTGTATTGAGTGGATACGTGATACATACATAAACTTAGTTTCTATTCGTTTAACTTTTTCTGTAGTAATTTGACAAACAAGACTGTAGAAAAGACAGTACATTTATATTTATTGACGACCATATAAAGTGCACGATATTTGTGGAATCTTGGAAATATTTCATTTCATTTTATCAGACACACCTGGAATTAAATCAAAATAGCCGCTATCTAAATTTCACATAACTCTACGAAAATTACACCATCGTTGTACGAAATTGAAACACACCAGCCTTGATCAATTTCTTTTTTCGGCTTGTAATTTATTCTCCTTCATTTTTTATTTATTTGAAATGGTTTAAATTATGTTTCATTCAGTATCATCAACTACTCATTGCTACTGTGTTCTTGTCTTTCGATTACTTTTTCTGTTTATTGTATTTAGTTTCAAAATAATTCAAGTGTCATAAATTTACATTTTTTTTTTGTTGTTATTTTTATTTACAAATGGACATTTCTCTATGATTAAGCAAACATTAATTGTCAGCAACACCCTTTTCTATACAAAATGTGAAGTTATCCTTCAAATTTACAAGTTTATTATTTTCTTTCTTTATTGTAAATAGCCTTATATAACCATACAATCAACTTCTAGCTTTATTTATGGTGAAAAACAATAATAACTTTGTCTCAAAAATGTTTAATTATATGTTAGACTTAAGTGTCTGTTTGTTAATTTTTCTTACATTTTATCCTTGTTATTTCTTTCCTGTTGTACAGTCTTGTGTCTATTTAATGACTTTATTCATTAACAATACATGTATTTTGCATATGATGAGTAGAGTTTACCTTTCAACCTAATATTCTGAAATGGCTAATGATTATGATAGCATAAGGTTAGAACGTGTTGTTCAGTTATAGAAAAGCTATTAGTCATAAAGCGAGTACAAATTGTTTTACAATCATGAAACAATGAAGATATAAAGCTAAGTAAGTTCCTAGAATGTGACGATAGATGTTTCAAAATAGTCCAAATGAAATATTCACAGTAAGATTTTCCTTAGAACTTTTTAACTGCTAAGTTTAACACACTACTCACCTGTTCTCGAGCAATTTAATTTTAAAAGAAGCATGCTTTAAGGCAAACTTCTAAGCTAAACTCCTTCAAATCGGCTAAGAACGTCTGTAAAAGGTCAATCAGGAATGTACAGTGGGTACCCCGAGAGGAGCTTCTCATTAAGTCGAGAAGCTTTTGATGATTTTTCAACGAATAGTGCTTGTCGCACGTCCGGATTTTGTCCTCACTGGAGTTTTTCAGCGCTCTTTGCCCTCCTGTAGATTGCTTTTCTCCCCCATGGGTTTTAGCCAACCAATTATGGATCTGTAATGGTTTCAGCTAAGCAATAGAGCAAGTGGTCGTTGCTTTTTTGCAGATTCGTTGATTGTTTTGTTATCTTTAATTTTCTAACATTTTGACACCCATTCTAAGCGTCTTATCTTGTCGGTAGTGTGACACATTTTTAGATGGTTTCTGACTCAAAACTGTAGCTTGTAGAGCTTTGATTATCGCTTGTGAATCTGGTACCTAAATCTGTTGCAAGGTTTTCAGGTGGTGGCTTTTATAAGGCATATTTATCTACTTATTTTGTCTAGTTTGCAATCTGAACAAAATTCCAAAACGGACACATTCTGATTATGGTATAGTAAAAGGAGACGGATATCTTCTTCATTATTTTCCCCATTTTGAGCAATTCAACTTGATTGGAAATAGTTAAATTTGACAGACAACTACAGTTCAATTATAAAATGCTAAATTTAGTATCGATTGGCACCTATATTCCGTCAAATCTAATTAACTTGATAATAAATATTGACAGTAATTACAATCAAAATTTACCAATATTCAGTAGGAAGATTAACTATATTTTATTATATAATGATACACCCAAATTTGGACGATTTAATTTAACACTACAAGTACAAATATGTTCAGAAGATGCTTTTTTTCTACTGTCCCATGTATAAATTTATATTATTAATTTTCTATGATGATGTGAATAGGGCGTGACTTATTCTCTTTACCATTTTTGAACTTACCTGATTGTGAATACCATACCTCTTCTATACTACGATTAATAAATTGCATTAGTTTTGGTTTAATATGAAATAGTATCTGGCAATATATGGAGGACGCACACCTTTGCACACGAATGTCCTCAATTTAAAATGAAACTTCTCTTAAGGAAACCATTAGGAGAACATTACAAGCGCATTTATTGCTGTACTGTTACGCAAAACTAACATCCATTTTAGTTTGAACATTCTGTAGAAGAGTTATCAATAAAATTGATTTTTTAATTAATTATATGCACCAATGACGTCGTGTTGGTTGCACAAAAGATTCACCGAAGAATTCAATTTGTTATCGACAAATTCAATTTAGAAACGTTTAAGATCCACTAAAATATCATCCTGATTTAAAGGTGAATTTGTGCAAAAAATGGTGAAGTGACTCGTATCGAATCGAATTTTTTTGATGTAGATTATTAAAATTGTATTAAAGTAGAAGAAATTATGGAAAAAAAAACACTTACTAGATTCCAGTCTGGTAACTATTTAATATTCTACGACCAAACAAAGGATGAAAAATCGGCTCTTTAAAATAATGTGAAAGAAAAAGGCACATCGATTGTTAGTAAAAAGATTAATATGTTTTCTGACAACTAAACCCGGATTATGCTTAGAATATTAAAAGATATTCACTGAAAAAAACTTGAAGATTATCTATTGAAATTCTTAGATATACACTAAATTAATACATTCATATCTTTAGAATTGTGATTAACGACACTTCAACTCTATATGTAGATGATATTCTGCAGAAATTAGTGCATTTGATAAGCTATACTTCTCGTTTTCTGTTAGTATACATGCAGTAGGGTATCGATGAGACAACTATTATAAATTAAAGCTGGTGTTATTATTGAGTTATCGGTTAAAATGTCAAGTAGAACTAATTGTAGATGAATTAATTTATAATATCACGAATAAATTAGAATATTGCGCATGTGTGTATGTGTTAAAAATACAAGAGAAATCGACTGAAAATGTTATTTTAATATCCATTATTATAATTCCTTGTACATAGAAATAATTTGCATTCCATGATAGATTATTGAATTTAATTTATTTGTATTTTATTTAAACAAAAGTGGGCACCAATATCAAACGGACATATTACATTTTCTAATAAATCTAACATAGAATAAATGATGTGAATCTCAAACATATCTTTGAATAGATTAGAAAATTCCAATTTGGTTTTACATTTCTTCTGACAATTTTATTTATAATTTTTTTATTTATAGTTGTTGTAAGGTTCCACTTGAAGAACTTGCCTAAATTTTCACATTTACCCAATCACAATACAAATTTTCGTTATAATTACCGTTAATTTACTTGTTGTACATCGACAATTATCTAACGTGGAATACATTTAATGGTTGGTTATTTAATTTGTTCTAGATAAAATTACTGTTTCCTATATGTTGGTCAAGCCTACGTTTATTTATAAAATAAATTAAAGACACGTTAAAATAGAAAAAAGCCTTAAAATATTTTTATTTCCTTTGCATTTTCTTTCTTCTATATAAAACACACAAATGCAAAATCAATTTTTGATTACGAAATCCATGACTTATAATATGATTTATTCACAGCCTTGACAAGGTTAGTTGGTTTTATTATATTAAATATTCATTATAATAATAATCAATCCGACAGGATTCTTGTCATTAACAATGATAATTGTCTTTTACCTTCTTGTTGTTGTTGTTATTGTTGTTTTTTTATTGTTCTCTTTCCCTTCCGTTCCTATTCAATTCTATTGTGGGCTTGTATTTTTCCTATTAGATATTATTATCGGTTTGTTTAATAGACCAAAGTGATGAAGCAAAATTTAAACATATTTTTTTTTTTAATTCTTTCAACTAATAATTAAATGAATTGTTTACTTGAAAGTCTATGTTAAAAAAAAAAAACACGAAGAAAAACAGAAGAAAGTAATTGGTTATAGAATCTGTTCTGATGTCTCAAATCTAATCGAATGATGGATCGTGACAATCTCGAAGATTCAACATTGAATACTTGCAAAAATTGCCCTGAAGCTATACTCATTTTCTGACAATTATCTTAGAATTTCCATTTCCACAAACTATAATTTGTGGGACTTTTTCTCAATTAATACCGTCGTAATTAAGACGTGATTTCTTTTATTAATTTATTACGTTATCTCAATTTGTTAATTATGTGTTTACTTATAGTTAACCCCATTTATCATTTATTTAATTATCTTTTTATTGATTACTGTTGTTGTTGCTCAGATCTGTCTCAAATCCATTTTGGTAAGAGTCTTTTTAGTTCTTTTATTTTCTGTTTCGTCTTTAATTAAGTGAGATTCTTTCAATCAATTTTTTTAAAGTCTTCTCTTTACAATTCAAATTTTAATTACTTTCCTGATAGTTAATTAAATTTCTCTATAATCCATTTTTAGTTTGTTTATTCCAATTTTTTTTTTCCTTTTTTTAAAGAAATACCCGTCGAGGCTCTAAAATTTAAATCATTGTTAACTTTTTCAATAAAAAACAATTTAAACGAGTTTAAGATTTTCTTTTATTTTATAAGATAATGGACGACTGTAAATTGATTGAGATTTAAATTCGGTGCATGTGGTTTTTATTAAACTATAATTTAGACCGTTTAAGAAAATTTACGGGAATTTAAGCCTGATTTTCTGCTCTTTAATTTACATAGAAAATAAGTAATTTCAATACCCTGAAGATTGATGGTACGTCTCGTATTTGCACTTCAAAACCTCTCTAATGTGGACACTTTCGTGCACTTCTCAAGTCTGTGAAGGTCTCCACATAATAACAAAATCTTGTTAGTTTTACAAAAGCTTAATTAAAAAGAAATGTCCTTACTAGAGGGGTTTCTAAGATATGTCGCTGTATTAGTTTTTCAAGGCTAGAATATTTTTTGAATGTTCTTTTAATTACAACAAGTCTCGCTCAAATTGCCATGCAAATTGAAAAATTATCAGACAACGCCTTCATTTCTGAAAGCTTTGAATAAAACCTCAATAAATTCACAGGTTGTTGTAAAATAGATAAATTAATTAATTTTCAAAATTTACAGGAAATGTACGTGAATGTAAGAAAAACGATTATTTACAAAAGAAAAAAAATGATAGAAATTTGTAGAAAATATGGTTTGATAAATTAACACTAAATGCTATGACATATACGATATGTTAGAAGCTCAACTTTCTTTTGAGTTTTCCTATTTACGTACAGGAAATATATGTATATGTGAAAATATACGATTCGTACACATAGTTATCCACTTATCTACCTGTATATGCATGGTTATATTACGTTACGTTTTATGCGAAAAATATGATTTATTATATATATATATATGTATATTTCAACACACCATTCTCATATAAAACAGTCATAAACTTACATTATGATATCACAATAAAGATCATGTTTTTATACGTTGAATATATTGTAATGAGAAAAGCTACCATTTTATGAATTTCGTTGTTGACTTCGACCCTTATAATTGAACCGTATACAATTCAAATTATTATAAAGTCTTTCAAACAGAACCCATAGATTATTGTAAGAAAACCATTCATGTCGACAATACAGATCTAGATTATGATTACAACACATTTTGTAATAGATTTTATCAACCAGTTAACTTTTTTCTTCCTTAATCTTAAGAAGTTATATATACGTTGTACATATACAAATCATAGTGTTATTATTATTATTGTCATTATTACGATTGAATGATTTTATTAGTTATCGAATTTTTTTCTTATATTAAACAGCTGTACTGGTAGATAATTAGTTTTTATGTCTGTTATTATGATATTATGTAAAAACAATGATTTTGTATCGTTTATTGTTTATAACAACAACTATTAAACAAATATTAAATCACAAACATAAAGATTTTATCGACATGTGCCTACTAATTGTCTATTTAATTTCATTATAAACAAGTTGTTCCATTAATTCATTGTTATACAAATATAAAATTGGTATATTTATTGACTAATAATTAAATACCGTTGGCTATATATTTCAAAATCTACAACTATTAATATTAGTAGTAGGAATTTTGTTTTATAAACTAGATGATTGTGTAATCGAATCATGAAAATGTCTTATTGTTAGTTAAATTTTATTTAATCCAAAATCCAAAACTTACAACATAAGCGGCACCAGATCCGGCCTGAGGGCGGTGCGAACAGTGTAAGTGCACAAGGCGCCGCTTTTCTAATGCCCCGGCATCGCTCAATGATTTTTCATTATCAAAAATTGATCGATTTTGTTTTTCTTTTGTATTATTTTTACAATCAGTACCTATATGTACTTGGATTACCTTTAACCATAGAGAGCTCGCCAAAACTAAGTGGCCACTTTTTGTGCGGCTTTGTAAAACAGGCTTATGAGAGCGGCCATCACAATGTAACAAAATCTCAATAGGTCATAATTTGGAAAGAGATATTCAATCAGAAGCAGGGGGTGAGGTTACTGATGCCATTTTGGGTATTTACCTGAACCGAAAAATACTTTCTACAAATTTGCTATGGCTCCCTGGTGATCCGCCACTTGAGCGCCGCGGTCAGTTTTCTTACCTGGTAGTTAAGGGTTGCTTTAATCTGTACCTGACACTAGCGCGCCGGCATGAAGTAATCCACTTATGTAATGCCTTCGGAAATTCCAGATGGGTTTCTTAGAAGTTAGCAGAGAAACTTTCTCTTTAAATGTTAAGAATATTTATTTCATGTCATTGGTGCTTTGACAGAAGCTTGAGCCTAACATATTTGAAACAGCCCTGTTTGAAAGAAAATTTAGTAGTGTAGTCAAATAAAAAAGTTTCAAGTACTCTGCAGGATAATTTGCAATTAACAATGAAAACTGGATAATTAGTTACTCCTATTCTACATGTATATATACATACATAACTACCACCCTTGTCCCCACTGGTTGAAACTGACCGCGGCGCGCAAGTGACATGCCAGCTTTCATTGCATTTTCAGAGCTCGCGCGCAACTAACTTGGGGGATTAACACAAAACTGACCGCAGCGCGCAAGTGACGTGCGGCCGGCTCCCTACCTACCCGCATTCTTACCCTGACGGGAGAAACAGCCTGACTCACACGAACGAGAAAACGTGATATTCTCGTTCAAGACTCGGTCACCTAGTTTTGGCGAGCTCTATACGGCGCCCGATAAATTGAGTCAATTCGTATAATATTTAAGGGGGTCTGTGTGTTTTCGATAAAAAAGGGGTAATTTTTTTATATACAGGAAGACCTCGAACAAGAACTTTTATTTTGTCATTTTCTATTAGCTGAAGAATTTTTATGATGATATGTCTTACCATAGAGTAGAAAATTGCAGAAAGTGGTATATAATCATGTATAACTTCAACCACCCAACAAGGGATGAAAATGCGGTTGACACTTTATCACAGCGAATCTACCAACTAGTTTTTAAACTACTAAGAATATTGAGCTTTTACAAAGATGGTTTAAAAATATGATTTTATAGGAGTAAGTTTAATCCCCAATATCTCCTTAGAATAGAATGAACTTATAGGTATACTAAATCAACATCGAAATCAGGAGTTTTGACCTCGGATGGTTTACTTGCTAGTTCATGTTAAGTGCCCTTAAGGAGAGAAAAGAGAAGAGAAAAAGATCGTGATATGCTTGAACCGAAAAAATCTCTTTTCGTTTTTGGTTCAGCTCTGAATTTCCTTCTGGCTAAATTTTCAGTTTTTTTCCGGTTTTCGGCTCATTTCCGGTTCGAAGTCTTAGTTTCAAAGCCATTAGAAACGAGCAACTTTATCAATAGTAAGACTTGTGTTGCTTAATGCCATGGAAATCCGAAATGTGTTATACTGACATCTGTTTTCTTATCAGGTCGTTGGGTGCTTATCTAGCGACCATCTAACAATGGCTTCAATTTTGGCCAGTTTTAGTCAAGGATTTGTTTTTCTTTTTGACCCTTCAAAATACCTTTATTGTACCTATTTCATGTAGGGATAGTGAGGTTGTTGTAATTAAAGTAATTTAAATACACCCTGTATATCTCCAATATTATCATTTTTCTATATTCACTAAATATTATCATTTTTATTCAGAAGTGATTTATTTGAATTGTTCTGTAACATTTTTAAAAATTAACGTCGCATCTGCAAAATGAGCTCTAGCGCTAGTCAAAAATGTTATTCTATTATTTAAAGGCTTCGCAAGTCATTCTTGGCCCGGGCCTCGTTTGCGTTCGGGCCTGAGCGAAACCGTTAGGAATTTAAGAAAAACACCAACATTCGGAGATTATCTAAGAAAAAAAAATTCACTCTTTCTGTAATAGCCAGATTAGAAAACTTCGAAGTTTAGTTTGCAGTTAAAGCTTCTGTAATTTGAAATTTAGTCTACCTGTAATATTGCACGAATTAAATAACAATTCAGGGACTCCTTTTGTTCTCAAGGCTCTAACGGTCACCGAGTCCGTTGGAAAAATCTATTGAAGTATTTTACTGTAAATCTCTTATTGATGGACGTAATCAGAACGTTTGATCTCTACAGGAAATGTTGATAATAAATCGTCAATTATTGAAAGAAGTTAACCATGAAAGTACGCGTAATTTTTCAATTAAACAATCAAAGAAAAAATATTTTATACCGACAATTTGTTATAAATGTGTTTTTGGAAAATTTCAAAACAACAATAATAATATAAAAATAATATTGATGGTTTTAATGGAAACAATAACTTTACACAAAATTACCTATATGTTAATTATATTCATGTAATTATCAACAAGAGAAAAACGGATGTTCCAAATCTGTATCTTTATAGGTCCTCAACCTGTCTTACCAGTTTTCAATTCTTTCTCTCTACTTACTCGTATATACATATGTATATGTTTTGTATATAAAATATGTGTGTTGATGTTGAATTTGTGAGGGTATAAAATTTTATTTGCTGTTAAGATGTCGTAAATAGTGTTGAGTGTTTTTTTCCAGTATTTAGATTATGTGTATGTATATCATTCGATATAAATGGCGCGGTGGCTAGAAAGAAGGCAATGTCGCCAGCACCACCCGCCGCCACGCATACTGGTACAGCTTTCCAGTTTGATAAATTCTTATACAATTGTCGTATATTCCATTTAAATGGCTAAAACATAAAATAAACAAGCGAATTTTGGTAATTGAAGCGTTTTCATAAATACAGGGTTATTCACATCAGACAACTCCCATTACTTGTCAAGTGATACGAAATATATTTCACGGATTTCTAGGGTATTTCCTTGAGATCATTTTAGCAAAATTAGAACCTCGTAGCTCATTTGGAGGTGGCTCAAAAAACGCTCGTTCCAAGCGATGCCACAATTTTCAAAAACAAGCTAAGTATACAAAACGACTTAGAATGACTCAAAGACCCTTCCAACATTGATTTTTATAGTTTTTCTCCATTTTGACCTGGAGCAGGTAGGAATGTTACTTATTTTTTCTAAAATTCAATGGCAAACAACGAAGAAAATCAATGTTGGAAGGGTCTTCGAGTCATTGTTAATCGTTTAGCGTACTTGGCTAGTTTTTGAAAATTGTGAGCGTTTTAGCCTGTCTCCAAACGAGCTATGAGGTTCTAATTTTGTTAAAACAATCTCTAGGTAGCCCCTTAAAGGTTCTTAATTTTTTTTAATCCCTCTCCAAATAATAAAAGTTGCCATTAAAACGTTTCCTCTGAAGTGAATAACCCTGTAAAGGCAACGCGATAACAGCCTAGAGCTTTAACTAAAAAGGCTTACGACTTTATTCTAAAATTTCAAAACTGCGCCTTTGAATATTAGCATGTTGTTTTAAACAAATCAAGATTTATTCCTTTACATGCTCCTTTATAAGGCAATACACCCGAAGTTTTATTGATTATTCCACCTATCGTGAACTTATTGTTAAGTCGTGATAAACAGTATTAAAATTTCAAATTCAATATTATAAAGCCACTCTACTTTCCGGATAAGGTACCATCGGATACAATTATAATTTAGACCACTCTCTATTATTTGAAAATACAATTTTCCGTTAAACTATACAAATACGTATGTATTTAGGTAGGAAATTTAAATGAAAAAGTCATATTTTTCATTGTTAGTCATCTCAAATTTTGTGAATTTACCTTTAGGGGCTTAACAAAAGAAAAAAAGATGAAAAAATAAGTTGGACAATAGGATTGGCCGTAGACCCACGTCTCTCAATCTTATCATATCCTACACAATTGTATTTCAATTATTGAGCTATTTTGATCACAATCTAACTGATTTTGTTGTTTCCGGCTACAAGTCATCAAATTGCTTGTAATCTTTTTTTTATATGTGTGTAAGACGACTGAATTATGAAAGGTAACAAGTTTTTGTTAAAGAGAATTTAATGTTTATCGAGGGGAAAAAAAACACAACATTAAAATTCTGAATCAGTGATTTTCTTTTTCTTGGGGTATTACCCATAAACAAATTTTCCCTCGTTTCGGAAAGTATTGGCAATGAACTGTTTTTGAAACTGGTGTAATTAAATTTTACTTGTCATAAAACAGTAATAATATAATAATTTTCATTTCATTTATTAATGTACCACATCTATCCGGTTTATACCAGATATGCGGACTAAATCACACCGACAATACCGCTCGGAGCGCATACACGCTTGGTTAAGAAAATTACCTACGGACAGATTTTCAAATATTTTTCATTATTATGAGATGGTCGTGAAAGAAAATAGATTTTCCTATATTTTGATACTAATTATCGGTCAAATTAATTAATTTTAATAGCTGTAAATAACAGGTGAAAATGGGATTCCAAATTTTCCAAAAAATCACGTAATTTTCAAAATTTTCTTTTAAGCGAGCTTTATTACCTCCGCCCTTACAATATCTTTCTAAAAACAAGAGTGCATAATTCTATCTTTAAAATTGTGCCCTAGATTACTGATCAAAGTCCATTTAATTTTCTTCAAAAATTGGAAAAACTAACAAACGTATCGGGAAAATTCTTGAATATTTGGAAAGATCTCATCATTTTCCATCTAAATCACTCAATAGATATTTAAAATCAATCATATTGGCCAATTTTTAGCCAATTATGAAGGAAAATGTACAAAAAAACATGGTCCAACAGTTTTCTTTATCATTCCGAATTTTATCAGATTTTTCTTTAATAGAAAGCTTCAGGACATGCACCTTGAAATGCTCTATCCAACGCACGTTTAAATTTCACAATATCTTAAAAAATAAGCGAAATATCGTTGTTAGAAAATTGATAAATTTCGCACGCCAAATCGAGCTATCTCTACAACATACCCTTAAACAGATGTACAGTAGCGATTTAAAAAAAAGACCACCTCTTGTGCGACTGTGTAAAACAGGTTTTTGTGAGCGGTCATAATAAAATCTAAACAGGTCAGAATTTGGGTAGGAAGATATTCAAACAAAAGAAGGGGGTGGAGTTACTGATGCCATTTTGGATATTTACCAGAATAGAAAGATACTTTCTACAAATATGCTATAGCTGAAACTTGCTATAATGCCTCCTAACTACCCACTTTCTTACCTTCACGAGAGAAACAACCTGATTCACAATAAGGAAAATATGTGAAATTCTCGCTTAAGACTCGGTCTCTTTTTTTAAATCGCCACTGTACATTATTTAAAACATTTTGCTAATTTTCTAAGTACTGTAGAGAAAATGTGGAATACAATACAAACTTCTTTGTTCTTTAACCGAACCAGAAAATTCTACTCGATGGAAAGAAATTCGGGCCGAATTCGGGCATTCTTAGCTAATAATGTAATCTAAAGTTAGCGAGCTACAAAGACAATCTATAGATTACCTCAAATTTAGCAGTGAAAAGTCAACTTTCTCACTCAGCTATAGGCTATTAGTTGTTTAAAACAAGACACAATGAGTTGAGAAAATAGTTTTAGTGATAGTGTCTTTTATTCATTTATAGTTAATCTACCATCAAAGTATGATCTTTCGAGCCACACGTTGTAGATTTTCACAATAAACGGATTGAACATGATGACTTATTCGTCGACAGTTACAGAATACCGTCAAATATTCTATAGGTGAGATTTTAAGTAATTCCACAAAAAGAAGAATTATGGTCGTCAAAAGTTTGATATACTCTAAATAGTTGCGAAAATTTACACCAAATAAAATGCAAATCTAAACCTATTTAGGAGATTAACTCCTGAAAACCAGAATCTAAAGCTCCCAAGTCCATAATCAGTGAAAAAAGCTGTACAGTTATTTTCTTCCGATTTTCCGCAGTGTCTATGGCAGGAATCTGTGCAGTTTAATCGCTTAAGCCAGACCACTAGAAACAATCAAAAAACGATTAGATCTGCACAGATTGAACCCGAAAAATCAAAAGAGAAGTACTGTACAGATGTATCGTTATTTGAAAAGCTTCAGCACTTTTTGATTTTATCTATTTCATTATCTGACTCGACGAGTAAAACTGCAAAGTCTGACCATACACACTACAGAAAATCGAAAACAAAGAACTGTACAGATTTATCGTATCTAATAATCCTTGTGTGTTGGAGGGGACTTGAGATTAATTTAAACCACTAATAAGATAAGATAATTTAGACAAAATCCGGAAAATCAGAAGGAAAAAACTGTACCGATTTTCCTCACCGATTCATCGTTGTCTACATGGGGGCTTAATAGAAATCACTATTCTGTTAAAACTCGGGCATGAAACAATGTATAAGTAAATAAAATAAGCTATGAGTTCTAAGAAACTCCTATTAGTCGGCGAGCGATTCGAAAAATATTTTGAGGATTTGTAGAAGAGTCCCTAGGGAACATTTTAGAAAAATTAGAACCTCGTAGCTCATTTTCTCACGGTGTATCGATTTGCAAAAACGAACTAAACACGCAAAACGATTCAGAATGACTTAAGGATCCTCCCAAAATTGATTTTTTCGTTTTTCTCTATTTTATTCTGGAACAGGTGGAAATACTTCGTATTTTCTCTGAAACACCAACTTTGAAATAAGCCTCCTATAAATCCTTAAAATATTTTTCGAATCGCCCGTCGACTAAGAGGAGTTTCTTAGAACTCACCAAACTTAGACCAAACACCCTGTATAGTGATACAGTATGGTCAATTTCACCATGATGGAGGAAAGGAATTCTTTTACAAGATTTATAGTAGTATAGAATACAACATAATGAAGAAAATTTAGTTTGGGGGATTACCAGAAAGAAAGCAATAAATGGATGATTGCGAAAATTTGACCAGACAGCTATATGATAATAATAATATAGCGTGACTTATTATTTCGTGTTTTTTTCCAGTTAATTAACCGATTGTATTATGTAAATTTCTTTTAATCAAACGTTTTAATCTTTACACATTTTTCCAACAGTATTGTTAATGAGCAATGACTTATTTTATATTAACATTTACACGTTTAAATTATTACATGAATAATTCTTCATTTAATATTTGTTTTATTATTATTCTTACTTAGTATTTTAACTTTAAATTCTTCTATTTAATTGTAAAAAAAATCATTTAATTTTTATTTTATTTTACATATATGTAAGTACATCTGTTTGAATAATAAATAGATGGATTTGGTAAATGCAATACTAATTGTACATGAAATAAAAAATATGATTTTATGTCTATCTGACAAGATAAATTCTCATTGCATTCAAACACGCACTATTTAACAATTCAAACTAAATACTTGGTGTGTTGGTGAGCAAAAAATACTATCATAGAATAATAATAATAATAGAAAAAATAACGTAAGAAATGATACCTTGACAAGGCGGCATTTACCTATATGAAATAGAATCAACTATTTGTAACTTATCATAATTATATGAATAAAAGAATTTATTGAATTATGAATATTAAGTCGTTTTATGATTGTCATTTAATTATACTACCAACTAATTATCAATTAATAATCTATAATATTTTCTCATGGCAAGCTAATCAAATTAAACGTAATTATATATGTAGATGGAGAATTTCACTATTTTATATGTATATGTTATATAAGAATATCAATTAAAAATTCGCTTTTTATCTGTTTAAGTTCACGGTCATTTTATTTTAATTGTCATTTAATAGATTGTTCTTTTTCGTTTTTTCCATTATAATTTAATGAAATTACGGAAAAAATACTCACCTCTCTCTATATGATTTCTATTGACGAATAACAATGAGTTTGAATTGAATTGAATTGCAATCATAATCATAGAGCTGGTTATCACCCACAGCACGAAACACGCCTTTAATTGCGGCGAAATTAACATATTATTATAATATATGTTTGTATGTGTGTGTGTTTATATATGTGCATGTGTTATGATATCTTTCCCATATTACACATCAACGAAAGATTGGCTAATGTTCTTATCTTGATCACGCACACACATTGAGAGAGAGAGAGAGAAGAAATTGATTAATAAATAAAAATAGCGTTTTGTTTCAATCAATTCTTGAATCAATGACGCAATAATATTTATTTACACCCACATGGAATTTCGTTCATATTGTATAAAATACTGATAATACTCTAGGTACAGTAATGAGCATATAAAAGTGACCACTTTTTTGTGCAGCTGTGTAAATAGTCTTCTGAGAACGGTTGTGACAATTTCTACCCATCTTTTTATATATCCGCGAAACAGCACAATTTATACGAAGCGAAAAACGTGATCTTGCTGGCTCAAGACTTGGGTCTCTTTTATATGTTCGTCACTGTATATATAGAATCACACCCAATTATTGTCTGTAAATTGTATTTCTGATTATTTTGGCGCCTTCATTAAAACAAACACCTGAAAAATTATTATTGTTGTATCTTTACTGATCATTGAAATCTCTTCAATTAACTCCATACATTTATCTGTATATTAATCAGTAAACAAATATATAATTAACAATATGAGAAAACTGTCTGTAATATTAAACGAAAATCGTTTTATTATAATGAATGGCATCAATAAATCTATCATTTATAATGTGCGAATGCAGTAAATAGTGACAACAACAACAAAAATTGTCTATCGTAAATCGTAAATTTAGTTGTTGAAAAATTAAGTTGATTTACTGTAATACGCTTGATAAATAAATAAATTTTAATTTTATTCTAATTGACATATTAATGAACGTATTGTTTGTTTTACAGTTATTCACTTATTAATATTTTATCTAAAACAAATCGTAATCTTTTCGATAAGGCAACTGAAGAAACTAATCGACTGGCTCTCATTTGATTCGATTGAATATCTTTAAAGATTAAACACTCAATTAACTGATAGACACATACGAATCTTTAGATGCATTAAATAATAATTTATAGACTTTTTGTGCTGATATTTCGACTAACGAGGAAATATTCCCAGGTGTCCCTCTCCGATTTTGATGATACTAAGATATTGCTGTGCTATTCAATATTTTATTATAAGATGAAAAGCACTTTTCATAATTTTTCAGCTCGAAGAGAATTCCGTTGATCCCTTTCGATTATTCCAACTGAGAATATGTGAATTTTACAAAGCTCCCCTTTCGAACTTAAGCTTTGAAGCGCTTTTCAGCAGATACGAAAGAAAGATGCACCTTCAGGGCTTCGAACCTTTAGTTTTTTTGTTCTGATTTTCGTTCTTGCAAAAGAACGGTTTTTCAGTTGTAAGCTTGCGGTTCAGTCGCAAATGTTTAATTTACAAACTTTCAAATTTCACCCAAAAAAGACAACCCTTAACAGCCATTTACAGGGAAACTATCTTAAATACAAAAAACCCTTGAACAGGTGTTTTATCTTGTACCTAATTTTCTATAAACATTAGAAATTTCATGGTGAAATGTTTTACAATGGAGTGGAAAATTGCAGAAAACAAAAACCGGCATATAATCATCTATAACTTCAACCCCCAACAAGTGATGAAAATTTACCTTACACCTTTTGGTAGCCCTAGCGAATATATATAACTCAGTTTTTAAATCACTAAAAAGTATTGAGCCTTTGCAGAGATATTTGAAAAAAAAAACTGATTTTGTAAGGGTAACTTCAACCTCTAATCTCTCCCTTAATAACCTAAGAATGGGTACGAACGACAAAATAAGCATCCCTTAGAATCCTTAGGTATAAACCAAAAAGTCGGAATTTTTGTCCTCGGGCTATTTACTTGCAGTTCCGGCATTAAAAGAGAAAAAGATCGTGTCAAGTGATATGCTTGAACCAAGAAAAAAAGGATTTTTCTTTTCGGTTCAGCTCCAGATTTCGATCTTCTGAGGTTTTCGATTTTTGGTTCAGTTCTGGTTCGAAATCCTGTGCATCTCTTAGATTTTAGTCTCATCGAAATCAAAGAGGGACACCTGGGCATGTTTCCTTGTAGGTTTCTCTTAAATTACCTCTTAGCCACTTGTAAAATTTTCAATTGAATGAAAACAACCATTCAGTAGGAGTGAAATGAATCTAATCTTTTATCTATGATTTTTTTAATTAAAATACAACAATAGAGAGAAATAGGAGTGATCATCGTTAATGTTACAAAACTGAAGATTGTAGATTTTCTAGTTTCATTAGTCATCATTAAAGCTCAAAAACATTTAAAATTCTTCTTTGTGTAGTGGCCAACTTTTCAACTGTGTTTTATTTAAAAGTCGGTTTATAAAGAAAGAAATGTACTGTCGTTTAATAGTAACCCATCCTTTTTTTTCTAATTCATTTCTTTTAACGGTAGATGATCATCTCTATTTTTGAAGAAATTCTATACGTTCAATATCCTGTTAAGTGATTTTTAAGAACGATAAACCACTTTTCA
The DNA here is from genome assembly GCA_039776855.1 of Mylabris sibirica. Classification (NCBI taxonomy): domain Eukaryota; kingdom Metazoa; phylum Arthropoda; class Insecta; order Coleoptera; family Meloidae; genus Mylabris; species Mylabris sibirica. Next base: position 9,038,702 of record CM077839.1, on the reverse strand, counting down.
ATTTTCTCAAAATGACTTTTAATTAATCAACTGCAAATTGGCAATTTTTTTTCGTTTGTGTGTTTGTGTCTTTACGTTAGTCATCTTAACTAATCACCTAACAGAGATGTTTCATCAGTCAATCAAGCAAAGATTACAGTAAACTCACGATTCTCAGTCTTATCTAGTTGGATGTTGGTTTTGTTAAAAGCTTTTCTATGGACACGTTTACATATATTTTCATGTTAAACGACTGAGAGATGATGGATTTTGTCGGTGCATTGAAAGTTTTGCAAAACGAAGACAAGCATGGGAACTTGGATTTAACTTAGAATTACAGATCTTGAATTTGCCCCAAATGTCTTGATTGGAACTATTTCAGGAGGGGTTTCGTTCAGTGAGAACAAAACAGTCAAAAAAAAAACCAATCAATTTCTTGTGATCTAAGCTGAGTTGATGATGTAAGAGCCCTCACCGTTTAAGCCTAAATATCGTTAATTGTTTTATTTATTTGATTAATACTCTCAAATCTGGTCGCTCCTATAAAAAAACCTTTAAAATTATTTCTAATTTTAGAATAATCAATAAACTAAAGTTGTCAATTTTGATTAAGATTTTCATCAATTTAAAATTAGCCGAATCATTAACCTTCAGCTTATGCTTTAAAAACATTGTTCGGAAGAAAATATTACAAACAACATTGCAAGATAAGTAGATATCTTTTAATTCTGATAGCTGAAGGACATTGCGTTATAATCATTCGACGATATACACCACAAATCTTCCTACTCTTTACGCAACATGCTATACATATCATAAATTTTAACTGAAACTGTATTTTTTATTATTATATATATTTGGTTAATAGGAATAAATCAAAGTAGCGGAATTATTCAAGGTGATTTCAAAATGAGTTATTTCTAACCATTTATAGGTTTAAATAAAAAAGATCTCCAAAGGCAGCAAGTACCTTATATAGCAAATTTTTTTATGTATCTACTTCATTCTACTTGCTGAAATATTATTAATTCACAAACAATAAGAAACACTAATAAAATTTCACTCATTTGAAATTTATTGTTTGTCTACATAGATCTAGTATGTTAATATTAACATACTAGATCTACCTATGTTTGTCTAATATTAACTGTCAAAATTAGTTGCCCTGTGCGATATTCAATTTTTTTTCTAATATCAATTGTCAGAACACATAGCCACCTGAGATATTCGATTTTACTGTTAATACTCAATAAAAATATTTTTGCATTTTTCTTGCGATCCAACTAACCGATCTTGATGATTTTTTTTCTGGGTCATAGAGAATGGTCGGCTCTACTGTTATTTTAATTTTCATCAAAATCTAAGCAAATGTAATATTGAAAATGATTTTTTTTAACATTTCTTCAGCTCTTATTCCAAAAGTGTTGGCCCTACCAGTCTGGCCAACGAACTCATCCAAGCTATCCCAAAGACCGATTTTTGTACCAAGTTTCATTAAGATTGGTGTATTTTTACGGCAGTTATCGTGGGTATATATATATATATATATATATATATATATATATATATATATATATATATATATATATATATACAGGCTGAGTTGAATGTATGGAACGCCTCAATTATCTCGGAAACGGCTTATACAATTTTTATAAATTTTTGTGTGCGAGGGTCTTGTGATACGGCCGGTATTACGGTAGTATTTTCGTTAATTTAACTACCCCCCTTATAGGGGGTAGTGCACCCTACTCTCTTATTTTAAATAGAATGGTATATTTTTTATTACATTTTTGAATTCTTTGATGACATCTAAGTGGACTTTGATAACATGACCCATGGTCTAGCGCTAAAAGTTTTTCAGATATTTCAGCTTTTATTACAATTTTATTACAATTTTGCAGTGTTTGATTGAAAAATTCATATTTTTTAAGCTATAACATTCGAAGTGTTAAAATTTGGAATTTAAGTATTCAAAATGATGCACTTTTAACCAATTTGAACAGAATTGAATTAACTTTCAGAGTCGAGCTGAAATAATTTTTTCTTTCAGACAATTTTCAGTCTATAATATCTTACTTATTTTAAATAGAACACGATATTTTTTTTATATGGCTAGACAGAGAAAAAAATTCTACATCGAACTATATTAGCATTCCCTATACCTATCTTTGATAATTTTTCAGTTATCCAAAATATGATGTTCCATTTGAAATAAGCAAGATATTAGAGTTTGGAAATTGCCTCAAAGACAAATTTATTTCAGCTAAACAATGAAAGATAATTGAATTCTGTTGAAATTGATAAAAAGCACATTATTTTTACAACATAAATTTGAAGTTTCAATATTTCAAATGCTATAGCTTCAAAAATATGAATTTTTCAATTAAACACTGCAAATTTTAAAACTGAACTAAAAGCTGAAATATCTGAAAAACTTTTAGTCCTAGACAATAGGTTACATTATTAAAGTCCCCTTTGATTTCATCAAAGAATTCAAAAGTGTAATAAAAAATATACCATTCTATTTAAAATAAGAGAGTAGGGTGCACTACCCCCTATAAGGGGGGTAGTTAAAATAACGAAAATACTACCATAATACCGGCCGTATCACAAGACCCTCGCACACAAAAATTTATAAAAATTGTATAAGCCGTTTCCGAGATAATTGAGGCGTCCATACATTCAACTCACCCTGTATACAGGGTGATTCAAGAGGATGGGCTATTAAAAATATAAGAAGCTCTAGTTATTGGAAGTTGATGAAATTTGGTATATAGCCGTTAAGTCCCCTGAATTTTCTCTAGAAATTATTTTCGTTGTTCTAGCTACCCTCCTTATATGGGGTAGTGCACCCTACTCTCTTATTTTAAATGGAATGGTATATTTTTTATTACATTTTTGAATTCTTCAGTTAAAACGAAGGGGACTTTAATAACATGACCTATGGTCTAGCGCTGAAAGTTTTTCAGATATTTCAGCTTTTAGTTCAGTTTTAAAATTTGCAGTGTTTAATTGAAAAATTCATATTTTTGAAGCTATAGCATTTGAAATGTTGAAACTTGGAACCTAAGTAGTAAAAGTAATGTTCTTTTTGCCAATTTAAACAGAATTCAATTACCTTTCAGCGTTTAGCTGAAATAAGTTTTCCTTTCAGGCGATTTTCAAACTATAATATCTTGCTTATTTTAAATGGAACACCATATTTTTTATTATATGGTTGGATAGAGAAAAAAATTCTATATCAACCTGTGTTAACATTTCCTATACCTATCATTGATAATTTTTCAGTTATTCAAAATTTTCAGTTTCGTCCAATCACCTCCCTTGAAACGAATTCAACTATAACGAAACGCATAGAAGGCTTAGAAAAAAAAATCAAAACATCACAAATGACGTTAATATTGAATATTTTACATGTTTTTTCTATAACTTTTAAGATATTCCACATGCATAAAAAACAAATCCAATTAATATTGATTTAATTAATTATGAATTTCTTCCATTTTCCTTTCTTGAGATATTTTAAAATTAATCAATTAATTTCATCTTAATTGTGACAATTGAATTGAACGTTGTTTTGCTAGGCCTTCTATGTTTTATATTTTTTTTCAAGAGAGAAAATTAGATGAAATTGAAAATGTTGAATAACTGAAAAACTATCAAAGATAGGTATAGAAAATGCTAATACAGTTCGATGCAAAATAATTTTCTCTATCTAAGCATAAAAATAAAAATATGGTATTCCATTTAAAATAAGTAAGATATTGTACTTTGAAAATTGCCTGAAAAAAAAATTTATTTCAGGTAAACGCTGAAAGATAATCGAATTCTGTTTAAGTTGGGTGAAAGTATATTATCTTAACTACATAATTTCAACGTTTCAACATTTCAAATGCTATAGCTTCAAAAATATGAATTTTTCAATTAAACACTGCAAATTTTAAAACTGAACTAAAAGCTGAAATATCTGAAAAACTTTTAGTCCTAGAGAATAGGTTATATTATTAAAGTCCCCTACGATTTCATCAAAGAATTCAAAAATGTGATAAAAAATATGCCATTCCATTTAAAATAAGAGAGTAGGGTGCACTACCCCATATAAGGAGGGTAGCTAGAACAACGAAAATAATTTCTAGAGAAAATTCAGGGGACTTAACGGCTATATACCAAATTTCATCAACTTCCAACAACTAGAACTTCTTATACTTTTAATGGCTTATCCTCTTGAATCACCCTGTATATATAAATATATATATATATAAAAATTTCAACGAACGGTGGATATGGGTTCCTGAGGTCCCAAAACGAACTTCTGTGCAAAAATTTTTCGAAAATTCAAAAGTGAGGATCTCGTCATAAGCTAATTTTTTTTAAAAAAATTCGCTAAAAAAACTGGACGAATTCTACAATTTTAGTTGAATTCCAATAGTCTTTCAATACTACTTTTCTACATCTAGTTGTTGGTTGTGTAATATTTGAAAATCTGCACAGCAACAATCATTAATGTTGTTGTAAATTATTTTATTATTTCTGATCTTCTTTTTCTTCTATGATTATCTTGGTATGTATCCTCGTTTAATTGAAATATTGAATTATCGACAAACTTGAGTAATCTTGCTTAGATTTACATTAGATTTTTTTGTGAACAAGAAATTTGCTTTCCCCCCCTAGAGGCGTTAAATACCTACTGAAATAACTAATTTAATGAATTGACGACCATGTCGAATTTACGCAATGAAAGTGATTTCCATTAATTTTATAATTGAATATTAGTTTTGTTTTCTATATCTGTACATTAAGTATAACCGGTAGAATTAGATATGTGTGTACTTATGCATTCCGTATAAGTTGAAGATAATGTGATAATTCATTTGGTGAGAACTGTAAGGTAATGCACATTAAATAGAAAACTAGAATATTAGCAGATATACAGGGTGTTTTTAAAAAGGTGCTCAATTCTTATGAAACTCCTACTAGTTGGCTAGCGATTCGAAAAATCTTTCAAGGATAGAGACCATTTTAGCAAAATTAGAACTTCGTAGCTTGTTTCAAAGTCCTGGACAATGTTGAGATTTTCAAAAACGGGCAAGACGCAAAACGACTTAGAATAACTCGAAAACCCTCTCCACATTGTGTTTTTCCTTTTTTCTCTATCGTATTTTAGAGAAAATGCGAAACATTTCCACTTGTTCTAGAATAAAATTAAGAAAACCGAAAAAATTACTGTTTTGCTCGTTTTTAAAATTTGCGACAGAAACAAACATTTGCTAACAAATTTGAAAAGAGCTACGAGGTTCTAATTTCGCTAAAATGTTGTCTGAGAACCCCCTACAAATCCTTGATATATTTTTCAAATCGCTCGCCTATACTAGTAGGAGTTTCATAAGAATTAAAAATTTTCAGTTTGTCAATTGGCTAACGTTACAATAATATTAATAATAATAGTAACAAGTAAGCAATAATGTTAATTTTGTGTCTGAAAGTTTTTGTTAATGTTCAAGTCACGGACCAATGAATCTTGCATGATGTCGATGTACCGTTTTCCAAAGATAATTCCAATTGTCCAACAATGACTCTAAAAAGGTACAGATATATAGGTCGATTTGAAGACAAAATCAACCCAATTATAACTTTCAAAAGAACAATAATAGCTACTTTATTGTACAATATTCCGATCGTATTCGAGATAATGATTTGTACCAATTATAGTTTGGTCATTATCATCATCATCATCATCATCATCATCATCATTATTGTTATTATTATTATTATGGTAATTTCCGTAAGGTGAAGTAATTTCTCAAAACACAAGACCACAAGTGTTAATTATAAATAGCTTAAAGCATTCAAGAATGTTAACTATAGAACAAGTAGTCTTTCTTATTTTTGTTGGTGTTTTCCGATTTTTCACTATGAAAAATTTAACAAGTTTTCCCGTCTCATCGCCCGTTAAAGTCACCATAGATTCTGTTTGTTAATAATATACGATAACAACAAGAAGTTTATAATAATCATCTAAAGAGACAACTGAACAGGTTGTTGAAGTGGGGGACACCATCATCATCATCATCAAGTAGGGGAATTTGGTGGGGACGAAATGTAGGTCTGTGGGTCCCGATAGAGGTGGGTGGTATTCAGTCTGTTCGTGCACTCTCTGGTACCGCTAGTGTGCAGAACCGAAGGACTTCCGCTTGGGGAAGGTCGCATTTTAACAACAACAATACCACCCCCCCGGAATCCAACACAAAACTCAGACTCCCAATCGCGGTATTATAGTTTTGCAATTACTACAAGATAACAGTTGTAACTTTAATCATCAACAATAAAGCATTAAGAGTGATTGAAACATTTATTTTCGGGGAAGTTTTGGTGAAGTACGCGGGAGTCTGTTTTAGTTATAATTATTATTATTATTGTTTTTTTTTTATTATTAAATTAAGTCAATTTTGGAAAATTATCGAGAAACTATCGGTTATTCTTTACGTTTTCAGCGGCATTCTGCACGTTTGACCTTCGAACATATTCCGGTTTGTGGACTTATGCAAATAAACGAGACAAGAAGTGACTACTAAGTTCGCTACAATTGGTCATGATTGTAAATTCATCTTATTAAAATTCTATAACGTATCCGGATAGTTTTCTAATAATTGTTATAACTTAAATAAAAATCAAAGCGAAGAACAGTGGTTAAAGATATCGGGAGTGAGCCGCTGAAATAACCGATAAACGTTCCAAGTTTACTCACCTATGAGAATTGTTAATAAACACAAACTGTTTTAATATTGAAAAATAAAAGTGAAGTACATATGTAAACAGTTGACGGAAGCTCCAAGAGATCATTGTCAATATTGACAAGACTTTGTGGTGAACATCTCGGTTCTCTTCCAATAAACCTCGAATTTTCCACGTTAAACATCCATTTCTTCCATCGTGTTGTAATAAAGAAAAATCTAACAACAAAATTTGTGTAGTGTGTGTCATCTGATTAGCAACAATAACGATTCCATCCGATAATTAGTGAAATTTCATGGTGTCGTTGTTAAATTTGGATTTCTCTATTCGTGTAAGTATTGGAATTCAAACCATTTAAAGCATATTTTATAAAATAATATCAAATATAGATAACGTTTAAATTAATGAATCTCTATAAAATTTCTATAACAAACATCACACGTAAATCTACCGAACCGTACAAGTTTTCATACTTGTCTAATAACTGATTTACATAGGCATCGGCAAACAGGCAAAAAAACAGCAAAATTAATTACCACTAACATTTGTATATTTAGATATAGGTTCCAATATTAAGAAACTGGGACTACCACAATAATCACATTTGTCTACCTGTTTTAAAGTAATTTGTAGCAATTATATTTAGATAATTACCTAATTGAATCTAGAATACTATCTACAATACTAATGCTGAAATAAAAGTACATTAAACTAACATAATTATTATTTCCACTACAAAAATTATAGTTTATATGCGGCGCGAAGTTAGCCAGCCATTGCTGAATTTTTTAAGTCGTCGACCTGGAAATACAAATCTCTAATTTCATCTTTACGTCTCGTATAGTTTTTTTTTTTTTTTGGTTTGTTGTATAGTTGTTCTCTTCCTTCTTTTAATTACTATTATCATCTTGTCAAATAACATCATTTATCAATAAGAGAAAAACAACCAGCTTTTATCAATATAATTTTAAATGATATTTGCGCAAATGACTATTTACAGGAATCGCACAAATTGACATTGATTAATTACTAACAATTTATGTTTATGGATTAGTAATGATTTCACCTCAACTAATCAAATTCATATTCTTATTTAATACTTGTATAAGTGATTCAACCCTTTTTACAGTTAGAAATTAACGTTTAATAGAAATTATTTATTATAAGCGAGTAACATTAATGTATTGTAAAATAAACCGTGAAATGAATCATCAAATCTAAATTTAATTACAGAAACATCCCGTATGGTAATAACTCACTAATAACCGTGTAGATTAAATTAATTAATACTGAATTTTTAATAGTTGATAACAAAATTTAATAAAGTTGAAGAAAACAACACCAATTCTACAGATTGTTTTTTGAATTTTAATAGCCGAATTTGTGAAAAACAACAATTCAATTCTAAAATTTTTGACACAATACAACAAACTTAAAGAGTCAGTGGCCAATTTTCAAATAACACAAACACGCTAATTTATGTGCAAAACATTAAAGGAAGAATACCAAATAGATTTTGAAGTAAAAGCTCAAATTTAAATTACGATAAATGTCAATAATTTATTGTTAAATATAATCGAAAATAGCAAATAAGCTTCTAACATAAATTTCGGTAGTCAAATATTTCTTTCGTATAAAATTTACACGTTATACAACTTATTGTTTGTTCTGTTTCGTGTTACCCTTTTTTGGAATATTCATAGGTTCTTTTTCAAATTTTGTAAATCCAATATCCTGAAGATTTGGACAGCATACACATCATATCGATTGACTGCAATTCTCAATAAAAGCCCACGTTTTTCTTTCTGTTTTTTTTTTATTTCTTCGTTTTCTTCTCTAGAACAACTTCATTTGCATAAAGACCGAATAGAATATTTATAAGTCCGTATCCTATTATTTGAGATGCATACATAGCCTTATACTTTGTGCGACTCGTAACGTTAACATCTTATCATTGTTACTATCAATTAGAGAAAATTGGAATGAAGAATCCGAAAAAAAAAGTGGGCACAAATTCTTACAATTCAGGCCAAATATCTTTGGGTGTTTCTATAACGAAATCTGACAATCTAAAAGTTAATTTAGATCAAGCGAAAATATCTCGATTTTCCATTAAAATTCAATCGTTATAATTAGAAAAAAACGAAACGTCAACAAATAGAAGATGTCCTTAATAAAATTTGTAAACACCAAAACGATGTCATTAAATTTTATCTTAAATCTTATGTAGATTCATTACAGTATCATTTAAATCAAACGAATTAATGCCAAATTAAGAAGTTGTGTTCAATTTTTTAACAGAGCTGCTTTAAATAGCTTGATTTCATTTCACTTTAATTAACAGGAAGGATTTTATTAGACAGGGAAACTAAGGAAACTATTAGATCAATTGCTAATGTTCAATAATGACAATAACTATTGACATTTTCTATTGATTGTAAATAAAAAATCGTACAAAATGTATCGGCCAACGTCCGGTTGCACAACAGAATCGTTTTAATAATAGTAATAATAATCTTCAAGAGATATACTTTAAGATATGTGTTTTACTTATCTATACGATATAGAAATCATTTAGCTACTGGCACAATATTATAGCGGAAAACACTATAATAAATTATACATAATTTCGAAAATTAGCAAAACTTGTAAATGTATGTTAACGGCACGGTTGCGTATTATATACATAAGGCAATAATTGTATTAGCTACTGGTTTCTATCACTACATAAATGTATGTTAAATTTCCTATAACACTATACCTTTTAACCACCTGTTATACAAGTCGTTGTAGTTTACTTAACAAAAAAATTCTTAGATTCTATACTTTAACTACTATTATATGATAATGATGGTATTGATTAACAATTTAAAAGCAAAGAAATTATCGGTTGATTGCTATAATGAAATTTTAATTAATTGAAAATACATGAAAATAGAATCGAAATTGATCATATTCTATTATAGTGAAGTTTATTTGAAAATGTTGAAATTCTGCATCTATTTTTTAATTTATTACAATTTTAATTATTATTATGAGAACTTTCCCCAGACTAATTATTAAATACAAGTCGGGTAGTAGACGTATAGAAATTCATCTTATTATGGGATTTAGCCGACATACTGATGGATAATTGTTGATAATCTAACAATGGAATCTTAATGAATTGATATAGCAACCGACGGTGTATACTGTTATTAGTGAGAATTCACAATTTCACTATTTGAACGTTTCTTTTTTAATTTCTTATTAATCCCTACTACCTACTTTATTTCTTATACTATACAGTTTGTAATTATAGAAGTGTTTAAAATAACAAAAATTTATTCGAAACACCATATCCGTTTGTAACCGGAATATTGAGCAATCAACATCATCTAGGTCAATTCCTGCAAAAACTATCATCATCGAAATTATTTCAATATTTTCAATCTCTCTCTCTATATGGTAAAGCTAATTAAAATCACAAAATAGATCGTTATCAATTTATAATAAAGTTTTTGACTATTGGTTGATTTAATTAAAAATCTTGATTACTATTGGTTGATTTCAGAATTTTAGAAATTAGCTATTAGATTTCCAGTTTCAGTACTAAATGGGCAATTATCACATTTTACAGATGGAAAACAATGTATCCTTGTTATTTGAATTATTTCCAAGAATTAAATAGGCGGAAAGTTTAGAAAAATAAGTCTAAATCAGTGTCGGTTTTCGCGTGACTGCATCAGTCTATGTTAAAACAACTCGTCCATTTGTTCCCATCCTTGACTGAAAAGGTCAAGAATCATGGAAAAAAACACAAAGCTCTTTAATAATCAACAAAACTATATTACAAAAAAATTATGTAAAATTAAAAAGAAACAGTTTTAATTGTGGACGATAATATGGCGTTATTTTAAGAATGTTATCAGAAATTTATTTGTGTCTTCTTTTTCGTGGTACAATTGTCATTGTTGTTGTTATTGTTAAATTTATAATTGTGAAACAACAAATTTACATTGTATGAAACAACATCGTAAAATGGAAATGTCAAAAGACGGAGAACAATGTAAAGTTCGAATAAAACAGATCGAAAATGTCAATAGTGAGACGGATTTAAAAAAAAAAGATTAATAATATAGCAAAGACAATGCTGAAATGTTAACAAACTATGCAAGAGGAATTTTAAATATTTGACATATTCGCTATCCTATTATTTAAAGACGATAGGTACGACTTTAGATAATTGTAATGTAATGTGTCTCAATATATTTATAATGAATTTTGGTGACAAACGAAATTCTTGAGGAGCAAAACTGAAAAAATGTGCCCCCTACAATTCTATTTTTATTGTTAAATGAGGAAGAAACAACCATAACAGACATAGAGATTCCGATCCGTCTTGTTTCAATCTTGATGTATTTTTTTGTTAATATTTTCACGATTTTCAATATGAAGAAAACAGTAAATTTTTGGTTGAAACATTAAAATTCTGTCAACACCAAGTTTTCAGATGGAACTGAGAAAGTAGCAAAATATGTCTATTAGGCTCATCATTAAAGACAGGATTTGCCACAAGTTTTTGCAAAGCCAAAGTTGTATCAGTTTGAATTTCATATTTATAAAAGCTCAATTAACAGAGCTTTAAGATAATCAAACATGATCGTAGAGATGGGCGACTCTCAAGCTATGGGTTGCTACCCAAAATTGGGCAGCGAAACGTTGAATTAAAATAAAATGCTACTTTTCTATTTAAATCGAGATGGGAACCCCTCAGCTCGTCCCAACCTCGTGGGTGCTTCAAGAGTACCTACGTACTCTCATTTATAAAAAATTATCTGTGTTGCATGTTTAAAAGCTTAAGGAACGCTGGTATAAATCTTGAATAGACAATGTGTGGATCGAAATTTTGTTTTCGAATAGCTAAAAATATGAGACGGTTTTTGAAACACCCCTAACTAAATTTTCACAATTTTTCCCTTTAAATTCGAGCATCAAATCAATGCAGATAGAATAGAATCATCTATCAAAAATTATCGAAATCAGGAGCTTTAGGTGGCTTATTTTATAGATTTTATCATATTTTTGTGATTATTTAACCAATTCATAAACAAATTTTAACTAAAATAAGCAAGGTGAAATACGATGATATTCCTCGGAAAATTTTATAATAATTATCATTTCTATTTTTATGAATATGGTAATTATTTGACTATCCTATAATATTGGTAAGGACAAGGAAAAAACCTGAAAACATTAAAAATCCAAACTAATTTAATCTGATATGAGTGATAAGACTACAGAAACATTTAGGCTAAATTTCCAAATAAGTATGTTTATAGCTATAAAAACACCATTTTGGGTATAATTATATTCTTGAAAATTGCAAAGAAATCAGGTATTATAAATCTCATCACACCACTAACACACTTAAAACAATTTTAAAATTTGAATATTGCCATCACTTCTACAAAAGTTAAATTATTAATCAACAATAAAATTTAACAGATAGATGCTAGGAAACAAGATAAGAATTTTTATTGCACCACTATACGGGTTATAAAACCATAAAGAATGCAAAAATCGTAGGTTAATATTAGAAATTATCATATACCTGAAAAATATAGAAAAGCTTATATTTTTTTCTCTTTCAAACAACCGGAATTTTATTTAGGATGTCTTTTTTTTTATTAATTTCACTAAACAATCTTTGCAAAGCTGATCAAAACGGCAATTTCTAGGTGTAAGACAAATTACAGAAATTTCTATAATGAGCCTATAATCAACCATTTATGGCTTGACCCAATCAATTTTCTAATAATAAGAATAAAAAAATTAAACAAAATGTATAAATATCCGTGTTTAAATTCCAAAGCACAGGTGTATATTTAAATAAGAATGGAAACATGAAAAGGTGCTATTTCATTCATCAATATCGGTTACAGATCGGTCTAATTTTTCATGATTTTTATTGAATTTAATTTATTTTATTATAGTGACATTCACTCTATAATTATTAAGAATAGCTAATAGACACTTATAGCTTTGATATTTTCTTCGTATGTACAATGACGGTCACAAAAAAGAGACAATAAGAATATTACATTTTTGCGTTCGTGTGAGTCAGGCTGTTTCTCTAGTGGGAATAAAAAGGCGGGTAGATAGTAAATATTATATTGTCACGACCGCCCTCAAACGCCTGTTTCACACAGATCCATTAAATGTGGTCTCTTTTTTGTGGTCGTCATAGTACATGTATATAATGCTTTTTTTCTACAAGAGACATGTACATATTGCTTATTTACAGCTGATTAATTAGAAGTAAAAGTTTCAATAGAAGGACGCAGTTATTGTACAATTCAATTGGAAATTTGTCACTTTTCAAAAGTTATTTTAGAGTAAGCTATTGTAAAAATAACGCAATTACCCTATTTAATTTTAAACTATTTTACTTAAAGACGATTTCACCAACTTTAGTTAAGCCTAAAAAAAGTTAAAAACACTTGTTGCTATGATTATAAAAATTGTTTCTATAATTTATTTATTCGAAAAATTTAACAGACGTTGGTGAAATCGACCCTAAGACTAGAAAACATTTACCTAGACATTTCTCATCTAATAAAATTCATTCAAAGTTAAAATTACCTCCTTTATTGGTCTGTACAAAAAAGAATAGTAGGATATTTTAGAGATATAGAAACTGTAAATTGGGCTTTCAGTAAAATAAGATTCTCTTATTGGTGAGTAATTTAGTTCTGTTAACAAGTCTTAAATTGCAACTTCTCAGAATCATTACTTAAAACTTAATTTTTTATGGTAAAATAATTCAGTGAAAATTGAGTCAAACCATGCAACCGAAATTGTTGATGCTACACGTAATTATTGATCTACAATAAAAAATATTGAAACCAATCCAGCTAAATATACAGAGTGTAATCAAATTACCTTTCAATCTGCGAACCCAAAAACTGAGTCGATTTGTATTATAAAAAAGAGGTTGAAAATATCACTGAAATCGAGCAATCTTATTGATAGTTCATAATAAAATGTGTTGTGTTTATGATAAATAAGTGGGAGAGTAGGACTTGTATAATCCCATGGAAATTCGAGATGTGTTATATTGACACCTTCATTCTTATCAGCTAATGACTATAACATTGCACGATGGGTTCGTATTTATCCAGCGACCATCAAACAATGGTTCGAGTTTTGGACACTTTTAGTCAAAATTTTGTTCTTTTTGACCCTTCAAAATATCTCTATTGCACTCTATTTCCTGTGGGGATACACATTGAAAGGCAATTTAACTACACCCTGTTTTGCGTTGTTAATTTTTTAAGTACGTCTTGAGGTCAGTTAAGACTACCGATAGTGGTGAATGCAAAACTAAGACAAATAGTAAGAACATTTTTAAGATAAAAGAAGTTAAGATTGAGAGTGCTTGATATTCTTATCAGTCTTAACGACTCGTTTCATGTCTTTTTCGAATGATTAAACGTTCCGGATACGAAATTTCGATTGTGCTTTAGTTTTTATTATATTTAAATAGTAGATAAGAGTTTAATAACTCAATATCTGATTTAATTGCAAGATAACAATGTTGTAATATGCAACAACATCAGAAAATTTCCAACAAATTTTATCGAAACATGTGATTAAAACATGATCATCATTTGCTCCTGAATCTATAGGTCACGTTTTCTAAATAAAAATCAACTTTAATTACATATATGTAACGCTAACATGAAATTATTGCCAAAAATTCCTCTATCTTATGATTATTACTAACGGTTTTTCTTGTTAATATTAAAAAGAAATATTTTTAAAAGAAGACAAAGATTTCCAACAAATGACAAAGAAAAATTTTTTAAATTTTATCCATTGATATTAATAGATATTTATTTACAGTTATTAATTTAAAGAGAAATTGTATATATAAAAAATAAATAAATTTGTATATAAATAAATAAATAAATAAATAGATAAATGACAATGATGAAGAACTGGTAAGTTTAGTTTCGGTTATAACTTTTTTCCACATGGTTTCTTTTCTGCAATTATTGTCCGGACTTTTTTTTGGAACGAACCTGTTGCATTTCTTCTATCTAAACATAACAAGAAACAAATCAAAAATCCGTTATAAAATCTCCATTGCTATAAACTATGTCGGTGATGTTTTAAATAAATGATTGGCATTTGTGTTTATCATTTAATTTATACGTATGCATCTATGTATGTATACAAATAAGTGAAGAAGAAGTTTAAGGAAAAAAAATTAATATTACAGAGGCATTAAGCAACACTAATGGGGTTTAATTAAGTTTCATTTCTTTATTTTACACACTACCATACATCTTCTTTTATCAATAATAATAATGTTTGTTTGTTTCAATTAATTTAATAGAAAACTATAGAAATCGTTGTAAATTCTAGCTAATTAATCGTTAATTACATGTGACAATTTCACTTTATTATTAATTAATAGTTGTTTGTTCTTTAGAAATATGGTTGGTTATTTTTCACCCATTTCTTTTATAATATTGGATACTCTACATTGTAACGATTGAGAATAAATACAAAATAATCGTCATTAAAAACCGTTAGGATTGAGCAAAAAAAATCTCATCTAAATGTGGCTGTAAGGAAAATGAGCAATGAATTATTCAACAGATTTGTAACCAAAAAAGGATTTTCTACTATATAGTAGCTATTATCTATTAGTGGACGTTATTCGATTTTTTTCTCTTAAATTACAATTCATTAAGATATAAATTAGGAGTTGTGTTATTTTTTTTTTTGTGTTAAATTATTTAACATTATTTGTATTTACGATGCAGTATTGATAGATGCCGGAGGTGTGTTGCATATTTTGCAACATAACAACATGTCCACATCTCTTGACTTGTAACACACATACATACCAGTTACAACTCAATAAAGTTGTACGTTACACTTCTTGTATATCTGAACAGTCCCGTCTTATATCATCTATAACTATTAAGAGAATTAAATGCGGAAAAATATATTAAATATGTATATATTTGTTGTTATGTGGGTGCAGTTGTGGCGCAATCTACAACAATCCAACTTGCATAGTTTACGAATGTTACAACTATAAAAGATCGTGCACTACTTTTAATTTCAACAGCATCACGTTTCTTTTGTCAAGTCAAGATAGACATGTCGCCATTTCGTCTCGCTTTCCAACAACTCCACTCAAGAATTCCTGTAATTGTTTTTTTTCTTTCTAGTTTTGTCGACATCGTTTACTGTCGTTGTCGTAGTCATCACCATCATCATCATCATCATCATCATCTTCATCATTGTTGTTGTTGTTATTATGCTGAAGAACTTTCGTTATCAATTTTAAAATCTAAGGCTAATCTGCGGTCAGATACCCTTAAACTTTCCACTTCTTCTTCGTTGTATAGTCTTCGTCTACTATCCTGTATGTTGTGTAGAGATAAGTATACAATCACTTGCCGAACGGCGGCCGTTATTGCACCAACATTATCTCAAATGAAGCTTGAAGTTCCGCGTACCAAGGTCTAAGGTCGATGCTGCTCAGATTAGTGTATACTATATGGTGGACAAGAATTCTGTATTTCTCTTTCCACACTCACTTATCTATATACCAATGGTAATTTTATAATGTTTTAGATTATTAGCCGAAAGCTAAAACTGGACTTTATTACAGTTGTTGTCTATCTATACATATACAAGTACAATTTTCTAGTTCTGCTGTGTTATAAGTGTCAATGTTTTTAATTGCACACTATGTGGGTGTTTGATTCATTGGTTTCTAGAACTCCTACCACATGGGTGCGGTGGCACTCTTAATTTACATTGGTAACAATTTCGCAACGGCCGCATTACATCCTGCTGATGTCCTGACACCTTCAGTTTTATTATTATTAATAATAACAACAACAACAATAATAATAATAATAATAATAATATACCTGAGCATTAGAATGAAAATAAACAAAGCCTTTTCCTGTTGTTAAAGATTATAACCTAGGTAGATATCGATAAAAACTGTCAGCAATTACAAAGCAACATACCTAAATAAATCTTCATTGTTCATACAATTGAATCGAAAGATTAAATCTCTCGACAATCATTTATTTGTTGTTCCAATAAATAAAGTGAAAACTAGATAAATTTCAATAAAATTAACTTGTTTATATTAAAATTAATTTAATATTGAAATATAATAAAAATTTATATTTTACATACATAAAAACATATACACTTTCTAGATCGTACTCGATTATATTTTTCCCATCAAGTTTTATTACGTGTAATGGTGGTTCTTAACCAAATTTAAGACGACACAACCGCATATTTATCAGGACAGAAATTACAAGTCTCTGAATTGCCGGTTTTCAATTAACCATCATAAATAAACGAACAGTTGAATTATCAACAATAACAAGAAAAAAATCCACATATTTTGATTGAGAAATTGACAAAATTTTCAAAACAATAAGATCTATAGAATTAAGGTTTTATAGAAGGGTCCATATAGAAAATTTTAGTAAAATTTGAATCTTCTAGATTATTTGAAAGTCGAGTTAAACACGTAAAACGATTAAAAATTACCTTAAGATCCTCCCAATAGTAATCTTTTTCGTTTTTCTCTATTGCATTCTAGAAAAAATGGGGCAAATCGAGAAAAATCAATGTAGTTACGATCATTGAATCATTCTAATTGTAAGTCATTTTAAATCCCCTTTTAGTTTTTGAAAATCGCCAGAAACGAGGATTCTAGACCGACTTCCAAATGAGCTACGAGGCTCGAATTTTGCTGAGATGTTCTCCAGGCACCCCTCTACAAATCCTTAAAGAATCGCTCGTCAACTAACAGGAGTTTCATAAGATTCGCTATATTTAAATCCGACACACTGTATGTACACTGGCGATCAAAAAAAGAGACCGAGTCTTGAGAGGGAGAATATCACAGGTTTTCGTTCGTGTGAATCAGGTTATTTCTCACGTGAGGGTAAGAACGTGGGCAGGTAGGAAGTGTTAAAATGAATAACCCCTATCCCTATCTTATGATTGAATATCTTTCTTCTCAAATTCTGACTTGTTAAGATTCTGTTACATTGTGACGACCGCCCTTACAGTCGGTTTTACAAAGCCGCACAACAAGTGGTCTCTTTTTTTTGATCGCCAGTATACATACGGTTTTAGGGGGGTTGGTTGAACGACTGTCCAAAGGCCACAAGAATAATCGTAAATAAAGATGATAATTGATTGAAGCAACTGTATGAATTTATTTTTAATTGATCTTACGTCAATATCGTTCTTGAGAAACTCGCCCAGGTAGCCAAATTTACTACTACCTATAATATGAGATGAGTTTCCACTCAACTTAATAAAGCCAGTTGAGCCGAAGTAGATTCAGTTTTTTTTTATTGGTGTTATTGTATCATTTTCAATCATCGTGTTATATGAAGTAGAAATCCACACACTGGGAAATTTCAATTTCACTTCACTACAACCGTCCACCACTCGAGGTTATAATAAAACCGAGTTACTTAATAATCTGTGAAAATCACACACAACTACAATTCTTCTATGTATATAACATGCACGATCTGGATTTATCTGAACATTAAAGCTAGATATGTACGTATCTAATGTGCAAAAATTTATCGAAACTCTACAATTACATTAGAACTTTTACTTATAACTGTATACAGTAAAATCCACAACAACTCTATAATCAATAACAGGAATAGATAAATTTATTAATAATACATGTAATTTAATACGAACGTATAGACGTCTCTCTGTTAAAACGATAATTAGTGGGACATATGAGAAATATGATTATCATAATATGAATTATTACTTATAATTACCGGTTTTTGTTATAATAATCTTTATGATTGAATTATCAGGATTGTAATGAATAAACTATGAGAAGTGCGGTTTTTTTTTTGTTTCACCGACTTTTTTAGAAACAAGAAGAACGCCTCTTTGTAAAAGCAACAATTATGCGTATTTGTGTGTGGTAAGACATTGAGATCATTAATTAAACTAATCTAGCATGTATCTACTTCTTCTATACTCATTACGTATAGAGCTTTTTGTTAGATCACACAGTTAACTGTGCAAGCGAAAACGGAATTAAACATGATTCTATACACCAAAAAAAAAAATTTACCACAAATAAAACTAAATTAATTACAATTATTTCTGTTACAGGTAGTTGCCAACTAATTTACTGGTAAGTCTTCACAATAATTATCAATATTATTATCAGTTATTTTTCAATTCATCAACAATAAGAAGAAATAAAAGAGTATAAGGAAAAGTTTACGATAATTACCGTATCGAATTTTCTCTACAACATATTGAAAGCTCGTGCTTTATTCGTATTAAATTTTCAACGAAATACACACATGAAAGGCACTTAAAAGATGTTAATCACAACGAAGAAGCTTCAATTAAAGTTAATAAATTACAAGTTCGTATGCATTATCGATTACTGCATATTAAGTTTCTTAAATTTTTATCAATATTAACTCACGAATACTAATAATAAAAACAATACAAATAAATACCGTCAATTTATATTAACATAATTTGTTGTTTATTAAATTAATAGAAGGCCTAGTTTTAATTATAATACAAGTTAACAACCAAAAATTAGAAATTTGTTAAGTCTTCTTTCTGTTTGAAACAATTAAAACAATAAAATAATAACAATTATTATTATTGTGCGAATCATTCATGAGAATTTGGCTATTTCCTGTAAATAAAAGCCAACAAAACAATGCTACCTTGTTTCGTTTGTTTTAAATTGTAGTTAATGAATATTTATCTTGAATAATTGTAGCGTTACACTTTTTTCTTTTAATTCCATTAATCGGTCAAATTTCACTTGGAAAATGCGGAGACTTCAACAGGTATTTATAACATAACATTGCCTTGTTCACTTGATGTACAACCGAGAAATTTGGCGGACAGTTTCTAATTATAACAACAACAACAATACAAATGCTTATCTAATCATAATTAAGGACAATGACTGGCTATTTTAATTATTATTAGAATGGTGTTGTAATTGTGTATTTATATATTGAGACAACTATCTGGAATTTTTCCGGAATGATTTTTCAAACGACTTGTCAACTTTTACTTAATATCAATTTAAAATTATCCTACATAATAATAACGATTTGCATAGACAATTTTATTTGAATGTAACCACCATATAAGAGGAAAAATAACACACCCTGTTTGTCTGTTAATAATTTTAATAAAGCGGATATTATCGTTGATATTGTAAATGGAATGTATCTTTTGCAAACATCAAACGAACCATAAAACGATATACTACACGTGTCTCCAACTAATATATTCAATGTAAATAAGATTATTTCCATTGGACATTATCACAACAATGATGTTCTTAGCTGGTGTGTTGTTGTTGATGATTTTTTTGCATATTGTAATCATCCTTAAAGCTTGTATATCATCATAAAACTAGAATTATTTTCTTCTCATATCGACACGCACTACACGTGTTTAATCGTAAAATATCCACAAATTTTAACTGTACTTCTATATACATTATAATAACAAGCAAAAACAAGACAACTTGTCATAGTATAAAAATAAAGAAATCAAAATTTCTGCAAAAACGTAAACAGTTTTGAAAAACTGCAAAGATTGTCCAGTCTGACGGCTCGAACAATTTTCGAAAGCTATTAGTGTTTGATTGATGGAGCTGGAGTGTATGATGAGCGGATTTCTCTGTTGGTTGTCGACATCTAAAGACCTGCATGCTTGTCACGAGCACCTTCAATAACAACAACAACAGGGGAAAAATTCTTGACCGAACCAAACAAAAAAACTTTAACGCATCGTTAATGATACACCTACTGTATTACTAATATATTTTTAATTGGTCCTCATTACTAAAAGTGTTAAACGGTGATGGTTTAATTGAATTTTCGGTATTGTATCTATCCGGAAGCTTTTACAAAACAATTACGTAAGAATTGTCTAAAGGAGATTGAAAGCTTACACTGTGTATGTGTAATGTTGTAGTGAAGGAAGGATGGAAAAAATCATGTATGTGAATCGAAATCGTGCCGTTTCTACGATGAAATCTGATAATTAATCGTTGAAAATCAACGACCGTTACATTCCGACTCAAAGTGTGAGAACGGTGGAATATGTGTTGGATTTTTTTCGTTAATTCTTACATCTTTTCGGCGGTATCTTCTGATTTTCGACAATATCGTGTACATTGCTCGAAAACACAGTTAATTCCCAACATGCTACTATTGTTGTTTTGTGACAGATGAATAGAGGAGCGTACTATAATATGCATGTTGACATTTCCGCGAGTGGGCGACCTTCGTCGTCGTTTGGTTCGCGGACCCCTGGGTGTGCAACGGAGATAGATCGCGTAGAATTGACCTATGAGGTAATCTTGAGAGCAGCACGTACGACTGGAATGCGCTTGGGAACACAATTGATTTGCGCACACATTTATTCTTTTCGTATTCTTATAATAGAATAGAAAACCGAACAAAAGCTGTCTTTAACCTTTTTTTTTCTACCTTCAATCTGTATCGAATCAAGTACATACATACCGGAATCGATTCAGTTATCTAACTATCATGAAGAAGGCAATAAATAGATTGATCCACCCGGTAGAGGCCTGAAGGAAGATGGAATAATTTACACTCTACCAAGTTGCAGGAATATCTTCAATGATAGTCATCATAATAATGGAGAAAATTTCACAAAAAAAAAAAACATAAATTATAGGTAAATTAATAAAGAATTACCACTAGAAACAAAACGTACCTACCTACGTAGGTACAGCAATTGATTCGGTCATAAAATAAATTTTAAATGATAGAGTTATTATTGTTGATGGTTTATTTCTATAATGGCAAACAACATGAACAACAAGAATTATATAAATTTCGATTCTAAGACTAATTAATTAATAAACCAAGAAGAAAAGACGTGATATTCCTAATATTTACAAAATAATTTATATTTCAGTATTTCACAATTCCATTAAGTTGTCAAACGTAATGTTCACTTATTGAGAATTGAAAATTACCCTTCACTTGTCGCCAGCAGCTATATGCTACCAGACTTGATTCCTATAATTTCTGATCGAGTTTTTCAACTTGCAACTCTTTTTATTTTCATACATAACATACATATAATTTCGTATAGTTGTCTTTCGCTAAAAACGTATATTTTATTATAAATTAACAATATGACATTATTATCGAATTAACAATGATAATGGAGTTAAATCGTTTTTAAATCAAGAGTATTTTTTCAAAAAAAAATTCAACATTATGAATTTATTAAAATATAAAATGTATAATTTACGGTATTTAGTTCCAAACCATTTTACATTGAAACACCACCATTATCCTGCCTGTTGTTTTGTTTTACGACTTCCTGCAACAACATTGAACACTTATCAGTAAGATAGAAAACAAAGACTGTCTTCCGGAAATTTTCTAGTCTTCAACTATTGTTTTGAATCTGAAATGACTCCTCCTATTTTATTAGATTTCAAACAAAAATAATAAATATAATCTCAATTTCTCTTATCCAACCATCCAGTCATGCAGACGACTACCACTATTGTTTTAATAAACAATAATATCAAAGTTGAACACGTATCAAGTCGGAAATTTCAACCGTGTTCTATAACAAACAATTTTTAAAACTATACACAACTCGTTAGCGGTTTAGTGATATTTTTGTTGATTGTGTTGTTCTTTTTTCCTCTTATTTCTCTATAGATTGATGAAATTGATTAAGTGTGTGGTTTTGTCGTAAAGCCTCCCTGATGATTAGACAGTTATCAGATTGTTTATTTCTAGTTAAATTAATCGACAAATACTGACAAGTGATAGGTTTTCAAACAAAGCTCAATTGTTACTTTTTTTCAGTGTATCTTAATTATGTTCACTGGCAGCTTCACAACATTATAAATAAAGAGTATAATCAACACATGTACATATCAATCGTTCCATTGTTGTTTAAACAATTTATAGAGGAGACAGATTTAACGGTGATAGGAACTTGTCCTGGTGTAGGAGAATGCGGAGGAGCAAGAGAAAAACGCTGAAAAATTGGATTTTTGACATAGTTTTTGTTGTTGTTGTTGTTGTCGATGATGGATGCATTATTTGGAAATTCTAATGGAATCTGTTGAACAGGTGTGTTCATAACAAATTATCTTCATTTCCATGTTGGCGGTAGTTTTCAGTAGAGGCGTTGAGGCGAGAAAGCTCACGCTTAACAATAATAATAGCACATTTCCGACATTTGCACGAAAATTCCACGTGTAATTATAGTGAAAATTTTGTTACTATAGTGTATTTTAAAGAATTTGAGATTTCCAACAACCGGTTTTAATCTCTTGATTATTTTTGTCGTAATATTTAGCTATGTTTAGAAATATGCCAACGGCTTACACGCAGCATAACTCGACATACTGACTGACATTTTCATATATCAGAATTTAAAGTAGCTATAAAACAGTTTATTTAATATTTTTAATGGAAAAAAGAATGTATAAATGTTATAAAGAATGGAAAATTATTGAAAAAATTTCTAGACAAGTTTCTTTAATAGAGTGCTGAGTAATTTACAACATTAGTAATTTATTCCACCTTCATAGGAAAGGCCGTCATCATACTATATAGATAGATAGATGGATATATGGTGGTCTTAACCCCATCACGTCACCAATAAAACAATTTCAAAATTTTCCAAACGCTCAACACGGCACAAATTGCCGTGTTCTAATGGCTTTAATAAATGGGCCGGCATTTGAACACACACGATGCACACTAAACATCTTCCCATTACTATGTAATTACACTTGCATATACGTGAAAGAATATTATATTCCAAAACTAAATCTTATCGTCTTGATGATTAAACTTCACCTATGAATATCAAAAATACGATAATTTCCACAAGTCACACTGTCAAAGCTTGCACACGTTTCTATATAATGTAAAGTCTTTGAGGTTGAACGAGAGAAGATTCATGACCGGACACGTACAAAATACTAGACGGACAAAGTTCAAGTGTACAAAAAGAAACGCATAATTATTTCGGAATTAAACGGAATTTATAATAAATAAACGGATAGTAGTTAAAACAACAACATTAGAATCACTTAACACGTGTCAGAATATCGAATTTCATCAAGCCGTTAAGTACGGTAAGAACAAGAAATTCGCTATAAAATAAGAGATTATATTTCTTTGACACTATATACTTTTTAAGCTAATGTCTGTAATGTATATAACACCAAAAAGAATTGTAATGAGCAAACAATCAACTTAAACTACATTATTTGCTAAGTCGAAAATGAAATCGTTGAGCTTAATCACATAGATGGGATCAATTGCCTAATGTAATTCTATAAAAATCTTTTTTTTCCGTTGAAGTATACAGTGACGAGCATATAAAAGAGACCGCTTTTTGTGGCACTGTGTAAAACAGGCTTTTGAAGGCGGTCGTGACAATGTAGCAGTACAAATACAAAAGATTTGAAACTCGTTGTAAAGCTTCCCACTTACTTACCTTCGTATCCTTACGAGAGAAACAGCCCGACTCACACGTAATAATCCTCGCTGAAGACTTGCCCACCTTTATATGCTCGTCACTGTACATTGAGACATAGCACTAGACTTAAATGAATCTTGTATCCATGCACACTTTTCGACATTTTCCTCTAATATAAAATTTCGCTTTCAACGCGAGGCATTTCAATAGAAATCTTTTTTTCGTTGAAGCACAGTGAGGAGCACGTAAGAGAGACGGTTTTTCTGGCGCTGTGTAAAAGAGGCTTTTGAAGGTCCTGACAATGTAACAAAATTTGGTGCTGGTGCCATTTTGCGTTTTTTTCCCGGATTGACAAATACTGTCTACAAATTTGGTATGGTGGAAACTCTTGTAAGGCTTCCCACGTACCTACCCACCTTAGTAGCCTTACGAGAGAAACAGTCCGACTTACACGTGATAATTCTCGCTCAAGACTTGGTCACCTTTATATGCTCGTTACTGTACATTGAACCGGTGCATCCATGCACGCTTTTTGACATTTTCCCTAATGTAAGATTTCACTTCAATTCGAGATAATTCAATAAAAAATCTTTTTCCGTAGTGACGAACAGATAAAAGAGACTTTCTGTGGCGCTGTGTAAAAGAGGCTTTTACAAATTTAATAGGATGGAAATTCGTTCTCACACTTGCCACCTACCCACGTTTTTACCCTCATGAGAGTAACAGCCCGACTCACACGTGATAATCCTCGCTCAAGACTTGGTCATCTTTATATGCTCGTCACTGTACATTGAGACTGAGCGCTAGTGTTAAATGAATCTTCCATCCATCAGGGCATAAGATGTAAGAAGTATTCTTTAAAATTGACTTTGTCCCTTAAGAAAAATCAACTTTTTTGGGGTGAAACTCTGCTGGAATATGCCTTCATTAATTCAAAACTAACATTTGCCTTTACGACAATTTTAAATTTCGTGTTAGGCCGAATCTTGGATAGTTTTTGCAAGACCCTTGCCTTCAATGGATGAGTTTTTCTAAAAAAATTGATTGCATTCTAAGACTTGATTTAGTACAAGATTCGGAGCTTGCCTGTGGATTGGCATTGAAACGAACAAATAATTGTGGAGTTAAAAGCGTTTTGAGCTTTCTTATCTTTCACCTGTTGTACGTTTCACCAATCAACTCCAATTTGGTTGATTGTAAACAACCATATTATTATCTCATATAATTTAAATTTGCATGTCCGATTCGAGCGTCAAAATAATATGAACATAATAACAGGTTAATTATAAGAAAAAAATCTGTATACGATACGAAATAACATTTCAATCTTAGCAATATAATTTATGTTTATTTTAAGATTATTAAGACTTCAGTGCTAATAATATGTTTCAAAATAATAAAAACATTGAGATTTTATCACTTGCTTGAAACGTTCAGAAAAATATTAAGTATTATACTTATACTTACTGACATTTCTGTATCTTTTATTTTTTCTAAATAGCTAATAATAAATTGGTCAACACTTTTATTCTAACATTTATTTGATCACCAAGGGAGTGATTGATAATTATTACGTTGATTGTGACAATTTCTAGAGTAAATATTGCAACAATACTTGAATCATACCTTCATTAATTGTAATTATAGTAACAACAAGAGACAGAATGAGAGAAGTGGAAAATTAACGACATTTCTATTCTATAAACGAACTGTGACAAATGCTAGTGAACAATCAACGTCTGGAAACTGGATCAAATTTATATCGGTTATTATCAATAATTTTGCAATAAGACAAAAATGAATATTACGTAGATACTACATATTATTTAGTGACTATTTAATAATAAATAGTGATGTTTTTTTTTGTATTGCAGAATTGTATTTTATAATGATTTGTAAAGGTATTCTAAAGGTGGCATAAGAACTGTTGGATTATTATATCTATATGTATTATAAATATGTTTATGTGCATGAATTAAAACTGCTCCAAGGCCGACAAGCTTGGACTAACTGTAAATTTCCCCTCTAGATACTTCCTATACATTGAATAGTCAGAGCATTTCTGAGTCGGTCTACTGTAATTGATCAGCTGATATTACACAAATACAGTTGACCGGATAGAATTTTGATTAAAATAACTGGAAAAAAGATGCAATTTTAAACGATCGATTTAGATGCCGTATTCTCACATCTTCTTTATTGTGTTGTATAAGAGAAGTTAAAGTCTAATGTGGCAATTTGTTACGGTATTTAACCAGTCGTCGATTTGTATGTAA
The DNA here is from genome assembly GCA_039776855.1 of Mylabris sibirica. NCBI lineage: Eukaryota > Metazoa > Arthropoda > Insecta > Coleoptera > Meloidae > Mylabris > Mylabris sibirica. The sequence continues at coordinate 9,012,144 of CM077839.1, read as the reverse complement.
ATCAATCGATTTGAAAACATCCATCTTGATCTATCTATAAAGAATGCATTTTATATAAAATCAGTGTTTTAAATCGGCGTGTCGGCGTTTGTCGATTTTAATGAACACCTAATATAGGAGAAGATTGGATGGAAGAAGGTCTCTATCAAAAGCGACCAAGTCATTTTCGCAATTGTTCCAATTGTTTATTGTCCTATATATATATATATGTGAACGATAACGAGCTCACTCTCTCTTTAACAATGCCCTTAGGATAGCCGATGTTGTATTTGTAAAACGAAACAGAACTGCTCTCTTGACAGTTTGAATGAAATTAGATCGATTATCGGATAGAGCTCCACTTATTGTTAGAGACCAGGGCTTCAAGCCGTTATTTTTTCCGTTCCAGTGTCCATTCCGGTTCAATTAAAAAAAAAAATTGGTTCGATTTCGGTTTTCATTTCTCCAAAACTAACAGTTCTAAATGATCAATTTTTAAAATTCATCCCAAAGGTAGAACCCCTAAGAGCTATTTACAGGGTAACTATTTTAAACACAGGAAAACCCTCAATTAGAACAAGAATTTTCAAAATAATATGCTTTTGGGTAAAAATTGCAAAAAACAAAAAAAATGGCTCAAAATTATTTAGAACTTCAATCAACTAATTTTTAAACCACTGAAAAATATTGAGCCTTTACAGAGATATTTGGAAAAAAATCTGATTTTGCAGGGTTAACTTTAACCCCCAATATCTCCCTTAAGCTTGAACATGTACTTAAACGACAAAGTACGCATTCCTTAGAATAGAATGAACTATACAGAGTGAATCAAAATTCGCGGAACAGCTCAGCTGCATGTGGTTAACCAATGCCCAAAAATAATGAGAATGTTAAAAAATCCATCTTGCCAGCTCATCAAGGGTTTTCAGGAAATGAGAAGACGGACTGATTAGCAAAGAATGCCACCAAAACAGCCCTAATTCGACCTAGAACTTCATGTGGGAGCGTTTATGCGGATGCTAAAAGGGCCATAAGGGAAGAGTTGGAACGAAAACACCAACTCTACTGGGAGGAATCACCAGGGATGGTCCTGTTAAAGACATTTCTGGATTTTTTAAACCGTAGAAGACCCAAACTTAATAGGAGACAATTAAGACAGATCACAGGACTGCTTACTGAACACTGTAGATTGAGGAAGCATTTAAATAATATTGGGGTTGTAAAAGACCCAATATGCAGGGCCTGTGAAGGGGAGGATGAAACTTCCCATCATATTTTCTGCTACTGTGAGGCCTTGAAGGATCTCAGAGCGTGGTACCTGGGAGGAGAATATACCTCTCCGGATGAAATAAAAAATACTTCCCTGAACGGGACTACTGGGCGAAGACAGCTAACCGAAATCAGGCGTACTGGCGAGCGTACAAAAGGCCTTAAAAGCCGAGTTACAGTGAGGCACAAACCACGGCTCGGGTGGGAGGATCTGGGAAAGACCTCTCACGAAACAAATAATAATAATAATAATAAATTATTAAAAAGAATTTAGCTATTATTCTTAACAGTTATGATTGGCTTATCGCTCATTAACTTTGCCCGATGTGTCATTTTTAAGAAATGATTTTAGACTGGTTTCACTTTCATAGATACAAAATAATTAGGCATTGTTGCCAAATTTACCTAAAAATATTGCCCAATATCTACGAAATTAAAGATTTTTCTCATGTTTCCTGATGTCTCTTCAACAAAGTGTCACTAACATAAGATGTTCCGCTAATTTTGGTTCACCCACTAAACCAAAAAAAAAAAAAAATTGAAATCAGGAGTTTTGACCTCGGGAAGGACAGAGAAGATAAAAGAACAAAAGAGAGAAAAAGATCGTTTTAAGTGGTATGCTTGGACTGAAAAAGTTTTTGTTTTCGGTTCAACTCCGGCCAAAATTTCGTTTTCTCTGGTTTTCGGTTGGGTTCCGTGTCGAAGCTCTGTTATAGAGACAATGAAATTTAGATACCGTACACTAGAAGAAAAGTACAAGATTTTAATTTTCTCCAGCTATCTAACAGAAATTGGTAAAGAAAGAAAACGTCCTTAATACATACAATATACGTACGTTTGTGTGTGTGTGTGTGCGTCTTTGATTTCACTAATGGAGCGTCATCTGGCTTGCATGCCTCAATAATAGAACCTGTCCGATGACGCTGTTATAAGCTACTTTCGATTTTAGTACATCTCCTAATGGAATCACTATTCATATATCTCTCATAATAATAATAACACTTTTGTTCAATTTTTATTAAAGACAACATCATGAAATTCAATTTTCCTCGATCAGGACAAATAATAAGAAGAATACAGAGAGGTATAAAGAAGAATAAAAATAAATAAAAGAACTGACAATAACAACAACGACAACAACAACAACAACTGAACTATACAAAGACTTGTGTCCTTATGAATAATTCATAGAAAATCGTTGTTGTCCTTTTGTTTGTAAATTTCAACACAATGTTACACTTTACAGAACAGGTGAATATTCCACTGTGATGGCATTCTATGTTTACGTAATTTAATGAGGTCCATTTAAATAGACAGCATGTGGAAAGATGAACACTATTTAATAAATATACGAACATCAATAGAATTTTATATCTATTCTATTTATAATGAGATTCCATTTTAATAATTCTTAATAATCAATATGATTAAAAAGATGGAATTTCAGAAACTTCCAATCAAATTCAATTTAATGAAAAAAAAAGAGTAACAAGATAATTTCTCTTTACAAATGATCACACGAGAATCCGCTAAAGGCTCAAGTTACGGTCATTTTCTCTTTTGTGTAAGAGAAATTACAGTAATTGTAAATGACACATTAAAAAAAAAAAATAACAACAACAACAACAATACTGGACGTTGTTGTTTATTATTGTTGTTATTCTGTTGTAAAACCAAGAGATAAACGCGAAATTTTATTTATTTATCATTTAAAATAAAATGTATAGTTGTTTATAATTTTCATGTTTTATTAAATAGATGATCCTCCTACATGATAGATCCGATGTTGTTTCTAAATGGTGCAACCTTTTGTTAAATATCGTAGGTGTATCGTATGGGTTGGCCTATGTATACTATGTCGCGTGTCTCTTGCATATTTGCATTTTAATTAACTAAACATTTTTCTAATCGAGGTCGATTGATTGACGATAATAACAAGAAACATCAAAAACAACTTGATAACTACTACAGCTACTGTGTGCACTCTTAATTGCACTATAATTCAATCAACATTATTAAAATACAAACCAAAAGAAACATATATTGAATAATTAATAAGAGAATTAAAGGAAGTATTGAAAAACCAATAAAAAAAATCAAACAGTTAGAACTGATTATAACGTTCTTAATTTGTTGAAAAGTGTTTAGTTATTTGCAAATGCAACATGGTAATATTTACAATTGAAGAAAGTCGCGTTAAATCAACGTTCAATAGTAACTATTATTTTAGGTGAAGTGCTGTTAGAATTGTCAATATTTATCGAAACAATAAAAACGTGCAAGTTGCACATTAGCAAGTTTATGTATTTCCCTATAAACAACAATAGATATTATTCCTACATATAATAGTTGAGTTAAAAATTCAAATAACTTTCATTTGAAATATTCATAAATATTTCTATTATTTTGTATAATAATATTAGCAAAATCAACAGAAAGAAATCCAATTGTAAAAAGCGGATTATCTAGTGTTAATTCCAATAATTATGCATTGAATTATAATTAATATAAAGATACAAATCAACAACATCCATCTAACGGGTTAACAGTTTAATGGAGTACATGGTAATTAGGTGAATTAATACTGGATTCCTTGCATTTTTCTTTTCCTAATAAATTCTATACTCTACAAAATATTTACAAGTTTTATGAAATTATACAATTGTATTACGATGACAGAAATGTGGATAGAACAACAATTTCACAAGGATTCCAAGACGGATCCTCTTCTATAGACGGATATGCATATCTCTACGTTGTTTCAGGGACGTTGGGAAACACCAAGGGACACTAGTGTGGAAAAACTGAAATGCTCATACATTTGCTTCGCATACTAATGTACAATAATAATATTGATTTTCCATATTTTGATTATGCATCGTATAATAGATTTATTGACACCAAACTATATTTATGGTCAATGGTGGAATGATAATATTGTTCATCCATGGCAATTATTATGAAAAAGGGCTTTCGGTAAAACAATAATAAACATTTTTGCTTTCAATCCTTTTTTGTACCAGCCATGATTGTTACACATCCCTATTTTTTGATACTCTTGCAAAATAAGAGCTCTTCCAATTGAATAGGTCACTCTTTAACTAACGAGGAGGCAAATCATTCATCATTGATTAACGGTCAATAATGCGGATCTCCCATATCCAGGGCAGGCGCTATTTCTTGCAGGGCCCTATGAATGAAAAAGGATCTCCTCTTCAATGAAAGATACTTAGAGAAAGTCCTTTTAATGCTCAGAAAATGATGATGCAGCTCTACCGTGTCCTAAAATCTGTATTAAAATGTCGAGAATTTAGGCTTAAAACTTTATCATAATAAGGTGCTAAACGATTTCGTAGAAAAATTGTCTAAGAACAAAATGTCTCAAAATCTAAAACCAAAGATGAGAATGTGGCTCAAAGATCGACCAATTTTTATTCTCACCACAACTTAAAATGCAAATCACTTAAAAAAATCTGGAATGGGATTGACCCTGCAGGCCATTCCTGAAACTTCCCGCTAAGTTTTTAAAGCTTCAAAATTATTGTGAGAAGTACAAATTTGATTGGTTAAGGAATTTTGAGGTTATGTTGAAAAAACGCTTTTTCAAAAACTTTTGACAGCGATATCTCGCAAACAAATCAACGGATTTTGACGAGCTTTGCGGCATTCGACGCAGTTTTTAAAGCTCTAAAATGATTGTGAGGGATACAAATTTGATTGGTTGAGTCATTTTGTAATTATGTTGAAAAATCGTTTTTTTCAACATCTATCGACAACGATATCTCGCGAACACAACAACGGATTTTGACGAGCTTTGCGGCACTCGACGCAGTTTTTAAAGCCCTCAAATTATTGTGAGAGGTACAAATTTGATTGGTTAAGTAACTTTGAGGTTATAATGAAAAAACACTTTTTTCGATATCTTTCGACAACGATAACTCGTGAACGAATCAACCGATTTTGATCGTTCAAACGGAATTCGACGTCATTAATTAAGGTTAAGAGCTGATTAAATTATGGAATTGATCGGTACAGCAGCTTAATAGTTATTTTGAAAAAACATGATTTTAACAAAAGAAATTTTTTGGTTTTTTTGGAATTTCTCAAAATCTATCGGACCGAATCGGTTCAAACTTACACGAAATCTAAATTTGGTGGAACCCTTTCGAATGCCGTAAAGAGCGTTTCAACACGTTAATCCGTTCAAAAGTTATGAGCTGCTTACATAGTCTTCCCCCCCCACACACACACACACACACACACACACATACAGCCATACAGACACCCTCGCAAAAATAGTCAAAATAGCTTCCTAGGGTCCCAAAACGTCGAGATCTGCTGAAAATTCAATTTTCGAAAATCGGGGTAAAACCAATAACTTACCGAAATTTTGAAAATTTTCAATTTTCTTAGCGGGAAGTTAAAAAATGATTTAAATCCAAATGTTCGAAAATTTAGATGGAAAAACTAAAATTTACCTGGAAAATTAACTTAATGTAAACCATGTCAAAAGTGTCACAAGATTTTCCATTTTTAGTCCAAAGGACCAGATTAGATTAAAATTGGAGAGATCAGTCAAAAATCTACTAAACTTACCTAACTAAACTCCCTACTTATGACAATTCGATAAAAAAATTGTCGAGAATTATAATTTAGAAGGAAAATGTCTATAAATCTTAATTAAAAGTCGAGAGTCCGAGTCAAAAATCGATTAAAAGTTTACGCCCAAGGCAAAAATCAGAAGTCGCGTCTTTAACTTTGCATTGAGAAAAAAAAGAATAAAAAAAGCTATAAATCAGCTAGAAAAAAACTAAAACTCTCTAAATGTCCTTCTTTAGATGATTCGATAACAAAATCTGCTAAGGACCGATGATTTTAAATTGACTAAAAATTTCTGAATCGTCTAATTGTCACAATTTAGTAGAAAAATTTATTACTAACATGTCTTAAAAATGAAGAATTCGGCTTTAAAATGAAACGGAAGTGTCTAATTCTTCTCTTTTTGATCACATACAAACAGAAATTTCAAAACAGTTATTTGGGTAAGGACACAAAGTTCTCAAAACCGTGATTAAAAGTTAAAAATAGAGCTTGAACTTCGATTAAAATTGACCCATCAGGCACATTTCAAATAGCAAAATTTCCAAAAAAATTATGATTTGAGACAATAATGCCTCAAGATGTAGGGTTAAGCTCAAAAATATTCCTAAAATATGGTCACGTTTTTACAATTTTACAGCAAAATTTGATGAAAATTGGTCATTTAAGAAACCTTATCTGCAAGTGAAGTCTCTAAAGTTGACCCCTGTTCTTTGCGCTTGGGCAAAGAACAGGGGTGCACCCTTGTTGAATAAATATTTGCTCGTTAAAGGTACTAATTGTAGGTAGAATCAATAACAAGATAAATGATTTTTTAGAAAAAAAAAATAACGTTCACTGGAGTTAATTATTAATTTACGAATGCCTTAACGGCTTAAGCTCAGATTAAAGATGAGATTTATAACGCGTTATACGATGAACTTTTCCATTTTAGTCTATTCTACAAGAAAAAATTTAAATGGAAAAAAATCGATCGTAGGTATTTAATTTTTCTTCTCTCTATAACATATACATACATAACTTTAACGGTTCTAACATTTTAATATTAAAATTTCGAAAGTTGATAGTTCTTCTTGTAAATCTGTAGGTTGCGTCTTAGTTTTGATATTCACTGAAAGCCTGTCTGTCACTCTATGAATACCTATGACTACTCTATTTTAACATGGTGCTAGATGATAACTGGTTCTGTATAATAATTAAGTGTGCTCGTATATTTCTGAAAATCGGTTACAGTTAATTTAGTCGTCAGGATACTTTAACGTTCAAGTTTTTGGTGATTTCTGACTCTTAAGCGCTGATTTTGAGAGAGCTCCTCATCTCTAGCGTAGAAGCTTAGCGTTGATTTAGATGATGAGATACATGTCTATAATGAGGAAATTGAAATTAGTATTAAACTGTTTTTATTGCAAGTAATAAAATTTCTAATTGTAGAAAATTCGCCCGAAAACATCGCATTAAACAAATTACCACGTTTATATTGAATTTTAAGACAGTTTTATATCGATAATTGTAAATATTTTATAAATTTTATTAACAAATAGGATGTAATTTCTATTGCTATTTCGATTAGAAAATTGTTAATATTCACATACAACACATACACGAAGTGAATTGAAAATTTTATAGTCCACGATATTATAGAGTCACGAAATGTGAAATCAACTCTATTTCTAACAAAAAAAAAAAAAAAGAAAAACAAAACAACCATTAAGAATTATATCTCCATATAGGAATTCTAAATTCGGATTTTTTCCGAAAAAAAGCAACAACAGTAGAAGAAAAAAAAAATAGTGTAGGTTGAGAATTCCCGCCCACATTTTTCACGACTTTATCTCAAAATGAAATCACGAAATGATATTAATTTAGTAACTGTAAATTTTTTTACAACTCAAATCTAGATCTAGTTTGTTTGTTTGCTTGTTTTTTCCTGGCTTTATTCGAAAAAAATGATGAACACAAAGTGTAATTGTATATTGGTTGTTACTTATAGCTCCAAATTTGGTTAAATCCATTACAATATATGTTGTTGAGGAATATTGCAGAGTAATTGCGCAAGTTGAAATGATAAATATCAAAGGATTGCAACAACCTACAATAATTCTTACAATGTATATGATAGAAGAAATGCATTTATTGTCTAGAACAACAATTTACAATCCACTTGTTATTTTCAAAAATAAATATATCATCTATTACAACTCCCACTAATTGAATTATTTAACATATAAATAATACCTACAATTTGAGCTTTTGTTTAATTAGTACCCAGTTGTACAACAACTGTAAATCAATAAAGTCTCACAGGTTGAAAATTCTCTTGTACAATAAATAGTAATTATAATAGCAATTATCGGTGGATAAGAGATTATTTCTCGTTTTTTTTTTTTCTAAAAAAATATCCATGAAATTATATTATTATGAACACGATGTTGTAGTATTTTTTTAATTATTCAAGGCTGAGAAGAAACTAATTGTAAAACATATTTTTAGAAATCCACAGAAATGTCAAGAAACAAATGGAGAATTTTAAATGAACACTTCCTATACATGTATAATAGTTGGAAGAAAAAAAAACCACAACAGATTTAACAAATGAATCACGAAAAACGTTGTAAAATCAAGGTTGGTCTTATTGAAATTGTAAACTAAACGCTTTGATCTCTTTGATAATAAGCTGTTCGAGAAGCTTTTGACCTTTACTCGTTTACTCATCAATATATCTTTGTATTTTTTCAGATGAAAACAATATAAAATTGAACGAACTTGAAGATTACAAGTTATTTATAAAATGTTGATTTACTGTAAACGAACTTTTTTTTAAAAAATGAACCTTTATTTATAATTTATAAGCATCTATATGTGTCAAAATTCCTATACAATAAGTATACTTTGTCAAAGCTCCTAGAGCATTGACTAAAATAGTACATAAAAAAAATGATAATAAGCCTTTGTGAGTATTTTGGCTCTTCTAGTCTTGATTAGTATTTTAAAGAGCTTAGCTTTAGATTATTCAAAGACCCTTGAGACTTTATTTAAGGCTCTATTCATTATAATAATAATAATCGTAATAAATGAAGAGCGATTTTGTTCTTGATCTGACAGGAGAAAGGTTACTTAGTCATCAATTTTTTTATCAATAGAGACTGAGGATCTTAAATGATAGTTTCATGGTAAAGTCTTTTTTTTTGGAGTTGAATAGACAAAAATTAAATAAAATACTTTTCTAACAAAAGATTAATTGATAACTTAGAAACAGATTTTGGGCAAAATTTGACAAACTTTGAAATGAACTATGAGGTTCTAATTTTGCTAAAATGTTCCCTAGGGACTCTTCTACAAATCCTTAAAATATTTTTCGAATCGGTGGTCGACTAATAGGAGTTTCTTCGAACTCACCATACTTAGACCAAACACCCTGTATAAAACATATTTGTAGCAAAGTCTGCAATTCAGTCGTCAAAAGACGAAAGAATACTTTTATGCCACAAATTTTAATGGATGTTGTTTCTAAATCGTAAAAAGGAGGCAATTTGGAAATTTTTAGTTTCAAGACATCAATTTTCGGTTAATAGAGTACCTTTATTTTGTAGTACCTCTAGAAACCAAGCATTTCACTAGTAGAAAAGCATAAGGTAATTTGACGCCACTCTAACAAAAGAGAATTTCAAAAAAAAGTTCAACAGTAAAGGGAAAACAGTATTTCGTTAATTATTATTGAATTTATTGTGCTTTACAATTTTATTTATCTTCTACATGAGACGCTAATGGATTGCACATAGTGGGGAACTGATTTTGTGCCACAATGGACCGCCAAATTTGTCGCTGTGACATCCTAAAGCTATTGGCTCAGTATGTTCAGGTCTAACATAGTGAGCGTCTAACAAGGAAACCGCCCGAGGTGTCCCCCTCCGATTCTCCTGAATTTTTTATATGTTGTAGAGGATCAAAAAATAGGAGATGAATATTTTTTTTATCGGCCCAAATTGATTATAAAAGGGTGAAAATCACCCCCAAAGTTTATCTCCGAAAACGGTTTTTTTCAAATATCTTAAGTTCTAATTAATATTTTGAAATGAAACAAATTGGAAAATACTTCTATTTGCATGGCAAAACTAGCAAGTATAGTTTAGTTTCTGGGAGTGGCTACCCTATTTTTTTTTTCCACAAAACCCTATTTTTTAGACTATTTTTTCAATATAATTTATGCAATAACATTAATAAATTTTCATAAAAATTATTTTTGTGCTTAAAATAAGAAATTAAAGTCGACCTGTTTCAGGGTTTTTGCAAAAAAAGCTTTATCGGGGGTAAACAACCCCCAAGACGCGAAATATTTTCCAACCGTTAAAATAAATATTTTAAATTATAAAATGCATAATTTATTTTTATTTGGGCTATTTTTTATATAAACTCAATTTCTAATTAAAGGGGTAAAATTCACCCCTAATATTCACCCCCTAAAACGTTTTTTTTTTTTTTTAGATACTTCTATTTGAAGTGAAGTAACGACCCTTATATGTTGTTTTGGAAAAACTTTTTTTTTTATTTACGTACTTATACAATATTTGCAGGGGCGGATGGGGTTCTATAAAGCGGCCCGGGAAAATAATGTCAGCGGCCCACTAGGGTATTTAATGGCAATGGTTTATTATATCCATCCTTAGTTCCTAAGTTACTAATGAAGTTTTAAATATTATCTTGAGAAGTATTATTAAGTACACTATCAAAAGTGTTACAGATGTGAATAATAAAATAATAGACGTACAAAAATAAATTTAAAAAGACATAAAGAAGGTAATAAAAAATATATCGAGTAATAATTAATATATTAATTCTTGTTTTAATAATGAAGTGGTATATATTAGCCAATTTATCAATAATATCGTCATTCTCTATCTTATTTAATAATAATTTTTCTGCATTCATAACCATTTTAGCAAAATTAGAGCCTCATAGCTCATTTGAAAGTTGGTCAAAAAACGCTCATTTCTGACGATGTAGTGATTTTCAAAAACTAACTAAGCACGCAAAACGACTTAGAATGACTTTAGGATCCTCCCAAAATTGATTTTTTTCGTTTTTCTCCATATTATTCTGGAACAGGTGGAAATATTCCGTATTTTCTTTGGAATACAATGGAGAAAAACGAAAAAAATCAATGTTAGGAAGGTCTCTGAGTCATTTTTAGTCGTTCTGCATGTTTTGTTCGGTTTTTAAAATTGCTAAATTGTCCAAAACGATCGTTTTTTACCAATTTTGAAATGAGCTACGAGGTTCTAATTTTGCTAAAATGGTTCCTAGGGACTCTTCTACAAATCCTCAAAATATTTTTCGAATCGCTCATCGACTAATAGGAGTTTCTTAGAACTCATCATACTTAGACCAAACATCCTGTATAAAAAAAAAACACCAATTCTTGCAAAATCCGTATAATGTATTCTGTTATCTCTTTATTTTATTGTGTCTCGATTTTTTTCTCCATGTCGATGCCGATAAGGAAGTTCACAGATGAAATGGTCGAATTGAGTAGGTATACTATAGGTAATATTATATTATAACACGTGCGCAAATGTTTAATTGAAGGATAATTAGAAATGAGCATTGAAAACTATAAATCATACCATCGTATTTCTAATGTAGTCATAAAATGCGGGTTTTATTTTTTCTTTAAATTAGGATAATGTGATAAAAAATATTTGTTGCTTATTATTATACATATACATATATTCCAAAAAAAAAAACACCTTTAAAATATACTGTCAGCCAAATCGTTAGTGAGGGCCTTCCATTTTTTCGATAGCGGCCCATCACAGCGCGGCCCACGGGGAAAATTCCCGAACTCCCGGTGGCCCCATCCGCCCCTGAATATTTGAAATAAAATTAATGTAAGATTATTTCTAAAATTAAAAATCAAAGTTGACTTGTTTCGGGATTTTCATTAATAACAGTACCTATTATCGGGGACCAGCATCCCCTGCGCAGAATACTTGCAATTAGTACCATTGAAATAAATATTTCAATGTGTATAATATTGTATACCTATCTCGTTTATGTTCACAATTATCGATACAGATATTTGTGCAGTTAAAATTAAAATGTGCCCGTGTTGTTTTATTTTTTTCCCTCTGTATATTATGTTTTTATATTTAGAACGTAACAATAACGTAATTGTTAAATGAATGGACAGTGGTTTGTACTCCTTAAATCTACAATAGGGCCCTACTAACACATTAATTCGAAATAAATAAAATAATTATGATTAATTATTTTGAATATATCCATCATGCACCACAAAATACTTATTTAAATAATCGAGGTATTCTGGGCCATAGAGATGTTTACCTCGATATCACTTTTATTTATAAAATCCCTGAAATACCCCAACTTTAGTTTAAAATTTTAATTTCTTGATTCCTAATTATAACAATAATTATTTAATTTTATTTCAAATATTGTATAAGTACGTAAATAATGAAAAAAAGTTTTTCCAAAACAACAAATAAGGGTTGTTACTTCACGAGATCAAACTAACACCATCTAATTTCGCATTTCAAATAGAAGTTTCTAAAAAAAAAATCGTTTTAGGGGGTGAATATTAGGGGTGGATTTTTTTTTTAATTAGAAATTGAGTTTATATAAAAAATAGCCCAAATAAAAATAAATTATGCATTTTATAATTTAAAATATTTATTTTAACGGTTGGAAAATATTCCGCGTCTTGGGGGGTTGTTTACCCCCGATAATGCTTTTATTTGCAAAAACCCTGAAACAGGTCGACTTTAATTTCTTATTTTAAGCACAAAAATAATTTTTATGAAAATTTATTAATGTTATTGCATAAATTATATTGAAAAAATAGTTTAAAAAATAGGGTTTTGTGGAAAAAAAAATAGGGTAGCCACTCCCAGAAACTAAACTATACTTGCTAGTTTTGCCATGCAAATAGAAGTATTTTCCAATTTGTTTCATTTCAAAATATTAATTAGAACTTAAGATATTTGAAAAAAACCGTTTTCGGAGATAAACTTTGGGGGTGATTTTCACCTGTTTATAATCAATTTGGGCCGATAAAAAAAAATATTCATCTCCTATTTTTTGATCCTCTACAACATATCAAAAATTCAGGAGAATCGGAGGGGGACACCTCGGGCGGTTTCCTTGTTAGACGCTCACTATGTTAGACCTGAACATACTGAGCCAATAGCTTTAGGATGTCACAGCGACAAATTTGGCGGTCCATTGTGGCACAAAATCAGTTCCCCACTATGTGCAATCCATTAGCGTCTCATGTAGAAGATAAACAAAATTGTAAAGCACAATAAATTCAATAATAATTAATAATTAACGAAATACTGTTTTCCCTTTACTGTTGAACTTTTTTTTGAAATTCTCTTTTGTTAGAGTGGCGTCAAATTACCTTATGCTTTTCTACTAGTGAAATGCTTGGTTTCTAGAGGTACTACAAAATAAAGGTACTCTATTAACCGAAAATTGATGTCTTGAAACTAAAAATTTCCAAATTGCCTCCTTTTTACGATTTAGAAACAACATCCATTAAAATTTGTGGCATAAAAGTATTCTTTCGTCTTTTGACGACTGAATTGCAGACTTTGCTACAAATATGTTTTATACAGGGTGTTTGGTCTAAGTATGGTGAGTTCGAAGAAACTCCTATTAGTCGACCACCGATTCGAAAAATATTTTAAGGATTTGTAGAAGAGTCCCTAGGGAACAATTTAGCAAAATTAGAAACTCGTAGTTCATTTCAAAGTTTGTCAAGAAACGATCGTTTTGGACAATGTTGCAGTTTTCAAAAACGAAAAAAACACGCAGAACGACTAAAAATGACCCAGAGACCTTTCCAACATTGATTTTTTTCGTTTTTCTCCATTGTATTCCAGAGAAAATACGAAATATTTCCACCTGTTCCAGAATAAAATGAAGAAAAACAAAAAATTCAATTTTGGAAGAATCCTAAAGTCATTCTAAGTCAATTTGCGTGTTTAGTTCGTTTTTGAAAATCACTACATAGTGAGAAATGCGCGTTTTTTGACCAACTTCAAATGAGCTCTACCAGGCTCTAATTTTGCTGACATGTTCTTTAAGGACCCTCCTACAAATCCTTAAAATACTTTTCGACTCGCTCGTCGACTAATAGGTGTTTCTTAGAACTCACCATACTGTATATGAGAAAAATGTTTTAAAACTTAAACCCGAGAGCTTAGCCCAAAATTCCACTATTTAAATACAAAATTGATCAAAAAAAGCCTGATGATCTAGGACAAGAATTTCTTAAAACCCAGATTGGAATTTGATAACTCGATAATTAATTCAAAATATCTAAATTCAACAGTAAAATTTTAAGAGAATAACACAAATTAACTTGTTATTTCATTTATTTGAATAGAGAAAGCAAGGAAATATTTTATATTTTTCAAAAACTACAAAAGTACATTTCCAAAATTTAACACAATTATGCCCTACTTTATTTATTTATTTATATTTTTGCAAAGTTCAGGACAATATTTTTACTTAATTCTAAAATTGAGAGCCTAATAATGGATGATATTTTATGTTGTTTAGATGGAACAAACTTAACAATATCTGACCGTTTAGAGAAATTCTAAAGATTTTTGTCTCGAATACTTTGGCTTAAATCAAAGAACACTTTCAAATTATTCATTAGTAAAAGTTTTTGAAACTTTTGACTTATTCTAAAACTAAATGACCTATTCATACAATAACGAATTCAGTTATGTGTCAAATATACAAGAAAAAAACGAAGACATTCAAACAATGCAAATGAATTTTGGTGATAGTGTATTTAAATCTCTATGAATATTTGACGAAATATTCATAGGGGGTCATCGAAGATTTTTTTCGTGTTGTATTTTTTTCTCCTACTTAAATCCACGTATGTGTACGTACTTTAGAATTCTTGTTGGTTGGATTTATATACAACAAGCGTGAAATTGCAACATTTCCAAAACCATGTCAGCCAATTTATATGAATCTTATACATAACATCAAACGATTATCTTCACTTTATATCATCCGTCCGGCATGATTTTACGTGAATCTTTAACAACTTAAAAGTATTACAAGGAAGTAAAGGCGTTAAATAATGGATGTCAATTTGAGAATTATTAATTGAAAACAGGACAAGTTCAATTAAGGCCATTTTAAATTACCACCAATCTTTGCTGTTGTTGATGATGATGATAATAATGATGACAACTATGTACTATTATCAATAATTATACGAAGAGTTAAATGAATTTAATTTACAGTAAGAGCAACGGCACGCGCCTCTTGCAAGATTAATCTCCAGAATAGAATTAATAATTAATTATTAACAAAAACGAGCAGAAAATAACCGATAATATAATATTGGAATTTCAAAGGAGGATGATTGAGAAATTTAGCGCCCACGTTTCAACCATTTCGACCAATTTGAAAATAATAAATCTAGTTAATATACATTTATATACAAACATATATAGTATATAACAATAATTCATCGGAAACAATACAATCTTTACAGATAATCAAAACAATTAAGCCCACACATAGTTATTATTATTAAAAAGTTTTTCTATAGATTTGTTTACACAAAATAAACCTAAATTGAATCTCTTCGACACCTGGGGAGACGCACAAAACAACGATTTTGTTGAAGAAAAATACCAACAATTTTGTGAATGACTTGTTGAGTCTTACAATAAAGACAATTATAATACTTGAATAAATAATTACAAACACTTGACAATAATTAATAACGATAGACGCATAATTAAATTACAGCTTTTTGTTGATTTTATTAGCGTAAAAGTAAAGGTGATTGAAATTTCCATTTAAGTTCAAATTAAAGAACGTGCCATGTAACTTATTCACATTCATTACAGGTTATACCAAAGATGTTCTTCTGTATAATCATCAAACTAGCCGCTAATTATTCTATTAATTAATAAATAATTCCTCTATCATTTACCATACATAAATTGCGATTTTATCTATTATTATTTTTGTTCTTTATAACATACAGCTGTCACATATTTGCCCTTTTTAATCTCTCATTTATTAATTAAATTGTTCCTCTAAATTAATCCAATGAATTTAATATTTACTTGATCATGTCTATAGAATGGCATATAGCAGTCCGGTTATACCGGAATCCAATAGAGATTCTTGAAGTTATTTGCGTCCAGTAAAGGTAAAAGGTAAATTGAAGACGATTTCACATACAATCACAGTAGCTAGAAGTTGTAAAATAATTCTTCACACGCTTAAAGCTCATCGCTTTTACAGGTTTGTTTCGTTTTATTTCAGTTCGTTAAGTATCCTATAACTTCCTACAATTCAGCTTTATAGAATTAATTGTAGAAACTAAGTGTCTCACAAAAATTACGATTTAAAAACTGATTTGAGTGACAGATTAAGAATTACAGAATTGGAAACATGCCAGGTGGATGAACTTTTAGAAATTAATTAGAAAATACTCTGAATTTGTTTGATAGATGACCGTTTTTAATGTCGAAAGAATTTTTGAGAAAAAACGTTGAATTCTTTAGATCGAAATAGTTTACTTAGATAAATGGATTTGTAAATAATATACTGAAAGCTCTAAATACGGAAATACCCGCATGTTATTTAAAATTTAAATACATCAAGAAAATCAAAAATGCGGAAATTATATTATTAACATCAAAGATTTACCGTTTGTTTCATTTATCTTTGTAAAAAAAAGAGCCCGAACACAAGTCTTAAATTCACCCTGTTATGTAAGCATTGTGCAAAAAAGTATTTAACTCAAAAACGTTATAGAATGCCCAATTAGTGCATACTTTAATAATTATTATAAAACATGCCGTTATCAATAATTCAATTCAAGAATGACGAACAACCAATTCGAATTGTTGATCTAAATGGTATCAATTAAAAGAAGAAACAAGATGAACGACCCCGATTATTATCAGATACCAAACTGGCTATATATACCACTTTTTTTTTTTTAATTTGGCTTTCTTTTTAAATGTGGATATTTTTTGTGTTGTGCTACCAAATCAATTACACATCAGGAATTGGTAAATGACAGATCTGAACGAAATCGATCCGGCAAAAAAAAACACAGATGATGAAGTGCTCCCATTTGTCCAATTTGAGAGATGCCGTTTTTTTCTTCCGTTATTAATAAGCTTGAAAATCATCTTTGATTTCTCGTCTACTAATACGATCAACCTACACTTTTATTTTAACTGTCTATACTCGGTTATTCTCCATATACACACCGAAATTTCCTACATCCTGTTGTTGCAGTTCAAAAAACCACTAATTCTATATTATTTCGTTTCTTCCTTTTGTATTCTTAACTATGTAATTTGGATTTATTTGAAATGCTTCAAGATTGCTATCGTTGGTCTATTGTCGTTCATCATCAACATCTTAAAGATTCTGATTCAACACTAAATAAACCCGAAAAACAACCGCAATTATCATTGCTTAGAAGACGAAGAAGTAGAAGAAGAAAAAACCTACAATCAATTCGTGATGTAAGAATAAAAGAGATAATTCCAGCGTGTCTACTGATTCGTTTAATTTTAACTGTAAAGACTTTAAATTCTTGACAGATTGAAATGTTTACTTAAATAGTTTTGTAGAATTTTCCAACAGAGAGCCGATTAGTCTTCAATTTAAACGTTGGATAACCGAAAACAGCACAATTTTCTGCTATAAATCCTATTATCGTTTATCAAAATATGAAACTGGTTAAAATTTTAGTAACATTAACATAATTCAACTTGAGAATTTCTAATAATTTCGTTATCTATAATCAGTTAGAAATACTAAAAATAGATATTGGTCATTTGAAATTTTCGTAATATTTCAATAAAATATTCAATTTAACTTTGATAATTATAAAATGAAATTTAAAGAATTCTTCATCTATCTAATTTTTTTTTTCAAATTAAGTAATTTAAGTATGTTGAGTTGTAGAAATAAATAGACAAACAGGAAAACTTCTGTTATACATCATTGTTGTAACATTGAAGTCATATTATAATTAAAACATCTTGCTCGATATAATCATGTAGAGCAGTAAATTATAGATCATCATGGTCATAAATTTTTGTTTAAAGAATCCGTACTTATATACTTGGTTAAAGTGAGATTTTTCGATAACTTCATAATCAACATGATGAGATTATTAACAACAACAAAAAACCAAGTGCAAAATGATCGAGCACCATAATAAGTATGAAAATTACTTATATTGCAAAGAGATTAAGTTTTCTATTTGCTTTTTTATTGACAATCAACATTTTGCAACCGGAAATTTTATGAAATCTCAAGAAAATGACTGTCTCTATCTTAACCACTTCTTAAAAACCAAACGGTTTCAATTTAAACAACGCCTAGTTTATAATTTACCATCTAAACTGAAGGTTTTTGATTCAATTTACCGATAATTGCAGTATTTTATGGATCTTTTATTAAAAAAAACAAGAATGTAAAAATCTAACGCTCCAAGAAGCCATTCGCCTCACCTATATTTCTCTAAATTGGTAAAAAATAATAGGCTTGTTCCAAGAAAACAATTAGTCATACGATATCTCACGTAAATCTAAACAAAAATTAATTACAAGGTAATCATGACGATTTTTACACTAGAATATTTCCTATGGCAGGCCGAAATTTTTGGACTATTTTTAAAAATCATCAACCAATTTTTACGTTTTCTATACACATTTCTGGGACAACAACCGGATTATAGAGTTAGGTTTATTCCACCCACCATTCTTCTTTGCCTTGTATATTGTTCTTTCAATTTGCTCTGTTTTAAAGCACTCTAAGATAAGGAGGATGTCTTTTGATAATTAATTCTCTAATTTTTTCTACAATCACAGATTTGAGTTCCTTTATTGTCCCACATTCGGATTCACAGTCTTAATTTGGGCTGCTTTTAATTATCTGAAAATTAATTGAATTAGACAAACTATGATTCTAATTAGCTTCTTTTCGAAATTTATGAATCTTTTAATTAGATTTCTTACATTCCATTCAATGATTAATATTCGAAATTAATTTCATGTACAATCACATTTTTGTATGTATGAGCTTCTTGTAATTACTGTGATTTTTCTAAAATAGGACTTGTATAAGCACCATAATAATGTTCGGTAATTTCACACAACATGAAAATAAACTCATCAGTTTTTAATTTTTATTATTACGCTACATAGACATGATGATTAGTAGTTTTGAACACTATTTATTATAATAAAACGAAAAAAAAAACGGAGAAAAATATAGACATTGTAGCAATTGTTGTATACTTAACGAATCATTCACCCTTGAACTTGAACTATATTTCGTTGGAAGAAAATTATAGGTTCTATTTTATTTTATTCGCCTATAAAATTTGCGTTTATCCGGTTCCTGTTCAACTTTATAAAAATGTTAAGATTAATTATTAAAAAATATTTACTTTTATCATAATTCTTATAACAGCTGTATCTATAAATTTATTGATCGTTCATTTATTGTGTAGCCGATGGAAAGCTCTATAGAGTGACTGATCATAAATTTAATGTTTTTGTTTTGCAAAGAATTATGATTATAATAACGAACATTTATTGTAAGATTTCTTCTTGTAACTTTTCCAAATGGAATATTGAAGGATTCTTTTTGTCAACACGATGCTAATGATGATGATGATGATGATTGCAATGTGGAAATCCTTGTTTTTTGTTTTATTACAATTTTTACAACATTGGGAGGGACATGTTGTGTTGTGATTAACGGGGCCAAGTCAAGGACGTGTGATTTGTGTGATTTATAACCAGACAAGCTATATCAAGTTAATTCACTTTAGTTTCTCTTTTGAATTGAAGCGCGATAGATTATAATATAAATAATAATAAACAAAAACCGACTTAAGCTAGTTGATAAACAATATGTGACTTATTAAAATGATACGTGTTTTGTTGTATTTTTGAATGAGAAAAACAACCACAAACAGGTCTTGGGCAATATATTAATGGCTGGTGCACCTGTCAATATCAATAAAAATAATAAGCTTCCTGAAAAGCAACCAATTTTCGACGATAATAAAGCGCTGTCGTGACGGTTAATTTTTTAATAAAACATCCCAGTAGAAGTGAAAAAGATATTGGCAGGTTGCAATTTAGGCCACACTATAAATTATCATTCACAATATGTATTGCTGAGGCTAATTGAAAATTATTATGAAAGCTTTAATAATCATACAAATAACTAACGGAAATGTGAAATTAATGAAGAATTCGTTGGTTGATTTGAGAATCCGCATACCATCAATAGATGTTAGTCATTTTTCTCGTCTTAAGAGTTTTTTCTGCAAATCACCTGTCAGAAATGAAATATTCCTGAAGCACTGATGCGAAGGAGATTCATTTTATCCATCTATATTGTATGGAAGAACTGGAGCATGCCCATTCACAACAAGAAACTTGTGATGGGAAACAAACAGACGAGAGCCTAGCAACTAACATGAAATGTAGCGACAATTTGGTAAAAATTTTAACCCATTTCACTACTATCATATATATCTATAGGTACATGTCATTATAATTGTTGTTGTTGTAGGATTTAAGTAAGGAAAGAAAGCGCAATCTGATTAAAAGTTGCGCAAATGAATTGACCAGAAACGAAGCTGAATTAAAAAAAAAAACTTGTCGTGAAAACGAACGTCACGATTGGTGACACTTAATTAACCATTTAACCAGAACCTGTTATCTTTTATGAATTTCAATACAACAACGCCCCAGTAGTAGACCAATCAAAAAAACAATCAATGACCCAACAACAAACAATCGCCAAAATCTCAAAGTTGATCTGAGACGAAAGAAATTAGGTAGAGAATATGAAAATGATTACTAATATTATCAATGGAACCGGTTGTATTATTTTCTGTGTTATAGCTGACTCAACTTGTGTTGTTCCTGTTGTTATAAATTTATAATACATATTCTTATTACAATTACAATTTCACTATTTTTCTCGTTTCTTAATCATAATAATTCTTGTAAGAAATGTTTAAATATCAACAAATGGAATATCAATGGCAACAATTACTGTCCGAACAAGCGCATAAATTCGGTGAATGCAACAGTCGATCAAGACACTAACCCGAAAGCTATACCATATCACCATGTACGGTACTGTGGTATCTTGTACAATAAAATATCCAAGTACCATTAATAAATAAATTCAACTATAAGATACAACAAAATGGTATTCTATAAAGGGTAAACGGTAATTTTTAGTCATCATTATATTGCTATTTCGTTTCATTGATCCTTTACACAATAATGATGATGATGATGATACCTACAACAACTTCCTCCTCATCTTGTACAATAACAAAAACAAACAAGTTGGCAACGATGATGATAAAACTCTCAAAGGAAACATTAATAATTCAGTAGTATGACAGACATTTATAAATATAGTGCGAAATATAAATGGAATGCTCGTGTTCGTGACAAGCTTAATAAAAACAAAACGCCAATCAAGATCATTTATTCAATAGATTAATATTTTCCTAAGAAGTAAAAGATATCGATAATACAACAAAAACATAATAAAATCGTAATATTTTCGATAACTATACAGGATGTTTGATCTAAGTATGGTGAGTTTTAAGGAACTCCTATTAGTCGACGAGCGATTCGAAAAATATTTTGAGGATTTGTAGAAGAGTTGGTAGGAAACATTTTAGCAAAACTAGAGCCTCGTAGCTCATTTAGAAGTTGGTCAAAAGCGATCATTTTGGACAATGTCGCAATTTTCAAAAACGAATTAAACACACAAAAGGACTAAGAATGACTCGGAGACCTTCCCAACATTGATTTTTTTCGTTTTTCTCCATTGTATTCCAGAGAAAATATGAAATAATACCACCTGTTCCAGAATAAAATGGAGGAAAACGAAAACAATCAATTGTGGGAGGATTCTAGTCATTCTAAGTAGTTTTGCGTGTTTAGTTTGTTTTTGAAAATCGCTACATCATCAGAAACGAGCGGTTTTTGACCAACTTCCAAGAGAGCTACGAGGTTCTAATTTTGCTGAAATGTTCTTCAAGGACCCTCCTAAAAATCCTTAAAATATTTTTAGAATCGCTCGTCGACTAATAGGAGTTTCTTAGAACTCACCATACTTAGACCAAGCACCCTGTATGTAGTATAATTGGAACTTTTGGTGGATAAACAGTTGCGCAAAGTTTTAATTTTACATAATTAAAACATCTAAAACTATAAAATATTCAAAATTACCATAAAATATTGCTGAATTAATTATTGTACTCATTAAATTATAATTTCCAACATTAATTTACTCATATTACCCATAAACTCATATTTTAACAAAAATTAATAGTAATAACGGCGTATTCTAATATTTTTTATTACTATTATCGTCAATTTCATCTAGTTTAGCGAGTTTTATTCAAATCAAATCAAAAGAGATCATCATAACTTTCTCTTATCGCCTACAGTCTTCATAGTGTATTATTATCATTATTATTTATTTTTATATACGTGATTTATAACGGATATTTATTCTATTTACCGGAAATATTCCATATTTTTCAGATAAGATCTTTAAATTGTGTTTTAGTGAATGAATCTCGATTAAATATGTGCCATAGGAGTGTTTTTTTAAAAAATTTGGTTATTATTTTGACCAGGTACTGGGAACTTTTCATAGATTTGTTGATATTAATCCAGTTGTTCCAATTATTACAGAGATAATTTTGACTTTTGCTTCTCAATTTGTAGGTCTTCGTATTTGGAATCGTTTTTCTGCTTCTTTTTGTAAAATATTATAAGCAGATAGAATAGCAACATCTATAACTAAACAGTTGAAATTTTTCTTATCTTTGATGATAATATCAGATTTATTTGCTGGAATATGTCAAGCTCTTTTAATTCGGGTATCTTAAGGCTATTTGGAAGCGGGCCTCGTTTTATTGTCTGAAAAAGTAAAAATTTTTAATCATCGATTTCTCGGTTATTTTTTGAGATATTCAAACGCTGTTCCCAGCGTTGAATTGGGAATTTCACCGTACACCCGACAGACTTTTCCATTTTGCAAAATTTTCACTAAATTTCAAAGTGCAGAGAAAAATGTCGGAGCATGCCAAAAAAATTCAATACAACGGTAATACGAGTACTACAATTTTCAAGATAAAAAATCGTACAGCAGCTTATTTAAAAGCTTATTCATGTGCAAAAAGCATATAGAGCTCCAAAAATCCAATTTTTGAAAATCAAAAAAGTTATTGAACAAACATTAAAAAAAAATTCCAACTTTTTCATTATCTTAATAACTTTTTGGATTTTCAAAAATTGGATTTTTGGGGTTCCATATGCCCTTTGACCTTTCAAATAAGCTGCTGTACGATCTTTTAATTCTTAAAATTAAAAGATAATGCGTTCTATTGAATTTTTTTGACATGCCACTTCAAATGCAATATTTTCAGAAATTAAAAAGAAAATTGAAATTTGAAGCCTGTACCCCAACGCAGTTGACTTTTGTCTATTTATTCATGCAAATTTTATTAAATTATTTTCACTTAATTTACAAGAAATTATGTGACACAACTTAATACTACTTTTTAGGACAAAAATTCCGAATATTTCGAAAATTTAATCTGTTTTCCATGAAAAATCGGCTGTCGCCT
This sequence comes from Mylabris sibirica, assembly GCA_039776855.1. Lineage (NCBI taxonomy): Eukaryota > Metazoa > Arthropoda > Insecta > Coleoptera > Meloidae > Mylabris > Mylabris sibirica. The sequence continues at coordinate 8,988,575 of CM077839.1, read as the reverse complement.
TATGAAGAATAAAATTTGTGATCGATTGAGGTATTTTGAAGGTCCATATCTCTACCCGTTTACAAATGACACGACCCAAGAGTTCGTTTATGGAATCTACATGTAATTATAGAATTTCAAAATCAAGCTCGCGAATCCCCTTAAAGTATTATTACATGAGATGTCTCAGTTACTTCTTCAAGTTTATGTAAATACAATTTATCCACTACTTCTATGTGGCCATATTTACATATTTTGTAATTTAGATGAGCTGGCTCATCTGCATTATGACGTTCCAAATTATTTTTTTTTTGGCAATTTATTACACGCTGATATTATTTTTTCATCAGTTATTTTCAATATTCTTGTTATAAAACAATTTGTTGCTATTGCTTGATTACGCTTTTTGATTAACCATTTTTCAAACATTGCTGTGTACATTTTTCATCTTATTTTGCCAAATATTTCTCTTTTGTTGTAGGCATTTGGGATATTTATTGTTTTTTGTTCGATTTGATCATTCAAAAATTCATCTACTTTATTTCTATTCTAAATGTAAGCCATATTTAGGTATTACATTTTTTTCCAATTTTTATATACAGGCATAGATCTGATATGTCTATGGATAGCGCTTTGTTCCGCAATTGTTAGGCAACCATGGATAGGCAACCAAAATTTCTACCATTACTGATTTATTAATATGACTGATAAGTTCTAGAATTGACAGTGACCCCTTAACACCAGCAAAAGAAGTAGCAGCATTTTTGTTGAAGCAATTGCGATTAAAAGTATTGCTCGCCATATAATTAATTTTTTCGTATGGGAGACTTAATTGGTTGCCTAAATGGTTAGCATGCTAGGCACTATAGGCAAAACTATTGTAAGCGCTATCCGTATAAATACTAGATCTATGTATTCAAAGTGTCGGATATAAGTGTGGTTGATTCTTGTGAAACTTTTATTAGTTGGCGAGCGATTTGAAAAATTTTTCAGTGACTCGCAAGAGCAAGGCAGGACCATTTTAGTCAAATTAGAGCCTCGTAGGTCATTTGGAAGTTTGTCAGAAAACAATCGTTTTGGACATTGTGGCAATGTTCAAAAATGAGCTGAACACGTAAAACGATTAAGAATGACTCGAAAAACCCTCTAAACATTGAAGTATAACTCCCATTATTTGGTGAGCGATTCGAAAAATATTTCAAGGATTTGTAGGAGGTCTCCAGAGAACATTTTAGCAAAATTAGAACCTTGTAGCTCACTTGAAAGTTGGTCAAAAAGCAATTGTTCCTGACAATGTGGCAATTTTTGAAAATGAGCAAAGCACGAAAATAACTAATAATGACTCGTGGACCCCCCAACATTGACTTTTTTCGTTTTTTCTTTAATTTCAGATGTTCCGCTTTTTTTCTAGAATGCAATACAGAAAAACAAAAAAATCAATGTTGGGAGGGTCTCCGAGCCATTCTTAGCCGTTTCTCGTCTTTAACTTTTTTTTTAAAAAAAATCGGAACCTTGTCCCAAACGAACGATTTTTAACTAACTTCCAAATGAGCTACAAGGTTCTAGTTTCACTAAAATGTTCTCTGTGGACTCCTCCATAAACCCTTGAAATATTTTTGTATTCTTGATCATGTTGTAATATTTCTATCAAGTGTCAAGTTGAATATTTGCTTTTGATTGCGATTTTCCTCTGATAAAACTAGCTTTTACACATTTTTCTTATTATAATTAATATTATTATATCGCGTCATTCGAGTCGATTTGCTTGATTTTCTAAAATACAACCTAAACTAGTAGACGAATCATTAATTTTTCACAAAAACAACAAAAAAAGCGTAAGTTTCTAAATGAAATCGCAATCTTTAACGACAATGATTAATAATAACGAATAAATAGGACAATTTAATAGAAAATCAGCTATTATTTAATTTTTCCTATTTAGAAAAAATAATTAAACAGATTATTAAACTAACAATTGGATGAGGAAAAAAATATATAACTATAATTAAATTTATAATGAATCCTTGAAATTACAAATATTTAACCTTAACATTTTCCAATGAAGATCTAGTATAGTGTAAATCATTAGAATACTAACTTGAAATCGTTAATTTATCATTATAGTCGATTACATCAAGCTAATTTTAACATTATTTTTTTTGTTCCTATTCTAGAACTGGCCATGGGCTGATTCATCGTATACACAACGATTTCAACTGAAGGTAAGTTGAATCAATCAATCAAACAATCAGTAACATCAATAAATCGTCGTGTTGGTCTTACTAATAAACAAAAATCATACTGTGAAATGCAATATAAGCATTGATTTCTACATACATAACTAGGTATAGCTTATTTATTAAAATAAAAATTGATGGAAGAAGTGAAGTTGTATAGTAAACTGGTGCCAATCAACGATATTCTTTTATAATCGTTTCTTAAATTAAATTTAGAAATTCCAAACGAATCATTATAATTTTTATTGCATGTTTAAATGAGTTTCTAAAAAGATAAAGATTCGTATTTGTCACACTGATAAACAGAATTAGTTTGAAATTATTGCTAGAAAAGTTCTTTAATAGATGTTGATTTTCGTTAATTCGCTCTACTTACTATAATCAGTTCATTAATTTAAATAATTAATTGCATTCTTTATCAGATGGCCGTATAATAATTAAATTAACATTAGTGAAGAGGTGTTAATCGTAACTTCCATTAGGAGTGCACCATTTCTCATTTTTTCAACAGTTTAATGCAACCGAGAAGCAGTCCTTATCGCAATTCTAATTAAAATAATTTCAATTGAAAGCTTATAAATTATTGTTTAATCGATTAAAGAAATCAAATCGTGTATGACTTATTTGCATAGTAAATATTTTAAATTTTTCAATTTTGATATCAATCATGGAAAAGAGAATAGAGAGTGGTGGGATCAAAGCTCCCGTGCATTCGCTTCTAAAATTAAATCTGAACTTGTATTTATCCACAAATTGTGTTTTAATGTGAGAACTGGCCTCTTCGCTTACCCAAAGAGACCCCAAAATTGCTATTTTCTTTGAAATTTGCATGATATTCGTGCGTAAAAACCGCCCATAATTAAATATATGGGAAGCTGCATGTGAATTTACATTGCTTGATCATTAAAATGTCTATCGATTGCTCCACTAGCAGCCGACATTTGCATATACAGACAGATCAATAGAGACTTAAATTATTGCCTAATCACAAAATAGTCTAATTATTTCACTAATCCGATCAATTATTAGGTGATTTTGATATGTCACAATCGTAGAAATCTTGAAATTTAACGGTAATTTTAGACGATTTAAAATTACTACAGGAGTATACCAATTGGTTATTGTTGAAATTACGTTTTATATAAGCGGTGAGCTTTTGATTTGAACAAGAATTAATTAAAAGCATAGTTGAAAGCTTTCTATTCTATCTTGTTTCTTTTTTATATATTAAAAACTATCTAGATTTCTAGTACTAATAATAATGGAACCGTAGTAGCATATCATCAAAACAAATTATGTTTGGAAAAAGCCAACTTTCTTCTCGAGCGCATTTCATACCATCAACATTCGATTGGCTACAAAATATACGCAAACTATATGTAGGTATTTAAAAAAAAAAAATAATTCAAAAAGTCAAATGTTCAAAATTATTCAAGCGATTAATCACGACAGATGATGTATAAGTTTAATTAAAATCGATATTTAAAAAGGTTTCAAAATAAACAAGATGAGAGGAAAGTTTGTTACTAGCACCATTTTTTAGTAAAATAAATTTCTACATTTTCCTCTACATATACATGCATTATTATAAATATTTATCTATATACCTATAGTTATTGTATAATTTGTAGGGGCGTTCAATATTTATATACTGCTACTTCTTAACTACAATAGGTAGTTAATTGATTGAGTTCCGCATTGATGTTGATGGACGTGTAATGAAAAGCTGATCATAATTATGATTCGTTCAATACATAAATATATTTGCATGCAATTGTATTATTCTAACAGAAATTATGAGCCGTAGAAAATATAAATATCTCATAAAATTTGATGCTTTAATATATTACAAAAGCGAACAAATTACAATATCCTCTCAATAATCACAAGTTATAAACTGTAAAATTACAAATTTAACTATGCCTATAGTAATAATATTTTTATATATGAAAATATTCCAACTTTATTTATTACAGATCGATGGTGTTTTTTACTTGGATAAAAATCAATGATAATAAACACAATGATTATAGTTGTTTTGTTTAAATTACTTGAACGTGTGTGCATGTGTGAGGTCTTTTCTTCTTCTTCTTCATTTTTTTTTTTTTCGTTCAAGAGAAATCATTGAATAGGTCAAGACTTTTTTTCTTCTTCATCTAAAACTAATCGATTATCAACTAAATATTTCATAAATAATCACTTGAAGATTTCATTTCGATTGTATTATCTTGCCAATAAATCTAACGGCTGCCTGTACAGATCATCCATTCTAAAAATGAATACATCTTAACAAATAAATACAGCCAATATTATTGTTATTTTCAAACGTTTGTTAATCTATCATTATCGTTAGAAGTCTATTAAAACAGTATAATCATTAATGAAGCAAATCAAAGTAAAAACCAACAGAATAGAAACTAACTAATCAAATCTGAAATTGAGGAATCTACATAGATAATAAACATGTTACTTGAAAGAAATTAATTTGTTGTTGTTTGTTGGATAATTTTGTTTTCATGTAATTATTGTAGAACTTTCACTAATATGGAAAAATCCAGATTGTTAGTATTATTATTATTATAGTTATTCTCAGTGCCGCGTTTAGATAATTCCGCGCCCTAGGCAGGCCTTTCGTTGCCGCCCCTATTCCCAAAATATTTTACAACACAGATAAAGTAGGAAAAAATTTATTTCAACAGAAATTCAATTCAATAAAACATATAAACAATAACTTGAATAAACTTTTACAAACGGTAATACTCAACATACCTAATACGTAAATTACATAAATAATGATTTTTTCCTTGATTTTTCTTTAGCAAAATCGTCTATAACATCATCATAATTAATTTTTTTAGTTAGATCATTTTCTATTGATAAGATTGATAAGCTGTTAAGACGATCTTGGGTCATACTAGATCTGAAATTGCTTTTTATTCTTGACATTTTTGAAAATGATCTTTCAGCTGACACATTGGCAACTGGGATACACAAATAAATTCTCAAGGCTATTTCAAAGTTAGGAAAAATGTCTTTTAATCCAGTTTGTCTTAAGTATTTAGAAATGTCAACAAGTGACTTAACTTTGTCATCTAGATGCGCTTTTAGGTGGATACATTCTTGAATAAACGATGAGTCCAAATCGTCTTTATAAATTTCTATAAGATTTTTAGCCTCATTAGCTATATTATCATCATCAGTTTTTGGTAAACGTGTTAAGAAATCAAATCGTTTGTGGATAATTTGATAAGCTTCCAAGCGTCTATTCAGATCCCTGACCAGAGTATCGATAATGACATAAAACGTGTCAATTTTCATTTTTTCACTTGCTGAAAGCAAATACTCTTCATCGTCAACCCTTTCGTCAAATTGAGTCTTTCGTCGTCTTTTTCTAGTTTCTCTGTAGGACTTATTTGTACATATTTTTTTGGCTTCCTCTTCATAGATTGCAAAATTGTCTCTCATTGATATAAAATAACTTCTCAGCGCCTCAAATTCTTTTACAACAAAACCCAGTTCCATTGAAGCACTTTGGACGTATTTATTTGATGCATTCATTCTTTCTAAAATGTGGTGCCAAATTACAACTAATACAGCCATTTCAAAACTATCCATTTTGTCAAATATTGACCGTGCTTGATGTTTTACTGCCACAGTTTGAGTTAAATCATTCGCTAACTCAGAAAGTGCATTTTTGATTTCTTCGTAACCCGTATACAATGCTTTAGTTGCATCTGCCCTTGCTGACCATCTAGTTTCCGATAATGATTTCACAACAGCTGATTTTAAATATCTTGTTAAAATTTCCCATCTGTATGTAGAGGCGGAAAGAAATGTGTAAAGTTCTTGCACAAAAAGGAAAAAAGAAACAGCATCTAAACAAGATTCTGCCGCTAGACACCCTATCAAATTCAAAGAGTGTCCAGAACAGGGTACGTATTCTGCAAGTTTGTTATGGGTCTTAACTCTAGCTTGCAGTCCCGAATACTTGCCAGACATATTGGATGCATTGTCGTATGATTGTCCACGACAATCACGTATATCAAGATTATACTCTTCTAAAGTTGAAATAACTATAAATTCCAAATCAGCAGATTTGTGACCTACTGAAGGTATATATTTAAGAAACCTTTCAACGGGTATACCGTCAGAAGAGACATAGCGAACTAAAAATGCAAGTTGGTCAATATGAGAAACATCTGGAGTCGAATCGATAATTATGGAATAATATTTTTCCTGTTTGAGTTCATCAACAATCGTTTTTGTAACTTTTCTTCCCATTAATACTATTAACTCTTCATATATGGTATTTGATAAATAGTTACAACCACCGTGACCAACATTTCCAAATTTGATAAGGTGCTCCCGTAAAAATGGATCAAATTCAGCTATAAGTTCTAAACATCCTAGGAAGTTACCGTTCTGAATTGATCCTATATCTGAGTTGTCGCCTCTAAGTGCAAGTCCTCTGGTAGTTAATGTAACTATTGTGGCAACAACACGTTGTAACACATTGCGCCAGTATTGTACTTCATTTCTGTACAAAGTCGCTATCGAACAATCTACTCTATTTTCTAATTTACTCCTATTAAACAGGCACAAAACATTTGTCGTGTGGTCCTTTGATTCTTCATGTTGTTTTAATCTAGCGCTAGCATTTTTCCAATCATTGAAGCCTGTCGTGAAAGAATTTCCCTGCTTGTGAAACAAGCGACAGGGTATACAAAATACGCTTCGTTTTGATGGGGAATAAAGTAACCAGTCCCTGAATTTCTTTTCACCATTCAACATTTTTCTAAAAAAATGCTCCTTCGTCAGACATCTTTTTACCATCGATGAATGCTCTTTAACAACAGAAGATGAAAAATCTGCATCAAGATCCTGCTTTGGAGGATTCAGGATTATACATTCTATAGTTTTCTCATCATTCGTCCAGTTAGCGGGATCAGTTGATAGCAGAAACTCTCCTAGCGGTCGTATTATTTCAGTTTCAGTTTCATTGTGTGCAGCTGAAATTTGTATGATGGTATCTTCTTGTTTTTCTTCTATTTGAGCTGCTGAACTGGAAGCAATGTTAGTAGCACCGGATGATTCCTCTTGAACATCCTGTTTGGATTGTCCCTGGTTATCACTGCTTGTTACAGAGAAGAAAGAGCTGATTGCAGGAATCTTATTTATTAGAGCTCTTTTATGTTCTAATTTTTCTTGTGCCTTCTTTTTATAAGCGGCCCCACTAAGCCGTTTTCTTTTGTCCATATTTAAATTAAAATTTATCTATTTCCTGTAAGTTTCATAATTACATCAGATTTAAAAAAATGGAGTTTAAATTTACATTGACTTACCGAAGTCGAGTGTCGAAATTATAATAAACTAGTCTTTTATACGAGCGAATTACAATCACACCACAACACAAAACAAATCAAAACAAGTGAAACTGGAAACTAAACATTGCTAATGTCCCCTTCCCTAGACAACACAACACGTATGCCCGCGATTCTCAAACTGTTACCTGTTGTTACATGTTGTTCTTCAACTTTGTTAGTTTTAACACAATCATATAAATATTTTGCCCCTAAATATTCAAAATACATAATTTTTATATATATTTTATTGTATGCGGGGGACGCGATGAAAATAATGATTGGAAATTGGGGCGTGAATACTGAAAGATTAAGAAACGCTGACATAAGCAGATCATGTTATCTGACGCCTTAGCCTAGGCGCGCATGAACGTTTTTACCATCAGCCGATTCGTCGATCGGTGAGTCACGACTGTATATTTATTATATTTCACAATAAGTTTTTAAAGAAGCCCTCATTCAGCCTAAACACTGATATTTTCAGTATAGTATTTTTTTTTTAATTTTTTAACTTAATTTCTGCCGCCCCCTTATTGTTGCCGCCCTAGGCAGCTGCCTACTCTGCCTAATGGATAACACGGCACTGGTTATTCTAAATTACTAAATTACTTCAAGGCAGTAGAAACCACAAAAATTATTAGTTTGGTGTAAAAAAAAATTCCAAAAGCTTGCCAATTTTTTTTGGGGTTTGTCCATAATCATAATTCCACCTGACCTGACATAAATCAATCGCATAACAAATACCCATTTTTATGAATCACCTTAAAAAGTGACAACAACAATAATAACAACGACAATAATAATAATAATAATAGAACAAGATAATTGCAGATTGGACTGATTTATTATTAACGACTTTAATGCTTTAGCGGAAATCTGAAAGATAGATAGAGGCTATCGTTCAAAAAGTAATAATCTTGGTAACTTTGTTGGTTAGAAGTGATCGATTTTTCAACATAAAATTCAAGTCTAGCTCATAAATCTGTTAATTAAACATAAAATCTTCAAAATTTGTTAAAGTAGAGCTTACAATTTCGAGCGAAAGCTCCACTTTTCTTCCAATTAAAGCCAAACTTTTCCACATACAAATACCGATAATGTACAGGATCTGTCCTGAAGAGTAACAATAAATTCGCTAAGGACTCTTTCATTTATTAATAAATAAAATAGTTATAAGAGCCTTAAGGGTAGAATCTAGGCTGTTTACTGACGATGAAAGCGCTATTCTAAGATTTCTGGTAATAAGAGAACTCGATGTCAACTTTTAAATAATACAAAAATAATTTCGTTTTGCAAAATAATTTTCTTTCGCAAAAAAATAGTCAAAAATCTGTGAATATCGAGGCAGTTCGTTGAAATATTAGATCAGAGGATACCCTAGTTTACAGGTAATAAATTTAAAAAGGAAGAAAATATGTAATAAGATTTTGAAGGGAATACCGACAATGGTTAGCTCAGGAATAAATCTCTGTCTGTAGTTTAGTGTATCAATAGTCAGTCTAGGTCTTTCCCTTCAAGTTCTTAGAACAATTATTTTATTTTTTCCATAAATGTAAGAGTTATATGGAATAGATAGCTGAAGACTCTATTTACAAACAGGTGGTTGTGTTATTGGAGAATTTAAAATTAATTCTAATCTCATTACATGTAGACATTATAAACTAGCTATAGTAAAGTATAAATTGATAATTGCCGATAAATTAAATTGTCTTGTCCTATTTCTAAATAATACTTTTACTGTTTGTTAAATACCGATGAAGAAAATAAATCAAAATGCAACAACAAAAAAACTGTACAACTTATACTTTACTGGTTGATAAAATATTATATTAAATAGAACAGTTAATAACTTAAAGGTGTGGCTATTGTGGTCTAGTTTTGCTTTTGTCTAAACATAGACAGATAATCAATCAAATGATGTTTTCCAACAAAACTACACGATGTTTCGTTCAATTTTATTCGATTGTATACCATCTGTATTTGTCCATTTTATGATTGATCGATTAAATTATCGATTAGATCAAATCAATGATTACAGTTGATTTTTCACAATTTTCCTGTCAAGAAAAATAACGAACGAGCCTATAAAATAACCTTATTTTCATTATAATCCGGTAAAAGGTAGAAATAATTTCTACTATATGAAATCAGTAAATCCAACAGAAGCTATTAATCTTACCATTGAAGCATCACTATCATAGTTCTCTTAGCTATATATATTGTAAATCAGTTGGGCGTGAAAGAACAACTATACTATATGAATTATCAAATGACAAGAGTAGGCCGCCAAATACCGGCTAGTAATTATTATCAAAACTACATAAAGTTTTTATTTTTTGATTCTTGGAAAAAAAATCGATTTAAATTGACGCCTCCAAGGATTAAATTAACGTCCAATTTATAGGTCAGTACTTACAAGCTAGAGGAAAGTGTTTATAATCAATTGTAGTAAATTCAGGAATTTATTAAAGAGAAATTCTATAATAATTAGAAATTTCAAGCATATTTATTTAATTATAATGTCAGTACAGATTGTTGACCATAAATGGTGGAATCGATTTTGATTAATTGTAGATAACACTTGGGCGTGTTTTATTGCTATTGTTGTTGTTATTGTTTACTTAATTCGAATTATATATGGAGATCAAGAACCAAACCGAAATATTGTCGAAATTAATTGGATTTAGTATTGTTTTGTCGGAGAAACCTGACCGACCACCAACTCGGCTATAAATATCGAAATAATTGGAATTATACGATTGTAAATACACCAATTACCGTTCGATATGCATGGAATTTTCGACAATTCGCCACATAATTCAACCGAATAAAACATTTCTTTATTTGTAGATTTGTTTCCATAGAATCGCTTTAATTCACCTTTTATACCTTCAGGTTATGATTTGATTCTTGTGAAACAGTAGTAAGTTTCTATATAGAAAAGATATATTTAGTGATGCACGAAGAGGAGAGACTAACTTAAGTCACGATTGAAGCTGCATGATATCCACTCTTCTTTCTCTTCACCACTGTATAAATATGTGCAATGTTCAACGTTCAATTTCCCCCCTGAAGCGTTGACCAACTGACCATGCGGAACTGACTTTAGTCAAGTGATAAATGTCTAGTTGTTATAATAATACCAACTATAGGATTCAAATGATTGATAGATCTTAAATAGTTGAACCGTGTGCTGTGTTACTATCTGATCAAATAAATATTGAAAACTGGCTAATATTTTCTATTGAACACAAAATAGCATTTGGTGCATAAATTTCTGAATGGCATTCAAGTATCCGTGCATGTTAAGCGACATAAAATTCATGGTAAAGTCTATTTAATAACTTGAAAAAAAAAAATAGCTTCAGAAGCGATTTTAATTATCTTGGGTTCAGTTCTTTTTGTTTAGTCATTTATATTGTAGATTGTCCTACATAATTGAGTCTATACAAGGTGTCAGTTTTAAATGTGGTTGATTCTTATGAAACTCCTATTATTTAGCAAGCCCTTCGAAAAATATTTAAAGGATGTATATCAAAACATATATCTGAGCTTCAAGTATGTCCTTAGAAAAAAATTTATTTTAAGAGTAAGAACATGTAAATGAACGTTCTGTTCTGTAGTTTCCATAATTTTACATAAAAAATGTTCTGGCCTGTCTAAGGGTACACAATTTGGTCGTTTCAATCAAAATAATAGAGCGATTTGAGGAATGTCTTAAGCATTTATTGGATAGTCTTTATAAAACATTTCGGCAAAATTAGAACCTCATAGCTCATTTTGAAGTCAGTCAAAAAACGATCTTTTCTGATGATTGTCAGATATTTACCAATCAGCTACACTTAAAATGACTTAAAATGACTTGAAATTCTTTCAATATTGATTTATTCGTTCTCCTCCATTTTGTGCTGGAGTAAGTGGAATACATATAGAAAAAAATGAAAAAAACAATGTAAGGATGGTTTTTAAGTCATTCGTAGTCGTTTTACGTGTTTGGCTCATTTTTGCAAATCACGATATTGTCCAAAAAAGCGTTTCTTGACCAACTCCAAAGTGAGCTACGAGGTTCAAATTTTCCTCAAATGGTCTATAGGGTTCCCTCTACAAATCTTAAAATTATTATTAGAATCTCTGGCTAACTAACAGGAGTTTTATAAGAATCGACCGCATTTAAAACAGACACCCGTTATAAAATAATTAACAATAAACAGGCATGAAAAAAGCTCCAAAGAAAACCGATTGCATACTGAACTAGTTTTGTCATGACTTGCACTTGAAAATCTGCTTATTGCAAGAAATTAATGAGTTTTTTTGAAAATTTACAATACGGCCTTACAGTCGAGTTACCTCAATTACAGTAGATGAAGTATAAAACTTGTTGTTTTAAATGTAAAGTCGACCAAATCGTTGTTGCTTCACTTCACGGCTATCGTTTCGTTTAATTAAAAATTTTCTCCTAAATTGGCCGTAATATGTGTACAAGTCGGCGAAATCAAAAAAAAAACACGACCGCTCATATATGCCTTGACCAAAACTTAAATTAGTTTCAATATAAGAAAATCCACTCGTACCAAATTTAGAAAAGTAAACGAAAGAGAAGAAAAAAAAATAGTTTAGATTGACGAGTAACCGTGACTAAATTTACTATTAATTTTTTTCTAATGTTGTTGTACAAACGTTAACCTACAGTTAGAGTTCTACTTTATTGTTATTTTATTTTTATACATCATAAATTCTAAAATTCTTCAAATATTTAATTAAATTTTACCAAGTTTTATGTAAACTATACAACAATTTGAGAATTCAGGCAGCCGTAAAGTTCGATGACAATACAGACCAAGTAGAACCGGTGTTTATAGATATTTTTCTGGCTCCTCAACTAACGTCAAAGGACTCTTCAAAAAACTTGTTGTTTTATTTATTTTTGCTAGAAGATAAAATTAATAGAAACCTAATCCTATAGATTAAAAATTCAATAGGTCGATTATTCAGCGTAAATAGGTGATGTTGGAGAAAGTTGGTGATTTTTCTGGAAATCTAACAATGAGATCTATAAGTCAATTTTCGTTTATCTTCAATTAAATAGGGATAATTGTACAGAAAAATAAGAAAAAATAGAATTAGATTACAGAAGGAAAACTGTCGAAATAATGGAGATAAAATGTTAATGATTTGTCTATGTTTGGTTGAAGAAAAACAATTCAAATTCATAGGCACGTTTATATTAATTACAATCAAAGCTATTAAACTAGTTATGTAATGTTTGTCCAATTAATTGTTGAAAATAAAAAAAAAAACACCAATTCAAAGAAAGCGACATAAAAATTAAAGTTTTCCATTATAATTTAGATAATTTATCATGAGAATGATTATAGATATTTTTCTCTTCATGCTAATCAAAATAAGAAACATTTAAAATTAATTGAAATATTGTATAGTATTAGAATATCACGACAATGTTTCTACTTGCATAATTCGTAAATAAATAAATAAAAAAAAAATTAGCTTAATTAGTTTTATAATTATCCTGAAATATAAATATAGGAAAATCTAGCTAGTTCAACGAAGCATAAACGTGAAAAATACCCAAGGTAAACTGGTCAGATCTGAAGTCTTTCGTTTTTATTATTATTACTATTATTTAAACATTAAATAAGATTCTCTATCACTTATAGTATATATATATATATATAGATAAAACAATACGATTTATTATAGAAAAAAACACGATTGTTTCTATTTCAGGAAGATCATGTAATTCTATTTGATCGAACGCAATTATTATCTTGTATCTGTATTTGTGTGTGAATAATTCTATCATCATTAAAATATGTTAATTAGATTGTCTTCAGAATAGAAAAAAGTCTGCATCGATTTATTCAATCTTCAAGTTGTTTTTTTTTCTAATTGAGCAATTCTTTAAGCGAAACGATCCGAGATTCTTATCAATTTCCGCAATCTTCTATTATATATTGGATTATAATCGAAGGAAAATAGATGGAATTATTCAGGAAAAAAAAATGATTCGTGACCTATATTTATCAAATAACAATACAATTTATTATAAAATGATTGATATAAAGAACGTGGGTAATAATAATAATAGAGGTGCAACATAAACACGTTTTGTGTATGTCATATTTAAAATAAATCCGAAGGCATATCGACACTTATGCACACCAAAAATAAGAAACTTATCCAATAAATAAACAAAATTAAAGACTTCTGTAAATAATTGACTTTTCAGTATAGCGTACACATCTCAAATATTTAATAAAAAAATATTATGTCTTTCTCTCCAACTACAACACACTGAATGATTGTGTAAGAAAATCTATTTATACAAACATTTCCCTATATATTATAATAATTTTAATAAAAGTAATAATAATAATAATGTAGGTGATATAAAGTGATATAAATTGTACGTGTGATAATTAAAATTCAACAGAAACAATTAAATTAATTATATTACCGTAGATAATATTTATTCATGAAATTTATCATAAAACTGGCTAGTGAATAATTGATAATGAAGGGGGGCGAAAATAAATAAATAAATAAATAAATAAAATCATATAAGATATAGATACAAGATATATCAATGTATTGCATAACAATTTAATTAAATATGTTTGCTAATTAAAATAGCTTTTCCATATAGATAGCTTTCTAAAGATAATTTTACCTACATGTTTATTATAAAATCCAAAAAAACAAATTGTGGTCTTAAAACGATTATTGAAATCAGAATTACTTTCTGGATATTTGATATTTATTAAGAAACTCGATGATAATTAGCACAAGAGTATTGAGCGGCGTTTTCAACTTTGATTGAGCGAGTCATCAGAAGAAGAAAATTATGACACATTTAGTCGGTTTGAGCTAAATTTTGAGATGTATTTGTCTTAAATTACCAGTTTTTAATTGTGAAATTCTTGTTACAAATTTGCCTTCAAATAATGAAATAATGTAAAACAATCTTGGTCGATTTTTGGGTTAAATTCTCAACTTTAAATCTGAATTTTTGAGCTTTAAAGTTAATTTCTAACTGAGCCTGTTATTGAATCGACAAAAGAAGTCAAATCTTCACTTTTGCTATCTTTTACCACCATTTCTTTATAAATAATCAATTTTTGAGCAGTAAGAGGAGTTTTAACTTTAGAGTTACTCAAAATTAAACAAGGATCAGCATTTTTTGGATATTCGACCATTAAACATGGTTGATTCTAATGAAACTCATTTTAGTGGAGAGATTTGAAAAACTGGTTGAAAAACGCTTGTTTTAAAATGACTTATGTTAGAGTGACTCGAGGATCCTCTCCATATTGATTTTTATCGTTTTTCTCCACTTTATTTTGGAACAGATGGGTATGTTTCGCATTTTTTCTAGAAAGCAATGGAGAAAAGCGAGTCATTCTGATAACGAACTGTTTTTCGTGTTTAGCTCGTTTTTGTCCAAAATGTGCGTATTTTGATCAACTTCAAAATGAGATATGAATCTATGAAGTTAAAAATGCTAAAATTTTGCTAAAATGATCCTCAAGGACCCTCCTTCGAATACTTAAAACATTATTCCAATCGTTAATGGCTATATTTTAGAAGAGCTTGAGTCAGTGGTGCAGCAAGGGAGTTTTGACCTCCAAAATCCCCTCTTGCTGCGCTTCAAAGGCACACAACATCTCAGATGAGGAACATTTTTGAAAGCAACTTTTCTATTAATTATAATACATGTTTAGTCATAGACTCCATTCCAAATTAGTTTTAAGTAAGTAAGCAAGAACATATTCTAGCTGCGCTTCTGACTTAAGTCAATTTTCATATAAGTAAGTCGGCAGTGCTGAGGAAAGAAACACCTACAATTACTTATGCTTATCCTTATCAACCATTATTTTTTGTACAGAAAAAAATGATATAACGCTAAATATCAATTCTATTTTAGTAGATGTATTTATTTTTTCTTGAGGATGAAAATGAATGATTTAATGACTCCGAATCCCCCGTCAAAGCAAAAACTAAATCGATTCATATTAGTTTTTATTACATTTGCCTTATTGTTATTTGGATCAAACTGGATTAATTTTCGTTATATAGAAAATGCTCAATTCTAACAATAAGTAATGCTTCTATTCTTCACATTGACATTTTTTTTAGATATTATTTAAAGCAAAAGTTGCTCATGTCATTTTCTGAATCATTCCGCAATAATTTTTTTTTTTTTTGAATTAAACGTAAAAAATCAATCAACTTCCAACATTAAATACAAGGCAATAAAACAACATAAGAGTCTACATTATTTTAAGTCAATTTAACGAATAGCATACGTTGAAAAATATGCCACTCACTCTTTGAAAATTTTAAGTCAAGACGTGCTTTACTGATTACTGATGACCTTTTTGTTTTTTATCATTATAATTACAAAAAAATCATAGACTATAATTTTAAAATATATCTTGTTTTGAATTTTAAATTATCGATATGTATGGTTGATTTTGACTGACCACAATACAATTTTTTCGTTCTAAATCATCACCTTCATCGATACTCTCCCATCTTAATCACCTATTGAAATCTCTAATGTTTCTCCTTAACTAGTTAAAACTATAACAGTCTTTCAACAGATTTAATTATCTCCCCCAAAGCGTATTATTTTTCAATACATGTGATTAATTATGTTTCAATATTAGTGTAAATTTCCTTATAATATTAGTGTGTGTGTTAACAAGTAATACACCTATATACAAAGATTGTGTTTGGAAAAGACTACCCTGTAATTCTGAAAGATCTTATTAAAAGTTCATAGAAATATCAATTATCAAGCATAGCGTTCATGTTGTTCATATATACAAGGACTATAATTATCTAATCACAAATTGCATTTAAATTATTAGTTGATATATTATATGTGTGAGCTTTAACTAGTAGTTTCATTCATTTTAATTTCTCTTATAATGTTGTATATGTATAGATAGATGTACCTATAAGTAGGTATCTGTATGTATTATATGGATGTTTAATAGAAACTTTTGCTTTTCTATTTCACTATAAACTGAACAATAAATCGTTCAACTCGAGGCGAAATTTTCAACAACAAGAAAAAAAAACACCAACGACCAACATTAATATTTAACCTCACGTTATAGTTTCAAACTGTAACTTGTGTAAATTACGATGTGTGCAATATTTTATAAAATAGATATTATAAATCAGAAACCGTTTTAATGATACTTAATAATTGATAGTTGGAGATTAACACTTCTTTACTGTTTAATAATTTAAAGAGTGAAAATTTCCATATTTTTCCTCACTTCACCCCTCTCCATTACCCATTTATTCTTCAGGCTAAAATCTATTATTGTTGTTGATGTTGTTATTATTTTTAATATAAAATAGGAACCTTGAATGGCCTTATTTTCTACTTAATGGTATTCGCGTGAAACTAGGAAATTTCAGCATATATATGTATACGAGTATAAGAAACACAATCATGCCGTTAATAATATGGCGGGGTATTGCTTTATAGGTGTGAAACCATTTATTGGACATTAAAGTTAGTGTAATATCCTTTCGGGCTATTCACGATCTAACAAACAAACGACCTTCTCTATAGTTTTAAATCGAAATATCCAATAATGGATATATGGAGCATGTATTGTTGTTACTCCCTCTTTTTTGTTTCTTGTATATCTGTTGTCTATACAAAAATAAACTTAAAAAAGATCTCCAAAGGCAGCAAGTACCTTATATAGCGAATTTTTTTTATGTATCTACATGCTGGAATATTAAATGAAAAACATTCTTATGATACTGACAATTAATATATTTTAATAATATTGAATCAACTAATAAATTAATTTCCCGATGTTATTTTAATATTTATGATTTTTATTGAAAAACACTTTTAATCCACAAAAAATTATCTAGCAGGCCCTGCGTCTAATATTAACTGTCAAAATTAGTTGCCCCCTGCGATATTCAATTTTTTTTTCCAATATCAATTGTCAGAACATATAGCCACCTGAGATTTTCGATTTTATTTTATATTTTTGCATTTTTCTTGCGAACCAACGAACCGATTTTGATGATTTTTTTTCTGGGTCATAGAGAATGGTCGGCTCTACTGTTATTTTAATTTTCATCAAAATCTAAGCAAATGTAATATTGAAAATGATTTTTTTTAACATTTCTTCAGCTCTTATTCCAAAAGTGTTGGCCCTACCAGTCTGGCCAACGAACTCATCCAAGCTATCACGAAGACCGATTTTTGTACCAAGTTTCATTAAGATTGGTGTATTTTTACGGCAGTTATCGTGGGTATACATATATATATATATATATATATATATATATATATATATATATATATATATATATATATAAAATTTTAACGAACGGTGGATATGGGTTCCTGAGGTCCCAAAACGAACTTCTGTGCAACAATTTTTCGGAAATTCAAAAGTGAGGATCTCGTCATTAGCTAATTTTTTTTAAAAAAATTCGCTAAAACGAATAGAAGTAATCAAATTTTTCATTTATTTCGATTATTTCAACTGAATAAACTTCTAATAGACAATCATGTCAAATTGAAAGAAAGAAAATTATGATAAATCGAAATGTAATAGAGAAAATAATATAGATCGTGTTAGAGAATAATGAAAGTTGAATTGAATGTAATTGAAATTTGTTAATTTTTTTACAATGATAAAACAATATCCTGTAAATATTCCAATTATAAATTGAAAAAAATTATATTCTATAACCCCACTATAAGTTTCAAGAGTCTTCACTAATATAAAATTGTAAAGTAGTGCCAATCCTTAAATCACTTGTAATCTAACAACAAGTAACCTCTGAAATTATGTATACAGAGTGATTCACGTCTGACGAAAACTTCTTATGGCCACTCTCATTATTTGGCGAGCGATTCGAAAAATATTTCGAGGATTTACAGGAGGGTTCCTAAAAGCCGGGTCCAGACGAGAGCAATGAGCACACACAAACAAGGTGAGCACACGTAAATGCTCAAGTGTGGACGGTAAAACGAACGCGAACGCACACAAACAACCTGAGCCGACGGCTGTCGGTTTTTTGGAATTGCTCAAAGGAAATGTGCGCCTTGTGCGCGTTTCGACTTGCTCTGCCTGGACGCGTTTCGTATTAGTTTCATAGTTTCATATTGTTCGTACACAGACTGCATAGTATTATTGCTGGTCCACGTACAACTGGAGCAGTACGAACACTAAATATAAAACACACAACGAATACACTACATTCCTGTTTACGCACACAATGAGCAAATACATATGCGTGCTCGACTTATGTGTGCGTGCTCAGGCTGTACTTGCTCTCGTCTGGACCCGCTTAAAGACGTTGAAGACGCAAAACAACTAAGAATGACTCAAAGACTCTTTCAAAATTGATTTTGATCAACTTCCAAATGAGCTACAAGGTTCCAATTTTGCTAAAATGATCTTCAGCTATCCTCATATAAATCCTTGAAATATTTTCCAAGTGGCTCGCCAAGAATGGAAGTTGCCATAAGAACTTTTCATCCGACGTAAATCATCCTGTGTTTCAATATAAGTTTCAATGAAGAATCAGTACATGGTAGACAAAGAAACATGATTGAAGTATGTTTTATAGAAAAAAATAACTATCCTGATAGGTAATTATGGATATTTAAGCAGCATTTTTGACTTTGAGCGGATTTTGTTACAGAGTCCCCAAAAAGAGAAAGCTTAAACGCATTTAATCGGATTTTGAGCTAAATTTTGAGGCAAGTTTGTCTTAAATGATCAATTTTCTACTGAAGAGGATACAGTTCGCTTGTTGAACTCTCGAATTTTAATCTTGCTTTCAAGAAATTTTTGTCCTAAATTTGATCTCAAATAATGAAATAATGTTAACAATCTTGGTCGACTCTTGAGTTGAATTCTCAATTTTCTTCTAGCCAATCCTTTAAGATATCGTTCTAAATCATCAATATTTAAACAAAAAGAGGAGTTTCATCTTAAGAGCCGCTCAAAATTAAGCAGTTCGGTAGAAAAAATCAGCATTTTTTTGGATATTTTTCAGAAGAGCTTATGTAAGTTTTAATGAGACTGAAGTGCCTACATATATTTTATAGAAAAACTAACTATCCTGATAATTAGAGGACATTTAAGCAGCATTTTTGACTTTAAGCGGATTTTGTTACAGAATCCTAAAAAAAGAGAATGTTTAAGCGCTAATCGATTTTTGAGTTAAATTTTGAGGCATGTTTGTCTTAAATGATCTGAAATAATGTTAACAATCTTGGATCAATTCTCAACTTTGCGCCTAGATATTTAAGCCTAAAAGATTATCTACCAGCGACCTCTGTGGTTGAATTAAAAGAAAGATTTAGAAGTGAAATCTTCGCTTTTAGCCAATTTTTAATACATTTTCGTTCTAAATCGTGAATATTTTAACAAAAAAAGGTTACATCTTAAGAGCCGCTCAAAATTAAGCAGTTCGATAGAAAAAATCAGCATTTTTTGGATATTTTTCAGAAGAACTTATACCTACACCTATACTTGAGTCACTTTTCATATAAAGGAGTACAAAAGTGCTAAAAAATGAAACACTTATACTTATCGAACATTATTTTTTGTGTAGAAAAAAATTATAGACGGCCAAAGTCAAATTACTTTATGGTTGGGACACACAAAGGAAACTATCTACTGTAAAATTTATGAATATCGTAAGGGTAAAACTACCTTTTTTTTAAAAATAAAAAAATCTCCAAAGGCAGCAAGTACCTTATATAGCGAATTTTTTTATGTATCTACATACTGAAATATTAATTGCAAAACATTCTTATGATACTGACAATTAATATATTTTAATAACATTGAATCAACTAATAAATTCATTTCCCCGATGTTATTTTAATATTTATGATTTTTATTGAAAAATACTTTTAATCCACAAACAATAAGAAACACTAAAAAAAAAACTAATAATGAAGTTTGTTGTTTGTCTAATACGTCTAATCAAGGCCTGCTTGATTTTTTCAAGCGAAATTCTCTAGCAGGCCTTGCGTCTAATATTAACTGTCAAAATTAGTTGCCCCCCCGCGATATTCAATTTTTTTTCTAATATCAATAGTCAGAGAACATATAGCCACCTGAGATAATCGATTTTACTGCTTATACTCAAAAAAGAGATTTTTGCATTTTTCTTGCGAACCAACGAACCGATTTTGATGATTTTTTTTCGGGGTCATAGAGAATGGTCGGCTCTACTGTTATTTTAATTTTCATCAAAATCTAAGCAAATGTAATATTGAAAATGATTTTTTTTAACATTTCTTCAGGTCTTATTCCAAAAGTGTTGGCCCTACCAGTCTGGCCAACGAACTCATCCAAGCTATCCCAAAGACCGATTTTTGTACCAAGTTTCATTAAGATTGGTGTATTTTTACGGCAGTTATCGTGGATATACATATATAAATATATATATATATATATAAATATATATATATATAAATATATATATATATAAATATATATATATATATATATAAAAATTTTAACGAACGGTGGATATGGGTTCCTGAGGTCCCAAAACGAACTTCTGTGCAAAAATTTTTCGAAAATTCAAAAGTGAGGATCTCGTCATTAGCTAATTTTTTTTAAAAAAATTCGCTAAAAAGATGAATGTTTGCCTCTATTATAAGCTGTTAATTATCTGCTCAAATTAGACATTTCTTATAAGATTCACTGTTTCAAGTCGACAACTATACCAAATCTTTTCAAACTAAATCTAGATTTAATCTACAAGCTTCGTAAATTCTGGCCTGTAGCTGTGCCTTAATCATTTTTAAAGCATTAATTATAATTAAACTACTCTCAATCAATTATTTAATCTGTCATCAAAGATTTTGTTTTATTCATAAATTCGTCAACGGTAATCACAATAATTGGGTCTTGAAAACCATCCTTGGAGCAGTTAATCTCATGTAATATTGATCAAAAGAATTCTGGATTGTTGTATAAATAAGGCAGATTTAAAATTAAAATTAAAAATAAAATTTATAAAATTTGGAGCTTATCCAGTAGCCCGGAAGCTTCTATGATTTATAACACACGCAGAGATGCACTTTTTTTTAATCATTATTTCTAATTTCTTTTACGGAAAAGAAAGATTATATATGATCATGAATTTACAGCAGGAGCCGAATAATTTAATTCAATAACCGATCATTTTTTGAAATATCAAACACAATTATTAACAATGTAATAGAATTAATTTTAAATTGTATTCAATCAATTCACGATTCGTAGACTACAAGATATATACACAGATAGTTACGAAACGAAACCGGAAATTGAACCAAGAAATTGATTATTATTGAAAAAAACATTTAGGAATGAAATCAAAAATTGTCGAGAATAAAATAATCAGAATCGAATACTACAACAACAAATTATATTTCATGTTTTTTTTTTTTCAAAACTATTGGAGCATAACCAGTCCAGCAGGTGGTTGTGAATAAAAAAATCTATTTGGGGGGAAAAATTAAATTAATCACCTAGTTGGTATATGAAATGTTCAATTATGTATAATTCCACTTGTTTGAATATATATATGATAATAATAGACTATTGTCCAGGTATATAGAAGAGCAATTAAATTGAAAACGCCCATAATAAAATTTTCTATGATTTCGCAATTTATTGCGTGCGAAAATCTCAACGATCAATTAACAATTTTATAATTCATTTTATCTATTTATCTCTCTCACTAACATTCGAATATACAAGACATTTTTTTTCTTCATTGTTTCTATTTGAAGAAGTCATTTTATTCCACGCAATGCACCGTGAAATTAAAAACTAAATAACGATTTCCTAATACCGAACAATTTCAACACTCTAAAATATTGGAATTTTCAGGAAAAAAGGGCATAATTATAATTGTATCACTATAATTATTAAAATAAAATCCAAGGCAATTTACATGTCAATGTTATTATGTTCTAATGTAGGCTTTATAAATCGAATGTCCGGGATGAATTATTATTTAAAAAAAATAATAATTAAGCAACTAGTGATTTGTTTTAATACGAATATTATTTTTATAATTAACGGATATGTTATGATTTAGATCAGCCTTGGATTGTGCGTGTGTATGACAATGAAATAGAAACGCCCTGGTCGAAAGTTTTCTTAACAAAATTCCAATGTCGCAAATAATGCAAAAGAAAATTAATCAACGACGATTGAATTAAAAAAAAAATTGTTATAATTCTCACAATTAGTTAGAAATGTATACAGATATCAATGACAGAACAAGGCTGCCATTCCGTCTAATTGTTATATGGTATTGTCGCAAACAAGAAATCACAACGGTGCAAACCTTGAAAATTTCATTAATTTTAATGAATAAATATGTAATTAAACGGATAAATCGGTGGAATTGTTACGGGAAAATCTTCTATTAAATTATCAATTAAGAAAGATTGCGAAATCTTAACGTTTAATTAACGATGAGTTGTTGTTACTGTGAAGAATTGTTCATCTTCTACTTTGTGCTGTATCTATATATACAGGGTGAGCCAAGAGGATGGAACCCCAAAAGTATAAGAAGTTCTACTTGATGGAACTTTATGAAATTTGGTATATGGCCGTTTTGGCACCTGAACTACCTTTAGAAAATATTTTCGTTGTTCTAGCTACCTCTCTTATATAGGGTAGTGCACCCTACTCTCTTATTTTAAATAGAATGGTATATTTTTTATTGCATTTTTGAATTCTTTGATGAAATCGAAGGGGACTTTGATAACATGACCCATGGTCCAGCGCTGAAGGTTTTTCAGATATTTTAACTTTTAATACAATTTTAAAATTTACAGTGTTTGATTGAAAAATTCATATTTTTCAAGCCCTGGCATTTGAAATATTGAGACTTGGAATTTAAGTATTACAAATAATTTACTTTTGATCAATTCAAACAGAATTCAATTATCTTTCAGCTTTCGGCTGAAATAAATTTTTCTTTCAGGCAATTTTCAAACTATAATAACTTGCTTATTTTAAATGGAACCCTATATTTCTCTTCATATAGTTGAATAGAGAAAAAAATTCTGCATCGAACTGTATCAACATTCTCTATACCTATCTTTGACAATTTTTCAGTTATTCCAAATTTTCGATTTCGTGGAAACACCTCCCTTGAAAGAAAATGTAATACGTCTAGTCGCCTATGCCAAACTAACCCAACTACAATGAAATACTTAGCTGTATTTTTTACAACTCTAGGACATCCTACATACACAAAAAGCAAATGAAATAAATATTAATTTAATTAATAATCAATTTCTTCCATTTTCCTTGCTTGAGATATTTTAAAATTAATTAATTAATTTCATCTTATTTGTGACAGTTGAATTGGAGGTTGTTTTGCTAAGCCTTCTATGTTTTACATTTTCTTTCAGGAAAGAAAATTAGACGAAATTGAAAATTCTGAATAACTTAAGAATTATCAAAATTAGGTATAGAAAATGGTAATACAGTTCGATGCAGAATTTTTTTCTCTATCCAACCATATAAAGAGAAATATGGGGTTCCATTTAAAATAAGCAAGTTATTATAGTTTGAAAATTGCCTGAAAGAAAAATTCATTTCAGCCGGACGCTGAAAGATAATTAAATACTCTACAGTTTGATAGAAAGTACGTTATTTGTACTATCAGAATACTAAATTTTAACATTTTAACTGCAATAGTTTCTATGTTGTGAATTTTTTATTTAAGCACTGCAAAATTAAAAATTTCATGAAAAGTCAAAATATCTGAAAAACCTTTAGCGCTAGACCATGGATCATGTTATCAAAGTCCCCTTCGATTTCATCAAAGAATTCAAAAATGCAATAAAAAATATACCATTTTATTTAAAATAAGAGAGTAGGGTGCACTACCCCATATAATAGGGGTAGCTAGAACAACGAAAATATTTTCTAAAGGTAGTTCAGGTGCCAAAACGGCCACATACCAAATTTCATAAAGTTCCATCAAGTAGAACTTCTTATACTTTTGGGGTTCCATCCTCTTGGCTCACCCTGTATATAAAAAAAAATTGTTATTATTTGTTCTTGTTGGTGTGTGCAGACATAATGCTATAATAGCCTTTGGCAGACAAACAGACAAGAGTCTAATGGGTGTTGCAAAACTCTCCATCTCGAACGGGGTCAACTATGAGAAATCAAACACAAATCTATCAATAGAAATAACAACAACAACAACAGCAACAAACAACAAAAAGTCGAAAAAAATCGCCGAGAGAAATGCGATGAAAAATGTATGATATAAAGAAAGATACAGATACAGATCACGGCCACCCACGCCTTGCGTACTCAATACATTCAATCAATGTTGATATTGTTAATTATTATTTTTTTGTAGGCATATATGTATATGTGTGTGTGTGTGTGTATCTAGACATTATTAATTTCTAATCATGTTTTCGTTATAGACCTGATTTCTTGATGAATGGCTATTGAAAGAAATTGTTGTCTTCAATATCGACCAACTTTGTATGAATGATTGACGATCCAAATGGTTTGTCGTAACTAGATCTTGGTAGTGATTTACAATTGTTAAGGCCAGTTGTAATGCCATTATTATGAACTACATATTGTCAATGGTTGACATGTTTAGATCGATATAAAACTGGAGAATTATTGCTTACCTTTGAGTAAATCATGCACGATGAATCAATACAAATACAGCTACATATTACAGAAGAAATTCTCAGTTATACTAACTACTATAGTGATAATAATAATGATGAGTCAAGATTTCCGTATCCACTCATCAGTTCATGTAAATATCCTATTCATTATAGCTCATATATATACTGACATTTTATACAAATGATATTGCATTGATTGTTGGAAAATATTATTTCGAACAATGTTTACAACGTCAATAATTCATTTATATGACCAGCTACTTATTTTCAATCAAGTGTAAATTAAACAATCAAGAACAGGATGTTGAAATTAGAAATTCCGTTTATATACAAAAAAATTTATAAATCTCATCATCATATATGGCTTGAGAAATACATCTATTTGCATTGAGTTATCATTTAAAATAACACTTTTGTATACTTGTCAACTTATGTACATCACCATTAAAACAAGTATTTTCCAATTGAAATTGTCAATTTGTGGAAAAATATCCTGGAAATTTCCCATCAATTCATATAAAAATTTGATGCTTTGATTCTGACATACGTTCGAAAGTCGGCTTGGATTACTCTAAATCCGACAATGAGTGATGACAATCAACAAAAACCGTCTCTGTGGGATATCGGATCAGGAGTCAAATGAAATAGAAATATTTTTTCATCGATCAAATCTTGTATAAAAGATAAAACGGTTATTAAAAAGATCACAGAATCGTATTCTATACAAAAATCATCAATCGATCGCGAAACTTGTTTGACAATTTCTATAATAATACCTCATTGTTGCAGAATATCACTCTGTGACAATATTAAGGAAGTCGTCTTTAAAAAAATTAACTTAATAACCAATTATAGAAAGCCCTGTTTCTTCAACCATTCAATTCTTATTTGATAATTTCACAAATCAAATGAATCAGTAAATTTAAATTCAGTTTACTATACGCTCGTGACGGTATTAAAACTTAATTATTCTTACAATTAGTTAACAATAAATTAAAGAAAGTGGCAATTACCGAGGAACTTAATAGAGTCAATAAAAAGTACATAAATCACAAAACTAGAGATTCTTATTATAGTAGATATTTTTTTTTAAATATTTCTCAAGGATTTATAAATAAAAATCTTCCTCGATTAGTCAGTTAAAAATTATTAATATTCCTTTAATTTTGTTGGCTTAAATAAGCTATAATGACAATAGAAATAGAAATCTTATTTGTTTACGGATAATGGATTCCTATACAGGGTGTAATTGAATTTCCTTACAGTACCCCCTAGTGCAATAAAGTACAGGTAATTTGAAGGATCAAAGAAAGAAAATTAACTGAAATTAGGCGAATTTTAAACCATTGTTTGATGTTCGCTGGATAAATACTAACCTATCACAACACATTTTATTAGAAACTAACAATAACGTTGCTCGATTACAGTGGCTCTGAAAATTTTAATCTTCAACTTTTTTTTTGTCGAAAACGACGCTATTGCAACTCCTCAATAGTCTATTACAGCGGTTCCTAAACTGTGGTCCAGGAGTTCGCGTAGTTATTATAGGGGGTCCGCGAAATTATTACGCGGAGTCTATAAGATTATTGAGCCAGAAATTAAGTTTCAAAAACGACGTAAGGTTGGGATGAGTCCGCAAAAAAGTGTTTTTCAAGAGGGATCCTCAGACTACATGAGCTAAATAACCACTGCAAAATCGGCTCAGTTTTTCGGGTCTAACAGTTTTCTGCAGCCTAATGGGCAATTCAATTACACCCTGTATGGAAATTTAAAGGGAAATCTTTACTATAAATTGGGGATAAATTAGGTTGCTCCATTTGTGCCCAGTGCATACACCGGTACCGTATACAGGATGTCCCTTAAGTTGCGCATTTCCTGCAAAGGGGCAGATAAGGGATGAAATTCTAAGGTGACAAGTTCTGTACCTTTTTTTAATCGGACGCACAGGTAATTAGTTATTAATTAAATCATGTAGCCAATCAGGTGCTCGATATAGCAATAAAAAGAGAGAAGGAAAGAGTCTTGACGGTATAGAACGTTGGAAACGGACCAGTTAGCAGGCTGGCGCGAGAACCGTTCAAAGTAAGAGAGCATGTGATTGTTTACTTAATTTAATTAATTACTAATTATCTGTACATCAGATGGAAAAATGGTACAGGACGTTTCGTCTTATAATTTTATCCCCTATCTGCCCCTTAGGAGCAAATGCGTGACTTACGGGACACCCTGTATGTATGTAGAATTATTTCTTAGTTGTAGAAGAATATTTTTATGACAATGTGTCCCGTCGTTTATTTTTGTACTTATACAACAGTATAGGCTTGTCAGAAAACGTACGATATTCACACAATTATTATTATTCTTTAGTTAAAGTTTGTCAGCCTGTATAAAATTAGAGATTAGGCGTTTGACACGTGTAAACGCCTTAAAATGTAACTGATTAAGTCAAATTAGATTTATTATAACAGACTTAAGTTTACACGTGAAATAGCTGGTATATTGTTCACACTTTTAATTATTATCTGATGAAAGTTATAGTTTTTAACGTATTCTAATCAGATTAACTCAATAATATTTATACATCTTTCTATTTTATTCTCATTTTATACTTGTTTGACACAAATATTAAAAATTATATGTAAGTACATACGTTAAAAATCGATTACTTTATGATCGATGATGTGTAGATAATCTGTTATTCCATTTTCACATACAGAAAGATGTATAACTTTATGTATATATACAGATATAATTGCAAAAGTTTTCAGTTTATAGAATTCAGTGTTTACGACCACCATACAACTGCAATTATGTATAGTTAAATCTGATAATTTATTGAAGTTGGAGCAGCTTTTACATAATCCATAAATCAAAAATTGAATCGTAAACTTGTAAAATCCGTATACGATACAGTTCATGATTCATATACATAAATATTATAGGTCAATTTTCCGGAATCGCATTACTTAACAACTTCTGATGATTCCTACTTTCTTTCTACAAATTTTTCGCAGTAATTTTTCAATTGTTTATAGAATTATCGTAGGTGGCCGTTGATTTGATGCTTCAGTTAGTGATGTTGACACTATTTATCTCAAACATGTGGTCACATTTTTTGTTTGATTTACATTAAAAATATTTGTCGATGTGGTAATTGTTAAAACAAATTTACATTGCCTTAATTTGTTTTATTGTTTGTTAAATATATAAATACATAGTAACAACAATAATAACAACAATAGAAGCAATTCTGTTTTTTTTTTACTCATAAGCCGTTCTGTCCTCAATTTTCCAATCTTAACAGTAATCTTTTACGAAAAATCGCAAAAATTCAACTTAAATTTTATTGTACATGTCTCGTTTACGGCTAGTTTTCCCTCATTTCCTACAATCAGATAAAATAAATAACTTGAGAATAGCGAGAGAAAAACCGGCTTCTTGTTATCAATATTTTTACACATATAGATACGCGAAAATTTATGTAAATCACCGTTGTTTTCTCGTATTGTTTTAAATAATGTATCGTTTTATCTAACATTTAAAAGATAAGTTATATATGAAAACACATCAATAACATCACCTAGTGATAACTTTCTATATAGACCTGTCAAAGGTGAATTGACAAATACATAAAGATTAGCATAGGTGTTACAATTCCTTTGTAATACACGACGTGACATGCATATGCAAATTATGCGCTCAGTTTACCTTTTATTATATTCAAATTTAAACATGTCGACTTTATATAAGTACTATTATATTATTATTATTATTATTATTATTAATATTATTGTATGGCCCACCGTCAGGATCGTGCGGGTGTTCCTTTTACAAAACAAGAAAATTGCCACACGAGATTGGTTAATAGAGGCTGTCTGTCCCCCTTTATATAACCGAAATTTATTCTAATTTGATTGTCGGCAAATCAAATACAACAACAATTGAGAATAAAAATTACAGATTGATTTGTTGTTGTTAGGTCCAAACTACAAATCATCAAATTATCATTTCGTATCTTGAAATTGAACAATAATTTTTCAAAACTAATATTCATTGCTAAATCAATATTGATCAAGGCGAATTTTCGATTGGGCAATTTGGTATAATGCAACAACAAAAAAATGTGTATATATAGATATAATAGAGAGAGAGAGAGAGAGAAGAGTAAAAAATGATCGATCAAATGTTGGGTATCCAATCCGTTTAGACACGGATACGACCTATATTTTTAAAATAAATTCAAAAATAAATCGATTCATTGCTCCCATTATTGTCGTTATTAAATTGGCAATTATCAACCGTAAAAATTCTTAATTGATCTATGTATAATATAAGAAAGGAATTTCCACGAATCAATACATTTTTATAAATAAAAATGATTGTGGAATTTTTGAAAAAATCCCCAACATTTCAGTTGAGTTTCTCTCTTAATCCACCATTGAAATCTCTACAAATTATTGAATTTTTTCCTCTTCTCGAAAAAAACAACTATTTAAACTGTAATATATTTGTTTATAAATTAAAGAAAATCGAATTTATCAATGTAAGAATTTATTACAAAGTAATAGAGCAATGCTTTCTGAACGAATTGTAATTTTTATTCATCATTGATTAGATGATGCTTCCTCTATAAAAAGACATATATTTGCAATTTAGCCATTTTATTACAAATAAAATCACGACAGTAGCAACAGATAAATGATAATTGTTAAGTTGTTAAATGTTGGCGAAAGATACAATCATATGTAAAATGGCGATAGTGATCAACTAATTAAAATTCAAATGTAACCATTCTTGATACAAATGAATGAACTAACAATTACAAAATCAAACAAGAAAAGTTCCACAATTTTAAAATAAAATAACAACAGTACCTACAACAAACAACAACAACAGCGACAGGCTTTTAGATATGTTTGTATATAATACTACAACATCAAGATAGTCGCTTGATAATAATTGTATAGAATGGAAATGATAAGAAAAACAAGACAAATGTCGATGGAATATCTTGAAAGCAATTTCGTTTTTGTTGTTGATCTATTTTTTTTTTCGCATCTATTCGTTCTTATATTGCTATTTATGCTTCAACTAGAACAACAATTCAATAACAGTGCTCTAATTCTTGTTTGGTTTTCTTTTATAATTAATTTAGACATTATAACGGCTCTTTTTGTTAAATTTACCTATATGATTATTGTTATTATTATTCCGCGATATTGGAAAATATTTAATGGAAAAATTTATAGAAAGTTGAATCTTGGACAGAAACAAACCGGGGAAAAAATAATAAAGAAAATAAGAAGACGATTGAAGAAATCATAATGAGGAGGAGATAAAATTGTTAAGACTGACAGATAAAATTAAAGAATAATTTAATGACAGCATTGAAAGTAATTTAGTCGTATTCACACAAAAAAGCACACACACACATATAGATGAAAGTAGCGATTTGTGAGGCATACTTACCGATGATTGAACTCAAAAATCTGTCTTTATTTCAACATTACAAACAAAACAAAATTATAAAAAGTGTTAAAGTTTATAAAAAAATTACTCATATCTCTTATCTAATCATGTCGAACTGTATTGCTTTATTATTATTCGTGGTAATTTTGGAAAAATTTATCCAAGTTAAGCGAACAGGTGTTGGAGAGTTTCTTAACATCGTTAAATTTGCTGTTGTTTCCTGTAATAAAACAACAACGACCGTGTGAAATTTAGAAATTTCTCCCGTTTCCGGTGCTTTTCCCCTTGTCTAGACTTGTTCCATACTTACACAAATCACACAAGAGAAATTAAAGTAAGTATTTTGGTTCTTTTATTAGATCTAACAAATTGATCATATGTCACAATATTAGAAATTTTAAATTAAATAGAATTGCATGATTTATAAACATCAATGACTGTTTCTTTGGTAACAAACTCAAAAATCGGCCTGTTATAATTTATTTACCGTCAAAGATTAAATTCAGCATCACTGAAATCGATTCGTGAAGCTTTCAATGGTTTTTAAGGCACGATTGAAGGCTATAAGCTCATAGCGATTTTGATGGAATATTGAAACTTTGTGGATTAGTAATGAAGACCTTGGCCGCCATTTACGGTTTCTTCTTTGGTATAATAACGAAAGCAAAAAATCTGCTCAGACAAATATGTACCAGTCAAGCACGAAATTTACAAATAAACCAAGAAATCAACAGTTTCAAGGTAATCAATTTAATCCAGTGTCAATGTTATTTGCAAAAATTCTAATAGACATTGTTGATCGAAAACAAAAA
Source organism: Mylabris sibirica (assembly GCA_039776855.1). Classification (NCBI taxonomy): domain Eukaryota; kingdom Metazoa; phylum Arthropoda; class Insecta; order Coleoptera; family Meloidae; genus Mylabris; species Mylabris sibirica. The sequence goes on along the minus strand of CM077839.1, from coordinate 8,957,005 downwards.
CCACAATGGACATTGCATTGGAAATTCGTTTTTTCGAATCGATTTTGGGTAATATTTGAATTGTTTTTAACAGAGCTTTAAACCGGAAACGAACCGAAAACCGAAATTTTGCCCGGAACAAAATTCGAAGCTTTTTTCTGGTTAAAACACCACTTAGCACGATTTATTTCGTCTCTGCTTTCCTACCTGTTCCGAAACTGCGTCTAAGCTCCCGATTTCGATAAGTTTTGGCAAACAGGATGGACCGAAATTCGTGAGAAGAAAATCGATCTTCTTTAGTTTTCAAGATACAAGACCTCAAAAGTCGTACTTTCAAGTTCTTTAATTTCAACTAGGTATCAAGAAGAGTTTAGCTATTAGATCTCTGTAGGTCAGTTAGGTAATCATTTTCTCATTTACTTTACCCGATGTGTCATTTTCAGGAAATTATTTTGGACTGTTTTCGCATGAAAAAATGTGCATACCTAGCGAATACTAATATGGAACGACTGAATATTTTTTAGTGATTTCACCAACGTCTGTTAAATTTTAACGACCATATAAGTCATAGAAACGATTATTATAATCATAGCAACAATTCTTTTTAACTGTTCATTAGGCTTAACTGAAGTTGGTGAAATCGTCTGTAAGAAAACTAAATGATACCTTTAGATTCTCTAGGGCTATCAAAAAGTGTAACTAGAGTTTTCATAACTTATTGGGGGTTAAACTTAACGGGTAAGATTTTTTTTTAATTGAACCGCAACAAAAAAGTAACTATTCGACGCTCTGTTTTTTATATCTAATCTATAGTTTGTTTTAGTGGATTTTTGTTTAGAAGTCATCATATATGTGCAGTTTATCGCCAACTAGCCATAATGTATTCTCTCTTTGCAACAACAAATGACCATCCTTACATGGTCAGTGTTATAAATATCATTTTCTCTCTGCAGGTTTCCTATATTCATATACATATATACATATACTATGTACAATATATGTGCAATTTTTTTTCTTTCTTTATCTGTTATTATCTATAATTTATTCCGAGATCGTAGACTGTCAGAAGTGAACTGCACAAGATTCTTGACATACATCCCGATCTTAGTTTATGTTGATTTATAGAATAAAGTACCATCTCTTGTAGACTATTTGTAATACCTATTCAAAGCGTTCTTTTTACGTTGTCCCACTCTCAACAACATACTGTGCAATTTATTTGTTTAACTGATAATTATCTGATGTAATTAATTTGACTGTCTATACAGTAGAGAAAAATAGAAGTTCGTTCAAATGTGAAACACATTTATAAATACTTGCAGAACGCATTGATATTAAAAAATAAATAAAAATAAAAAAGGAGTGTTTCTAATAGTATTCACAATTTCAAAATTTTTCGCCTCTAGTAATATCGACCAAAAAAAAAAGAAAAAAACACAAGCAACATATGTGTACTTATTTATCAAAAAAAAAATATGCAAATTGGTTCCAATTAATCTGATTTTTCATTCGTTAGACTAATTAAAAAAAAAATCGAGAAAATCGTGAAATTAACAACAAATCGTGATGTTAAGTAAAATAATAATAATAATAATAATATCAATGTATGTATCGATTAGAAAACGTTAAAGATCGTGATGGGTGTAACCGAGATTTCTGCATGTTAACCATCTGGAAACAATGATTAGCTTTAAAACAAAGGTGTATAGTGATTGAATTTTGTTAAAACGATATGTATTATCTAACAATTTATGTATAATTTATAACTCAACAACACCGCTATCTATCCGTCTTGATCTAGTATTGAAATCTCCAATATTTAGTCGACAATAATTTTAGACCAATAATTCGTGTCTAAATTTGGAAGTTTTGCGATTTTCTGCAATAAAAACATCTTATTCACGATCTAATAATACACGAATTCTTGTTTCATAATAATAAATCAATCAATCTTTACTGTTATTGCATATGTAATGAATATTGCACCTCCAATAATAGATTCAAACGATCGATCATTGTCGAAATATATTGGCCAATAACGTAGAAAATCCTGTCTTATTCTCTTTATATTCCCATTTCTTGAATTTGTTCATTATAATCTATTTCATTTAAAATAGATTCAAATCTATCTAATAAATCTCTTGATGGTTTTACGTAATTGATACGTTTTATAAATAATGAACCGAGAGAGGCTTTCATTTATGCTATATATTAAAATAAAATAAAGGATATTTTCTCGTGACTGTATATACAATGCAATTTATAAGTAATGTAAACTTATATAGTTCGTTATTGGATATTTCCACATGCTTTAGTGCTGTCTGTTGAATTTAACATAAATTGTGTGTGTGTATGTACAAATAGGAACAAAATTTATAAATCTACACATATATGAACAAATTGTATATTGTATTAATGTTAGAAAAACGAATAAAAATCGATAATTTACTGGTTCTTTTCAATAATTATCAATCACGACTTTTGTTATTGTACAATATAGTAACGATAAATTTATTATCATTTACAATTCCGTATATTTCTCCTAAATAAATCTACACTTTTATAATCGATACGGTTATATCTCTCTCCCAGTTGATGTCTCATTGAAATTTCCATTATAAACTCAACAAGCGGTCGGTTTGTGTGTTTCGATCAACTTATAGTTACATCATCCATTAGATATATAAATATGTAGGTAATACAGATAGACATACAAACATACATGCACGTTCCTGTTCTAAATGCAGGTGTAAACGGCTCCTGCATTACGCAATTGAATGTGGACACAAGAAGAAAATATCAATAGATACTTGTTACAGGTGTAAGATGTCAATAAGGTCTGTGCTCCAGTTACTAGATTTAGTAATGAAGTGAATGAAGTCTTACCGCAATACCGACAATAATAACAACAACAATAAACAGACTTAATCAAACAAGGTTTATTATGGAATAGAAAACTGTTAAAGGAAGCCTGTGGGAGGTTAATTACTTAACAAAAACTATAAATTTCATTCTATAAATACCAAATAGACATGCACGATTTTATCAATTCAAACATTTTGTTTTGTTGTTGCAGGGCACTGAAATTTCGTAAAACTGTCCGGAACAGGACAAGATAGATTTCCTTTAGAAAATAACAGGCTTTCAAAATAAAAAAGAACACATCAGAAACGAACACACACATATACTACGTTAACAGTTAATTATAATTCTTTGAATCTGTTTATATTCATTGTACATTAATCATTTATTAGTTGGCAGTATAAGCAAGGACACTATCTCGCATCACCAAGCTTATTATATTTTATTACTCCTGTTTTACATAAATAAGAATGATTCTCGTGAAAGGCAGAAGCTTTAATTGCTACAATGATACTCAATGCAGATCCGATAATAATTTCAGTCTCTAATGCAATGAAATCTGTCTAAGTTGAACACTCGCCGTATGTCCAATGCAGACAGGTGTCCAACTTATAGGAATAAATGTGCATTTAAAACAATGTGCCTAATTTCGACAGGCCATTCGAAAAGTGTCCAATATACAGAGGCGTCCAACTCAATAGGTCTCGATCTATCACCAAATTTACAACACAATCGGACATTTCTCCGAACATTTTCGGAGAGCTTTCCATTAGAACTAAAAATAAGCAGAGAATTAGAAAGGAAGAAGAATTTACTAAAACGATCCTATCAAAGGTGTTTCTAGAGTTTCTGAACGGTAGAAGGTCTAAAAAACAAGGCTTAGACCGTAATTTTTCGGTTCTGTTCCGGTTTTCGTTCCTGTAAAGATAACGTTTTTTTTTCAGGGTAACTATATTAAATACAGAAAATCCCTCAAACAGGCAACTTTTATCTTGTAATTTTCTATAAACAGAAGAATTTTCATGGTGGTTGAAAATCGTAAAAAAGACAAGGAATGGCACATAATCATCTATAACTTTAACCCCCATCAAGGGATAAAAACACGGCTTACACCTTTTGGTAGCCCTAGACTATCTTTATCAACTGGTTTTTGAACTACTGAAAATATAGAGCCTTTACAAAGATGTTTTAAAGAAAACTGATTTTACAGGAGTAACTTTAACAGCAAATATCTCCCTTAAACTTTAAAATAGACTACCTACATACTAAAAAATATCAAAATCGGGAGTCTTGACCTCGGGTGGTCTACTTGAAAATTCGTGTTAAGTGCCCTGAAGTACCTATTGCTGACACATTTTCAGGGCATGGAGCAAGGAAGAGATAAGAAGAAAAAAAATTTTATCTTCGGTTCAGCTCCGGATGTTGTTCCGGTCAAAATTGTGTTTTTTCCAGTTTGTGGTTCAGTTCCGGTTCGAAGCCCTGTAAAAAACTGTCAAATATATAGGTACTGACAAGAGGAAGATAAGATCTTGGAGCTTTCGGGGACGCGTATATCACGCTTAATGAAATAATCCTCTTGGTTTTTTTCTAAATATGCAGAGAATTTGAGCCCGTGTTCGCTGCGAGGGCTGCTGTTAAAGACCTCCTACAAACATTTATTATTTATTTATTTTTACAACACCTTATGCAACTATCTTGATTTTACCGAAAATTAAGGCTAATTTACAGTTAGTTGAATGTATTTCCAAATTGATTTTTTCTCGACAACTAGCAATCTTCTAAATATACTAATCGCATTTTCGAACAAAAAAATCTACAAGATTCATTGCTTTTAACTTGAAGAGATCGTTCTTCTTTTCGCCCGAAGCACATGCTGCTCTCTTTCAAAATCTTCGTCTATGTTTTTTTTTTAATTTTTTTCGTTAATCTAATTAGGCAACATTATACATAAACAGCAGAATAAAATTAAGTCATAGTATTAAGAGAAACTATTAAAATAGTTAAGATGTTGCTTCTAGTAGAGTCGTCAGTTTGTTTAAAAATAAAATATAAAAAAAAAATAGAAAATTAAATGTATGTTGTCATGTTTCGATAAATGCTCATGGACAGTTTGAAAATCTGTCTTGAAAATCCTAAATCATAAAATAACAACTCCTCGAGGTGGTAACATTGCGTGCTTATCTATATTTGTATACTTTCTAATTATAATAAATTAAGAAATTATCCTGAAATTTTTCGTTTCAACTCAATATTTCAACGATACAATTAAATAAACTTTAAATATATGTATAAACAGATATTTTATTTTTAACTGTTTAGCATATTTGGTATGTCGATTTAAGTGAAATTTCAAGTTTAAATTGAACACAACATATCCAAATAAAATACTTTAAATATCTTTTTAATTTAAATGGAATATACGATAATGATCATAATCAATCTTTACAACTTTCTGACTATGTTATTGAAGAAAATCCCATTGGAAAAATACGAATTTTCCCTTTAAATATTCGAAAATTATTACCTTAATGTTACACGTACACTGGCTATCCAAAAAAAGAGACCGAGTCTTGAGCGAGAATTTCATTTTCGTTAGTGTGAGTCGGGTTGTTTCTCTCGTCAGGGTAAGAAGGTGGGTAGATATTAGAGCCAGTTTCAGCCATAACAAATTAGTAGAACCATCCACTTTACACAAAATAAGATTAACTAAACTCCACCTTATCCTTCTGATTGAATATCTGTTTTCCCAAATTCTGATTTACATTGCGAAGACCGCCCCCTATAAGCCTGTTTTACACAGCCGCACAGGAAGTGGTCTCTTCTTTTTGCTCGCCAGTGTACATTTTATAATTGTTGGTAATTAAAAAATGAGAAAAATACCATTAATCAACACTTCAACGCACATTTGAATGGATTTCAACAGAAGATGGAAAAAAATTCAACTATCATAAATCCGTTAATAATACGCCGTTATTTTAAAATCCACATACAATAAGAATGATTGATATCTAATTGATTCACAATATTGTAAAATGTATGAGACAAGTTGTTGCAAACTTTATTGCATTAATAGATAAATAATAATAATAATCAAAACCTACAAGGTGGAAGACAAAACAACAAAAACAACAACCCTTCTATTATAGCCACACCTGATAAATGTTTAATAATAATAATAATAATAATAATTTTTCGTTTTGTTTAGCATTGATAAAAATGTTAAATGTTAATGATTGTGATTGGTCACGAGGAAAATAATCTTGCTATAACTTCATATGACAGTAACAAATATTACATCTAATTCGTGATGAATATTAAATTCTCTATAATAGAAAAATCAAAATAAAAACAAATAATTACAATGATGACGTTGTGTAAATAATTGAACACCAATAAGAATTTTATAAATAATCATCTGATAGTTGATCTAGGCCACGATTTATAACTTGGCAATAATTAATTAACATGAGGGAGGATTTACCGTCATGATCACAGTAAAATTAATTATAAATCAATTATTTTTTCTATACTTATCTATCTATCTAGAAAAAAAAATTAAGAATAATTACCGGTTTTACTGATTTTAATATAAATAATCCCTGATTAACATAATTAAGTCGTTATTGTTATTACAACTAAAATATTGCATTGCATCGTTGTGTATATTAAAATAAATTTAACTCCTTAGTACTACCACGTAATTATCTATTATTAAAATGATTATTAGCTTATATGCAATTTATTAGGATTGCACATGGATGTGTTGTTGATTTAAAATCAGTTGTATGTTACGAAAGACAATATTGATGATCGTAAATTGAACTCAATTGATCTTTTTTGTTTTGTTCTCTCGATAATAAAAGAAAACAAGAATAAATAAGAATTAATTAACAATTTCTTGGAAAATAAAGATTTCATCTATTGAATTTTTCTATAATTATCTCTATACATACATATAGAGTCACATTCACGATCATTTACAAGATTGATTTTATATGATGTCATTTGTATTTGCAATAAGTTACAAATAAATTCTCTTTATCTGTGTAGAATGAATCAATCAAGAAATATCCGAAAATTATACATACCAATAATGCCAAGTTCATTAAAATTATCCGCTTAAAAGTTAATTATAGTATAATTAATAAAATGAAAATCAAGCAATAAAAGTGGAATTTGTTTATTGTAGACGATTGCGGATGGAATTTAAGTCGTAAAGATAAAACTGTAATAAAATATTAATTAATTTATTAATTTTTGGGAACCTCAAGATTTCACTCAAGTCCAGTCTGACTTGACCCAAAATCGAAATGATAATTGACAATTACACACAATTCTATACAATTTGTTTAACAAATAGATGTTTAAAAGCAGCTCAAACGAGAGTAGATACTCTTCTTAAAGTACGCGTGCCAAACTAAGATATCTTAAGGCTGTTTTTCAAGTTTGACTCTTCAGTCTATCTATTAGATTGTCTGATTGACAGTTTAAACAAATCACGAAATGCATCCGGTTATATTTCTGTTAATATTTGTGTGTTATAGCTTCACACCAACATAAATGATAGATTTTGAATTATAGAAGAGATCAGGGAATTCAAACTAATGAAATAACTAACAAAGAGGTCTGTAAATGGTCGAGGAGCATTAAGGTTGAACGCTACCGGACGAAATTAAAGGACATAGTTGAGATAAAGCACGTTCGTCTCTAGTCACGTCTGATCGGTGGTGTTTAAGCTGTATTTAAACGACCAATGGTGTGTACAAATAAGGATTTAGATTAATTTTTAAATTACATTACGTTTCTATATTAAGTTTTTACTAATAACTCAATAATTGAGCTGCGATACTTAACGATGAATTAATTAATTAGATTTAATCATGTGATTATCTCGACCCCACTGAATAGTTTGCATGTTCTCCATTAATGCTTTTTATTGGTTAACAGCTCTATTTCTCCACCTACTTTTAACTGGAATTCTTACGAATTTATACAGGCTTCATCTCATCAATATCCTTTAATTATTGCTCGAGATTTAGTTCAAAAACTCTCAAAAAATGATCACAGCTTAATATTAGTCTAAACTTGATTTATACCAAATTAAAAAAAAACTCTAGTAAGTACTTTTTATCACATTTGATAGAGTTTTGTTTAGCTTCTGTATTTTTACGTTTGACTTTGACCTTATACGATATAGAATCAGTGAAGAAGATTGGTAAAAACAAAATTATTTGGCATCAACATCAATTTTTTCACTAAAAACCACATTTTTAAGTTTTAATTAAAAAAATCCGCCGTAGTATTGATCTCGACGGAAATAAAGTAATCTGTAAATGTGGATGAATATTTACAAGAGACGTTGTGACACAACGCGCCATCTAACGTTTGAGAAACGTAGTAATCGTAGGTAATGGACAATCTTGAATATTGCTCTTAGAGCACAATTCAAATGAATTTGTCCAAAAATGCCAAAAGACCCTCTAAAGAACTTCCTATAGAAAATTCCTGAGACAATCAACTTCGCTAAGAGATTCATGAGTCATTAATAGGTTGAGGGTCGTATTCACAAATTTCTTAGAGATGATCTTGTAAGAACAATGATTATCTCTTTTTTCTTTTTGCTAGACACTATCTTGTCTCATTTGATTTCTATATAGATGGAGAAAATGACAAAGTTTTAGAGATAAAGATAAGCGTCTCCGATAGGAGTGAAATAGATAATGGTCGTTTTCGATTCTTTAGAAATAATCTCCAAGGATAAAGATAATCTCCTATTTCAATAATTGCGCGGTAAGCTCTGCATCGGCGATTTTATACTTGTCTTTTTTTAAGTTGTGAGATAGATAGCTCTCTACAATCAATCAACTAACTCACTGACAAAATATTGAGCACGAATTAAAGAAAGGACCTGATTTTTTTCACAAAAACTCTAAAAAACATCGAATTTTACCTGAAGCGACTTTGAACCAATTTCAGCATTTAACCTAGATCAATCCACACGAATCATGATTTTGACATCTGAACTTACAAAATTAATCGAATATAAAATGATTGTAATTAATTCAATTAAAAAAAAAAACAACAACTGTACGAACTATAATCGAAGATTGCAACGATGCATCAAACAGGAAACTTTTCTCTTTCTTTTCCCTCATTCTATGTTGTCGTTGTTTTTTTGCTTTTCAAACAACTTTAAAATTAAGATTTTCTAAAACCAGTCTTGCAAATTCCGTCAATTCATTAAATTATCTTATAGAAATTAATAGAGAGGAACAAAAATAACATTAAAAAAAAAACAATTATTAATGACGGTAAAATGTAAAATATTCTCAAGATTTAGCACGTGTTGATTTTCCAATGAATATTACAAAAAGATATGAAGAAATTGAAATTTTATGTACACACATATATATATATATATATATATATATATATATATCACTGTGTATGTGTACACTTACAATACGAGAAAGAAATGATCGTTAATAAGTGCATTCCGGGCGGGTCGCTCTTTTCTTCCAGTTATAAAGAATACCATTGCTGTATCGTTTCACCAATTATCGTTCAACTTGTAAAGGAAGGTAGTTTCTACCGTTAACTTTGTTGATTTCTTTTCATTATTATTATTATTATTATTATTATGATTATTATTATTATTATTATTACTTATCATTATTACTATTATTTCTTATGTTTAATATTACAATGCTACAATACCACAAAAAGTAACTAGCCTTTAAACAATTAAATGTTTCAAATTATTTCCGTAGAATGTTTATTGGGTGGAGTTCTTAATATGGGAAACCTTGTCAAATCATATTTTTTTTGTATTATTGAAAAAAAAAATTCTAGGGTTGATTAAGTAGATACTAGATTATCTAAATAATTAAAAAAAATAAACACGTATACATATGTATCTATTAATTATAACTGTATGTTGTAAATAATTATTCATTTATTCTTTTGTATATCAGACGACCTTAACTGTCCAATTTGGATGAATGTTTATTAATTTATTTTATAAAATCGTGGTTGTTGGGCCCCAAAAAAAAAATATTCTAATTTTCTATTTCTTAAATCAACTATTATAGAAAGGCGATTTTTCCTCTTCCGAAAAACACACAAAAATTATGATTAATTCGACTTTACGAGGTTCTCTAGTGGTTTATTTTTTTAGTTCTGTCCATCAAATCAACTGTTTGATTTTCTAAAACATATCAATTGAGGAATTTTGAGGTCAGTTCGGGGAAAAAAATCAGTCCACAATGACTTGAATTTTGTTCAAATTGTCTTTTCTCCAATTCACCATCGTCCACTCCTGTTTATTTTCAACTAGTTTTAATCTTGTCCTATAATTGTACAAGTAATAGAAGTTGTAACCTGCCATGTTGATCATACTTTTTTATTTCTTGTTGTTGTTGTTGTTTGTTGTTGTTTTGTTGTGTTGTGTGATAATTGTTAAATCGACACTCGGTTTAAAGGAACGATGATTAAACACACGACAACAGCCAATAAAAATTCTTTAATTTTGCGCAATTTTCGATAATAATAATCATAATAATTGTAATTATAAAGCTGTGATTATGTAATGTATTTGAGATTTCACCGGATGCTCAATTTATCTCTTTAATATTAAAACAAAATACATGTCCAATTAAAATCGTTGTTATTATTATTTAATAACAACAACAATAATAATAATAACAACAGTTAAATTTCCAGTTTAGCTACAATTATTATTATTATTTTATATCCTACATGTGGTATTTCTTTTATTGTTTGGAAATTTTAAATTATTGCTTTTGACAAAAACCTAAATTTCACTAATTATTATGGAAAAGTTGGAATATTAACACTAAATACATGACTATTTTATACGAAGAATTCCACTGAATTCAAACTAGGTCGGCTTCATGTATTATTTAGCAAAATCGTCAAATTTTAATTAATTTTTTATACGGACCATAACAAAAAAATTGTAATTAAAATTTCTTTATTGTGTATTAAATAAAATTACGCAAATCATTTTGCACAACGATCATTAAGGCAGCCGTTCAGGTGAATTTACTCTCTTTCGTTTTCTTCCATTTTCATCTCTCTAATTCTCTATCAAGATATTATAACTTGTTGGTATAGTTGTTATAACGACTGTAATTTCTGAAATGGGTCGAACGATAATTTACTTTGTTGGGTATATACTTGTCGATTATTATATTGCAAGACAATTTTGAATTATAACTATTTTTATTTGATAATTTGATACAGTTTCATGTCGTGATTTAAGATTTTCACTTCAATAACATTAAGAAATAATGACTCTTTCTCGGCGATATATCAACAAGAGAGAAAATCGAATAAATCAATAAACTTGATTTTTTCTTGCAACTTTACTGATTAGCAAAAAAAAATCAACAAGAATTGTATTGTTAACAGAAATTAAAGAGAAGGCAAGGTCTTTGATTTAAATTATTTCCTTATCATGCACAATTAAATATAAAAAAAAAGAAAGAATTTTTAAACTATTCATGTAGATTTACAGTTAGTTTTTAATATATGTAAAATATTATTGCTACTAGCTACACTTATTTCTAAATTAATTAACATGCACGGTTCTCCTTATTTTTTTATTTTTGTTTTTGTTGTTGTCGCTTTTTATTTTTTCTAATTTGATTTGAATTAAGCCATCTATTACTGACACAAATATGTACGAAAATTAATTTGATATGTTGACATAAAGTCGTTTTAGACAATTTAAAAATCAATTTCTTATAAACCTTGGAAATTTATTGGATAAATTGACTGACATTTCCTTTTAAAATTTCCATAATTACAAATTTTAATACGAAATATGTCGAAAAATTAACGCCTCTTATTGGAATTTCTTAGATTTTATAAATTATTTATAAGTTTTAACGGTGAATTATTACATAAAGGTCGAATTCTAAAATTATACTGTATATCGTTATTAATACTAATAATCAAATAAACACAAAAAAAAACAGCAATTTTGATGGATTATCCTAAAAAAAATATATAGTGTAGTAGTACACGTGTAGACTCGGATTGTCCTTCAATTACTCCTTGACATTCATTAGTGTCGGATTTTTTTTTTTAATAATTTATAGAATTTTCTACTTCACTGTTTCCATGTTAATTTTTGGACACGATTAACTGAACGGTCTTATAACAGTCTGAAAACGTCTAAAAAATCAATCTTCAATGCCTTCAATCAGTCGAAATCTTTGAGACGAATTGTTCTCGTCTATTATTACAAGAAATCCTACCATTTGACAGAATTTCAGCCTCTTTTTAACTTCCCGCTAAGAAAATTGAAAATTTTCAAAATTTCGGGAAGTTCTTGGTTTCACCCCGATTTTCGAAAATTGAATTTTCAGCAGATCTCGACGTTTTGGGACCCTAGGAAGCTATTTTGACTATTTTTGCGAGGGTGTCTGTATGGCTGTATGTGTGTGTGTGTGTGTGTGTGGGAAGACTATGTAAGCAGCTCATAACTTTTGAACGGATTGCCGTATTGAAACGCTCTTTACGAAATTCGAAAGGGTTCCACCAAACTTAGATTTCGTGTAAGTTTGAACCGATTCAGCCCGATAGATTTTGAGAAATTCCAAAAAAACCGAATAATTTCTTTTGTTAACATTATGTTTTTTCATAATAACTATTAAGCTGCTGTACCGATCAATTCCATAATCTAATCAGCTCTTAAACTTAACTAATGACGTCGAATTCCGTTTGAACGATCAAAATCGGTTGATTCGTTCACGAGTTATCGTTGTCCAAAAATATCGAAAAAAGTGTTTTTTCAACATAACCTCAAAATTACCTAACCAATCAAATTTATACCTCTCACAATAATTTGAAAACTTAATAAACTGCGTCGAGTGCCGCAAAGCTCGTCAAAATCCGTTGATTTGTTTGCGAGATATCGTTGTCAAAAGTTTTTGAAAAAGCGTTTTTTCAACATATCCTCAAAGTTCAAATTTGTACTCCTCACAATAATTTTGGAGCTTTAAAAACTTAGCGGGAAGTTTCAGGAATGGCCTGCAGGGTCAATCCCATTCCAGATTTTTTTCAACTAAATTTAATCTGAAAATATTTGAAACACCATAATCCACGTTAAACATACTTAAGGCTATTTGTAAGCGGGCCTCGTTTTATTGTCTGAAAAAGTGACAATTTTTAATCATCGATTTCTCGGTTAATTTCTGAGATATTCAAACACTGTGACCAGCGTTGAATTGGGCATTTCACCGTACACCCGACAAACTTTTTCATTTTGGAAAATTTTCACTAAATTCTAAAGTGAAGAGGAAAATGTCGGAGCATGTCAAAATAATTCAATACAACGTATTATCTACAATTTTAAAGATAAAAAATCGTACGGCAGCTTATTTGAAAGCTCATTCATGTGCAAAGGGCATATGGAACCCGAAAAATCCAATTTTTGAAAATCCAAAAAGTTATTGAACAACAATTAAAAAGATTTTTCCAACTTTTTCATTTTCTCTCAATAACTTTTTGGATTTTCAAAAATTGGATTTTTGGGACTTCATATGCCTTTCACACATGAAGTCCTAAAATAAGCTGCTGTACGATCTTTTATCTTTAAAATTAAAAGATAATGCATTGCATAAAATTTTTTTGACATGTCACTTCAAATGCAATATTTTCAGAAATGAAAAAGAAAATTGAAATTTGAAGACTGTCCCCCAATGCAGTTGACTTTTCTCTATTTATTCGTGTAAATTTTATCAAATTATTTTCACTACACAAGAACCTGTGCGGCCCCGCGTAACACTAATTTTTTAGGTGAAAAGTCATAATATTCTCAGATATTTGGAAAATCCAAGCAGTTTTCCATTTAAGTCGGGTGTCCCCCAATGAAGAATAAAATTTGTGATCGATTGAGCTATTTTGGAGCTCGATACCTCTTACCGTTTACCAATAACACGACCCAAGAGTTCGCTTATGGAATCTCCATGTAATCGTAAGATAACAAAACCAAATTCGAGATGACCCTTAAGCTGGAATTGAAGCAGCAACCTTCCGTTACGTAGTTGGATGCTCTACCATCTGAGCTATTGTCAATATGCGCTATCCTACATCTAAATCTTTTTCTACGAGAGATATCTATCTTATCATACAGTATAGAATCAACATCAAGTCAGATATTATAGCTAAAAAAGTCCCTGGTGAGGAAAATATATAAGAGAAAGGGGCTTTTCTTAAGCATGGCTTTAAACATAGGGAAAGTGCATAAGCTCAGTTGATAGGGCATCCATCTAGACAACGGAAGATCTTTGGTCCAATTCAATACCTTCTACCAAAAGGAATATTTGAAGAGGAACGGTCATCGTCTATTATTACAATAAGTCGCACCATTCGACAGAAGATTTCTTTTGACAATAAAATGATACTATACTGAGATGACTCGGAACCAGCTTGAAGCATTGTAATCCACGTTAAACATAAAATAATCGACGAGCTGGAATTGAACCAGAGACCTTCCATTGTCTAGTTGGATGCTCTACCATCTGAGCTATAGTCGTGGAATCAACGTCAAGTCAGATATTATATATTGAGGGGCTCTTCTTAAGCGTGACTTGAAACATAAGCGGTAGCTCAGATGATAGGGAATACATCTAGATAACTTCTCTTATGTTTAACGCGGTGTTTCAAATTTTTTCAGTAACTGAAAAAAAACCTTTTTTAATATTGTTTTCTAAGTTTAATTGTCACTTTTAGACCTTATTGTTAAAGTTTACTTTATTATCGTTGTTTGAAGCTTGTAAATGAATCGATGTAATCACAAAGATTACTCTTCAGATTGATGTTAACACTCTATCAGTGTCTGTAACGGATTTGTCAAATGAGTTTGATGAGCGGTGGGCGTGCTTTCGAAACAATTTAGAACGAAATTTTCGTATTTGACCATAAGAAGCAACTTGGAGTTGATCGATAAATTTATTAAATTGATCAATTTCTCAACATTCCATTAATAATTATCCAAATTTTTAACTACTGTGTAGAATTAATAATTTAGTAATAGATTTGTCAAGTTGTTGTTGTTTTTTTTTTTGTCAAATTAGAGAAAATTTTAGAATCTCTGTCCTATATTAAGAAACGGCTAATTATTCCATGTTTGGTAGACTATAATTATCAAATTTTGGAACGATAAATTCACCGAAAATTGCTGATATATCGTTGCATAATCAAATGATACAAACTGTTCTTTTTAACAAAATCACACAAGATTTATGCGTGTCTTAAATTAATATAATTTTTAATAGTAGATCAAAAAATATGGGTTTTCTTCTAGCGGAAATACGCGAAAATCAGATCAGAATTTCGCTTAAAGCTCTTATCCTGGTAATATATATATAGCAAATAGACAATGTGGGCGTTTGATGTCAATTAAGTTTCACTCCATATTTAGATGGAATTCCAAAACGGTCAATACTGCTGCATGTTTGACCATATGTACATAAGTACAACATGCTTGTTATTAAATGTATACCGGCAAATAATACACACAACACTTGTTATTATTTATACTAATTGCCCTATTATCATTCAAATAGAACTCAATATTCATATTTGACATTTATCGTCTATTATCAAGAAATTTTGTCATTAGGTACTATTTTTTTTAATTTATAAACAAAAAGAGACTTTATAACGAAAATAAAAGAATGCACCGGCAAATTGCCCTAAAGCCAATTCAACTTTCAATTCCAAAATAATAATAGTAATGAACCAACCTATAGAATAACAATAATACTAATGGAATTCCATAGAAATATTTAACAATATGATAATAATGTTGGTGTTGAAATGACAGTTATTTATAAAAAATTAACATAAAATTTGGTGAAATTTTTATAAAAATTATATTTGAAATCTGGCATGCGGTAGAAATAAAATCACAATTAAGACTAATAAATGTTTTATAATTCGATTTGATTTATGTTGTATTTCATAATAGAAACTCCTAGATATTTTACCTAATAGCTCATATAACAATTAATTTTGTAATTATATTAGCCATTAGTTTACAAGCGGACTTTCATTAAATCTTGTTAAATTTTATTAGTTGCGATTGATCTTTTATCGTAAAATCAATACCAAATAATTAGTTTTGTATATTGCACTCTGATTATTATTATTATTTATTTCCCATGTTTGGCGGGTGGAGAAAAATCAATAAAATTTTATGGTAAATTACACAGATTGTCGTATAATTAAATAAGAAAAATTCCAACAATAAATCACTAACGTAAAGTAATTAATCCTCGAATAATTTTGCAATCAAATACACATACGGTGACTGAACCAAACATATTAGAAATGATTTAGAAAACCATTAATCATAATATAATAAGAAAGTGTGAAACTATCTTAAATAATGTATGTTAATTAACTTGATGATGGTTATATATATATATATATATATATATATATATATATATATATATATATTATATATATATATATATATATATATATAGATTAACTCGAATGAAGGATGAAATGGGACCGTTATATTTTATCTTAAAAAAATTAATATTAAGGTAGCACTTGATCTGTTTAATTTTCAATAATTTAACAAACAACACCCATTTATTTCCAACACCTACAGCGGTTATTTTCGTCATTGATTGACTAAGCAAATCATTCGATAGAATCACAAGTTTTTCGTCTTTTTATGTTAGAATTCTTCAACAAATCAACGTGATATCTTCATAAAATCACCAGTATGAAATTTATAAATTGCGTGTTGATCAGAAATAATGCAATGTCATGAATATCTGCAGATATCTTATTTGAGAGATGTTACAAGTAAATTGTTAAGAAATGCAATTGCTATTTAATAAGAATAATAATAGCATGACTAGTTTTAAGATAATTTTCCCGTTAATTTTTGCATTAACACAATAAAGGCGTGGTTCTTTCAATTCAACTGATCTAATTTCTAGTCTTATTATTGTTATATTTATTTTAAATTTGAAGATTTTATTTTTAATTATAAATTGAAATTGTTAGAAAGGTGATTATAGTTTTTGTTTCTTTCTTTACAGGTGTTGATTGTTTCGTTTTTATTCTGATAACAAAAATTGTCTGTTCAATCGATCATTGATGAAGCTTAAAGAAACTGTGATAATGGATATTAGTGAAGCTTTCCGTAGTGAAGATCTACCAAAAACTGATTTCTTCGATTTTGTTGTAACACCAGATACAAACGATACACATTCAATACAACAATTTACAAAACAAATGCGACAAGTTAATGTATTTTTAGGCAATACAAGCCCTAATTCCGAACATAATTGTAAAGAAACAAATAATAATAGTTTGTTAATGAGTGATTTAACTCATCATATAACAACAGGAACAACAACAATAACAACACCACCATCACCGCCACAAACAACCGATGGTGGTGGTGGTGGTGGTGGTGGTGGCAGAGGCGGCGGTGGTGGTGGTGGAGGCGGTGGTGTTAACAACAGTGGTAATAACAATGTCCATAGTAATAATAGTACGAATTTCGATACGAATTTTTGGAGTGACAAAGAGGCTGTGCGGATAGAGACGGCGATTTTAGAAGATTTAAATAAATATTGTTGGACAAATGATGATAATGGTGTTGTAGCAACAACAACGACAACAACAACAATACAAAAAAATAGCAATACAGATGGTCAAATTTATACATTAACAGTATTAAATGGTATCGATCAGAATGCTACATGGTATCGGCCACCATTAATAGTCAAAGAAGAAGATGCCTCAATGACAAGTCCTAGTTCAATCGAACATTTACAAGCCGGTCTTGATATCGATTCAATTTTAAGTATAATACCAGGACAAATTAATGGTTTTAATAGTAATTATAATGATAGTACAATGAGTCCAAATACTGATGGTTTAATTAAATCGGAAACTTATACGTATGAAGATAGTGGTTTTGCTGATAATAAAGATGAATTAGCTAATTCGTTAATAATAGATACACCATTATTGGAGGCGCATGATAGTTTTAATAATAATAACAATGATTGGAAATTAACAAATAATAATAATAATACTACAACGAATAATAATAATAATAATAATAATAATAGTAATACACCAGATTCACTATTACGTAGTGCATTGCAAGGTAAAGCGTTTGTTCGTTATAATGGTACAATAAATAAAACAAATAAAATTGAAAATAATGCAGAATTAAGACGTGTCTTATCAACACCACCAAATAAAAATGATACAGTCTTTATAAAAGATGATAGTGATAATATACCGACAATTGTTGCCGGTCTTGATGCTAATGGTAAAGTTGTATTTGAAGAACATCGTAATCAAGAACAAGAACAACACCGTCAACACCACCATCATCATCATCATCATCAACAACAACAACAACATCACCATCATCATCAACATCATCAACATAGTGTTGATGATTTATTATTATCACAATTAGATCAATCATATCCTGAAGATTTTGAAAAATTGAAACGTATAGCAAACGAAGTAGCCGAATCGGTGAATCAATTCTGTCAAATTGATAATAATACACCACAACAATCACCACAACCGACACAAACAACACCACAACAACCACCACCGCCACCAACACAACAACCACCACCAACAGAAAATCCAGTCTTCAATATAAGTCCCGGACAAATTAGTATTTTAAATAATTTGAATTCACCAATACAGATAACGACACAAACTAATGTTACTAGTACGAAACCAACAACGAAAAAATATAAACGTTCGAATAGTCAAAATAGTAACAATAATAACAACAATAACAATAATAATAATAACAATAACAACAACAATAATAATAATAATAATAATAATAATAATAGTAAACAAGCGAGTGTACAGAATGCAACATCGACGAGTAATGGTGTACGTAAAGAACGTTCATTACATTATTGTAGTATTTGTTCGAAAGGTTTTAAAGATAAATATTCAGTGAATGTCCACATACGTACACATACTGGTGAGAAACCGTTTGCATGTAGTTTATGTGGTAAAAGTTTTAGGCAGAAAGCACATCTAGCTAAACATTATCAAACGCACATAGCACAAAAGAATGCAGCTGCTGCTGGTAATGTTGCAACAACAAAAACTAAATCTAGGTAGCTTCGTTATTAATATTTTGAAAAAAAAAAAATCAATAATATGTAATAATAACAAATGTAATTATTCAATTTTTTTCTTCAATTGGAGAGAAATCAACGAATTAAACAAATTTTTCTTCTAATTTTTATTTTGATCTTGTTCCTAAAACAAATTATTTTGTTGTTTTGTTTATTAATTTGTTTATACATATAAGTATATACAGATCGGGCAGTTTCTCTAGGTACACTTGGAAAATATCGTTAGCGTCAACTTGTCTAAGAGTTAGAAGGAGATAGAGACGTGAAAGGTGGTTAAAAATTGAAAATCTCTTCGGTTACTACCACCAAGAATAAAACAAACCACTTTCTTCTATAAAACATTTTAGATTTTTTCCTTTAAAAGACCAGAACAATTTGGTATCTTTGTCAGGCGGTATAAGAATTTTTCGTGAAACATACGATTTTAAATGCATCAGACAAAGAAGGAATTATTCTCAAAATTATTCGAAAATTAAGTATTTCTTGAGTTATAAAATATTTAAGAGATGAGCTTGTAGTAGAAAGGTGGAGGTGAAGATTTTAAATAGAGAGAAAATAAAAAAGGTTCGAATCCCCCTCTTTAAACTTTTTTTTATTCATTTATTTAAATTAGATTATTTTTTTATAAGAAAACCTTCAAAGAAAATTGATTTCTATGTCTCTTATAGAAATGTGCAAAAAAAGTGGGAATAAAATTAATAAAAACTTGCTCTAATTCTGTTATTACTAACAATTGATTAAAGAAACATTGCTTTGTAAAATAGTAATTTAATAAAAATAAATAAAACAAATCTATTGAAAGAGGAGGATTCGAACCTTACTTGTTGTCGTCGAGTTAATCAATATTTTTTCGTCTACTCCGATGCTATAAACATATCTTTTAAATAGTCCCTTCATTGTCTGATGCATTTGTTGATGAGTCTTTCACGTGCTCATGACAAAGATACCAAATCCTAAACATCGTTTTGTTCATTGTAAAATTGTAATATCTGAAACAAATAAACTTTTTGTTATAAATTTGATCAAAGACTAAAATGTTAGGTGCGGTAGTAACTACTGTCTATCTCCTTCTAACTTATATGCAAGTGGAATAGAGAGGCTTATCGGATATTTCCCAAATGTACCCATTTTAGTGCCCAATGATGTATGTATGTATAACAATAGAAATACTTGAGTGCTGTGATTTTTGTTGTGAATTATATTTTTGTTGATTCGAATCATCATACAATTAATTTAAATCTGCCTAAAATTTCAATTATTAATAATCGATTTCGGAGAAAGGAGAGCAATCGAAAGAAAAATCTTGCCATTTCTGTATTATCCAATTTAATTTATTTAAGTTTATTATTATTATTATTATTATTATTATTATAAAATGTTATACATATATATATAATAAACAGGGTGGGTTTATTACAATGACAACAAATAAAAATACGATAATTTCCTAATAATAGTATTATAAAATAATAGATCCACTCTTGTTAATGTGGTGCTTAATTAATTATTGTTAAATTACAGCTTATTACATATTTTTTTATATATACATATACCTACATATATTGATAATGAGAGTGCTAGTGTTTAGTTATTTAGTTAAAACTACAGTTTACCAGAAATCAAGGCATTAAATGACCTTATTTTTACCTTACAATACTCACTTTGTATTATAGTTGATTGATTTAATTTTTAAAAAGAAGAAGAAGAAGAGTTTGTACACATTTACAAATGTGAGTACAAAATAATATATTATTTGTTATTATAAAAATTTATTGATTAATTATTATGGAAAAACGATATTTCTACCATCTTCGAATTGTTATCTATGTTATAGATGTTTATACGTATGTTATATTTGTTTTATTATTATTATTATTTTATTATTATTATTATTATATACTCATATGTAATAAATTCATATATAAATAATGGTAATTGACAATACTCCTGTTTTTATTATTATTATTATAATTATTATCATTATCACTATTATCATTTATTAATAAGCGTGTAATCTACTGTAATCAGTATTTTGTTGATTTGTGTTTTTTTTTTTGTATGTTAAAAGTACTTTATTCTTATTATTTATAACAATTTGCCATGGTAAAGGGAATTTTTTTATGTTGTAATAATTATAATTAATTATGTTTTATACTTTTTTTTTCTTTTTGTTTGATTATTTGTTTTGGATCTCATTCAATTTAGCTCGCTTGCTTTCATCGGTTTGATAACTGCCAACTTTTTTGTCTACTATCATTAAATATTATTATTATTATTATTATTATTATTATTACAATTACATAATTTCTATTTGTTTTTTTTTACTTAATTGTGTTCTTGATTTGAAAGACAATATTCAAAATAAGGTATTTAACTATTATTATTATTATTATGAAAGGAAGTTTTCGTCTGTTCGCCATAGGATACTTAAACCTATCTACATTAATGAAAATTTATGAATATATATTTAAATAATATAATTTCAGTTTATGTTATGTATAGTTATAACAGATTTTATTTCCTCTTTATTACTGATTGATTTATTGATTTTATAAAGTATTTTTTATACATAGTTTCATATATTTACATTTTATAATTTTTTTATTGTATAATTGTGAACTTATTACAAATAAATATTATTTAAAGTTAAGTGTTTTTCTAACAAGAAACTGTTATCAAAAATTGAGTCGAAAGTCGAAAGTTCAAGTCTAGATTTTAAAACATTTTCCTCAGAAAGCATCCATTTTTCTAGTGAATTTTGCTAATATTATAAACCGCAAAAAAACAGAGGATCTAGACAATTTCAATCGTTTTTTTGAAGTTCTTTGAATTGAGGACCTAATTCTATTCTCGCTGTCAAAGGTTTGAACGCTACTGGATGAGAAACGAACTATGTGTTCAAAAATTTTCAAAAAATTACCATCGCTTAATATTTGACTAAACTTCACTTATACCAAGTTTAAACAAAATCTCGTAAATAGTTTTCGAAAAAACGTGACAAAGACATGGTTTTTGCACTATTATATTTTTTATCTTGGAAACCTTTTACCAGATTTTGTTTAAACTTTTTTATCACATCTAATCAAGTTTTATTTAGCTTCTGTATTTTTTTATTTGACTTTGAACGATTAGTTTTCAAAAAAAAAAATAATTAAAAAGACGAAATAACGAATTAAGCGTATTTAATGTTAATATACGCTTGAAATCAAGTATACGGTGTAAAATTAGCGATGAAAATTGATATAAATGAAATTAATTAACGTCAACATCAATTTTTTTTTTTTCGAAAACACGCATTTTAAAGTCTTAATTTATAAATTCCGCCATATTGCTCTCTAAGAAAATCAAGTAATCTGTAAATTGGATAAAAATATAGATATAAAAGACATGGTGGAGCAAGCGCCGCCTAACGTTGAGAAGCGTAATAACCACAGGTCTAGTTTGAGGGAGGTTCTCCGTTAAGCGTTAGTCGATTTTCAAGCTGAATTCTTGACTTTTAAGCTAGTTGTTCAAGATTTTTAGTCTTAAGTCATCAATTCCTACACTTCTAGTCAAGTCTGAAGCTGGATTGTTCAGGTCTTGAGGCAGATTTATTTCAAATCGTCAGTATTAAATGAGTTTTGCCACTGAATCGTGCAGATAAAGCGCTTTTAGTCGTGTTTTTTTGGGGAGGATTTTTTTAGTTTTAGTTTATAGTAAGTTTTAAGACATTTTAGTCCTATATCATCCGCTTCAGCGAATCTTTTCGATCTAAATAAAAACTCGCCCCTTACAGCCTTCAAATATTGCGCCCCTGTGCTTATGAAGACGTTAATCAGATTTTCTACTTTTTTAATTAACCTTGCAAACTGAGCTTCGGCCCTCCTGCCCTTAAATGCTACACCACTGAATTCAATATAAGAAGATTGAAATTATTTTTAAGTAGGTATGTTTAAGGAGAATTTACACAGCTTAAATCAGTTCTACATTCTATTTAAGTCATTCTACAGGAGCATAACCACTATTTTTCGTGAAAAAATGCAAAATATTTGACTCATTGTCAGTTTTCATAATTTTAACCCCAGAAAGCTTTTAGCAAAAAATGTCAAGTCCAATTCTTCTTTTACTAAAAGAAAAAAGCGATTGCTCTCTTCATTGGTCATATTTTTTGTAGGTCCAACCAACTTTTGATACGTCTCTAAATCCAACTCTTGAAACAGAAGCCTTCAAAGGGTCTCTTCAACCGTTTGATTTTAGTCACAAGAGGAAAAATAATTTGAAAATTCTTACTCCTGTGTGTGTGATGTTTCTATTACTTTCACTTACCTAATAATTCATTCAATTTGTTTGTAAATAACAAACATTGAAAAATCCAATTCTTTATTGTATATTAAGAAAAACATTTATCTACACCTACAAAGAACGGACATCTGTTCAATGTGGGTAGTTTAGTATATATCCTGTTAGGTACCCACTAATTACATCAAAGTTTCTAAACCTTCATTGATATAGTATATGATTCTTCTACCCACATCATTAGTGTTTGCAATAGATGACTTACAACTATTAAATACATCTATATGTTCTAACAATGTTAAACTAAATGTCGTTAACGTTAATTAGTTCAATTTAATAGAATACAAGAATCATTAGATGGAAATTTCTCGCCCACCCAGTTTTACAATCAAAGATTATTCAAATCAACCGCCTAAGGCACTCTATCGGATAATTAATCAACTTTTAATATCCGATTAAAGAGCAGTCTATCGGAAAATTGCAGAAGCTTATAGTTTTTATCGCAATCAACAGATAGCACTAATCAAAATTGAGAAAGTGAAGTCTGAATCAAATTATCATATTTAGTCATTTAAGTGAGATTACATTTTACCTATCAAAATAATTAATCTAAAAAGTATAATTAATCAATACAATTTTAACGACAATAACTAGAAATCTTGATAATATGTAAATATTAACGATCTGTATTACCGACTTGAGCAACAAGTTGTCTTAGACTGTTTCATACTTCATTGTAAAGATGACGGTGTCATTTTTAAAAATTGCAGTATTGCCAATTGCAGTGTTTCTTAACCTCAAATTAACGTTCAATAGGGGATTAAGGACAATTTTCTTAATTTTAGAAATTAACGTTTATTAAGGCGGAAAAATGGCAAATGAGGTTATTGTTGATGCTTTGCCTTATATCGATCAAGGGTACGATGAACCTGGTGTTAGAGAAAACGTAAGTTGTTATCTATTGTTTGCTATCAAATTGTTGATATTATTTTTCTTCTAGGCTTTTGCTATGGTTGAAGAAGAATGCCGTCGTTATCGTCCAACGAAAAACTATCTAGAACATTTACCACCATTGAATTTATCAACATTCGAAACAACAATAATGCATAATGAATTTGAACGTTTACAAAATCGTTTACCAATGGATACATTATCAATGAAACGTTACGAATTACCACCACCACCACATCAGAAATCAAATGATGAGAATGCATGGAAATTATGTGTAGAAAATTCACAATCACAATTAGAACATCAATCTGTACGTATATTAAATTTACAATTAATGTTAGAATATTGTTGTCCAGCATGGCAACATTATCTACAAACATTAAATGATTTAGAGAAGATTACTAAAAAGAAATTAAATGAATTAAGACAATCATTACAAGAAGTCAATTGGCAACGGAAATCATTACAAACAAAAGGTGGTGAACAATTGAAGAATTTAGAAGCTAAATGGGTAGCATTAGTTTCACATAATTATGAAATTGAACAAGCCTGTTGTATGGCTGAAGAGTATCTAGCGCAATTAAAACAAAATCCGTTGATTGTTAAAGAACAACAAAGACAACAACAACATGTAGAGGAACAAAATCACCAAGAACAACCGGAAACGGAACCGGAACCACAAGAATCACAAACAGAAGAAATGCAAGAAGATCGAGAACCAGAACAAACAGAAGAGGCGGCCACTATGACCCCTATCACATAATAGTAGTAATAACAATTAATTGCTTTTAATAATTATTTAGGTTAACAAAATTTGTTGCATCAATAATTTTTGCAGTAAAGGTCGATTAATCAATCAGTTTTAATTCTACTAAAATCTAGGTGAATAGATCGAGGACCAGAATTTGTTTCAAATGTTATAATATCGAAGATTGCAAATTTATTATAAATTATAATATAACACATTTATAATTATTACTTTATATGATTTACTAGTGCAAATTTTTGGTTTTAGTCAGTTTACATTCAAATTAAAGAAAATAAATATACAGAAATTTTCAAATTATATGATTGTAGGTTACTAACTTCGATGTGGATTAGCAAGAATCGGTTATTTTCGGTTTAATTACGTCATGTGGTAATAATTAATAATACAGAAAATGTATAATTTTTTAATCTTAATTAGAGGCATAATTTTTTCTCTTTAAATTTGGCCATACACTTTGAATAGAATGGTGAGCAAATTTCACGTATTTTCTTTAAAAAAACTCTTGGGGAATTAAAAGCGTAAAAATTCTTATTTTATATCTAGGCAGATTTTCTTTCTACGAATAAAAAACTTTATTGCTATTGCTATAAAGTTTTTTATTCGTATTTATCAACATGCAAAAAGCTAGCCTTATGCTGATTTAAGTTTCCCGTTGGTATCTTTCTTTTAAGGGCAAGTCTAGAAAAGACAAATCTATCTTTCATTAGAACCCAAGTAACCGCACTAAAGGTCAAATTTTAAGATATCTAAAAAATAAGACAATAGCTTACGTTTTATTATTATTATTACATATTATTTTTAAATAGACTATTGTTATCAAATGTACAAATACACGAAATCAATTTAAAGAATGATTTAATCGTAAGATAAAAATTGAAACATCCAATTTAACATCAAGGTTAATTAAGAGTGAAGTAAATATGAGTTATCTATTACACTGTGCCACTTATATTAAAAACATCTCAAATCATTTGTATGAGTCAAATCAACAATTTGAGGTAACTTCAGACGATTTTTCTTCGAGTACCAAATTTTATTGTTACACTTTTACATGTGCATACATTTTTGAAGGTCATATGTAAATTACAGCTACTTAAGTTATTTACTTGATTTACTTGTAAAATGTATTCTAATGAAGTGTGTTACGATTTAGACGTTCATTTCGTTATTTAAAGTACAGAAGATAATTAAGCAAATCGATTAAAATGAACGCCGTTATTCTATGACACTCCTATTTGACTCATTTTGTAAATTTCGCACTCGTGTAGTAATAGCCGTTATTCTAATTCCATTACTTACAAACTTATTCGATTCACTATTTACTTGCAACGTTTCAGTGCCCAGCTCATGCACACTTATTCTAACATGGCAAAATTGCTGGGCCAAATTTTTGATGACTGAAAATATAGTTACTCGGAACAACTGTAGGTACTTTAGTACAGTTGTTCCAAGGGCTGTAATAGGAAAAAGCTATAAAGAGAAGGTAAAACTATGGAATGATAAAATTCATAACTGTTTACTGCAAAATTAAAACTTTTCTGGTAAGCCGAAGAACAAAAAGAATCCCTGCAAAATAGAATTTTCTATTCAAATCTCAACATTTCAGTGACAACAGACCTAAAAAAATATACTGTTATCCTAGTACCCGTCAGTCTTTTGGCTCTAATTATGGTTACTTTAATGTAATTACAAAGCAGTATTTTTAGTATTAACAAAGGTTTCATGATAGAGTTTATCAAAAAGTTGTACGAATTAGATTTAAGGCTTAATTCTACTATTCACTTCGGACTATATAGTTCTAATGGCAACTCCTATTATTTAAAAGTATGTATTGCAAGGAGTTATAAGAAGGTCCATAGAGAACTTTTTAGCAAAGTTATAACCTCGGAGCTCCTTTGAAGTCGGTCAAAAAACGCTTGTTTCTGATGTAGTGATTTTCAAAAATTTGCTGCACGGTTAAAATGACTTGGAATGACTCGAAAATTCTCTCATCATTGGGAGGGTCTCTGAATCTATCTAAGTCATTTTACTTGTATGACTACTTTTTGAAAATTGCTACATTATCCAAAACGAGCGATTGTTGACCAACTCCCAAATCAGCTACGAGGTTCAACAAAATGTTTTATTTATGCTTACAAGCGGCAAATCAAGGATACTCGCCAAAAGCCAAAAGCTGTCAATTGAAAGTTTAAAAAAATACACAATCAGGTTTTGACTTAAATCAATCGTGAATTTTCGTCAGAAGCTCTGAGTAATTTTGTCCAAAAACTTACTTTAAAATTTTGGCTTAATTTGTTTTAATTCGCCCCGTCGACAACTCCTGAACCATATTCGATTTTTGCCTTGACTGACACTGCTCAGAAATTGGTGCTCCAGGACTACTTCATCCTAGAATCTACATTAAAGTGGTGAGTACTCAAGTCTAAAACTTAATCTTCTTTCCTAAACGATACTATAGAACAATTCGTCTAAAAACTAGTGGTTTATAATCAAAATGTTTTAAAATCTAAAAGTGACTTTGAAAATGTAGCTCAAAAATCGTCCAAAAATTTTCTAAATTTGATTCTCACCACAATACTGAAAAGTTTAATTCAAAAATCCATCAAATTTAGCTAAATCTTCTACTTTTGAAAATTCCATAACGAAATTTATGAAAAATTTTAATTTAGGGGTATCTCAATAGATTTTTTTATAATTCAAAAATTTGCTATAAATTAATGCGTTAGAACAAATATTTTTAAAAGCCACAAGTGCTAGATAAAAGTTGATAATATTGTTCAAAAATAGATTATAAGTTTTTAAATTGTCTCCTTTACAGCTTAATTGTAAGCAAAATTTATTAAGAAAATATCTCACTTTTTGAGCATACAGTATACTTCATGACTATAGGAACATAGGAGAAACTTTGGCCACGCCTATTTAAACTACTTACATATTAGTTAGAAAGAGACAGAGATCTATGGGTGTTTTAGATGAAAAAATATGGTGGTATAATTTCCGCCCTCCCTTAGTGCTTTGACCAAACAAAACAATTTCTTTCGTACGAAAGAGCCTTGAAAACTTTCAATTCTAACAGATAAGAATAAACAGATGGTCAAAGGAATTTGACATCTCATTCTATTATTCATGGAACATCTGTTTAAACAAAGAAGGGACTATCCTCAGGACATTATTCTTTCAAACAACAATCTTTATTCGATTAATTGGTAATTATAGCATTAATTCGTGTAAGTCAATCAACTAAAACAAACATGAAATAAGTTGAACTAAATTGATGTATTAAAAAAAAAGATTCTACAAATAAAGGAATATTTAATGTTGACAAATTGTTACTAATTAATAAGAGTAATGAGTAACATGATTTTCATTAGAATGGATTAGATAATTTTTCAAGCATTTTTATTTTCAAATCTCTTTTCTCTGGTTACAATGCGTTCTCATAAAGGTACAATAAATCAGCTAAATTTATCGATAGAAGAATTATTTATTAATTTTACAAATACAATAGGTAAATTAATTAATTGAAAAAAATGACAAAAAGTAATAATGATATACAAATGTTCATCTAATATTTACAAACAATAATAAAATTATAAGTTAAATAAATAAATAAATTATGAAAGAATTGTTTTTAATCATAGCCAATATTGTCTGTAACAAATACTTCCATTTTAATTAAATAATAACGGTAGATAACAAGGGTACAACAGAAACAGCACTTGTTATTTACCTGGAGACAGGATGAGAACAAACTACATTTTGAACAATAGGGTAGTTTTACAACACTTTCAACAAAATATTCTTTAGGTAAAAGTAATATGAGGCATTTAAAGGGTAATATAATTGGAAATTGGCAATTTATAAATGTGGAATTCGTTGTGTGAAAGAATAATGTCCTGAGGATAGTCCCTTCTTTGTTTAAACAGATGTTCCATGAATAATAGAATGAGATGTCAAATTCCTTTGACCATCTGTTTATTTTTATCTCTTAAAATTAAAAGTTTTCAAGGCTCTTTCGTACGAAAGAAATTGTTTTGTTTGGTCAAAGCACTAAGGGAGGGCGGAAATTATACCACCATATTTTTTCATCTAAAACACCCATAGATCTCTGTCTCTTTCTAACTAATATGTAAGTAGTTTAAATAGGCGTGGCCAAAGTTTCTCCTATGTTCCTATAGTCATGAAGTATACTGTATACTAACAATAAGTGAAACGGAGACGTAGTTTTGAAGTACCGCCCTCAGGCAGTTCCTGAGTTGCCTGAGTACCTACTAATGACCGCCTTGACGACAATATCACTTTGCATCTCGATTGTTCTGATAACATTCAATGAGTAATTAACGTGAAACATTAGAAGATTTTGTACATATTTTTTTCCGATTAAATCACAACAACCACTTAACAATAATCTATAAAAGGCGCTTTTAACGACAATTAACGTATTATTGCAAATAAATTTTGCGTATTGACACGATTGTGGGCAAAATTATGAAGTTCTCGATCGTTTTCCTTTGCGTATTCGCATTAGCTGTGGCAATACCTATACCTGAAGATGCTCCATCAGTCATTATTGCTCCAGAAAAAGAAATCGCGTTTGACTTATCAAAAGAATTTGTCGAAGAATTCTTAGAAGTTTCGAAAAGCAAAAATCTGTAAGTTGAAATTTTACATAAATTTATTCGTATAGATTTATTAATTCGTTTATCTATAGTGGAGCAATGTCAGCTGTAATAAATGGCTTTGTTGATAAATTGATGGCAAATGTGGATAATCTATTTATACATTCAGGGCTTGATCCGACCCAATTGCCAAATATTACAGAAGTACTTCGTGCAGTAAGTTAAATTCTATTCGTTTTTTTTTCTGCTTAAATTGGTAATTGTTAATAAATATTTCTACTTATATAAAGCCGTTAAAAGTTGGAGAATTGACTCTAAAAAATGGATGGTTACAAGGTTTATCTTCAATAAGACGTAACGGCGATGTTGTACTTAGTTATGACCCAGACGTGTCGAATAAATTGAGTACAGTTGTAGGTCTTGCATTTGGAGTTTTATCAGTAAGAAATTTCGATTTTAATTACTTTATGTGTTTATCTAAACAATGAAAATATGTGGAATTTTAGGCTGATTATGATTACTCCGCAAAAGTTTTGCTTATCGGACCAAGTGGTGGTGTTGAAGCTAAAATCACTAATTTACAAGTAGAAATTCATCTTGAATTCGATTTTAATCGTTATCAAGCTGCCTTAACAAGCTTTCAAATTCCAAATTCAGGGTAAATTATTTACGCTATTCTCCTCAATTTTTTCTTTGTATAATTAATTTCATGCTTTTAATTTAGACATATTGATTTAAACTTCTCGGGTAATATCTTAACTGATTGGATTTTGAATTTGTTTATTGATGTTACCACGACAATTTTCCATAGAATTATTTTGTTTATTATGGATTTAATAATCAGGGTTCCGGTACAAGAGGTTGTTAATGTAATTAATAAGATTTTGAATGACATTCTAAATGAGACCACAACAACAACAGCAGTAACACCGGCGAAAGTCTTTATTCAATCGTTCAACAATCTTTAATTACATGCAATTTTTACTGTTTTTTCGTTAAATAAACTTATTTATGGTAAAATGAAGTTTTCATTTTCCTTCTCAATCGATTTCATCATCCAAATTGAGTTGTTTTGTTTTGTATTAGAAACAGGGAAGCATTTTTGAGACAGTGATTGACGTCTAAATAAGAGACTGGGTAAAATCATAATCATAATAACATCATCCATAAAATGACTAAAATATAAGATACTTGCTCTAAATAGCAGCGAATGAGAGAAATTTTATCCAAATGACAAATTTTATGAGTATAGCAACTTATTTGATAAAGTTATAGAATACCTTATAATTTTTTTTTCTAATATCAATATGACGGGAAAAGGGAGGGACTTTTCACTCAAACAATGAAAGATTGAAATCGATTAATTTTTCGGTGTTTTTAGTTTTAAACTATCAATACGGTATTCAATCTCGAGATTAGGTACTATCGTTAAAAATAGGTTTTTTTTCTTTGACAAAGGTATTTTTATGATAAAATTGAAATATCTCAAGAGACTAATTTAGATGTAATTACAAGATATAAGTGATAGATTAGGAAATTGATAAGAATCGTTATCAGTCCTTCTTTATTTCGGACCACCTGTTACTTTTTAAGATATAATATAGAAAAATATAATTTTTGTTTTAAAATATTTGTTTTCTCCTATTGTAAATTTCCAGTAAACAACGTACTTATTTTAAGATAACAAAATTTCAAATACGACAGAAAAATTGTGAAAAGTTTCAAAAATATTGCCAAAATAGTATCTAGGTTAAATCAACGCATAAGAGCTCCTGAAAATATCCATCATTTAATTTTTAAATTGCTAAAAAATATCATGCAGATGCCCACAAATAACCAACGTTGCATGTAAAAATCTTAGGCTTTACTCCTTACTATGTTTCAGTATACCGTAGTGGTTTTCTAAATAGATACATGGAAAAAACATTGGACCCGCCCATATTAGTTAGAAAGAGACGGAGAGAGCGTAGGTGATCTAGAAATTAAGAATGATGGCGGATATTACCACCCACCCTTAGTTATTTGACCAAACAAAGCAATTTCTTTTGTACGAAAGAACTTTTAAACCTTTCATATTTAAAAGATAACAATAACCAGATGTGTGTTATTCATAAAACATGTGATTTGACCAAAAAAAAAGAGACATGGGCGGGACCAAGGTTTCTCCCATGTCTATATTCGGAATACCATTAGTAGTTGCCAAAAAAAATTAAGCAGTTGTCTACCTATGGTCGACAACTTAATGAAGCTGGGACACATCATTGAGAAATCTGTGGACGTTTCATGTGATAAGTAAGCTCATTAATTGCTCAAAGTTATGTAACAGTTGTTTTTACTATGAAATGGTGGAGTTCCAAATTATGCCAGGGAGGAAAGCTCAGCTCCCTCTAGCCACACCCCCTTGAATTAAAATGATGAAAAAATAACAATCGTTTATCTCAAAAAAAAGATCTATATGAAAGAACAATGTAACAGATTAAGTGCAAATTGAATAAAAGGAATATTTCGATCAAGAGTGATAAAGAATCATAAAGAACTGCCTTAAAAGTAGCCAAAAAAAGTCCTTGATGTTTCGAAAGCACAAACTAAGCTTTACCGTTCAGTGGCAACATTTTCAAGTGTCCCTCTCCGATTTCGACGAGACTGAGATATTTTGTTCTGCATGCAAATCGGCGGAAGAGTACTCCTAGGGCTCGAATCACACCTCAAAGTTTACGGGTACTTCGTAAGTTTTACATACATATTTGTGTCCGATTATAATCGAATAGGACCAACGGCATTTGTATTTTCTTCCAGGTGAAAAATTGGGAAATGTACCTTTGGCTTCATTGTAAAATACTAAATAGAACAAGAGTTAGAAGGGTTGAAATTCACAAAAATCTATCTATTTACTGGATTTTAACGAAACCAATAGCGACAGAAAAAGGGGGAAACGTAGAGAATACCTGTCATGTGGTTTTCCCGAAAGATTATGTTTAGAAGGTAGACACCCTTCACGCATTTCTACATTGATCATCAAGAAAACATCAATGTTTTTAATAATTTTTGTGTTAATTGATGAATCGAATGATTTTTTTATACATACTGATAGTAGGAATTATTATTTTAATACAGGGTTTTTCACCTGGGAGAAATTGTAAGATGGTCTCTGGAGAATATTTAGGCAAAATTAGGAACTCGTAGCTAATTTGTAAGTGAGTCGAAGCTGTCGATTTTTTTTAACAATACGCGTAGGCAAAATTCAAACCTAAGGGCACAATCCTAAGATCTACTCATTTACTGATGATTTAAATCACAAAGCATGTTTCTCAACTTTTTCCCTCTTTCAATCATCATTTATTTTGTTAAATGGAGATTTTTTTATAAGAGTCATATAGAATTCAACCCTTATAACTTGTAATCTATTCAATATTTTACCATGAGGCCAAAGGCATTTTTCATGATTTTTTAATGTCGTTAGTCACATTCGATTATTTCATCTGCAAGTACCTATGTGAAACTTTCAAAATACCCCTTTAAAGCCTAAACTTGAAGGTGTGGTTTCATGCCTATAAAAAGAACAACATCATAGAGAAATAGTTTGAAGGCATTGTAAAAATGACTTATTTACAATAAAATTTTCGTGATTATGCAGAATTTTATCTAGGACTTTATATATAAATTGACTATTACATTTGTGGTTTACGCAATATAATCCTCTATATTATTCCCAAGTATGGCTTACGAGAGGGAATAATGAACCACTATTCCCTCTCTCGTAAGCCAATCAGAAAATGGTATTTATATCGTTGTTACTGTCTAATATAGAAAACTATGCTAACGGCAAAAATGGATAAAACGACAGTTTCAACAAGTGTGCCTAAAGTGGGCGTTTTTTGTGCGTTTTTCAATCATAGTTGCTATGAAATAGATGGTAAGCCCTTTCAATTTATTATCGAAAAATACTTGGTAAATGACAAGTATAGTTAACATATACGCGGTTTGTCGAGTATGATTATTAGTTTAGAATGGCGAATACTCGTTCATTTTGAAGTGCTATAAAAGACCGACAACGGATGGAAACAAGGCGAGCATCGTACGAGCAATAGATTTGGTCATCACCAAATAGCCAGCAATCTCTCCACACTACTCTGCAAATAGCGAGCAGTTACTCGCTATTTGCCGAATGCCACATGTCTGGAGCCGCCTTAACAAAATTGTACATAGTCCGCGCTCTCAGATTTCACGATAATGTCCTATTTCTAATGCTGCAATAAATAATAACAGAATTTTTATGGACCTTGTGAAATAAAATCAATCACCACCTAAACGGATAATACTAGGTGTACACGGTAATTATTCTCGAAGTTGGCTGTGCCTTTGGTATAATAATACAATAGAGACAAAAAAACGCAATTACAATGATTTCAATAAACAGAAAAGATAATAAAAATTGATATGCAATAAAAAACGAATAAATTTCTTAAGAAAAGGCGTAAATTGGTGTATGAAATATAACCTAATATAAAAATGCAATTCCATTGTTTTCAATAATTCATCTACATCTATAAATATTTACTGATTTATCTATACCTATATATAAAAATAAACGATTATTAATTATTTTAGTCGACTTTCTAACTAGTAGTGACTTTATAAAAACGCACTTTATCTAAGAATGAAAATTTTATTATTTTTCTTCATAAATTTGTCAATTACAACTTTATTTGTAAGTACATGTCAGCATGGCAGGTGTGTTTCAAAAACAACGGAAATTTTCAAATCAATGCAATTAACAAATGATCAAACAATCTCATTGGAAGTATCAAAAGATTTCGTTATAGAAGCAATTCATCGGTTAAGAAATGTAAAAAACAGGTTTGTCTCATATATTATCTATAATATGTATAATTGAATTTAATTATGAAATCGTTTATTTAAATTAGAAGGGAATTGGAAATCGTTTTAACCAAGTATATTGATCTAATTTTTGCCAAACTTGGTGATTTTTTCGCTACAAAAGGCTTAAATCCCTACCGAATGCCCGATATTCGTCAAGGCTTCGATTATGTGAGTAATGCAATAAAATGGACATTAATACAATAAAATATTAACATTTTTTTTGAATTTTGTACAGAATCTTGCTTCGGGTGAAATAGGCTTTATAAACGGTCGACTTCAAGGCTTACAAACAATCCATCGTGGTGGTGATATAATTATGATTACTGGCCCTACTAGCAGCAATATTATCACACTAATTGTACCTATAACTTTCGATGAACTACCGGTAACTATTCTAATTGTTATCAATGAAATTATTGAGATATATTTATTTAAAGTTTACGTATGATTATACGGCGAAATTGATGAATATCGGTCCATATGGTAAAGTAAGAGGGACGATTTCAAAACTGGTGGCTAAAGCTTGTATTCAATTTGATCTCAACACAAATCAAGCTACCTTGAGTTATCTTCGGCTGCTCAATTCAGAGTAAATATATTTTCTCAATATGATACATGTAGGATTTTCCATTTAAAAGATACGTAAATGCTCCTAGTTCTCATAGCAACTCATCCTGTCTGGTGAACTATTCAAAAAATATTTCAAAGATTGCTAGGGTAGTATCTAGAGAACATTTTAGCAAAATTAGAGCCTTGTAGCCCATTTGGAAAATGCTGCACACTTAAAATGCCTTTAGAATGACTCGAGGATCCTATCAACACTGATATTTTCCATTTTTTTCCATTTTATTCCGAAAAAAGATCAACGTTATGAAGGTCTTCAAGTCATTCTTATTGTTAGTCACTGGAAATCGCAAGAAAACGATCGTTTTTTAACCGACTTTCAAATGAGCTACGAGGTTTCAATTTTGCTAAAATGTACTCCAGAAACTTTTCCAATCCCGTGTGAGTTGCGTAAAAACTAGAAACATTTAGGTGGTGCACCCGTTAGTTCTTATAGCAACTCATATAAGTTGGCCAGCGATTGACAAATATTTCAAGGATTTGTAGAAGAGTGTCTTAGCAAAATTGGAATCTCGTAGCTCAATTTTATTCTAGAACAGGTGGAGATGTTTTTTATAGAAAACAATGGAGAAAAATGAAAAAAATCAAAATTGGAAGGCTCCTTGAGTCATTCTAGAGGCTGTAAAAAATAAACCTTTTTGACCAACTTCCAAGTAAGCTACGAAGTTCCAATTCTGGTACAATGCTTTCCAGAGGCGACGCCACAAATCCTCAAAATATCCTTGTATCGCTCGCCATTTAATATGATTTGCCTTGATAACTATACAATAAAGCGATCCAAATAATATTTTAGGGATTTGTACAGTGCTCCTTAGAGTAGTAGAACCCCGTAGCTCATCGGGATGTCGGTCAATTTTCGAAAACGAGCTACACACGTTAAATGACTAACAACAAGAATTACTGGAAGACTCTCCAGATAGTGATTTTTTGGTGTTTTTTTTCCAATGAATTCTAGAAAAAATTAAAAATATTGCCACCTGTTCTTAAATAAAACGAAGAAAAATGAAAAAAATCGAGTCATTCTAACTCATTTAACATATGCAGAAGGTTTTTGAAAATCGCGGCATCGTCAAAAAGAGCTTTTTTGGCCGATTTCCAAATGAGCTACGAGGTTCTAACTTTGCTAAAATGGTCTCCAGTGACTTACTCTATAAATCCTTGGTGAACACAGCCTGACACCCTGTATAGTCCTAAATAGAAAGGGTGGTATTTTAATATTATTTTTTTTTTCAGAAACATTGATATAAACTTTTCCGGTTATGTTTTAATCGATTGGGTTTTGAATTTGTTTGTTGGTATTGCTACACGTGTTGTAAAAAGTTGTATTTTATTAATTATGGAAATAATCGGACGAAGACCTATACGATCGATAATTGATTCAATTAATGAGATTTTGAAAAATAGTTCAAAGTAATTGTTAATGAAAAATTAATAAATAACTTATATCAAAACTTTATTTCGTCAAGTTCATTTTATTTACAAGAATAATGATCAAAAGGCACAAATTTATTAAGCTTTTTATTTTATTGCATTATTGAAAAATAACTAAAAAAAATTTCCAAATAAAATGCTCAGTTTGTGAAATTTTAATTGTAATCTATACATGGATAAATATTGCAATAAAATAACATTTCGTAAACTTTATCAATACTTTATAAATGGCTTAATGTAGCATAAATGACAGACTTGAAAATGTAATAAAAATAAAGATTACCCACAAATTAACACGGTTTTGCTCGTACTAACTTAAAACTAGACAAGTATCCCTGTATAGCACGATATTTTTGTAATATTTTTTGGTCTTTTAGAAATATAAAAGACAAGAAAACCCCATTTTTACCAGTTTCTTGGGCGGTAGAACACGAATAATCGTGTTATATGAGGACTGTTTGTATTTATGTATGATATAAAACAAATAGCACGTAAATTATCGCCTACGAGAAAAAAATCTAAATTTTCATTAACTGTGTAGAACAATCCAGTAGATTTCCAGAGAATTTCGGAACATGATTATCAAAATTGATGATTATTATTATTTGTATTGTTGTGATTGAAAATTGATAATAAATTGAATAGAGATAGCATTTTTTTAAATAATAACTACTTGAGAAGGTGCATTTATTCATCTAGGTGCAACGTAAAATCTTACAGGGCCGTAATTAGAAACTATGTCAGGAGGGACTTTTAAACTAACAATGATTTGAAGGAAGATAGTTCTTATGACATTGAGGCAAGGAGCTAAGCTAGATGGCCTCCCAATAGATACGGCCCTGAAATCTTATCACAGTTCCCATCTATAAAAATGTTGCTTAATAGTAACAATTTTCTAGTTTTTATCAATAAACTATCGGAAAAATCAACGATATCTATCAGCGCTACTCGTTGTTGGAATAGAGTGTTGGAAAATTAAGATTTTTTATAAGTTTTTCACTCTTTTGCTGATAAATATTTATAGTTGTACATCATAATAATGATAGGAACAGAAAAAAATTTGTATCACAATAGAAACAAAACACATTCAATTGTATGATAATCAGATATGAATCTATAAAAGTGAATTTTCAGTGAATTTGTTTTGAGATTTGATGATTTTGCCAAAACATGAAATTTACCTTAATTTTCCTCTGTTTATTTGTATTGGATATTATCAATATCGATCATATTTAGATCTGTAAGTCATTCATTATATTCTAAAGGATCCATGTTTTGGCATTCGTGCTCATACTCAAGTTAAAGGGAGAAAGAATCATCCAGAACCGGCTTAAGAATATCAAAAAAGCGCCTGAGCGTACTTGAAGCCCTAATCAGCACTAGTCATTTTTCAAAACTTAACCTAACCGAAGTTGATGATTTCTTAGGAGTTTCATAGGATCGATCATATTTAGATCTGTAAGTCATTCATTATATTCTAAAGGATCCATGTTTTGGCATTCGTGCTCATACTCAAGTTAAAGGGAGAAATAATGATCCAGAACCGGCTTAAGAATAGCAAAAAAAGCACTTGGATGTACTTGAAGCCCTAATTGAGCTGACCACCAGCCTGTTTTCCAAAACTCAACCTACCCGAAGTTGATGATTTCTTCGCAAAATCTCCCGGAGAACTTGTTTGACAAAAAGTCCACTTTTAAGTAGATTAATACATTTATAATAAATTTATTAATAAAGAAGATAATAGAAATAAAATAGTGAGATAAAAACGAACTTGAGTTGCCAAAAAAAAAACTATTTTGGAAATCTACATTTGCAAAAAAATCAAATTCAATAGCTTGATAATTATAACGAGAATCTATAAAAGCCGATTTTCCGAAAAACTATTTTATTCAAAACTGTAGTGATCTAGTTGTTCAAACTAACAATCCTTTCATCATCATGAAAGTTGCATTGGTTTTCTTGTCTTTATTTGCATTAACTTTCTCCATACCAACTAAAAATGAGAATAAAATTCTCTCACCACTGGTATTATTTAAAGACAAAGATATGCCTTTAACATTACCACAGGAATTCTTCGAACAAGTTGCAAAAAAATTAAAAGAAGGGTAAGCATACAATGATTTATAAATAAATGAGCATTTATTAAATCTGTTGGACGTTTAGAAATGAATTAGAAGCAACATTGAATGATTATGCAGATAAAGTTTTTGTAAATCTCGACAAGTTCTTGATCAATATGGGTTTCGATCCATTTGCATTGCCTGATATGAAAGAAGGCTTCAACTACGTAAGTCTAGTTGAAATTGAAACACATAAACCTTATAATATATTTTTTATTTTAATTTAAAGCTTCTCGTGTCTGGGGAATTATCATTAACTGATGGTAATATTACTGATTTATCAACAATGTACCGTGGTGGTGACATTGTCGTTACTTACGATCCAGATGACACAAATATTCTTAAAGTAGTCATTCCTATAGCTTTCAAAGATTTATCGGTAATTATTATAGCATTATTGAAAATAAGATTTTAATTTTTAATGATTTTATTTCAGATGATTTATAAATATAAAGCACAATTTATGCACCTTGGTCCAATTGGTGATCTAGATGCCAAAATTTCAAATTTAAAAGTCCAAATTTCTATCAGTTTTGATTTTAATAAATATCAAGCAATTCTAAATGAATTCGCTATTACAAATTCAGGGTAAATCTAAAATTATTATAATTTTGAACAATTTAATTAATTTTGATTTGAATTTTTAAGACATATTAGTTTAACGTTCTCTGGTAACGTTCTAACAGATTGGATTTTGAATTTGTTCATCAATGTCGCTACAACTATTTTGAAACAAGTCATCATTTTAATCATGGATGCAGTTATTAAAAATCCAGTTCAATCGATTATTGATGTAATAAATGCCGTATTAAATGGAATTTTAAATCCAACAACAACTGTATCATCTTTGTTAGTTTGAAGGCATTGTAAAAATGACTTATTTACAATAAAGTTTTCTTAATTATACAGATTTTTATTGACATTAACAAAAATCAACATTCACTTTTTGATAATGGACTGCACGAAAAATCTATGATTGTTTTAATCTAATCGAAATTTTCTTGATAGGAAACTGTATTGAATTAAATTTGCTGCAAAATCGCTAGCACTATTCCTGTATGAATAATTCTCTTAAAGTATCTTAATTAAAATTAGAAAATTAAATTTCGCTATTTAAAGTCCGTGATAAGTACCTATAGCATAAATCATAGATGACGCTTCTTAATATACTTACATTGATAATTATTGTTTCATGTTTAAATATTAGGTACTAATGATAATTTCGCAATTCCATGTTAGTGTGTTAATAAAATTTTCAAAATTGTTGTATACAAGTGTAGAAAATTGAAAAGCATGCAACACTGGTTTTTGAAAACAGTTATCTTGAACTTTCGTTTTCAAAGGCTCGGATTTGTGCATTTTGACCAATTTGATTTCTAATTTACTAGCCAAAAATCTGATAATATATAGCTGACATAACCTTTATATTGTAATTGTTAATTGTAATACCATTGAGACATAACTAAGATAAACCTGGATTAGTGTAACTCGGTTAAACTTATTAGAATGAAACATACTAAAACTTCTAGTTCCAGCTGCAGAAAATGCATTATCTCTCAATAAGTTCGACAAATAGAGAGACAAGTGAGAAAACCCTTAATGTGAAGATAACCCTGGTTTATCTCTGCAATGTGTCAATGGTATAATGAATCTAAAGATGATTCAAATCAGTTTAGATTAGTATTTCAAGCACCTATACAAGATAGAAAAAAGCCCAAGAGACGGCTCCGATAGAGTATCCAAAAGCAAGTTTTCTTATAAGATGCTCAAGAACTCAGAACTACTCCTTTATGTGGCTTTTGTAATTAAGAGCGAATTATAAGTTTTTACAAAAAAGTCGAATATTTGAGGCATGATTCCTTGCTAATTCTTTAAGATGTAGAAACGCACATCTCTTTGAAAACAACATTTTTTAGTGCATCAGGGCGTAATTTCTGTTTTGGAAAATCTTGATGAAAATGAGAATTACTGAAAGATATCTTGGAGCATGTTTTTTTATATTTTCCCCCATAACTCAATCATGAAATGAAAATTAATATTTTCGATGGCAAATTGAAAAGATTTTCCAAAAATTTAAGGCATTTTCCTCTCAGCTTGTTATTTTCCCGGAAAATTAAGAAGAACGGAAAATTTTACAAGCCGAATTATTGCATAATTTTAAAAATGGATAATCACACGAAACATTGGAAGGAGGCTGAAGCATGGCAACTTTCCACCGTATCCATAAAAAAACAATTTTTGAAAATTAAATAACTTTCCTAGAAAGATCTCAACTTTTTATTTTCACATATTGAAAATAATTAGTTTGCAATAAAATTCATAAAGTTTGCAGATGATTGTATGGTATGGTAAAATTGCTGGTAAAGAATAAATTCTAAAAATAGGCTTCTTTGTTCGCAAAATACCGGAGAGATGGTAAGCCATTTCAATTTATCATTGAAAAAATTGGGATTCGTTGCCAATTAATTAACAAAGGCTGAGTAATTTTGAATCTCATTAAAATTTTCCAAAACACAAATTACGTTGTGATACACCTTGATTTGCTCTTTTTAACAAGATGTGTATGCTTCTACATTTTAAAAAACAAGCAAGAAATTATGTTTCAAGCATTCGCCCTTTTCGTAAAGGCGGCTCCAGACATGTGGCCTCTGGCAAATACCGCACTCTCCGCGCTCTCAGAATTGACGATATTGTTCTATTTCTAATGCTGCAATAAATAATAACAGATTTTTTATGGACCTTGTCAAATAAAATCAAACAATCAATCACCACGTAAACGGATAATATTGGGTGTACCAGGGTATTTATTCTCGAAATTGGCTGTGCCTTTGGTAACTTAGTATCGTAACTTAGTTCACCATTCACATTTGCTAATGTATTTTTCAAATAGCCGAACCAAACTACGATAATACGTTAACAAAAGCACAGCCATAAGTGTGAGAATAAATACCGTGGAACACCCGGTATAATAATACAATAGAAACAAAAAAAATGTAATTTCAATGATTTCAACAAACAGAAAAGATAATAAAAATTGATATGCAATAAAAAACGAATAATTTTTTTTAAGAAAAGGCATAAATTGGTGTATGAAATAAAACCTAATATAAAAAAATGCGATTCAATTGTTTTCAATAATTGATCATAATCTATAAATATTTACTGATTGATCTATACCTATATATAAAAAAAAAATTCGCTAAAAACGAATATTAATTATTATAGTCGACTTTCTAACTAGTAGTGACTTTATTAAAACGCACTTTATCTAAGAATGAAAATTTTATTAATTTTCTTCATAAATTTGTCAATTACAACTTTATTTGTAAGTACATGTCAGCATGGCAGGTGTGATTCAAAAACAACGGAAATTTTCAAAAAAATGCAATTAACAAATGATCCAAGAATCTCATTGGAAATATCAATAGATTTCATTAAAGAAACAATTCATCAGTTAACAGATGTAAAAAGGTTTGTCTCATATATTATCTATAATATGTATAATTTAATTTAATAATGAAATCGTTTAATTAAATTAGAAGGGAATGGGAAATCGTTTTAACCAGGTATATTGATCTAATTTTTGCCAGACTTGGTGATTTTTTCGCTACGAAAGGCTTAAATCCCTACCGAATGCCCGATATTCGTCGAGACTTCAGTAATGTGAGTAATGTAATAAAATGGACATTAATACATTAAAATATTGACATTTTTTTGAATTTCGTGCAGGAACTTGTTTCGGGTGTAATAACCTTTACAAACGGTCAACTTCAAGGCTTACAAAAAATTCATCGTGGTGGTAATTTAAATATTACTACTGACCCTACTAGCAGAAATAATATCACGATAATTGTACCTATAACTTTCGATGAACTACCGGTAATTATTCTAATTGTTATCAATGAAATTATTGAGATATATTTATTTAAAGTTCACGTATGATTATACGGCGAAATTGATGGATATCGGTCCACATGGTAAAGTAAGAGGGACGATTTCAAAACTGTTGGCTAACGCTAGTATCGCAGTTGATCTCAACAAAAAACAAGCTACTTTCAATTATCTTTCGCTGCTCAATTCAGAGTAAATATATTTTCCAATCTGATACACACAGGGTTTTCCATTTAAAATGTTCCTAGTTCTCATAGCATCATAGCAACTCATCCTGCTTGGCGAACTTTTCAAAAAATATTCCGAAGATTTATAGGGTAGTCCTTACAGAACATTTTAGCAAAATTAGAGCCTCGTAGCTCATTTGGAGGTTGCTGCCTTTAGAATGACTCGAGGATCCTCCCAACACTGATATTTTTCATTTTATTCCAAAAAAAATCAGCGTTATGAAGAACTTAGAGTCATTCTTAT
This sequence comes from Mylabris sibirica, assembly GCA_039776855.1. Lineage (NCBI taxonomy): Eukaryota > Metazoa > Arthropoda > Insecta > Coleoptera > Meloidae > Mylabris > Mylabris sibirica. The sequence goes on along the minus strand of CM077839.1, from coordinate 8,913,939 downwards.
TGTTTGCCACTTAAGGTATTTAGCTCACTTTTGGGAATCGCAACAAAACGATCGTTTTTTAACTGACATCAAAATGAGCTACTACTGCAAAAATCCTTGAAACACTTTTCCAATCGCTCGTCAAATAATGTGAGTTGGCGTAAGAAATGGAAGCATTTAGGTGGTCAATCCGTTATTTCTTATAGCAACTCATATAAGTTGGTTAGCGATTCAAGAAATATTTCAAGGATTTGTAGAAGAGTGTTTTAGCAAAATTGGAACCTCGTAGCTCAATTTTATTCTAGAACAGATGGAGATGTTTTGCATTTTTTATAGAAAACGATGGAGAAAAACAAAAAAAAATCAAAATTGAAGGCTTTTCGAGTCATTCTAGACATTGTAAAGAATAATGATTTTTTTGACCAACTTCCAAGTAAGCTACGAAGTTTCAATTCTGCTACAATGCGTTCCAGAGACTATCCTACAAACTTTACAGGATTTTCGGCCTGGGAGTACACAATTTTTAGCGTTTCCACCAAACTAATACAGCGATTCAAATATTATTTTAGAGATTTGTACAGGTCCCTAGAGTAGTCGGGATGTCGGTAAATGACTAACAATAAAAATGACTGGAAGTGATTTTTTTCGTTTTTCTCCATAGCATTCTAGAAAAAAATGCAAAATATTTCCACCTGTTCTTGAATAAAACGGGAAAAAAAAAAAAAAAATCAATGTTGGGAGAATTTTCGAGTCATTCTAATTGTAAGTCATTTAACATGTGCAGAAAGTTTTTGAAAATCGCGATATCGTCAAAAAAGAGCGGTTTTGAGCGACTTCCAAATGAGCTACGGGGTTTTAAGTTTGCCATAATATTCACCAGGGACTACTTTACAAATCCTTGGTGGTGAAAACACACGAACATCCTGTATAGTCCTAAATATAAAGGGTGGTATTCTAATATTATTTTCTTTCAGAAACATTGATATCAACTTTTCCGGTTATGATTTAACCGATTTGGTTTTGAATTTGTTTGTTGGTATTGCTACACGTGTTGTAAGAGGTTCTGTTTTAGAAATTATGGAAACAATCGGACAAAAACCTATTCGATCGATAATTGATTCAATAAATGAGATGTTAAAATCAAATGTTAATTAAAATTTAATAAATAACTTATATCAAAACTTTATTTCGTCAAGTTCATTTTATTTACAAGAATAATGATCAAAAGGCACAAATTTATTAAGCTTTTTATTTTATTGCATTATTGAAAAATAACTAAAAAAAATTTCCAAATAAAATGCTCAGTTTGTGAAATTTTAATTGTAATCTATACATGGATAAATATTGCAATAAAATAACATTTCGTAAACTTTATCAATACTTTATAAATGGCTTAATGTAGCATAAATGACAGACTTGAAAATGTAATAAAAATAAAGATTACCCACAAATTAACACGGTTTTGCTCGTACTAACTTAAAACTAGACAAGTATCCCTGTATAGCACGATATTTTTGTAATATTTCTTGGTCTTTTAGAAATATAAAAGACAAGAAAACCCCATTTTTACCAGTTTCTTGGGCGGTAGAACACGAATAAGCGTGTTATATGAGGACTGTTTGTATTTATGTATGATATAAAACAAATAACACATAAATTATCACCTACGAGAAAAAAAATCTAAATTTTCATTAACTGTGTAGAACAATCCAGTAGATTTCCAGAGAATTTCGGAACATGATTATCAAAATTGATGATTATTATTATTTGTATTGTTGTGATTGAAAATTGATAATAAATTGAATAGAGATAGCATTTTTTTAAATAATAACTACTTGAGAAGGTGCATTTATTCATCTAGGTGTAACGTAAAATCTTACAGGGCCGTAATCAGAAAACTATGTCAGGTGGGACGCGTTTTTTGGAACAATGATTTGAGGGAAAATAGTTCTTATGACATGGGGGCATGGAGCTAAGCTAGATGGCCTCCCTATAGATACGGCCCTGAAATCTTATCACAGTTCCCATCGATAAAAATGTTAGTTAATTGTAACAATTTTCTAGTTTTTATCGATAAACTATCGGAAAAATCAACGATATCTATCAGCGCTACTCGTTGTTGGAATAGAGTGTTGGAAAATTAAGATTTTTATAAGTTTTTCACTTTTTTGCTGATAAATATTTATAGTTGTACATCATAATAATGATAGGAACAGAAAAAAATTTGTATCACAATAGAAACAAAACACATTCAATTGTATGATAATCAGATATGAATCTATAAAAGTGAATTTTCAGTGAATTTGTTTTGAGTTTTGATCATTTTGCCAAAACATGAAATTTACCTTAATTTTCCTCTGTTTATTTGTATTGATATTATCAATACAAATCAATAATGGTGTGGAATTGTCATCAACAAATGATGTTTTTTCATCGGCGATATTAACTGAAAATGAAACAATCTCATTGGAAGTATCAAAGGAATTCGTTGAAGAAGTATTAAAAAAATTAAACAGCACTAGCAGGTATGTTTAATTACAATTTTTTTTTCAATATTTCTAATAATTCAACAATTAATTTATTTAGTAATGAATTGATTGCAAATTTGAATGATTATTCCGACCGGATCTTTGTAAATTTGGACTCTTTAATTACCAAATTAGGTCTAGATCCACTTAAATTGTCCGACACGCATCAAAGTTTCAATTACGTAAGTTGTCTAAATATTTTGTATAAAACTTTTTAATTTATTTTCAATAATTAAACAGTTACTAGTTTTCGGATCATTGGATTTAAGTAAAGGCTATTTCAAATACTTATCATCAATGCATCGTGATGGTGATGTACAAGTCAGTTATGATCCAGTTGATACTAACACTGTGTCGTTAATACTTCCGATAACATTCGACGATTTATTGGTATTAGTTCGAATTAATTGAAAAAATAATTATATGACACCTTTTTTTATACAGGTCCATTATCATTATAAAACAAAATTGTACTTTCTTGGTCCAAGTGGGGATATGGATGGTACAATCAGAAATTTTAAAGTTGAAGTTAAAATCAGTTTCGATCTTAACAAATATCAGGCTACTTTGAATTACTTTTATATTAGAAATTCTGGGTAAGTTTCATAATTAATTTGATAAATTTTGATTAATTTGCATCTTTTTGTTTTTTTTTTTTAGACATATCGGTATAAAGTTCTCTGGTAATATTTTAACAGATTGGCTTGTGAACCTCTTGACAAACCTTGTTACAGCCATTCTAAAGAGAATTATTTTATTGATTATGGAAGCTATAATCAGGAATCCACTTCAGACAGCTATTACTTCAATTAATGCCATCTTAAATGCTATTCTTAACCCATCAACTACAGTAGCATCACTAACATTGTAAAATAATCTTTTTCGTTACATAAACTTTTTTGTTGAAATTTTGTTATCATTGCTTTATTCGTTTAAATTAAACATCAGAAACGTTTTTCGATACTTTATTAATCCGTCTTCAAGTTAAACCAATATCTTTATAAGAATCTGATTCTAGATAAGAAATAATAAAATTCGTTATAACAGCTTGAGCTGCAATTATTAAGATTACTACTACTAAATTTATGAATTATATAATAAAAATTTACCTAAAGTACAATTATTATCAACAGCTAACGTATAAGCTGTATCTTCATTTAAGTTCTGCAATCGGAAATCGGCACCATTTAATAATAATTCTTGACAACTATGTGGATGATTACCACGTGCGGCAAACATTAACGGTGTATTACAAAGCTAAAATTGTTTTATTTTTTTTACAATGTTGAAAGATAAATAATTAAATTATGATAGATTTTACATGATCAGTTTGGTTAACATCAGCTCCTCTACTGATTAATAATCGTATAACTTCATGATGTCCACCACTGGCAGCAAATATTAACGGTGTCTCACCATCAGGACCTGTACGATCAATACGAGCATTATTATCCAATAATAATTCAACAGCATTATATTGTCCATAAGCAGCCGCCCAATGTAAGGGTGTTAAACCGTTACGATCGCACACATCAATTTCTGGTTCATTCTTTAAAATCTCATCATTTATTTCACCTTGACCAGCACATGCATGCAAATCAAAATCAGTTATTTGTGGTATTGGTGTTTCAGCTTGTGTATTACCACGTTGTAGATTTGTTAAAACTGTACAACAACTTTGACGATATGGCTGGAAAGCACTCTTACGATTGCCATCCTGTAAAATCAAAAGCAATAATTGTAGATATATTTAATAGAATAGATTGAATTGAATGGAACCTGTAATGATCCAGGTGACCACTTTTTGGGGCTATTGTTCAAATTCGCCGTTAAATTTAACGGTTTTTGATGTTTTGAATGATTAGTTGTGGTTGTTATTGATGGTGGTATCGTTGATGTTATAATTGGTTTAACATCTTTCTCTTCATTCGAAGAGTCTTCTTGTAGTTCAGCATTCATTCAATTTTAATTAAAATATTCCAAACTTTTATTATTTTCTTTAGGTTAGAAAGAACATAACCTATGTAATAACTGTCACTGTCACAGCTTGACATTATTGTTAAGCCAAGTTCACACGTGGTGATGAACGGACGCGTACAAATATGAACATAAGCGAGCACACGCACACATCGACAAATGTGTATGTAAATTCTTTTAAATAAATAAACACATTTAATTGCGAATATTTTAGCGATAACAATCATACAATTCGGCATGAAAAGTGACTATAGGTGGCGCTTCGAAAATTCAATATGATGGACGAGTGATGGATAAGTCGTATTTTCTTATCAAATCTCTATTTCATTATTATAAGATTATAACGTAATCTTCCCAATACATATACCTTAAGGCTGTGGGCTACTATTTAGGAATTTTGATACATGTTTTCTCGCTTCTTTTTTAAGATGTAGAAACGCGCGATAGCGTTATCAAAAGAGCGTCTCAAGATGCAGGAAAGGGTCGATTTTGTTTTGGAAAAATTTTGGGAAAATTCTGAATTACAAACAATTGCCTCGGAGCATGTTTGTTTTAGAATTTCCCCCACAGCTCACCTTAGATTGATTTTATTTATTAATGAAAAATTTACTAAATTTGAAAATTTAGAGGGCTTTCCAAATGTTCAAGATATTTTTCGATTGGCTTGTTGGTTTTCCAGAATTTTAATAAAGATAGACGAGCGAATAACTGCTTATTCGAAAGCTTATCCATGTGAGGGAAACGTGACTTTTCGTCTTGGAATTTCATCTCCTATCTGCCCCTATGAAATTATACGAGACTTATGGGTCATCCTGCATAACACTGGCCAATACTGGCCACCACTTTTTGTACGACACGTGCCCGGCCGAAAAATTTCTCGCCAATTGGTACTTTCGATGGTTAAACTACATGTCAACAATTAGTCACATCACGGACAATCTCAGTTCCAGTAGATTCTTAACGAAGAATCAGACTTGGGATTTTATATTGTGTCGCACCAATAGGTATTTATTCAACATTTTGGAGCATGCTCACATTTTCCATTATTCAATAAAAGAAGGTAAAGCATGCTTACAATTTCCGTTTTTCAATAAAAGAAGGTAGAAGGGGGAGCACATAACATTAGTAAAACCATTATGAAATACCATTAATATCGGTATGTATCTCATTGAGATATTTTGGTTAACTGTCATGTAATTATCATTTAATGGCAACAAAACAAACTGTAATTCAGTTTCTTCAACAAGACCAAAATAGGAGGATTTATTTAGCTGTTCGAGCGGAATGTTCAACACTATCTGCCATATTTACCCCTTTGGATTTTCACTTGTTTCAATCCATGAAAATTCAGCACTGCAGTTCTTTCAATCAACACACTCTTGATTCTTCTTTTGAAGTTATTCTTGATTTTTCAAAAATGAAAAATTCAATTGAATTTTTATGTTTTGTTCGGAGCACTACTACTATTATTTTATTGTCCTCAACTGTATAACTTAAATAACAATTTACTGAAAGAAAATTAGGGTTGTAAGGGTTGTTTACAGTTCTTCGGACAAAATTAGAATAATGTATTTAGGTATTATTTTTTTGTAATCGACATTCATTAGAATTTGAGATTATGATAGGTCCATTGTCAGGGTGTAGAATCATTTTAGTTTTTCTGAAAATGAAAATTCAGCTAAACAGTGGACATGCATTTGTATGATAGGGAATAAAAAATAAAAAATGAAACACCCTAAATATTAATAATCGTTACTGTAAATCATTATCTTTTAAATTATAGGGTAGGTATGTATAACGCACTAATTAAAAATAAACTTGAATAATTTCAAAAAATTATTACTTGCTGATAAATCTGAAATTATTTAGAAATGCTGTCAAAATCTGTTAGATTTGGTAAGCAACAGTTGTTTTCATTTAAAGTAACACTTTTATTAATAATAGGGCAAAAGTTAGGCTACGGAAAAAGTAAATAAATGAACAAATTACCACCTTTACATTATGAAAATGAAAATATGTTCTATTGTGACCAAAAAGAAACCGGCGAATCCAGAGGAATTTAAAGAAAATGGAATTCTACAAGAACGTGTACAAACTTTTTACAAAGAAAACTGAAAAAAAAAACAATAAGTAATTGTCTAATTTATAAATTTAAAAGTGACGATTTTACAGCTAATTAATCAAACTTTAATTAATTTACTAAATTTACAGATATAAGAAGAGTGTGTTAACGATTCTCCATAGTCATCATTGCCACGATACAACACCGTCCATTAAAAAGCTCAAATGAACAATTCTCAATCCAAATTATAAAAAGAACGACGCATATTTGAACGATATACAAGCTTTAATTGGAATAATTATTGTGAAATAGGTGGATCTTCCATTCAAGTTTAATTAATCGATACGTTGTTGCTCCCATTCCATTTTTAAAATATGATATGTCAAAAGTTAAGAATCAACAATTTTCGGTTGGAGTTATTCAGTAATAACCAGCGGTCAAGTAATGCCAATTTTCCTACAAAAAAAAGTCAAAATTATTGTTTTTGAAAGACAGTTCTTAGGGGGTACACTTACGGTTGGTAGCATAATTTATGGACACAAATTCTAGACCAGTTCAACATGAGTGTTGATATAAGTTCCTGAATATCGCAACTGGAATCGTAATATCACAACAATCTGGAGTTTATTTATTCAATATTATAAGAATCTACTATTATTATCTACTATTTACTTTGAAAATTTGATTTTGCAGATTTGCTTTTTTTTCTAAATCTAGGTAATTAGTAATTATACATAAAGAAGTTTTTCAACAAATTCCATCTGGATGAAACAAAGTTTTTAAGCGTTGTTGGCTCGCATTATGACAATTTTTATCTATCACAGAGAACTTGTAAACAAATTCAACTCTGTTTTTATACAAGGTTGGCTAAAGCACAAAAAGCCCTAGAACGTTATGTACATACTTACAATAAAGTTTCGATGTAGATTTCAATTTTTTAAATACCTATAACAACACCGATGATATGTATAAGAATTAATTGAACGCGTTGTTATTTACTTCAAAAAGAATGCTCGTATTATGTTTGTTAAAGAGGGATGCTTACCAAATTTTCCCTTTATTCGTTTACCTTACCTCACGAAATTATTGTAATGTTGTTCCAAAATTCTGCAAAGGATCACTGCTTAGACTCATCTAATGTAGAACAAACTGCGATTGAGTTATTGAAGAATCAGAAAATTGGAAAATTGATAGTTATACGTGCTTCTTTCCACACCACCTGTGAGGTAAAGCACAAGGTGCGTTTTTTTATAGTGGTATCCCCTGTAGACCTAATCCACTATAAATGGTAGATATATCCACCACTGCCACCAATGTTAGTAAAAATCAGACAAACACACACATACCCAATACACACATAACCCTTATAATCTATGACCATCCAATATCTAATGTTAGTAAAGTTGTATAGGTAATTGCATTGCAAAATAAAAGTAAAGAGGTCAAGAGAACAAATATTCGTACCTATACCACAAAATTCCCATGTTATCCTACGAAAATTTGCTCTCTTGTCGTTCACTTTTATCATTTCATTCAAGAGTAAATCATTTAAATTTATAAATACATAAAATTTGATAATATAGAATGGAGAATTGTGATGGGATAAAGGGAGATATTTAAAATGATTAAAGTTGACGATCTCGGTGACAGTTTTTGCCTGAAACATACATTTTTTTATTACAAAATCCTGAAAATTATAGTTAGTTTTGCATGAGAATGTATATGTTCTGAAAAAGAAAGTGTTAAAATTAGAAAAATACTTACAAAAATTTACCTAAAATATAAAACAATTATAGATTATGAAATAAATAGAAATTAAATACAAAAATGGGAAATATTACAAGAAAATAACCTGAAAAACAAAATTATAAATTAAAGTCTGAAATAAAAAAGTATTAAATACCTGAAAATAAAATGATAAATTATAACCTGAAATAAAATAAACATTAAATTAAAGTGTTTTTTTACACTTACCGTTTCAAATTTTAATACTTAATATGCTTACTTGTGAGAATTACACAAACACATATATGAACACTTTGAAACACTTTTTACTGTAACACTGTTCGTTTCGAAAAATCGAATAGCTCAACTTTACCATTAAAAAATAATGTAAAGGAGTTATTGTACCGAATCGCGATTAATGGACGCTATTGTATACAGCATCAGCGCAAAAGATAATAAGAGATCGAGTTTGAAGCACCAAAGCTTTAGTCGTGACACCTTTTACAAGTCTAAGCTTGTACTTAAATGTGTAGAATCAGTATTTTTAGTCATAATTGGAAATTTCGATGATAAAAAATAGAGAGATTACCCCCCGGGCATCAATGCCTTATTCGTAACACATTTCTGTAGCCAAAAATTTGGATTTAATTGTACATTTTTAATATTTTCTGTCATTAACAGACATCTCAAAGGTAAAGGATAGAACAGATCGAGCTTAAAGCATTAAAGTTTTACTCGTAACACTTTACAAGTCGTAAACTTGTACTTCATCCAACAAAATCAGTACTTTTAGTCATAAATCGACGGCAAAAGATAATGGAGATCGAGTTTAAAGCATTAAAGCTTTAATCGTGACATTTTTTCCATGTGTTAAACTTGTAAATAATCGTATAGTTTCGGTAGTTTCTGTCCTTAAATGGCAGCTCGTTGGGAAACAATGAAAAGATCCGAGCTCAAAGCATCAAAGCTCTACTCGTAACACCTTTTCCAAGTCCCAAACTTGTACATTTTTAATATTTTCAGTCATCAATTGACACATCGACGGTGAAAGATAGAAAGATCGAATTCAAAGCATCATAGCTTTACTTGTTACATTTTCTACAAGTCTTCAACTTGTACGTAATTGAACAATTTTAGTATTTGTAGTCATAAATTGGCATATCGATGGCAAAAAATTGTAGAGATCGATGTCACAGCATTAAAGCTTTAATCGTGACACTTTTTCCATATTGTAATCTTGTACTTAATCGTACAAATTCAGTACCTATTTTGTCAACAATTATTATTATACAAGCAAAAGCTTGTAAACCCAGTAATACAAAGAGAGTTGTAAAAAATCTTGTATGAGTAGTTATTTTGTACATATACAAAGAGTATTCGTTGCTGGTGTGTATTAAAAGTACCTATAAAGTCCAAAACGTACCTACAAAGTACCTAACAGGTGTTTGAAGTACCTACCAAAGGTGTTGATAGTTAATCAACATAAATTAATAAGAACATTAGTTCTTTTTTCGTTGAGTTCAGTAATATTATAAGGTTCCTAAAAGATTGGTAATCTAATGAACAACATAAGTGACCCTATACAAGTGCCTACAAAGTACCTACAAAGCACCTACAAAGTACCTACAAAGTACCTAACAGTACCTAAAGAGTTCTACGTGATTATAACACTTGATTTAATAGATGATTAAATTAATTATTATAATATAGATATCGAAAATTTAGTTTGTATTTCGATTCTTTGAATGTCTGTTGATAATAAAAATGTTGCATAACAGTACGGAATTGCGATATAAATCAAAATGGTACTTACTACTTAACTGCTTCTCAGCCTCCTGTCCCACGCTGTTCGAACCTACTGTAATTAGAGAAAAAGAAAAAAAAGTTAGTAATTTTGGAATTAAGTATAGTTTAAATATCTCGAATTACCCTTTCGATGATTTTTGGCTACACATCTCCTTGGGAAGACTCCTTCCATCAAAACACCATCACCATAACACCCCACTGCACTTTATTCGCACTACTCACTATATTTTACAAATGTTGTTAATTTATTAATTTATTTATTTATTTATTTATTTATTTATTGTTATTAACTTATTATTATTTATTATTATTAATTTATTTATTATTAAGTTTGATACACTCGTGTTAACACTTCGAAATTCAAAACTGAAATGAATAAATGACGGGCACAAACAAGTCTAGAAAAGAACATTATATAACATTTCCTTTGTTCTTCTCCTATCAAAAACTGAAGAAAAACACAAACACAGATAAACACCTTTAATCTTATCGTTTATTCTACACGAAAATAGAGATAATTTGCAAATATTTTCAATGTATTTAATTTATTTTTCAATAAAATTAAAATATTTGTTTCAATAAATTCGTAATCTGTCTCACAGATATTTCCATTATTTTCATTGGTTTAGGAATTATACAGGGTATTTGATCTAAATATGGTTGATCCTATGAAACTCCTATTAGTCGATGAGCGATTTGAAAAATATCTTAAAGATTTGTAGGAGAGTCTCTAGGGAACATTTTAGCAAAATTAGAACCTCGTAGCTCATTTCGAATTTATTCAAAAATGATCATTTTGGACAATGTCGCAATTTTCAAAAACGAACTAAACAAGCAAAACGACTAAGAATCTTTTGGAGACCTTCCCAACGTCGATTTTTTTCGTTTCTCTCCATTGTATTTCAGAGAAAATACGAAATATTTTCACCTATCTCAGAATGTATTGGAGGAAAACGAAAAAAATCATTTTTGGGGGGATCCTAGAGTCATTCTAAGTCGTTTTACGTGTTTATTTCGTTTTTGAAAATCGCTACATCGTCAGAAACGAGCGTTTTTTGACCAACTTCTAAATGAGCTACGAAGTTCCAATATTGCTGAAATGTTCTCTAAAGATCCTCTTACAAACACTTGAAATATTTTTCGACTCACTCGTCGCGACTAATAGGAGTTTCATAGAATCGACCATATTTAGATCAAACACCCTGTATACCTACTACAAGACATACCTAAATTTGTATAGGTATGTATAAACAGATGGTGAATTTGTCGATTCTCTCTATGATTTATAACACTCCCAACTCTCAACTAACACACTAACTTAAGTCAAAACGTTAGCGGGGTGAACGTACTATACATACGTATTATTAGTATCTATCACTCACTCATTACAATTTTCTCCACTATGAGGCGCCACCATCTCTCGTTCAGGTCAATTATTGAAAAAGCAATGATTTAGATATTTTTTGAAGATTTCTGAACACTAGATTAAATTTTAAGACGTTCGTGTCTTAAATCAGTTCTTTTGGTAAGTTTTGATGTTTTAAAGGAGACTATGTAGAGTTTTTTAGTTTATTCTCGAGCTGAATTCTCCACTATTAATCTAGATTTTGAGATATCTGACTTAAAGCATCAATTTTTTTAGCAAATTCTATTTTCAAGGAGAAAATTCAGACACATTTACAAACAAATTCTAGAGGTCTTGAGATATTTTTCTCTTAAATCATGATTTTTTATTGAATCGTGCCAATGAGTCGATTTTAATCAATTTTAGAAGAATTTAACTTTTAAGAAGTGTCGAATCCAGACAAATTTAGTCTGAATTTATAACTTACAAGGAAGGTCCCCCAACCCGACCCCAGCGATTTCCACCATTCTGTGATATGTTGTAGTACTCGAAAAAATAAGAGACACGTATTTTTTTATATGTGCTGACATCCACTTTAAAGGGGTGAAAAACACCCCTGAATTTTATCCCAGAAAATCGTTTTTTTTATCATATCTCGGCTGCTAATTAATATTTTTTGTTGAAACAAAATGCAAAATATTTGCCATGAGAAGCGTAAGATATTAGATGTGTTTATGACCCAAGGGAATGCAACCCTTATTTTATATTTTAAAAAAATTAGATTTTTTTTTGTTTTTTCTCTATAAAAACCAGTATATGAGCACAAAAAAATAAAATAAAGCATTTTCGTTTACTTTATCAAATATTTTAATTGACGTGTTTCAGCATTTTTGAAGTTACCACCCCTAACATTATCAACTACCCTTTAAAATAATTGACCGCATGTAAATGATGAAAAATTACTTTGTTTCTCAAGATTCGTTACACGTTAAAACGTAATGTAAATTATAAAAAAAGCAATCATGTTACAGGTTTGTTGTAATATTTTAATATAATTTTTACTATAATAATGTTCTTGCAAGACACAGGATGTAATAATATTGCTATTATGCGATGTGGTTGGTGTAAGAAGCCTTTAGGATGTTTTAAGCACTTTTTTGAAGAAAATCATTATTGTAAACAATATGAAGAATAAGATACAGATCTGATACCAAGAAAGCAGCATAATGGTAATAAGTCTTCTAATAAAAAATAATTTTGAATCAGTTCCATTAAAAATTGTTAATAAACATCAAGTTATAATAAATAACCTACTTTTAGGGGTGACTTTAGTGACGCTTTTTTTATTTTATTTATTACTTATTTCTTTACTAGGTACTACCTCTAAAAAAAATTATAACATGGTTACTTTTGATATAATTAATATTCCGCTTCCACGTGTAATGAATTTTATCTACGACTTATATATAAAGTGATCATTATACTTGTGGTTTTTGTAATATAATGACCTACTTTATATCCCTAGGGAGATAAAGTAAATGAATATCCCTCTCATCAGCCAATCAGAAAATAGTATTTTAATTATAATTTCCGTCAAATGTAAACAAACCATGGTAACGACAAAAATAATTAACAATATTTTCAACAAGTAGGCCTAAAGTGGGCGTTTTCACGCAATTTTAAATAAAATTATATTTGATTTTTCTGAAATTTCGAACAAATACTTAGTTGTGAGAATATTCGTTCTATTTACAATGGGAAGTGGTAAAGAAGACGATTTTAGTAGAAGATAACAGTTTCTATTAAATGTAAAAAACCATGGTAACGCCAAAAATTAATAACAGTTTCAACAAACAGTTGTAAATAAGTGTCAATTTTTAGTGCGATTTTAGAATCGAAAATGACAAAGAAGGTAAATATTCTTGTTCACTACCAGTACCTGTACATGTAGAAATAAGTCGTAGATAAAGTATAGTATACAACTCGCTTATAATGAATGCTAATTATAACCTCGAATGATTACAACACTCGCTCGCTCCGCTCGCTTGTGTTGTAAACTTCATTCTCGGTAGTAATAGCATTCATTATAGACTCGTTGTATAATATACTATGAAGAAATAATTATTTTGTGTCATTTTAACTTCAAAACGACGACTTTTATATCAGTTTAGAGCTTCGTATGATAAAAAATACTATAGTTCTCTTTTTGGTCATTTACATGCGGTTAATTATTTTAAGGGGTAGTTTACGATGTTTGGGGTGGTAACTTCAAAAATGCTAAAACATGTCATTTGAAATATTCGATAAAGTAAGCGAAAATGCTTTATTTTATTTTTTTGTGCTCATATCCTGGTTTTTATAGAGAAAAAACAAAAAAAATCTAATTTTTTTAAAATATAAAATAAGGGTTGCATCCCCTTGTGTCATAAACACATCTAATATCTTACGCTTCTTATGACAAATATTTTGCATTTTGTTTTAACAAAAAATATTAATTAGCAGCCGAGATATGATAAAAAAACGATTTTCTGGGATAAAATTCAGGGGTGTTTTTCACCCCTTTAAAGTGGATGTCAGCACATATAATAAAATACGTGTCTCTTATTTTTTCGAGTACTACAACATATCACAGAATGGTGGAAATCATTGGGATCGGGTTGGGGGACCTTCCTTGTTAGTGTGTAAGCCATTTTCGAACTCAATTAAGTTCTGAAAATGCGACGATTTATAAATTTTGTAGTATATTTTAGAGTTAAATCTTTCACCTTTAATCCTGACTTAAGAAAGTGTTTGGCCTAAATCATTGATTTTTGGCTAATTTAATTAATGAATTATCTTACTTAAACTTTATAACTTGGACACTTTTAAACGATTTTTGAGCTGGATTCTTTTAATTAAGATCCTAAAAGGAGGTTCTCACGTTTCATAATGAGTGATTCATTTCAAATGAGTCAACTCGAATGAAAATGAAAATAAACAACAATTCGATTGCACGTATCAAGAATAGAGGATTTTTTTTTTAAGGATGATCGAACTGAGCAAGACTCCGAGTAGTTGTCAAGCGATTGGAAAAATATTTCAAGGATTTATAGAGGGGGCCCTGAAGATCATCTTAAAAGAATAAGAACCTCGTAGCTCATTTCAAAGTTGGTAAAAAACAAAATTGTTTTGGACAATGTCGCACTTTTTTAAATCGAGCGAACCACGCAAAACAACTAAGAATGGCTTGTATAGATCCCCCCAGCAGTGATTTTTTTCGTTTTTGTTCATTGCATTGCAAAGAAAATGAGAAACATTTCCACCTGTTCCAAAATAAAATGGAGAAAAAAGAAAAAAACACTGTTGGGACTGTTGGGAGGGTCTACGAGTCATTCTTAGTCGTCAGCGTGCTTTGTTTGTCTTTGAAGATCGCGACATCTTCAGAAACCAGCGTTTTTTGACCAATTTCAAAATGAGCTACGAAGTTCTAATTTTGCTAAAATAATCTTCAGGGCTCCTCCTACAAATTCTTTAAATGCTTTTCAAATCGCCTGCCAACTACCAAGAGTTTTGCTCGCATTGACCATCTTTAAAAAAGTCCTTGTGTATGATTTATTATCAGTAATGAAAAGAAAATGAGCAAAAGTAAAGGTCCGTTTCACTTTTCGTTCAATTCACAAACGACGTTCACCCCCTAACTAAAGTGAAGGTTCATAACTGATACTGATAACATGATCATTTGGGAAAATGAATAATGCAATGTGAAACTTGTGAACTCTCCTTGGATCACATATACATGATACATATAAACGAGTTGATGTTCATTTTCATTCGACTTGATTCATGAGAAATGAATCATTCGACATAAAACGTACCGTGAGAAATCCGCCTTCCTTTTAAATCGTATTTTTTAATAAATTTTGGTTAATTTTTGAGCTCAATTCTTCAATTTTAGTCAAAGTTTGGAAGCAATTTTGTCTTAAACCATCAGTTTTTACTGAATTTCGTACTCATATCCTATTTTTGGAAATTTTCATAATAAATTATCAGTTTTTCTATCAAATCTGTAACTGAAATATGAAAAAAAACACTTTAAGTTTATATTCGAGCAAAATTTTAACTTGTTAGTCTAAGGTTTTAGCAATTTCTAATTTCCTAAATCGTTCATTTCTGGCGAACTTCATGATAAGAATACGATTTAGATACGTTGAGTCAATTTTTGAGCTAAATTCTCGACTTCATTTCTGGATCTTTGTACATTTTTGTCTTAAATCATCAGTATCTTAGATGAATTTTGCTATGTATAGAATCATCAAAAGGGGGAAAGTCAGACGCTTCGGACAATTTTAGTGATGAACTTTTAAGAATCTTTAAACTCAACTATTGTTAAAAATCCTAAATTAGTTATTGAAAAACTCTCCCAATCAATAATAAAAAGAGTGTTACTAGGGGAACGACCAACAGTTCAATACGAAGACTGGTAATTGATAAAACACGAGTGGAAATCAGGAAATGGCACATATTTTCCGTAAGTAGATCGTCTTGTAGTTAAAATTTAAGAATTTTTCTATTAATTCTCTAGAAACTGGTATATTCGATAATTCACACCTTGATCAACTTCATGCATATGTGTATGCTACAGTAATAAAACGCTCTATCGAACAATTAGAAATTATTAATCAATGTAAAGATACAACAACTGCTATAATTAAACTCGAATATGTTCCTTTATATGAAAAATATTCCAATTGTGAACAATTATCGCGTAAGAAATCGGATAATCATGAAAAATTTCAAAAGGATTACAGTTTTCTTTTAACTATTTTAAATTTGATAAAGAGCGAATTATTAACAAATCACAGTTATACGAACTTAATTAAAACGGTGGAAATTCATAAAATCGAAGAAGATGAGAGTAGAGAATTATTGGAGAGAAATAAACGATTACATAAAGATTTAGATGAATTAAATGAGAAAATACATAAAGAGAATGCGAGTTATTCGAGTAGAATTCACGAATCGATTGAAAATATCGGTTTATTAAAAGATGAATTATTTGTAAAAATTTTCTTTAGGAGATTGTTACACAATTTTGTTGAATTTTCGAATTTTTTAGGAGACTGAAGATCAAATTAATATCAAAACTGAGTACATTAAACAATATGAAAGATCACAACAACAACAAGAAGAAATAAAATCTAACGATACTATTAAGAGATTTGAAATAATTTTGGAAAATCTCAAACAGAAACTAAATGGAGAGATTAGAAATCATGAGGAAATTACAATATTTTTACAAGAAACCATGAAAGTAAGTCGTTAATAAAAAAGAAAATTATCTATTCATTATTTGGTGATATTTTGTTAGGATTGTAATCAAACTATTCAAGAGTGGATAGATAAATATTTTAAAGAAACCAAAGAAATGGATGGAAAAATCAAAGAATTACGGAAAAATTTCGAAAATTTACACAAAAAACATTCCCAATTGAAAAACATTGTAGGTTGCTTCTAAAATAAAAACATACGTCGTAGTTTGATGCAGATTTTACCGGAAAATACATCAAACTACGACTTACTTCAATAATTTTAATCCCCATGTTTTTATTGAAATGCAGTTTATATAGGGATTAAACGTCGGTAGTGTCTTTATTAAAGTGTTTATGATTACAGTACAACGAACGAGAGGAAGAAATCAACGATTATTTGGCGTATAAAGAAAGAAAACGGCTAGAATTTGAAGAGATACAACGTCGTATTCAAGCAACTATTAAAATTCAAGCCTGGTGGCGGGGTACGATGTATCGTAAATGTTTAGGACCGTATCGTAGACGTAAAACTAGGAAAGAAACAGCCAAAAAGTCAAAAAAGAAATAAAATACTTAATTTTATAATTATTAAATTTGTTTCTTAAAGGTGTAGCCTTTTTTTATGAAAAAAAGGAATGTTTGATACACGATTTCTCGCGTAATGGAAAGAGCGTTTCAAGATGCAGCTGAAGAACGATTCTGTTTTGGGAAATTTTAAGGAAATTCTGAATTACAGACATTTGTCTTGGAGCATGTTTTTTTTTACAATTTCCCCCGATTTTCCATTCACCGTTTGTGGTTTCATTGCAAGGTTGCCACATTTTCTTTTAGATTTAGAAGGTTTACGGTTGTCAACCGTACGAATATTTGCAGGATTTTCCGACTAATAATTCAAATGGGGGGCAAAACAAACGCCTAGAATTGGGAAAATTCCGCGAAAATTCGTACGGCAACCTCCTTATAAATCTGAAAGAAAATGTTGCAACCTCGCAATGAAACTGAAAACAGTGAATGGTTGGTTACTCCACTAGAGGTTAGTTTATGTGAATTAACGCGTAAGAATGTAGATAACACGTCTTTACATCATGAAATAGGGAAAATCCCTTTTCACTGGGAAATAAATTAGTTTTTCTGATAGAAATACTGTTTTTGAACAACTCTGTTACAAAATTTTTCAAAATTTTCGAAAATTGTTTTTTTCACGTTTCCCTCATGTGCCCGCCTTTAAAGTCTAACATATAAGCGTGCCTATTTTTATTAAAATTCCGGAAAACTAACAAGCCGATCGGAAAATTTCTTGACCCTTTAGAAAGCCCTTTGAATTTGTTACATATAATCAAATTTTCATTAAAAAACAATCAACATAGGCTGAGCTGTGGGGGAAATTGTGAAAAAAAAACATGCTCTGAGCTAATTGTATGTAATTAACCATTTCCTCAAAATTTTCCACAATAAAATCATCCTTCACCTTGAAACGCTTTTTTCATAACAGTATCGCGCGTTTTTGCATCTAAAAAAACAAGCGAGAATGTATTAAACTTTCCCCTTTTTCGTAAAATGTAGACCCGCAACCTTAAGATCATAACTGAACTATAATTCCCAAATTTTATGACAATTTTGGATCACTTCATCCGGTTGTGAATGTTTATAAAACATAAAAAATCCTTGTATTTGAGCTGGACTAACATTTTTGTTGAAATTCATCACTCGATCGGCAAATAATTTCGCTTGACTTGTCGGTGAATTATTATAAAAACGATGAAACATTTGTTCGATTTGATAATGTGAACACCAACCGATATATTCTTTTAAATCAACACGACCAGGACGTATCAAAGCCGGATCCAATCTATAATAATAAATTTTATTATAAATTAATTAAAATTAACAATTAATTACCGTTCAAGATAATTAGTTGTCATAAAAACAATTCTTGCTTCTGTACTAGCAACACCATCTAAACAATTCAATAAACCACTGAATGTGACCCGATTTAAGCCCTCATAAGCTGCTTTCTGTTTTGGTGTATCTTCTCTTGATAAAAAGGCAGCATCGATATCTTCTAATAGAATAATACTTTGTTGTGGTGCTACACTTAATAGATGATTTAAACGATCATCGGTTAAGCCACGTTCAGATAGATTTAGAACACAAATCGAAAAACCTAATTCTCCTGCTAATGCTGTAATATATGATGATTTACCACAACCAGGCGGGCCGTATAATAAATAACCTCTTCTATATGGGATACCACGTTCAGTATACCAACTCGGATTCGAGATGAATTCTCTACAATCATTCTGTATCCGTTCACTGATACCTTCATCTAAGATAACAGAGGATATTGGCCGTTTTCGGCGTGGATGGCCGAATTGCCGCCATTCACTACCCATCGCCGTATACATAATTGTTTTACCTTCATGTTGTTTCAATGCTAATTGCCTAGCTAACAAAATTAATATTTAAAAACAATTATCGATTCTTTATAACAATTACAAATTATTACCTTCTTCTAATATATGAAAATAAATGTTTTTATCACGTCCAAATGCTGTTAATGTTACAGTCTCCCAAGGTACACCCATATGCAGATCTAAAGTGTGTTGTTCTCTAGTTCTTTCAACACGAATCCAATATGACCCATATCTTTAAATTAAATCAATTAAATTAAATTAAATTTCGTCTATATTGGAAAATTTACCGAAAAAAATGTGTACCAATACTTGGTATAAAATCATATTTGGTTTTAACATGTCCGGTTTCTTTCTGTTCAAAACTAGTTTCAACACTTAAATGTTGTGTTTGTTTAGCACCACGTTCAGTCATCCATTGTAATAACCATTGATAAGACTTATCACGGCATGGTACTTCTAATGTGATCATATAATGTCGTCGGAACAGGATCAGACCACCTTGGAGACTTTTTCGAAGGATTGCTGCACCAGCACCAATGCCAAATAAACCGAAACCAGCACCGAAATATGGATTGTCCGATAATGATGAGATTAATTCCATAAATTTCATTACAGTAATCTAATTAAAAATTGTATTGTAATTAATAATTATGATGAATTGAGGGTAAAATTAATTATAAATGTCTATTAGTGCACATTTGATTGTGTAACATAACCTCATTTGTAACATTGACAGATCACAATGTCATTGGTTCATTTGAACTACTTAGCTTTTTTTATACAGAACGTTTCATTTAATTTGATCCTCTATTCATAAATTATCTCATTCGCCGATTTCTAAGGAAAATTCCACCTTTATTTTAACAAAGTTTCTGCACTTTATAATACATACTGCATTTCGTGTTTAATAAAATTAAAAATACTTAAAAAAACGACTATAAAAGAATTAACAAATAAGAGCATCCAAATGATAAATAATATAAGAATACTTTAATCGTTTTGATCGCTTTCTTCCTAGCGAATTCTGTTATTGGATCGTACAAGTTAAGTTAAATTCAGACTTATAGTTAAAGTTGTGAGAAAACTTTCTTCTTGAATTATAAATTTTCATCGCATTTTGTTTTGAGACATCCTTGCTCCAAAACATCAGCTTTCAACAAAGTCTACTGCAGAATTATTCAAAGAATATAGATTTTGACGATTTCAACCTTTCCTTTTTGAAAAAAACTCTCGATTTTAAGTTTAAGTGCTAAGACACTCTTGTCCTAAATTATCAGTTCTATGTATTAAGTGTAGAGGAAAAGAAGATCATCTTCGTAAATGAAAAGTGTCCAAGAATTTGTAAACAATTAAGATGGCGCTACTGTTTCAAACTTACTAAATATGAGTGCCAATTAGAGTGAGGTAGAATTAAACGAAGAAAGGTAGATATATTCATATTTATAGTGAGTTTTGAACAGTACCGCCATTTTAAATGTCCACAAATTCTTGGGCAATTTTTAGACATAAAAAGTAATGAAGATAACCCTCCGTACTTCAACTATACTTGGATACTAACGTCTAGACTTTGAACAGTAGGTATGTCTCAACATTTTTTCAGTCACACAAACAGGAAGACTATTATTATGTTATTATCTATGATAACTTTTTAAGGACCGGTAATCCTTATTTACTGATAGATTAAATAAATATCCTATAAGATATGATTTCCGTTACTTAACTTTAAGTGACTTAACTTGATTAAAATTTGGTCTACAGGTGTTTTGCCACCTGAACTACCTTTAAAGTCATTTCCGTTACTCTAATTATCCGGTATAGGGTAGTGCATACTTCTCTCTTATTTTAAGTGGAATCGTGTATTTTTTATTGCATTTTTGAATTCATTGCTTAAATTGAAGGGGACTTTGATCATATGATGTATGGTCTAGCGCTGAAGGTTTTTCAGATATTTCGACTTTAGTGGAACTTTAAATTTTGCAGTGTTCGATTAAAAAAATCATATTTTTTGCAACTATAGCAGTTGACAGGTTGAAATTTATAATTTACAAATTTCTATTTATCTTTCAGGAAATTTTCAATATCTTGCTCATTTTAAACGCGACGTATCAGATAATGTCACGCATGCTAAGGATGATGGTGGAATGTTGAATGTTTTAAAATACTTAGAGATTTTTAGAGTCTATCCTGAGGTGTACAGTCTGTAAAGTGACTTTTTAGATTGACTAAAATAATAAAATTATTCCACAATAGATTCAGTAGCAAACAACTAAACAGAGATGCTGAAATATTGTCAGTTGCCATTGTAATAAATTTTATAAATTGATCATGGATAACAACAACCAGATGTTTTCAATACAAAGTAAAACGATCAGTTTTCCACAAAGAAGGTAATGTTTCAACAAACATCTTGTGCTTGCAATATTTCAGTAAACCCTTGTCAAGTTGTTTGTTACTGAATATAATGTGGACTAATTTTATTACTTTAGTCAATCTTAAAAGTCACCTTACAGACTGTACAATCCATAACAAACAAAATTGGTTTTCGTAAGTTGCCTTATCTTTTTAATGATAGTAATCTGATTGTCTTGATCACAGGTGTGCTGGACCACTTGAAATTACAACTATCGTATGACTGTGTTTTGTTCAGTTGTCTTGATCACAGGTGTGCTGGACCACTTGAAACGATGACTACCTAACGTATGATTCTATTTTGTTCACCCGATCGAGCACTTATCAATATGAACGACTTTTCGAGTGTGTCAAATAAACAAGTCGTTTCTTATCGGTTATTCCAATTTATAATTTTGAAAAAATTGACTCTTTTGCCTGCAGTCTTGGGAAAAACGAAAAATTAAATTGAAAAATCAATCTTGCTAAATGTAGAATTACCTCTCGCTTTTCTATTCATGTCAATTTCGTTTCATTAAGTGTACAAAAATCTACGTACATTCAAACAACAGTACTTTTTCAACATAAATATGCTTTCTCCGAAAATCTGGAAAAGCCAGATGATTTTCAAAAAGTTCTTCTGGTCAAAATCAACCAAACATAGAAAAGGAGTGGGTAATTATATATTCTTTTTTAAGAATAAAAAAGTTCAAAAATTTATGGATATTGAAAGGAGTGAACGGCATTATAAAAGTGAGCGAAAAGACAGAATTTTGAAATTTTACATCGAAAATGCTAAATTTTTCGAAATTTTATATTGCAATCTTATACAGGGTGATTCAAGAGGATGGGCCATTAAAAGTATAAGAAGTTCTAGTTATTGGAAGTTGATGAAATTTGGTATATAGCCGTTAAGTCCCCTGAATTTTCTCTAGAAATTATTTTCGTTGTTCTAGCTACCCTCTTTATATGGGGTAGGGCACCCTACTCTCTTATTTTAAATGGAATGGCATATTTTTTATCACATTTTTGAATTCTTTGATGAAATCGTAGGGGACTTTAATAATATAACCTATTCTCTAGGACTAAAAGTTTTTCAGATATTTCAGCTTTTAGTTCAGTTTTAAAATTTGCAGTGTTTAATTGAAAAATTCATATTTTTGAAGCTATAGAATTTGAAATGTTCAAACTTGGAAATTTTGTTGTTAACATGATGTACTTTCACCCAACTAAAACAGAAATCGATTATCTTTCAACGTTTAGCTGAAATAAATTTTTTTTTCAGGCCATTTTCAAAGTACAATATCTTGCTTATTTTAAATGAAATACCATATTTTTCTTTTTATGGTTGGATAGAGAAAATTATTTTGCATCGAACTGTATTAGCATTTCCTATATCTATCTTTGATAGTTTTTCAGTTATTCAACATTTTCAATTTCATCTAATTTTCTCTCTTGAAAAAAAAATATAAAACATAGAAGGCTTAGCAAAACAACTTTCAATTCAATTGTCACAATTAAGATGAAATTAATTGATTAATTTTAAAATATCTCAACGAAGGAAAATGGAAGAAATTCATAATTAATTAAATCAATATTAATTGGATTTGTTTTTTATGCATGTGGAATATCTTAAAAGTTATAAAAAACATGTAAAATATTCAATATTAACGTCATTTGTGATGTTCTAACTTTTTTTCTAAGCCTTCTATGCGTTTCGTTATAGTTGAATTCGTTTCAAGGGAGGTGATTGGACGAAACTGAAAATTTTGAATAACTGAAAAATTATCAAAGATAGGTATAGGGAATGTTAATACAGGTTGATATAGAATTTTTTTCTCTATCCAACCATATAATAAAAAATATGGTCTTCCATTTAAAATAAGCAAGATATTATAGTTTGAAAATCGCCTGAAAGGAAAACTTATTTCAGCTAAACGCTGAAAGGTAATTGAATTCTGTTTAAATTGGCAAAAAGAACATTACTTCTACTACTTAGGTTGCAAGTTTCAACATTTCAAATGCTATAGCTTCAAAAATATGAATTTTTCAATTAAACACTGCAAATTTTAAAACTGAACTAAAAGCTGAAATATCTGAAAAACTTTCAGCGCTAGACCATAGGTCATGTTATTAAAGTCCCCTTCGTTTTAACTGAAGAATTCAAAAATGTAATAAAAAATATACCATTCCATTTAAAATAAGAGAGTAGGGTGCACTACCCCATATAAAAAGGGTAGCTACAACAACGAAAATAATTTCTAGAGAAAATTCAGGGGACTTAACGGCTATATACCAAATTTCATCAACTTCCAATAACTAGAACTTCTTATACTTTTAATGGCCCATCCTCTTGAATCACCCTGTATACAGGGTGTTTGCTCTCAGTATGGAGAGTTCTAAGAAACTCCTTTTAGTCGACGAGCGATTCGATTTTTTTTTCGAGGATTTGTAGGAGGGTCCTTAGAGAACATTTCTGCAAAATTAGAGCCTCGTAGCTCATTTTAAAGTTGGTCAAAAGCGATCGTTTTGGACAATGTAGCAATTTTCAATAACGAACACGACTAAGAATGACTCGGAGACCTTTCCAACATTGATTTTTTTTCGTTTTTCTCCATTGTTTTACAGAGAAAATCGGAAATATGTCCACCTGTTCCAGAATAAAATGGAGAAAACCCAAAAAAAAATCAGTTTTGGGATTATTCTAGTTATTATAAGTCGTTTTGCGTGTTTAGTTCGTTTATGAAAATCGCAACATCGTCAGAAACGAACGTTTCTTGACCAACTTCCAAATGAGTTACGAGGTTCTAATTTTGCTGAAATGTTCTCTAAGGACCCTCCTACAAAGATTTAAGATATTTTTCCGATTGCTCGTTGACTAATTCGAGTTTCATGGAATCAACCATATTTAGATCAAACACCCTGTTTGTGCATGAGACTTATGTTTATTTAGTCTTACTTTCATTGAGGACCAGCTGTTCAGAGATACTGGTTTAGGTTTAAGATAATAGAAGAAACACCTTTTTTAACTACCCTTAATAAAGTACCCTTTTTACATATTGAATCCCATTACTAAAGCTACCTTTTAACCGCAAAGGTGGATAAAATAACACTTTTTTCAACGTTACTTTTGACAATTCACCTTTGCGATTAAGATTTTTATTTAGTTACAATGGAAACTTTTTTAACAAAACAATTATGAAAATTTTGTTAAGAAAATTGATTCCTTAAAGAAATTTTGATTAGGAAATTGGAAAAAATCTTGTATAATGGTACATATGAATAAATAAATTTTATCCACTCAAAAGAAAATTATCTCGTGAATAAAATCTCTCTTTACCAACTTGTACCATGAATAGCTATTCATTGTACAAGCTATTCTTCAAGCAAATTATTTAACACATTAACCGTGGGTTGCACCATTCATGGTTATGGTGCAACCCTTGATAAAAATAAGTCGATCTTTGACATATTTTATTTCTATAATAAGAGCGTTCTGTGATAAGAATTTCTCGATTTTAGATTTCTCCATATCAGCTTTCACCTACTCAAACAGTTACATGAATTTCAGATTATCTATCATTAAAGTTCAATTACTTTTCAAATAAAAAGATATTTTCCATTGTATTAAAATATGAGTTTTTGTACCATCATCCTTGTTAACGAGAATAATTGAGTATGACAAAATATTATATTTGAGTCATATTTTTAAATAGAGATGACACCTACTTATTAGAAAATTATTTCTAAGAAAAACTCGCTTTTTGACCGTTTAATAATCAATCAAACTTAATAAAAAGTAGAACGGCTCTACCATTGCATATTCTCGAAATTAAAGAAAAACTAATACTAACAAAGTAAAGTAAATTTGTTTCAAGCCCTAACAGTTTACTAAACTTCCTTAGCTAAATTTTCTCACAAACTGATCCATAATAACCTCAGTAAAATTTGTAATAGTAGCGATAAAAATACATAAGAGATCTTTCACGTAAATATGGTCGATGGCAGTAAATTCACTATAACTTCTTAATTTATTAATAGATTAAAATAATTTTTATAAGAACTTGAAGGGCAACATCGAGGTTCTTTGTCGGATGTGAAAGCGTCTTTCTACAATTTTTCTCTGCATAAAGAATAAAATAAATTGTGAAAATTGGACGGGATTCCCTAGTTTACTAGTAATAAATTTAAGAAGCAAGAAGAAATGTAATAAAATTTGAAGGACTAGTTTTATTTTTAATGGTATATTTTTGAAGCATAACACAAGTTGAAAGAAAAGTAAACAAGACGTAGACAAAGAATGATTTTAATAATAGACAAACAGATATTCAGTGTATCTAATTGACAAAATTGAGTAGTCTTTCAAATTTTATTACATTTTCTTTGTTTCTCAAATTTATTACCAGTAACAGGGTATTCCCTACTGGGAATCGCTTGACCTATATTTTTAAAGCAGTTCAATCATCCCTTCAACATTTACAATTTTCTTAATTTTTTGCACTTTCGGGATTAAAGTGAGTACCTACTTTTGTCCCTTGTTACAGGAACTTTCAATCCCTAGGGACATAATATTCCTTATTTTCCTAGGGATATAATGAAAAAGAAACAATACATATCTGAAACAAAAAATGTCAAAAATTGGCAAATATTTTTCTTATATTATTAATTGTTATTATTTCACCATATGACTGTGATGGCATTTTAAAAATATAGAAATGATACATTTTTGTCAAATTAGTAGAGATTCTTGTTAATATCAAAAATTTTGAATTTTATTCCCAAATATTTCGGAAAGTGGAAAGTGTTTTCTTTCGTCTCTTGTAAAATACCGCACTTTAGTCCCTTGTTATATAATATACAATTTTTTAATTTTTAAATCAAATTATCTGCTTTTAAAAATAAATTCGAGAACATACACATTTTTAAAGTGTTTACCTAGTCCAGGAGAGATGCCTAATTCCATTATAAGTAAGATAATAACCCTCTTCATCTGATACAGATAATTCAATAATTTTATTGCACTATAAATCGATAAGAAAGTTCAAATAAGCAAAAATCAGCAAAATTTGAGCTATTAAAATAGATAATTTTATTGTCATCATGTAAATTATTTCCCGATAGAGATGCATCAGAAAATTTTAACGTATACCTCCAATACTGTAGAAATGTACATATATTTTTATAATTTTTGGTGGATAAATTATAAAAAAAAAACTTTGTTGCAATATTATATAACTAACTGATAAAAATATTAGATAAGCATCTCTGATCCGAACAAGTACTCAAGCGCCAATATAAAAATCTGCCAAATTAAGATTTTTACAGTATACTTCAAATCACTGGTCTTGGAAGTAAGAGAAAATGAAGTCATTCCTATTCTGCTTATTTCTAATTGTTGGAGGAAATGCTTATCCTTCACCAAATATAGTAGATGGCGTCTACGATTATTCTCTTTTAAATCTGAATGGAAAAGGTGAGAAATTTTTATTTAGAAAAAATTTATTATTTGATTTATTGTAATATTTGCAGGATATCATGACTCTTTGGAAGACAACATCAAGAATATTATAAAAGCGGGCTTAGCCAAAACTGGACCCGTTTTCCAACTGAACAACAAGTCTTATAATTTTTCAGCTACACAACCCATATCGTGAGTTATTATTATTATAATTACATTTAAACTAATTTTTATTGATTTTATTTAAATATTTAGTGGTGAGGTAGATATTTCGCATTTGGAAATTACTGGTATTGATTTAATGGAAATTAAACAACTAAAAGTGAATGATGCTAATAATCAATTCGAATTCATTTTCGTCTTACCAAATGTTCGTATTTACAGTGATTTTCTGATCGATCTAAAAATTGGTCATTTAATACCTTTGTATGCTCATAAAGGCAAAGAAACGTAAGTTTTCATATGTGTATTATAACAATGACAATTATGAAAGTATAAATCAAATTTTTAGTGCTCAATTCTGGGGAGTTGTTATTAAAGGAACTGCTGACATCAAACCAGGGAACCCTATAACAGTTTCGAATGTAAAGGCTACATGCACGTTAAATCAGCTTACGGTAAGTAACTTTAATTTTGCTATATTGCTACTGTGGGTAGTTAAATGAGAAAGTCGTATATGCATCGGGAACACGACTTTAGTAGAACGTAAAAAAAATTTAATAGATTCACCACTATTAGGTATACATTTTGATATTGGATATACGTTATAACAAGTTTAGGCAAAAGAAATTTAAATAAATTAATAATTAGTTCTAATAGGCGAAATCCGACCCTCTTACACTACTACATATTTGATGGTTAACTTATTTATTTATATGAGTTAGCTGACATGCCACAATCTTTTGTTACAGGTTGATCTTCATGGTATATTAGATAATGAAGTTTTCAGTTCCATAATTAGCTCAATAATAAATACGAATGGTCTGAAATTTATAAACTCATTTCCATTACTATGGTCGAAAACTTTCAGCCCACAGGTAGAAGTTTTTCTAAACATTTTGTTATCTGAAGGTAGCAGTGTTACTAGTACAACCGAATCCAACACTACAACAACAAAGGCCACAACTGAACACACGAGTAGCAGTACAGGAATAACTTCATCAACTGCTAAACCGACAAGCAGCAGTACAGCCCATACAACATCAACAGCTAAGCCGACAAGCAGCAGTACAGCACATACATCAACAGTTAGGCCGACAAGTAGCAGTACAGCCCATACAACATCAACAGTTAGGCCGACAAGTAGCAGCACAGCACATACATCCACAGTTATGCCGACAAGTAGCAGCACAGCACATACATCAACAGTTAGGCCGACAAGTAGCAGCACTGCACATCCAACATCAACAGCTAAGCCGACAAGCAGCAGTACAGCCCATCCAACATCAACAGTTAGGCCGACAAGCAGCAGTACAGCACATACATCAACACATAGGCCGACAAGCAGCAGTACAGCACATACATCAACACATAGGCCGACAAGCAGCAGTACAGCCCATCCAACATCAACAGTTAGGCCGACAAGTAGCAGTACAGCACATCCAACATCAACACATAGGCCGACAAGCAGCAGTACAGCCCATCCAACATCAACAGTTAGGCCGACAAGCAGCAGTACAGCCCATCCAACATCAACAGTTAGGCCGACAAGCAGCAGTACAGCACATACATCAACACATAGGCCGACAAGCAGCAGTACAGCCCATCCAACATCAACACATAGGCCGACAAGCAGCAGTACAGCCTATCCAACATCAACACATAGGCCGACAAGCAGCAGTACAGCCCATCCAACATCAACAGTTAGGCCGACAAGTAGCAGCACAGTACATCCAACATCAACAGTTAGGCCGACAAGTAGCAGCACAGCACATACATCAACACATAGGCCGACAAGCAGCAGTACAGCCCATCCAACATCAACAGTTAGGCCGACAAGTAGCAGTACAGCACATCCAACATCAACACATAGGCCGACAAGCAGCAGTACAGCCCATCCAACATCAACAGTTAGGCCGACAAGCAGCAGTACAGCCCATCCAACATCAACAGTTAGGCCGACAAGCAGCAGTACAGCCCATCCAACATCAACAGTTAGGCCGACAAGTAGCAGTACAGCACATCCAACATCAACGGCTAAACCGACAAGCAGCAGTACAGCTCATACAACATCAACAGATAAGCCAACAAGTACCAGTACAGCAGGAACTACATCAAAAACTGATTGATTTTCGCATACTTAATGTCATACAATATTAAGTTATGTACAATATTTTTGCATGATTTATCATAAATAAAATATAATTATTGGGCAGCATAGAAAAAAGTTTGATTTAGGAAAAGCTCCATTCCAACTTATAGTTTATTTCACTTATCGTTAGTACATACATAAGTGTGTACAGCGCGCGCCTTTTGAATTGTCCCTACTTTTCATTTCATATAAGGAAATTATATACAATATTAAAAGAGTGAATTCTAACTATCACAGGCACAAAGCAGTGATTTCTAGTATTTTGGTTACAATTTTAAAATCAAATATTAAATAAGGAAAGTTGTTTAGATCTTTCACGGCTTGAAAAACCCAGAAATGTCTTTGACAAGGTCATTCTTGATAGTTCCTTAAAAAAGAGTTGGTGTTTTGTTTCTAATTATTCCTTTATGGCGCCTTTAGCTGTTTTGGTGGCTTTATGCTAAAGTGTCCGCCTCATCTTTTTCTTCGGATCCTTGATGAGTAATATTTTAAGTACACCTTGTTATGTTGGATAAGCTCGCTTAGTGCATCGAAGCATTCCAGCACTAGTTTGGTTTCTATTTGTACATCCATCAGTAATCTAAGCCTTTCTTGGCTGTCTGTTTTGATGTTGAGGCTTCTAATTCTATAGTACCTCTACTACATGACCTGTGGACAGGTCATTATAGCTATTAGCTTTGTTTTGGAATATAGAGCATTCGTTTCCAAGTGCAAGAGAAACTTTTTCCTCGTGTCTAGGACCCAATGCCTCTTTTCCTGTATTGACGGTCGTTTTGCAGCCATCTGTGTACCAAAAGCTTCCTCTTCCTCCCCGATCTGTGTTTTTCACCTTGTCAATTGATCTTTCCCTTTCCAGTATTTCTACTGTGAAGCTCTTATTGAATCGATTGACTAAGTTGATTCTATCAGACATCATTTCTTAGACAGGAATATTGTCTCTTTTACGATGGATTTCGGTATGAGATTCTTTAAATTTGGGCTATCTCCCCAATCCATCAGTTTTTAAGTGATAAGAAGCAGTTGTTGCCTCTGAATCCACAACTGAGTGTAAAGGATTGAATCCCCTGTGCAGACCATACTCTGTATTCTAGATAACATTTGCATATTCATACTGGTGGTAACTCTATGCCATCATATCACAACTTTTTTGTATATCTAATACCGGGTCCGCACATTTTCTATGCAATTTGCTGGCAGAATGCGAAAATTGTTTCTGTTATTGGCAACCAACTGAACAAAAATGTGTACCATCCACACTACAATGTTGCTTGCATCCTATCTTTGATCTTTTTCTATTTAACGCTCATGCATGAGACACGTACAAGCGTTTGCTCTGTGTTCAGAACATCAAGGCAGCACGTTTCAATCAAAATGTGTCTGTGCGTCGACGGACTTTAATGCAATGACCTCGGCAATGTAGTCCCCATTCTTTCCTAATAAAGCTTCTGCACGCCGATAGGGCTCTTGAGGAATTACTGGAGACTTCCTCAATATGTGATTTAAAGGTTAATCGGGTTTCTAATACCATACTCGAATATTTTACCTCGTTTGCAAAATTCGTCCATTCAACTAAAGTCCCTACTCCCTACAGGTTGAGGTTTCTCTTAAAAGTGAGAAGTCTTATTCGGACTCACCGATGGATCATCTTTTCTACACCAACTGCACAGTCTGTGCGGTCCCCCGCTGAGCAATAATATGACAATATCGTCTGCGTTACCTATCGAATAACATCCACTCCTCTTCAGTATCTGTAGCAACTCAAAAGGGGAAGAAGAATCTTCCCATGGGCAAACCCTTACGGCCGCAAGATTTTAGTTTGGACCGTTGTATAATACTTATAGTTAAACTTTTTCTTGAAATAAATAAGAGTTGGGCCCCTGGGAAGGTCCAGGCCCCCCCGAGGAATCAGCCTGGGATAATAAGGCCACAAGTTTATTTATTATCAAGTTTCTTCCACATAAATAAACAGTGGCCTATTTTCTAGAAAATAGGTCGAACCTTTTGAAAAAGAATACAAAACAAACAATCCTTACTCGATTCTCTACACATTACGAGCTTGTGTTGACAAATACTTACAATAAGAAGCAATAGAATATGACAAGCAAACTTGTTGTCTGTACGGATATAACTCGTTGTGTCAACTCTAAATTTATCATTTTGGGAAATTTCCAACATTATCACAATCACTGTCGATTTAACGATATTATCAGTAGTTGTTTAAATTTTGACGGCAAATTATGTAATTTGATGGGCCCTGTTTGAAAAGATTGTGTGTACACTATTGGTTTTTTGAATAGATACATGAGAGAAACATTGGTTCCGCCCATGTCCCTTCATTGTCAAATCACATATCTCATGAATAACAGACGGAGATACCAACTCCACAAGAGACATCTGGTTATTGTTATCTTTTAAAATAGAAAGTTTTCAAGGTTCTTTGTTTGGTCAAAGGACCACGGGTGAGTGGTAATATCCGCTATCATTTTTAATTTCTAGACCACCTACGCTCTCTCTTTCTCTTTCTAACTAATATGTAAATAGCATAGAGGGGTGGGACAGATATTTTCCAAATGTATCTATTTCAAATCTACAATACGGTATGTGTGTGGAAATAACACCTTTATAGAAATATTTATTGACCATATGCATGTTTAGTTGAAATCTATCAAAGTATTTACTATAACTTAAAAAACTTACATATAATTAATGGATGTCAGTTTTGTTATGATAGATCGTTTGACAGTGGCGAACATGGGGAGAAGGAGTTTTTAAGATCCAAAGTTAGGAGCCAAAATTCAAGAAAATACACTAAAACGAGCTAAAACTAGCTAAATCGACTTACTTTGATAAAAATAACCGCAAATTACCTATTAAAAAGTCAATCTGACGCACATTTACCTAGTTTTTTTTTCAACTAATTAGGCCAAAATTTAAGCGAAATTCAAAATAAAGCAATAAAAGTGGGACTATTTGCACAATAAGTTAGAAATTTTGCATAAATTCGACTCTTTTACCATTTACAATAATTTACATACATCAGTCGTACTAAACGATAAAATTATTAAAATTGATTTTATGTTTAATGATATTGGGTACTTGATCGTATGTCAAAGAAGAATTTAATCATTTTTTTTAATAGTGTTTAATTGTTATTTAAGGAGATAATCATGATCAACTAATTCTAATTATAGATGATGATAGTCCTCTCCTTCTGATACAGATTAGATAAGCATCCCTGATTCTAACAAGTACTTAAACACCAATATAAAAATCTGCCAATTTAAGATTTTTACAGTATACTTGAAATCACTGGTCTTGAAAGTGAAAAAAAAATGAGATCATTCTTATTCTGCTTATTTTTAATTGTTGGAGAAAATGCTTATCCTTCACCAAATATAATAGATGGCGTTTACGATGATTCTCATTCAAATCTGGACGAAAACGGTGAGAAATTTTTATTCAGGAAAGGTTTATTATTTGATTTATTGCACTATTTGTAGGATATCATGACTCTTTTGAAGACCAAGTTAGGAATATTATAAAAGAGAGTTTAGTCAAAATTGGCCCCGTTGTCCATCTGCAGAACAGAAATTATAATTTTCCAAAAACACAAAGTATATCGTGAGTTTTTTTTTTATAAATTACATTGAAACACATTCGAATTCCGTTAATTTTTTTGAATTATCTAGTGGTGATGTAAATGTTTCGTATTTTGAAGCTACTGGCATTAATGCATTGGACATTAAGCAACTGAAAGTGAATGAGGCCGATCATCAACTAGAATTCACTTTCGCCATCCCAAATATTCATCTTTTCAGTTATTTTCTGTTCAATCTAACAATTGCTCATTTAATACCTTTGTATACTCATAATGGCAAAGCAAAGTAAGTTTCCATATGTGTATTATAACAATGATAATTATAAAAATATAAATCGAATTTTTAGTACTTATTTCGGTGGTGTTGTTATTAAAGGAACTTCTGATATCGAACCAGGGAACCCTGTAACAGTTTCGAATGTAAAAGCTACATGCACGTTAAATCAGCTTACAGTAAGTAACTTTAATTTTGCTGTAAATATTGCTGTTGCGGTTTATCAGGTGTGAAAATTATTTCATATGTACAGTGGCAATTAAAAAAAAAAAGTGTCCACTTCTTGTGCACAAACAGACTTTTGACTGCGGCCATCACAATGCAACAAAATCTTAACAGGTCAGAATTTGGGTAGAAAGATATTCAAACAGATGATGAAGGTGGAGTTACTGATGCCATTTTGGGTATTTACCTGAATAGAAAGATACTTTCTAAAAATTTTCTATGACTGAAACTGGTTCCAAGACCTCCTACCTATTCACCTTGTTACCTTCACGACAGAAACAACCTGACTCACACTAACGCTACTGATGCAGGTGGGCTTGTGTTAAGAAGGAGTTGAATTGGGAGTTTCACGGTGCATCTGGCGGTGCTTTCAATTTTGGAAAAGTTTCACTAAATTCTAAAATGTAGGAAAACGTCGGTGCATGTTAAATTTTTTCTAACCTCGCCTTGTCTACAATTTTAAAGATAAAAAATCGTACAAAAGCTTGTTTGAAAGCTTATTCATGGGTAAACAGTTCCCGAAAAGTCCACTTTTGAAAAATTGAAAAAGATATTGAAAAAAAAATCTGGAATGGGATTGACTCTGCAGGCCATTCCTGAAACTTCCCGCTAAGTTTTTAAAGCTCCAAAATTATTGTGAGGAGTACAAATTTGATTGGTTAAGGAATTTTGAGGTTATGTTGAAAAAACGCTTTTTCAAAAACTTTTGACATCGATATCTCGCAAACAAATCAACGGATTTTGACGAGCTTTGCGGCACTCGACGCAGTTTCTTGAGCCCTCAAATTATTGTGAGAGGTATAAATTTGATTTGTTAGATAATTTTGAGGTTATGTTGAAAAAACACTTATTTCGATATTTTTAGACAACGATAACTCGTGAACGAATCAACGGATTTTGACGAGCTTTGTGGCACTCGACGCAGTTTCTTAAGCTCTAAAATTATTGTAAGAGGTACAAATTTGATTTGTTAAATAATTTTGAGGTCATGTTGAAAAAACACTTTTTTCGATATTTTTCGACAACGATAATTCGTGAACGAATAAACGGATTTTGACGAGTTTTGCGGCACTCGACGCACTTTTTAAAGCTTTAAAATTATTGTGAGAGGTACAAATTTGATTGTTTAAGTAATTTTGAGGTTATGTTGAAAAAACACTTTTTTCGATATTTTTCGACAACGATAACTCGTGAACGAATCAACCGATTTTGATCGTTTAAACGGAATTCGACGTCATTAGTTAAGGTTAAGAGCTGATTAGATTATGGAATTGATCGGTACAGCAGCTTAATAGTTATTTTGAAAAAACATGATGTTAACTAAAGAAATTTTTCGGTTTTTTTGGAATTTCTCAAAATCTATCGGGCCGAATCGGTTCAAACTTACACGAAATCTAAGTTTGGTGGAACCCTTTCGAATGCCGTGAAGAGCGTTTCAATACGTCAATCCGTTTAAAAGTTATGAGCTGCTTACATAGTCTTACCATATACACACACACATACAGCCATACAGACACCC
The DNA here is from genome assembly GCA_039776855.1 of Mylabris sibirica. Lineage (NCBI taxonomy): Eukaryota > Metazoa > Arthropoda > Insecta > Coleoptera > Meloidae > Mylabris > Mylabris sibirica. The sequence goes on along the minus strand of CM077839.1, from coordinate 8,879,042 downwards.
TCGCAAAAATTGTCAAAATAGCTTCCTAGGGCCCCAAAACGTCGAGATCTGCTGAAAATTCAATTTTCGAAAATCGGGGTGAAACCAATAACTTACCGAAATTTTGAAAATTTTCAATTTTCTTAGCGGGAAGTTAAAAACCAATAACTTCCCGAAATTTTGAAAATTTTCAATTTTTTTAGCGGGAAGTTAAAAATTAAAGAGGATTTTACAATTTTTTCGACTTTCCGAAAGTCGGAAAAGTCCAAAGTTTGTTTGAATAAGCTTTCAAACAAACTGTTGTACGATTTCTTATCTTTAAAATTGTAGACAAGGTGAGGTTAGAAAATTTTTGGCATGCTCGGACATTTTCCTCTGCACTTTAGAATTTAACAAATTCTCCAAAATGGAAAACTCTGTCGGATGCACTGTGATTCAACATTGGTTACGGCATTTGAATATCCCAAACAAGCCAAAAATCATGATTAAAAATTGGCACTTTTGGGACACTGAATCGAGGCTTGACTCTAATTTCCCTTTTACATATTATATAGGTACTTAATAGTTAACTGAATCAACGAAAATGACACATTCTTTTTATTATAGGTCAATTTTCATGGTATATTAAATAATGAAGAGTTCAGTTACCTTCTCAGCTCAATAATAAATGTGAATGGTGAGAAATTTATAAACTCACATCCACAACTACTGTCGAACACCTTTAGCCCGCTGGTAGAAGTTTTTGTGAACTTTTTGTTATCTGAAGGTAGCAGTCTTACTACTACAACAGAATCGACAACAACAACAACAACAGAGACCACAACTGTATCCACAAGTAGCAGTACAGAAGGAACTACAACCGTAACTGAATCAACAAGTAGCAGTACAGATGGAACTACAACTACAACTGAATCAACAAGTAGTAGTACAGAAGGTACCACAGCTTCACCTGAATCAACGAGTAGCAGTACAGAAGGAACTACATCGAACACTGCTTGATTTCAGGATATTTCATGTCATATATCATATAATGTTTTATATTATTAAATAAAATATAATGATTGAGCAGCATGAAAAAACTTTGATTAAGAAAAAGCTCGATTCTATTTTATAGTTTTTTTTTCACGTAGTACCTACATGAGTGTGTAAAGCGTACCTCTTTTAAATTATCTTTACTTCTCCTACATATAAGGCAATTGTGCACTATATTAAAAGAATAAATTTCAATTATCACAGGTATAATACTGTGATCTCTAAAAAACAGTACTTCTGTTAACAGCCTCTTTGCAATTGCTATTTAATTCTTTCCAATGAAATAGTAAATATGGGCCATGCAAAATTAGAGCTTTTAATTCAAGTTTTAAATAGTGGCCGAGAAGACAAAGCATACAACTTGAGTATAATACGCTCATTAGAGCACTTATAATCGTAATCCTCCTGTCCGTGCTTTTATAGTGTAATAGCTACAATTATAATCATAATGGATAAATAGCTATTGTTCAATGTTGGTATTATTAATTATTAGTTATTATTAGAGTATAAGCATGAACTGAAAACCGGTTTCCACTTTAGGTGAATTTATAAATTTGATATTTTTAGTTTAATCAAACATATCAATTTGGCAACAATTGTATATTTATATACATATATAATATTGTTACAATTTAAAGTTTCAAATATTTACAAACGATGCACAATAAATAATGAACTTATATAATAAAATAAATCACACTATTATAGGATTATCATCAATAAAATAGTTTAACAACTTTAGGATTTTTTTTTTCATTTACAAAAAACAACAACTTCTAGTCAATTATGTGTGATTCTTCATATTTCATTTAGTAAATTGGGCGTCAAACCTACAAACATCAAAACTTTTTTGTGCTAGTGTGTCATAAAGTAATATTAAGTAAGAGGACTATAATGGTTTACTTTATCGATCTGAGTACTATAATGAGATATGTTTCACAAAAATCAAGCAAGAAAGCAAATAGTTACTATGGAAACTGATTGTTTCTTCAATTTTTACGCCAGCACATAAATTTTGTGTATTACACGTAACGTAACTAATCATTATGGTACACGTCGGGTTATCAGACAAATATTAGGTACGACTAATACCATAATGATTGACGTTACGGTATTTGTAAGATAAATACCTATTTATTAGATTAAGAGAATTTTAAAATTTCAAAATAACAAGATATGAATTGGCACTGTAGAAATTTGTGCACAACATTTTAAAATTACTCTTATAATTTGAAGCATCTAATATTTATTTATTTTTGTTCGATGATCCATTAAAACAATATTTACAACATATACGGCCAATTTACGAAGGTCATGCATTGCAGTTTATGTCTATATTTATAAACCAATCTCCGACTCGATCTCAAGCAAGAGTTGTGGTTTATAAGTCTTACTTCGGGAATTCTCGACGGATTCTGGTTACTTTTGACAGGGTCACGTTGTTGCTTTTTGGTGCGCACGTGTATTTTTGTGAAATTCGAGCTCATCGGCTGGAGTACAAGTATCATTGTGTTTGGTTTGGTTACACAATCGGACCTCGAACTCAAGCTCAAGTATCGAGACCGTGTCAAGTTCGGTTTATAAATACGGGCATTGGAGAAATTTCAAGAATTTCTAGTCACAACAAATCTTTGATCCTCTTAATTCAAGCTGTAGTAACTGTTTGCGATCTATACAATTTGACTAAAAATCAAGATTTTCTGCTGCTTATTTTAAAACCCTCCCAATTGGTGCACGACCATCGTGAAACAGTCTGTATAGAATTACTTGAAATATAATGAAAAGTTTCAAGAATCTATTCTAGTTTAGGAAAACACGCTTAATGATTATTGTTTTTTTTTTTACACAATTTCATATAGCATCATTAAAATCACAGCAAAATGTGCATTAAAATACAGTGCATCAAGTATCATAGAGTTATATGCGTATTATTTTAATTAATAGATTAGCAAAGATTACGGTTTAATTAATAGCACCATTTAAGTAATTTCGTTTTTTTGTTTGTTGTTGTGAAAAATAGGCAAGCAAATCGAAATACCTTATAATTATACTTATTATACATGATTTATTTTACAAAATAATTTGAAAGAACCGTGATGTACACACGAATAAATTAGTGGTGGTGTTCGTGGGGTTTGGGGCTCTATATACCTATATAAATATCCTTTAAATTTTATACATTTACACTATATGTAAAAGCTTCAGGACGGATTATGCTGAAAATTAGTGATTATAGATGATTCAAGAAACTGAATTAATAAAGCTCGATAAGCGATCAAGTGAAAGATGGAGGAGAAATCGAGGTTTGTCTTTAAGAAATTTCGCCTAAACTCGTAAATAGTTACTAGAAAAATCCCTGATAATAGTGATAATATCAACTGTATATACATACTGCATTGAAAATATTTATAATAAGAGGTAAATATACATATAGTGGTATATATAGTTATCACATTGGTATTTGGGTTCGCTTTTTGGACAAAAATAAGGACAATGTACATATATACAGTCGACAAAATAACACGCACGCACGCACAAAAAGTAATAATTCTAGATTGTAATAAATTAAAAAAAATTGAGCTTATATTAAACAATCCAATGCCTCATCGTTGACAATCTTTCTCAAATATACTGTAACGGCATTATACTTTTTCCAATCAAATTAATAAATAATTATAAAAATAAATTAGTCTAAATAAAACAGTAAAATTATCATTTTATTGTTGGAGTTGCGTCGACTTTTGCCTTCTCACTACTCTCACTAGTTTCCTTTACTGTTGTATTCTGTTTTTTTGGTACTCGCAATTTTAATGGATCCCTTAAACGTTTCAAATCTAATTCTAATCTAGCTATTTGGTCTTTGAGTACGTTGTATTGATTTAAATCGAAACCAGTCTTCTTTGCTTTCTTATGAAGTAGTAATAATTGTTGTCTATTTCTAACATCGTTAAGCATATATTCCTGAAACAATACGAAATGAAAAAATGTAAAAATGTGTAGATGATAAAAATGGAAGAAGGATAATGTTTGAAATTCGATGTATTGATGGGAAATTTAATAGTCAGCGTGACAAGGTGACGAGAATAAATTTGAGCGAGTCTAAGAAATATCCAGGAAAACGGAAACGTCAAGAGAGGAATAAAACTGGAAGTAACATATGTTTATATACGAATAGTAGGAGCGAAAGACAAATATGAATCATTTTTTTTTTAATACCGGGTGACCTTAAAAACAGGCTACAAGCTACAACTTCGTTATCTCTCCATTCAGCTTTTTGATATTGATAAGATCGGTTAATGGTACAATTGTGGAGATTTTGGAGTGTTGATTGTAATTACGTAACTTCCGGCTTCACCAAAAGTTACATAAGACTTACATTTTTTATTTTAAGTATCAACCTGTAAATTTTTTTGCTTTTATATATCATACAGGGTCTTTTTTTACGATTTGAGCAAATTGCTAGTAGTTGGCGGGCGATTTGGAAAATATTTACAAGATTTGTAGGAGGGTAGCTGAAGATTATTTTGGTAAAATTAGAACCTCGTAGCTCATTTGGAAGTTGGTCAGAAAACGCTCGTTTCTGACAATGTCGCGATTTTTATCATTTTCTCGATTTTATTCTGGAACAGGTGGAAATGATTCACATTTGCTGTGGAATGCAATGGAGAAAAACGAAAAAAAAAACACTATTGGGAGGGTGTACGAGCCATTCTTAGTCATTTTGGGTGCTTTGCTCGTTTTTAAAAATCGCGACATTGTCCAAAACGATCTTTCGACCAACTTTGAAATAATTTTGGTTAGACAAATATTTTTCGAATCGTTTGTCAACTACTAGGAGTATCTTTTTCTAAAAAAAAAAACACTGTATATTGGGAATCCCAGAGAATATTTTAACAAAGTTAGAACCTCGTAGCTCATTTGGAAACTGATCAAAAAACGTTCGTTACTGACGATGTCACGATTCTTAAAAACTTCCTACACACTTAAAATAACTTAGAATGACTCGAGGATCCTCTCAATTGATTTTTTTTTTTCATTTTTTATAATTTTATTCTACGACAGATGGAAATGTTTCCCATTTTTTTTAGAATGCAATGGAAAAAATCAATGTTTAGAGGGTCTTCGAATCATTTTTAGTCATATTATGAGTTTAGCTCGTTTTTAAAAATTATAATCCAGTCCAAAACAAGCATTTTTTGGACCGCTTTCCAAATAAGAGCTACCCCTTATAAAACCTCAAAATATTTTTCGAATTGCTCGACAACTAATAGAAGTTCCATAGAATCAACCACATTTAGAATCGGCTGTTTTTAGGGGTCTACACATGGTTTAAAGATTTACAGTAACGTCGATTAGACACTATTGATTGATTTGTTAATTGGACCAATCTTAAGTCATTTGAAGGTGAAAATTGAAATCGAGATGATATCCTATATGCTGAAGCTTAGCTTTCAGAAATGTAATACAAATAGGAATTTAAGATAGAAAAATGCCTTAAAATGGCAAAAACTTGTCTAAACTAGTAAGCCATTATGTAGGAACGTAATGTAATAACAAAAGAATAGATTTATGGTTAATGTTTACTTAGCAATGGGATTTGCACGCATTTCCGTGCTCATGACGTCACGTCACTATGACTGATTTTTGCCGTCGCGCATCCTAACCGAAGGCCACCTTGCTTCTTATCTTCTACCATGTCTAGTATCTTAAAGTTGTGAGTCGACTATACAGAATTGAGAAATAACACATTTACAGCTTACAGCCTGTTCTCATTATCACCCGGTATAATACAACAAAATAAATAAAAATTAAATCTTCATTATCCTTTGACACGTCTACTATATTAATCATATTTGAAACGCATAAACTCTAATTTTTACAACAACATACCTCTCTAGTAAGTACGAAATAGGCATAACATGCCATGGCAGTGCCGTACGTCACGAAATATGTAACAGGTTCCATAATATCCCATGAGTATTCCCACCATGTCAGTCTTGCTAAAATACCAAATTGAACAGACATTAAACCGAGACCAGCCCATGCCATCCAATTGCTACGCTTATGGGCAACCAATTCTAAATCGAGCTTTTGCTACAAGAGAAATCAAAAGAAATAAAACAAACTCAGTTCAAACAGAATAAGGAAGCAGTGTGGGATGAAAAAAGGCCACAAGTTTATTTATTATCAAGTTTTTTTTCTCCCACACATAAATAAACAGTGGCCTATTTTCTGGAAAATAGGTCGAACCTTTTGGAAAACAATACAAAACAAACTACCCTTACTCGATTTTCTACACTTTACGAGCTTGTGTTGGCAAATACTTAAAAGCAATCGAATATGACAAGCAGACGTGTTGTCTGTTCGGACGTAATGCAGTTTGTCAATTTTAAATTTATTGTAAGCGATTTATTTGAGAAATTTCCAGCATCACTGTTGATTTAACGATTATCGGTAGTTGTAACATTTAGATTTAATGGCAAATTAATTTGAAAAGGCTGAACATTGATGGTTGACAATTTATTCAGCCAGTTTCAAAAACTGAGATGCAATATTTTGAATATGTTCGGTATATTATTTCGAATAATTCTACTTTCTTTATTTGCTCGGGTTTTGCCATAAAAATATCTTGAAAAGAAATCAAAGCTAACAAACTCACATGTAAAAGCTTTCAAATTCTTCTTATCGTTTATTTAGTTCAATGTTCAACGGACCGAAACTTTCGTAAATCCACAACAATAGCCATAATCCTTTTTATAATCATTCCATTATTTTTAATTTCTAAACGATGCAGCTAACGTGTGTTATACCAGTTTCATTTAGTTCTGACAGAATATAATGCGAATGGATCGTATTATAAAAATTTACAAACCACTCAATAATATGAGTACACAATAGTAAAATTATCAAATAGAAGTTTTGTAATCAGTAATCAATTAAATGTGACTCTTTTCCTCATATTTATTAATGCTGTCAACTATCTACATTGTCTGCGACAAGCGGCAATGCTTATATATGTATAAATAACACCTTTACAGAAGTATTGATTGACCTTTTGCATGTTTATTTGAAATCTATCATCGTACCACACTTAAAAAGCATACATCTGATTAATGGATGTCAGTTTTGTTATGATAGATCGTTTAATGATAAACACTTTAATGTGACAATAGTCAATAATTTTTTCAAGTTACTGTTACAATACGAATATTTCACAAATTAATGGAATTTGTTGCATCGATCACAAAGAGGTGATTTTTCAATTCCCCTGATAAATTATCAATTCATCACCATTTGTATACATCAATCACACTAATTAGTCAAGGAGGACTTTATGTTTGACGATGTTATGTACTTGATTATCTATCAAACACTAATTTAATCATTTTTTTTTAATCCGAAATTCGATGCTTTGCTTACAAGCATTTTGGATGAAATGATTCAATCAAAGACGGAATTTGGGGCAATTGTGCTTGATAAATTATTAAATTCTTTGGAGATTTGTCGAATTCCATGCTGAAAGTTAGTGATTTTTCACTGTTTGTTCCATGTACGGGTTTGGAGAATAATTGTTGCTACTCTATTCAGAATCAAATAACATTTATTTCTCACCGTACTTGGATTAGTTTCCCTTCAGGTTTCATTTCCTCAACATTTTGGCATTCATAGCCTTTTACGCTTTTAGAAGTTGATGTTATTCATTAATTCAGTGAAGAATGCGTCAGGAATTGTTGTTGATTAAATACTATTGACATGAAATTTTCAAGATTAAAAAACGAAAGTGCAGGTTTTGTAAAAGACTTAACAATTTGTTATCCTTTATGAATTCCTTACTTAGAAGGTCTAGTAAGTTTCTGCAAATTTTAGGGAAACACTGAAAAACTTATAGCTTTGTGAAGGATGCGTTTTTTAAAACTAATATTTCTCTGATAATTTGTTCTGTTTAAACGTAAATTTCTTCCAAGTTTTACTCAAATTTTATTCAACAGTATTTTTGGTTTCTATCAAGAAAATTCTACTTTATTTTACACAACATTACTATTAGCAAAACTGCCATTCTGTAGTTTATCAGTTTTTAATTTTCATCTAGGTACTCTATGTAGAAAAGCAAAACAAATACTGCATTTAAGACAAGACAGTTGTTTAAATCTCTTGAAATTAAATTCGGGAAAACACAACACTAATTACTAATTACTTCATTAAAATATCAAATTTGGACATGTTTGTACGCGTAAACACAATTTAGTGATTTATATTGAAGCATCGTGTAATTAACCCATCGATTTTCAACTTGTAACAAGCTCAGATATTCAAAACATAAACATCAAATGGAGTTTTTAGTTTACATTTTAAAAGTTCACCCCTAGGGAACGATTACAAAAATATAAAAAAATGAGATTGTGGTCAACTTGCCGAAACAGTATAGGAACCAATTGAGAGTGTTATCATCCATATGTTAACAATGAATTAATAACAAATTTACTTTCCAATTTGCTTTTATAATGCTGTGATAGTCCTCATACATAAATGTGACATTGTCAGTTATTGACTTTCACGCCGGAATTATAAAAGAATATTAAAAAGCGAATTAATTCAAAAGTATATTTAATTCTATTTCCAATCCAATTTTAAACTAAATTGATTAAAAATTAATTACCAATTAAGTTCAATAAATGATTAATTCGCAATTAATTCTGCTTAGCTGTGCATATCAGATAAAATGACATCGTTGACTTCTCGAAATAATTTATACACGTCTGATCTTCCAATATACAGGGTGTAATCAAATTGTTTTACAATACACAAACTTCATTATCCTTACACGGAAATTTTCAAATAAAATTGGCCAAAATTTAAACTATTATTTGATTGTCAGTAAGTACTAACGTAGCATGATTTGACTGTTGAGAGCTGATTAAAATGCAGGCTCCAGTATAACACATCTCGGATTTCCATGGCATTAAGCTACAAAAGTCCTACTGACCGAATTATTCAACATAAATTTGATTACACCCTTTATACAATTAAATTTAATCTTTAATATCGTCCATAGATCTATTAAATTATACATGGATGGAACGTATACTGTCGCTCGGTGAAGCCAACATCATTCTAGTAGTGGGGGGTCAAGTAATGGCAAAAGAACGGCGACCGTACTGTTTGATTTAGTGATGAATGATGAAACAAATAGTATTAGGGGTCGCAAATATTTGTTTATTTTTATTTTCCTCTATTAATAGTAAAATTATATATATTGTCTATTATTTATGTAGATAATACAGATATTTAACCGACATATTGTTTAACAAAGTGAAATTTCCCTTATTAAATTTCCTCGTGCAGGTTCTAAACGATATTCATTACAGTTGTTTCTATGATATATCTGAACTTTTTTCTAGACCAAGATCCACTTAATAATCATCTTTTACAACTTTTAAAATCTATTTTAAAAATATATTTTACAATTAGATTACATTCATTTCAATGAGAAACAAAATTGAATTAATAAAAGAATTAGGCATTTAAGGGTATTTTGTACTATGAGATCGCTTCAGCGTGCGAAATTTATTAATTTTCAAACAACGATATTTCGCTTATTTTTTAAGATATTGTGAAATTAAAACGTGCGTTGGATAGAGCATTTCAAGGTGCATGTCCTGAAGCTTTCTATTAAAGAAAAATCTGATAAAATTCGGAATGATAAAGAAAACTGTTGGACCATGTTTTTTTTGTACATTTTCTTAACCGAGTGTGTATGCCCACGGACAGGTTTTCAAATATTTTTCATTATTATGAGATGGTCGTGAAAGAAAATCGATTTTCCTATATTTTGATACTAATTATCGGTCAAATTAATTAATTTTAATAGCTATAAATAACAGGTGAAAATGGGATTCCAAATTTTCCAAGAAATCACGTAATTTTCAAAATTTTCTTTTAAGTGAGCTTTATTACCTCCGCCCTTACAATATCTTTCTAAAAACAAGAGTGCATAATTCTATCTTTAAAATTGTGCCCTAGATTACTGATCAAAGTCCATTTAATTTTCTTCAAAAATTGGAAAAACTAACAAACGTATCGGGAAAATTCTTGAATATTTGGAAAGATCTCATCATTTTCCATCTAAATCACTCAATAGATATTTAAAATCAATCATATTGGCCAATTTTTAGCCAATTATGAAGGAAAATGTACAAAAAAACATGGTCCAACAGTTTTCTTTATCATTCCGAATTTTATCAGATTTTTCTTTAATAGAAAGCTTCAGGACATGCACCTTGAAATGCTCTATCCAACGCACGTTTTAATTTCACAATATCTTAAAAAATAAGCGAAATATCGTTGTTTGAAAATTGATAAATTTCGCACGCTGAAGCGATCTCATAGTACAACATACCCTTAAATATAAAATTAATTCATTTTAAAAATCAATAATATTCTTTACTTTGTAAGAAAAATAACATAAATTAATTTATAATGTTGCAACAAAAATATTTGCAATAAAAATTCGTTTTAAAAGCATGAATCTTTGTACTAGTTCCCATTACTGTAGAAGTGTTTTGCCATTACTTCCCCCGTCCCGCCTATATACATGTTGGTTTCAGCATGCGACAGCTTAGAAGTGGGGAACGGTCGATCCATGTAGTATATTATTATATCAATGATATCGTCCTATTTTAGACTCAACGATGAATATTTTCTTTAAGTATATTATACCACTAACGATCTCTTGTCAAAATTGAAATTTCCTATATTACAAAGCTCCGGGGGAGTTTATTTAATATGAAATTTGATCAATTGCGGATTGAAAAGAGGCCAAATTTAATGTAATTACCATGATTTTCTTGTCATATTCGAAAATGCTGTTTTCTTTATGAATACATGATTGTTGCAAATTATCATTCAATTGTCAATTTAGACATTCACATTTGTATAAATAACGAATTGAAAGTATTTTTTTTAAATTTATTGGGCATAATGGTGAGAGAATTATTGATGTGAAAGTTGAAAGCATGCAATTTATAAAACAAATTAAAATATGTATATGGAATAGAAATTATATTTGGACGGTTTTTTGATAATAAATAAAATTATCAAAAATAATAAATACCTAACCTGTTCCAATGGTAATAATTGTTGTTGTAAAGCCTCTAATTCTTGTACTATTTCGTTTTCTTTCTGTACTTGATGCTCTTTTATATGGAGAGCTTCATATAACTGACTCACTAAATTTTTCACATCGTTCAAACTAAATAAATTCCTATTAGAGATAGAAATCAATAATACGATATGTATAGAGGAAGCTTACCCTTGATCCTGTTCAACATTCAAACGTTCACGTTTCGGTGTGATAACATTATAATAATCATCGTTTATTAATAATCTAAAATCATCTTGTAGTAGAGTTTCTATCGTTGTGGAAGACGCTATCCGTGTACCATCCATTGTTTTACATAATACTCTATCAATACCTTTATCCTCTTTCTGTAACATATCCAAAAAATCACCAACCGTATTCGAAATCGGCTTCAATGTGAATCGACAACGTTCACGACGACTTGGTAACGGTACAGTGATCTGGGGTAGACCTCTTTGATATTCTACTATTACATCTGTAAATCACAAACCAAAAAAATAATAAACAATAAATAATTACATGTCGAAATAGGTAATTATTGCACCACTCCAATAGAGAACGTTAATTATTCAAATTTAAACCTAAAATAGAATTGTTACAATCGTTGCACAGTCGATGAATTTCCATATAGAAACTGGACAACAATCACGTAAAATTTTATTAACATAAAACACAAGACTGGAGCATTTAATTACATTTAGAAAATCGTAACAAAAAAGTGTGCATTCTCAATTATAATTTAGGTAGACGTTCCACATATCTATACGAACAACGAAAATAAACATTATCATAAAAATGCGTGACTTTGATAATTAAATGGAACTAACATAATTTACTAAATAACCTAATTATTTTAGTTAGTCCGTAAATAACAAACCATATAATTCACTAAAAAATTTTCGGTAAACATAAGTGAAATTCGACACGAAAATCGTATATTTTAATTACAATATTGATCGTAATCTTTCATAAATTTGTTGAGATTGTATGGAAAATTCCAGATAAAATTTCGAAAGCACGATGTAAGTTATTAATTTGTCTAAAAATCATTAATTTCGTCATCTCCATTTGCTACCCCCATCAATCTTGAAAAATCAATAGAAAATTGTTTAATTTTTATTAAACAATCAAAATTATCAAAAACATTATAATGATAATCAAATTTTCTATATAATAAACCTGATTTAATACTAATTTAGAAATTGCTGAATATTCCATTATGATGATCATACAGATAAAATCGTACACCACCTTGTATTTTACGAGATTTAATAAATTTCCCAGTTCGATTAGTTGCAGTAATGCGGATATTACAAGATTAATTGCAGAGAATATTCTACTATAGTTGGAATTTAATTGAAATAACTCCCTTAACGTACATTTACATTAAAATATTTTTAATTATAAAGAAAATACATAAATAAATGAATAAATTATGAGAATAAAAATACGATTTATAATTTCCAAATAGATTTTTCCATGTTAAATGAGATATTCTTGTGGACAGCTACATTATAATTAATCAAACTGTACGAATTTATTAAGTTAGCGATTTGGGAATTTCAAGATACACTCCCTTAGGATGAGTGTGAGGTATCCCAGACAGTTAATAATTTACCACACGTACCACTCCTTATACTCTAATTCATCAACATATCCCTAATCCTAAAACTAAACCTTGTTGTAGACTTATTTCTACCAGGAAGACTGCAAATAATACACATGTACAAGTCTTTTCACCAGAGTTGTTTTGGCAATCTCTATTAAATGACGAGTGATTTAAAAAAATATTCGTGGGGTAGTTGCTGGAGAACATGTTAGCAAAATTAGAACCTCGTAGCATATTTGTAATTCAGTTAAAAAATATTTTTTTACGACAATGGTGCCATTTTCACCAACCAGTAATACTCGTAAAATGACCAAGAATGACTAGAAGATTCTTGCAAAATAGTGTTTTTTTTTTGTAACTTGATAGGCTCAGATTTGTTAATTGCATGTTTTTTTTTTCATAAGAAAATCCTTGACGCTGGATACATTAGAAACAAATAAGCTTTACGCGACTTTTATTATTTTTACATGAATGGGAATCAGAATATAAGTAACAAACACTGAATTAACAGGAACAATCTTACCATATCAAATGAACAATAGTAAACAAAAGAGAAGGTTACTCACACGAGATTCATTCATTTTTTTTCAAGTATCGACCTCTAACACAAGTTCACGAGGATCTACGACTCATTCTCAGTTGTTTTATGTGTGCAGCTGGTTGGTAAAAATTGCGACTTTTCCCAAAACGAGCGTTTTTTGATCAACTTACAAATGAGCTACAAGGCTCTAATTTTGGTAAATTGTTATCCGGGAACTACCGTAATCATCCTTGAAATATTTTTCAAATCGCACGTCAATTAAAAGAGGTTGTCGTAAGAGCTAGGTGCTCCGTGGTGAAAGGACCTATATCTTCTCGTTAATTAATAAATATAATGCCCAAACATATTTTATTCAATGCATACAAAGATGGAAATCTTACAAGAAACACAGAATTTGGCTTGTTCAATCTACCATAGAACAGATCAGCCGACAAGAAACTATGTTGGTAATTAATCTGGCCAGACTAGTATTTTGGTAATCATTTTTTATTCTTCTCAGTATAAAGAAATCATTAAATTAGGAGCTTTACACTTGAAATATAGCTTTGTAACTGATTTAATTGACTAGTTCTTTCAGCTACCTTCAAGTTCTCTTTCTACTTCTAAAGCATCCAGAATTGTGGAAACTAATCGATTTTAGCAGCCTTCCAATCTTCCCTAATATTACAAAATCTTAATTACCCTTCTACGAATATCAACATGCATGAAGTTTTGCCAAAATGAGCTTTTTGCCTCTATTTTATACAACTCTAAGCTTCTTGTAGTTAATAATAATTAAATGATAAATAAGCATTGTAGTTGTAACAAGAATCATCGAAGGAATACATAAAAATATCAGCTTTTCTATAACAAAATGTCAAATAAGAATGAGGCCAAGTTACTTATAATGAAGTAACAAGCTTCAGTTTTCGCTATAATGGACACGTCAAATAGTATAAAGTTCTTTGGAAAAGCTGTCAAGTTTTTTATTCGTTTAAATGAAGACATTATGAGTAAACAACTAGAAAATTGAAACATGTTTGTTTTAGAGTAAGTTAGGAAAGTTTAATCCAAATAGAAATTGTAATAAAAACGACTTGTTATTGACATACAAATCATCAATTCTTCCTATTTTCTAGCTTGTAGCACTTAATGATCGAACATCATTAATATAGAATTTCAACAGGAAATTAATGATTTGGCACGTTTCAATGATTCTCAATGAATACATTTCCAATTTATTAAATCAAAATAGAAAATATCGAAAATATACAATTACTTATAGAAATATCAATAAAATAAAAATCCAACGAGTATCGTCAGCTTTCTTCATTTCTATATATTGAAATTTTAATTAAATTCAACGATAGAAAATAATAATCGATTGTTTCCCAATATATGTACGTAAGAAAATTGATTGTTGGATGATTATAGAAATGTAAAATTCCAAATCTCAATTTAAAAACATTCACTAGACCATGTCTCATAAAAATTCCAACTTTGAACAGTCGAAAAGTTTCAATATGAATTTGAAACATGCTACTGATGTTTCTGATATTTCATGTTTTTACTACGTTATTATTCGCGAAGAAAATATGATCTGTATTATAGATGGATTATTTTAATTGAGTGTTTTAGTAGAAATAATTCGACATACTTGCTCGATGGTTACAGTCTAATTGTGGTCCTAACAACACGTATTTATGAGTGAATTGTAACATGCCAATTGATAATGCATTCATTTCATTATTAATTAAAATCATAGTTAATCGAATATGTCAAATAGTTTTCATATTCTCTTGCAAATTAAC
The DNA here is from genome assembly GCA_039776855.1 of Mylabris sibirica. NCBI lineage: Eukaryota > Metazoa > Arthropoda > Insecta > Coleoptera > Meloidae > Mylabris > Mylabris sibirica. The sequence continues at coordinate 8,863,953 of CM077839.1, read as the reverse complement.
TAGCAAAGTTAACTAATTTAAGTTGCGAATATTGATTGCGGTTTGATGAACATGGAGAATTGCCATAAATATTCGTGAATAAGCCAGAATAGTGGAGATTTTTTTTAAAATGTCTTCACATAGTTGTCAATTAATCAAATCAAACGATTATGATTTTATAACTGAATTATTAAGATTACATTTCAGCAAGCACACCTCCAATAATGCGTCCGTTACTCTATTTATTCTACAGAGCAGAAAGCAAAGAAGAAAACGTTATAAAATTTAATTAAATACACCGATTGTGTATTGTATAGTAGAGGTGAGTGTGCCATCATACGTGTAAGAAATCCATCGGGGGATCCGGTCTATAGTGTTTATTACAATTCTTACATTCAACACCATAACAACAACAACAACAACAACTCGAGAGGTAATACCACGTCTCGTAGTTTTGGTGGTTGGTGCTCATCGGTTCGATAATTTAAGTGAAAATAGGTGCCGGACAAAGTAATTATCAACATGATAGTGTCGATTATATCCAAAATCAGGAGGCCTTATGGATGTCCAATGAGGGATTACAAACAAAACATCAAGGACAAAGAAAAAGAAGGTGAGCCAAAAAAACTTAATGATAACATCATTATTAACACGAATAATTAGTAGTATTGGATGGTAACGTAAGCTAACATAATTAAATAAACATACATCTAACTGGTTATTATTATTATTATTAATAATTTTATTGAATGTCATGTGCAAACAATCATTCACACATAAATGGGTTATGTAATAACGTTTTTGTTTATTAAAGATCTTCGATTACACACAATAAATTAACAGTTATATTGAAATTAGTAAAACAAAGTTATTGTAGAGAATAAATGTAGAGGAAATGGAACGAAACGTATGTACGTGTTTGATAACTAATTAGTCCTTTTTCATCCTCTCTAAATAATCGCAAGACTTTACAATAAGTAATTAACAATGTGAAATATATGAATGAAAATAGCACGCAAACAATTTTCATTAAAATTCATAATATTTTTATAACGAGAAAACAACAAAGATTTGATTTATTTACCATTGTTTTGCCAAAATAGAACGATATTAGAGAAATAAACATTATAGATAGACGATAGAAATTTCAAATTCTACTATTATATTCGATTCAATAAATTTAGATAATAATATAGCGGAGAAAATCAATTTGATATAGTTTATAGGCGGTCGCGAAGCTGTGTAAGGTGGCTAATTGAAGATCGATAACAAGTTGAATTTCTACGTTGTGTAGTAGGGAAAGTACCTAGAATGTTCCTTGATGATATACTTATTGATATGTAGATAAAAAGTCAGTCAAGCACAAAAAACCACAAGTACGGAAATGTAAGTTTTCTTGCAAGTTATCCACAGCGTTTCCTTCCAAATCGGATTATAATCTTTTAATCTAATTAATTTACCGCTTAAATTATGGATTTATAAATTGTGGATTCGAAACGTAGACAATACTGATAGAAACATTGAAAATGTTTAATTTAAGATCATCAAGATTGCGTTTTTGTGTGTCGAATAAAATAAACGCTCGAAAATTGTAAATTCGGCATTAACTCGTAGTGAAAGCTTCACAATTGTTTAGTGTTACAAAAAAAAAAAAAATTGATCAAGAATTGTAATTGAATTAAAAGTAAAGAAAGACGTCAACAATTCAATTTTATCTTCAAGGAAATAAATCTAAATTTCACCTTTAAATTCAATTGTCTAAACTACTGTCACAGATTTCCCCCAAGAGAAATCCTGAATGCTTTGTCTTCATTTATTTATTTTTTGTTTTTAAATCAACTTTATATCGATCGGTTAGATTTTCATCAACAAGAAAAGTCACAATCTAAACAAATTTCAAGAAAGCTTTTAAAGGCTTAAAAAAATCAACAAAGCACCCAAAAAGCGCACGCAAACTTAGTAAATATAAAGAGTCTAACTAAGGCGTAAACCAAATGTCTAATCTACTCTTAGTTTCAAACAATTCAACCCTGCATAATGTTAGAACAATCGGGATACATCAAATGGCAAGAGCTGTTAATATTGAAATTAGAGGTATCCACTGATTATTAAATTTGTAGGATAAGCACACCAGCTGGTACAAATATGGACACCACCCAATACCGCAATACAGTTGTATCGCATTATGCTATATAAAGCACAGGCTATGTTTGCGGTCAAATCATTAAATTTGGTGTAATCAAACAAGTTTGACAGTGAAATTATACGAGCTGTTAAAACATACTGTAAAGAGATATAAAAAATTTATCACCTTACATATTTAATGTTAAATCTACTAATTAAACTGTAAGAACAAATATGATCATTAGTAATCATAATGAATAGATTAAAGTTCACGTTTAGTTGAATATCGTCAAGTTTCATGTCTTATTCTTCGTTTATTTTGATTTAAAACAATAATTATATACCGTTGACCGAGTCAAATTAGAAAATGTAAAGAAAACCACGCATGTAAAAGTGTCGGATCTAAACATTGTCGATTCTATGAAGCTTCTATTAGTTGATGAGCGATTCAAAAAATATTACAAGGATTTGTAGAGGAGTCCTCAGAGAACACTTTACCAAAATTGAAACCTTGTAGCTCATTTAGAAGTTGGTCAATAAACGCACGTTTCTATAACATGTCACAATTTTCAAGAGCTTGTTACACACTTACAATTAATAAGTGACTTGAAGAACCTTCCAACATTGATATTTTTCGTTTTTTCCCCAATGCATTATAGACTAGGTGGAAATGTTTAGCATTTTTCATAGAATACAAAGCAAACTGAAAAAATCACGTGATTAGCTCATTTTTAAAAATTTCAACCTTGTCTAAAACGAGCGTTTTTGACCAAGATGCAAATGAACTACGAGGTTCTAATTTTACTGAAATTAGCACCCACCCATCCCTACAGATCCTTGAAATATTTTTCGAATCGCCCATCAACTAATAGGAGTTTCTTAGAACTCACCATTATTAGACCAAACACCCTGTATATTATCGGTCTAATATAAAGCGTATCCCGTTAAGAGGGAATGCGCGACTTATGGGACACTCTGTAGAATGGCCCTGTTTTCAAGAAAGAAGGGTTTCAGAAATTCGCCAATCTTTTTTGGTCCAATAAAATTGAGCCGTCGTATCATTAGTTTATAGTGTTGTTGTGTTATTATGTTGAACAAGTAGGTCAATGAGACTTCTTTACCTTAATGCCATGAAAATCCGAGATGTGTTATACTGACACCTGCATTCTTATCAGCTGCCTACAGTAACATTATGGTAGGTTAATATTTGTCCGCTAGCTACCAAATATTGTTTCAAATTTTGCCCAATTTTAGTCCTTTTTAGCGAATTTTTTTAAAAAAAATTAGCTAATGACGAGATCCTCACTTTTGAATTTCCGAAAAATTTTTGCACAGAAGTTCGTTTTGGGACCTCAGGAACCCATATCCACCGTTCGTTAAAATTTTTATATATATATATATATATATATATATACACTATCGGCCATAAGTGTTTACCCACCTTCAAATTTCGTTACCTTTCAAATAATAGGTATCTTATTGTTATGAAAATGTACGTAGCAATAAATCCTAATTATAAGGGCAATAAAAAACATCCAAGATATTCTGTACATACACAATCAGGTACTGTAAATGAGTTTACAGCTTTTTATGAAAAACTACAATTTTGGAGTTCAGGTAAAGAAACCCATTTCTCTGAAATTTTTATAGCGGTCAGTAGGGATTATGAACGCAGGTAATACGGGTATCTTAGTTTTCTCAAATTTCATACTGCATTAAGCTTTCATACAGTATACAGTTGATTTTCACGTGCCTCAAGAATTTTGCGAAGATTTCAAATAATGTCAGGGAGAAAAGAATTATCGATTAAAACGCGCGCTCTAATAGTGTCCCATCATAGCATCGGAAAAAGTAACAGAGAAATAGCAAAGCTATTGAAGCTGAACCGTAGAACCGTGGACTACAATGTTAAAAAATATGAAGATACTGGCAGTTTATCCAACAAAAAGCGACCAGGGCGGCCAAAAATAACCACACCTGCAGAAGATCGAGCGATTACAATAATAAGCAAACGTAATAGAAGAAAAACGGCACCGGAAATCACAGCTGAAATAAATGCATCTCGCCCTGAACCAGTAAGTTTGACAACAGTCAAAAGACGCTTACGGAAAGCAGGTTTGCATGGACGAATTGCCATGCGAAAACCCCTTATACGCAAACAAAATAAAGCAAAACGGTTAGCCTGGGCAAGATCGCATAAAGATTGGGTATTGGAAGACTGGAAAAAAGTGCTCTGGACCGACGAGTCTAAGTTTGAGGTATTCGGCTCAAGACGGAGACAGTTTGTCCGAAGATCGGCAGGAGAACGAGCCATTGAATCCTGCATATCACCCACGGTAAAACACGGAGGAGGATCTGTCATGGTTTGGGGTTGTTTTGGGAGCACATCTGTGGGCGACTTGATCAAAATAGATGGCGTATTGAATAAAGAACGTTCCAAAGAAATTTTGGAGGCGAATGCCCTTTCATCTGGAACGCGACTAATCGGAGAAAGCTTTGTGTTCCAACAAGATAACGACCCCAAACACACCTCCAAATTGTGCCGTGGGTATTTAGAACAATTGGAACGAAAAAAAAAAATTGTGATTATGACCTGGCCTCCTCAAAGTTCCGACCTGAATCCTATTGAGCTTTTATGGGAAGAACTAGATCGACAGGTACGAAAAACGGCCCCAACATCTACACAAACCCTGTGGCAACAATTACAAGATGCATGGTCCAGAATAGAACCACTCACACTGACAAAATTATTAAACAGGATGCCGAAATTATGCAAAGCAGTCATAAAAGCTCACGGTGGACATATCGACGAAACTAAAATTTAGATATAATTGTAATAATTTTTGTAAAAAAACTAAAATAAACATTGATTTTGGATATACATGTTGCACTATTGAAAAATAAATAAAAAAAAAACTGTTGTTTGGTTAATATTTCTCTTTTTTTTGTATTATTTTGAGGGTGGGTAAACACTTATGGCCGGCAGTGTATATGTATATATATACAGGGTGAGCCAAGAGGATGGCACCCTAAAAGTATAAGGAGTTCTAATAGATGAAACTCTATGAAATTTGGTATGTGGCCGTTATGGCACTTGAACTACCTTTGGAAAATATTCTCGTTGATCTAGCTACCCCCCTTATATAGGGTAGTGCACCCTACTCTCTTATTTTAAATGGAATGGTATATTTTTTATTACATTTTTGAATTCCTTGATGAAATCGAAAATAACATGACCCATGGTCTAGCGCTGAAAGTTTTTCAGATATTTCAGCTTTTAGTGCAATTTTAAAATTTGCAGTGTTTGATTGAAAAATTCATATTTTAGAAGATATAACATCTGAAATGTTGAAACTTGGAATTTAAGTAGTACAAGTAGTGTACTTGTTGCCCATTTAAACAGAATTCAATTATCTTTCAGCGTTTAGCTGAAATGAATTTTTCTTTCAGGCAATTTTCAAACTATAATAACTTGCTTATTTTAAATAGAACCCCATATTTCTCTTTATATGGTTGGATAGAGAAAAAAATTCTGCATCGAACTGTATTAACATTCCCTATACCTATCTTTAATAATTTTTCAGTTATTCAAAATTTTCAATTTCGTTCAATCACCTCCCTTGAAGCAAAATATAATACTTCTAGTCGCCTATGCCAAAATAATTCAACTATAATAATATGCATATAAGGCTTAGCAAAATGACAAAATACCACAAATGACGTTAATAATGAATATTTTACCTGTATTTTTTACAACTTTAGCCCATCCTACATACACAAAAAGCAAATGAAATAAATATTAATTTAATTAATTACTATTTTCTGTTATTTTATTTCATTGAGACAGTCCAAATTTAATTAATTAATTTCATCTTAATTGTGACAATTGAATTGGAGGTTGTTTTGCTAAGCCTTCTATGTTTTACATTTTATTTCAGGAAAGAAAATTAGACGAAATTGAAAATTCTGAATAACTGAAAAATTATCAAAGATAGGTATAGGGAATGTTAATACAGTTCGATGCAGAATTTTTTTCTCTATCCAACCATATAAACAGATATATGGGGTTCTATTTAAAATAAGCAAGTTATTGTAGCTTGAAAATTGCCTGAAAGAAAAATTCATTTCAGCCGAACGCTGAAAGATAATTGAATGTTCTACAGTTTGATAGAAGGTACGTTATTTGTACTATTAGATTTCTAAATTTTAACATTTTAACTGCAATAGTTTCTATGCTGTGAATTTTTTATTTAAGCACTGCAAAATTAAAAATTTCATGAAAAGTTAAAATATCTGAAAAACTTTCAGCGCTAGACCATGGGTCATGTTATCAAAGTCCCTTTCGATTTCATCAAAGAATTCAAAAATGTAATAAAAAATATACCATTCCATTTAAAATAAGGGAGTAGGGTGCACTACCCCATATAAGGGGGATAGCTAGAACAACGAGAATATTTTCTAAAGGTAGCTCAGGTGCCAAAACGGCTATATAGCAAATTTCATAAAGTTCCATCACACCACTAATCACATAGAAAATGAAAGATGCATGTGCAAGCTGCCAACCTTAAGAAAATAAATTATACTAGCTATTAAAATACCCAAAAGGAGTGCTTTAATAGGTATTAAAGCACTCCTTTTGTTACATTAACAACGCTATTATAGACGCAAAATAGAAAAAATATATTAATTGTCAGTATCATAAGAATGTTTTTCATTTAATATTCCAGCATGTAGATACATAAAAAAAAATCTCCAAAGGCAGCAAGTACCTTATATAGCGAATTTTTTTATGTATCTACATACTGAAATATTAATTGCAAAACATTCTTATGATACTGACAATTAATATATTTTAATAACATTGAATCAACTAATAAATTCATTTCCCCGATGTTATTTTAATATTTATGATTTTTATTGAAAAATACTTTTAATCCACAAACAATAAGAAACACTAAAAAAAAAAAAATAATAATGAAGTTTGTTGTTTGTCTAATACGTCTAATCAAGGCCTGCTTGATTTTTTCAAGCGAAATTCTCTAGCAGGCCTTGCGTCTAATATTAACTGTCAAAATTAGTTGCCCCCCCGCGATATTCAATTTTTTTTCTAATATCAATAGTCAGAACATATAGCCACCTGAGATAATCGATTTTACTGCTTATACTCAAAAAAGAGATTTTTGCATTTTTCTTGCGAACCAACGAACCGATTTTGATGATTTTTTTTCTGGGTCATAGAGAATGGTCGGCTCTACTGTTATTTTAATTTTCATCAAAATCTAAGCAAATGTAATATTGGAAATGATTTTTTTTAACATTTCTTCAGCTCTTATTCCAAAAGTGTTGGCCCTACCAGTCTGGCCAACGAACTCATCCAAGCTATCACAAAGACCGATTTTTATACCAAGTTTCATTAAGATTGGTGTATTTTTACGGCAGTTATCGTGGATATACATATATAAATATATATAAATATATATATATATATATATATATAAAAATTTTAACGAACGGTGGATATGGGTTCCTGAGGTTCCAAAACGAACTTCTGTGCAAAAATTTTTCGGAAATTCAAAAGTGAGGATCTCGTCATTAGCTAATTTTTTTTAAAAAAATTCGCTAAAAATCGCTGTATAAGGTACTTGCTGCCTTTGGAGATCTTTTTTTATTGCATTCCATATAGGGATAATGCGGTTTGTGGATAATTTAATCCGAGGTGGATTTATTTCAAAGCTCCTTTTAATGTACATTTGAGTCGACTAGGTCAATATAGACGGCATGTAAAAGTTTATATTTAAATAAGCAATGTTTGATAGTAAAATTTTTATTTTAAAAAGCACTATAACAGAACTTTAGTAAAAAGAAAGTTATCATAATGTATTTTTTAGAGTTTACTTCAGTTCTACGCGACTTATCCTCTATCTTGAACCAAGATAAATAGCTTTCCGTACTCTATAAAACTTTTTCTACGTACTTTTCAATAAGGTAACTTTAAAATTGTTCATAATCTCTTATAGATGCTTTTTAACACAGAAAAATCAAATTAAACAAGACTAGTGTATACAGGGTGTTTGATCTAAATATGGTAAATTCTATAAAACTCGTATTAGTTGACGAGCGATTCGATAAATATTTTGAGGACTTGTAGAAGAGTCCCTAGGGAACATTTTAGCAAAATTATAACCTTGCAGCTCATTTGGAAGCTGATCAAAAACGATCGTTTTGGACAATGTCGCAATTTTCAAAAACGAACAAAACACTCAAAACGACTAAGAATGACTCGGAGACCTTCCCAACATTGATTTTTTTTCGTTTTCCTCCATTGTATTCCAGAGAAAATATGAAATATCTCTCCACCTGTTCCAGAATAAAATGAAGAAAAACTAAAAGAATCATTTTTGGGAGGATCCTAGAGTCATTCTAACAATAAGTTGTTTTGTGTGTTTTTTGACCGACTTACAAATGAGCTACGAGGTTCTAATTTTGCTGAAATGTTCTCTAAGGACCCTCCTACAAATATTTAAAATATTTTTCGAATCGTTCGTCGACGAATAGGAGTTTCATAGAATCAACCATATATTTAGCTCAAACACCCTGTATACTGTTAACCTCATTAATATTATCATACAAAGTAATTCGTTACATTGGACAAAACTAATATGGGTCGTAAACTGTTAAATAAACATCTGGTTTCAAAATTACTTATTACTAAGTAACCTACTACAATAAAACATATAGAATTAACGTTATCCAAACAATGTCAATTAAATCTTGGATTATAATTCTTCTTCATTGTAATCAACAACATATTTCTGCTATAATATAATAACATCTGTATTATTATGCAAATAAATTTCAACTCTTGAAAATTAGAAAATTTAAAAAAAAACACGACAATTTTCTCCAACATTAGCAAAGTTTGTAAGAATATCGTGACCCAGTTATAGTTATCTTGCATATTATTCCAAAAAAAAAATCGCGAAAAAGTGGAATAACATTTATCTGAATTAGGAATTGTATTTCTGCTATCAGTTTAGTGGGTCTGAAGAAATCAATAAACCGAGAATTTGGCTCAAGTTCAACTCTTGAACTTTTAATGTTTGGCTTTAATTTTGTAATCAATTATGTACTTACATGAATAGCATTATTTTTAAGATGGTATAGCTATTATTCAACCTTGTAAATTACAAAAAAAAAACATCATAATAATAATAATAAATAATATTATTCAAGGATTTTGTAGTCTTATTGTTATTTTGTACAACATACAAGTAATAGCGTTGAAACAAGACAGGTGAGTTCGAAGAATTTATAAATTTAATCTTGGCACCATTTAAAACTATACCATCTGATTTAAAAACTAAATACATAAAGGGTGAATATATGTAGAATTTGTAATATGAACAAATAGCAATTTAAATAACAATAATACTATGTGTCATTACGGATATCCTGTAAAGTCTGTTAAACTTTGTACTGGCGACTGTGTTTATTTTAGTGAGCAACAAAAAAATACGAGTGAGCAAATACCGTATTTCCGCCCTTAAAATTAGGGTTGTTACTATAAATTTCCAATATTGTATAATTGTAAATAATCATAATGTTAGAAAACAAGCAATAACCTTCATTGTAAATTGGTCAAGCGGTTATAAAGGCCATTTTGGAATAATTTAAGAATAATTGTTCTAATACAGACATGAATATGAAACGTAATTATTTTATTAATTACGATTGACTTGATTCTTCGACTAGTTAGCACTAGATGCAGTATAATTTTATAAACTTGTGTGATAATTACAATAAAGTATGATTAGTTTAAACTTTAAACGGTCACGTAAACTGTTTAATTTACGTAACTAATTAGTTTAATTGATCCTCCTTGCTGGCGACAATATTTGTATAGATGGTAGGAAAAAAAACGGATTTTAAAAGATGGAAAGTTTTTCATAGAAAATTTAACAATTGTCGCATTGATTACTTAAAATTAGTCTCGGTTAAGACACAGTAAATTCCAGTTTAATATTTTTTTTAAAAAAAAAAGTAATAACCCTCTTTAGTGGCACGTCACGAAGAACACGTGAGAGTTACGTAATTCTAGATTTTCGACAATTTCTTCTAAATTTCCACCATTTGACAATTTTCACAAAATAATTATTGTAAAATGTGTGAATAACAGATTTCCAAACGGAAATATCGGCGTTGTAAACGAATATACCGCTTATTTACCATAGACACAAGGCTGTTACTGCTATGTAAAATCAAGTTAAAACAACATTTATAATTCAGTAATGCACTAACCGTAGTACCATCAAATAACTATATAGTGCTCTGTAAAAAAAATATGTTGAAATAAAGTGAACCGTTTGTAAGGGAGTTTTTAATTAATAAAGGGTAAGCTGTTCTATTGCTTTGATTATTGGAAAATATTAAAACGTCGAAAATTAATTAATTTTCTAAAAATTACATCAACGTCAAATTAGGATCGATTATAAAGAAGTGTGATGATTATAGTGGTGTCGATGGGTGGAGGAATTAGAGCGAAGCAACAATGATACGAGTTAATTTGTAAATTTCAAATTTGATTTCGAATTTTCGTAAATTTTACCAACAGACTCAGTCTAGCTGTACGAATTAATTGAAAAGATAATTTGAATATTTCAAGATTCCTCCCTTTATTCTCTTTGAACACTAACAAGATAAAAATAATCGAATATGAACTTAATTAAGAACATCAATTTATCAAATTATTAACATTGTAAAATATCGAACTATGACAATACATTAAATTGTAATATAATCAGATAATAGTATAACATGTATATTATTAACTCTAATTATTGTTTAAATAATAACTGATCGTCCACGTAATATAATAACCTTTGTCTTGTTTACATAATATAGACGTAAATATAATCTTCAAAATTAACATTATAATGTTAATAATAAAAGAAACATACAGTCATGATATTAAGAGAGTTACGTTGTAAATAATAGACTTAGAGGGTTGAAAATGAGGGCAAATCTACAGTTAATCTGCTTACAACCAAACTTTTTATTGAATGTTTTAAAATATTAAAATATAATGCTAAGGGTACTGAGCCTCTAATCAGCTTAAAAATTAGATTTTTCCCATGTTTTTATAATATTTTCCGATCGCAAAATCCAGAGAAAAATCATAAATTATATGATGGTGGCAGGCAATGAAACTATTGGGAAATTATATAAGAAAGTATGTCAAGAAAATTTAAAGAAAACAATACTCGGGTTTATTGTTGTCAAAACTTTTCACTTTGTGATTAATTTTCCTAAAAAGAAAACTTAATAATTAGGCTTCAAGAAGGTTTATTTCAGCGTGTAAAAAACTGTCGTGTCTAAGATCCATTCAAGTTAGACTTTATTAACATTCCCCAAAACAAAGGGTTGTTGAGACAACAACCCTTTGTTCTATTCTAATTTATTGTTTTAATCATCACATTTTCACATTTTATTACGTTTATCTCTTCATCGGATGTGGGAAATTACGAAAAATCGCCAGAATGATTAATCAACGATAATACTCCGTACAAAACAACATTGAAAATTATGAGATTTTAGTGTATTGGCTTTGAAATCGATGAAAATATCAGCGTATTATGAGCGTAAACAATGTTAATCGTGCTTCTCAATATTGCGATAAATTCGATTATAAAAGTGATTTTTCTAACATCTAAAAGCTTGTCGTTTTATTGAGATATTGTACAGTTAATTTGTTATGTTTATCAAAAGGCCCTCCAAATGTACACCCGAATGCACTGAAAATGTGACGACCATTGAACGAAAAATATCCCTTCTTTAGTTGTGTGTATCAACCTTACTGCATCTTGACGCATAAGTGTAAAATTAATTTTTGAAATTTGAAAATGCAGTAACAGTTACTTTCTAATAATAATAATAATAATAATAGAAGAGCAGTTACTTGTTCTGTAAATACATATACAAGTATAGATGATTTTTTATTGGATATTTTTCGTTTTAATTCTGACCTGTTAGACATCCGTCGTATCGTTAGCCTGACTTACACAGCCTCACAACTATCATTACATTTTCAGTGCACTCGGCTGTACAGCAAATCGATAGGTTTTACTAAATATAACTACTTATATACAGGATGTCCCATTCGAGCTGCACATACTTTTGGGTATAGATAGAGGATGAAATTCTAAGACGAAACCCTATACCATTTCTTTACCTGAAGCGAAAGTAATTAGTAATTGATCAACTTAAATAGTCAATCAGACGCTCCTTTACTTTGAACGGCTGTCGTGCCAGTCTTCTACATGATCTGCTTCCCAAGTATACGAATACTCATCTTAGAATTTCATCCCTAAAAGTATATACGGGACTTACGGGACATCCTGTATAGCTTAAGTCCTGACCTAGTTTGAATAATAGTAAATTAGTTCTAGTAATCCTTTGGCGCCTGTAGTTATCTAGTTAAATCCTAACTACGAGATCTAGTAGGAGTATTATACTTAATTAATTTCTTTTGAGTAAAATAACTGCCGCTAAAAAGCAGAAAATTTGTATATCTTCAATTAAAAAAAAAAAAATAGGGGCTAGTTTCGTAAAATAACAAATAGAGAATTTATCCGTCTACCAATCCAAATAGCCAGCGGTCTATTATGATAAGCAACGAGGAAAACACAATTTGATTTTCAAAATTCTTAGGCATTAATCTCATTTTCCATTACAACTTGTTTTTTTTTTTAAATTACAGTACAATAAATATTTTTTGTATAATAAATCTTGCAACAAATTATCCATAAACTGATAACGGTAATTTTTTTCAACCTCTTTCGCTTTCTATGGAAAGCGACAGTAAAAATAGCGAAAATTTGATAAATTGTAACTTTCATCTTTAGATTAAAATGTTAAAATTGTCAACTTTTTATTTAAATACAAAAGTGTTCGTTATAATGGAACAAATTTTTAATAGCGCACGTTTCGTTTGTTGTTAATCCTTAAATAAGATCGTCAAACATTGGAGTACAGTACTGTTTTTATATCATGATACAGCAAATATTTGGTGGAATAATCTAATATTTACTCTTATTTTTTTATAATTATAGTAATTAACACACTATTTTTTATCACTTGTTGACTTTTATAAAAACAAGGTAATCAATGTTAGATTTCTTAAAAAAAGAATTATGTAATATCTTTATACTTGTTCGATATAAAAACGTGGATTAGTTTTTATTTTAACACACTAATTAACGATTTCTAACTGCACTTAAACACGGCAATTCAGGCTAAACTAATTTCGAAATTACACATTTTCGAATAATCATCATAATTTCCTAATGTAATTTAATTATTTTTCCTGTATTCCAGACAAGAACGTGAATCTTGTATAAATAACGTTAAATTAAATTTGAATTTAACATCATCATCATCATCGACTGCAACAAATCACCACGATCATTATCAACGTAATCATCAACAGATCATTGATGACAGTACGTATAGACGAGATCGGAGCAAAAAAAATCGATTTCAACGTGGCAGTTTAGAGAATGTGTCAAGTAATCCTTGGGGTGAATTTTATATTGAAGAGGAATCAACTTTACGAAGAAGTCATAGTTTAGCGATAGCACGTCGTGAAGATATCTTTAACAATCTTGAAATACGTCCGAATAACGATCAGAAAACGAAACCACGAAGGGCACAACTGATACCACGAGCCAAACTAATCGAACGCAGTACATTGCCGCAATCACAACAACGGTAAGTTTGAAAAACTATTACAATTTCAAGAGATAATAAAGGAAATTGTTTTACTTTACAGAGTGAATTTGAGTAGAGTTTCTAGTGTTGAGACTCTACAAAATAAGAGAAAATCTAATTGTGCTTCCCAAGAAATTGGATATTCGTTAATAACACCGAAATTCCATATCGGCCAAGAACGCAACGACAACAATCCAGATTCGAATTATTATAGTCGAACATCACTCAACGCCAATTATCACGTCAGTTACGAAGATCTACCCGGTTTAAGTTTGCCAAATTATTATCCAGATTCAAAATACACAGACACTGACGACAATCTATCATCTGAATCGTGTGATAACAGTAAGAAATATTCATCTTGTGATAATTTATCAACAGTGAAATGGACAAATAACGATTTAGAGAGTATATCATATGATGATAATATTGTTTTGAGTACAAATCGACCATTATATGATTCATTAAAAGAGGAGCATTACGCCAAACCGAAAACTATACGTGGACCAACACAGTACACCCACGAAAAATCGAGCTTTTATTACAAGGAAAAACGAAAGAGTTCATCATCAGAAATATCTGATGATAAAAGTCGAATTATCGAAGACGACAAGATTAGTTTAGATTATTTTGAAAGTGATAGGAATTTTGATGAGATCAAATTGAATAATGAGGGAAAAATTTTAGAAATCGATACAAATTCAAATAAACTTGAAACTGATGAGGATAATACAAATATTGATTCACTTGAAACGGCACAATTGAACGAAACTGGTGCTTCTGAAGCGATCGTTTTAGAACAAAACGAAAATTTAGACGAAAATAACGAGGCAATTAAAATTGAAGAGAAACAAAGCGATCAATCGGTTAATGAAGAATATAAAACGATCGTAACCGTAGAACCGGAAATAAAAGTAGAAAAAACCTATAGTGATGACGATAATAAATTGAAGAAAGATAATAAACACAGCCATAATTATTTACGTGAATTTCTAGAATCACAAAAAGGTTCAAGGCGTCCATTGCAGAATTTCTTAACGAAAAAATTATCGAATCTATCACGAAGAAATTCCAAAGATTTAAATTCAAGCTTAACGAACAATCAATACCATTCATTACCTGATATAACGATTAGTAAAAATTTACGTAAATGTGAGAAAATCGATAGAAAATTGAGAAAGTGTGAGAAAAATAATAATTTATTGAAGAAAACACGCGATATCGATCGCAACAATAACGAGAGTCGATTTATTGTGAATATTGGTAAACATTTTGATATAACCGCAAATGCAAATATTCCAGTAGATTTTGAATTGAAAATCGCCAAAGTACCAAGAAAAAATAAAACAAATACAAAGAAATCGAAAAATAAAACTGACGAACAATTCTTAGAGGCCGTGAAAAACCTAAAAGACACCCTAAATAATAATAATAATAATAATAATAATAATAATAATTGTGACGATAATAATAATAATAATCATCATCAATTTGATGGAGACCCTAATATAACATTAGAAACAACAACAAAACCGGAAATTATTGGTGTACGAGCCAAATCACAAGACGTCAACGATATTAACTGTAGTGATAAGGAAGAAGAAGAACAAGAGATAACGATGGATCTGCAGGATGAGCACGTGAAAGAATATAAGGAGAAATTGGGTAGCATGCGAAATTATTGGGGCAAATTACTTAAAGAATCCAATAATAATGCGGATAATGATGAGAATGATGCAACATGTAAAATTATCGACGTAACAACAAAGGTTGAAGATGTTAAAAAGAAATTCGAACCACCACCACCTCCAGAACCGGAGAAAATCAGCAAAGTATTGGCAACAAAACAATTATTCGAACAGAAGAGTACTGGTGAGAAAACCGAGAAAATTTCACCAACCATTAAAGAGACTTGTAATTATTTCGAAAAAACTAGTAATAATAACCATCATCAACAACAACAACAGTTGGAAAGCTTGAATCCGAATGTTGTGGAAATTATTAATAAAGATGATAATAATCAGCATAAACCTGTAACGAGAACAAAAAGTAATACAATCGAACCGGAATTCGATCATGTACGTTATCGTGTCGTAAAATCTGATCTATTCCAAAAGAAAATATTTGCTAATTGCGATAAAGAGAGCCAATTCGATGGTTTAATGCAATATTTACAAGATTATAGTTTTCAAGAATTATTAATCGATAATAATATTGTTATAATTGAACCGATACGTTCTAAAATCCCACACGAATCATCAAAAATTGTTAAAACTACGAAAAATATTACACCATTGTTACAACAGAAAAATAAACAGAATAGTAGCGATAATAATTGTAGTAATAGTGGTTTAAAACGGCATTTCTTCTATCATCCGATACGTGTTAATAAAGAGGTGAATGATGATGAATTACCGAATCCGGATACGGTAAAACAAGCACGACAATTCTTTGAAGGTGGCGTCAAACGTTCTCAAAGCTCACAAGAGTTTGAATCCACAACAACAGCGATAAGAACACAAGAAAACAGACGAAAAGGCCACAATGATCCTGACAAGGATCAGTGTTCAGCGACTAATTCAAATTCAACAAACATCTCTGATTTTGGCGGCAGTCAAGACAATCTAAACGATATTGTTGATAATGATGATGACGATCATTGTTGTGAACAGTACGTTAGCGAGGATATTTTGGAGAAAATCCGGGAATGCGGCACAACAGTCACTTATTATGGTGGGCAAGTTGTTAAAAAACAATGCGGACAGCCGGTTCTAACAAAAGCTATAATGGAAGAAATTCGAAACAACGAGAGACGTAGTCATGAATGTAATTGTCGTAGATACCGTGATGATAAACAACAACAACAACAACAAGAACAACAACAAACAAACAATAATAACAACAGTTATTATTATCAAGGTGTGAAGTTTCGTTTAATTAAATCAAATAGTTGTAGTAGTCGTTTAGAATTAGTTGGTGCTAATGATTCAAACAAACCAATAAAAAAATCAGATAATACTAATAATAATAATAATAATAATAAACTTGTAGAAGATTATAATTTGAAGAATATCAAAGAGAAAAATACAATAAATGAGACAATAAAGAGGAATATGGATGATGAAGAAGGTACAACACCAAAGATTATCGGTGAAGAAAAGAAAATTATGACACAATGGGGTGATACAACAAAAGAGAAAACCTACAATGGTATTAGTTTTATTGATAAGAAACTCTTTAATTATCATAATTATGAAAATGCAAATAAAAATATAAGGAAAATTGATGATATGGAATTTGAACCGTACGAAATTGCTTGATTTTATATTAGGTATTTTTAATTAGCAACGAATTGTTTCTGATAGTGTTTTTTTTTTATTGTTTCGATTATACAGGGTGTCTCAGCTATTCGTTACTCTCTTATTTAAAAGAAAGATGGACTGTTTGAAAGTGACCTTCTGGAATTTTTGAAAATCTGAATGGTTGAAAATTCAAAATCAACTAAACATAGAAAAAAGAGTAGGTAATTATATATTCTTTTTTAAGAATAAAGAAGTTCAAAAATTTATGAATATTGAAAGGAGTGAACGGCATTATAAAATTGGGCGAAAAGACAGAATTGTGAAATTTTACATCGAAAATGCTAAATTTTTCGAAATTTTATATTGCAATCTTATATATAAAATGGTAAAATATTCTTAAAATAGAATCCAATTTCTAATAAAAATCTTAAAACCTGGATTAAGAGTGTTCCCAATTTTTAAAATTTTGTATTAGTATCTTATGAAATAGTGAGAAATATTCGAAATAAATAAAACTATAAGCTCGAATTTTTCAAAATATACTTCTAGAAACAGGTGTTCGAAATCAAAGTCAATTTTTGGCTAAAATCTTGAAATTTCAGATTAAATATTGTGAATTTTCGATTTTTTTTTTTTATTGGAATCATATGAAGTAGTTGAAAGTATTCGAAATAAAGCAAAATTTTTGGTAAAAATTAGTGAATTTTCCAAATAATTATCAAAATCTGTTGACATTTGGTATTGAATCGAGTACCCAATAGAAGGTGTTCGAAATAAATAACATTTCGACTACTTCCTGTTACTTTATAAGATCTCATTAGAAAATTACAAAATTTTAGCCCCACTGATGAGCATCATACAGTCCTTGAAGAGCACTTACACCTCCATCAGATTGCCCAGGAGTCCCTTTAAATTCTTGTAAATAATCAATAAATAGTTGAGACACCCTGTACTTACTTGTTTTTGTAATCATATTCAATATTTGGATTATGTTTTTGTGACTGTATTATTTTTGGAGGAAGAACAACAACAACAATAAAAATAACATCAAATTTTTTGGTGTAGGGATTTATTTAATATACATACATTCATTTAGTTTTTAAGATAATAAATATGTACATTCTAACACTGTGTTTTAATTCGCTTTCTGAAAAGAAAAAAAACACACAAACTGAAAAAATATTTCAGAACATACAACCGGTGCTAAAATTATCTTGGCACATCAATTATCTCGATCTACAGGCATTCAAAAAGCAACAATTCGTATACTTTTAAATTTAAGTACCGAAAATACATTTCGGTTATTTTAATAAGGCCGAACTGACTTTTTTTACACAAAAAAGAAAATTTTTAAATTCTTTGGCATTAGTTTAGATGAAAAATGATCGAACGTACATAGAGGCTGCAGTAAGATCGTTTTTTTTTTACCTACTTAAGCTCGCCTTAACCAGACTTAAATCGAATTAAGGGTAGATTTATAAACATTTGGATGGACATCACTCCATACAGCTCTTCACTCTAACGTCTGTAAATCAAGGTTTAGTTGATTTAAGGCAAGATTTAGTTAAGGGGAGCTTAAGTAGGGGAAGAAAAACCGACCCCAAGTCTCTAATCCATTTCCAGTATACTGCATTGGCCGTTCGAAATAGAAACATGATGTTCACATCACCTTCTCACCATTTTTCAAATATGTTGAAACCATGAAATTTGAACAATTGTCGCCTATTATTAGTCGATACATCAATATTCTCCACTTCAAATTAGTTTTTTATATTTCTGTTTATTTGTCGAAAGGTGTGATATTTTTCTCTAATTCTAGTTTTAATCTGTTCCTTCAACCGCTTTTTGACACTTGTCCAATTTAATTTCAACAAAAATCACATCCTGTGTAATGAACCGTTTGTACAAGTTTCGTTTGTGGAACAAACATTAAAAAATACATAAACGAACGTCAAAGAATTTAAATTTGAATCTTTCGTACTAAAATAAATTTTAGTATAAAAATAATACCTATCCATTATAGTCCAGCGAAATTATTACTCTGGTGCTGTTGAATCTGACATGTTTCTCCTACAAAATTGGATATTTTTTCATAAATTTTGAAATGAGAGATTAAAATTTCAATTTTGAACATCGAATATAAATAACTTCATCATAAGCGCCCTCAATTTTTTTTTTTTTTTTTTAAATGACTGCCTAAATTCAAATAAGTGAAATAAATAGATGCATTATTAATTTACATAATTTTTTTAGGCAAATTCTCAATTTTTGCACTAATCACAACTGGACATGGTTTAATAAATTTGGCGCTTGCTTGAAATATTTATGTATTTTCAGATGTTTTTCAGAATTTATGTATGTAGGTATCACACAAATATTGTACAAAAATCCTGATTCTTGGTGTAATTTCAATGGTGGAATATTTATGATTAATTAGTCTCCAATAAATATTGTGACTAAATAAAATAAAATTTAATGATCAGTAATTAAAGTACATCGACGAGATAAAAAACGTACAAATTCACACAAATTTCAGTTAAAAGTAGCTGAAGAAATAGGGTTGTTAACCAATAAAGAAACAATAATGGAGAATATGAACTATTCAGTGACGTGGAGATAATCACACACTTTTGATTGAATCTAAATTAGCATAACAAAAGTCATTCATCGTTAAGCATTGCAGATTGCAGCTCACTTGTTCAGTTATTAGTTAGAAAAAAACTAATATAGAAATGTAATATAGCTCTAAAATTAATACAAATATTTATTTGTTTCACATAA
The DNA here is from genome assembly GCA_039776855.1 of Mylabris sibirica. Taxonomy (NCBI): domain Eukaryota; kingdom Metazoa; phylum Arthropoda; class Insecta; order Coleoptera; family Meloidae; genus Mylabris; species Mylabris sibirica. The sequence goes on along the minus strand of CM077839.1, from coordinate 8,844,001 downwards.
AAAGTCGAACACACCACTGGTTGTTTAAATACAATATCAATGAGGCGTAGTTTGAGAGAAAAGTGCTTTATCTGATCGATGTACTTTAATTCTGATTCGCACTCTAATTCGATTTTAGTTGTTTTTTTTTTCTGTAAAATATGAGGTGCCAGGCTTCTTCAGGCCTTCAAGTGACGCCAAAATCAATCTGGCAATCGAACAAAAATACAAAAATTTATGTATCTTCTCAAAAACTTAAAAATAAATAAGAATAAAATACATACTAATAAATTGTTTATAAACGAATTAACGAAAACATAATATTTATAATATAAATAAAACATATAAACAATGTTTATATGTTTTATTTATATTATAGTTATGCAACCTTTTATAATTCTTTTGGCAAGTTTATTCAATTGTGGGTTGCCCTCCTCAATACTGCTCATGTATTCCCTTTTGATAACTTTGTTGTTCTCAAGTATACATATAAAATATTTCTTTACAGTATAACTAATACACTCAAAGGGAAGTTAAAATGTTCCCATTGGAATAACAGCAAATACAAGAAAGTTTCTTTATTTCATTTTTATGTTCCAGGAAAATTCCAATTATTTTTGTTGTTTTAGTAACAAAGTTTCATTCTATATCAATTATTTGAAAATTTTCTAAATTCAACCCTTTATTCTCAAATATTCATTAAATGTTATTCAAAAAGTTGATTGTAACATTTGGTAAGTAAGTAATTATGCAAAATATAGGGATGAAAATCTAAATTCGTGTGAAATTCCTATTAATTGGCGAGCGATTCGAAAAATATTTCAAAAATTTATTAGAGGGTTCCTAAAGATCATTTAGCAAAATGAGAACCTCGTAGCTCATTTGGAAGCTGGTCAAAAATCGCTTGTTTCTGCCGATGTCGCGATTTTCAAAAACGAGCTAAACACGTAAAACCATTAAAAATGCCTCAAAGACTCTCCCAACATTGATTTTTTCTTGTTTTTCTTTATTTTATTTTGAAACGGGGACAAATGTCTTCCATTATTTCTAGGACGACATCCTCAGAAAAGAGCGATTTTTGACCAACTTCCAAATGAGCTACGTGGTTCTAATTTTGCTAAAATGTTCTCTGGGGACCCTCCTATAAATCCTTGAAATAATTTTCGAATCGCTCGCCAATTAATAGGAGTTTCACACGAATCGTATACATTTAGATTTTCATCCCTGTCGATATTGTCCGAATTAAATGTCTATTTATAGTTCAAATATAAGAGAACAAGAAACACGGTCTCTGATTGTGGGCATATTTGAAATTTGCTATTATTGATTGAACGACAATCAAATCAGAATAGACCATCCGTCCGTGCATTCATGGATTTAATCGAAATGTGATATAAATCCAACCGATCTGAATTGTAAATTGAACAGTACAACTTTCCACTAATTCAGTGGAACAATTAATGAATTTAGACAACGATTATGTTTACAATAAAATTTAATTGTATACAAAACCTGATGTATTTCCTATTATCAATTCAACCACTACACAATTCCAATTTGAATTCAATTTTAAATACAATAAGCGACCATGGAACTGATTGAAATATGTTGATTAAATACGATAATGTGAGAAAATTGTAATTTGTAATTTTCATAAACTGTACTAAAACGCCAATTTTCTCAAATATAATCAAAGTAAAGTACTTGAGAAAACTATTAAAAATAAAACGCTATGAGCTAGATACTTGCCGTAAGAACTTCATCTTAAAATACAGAGTTTTCGCCAGCCACCGTTACGCACCAAAACGTTACCTTGAAGCTTTAATCTTTACGGTGAAAATTTTCGTTTGCGCTGTACTCAGCCCACTGTAAGTCTAATGGACCTATAAAAATTAGTACTATTATGACATCTATTCTCCCGCATGAAAGATAAGTAGTTCAAATATCTCAGTAAAGATGCCGTAATACGATGTTAATTTTAAATGCCGGAGCAAATCATAAATTACTGTTAAAATAATTCAATTACATTTCTTTTATTATTTACCTGTAGTCTGTATCAATTTTAGATTTTATTAATTACAATTGATTGTTATTTTAATCACCTCGTTTAATTTTTTTTACGGCGTTATTTAGGTTATGTTCGTCAAGTCATTGTAATTTTGTTAAAATTCAATTAAGATACAGATTTCTGTTATACTAACATTAGATTACTGTTATATTGACAGTAACGATCAATTGATCGCATACCCGCCATATTGATTCAAGTGCACGTGGGGATGTGGGGTCACGTGTTTAATACTGACAGTGTTTCATTGGTTCCCTTATTTTCATGATATAGCGTCAAAAATCGTCTTATACGGTTAAGAATCTGGACCTTGAAAGTTCAACGGGGAGATTTTAACGTACCGGTGGCTGGCGCAAACTCTATAATGTCTCTTTTTTCGCCGATCGATACATGTAAAACATGTTGTTTACATGCAGTACAGTTCGTTGGCTAACAACGAAAAAAAATGGAAATTCTGTAAGCCCAAGGGGTTTCTAGCAATTGCATTACTAGATCTACCACGTTTCTAATTAACTTAAAATAAATAAAAAACAGCCTATAAACTTAGGTATTATTATTATTCCACAATATTGTAAAAGTTAAGGGATACTATTTGGAAGCAACAGCAGCAATGCGGAACTAAAATAAAAATCGATTCAGTAAAAGTTTCATACAGAATTCAAATTCAAGTACTCTTCTTTATAGTGCATCGTTGAATGTACCATATAAGAAGTGCTCCTTAATTTGTGTAAAGTGTAAACATTAAATTCACTTTATTAACACAAACACATTTGAAGTTGTTTGAAGAGAAAAATCTAATCAAAATTGAAATTATAATATTTTTATTATAATCATTATAAAAGTTCGATGCTATTGTTTAAACAACAATCGTATTGTGTTGATTCATATTTTATTTATATAAAAACTATACCCAGATGGGATAATGGTTTTGTTATCAGTTCACTAAAAATTTATAGTACATGTAGAACAATAAACTCTAATTAATCGTACAAAACTCAAAAACCCACCGACAAATGTTATAAACAGCAACATAAATTGAAGAAGATAACAACTATAGTATGATAAAAAAAAATCTCCAAAGGCAGCAAGTACCTTATATAGCGAATTTTTTTATGTATCTACATACTGAAATATTAATTGCAAAACATTCTTTTGATACTGACAATTAATATATTTTAATAACATTGAATCAACTAATAAATTCATTTCCCGATGTTATTTTAATATTTATGATTTTTATTGAAAAATACTTTTAATCCACAAACAATAAGAAACACTAAAAAAAAAATAATAATGAAGTTTGTTGTTTGTCTAATACGTCTAATCAAGGCCTGCTTGATTTTTTCAAGCGAAATTCTCTAGCAGGCCTTGCGTCTAATATTAACTGTCAAAATTAGTTGCCCCCCCGCGATATTCAATTTTTTTTCTAATATCAATAGTCAGAGAACATATAGCCACCTGAGATAATCGATTTTACTGCTTATACTCAAAAAAGAGATTTTTGCATTTTTCTTGCGAACCAACGAACCGATTTTGATGATTTTTTTTCTGGGTCATAGAGAATGGTCGGCTCTACTGTTATTTTAATTTTCATCAAAATCTAAGCAAACGTAATATTGAAAATGATTTTTTTTAACATTTCTTCAGCTCTTATTCCAAAAGTGTTGGCCCTACCAGTCTGGCCAACGAACTCATCCAAGCTATCACAAAGACCGATTTTTGTACCAAGTTTCATTCAGATTGGACTATTTTTACGGCAGTTATCGTGGGTATACATATATATATATATATATATATATATATATATATATATTATATATATATATATATATATATATATATATATATATATATAAATATATATATATATATATATATATAAAAATTTTAACGAACGGTGGATATGGGTTCCTTAGGTCCCAAAACGAACTTCTGTGCAAAAATTTTTCGGAAATTCAAAAGTGAGGATCTCGTCATTAGCTAATTTTTTTTAAAAAAATTCGCTAAAATGTCATTGTAGATTTTTTCAGTCTATTTGCACTACTATCAAATAAAAAATAATGAAAGGCTTGTTCTTTTCAGTTGAATCAAACAAATGAGCTTCCAAGGGTACAATTAGTGAAGTTTATTAGATCTATTATACAATAAGCATGCACTTTAAACTAAATTAAAGGCAGAACAAATATGGGGCTTACAAAAGCACAATTTTCTGTGAGTTTCTTTTTATATTTCAGTACAAAGTGTTGTCGTCTATTAAATTATTTTGTAAGTTTTTCAGTTAAAATATTCGTCTTTTAATAAGAACATATCAAATATGTACATTTTAACAATTGATTATTTTTAATCGCCATTTTTTATTTCCGCTCACGAAATTTCCGTCCGATATAATTTCCTTATTTAATACAATTTATATCCTCAATGATGACGTTAAATGGAAAAAAAATTTCAAATTTAATTTCCTTCATATAAAATTATTTCTAAAATAATCTAAATTTATAACTTGTGCCACGATAAAAAGTAGTAGTAAGAAAGAATGATCAAAGGGAAATAAATGAACTACATTAGATCTCTTTGATTTTACACCTGTTTTATACGAACAGGTGTTAAAGTTGTAATTTCTAAGCTTAAATTATGAAACCTGTAAAGTTATTTTCAAACACCCATTATTTAGACAATGAAAAAGTCTATCTTTATTGCCAATGTTGAGGCGCTATAAATGTATTGAATTTTTTCAATCTTGCTTAGCAAATTGAGAAGATCTGTCCCAGCATAGATTTCTAGTAAATCCACAAAATGTTTTCTAAAATAAAACCCCGACAGAACAGCAAGATTATCAAACGATATTAGATTAACAATTTCACTCTCTTTGTTTCGCTAATAAGATGCAAAACTGATGTTTTGTGTAGAAATAGCCATAATCAACTTAATCCACAAATGCACTTCGAGTATTCAAATTTAATTTGCGAGTATTACTAATGCTATATAGAGGAACAATTTGAATTCCGTATAATCACACATTAGTTCTAAATATTTAAATCTCTTGTATTCCAAAAGTCAGTTCATGTACTTACTCCAAAATAACACTCTAGAAATGTCTGAGAATGAACATTATTTTATTAATTGTGTTCCAACAATAAATCTGCATAATTCTTACACATGCGCTATAAAAGAAATCGAAATTGTCGATTAGAACATACCTTATATTTTGAATTTATTTGATTTATCTGCATAGTTAAAGGTATTTGAATATAAATTTTAATCAAATGACATTTTCTATTTTCATTATTATAGTTAGTCATACTAATATGGATACGTAATGATTTATTGATTTAATTATTTAAAATGTTGAAACAATGAAATAAATAAACTGGAATAATTATTATCCACGAAAATCAATAAATAATTTAGATTTTCATTACAGATAGTTATCCATATTATTTGGTTTTTTTATTATTTATAAAGAATTTTTATTTAACGGCAATATTTGCTTACCATTTTAATTCAATAAAATTCTATATTATAGAATTTTTTTCACACATTTAACGGGCCTTTATTTGGAAAATCGTAATTCATGTTGAGTCAAAAATTTTAACATAAGTAAAATTATATAAAAATTGTAATTAATATTAACACGTACTCTGTTTTAACCTTCATTAATCTACTCTTCGTATCGTTTGGTATTGTAACTTGTACTATAAATTGTATTTTGTTACTGTTAAATTATAAATGAAGGGTGATTTTATAGCAAATAAACACACGAATGTCACGTAGTTTTGAACATTTCCGCCATTAAATCTTCTCATATTTGCTCTAATAATCCTTTGACAGAAACGAATTTAATCATAATCCATCCTATATATAAGATGAATTTATGTTTTGAGCTAACAATTCATAATAGTTTCGTGGTAAAATAAATAGATACACTTTACATTGAACACAACCAGGTAAATAATGTACGTTCAACTGGCTTTTATCTTCAAATAAATCACTTCATCGGCAGGCACTCAATTTAAAAAAATCACCTTTTATAAATTTACACAGTTTTGTATTGAATGAATTTCATTCTTCATCAATTTTTACTAGACTAGATTTGAACATCATGGTATGCTTACATTAAATTTTATTGTTAATAATAATAATAATAAATAATAATATCAGCTTGGCAAAAATTGCTCTTTATGAATATAGGGGTTCTTTTATGGTAAGACCTGCATTTCTAACATTAAAAATGCACGAAGATCTTAACCGAAAATAACAATGCGACCTTTTAATCTACCGTTCAAATATACAGGCTGTCCCCTAAGTCGTGCCCTTGCTGCTCAGGGGCAGATAAGAGGACGGAATTCTAGGGCGAAAATTCCTGTACCATTTATTATCTGACGCACAGGTAATTAGTTATTATTTAGATTAAGTAGCCAATCAGGTGCTCGCGCTAGCTTTAAAAAGAGAGCAGGAAAGAGTCTTGATGGTGCGATGTGGGAAGCGGACCAGTTAGCAGGCTGGCGCGACAACACTTCAAACTAAGGAAGCACCTGATTGGCTACTTAATTTAATTAATAATTAATTACCCGTGCGTCAGATAAGAATGTGGTACATGACTTTTCGTCTTAGAATTTCATCCTCTATCTGCCCCTAAGCAGTAATGGCGCGACTTACGGGACAGCCTGTATACAATCTTTCATATAATCGCAATATAAATTATTTCAAATAACAATAATAATAAGGAAAACGGTCTTATAAAGGTATTGATAAACAATTTCCTCGTATGAATCATCTCTATTTAAGTTTATCATGAGATTCATGAGTAATTTTAGTGTAACAGATCTTGCTGTTATTTTTATTTTATGTGTACCTCAAAAAGTAAAATTTTTGTTGTATTTTTATAACGTTTCTATTCATTCAATATTAATTCTACTCTAGTCGACTATATTAAACTTTCAGCAAATTTACTTTAGTACGATAAAACACCAATAAGACATCCATTAAGTGATGAAGTTATCTTACTAAACTTCAAGTCATTAAAATAAATTGGCCCTTATAATTAAAACAGAAAAGGAATGTGATAGTTCTTTAAAAGAACTTAATTTTGTTAACAATAGGTACTGTAGACAAGATTACCTCATTTGAAATCAGTAAATAATGAAGAGGAAACGAATCAGTGCTCATCAAGTGTGTATCAGTTCACAAACCATGTCGAGATAAGGTAATGTATTTCAACCAATAAACCACAATTAAATTTGTAAAGATCAAAGCGAAACGAGCCGCATATTCTAGATCAACAATTTATAACAACACTGATATTGAAAGATTTTTCATGAAGCTATTACAGGTTGATGAAAAGACTGCATCTTTATTATTTTCAGCTTTATAGTAAAATACTCGTCTTACATCTTCAACTTGACTGTTAAAAGCACAAATCTTCTTGTTCTGAAGGATTTACTAGAGGTAAATATTCAATCTTTTCTACGGAAGCACGGCTTTTGTTGCTATTGTTATCAAGTTAATATGCTGAGAATTTTTCATCTTTTGGTCATAAAATGTTTATAACACATGATGGTAATTCTAATCTATTATATGATAGAAAATTATGAAAACTCAATTTATAAATAAATGTATTTCCGTTACAGACTATTTCTATTGAAGGTGGTCAGTTAAAATTAGCTTTTCAGAATTGAATTTGATGTACAGCTAGGTGCATGAAAAAAGAGATTATAGTTGTAAGGCTGTGTAAATCAGGCTAACGAGGAAGGTCTGCACTATGTTTAGGAGTTGAAAAATAGTAGACACGAATAAGGGTATGTTGTTTATTTACTTTCCCTCAAGACGGTAAAGCTTGGTTTACACAACTAAAAGAGCAGGTATTTTTAGCTCAAGAGTCGCCACTTTTTTCATACACCTAGCTGTACAATGAACTTGTATTTAATCAAGTTAAAACAATGATTTTGCAATCGATACAATTTGTTAAAAATTATTTGATTATTTCTGTTGTTTTGATTTTACAATAAGATAATTGATGAATATGCAGAAATTCGTATTGAAATGTTTTAATCAAATTAAAAATCAATATGTTTACGTTTAATAATTCGATAATCAATTTTAATCTAGAGATTAGTTTTTAGATTTCAAAAATAGAAAAAAATTTAAACTAATCAAATGAGACTAATTTTCATCCAATCAATCATATCTCCTATTTTTTGGTCACTACTGATATAATTTCCCCTGTATCTCTCAACTATTAAGAAAACTTGAGTATTCCTATTCAAAAAGAATTTCATTTGAACTTTTATACCTAAAACTACCTAATTATGAAAGTTGTAGAATAAAACAGACTGAACAGTCTTTTTATTCATTTCACGAACCAAGCTTTGAAATGAAAATTCAGCAACTTTAATAAAAGCAGATTTGCCAAACAACAATTTAAAAAGCTGCTCTATCATCATCTATGTCTCTACAATAAATATTTGCGAATTCTATTTGCTAAAACACAAATTATTAAACGAAATAAATACAGTACATCGTCTAATTGATAATTAATCTAAACTACCTTGAAAATATGAGAATAAACAGAAATTTAGTTAAAAAACGCTAATAACGTTTTGAGCGATATTAGTTATAAAAGTGGCAAGATAAGCGATATTAACGATAGGAATTATTAAAATAAATATAAATCTTGATCGGAATGATTACAATTGATTCTCTAATTCGTTCACGATTAACTAACTTTCCTTCTAACAACAGAAACTATTTTTCTACACCTATTCATATCTCAAATAAAGCTTATCCAGCTTTTCTCCTGTTGTCTATTTTTTTGCGATACACGAAATGTACGTGTCACGTTTAGACAGATATATTTTTTTATAAAAACTACGTTGTCGCAAAAAAATACAAAATGGTTATTTTTATTTCTCAAGAGATCTGCTGAATTCACCAAATAGGAGAGCTTTAGCTCATTATAACGATATCGATTATCAAATATAGGTATAGATGTCACATCTTTTAAAGATTCAACTTGAATTATTTGCTGAATTTCAAATAATTTAATAATTTTTTTCAGATGGTTCAATGATTTAAATATTAGAGTGAATTGTATTGGGAAAACCAAAGAAATTATTACTCAATTTATTGAATTTTATATACTCATCAGAAAATTGTTTCATATTTTGTGAGACAATTCTAAAATCATAAAATTTTCACACGCTTTTATTGCCCTTTCATACAAATTGTCGTAAAAGTTGAAAAATACGTCAAAATTCAAAAACATCTACCATAACATATTTTTTCACGATAACTCTTACTAAAATTCCACTACATACAAGTAGAAATATTAACTGATAACAATTAACGTACCTATTTTCCAACGTTCCAATATAAAAAGCTCCACTATCTTTTCTGCATTATAAAGCAAAAAAGCTTTATTCACCCAAAAAAAATTAAACTTTAGTTCGTTGCGATTCTAAACGAAATGACAATATTCATGCCATATTCACTTTCTCATCTCGACTGAATTACGTATTTCCTGAAGAAGCTTTTCATCGTTCACATTATTTACTCGTATAATCTCAAACGTACTATACGAATTCTACCATTCTCCCTCTATAATTCCACACCTGAATTCCTCTAGGGCAATGAAAAATACATTCACGCAACATTGGAATTCATGTACATTGGACAATTTTACAGGTAACTTCAGGGTGTTTTCATGATCATTTTAAAAATTCCTGCTATAAATTGAACCCGACTTGTATTTGATAAAATATAGTAATTTTTATTGATATCTAGAACACGTAAGAGATCTTTATGATTACAGTAGGGAACAATGCAACTCTATCCGATTTATTATTCGTCCATGAGGGATAAAATTTTACGATGAGTTAATTTTATGATTAAATCCTCATGTGGCTGTTTTACAGTAGAGAACCATTAGTCGTCATGACAATGGTGCAAATCCTGATTAATGTTTCATAAGATTTAAATCTAATACATCTATCTATCTTATTGTATTGTCCACCAGAGAAATTTTAGTTTAATTTAAGCCTTTACAAAGGCACAATAATATACAATTTCATACGGAAATGCATTCGAACGTTTTACAGTAGAAATTGTATTATAAAGGCAATCGATGTTTTGATCTTATTTTTATTGGAACAATCAAGCTTTTATTAAGAAGAAAAGTTTAGTAGCTCGCTTTATAAATGTTAAAGCAGAGATTTTAAAAAGTTTGCTAATTAAATATTCGTCTCTCCTTCGCTTGAACTCTGTAGGTACCGTTGAATTCGGTTGTTAAAAATAACAAAATACGAATTAATCTCTAGTGTTTTCATTTTATGTAAATTTATAGAAATATCTAACACTAAAAGCTAGAAGTTTTTACCTTCGTTTTCAAGAAATAGATTAAAAGAAATATTTCCCATTTATCAAGATTTACATTTATAAAATCAAATCATGTTCAAGTAAGTTGATATTGAAGCACACTTGAAATTTCCATCGATAAGGGAATCAATGAATATAATAATCATTTATCTAAACCAAATATTGGAAAATAAGACTTACCGTCTTCCTCTTGATCACTAGAATCACTATCGGAAGATGATAATGATGATGTTGGCGATGATACTGACAAAGATGTTGACGATGCAATTACCGATGATAATTTGGAAGTGTTCTCATTATTTTGATGTTGAACGTGATGATGATGATGATGATGATGATGTTGGTGATGTGATTCGTGTTCTTTATGTTTATCGTTGATTGTATTATTTAACACTATAAACGCGGCTGTATTTGTCCTAAATTGTCGTATTGATTGTAACTGGGCACACTGAAACAAAATGTAAACAATACAATAGTCGGATTGTTTCAAACAATATTGCTGTTCTATCAAAACAGCCAATTATTTTCTCGTTATAAAAATCATCATGTAGAGTGTAAAATCAACCACAATTAGCAAAGATGTGCTGTTTGTATACAACTATTATACTAACAACTCCAATCTGAAAATGAAAATATACGGATAGTTTTTAATTTAGGAATTTCATATGTAACGTAAAAGAATAAAGAAAGAAGTGTTTTATTAAAAATTTGGGAGCACTAGACTTCATTTACAATAAATAAATCAAAATCATTATGGTAATAATCAATGACCCAAAAATTAACAAATTTGTTCTCTTCTAATCGAGAGAGACCGATTGATAAGTTTCTTTATCAATGATATTTAAATTAATTTAACAACAAAGTAATGACCCCAATGATAGAGGAAGAAAACAAAACAAAACTACTATTGTGTAAAATTTAATGTTTAGGACATTATGGATTTATTTTAGTTTTTTTTTTTTTAATTTGATTCACATTTGTGACAGCATTTAAAAACATAACTCGCATAACAATTTGGAATTCATCCAAGAAATATAACTGAATTATTAAGGAATAACAGGTCAACAAAACCTGCTAATGATAGAAAATTAACGACATTATCATCATCAATTCTTAATTAAAAGCAATAATCAAAAGAGAATATACAGGATACCATAAAAAATATATGAACGTACTTTATATTTCAAAGATGAAATTGTCACTGTAGCACTAACGTGAATTGAATATAATGAAGATAGATAACGTAATAATCTAGTCACATGCAAGGGTCTATAGGGATATCAACATGGAAAACTAATGGAAATTAAATATGTTGTACGGTAGCAAAAAAAATTAGAAATCGATTTACGAAAGATTGCTAATAAAACGATTTTTCCATGTGAATAAGAAGTACATAAAAGCCGCTGGTCAGAAAAGCTCATCTGCCCTTAGATTGAGTTATGTGTAAAAAGCTACCTTGTATTATGCATTTTAATGTAGGATATTAGAAGTACTAGGGCAATTTATAAAATATTTACCCTTCATGAAAACTTTATTATTACATTTAAAAGCTGTATTATTGTGTCAATCCTTGTTACTTATTTCAAAATACTATAAAACACAATTTGAAATTTCTTTCGACAAACTGTACATGATTTCGTCTATACTCGATCAAATAAATCACTATAAACTGTATTAATTATAGGAGTCTAGTTAGAACATATCAAGAAACTATTAAGCTTTTTTGATGTGTAGTTTCGGCTTTATATCAACCGTATTTAGTGTATAAATTATCAAAATTATCTGTCAAGAACTTCGTTCTGTTGCGTGAAATTGAGGTATCCTGATTGCAAATTCCTATACATCCATTTATTTGTCTAAAAGCTACTAAGACGTTAAAATAAATTAGGTTCTTAATACACATATTTCGTTTAATTAACCACAATTTAAACTTCTACGAATATTTATTCCTTTTTTAATAGAAAGGTTCAATGATATTGAACTTGTAAAATAACTTTGATTGCAAGTATTCATTCAAAACAAAACAATTTAACACAAATCAAACGATAAAAATGCGTTAGAAAGCAACATAAAACAATTATCAGAAGAAGACAAAAACATTAAAGAAGGTTATCAATCTTTTTTAAATATTACTAAGAAAACGAAATGTATAACAGTGTAACAGATAAAAACCACGAACTGTTAGTTGTATTTATTTTAAGATGACCCATATGTGACAACTATGTTAACTTTTTTTGGGTACAACTGGAGATATTTCAATGGTGTATCAAATTTAATTTGACTCATCTCAGAATTGAAAATGGTTGAAATCTGAACGAAACAAGAGAATAGGGAAGAGAATAGATCTATACTCCGTTGAATTCGTTAGTGTATTGACTTTAGTCGTAAATTTGACACAACAATCAATCTAAAGGTGCACAATTTGTAATGTACACAATTCAATATTAGAATTTTGTATCTACTTGTTAAGGTCCCTGGTTTCTGTTGACAAAATTTATGAAGATTTTCAATTTTATCTACTTTACGTTTTATTTCAACTGCAATTTGTTATTAAAGACTTAAATCAAATGAGTAATTCAACCTTTATATACTTGATATATTTCTCAGTGTTTCTACTTATCATTGGCAGTTCGGTAAGTATAATGCTCATGCAAGCATAGAAAGGAAAAATGTGTTTGTCATGAAGCAATTTGCTTACACACAAACACATAAATATAAATACCTAAGCTTACAGAAACATACAAAAAAATTACACTTTATCACTTTGAGATGGTAGAAATAACATGACATGTCAACAAAACCCAGATGAATTCCTTAAAATAAACTTAAGCTCATCATTAGCATAACATTTTGCAAGATGAATTTCTAAAAAATGTTATAAAATTATGTTATAACAAATGATAACAATAAGTTAATTGCTTTGAATTTCATTTAAAGTAGGGAACAAAAAGGTGGAAGAATCCGAAAATAAACGGGGATGCTTTTATAGAAAATTATTTGTAATCAGATGAACAATCCAATTTTTCCCCATATCCATTGATGGAAAAATAGTAGTGAAAAATGTAACAAAACTGATAGCAAATTGGAATCAAATAGAGGACTATTTGAAAAATTGTCAAGAGCTTTAAATTTAAGTTTAATTTCAAATTATTAAATAAAGGGTGGTCTTCGGTAAATTTTTAGAAACTAATCTCTAACTACAAGAATCACCTGCAAGTTACTTTCTCAGTCGCTTATCCCATTTGTTTTGTTTTTATAATGTATACTCTGACAAAAAGTTGTAGAGACGAAGACAGTAACTATAACTGCGCGATAACTTGCTCAATGGCTGTTTTATACTTGTCTCTTTCCAATACTTAAAAATAATAGGATTGTAGAGTAAAACAGATAGCTCTGTTCAAAGTGACTTTGTTAGTATCTCGCTTGGATACAGTAACCAGTCTCCAAAATAATCAGCAAATACCAATCAAACTATAGGTAATCAAAATAAGGTAAATAAATTGACATCAAAGAAAAATGTAACCGGTAGTAGACATAAATAAGTTGTATTTTACATTAAATTGGAGATTATAAAAAGACTTGGAAACAAGTTTCCTATTTCTATAAGAGAGACATAGACAGATATTGATCGTGGAATTCAAATGACATCTCAGAATTCAGTCTACCTTTATCACTAGCTTGTGGTAACCTTTGATCTCCATCTTTTTATTAAACTAGAGTAATTAAAGTTACATTCTCCTACTTTATGTCGTACTGAATATCTACAAGTCACATACTTGTGTCGTTTTGGTTGTACTTCAAAACTCGATGGAACTTCTAATTTAACAATTTAGTTATCACCTTCCTTGTTTTAAATTAGATTATTTCAGGTGTAAATGAAAATAAAACACAACTGGAAAATTTCAACTGTAAACAAAGTTAAAATGAATGTTAACTTAATAATATATCAACTTAAACTTTATTGAAAAAAGTCTACAATAAGAAAATTGTGATATTAAGAGATTTTTTATAAAACATTAAGACATGACTTAATGAGTTCCACAGTTTAATTTATTCGAAAGATTAAAAATCATTGTTATTTGTTGGCTGTAGTAGCCTCTTCTCTAAAATGGAAATTCTCCAAGTGGAAATATATCTGTAGATTAAAATGTCGTAAGAATTCCTTATAAAATTTTTATCACAAAGAAAATAAGGAAAACGTATCGATCGATCCACAGTCTTCCTTATTTACATCATACTCGTACATTGGTAGTTGTGCAGTTTCATCAATTTTAATGTAATATTATGTTATAATCATTTATCAATGATGTCCAAGCTGCGTGTTTACAATTTGATTTTCATCAAAATAATAAAACAGTTAGAAACATACTTTAAGAAATTGTAAGACAATCCCTGGAGAACGTTTCAACAAAATTAGGACCTAGTAGCTCATTTGGAAGTTGATGACAGAACGTCCATTATGTACAATGTCGCGATTTAAAAAAAAAAACAGCTACACGTACAAAATGACTAAGAATGATTTGAAGATCCTTGCAAGATTGCTTTTTTGTTTTTCTTCCTTGCAGTCTAAAAAAAATATGAAACATTTCCACTTGTTCCACAACGTAATGGAGGAAAACGAAAAAAATCAATATTCAGAGACGAGTGTTTTTACCGATTTTCTGATGAGCTACGAGGTTCTAGCTTTGCTAAAATTTTCCCCATGGTGTACTCTACAAATCATCAAAATATTAATCGAATTGCTCTATAACTTTGGTGGAAACTACCAAATTATACATCCCCAGTTTGGACACCCTTAATAATCAGGTCAAAAGTTCTAAACCCAAAACTCTGTCTTTAATTGACAGTTTATACAATTCAAAGCGAACTTTTGTAGTATAAGAACATATGGCAATTCTAGATATTTCAAAAAAGTTTGCCATCCACTCACTAGGCAAAGGCGACTTAAGAATGGTTTCCTCGCAAAAATGTTGACTTTCTTAAGGGGTTTGTGGACACATTACTCAATTTTGCGTACAACAAATTGAAGATCTTCAAACAGTGATTACTCACTTGTTTTTTAGATATTTAAAAAATAAACGTGCGTTGGATAGAGCGTTTCAAGGTACATGTCCTGAGCTTTCTATTTAAGAAAAATGTGATAAAATTCTGAATGGCAAGGAAACTCTTGGACCTTTTTTTTCGTACATTTTTCTTCATAATTCACTAAAACTTAGCCAATATTATTGATTTTCGATAATTATCAAGCGTATTTAGATAGCAAATTAAAAGAGCTTTCCAAATCTTTAAGAATTTTCCCAATACGTTTGTTAGTTTTCCGATAACTAGAGCAAATTTAAACAGCTAAACATATTCTTAGAAAGATCAGTGGCCAGTATTGATATGTGAGTCGTGCGTTTAGTATAAGCACATGGGGACATTTTGAATAAATTGATTCACAATTTGATATTAGGTTCCTTCAATTTTGTGATATTTTGTATTTGGCACGTATCTTAAGACGTGATTAGTTAATATAGTCAAGTCACATTCGGATTACTGTAATTTCAACGTAAAACTGTTGCCAAATAAAAATTAGCAAAAGATCAATCTCAATGATGATTAGGTACCTACATACCTATTTGAAGATATAGTGAAACTTGTCTAATTGTAAATTGGACAGGTGTTCTATATACAAAGGTATTCAACTATTGCCAAGTTGTATTTTATAAACGTTTTCACATTTGAAAGTTCAACTATACATCTTGTATTTACTGGTATTTGACGTAAATTTATTGATAAGAAATTCTATGTAAGTATATTGATACAGCTATTATAGTATTTATTTACGCTTTGATTGTATATTTTAAAGAGTACCGACCGAAATTTTTGAACAAAAATGTCATGTCAAAATCTACACCATTCGAAATGGAAACAATATTGAGGCCATAAACCCCTTACTTGAATTGGATTCCATATTATTCTGTTTCTACCGGAAAAAAATAACTGACGAACATTAAAAATTCTTACATACGTTTGTTGAATTATTGAATACATGGTCATTAATATAACATGATTCGTATCA
Source organism: Mylabris sibirica (assembly GCA_039776855.1). NCBI lineage: Eukaryota > Metazoa > Arthropoda > Insecta > Coleoptera > Meloidae > Mylabris > Mylabris sibirica. Next base: position 8,827,526 of record CM077839.1, on the reverse strand, counting down.
CTCTCGTGTTCCAAAGCAATTTTTAAATTGTAAAATTTAATGATAAAAGGCTATAATATACTGCTGAGAATTTATTCGTTCTGCATGTGGCAAATGAACGTTTCTCTATTCAAATAAAATAAATACAACTATTTACATATGCATAGGTATACTAAATCAATTTAGAACAGTTAGTGAAACGGAAAGTGTATTAGAATGGTTGAGAAGAAAAGTGGAATTGTAGGAAGTAATAATAACGAAATGTCGACAATCTTCTTCACTACTGTAAATTACTTTTAAACTACTCAATTTGGTAAAAGTAGCTACAGGTATTCAACAGATAAACACTTAATTATACGATTTCAAAACACACACTATAGATTTCCATCTAACGCTCAAATAGGTGAAGGATAACGGCTTGATAGTAATAATACTGATTTAAAGTTACTCCACGGTTACTATAACTGACAATATTTATAAAAGCACAAGGAACTGAATAAATGTATTAGGACAGTTAATTTAAATATGCAAATCTAGATTTGTTATTTTCATATTCAACCCCGACAACAAACTACTGAAAATCAATGATTATGATAAGGAAAATATTATAATCACTACAAGAAATGAGGCTGATCATTACAGGACTTACAGCAGATCTTATAAGTTATCCATTTAAATAAGTCAATTTGATAAAGGTGTCTTATTTTTTATCAAAATGATTTGGGAAAAACTCCAACTAACAAATTAACTTTAATTTGCTGATCAAGAATAAATAAAAATGACCTAATTTCCTAATAAAATACAAATTTAATTTTCTTGGAAGAAGTTTATCAAATAGTATAATGATAATAAAAATTGGGAGATCATTATTATTATTGTCACAATTACCTCTACATTCTGTTCTGTTATCAGTTGTGTAATATAATTTTTGTTTATCAATATACCGACATAAAACAAGTCGTTAAACAATTTAGTTAAATAGAAATAATGTTAGTTGTTTAAACAATTAGTCAATGCAGTATAGTGTTTGATTGAGAAATGATGAATGAAAATTTTCAATTAGATCATAAAATTACACATCTATAGAATGATAAAAGTATAAAGTTATTGTTTTTTGATAAAAATTTAATGTTAATTTAAAATGGAGTATGTAAATTTTGTATTTTACGTTCAAATAAAGTATCAAGAATTCATTAGCCGGATCACACGCTTAACCTCACCAATTGAAATAAAATACGAAAAACGATAATTTCCGGTTAATTTTTCATGTTCAAAGGGATGATTTGTCTGTCTATTGATAAGGTTTGTATGTTTGTTTGAAAGGGGGTTGGGCCGGTATACATGAAAATACCACCGGAGAACAGGTGTTGATATTTTGCAGATATTCAAAATGGAAAATCTATAATAAATATATGTTTGTTCTGGTTTCAAAATAGCAATGTTTAACAAATCAAACTTACATTCTTTAATGGTATATGATTTACAATTGTTGAATGTTTTGTTATCAATAAATTATCGTTGTTAAAGAAGAGACGAACTCGACACAACACGCGCGGCATCGCCATTTTGTTAAATACTATCAAATAACAAACAGCACAAATTGAGAGAATCCGGAGAGCAGAATTTTAGGAATCGTTAAGAGAGAGAGAGGTGATTTAGCTTATGAAACGCAGGCGTAACACGATTTTTCACAAAATTTTCCCGAATAAATACAATCAATTTTCACAATAACATTTACCATTTCAACAACAATAATAACAGCATTAAGGAACACATAATCGAGAAAAAAAATTAAAATATTTTGATTTATAATTTACTATCACTTTTACTACACGAATCTAATCCATAATTCAAGCATTGTCCTGATAATACTGATTCGATAAATGTTAGAATTGTGATTTTAAAAATGATTTAAAAACCGCCAAAATTCAAATTTACTAGCGTCATCTATGGTGGACTCCTGTAATATTAAGTAAAATCAGTAAAATCAACAACTGGCATATGACGGCTCAATCGACATCCTCTCAACAGTGACGTCACTAAAATAAAGACATAAATTTTCTGTCATTTTTTATAAACAAAACTGCCTAAACTAGTAACAAATTCATTAATATATAGATGAGTATGTCGATATGTAATAACACTATTTTGTTTATTGAAAAATTGGCTTGTTTGAGCTCTCCTCTGTATATTCATTGTCATTGGTACATTTTACATTTGATATAAGCTTCGCTGACTTGACAAAAGAGGACTCTTCAAGAGGTCTTAATAAGATCTTAAAAACCGAAATCAAGCGACACCTAAATACTAATTTTGACTACATAAGTCAATTTATACTCATTTTTAATCAATTTCAATTGAAGCGGTCTGTATTTATTATTATTTTTAAGAGCCTAAAACAACAGAGGATATTTGGCAACGTTGCTTGGAGTCTAGATTGACAAATAACAAGGCGGCAATTTTAAATCCATATATGATTATTTCGGTCTTATCGTACATTATAATAAAAATTATTGATTCTGTAGAAATTGTGGCTCAAGATTTTCAAAATTTGCAGAATTACTCGAATTAAATCAAAATATTTGTTAGATTTGTTGATTTGATTGGATTTAATAACTTGGACTTAGAGAAACACAGGTAGCTGTGCATAGTTATCAAATTTTCCGATAGATGTAGCATTATCCCCACCATTTTGAATATTGTCAGTCATTTTCCGTTAAATTTTGAAATTAATTTGTTTTTATGGCTTTATCTAATTAACAAAAAAAGAAATCACGTACAGTTTAAATAAATTTAAAAACAAAGTTTAGTAAGTATTGTAATCGGTTTTTGTATTTTTATATTATAGATTTTTTTTAGGTTATTATGGAACCGATGACATTAGGCAGTGCCCCCTCAAGTCCGTCCTCACCTGGTGTTAATAACAATTTCCTACCGAACTTTCTGATGGGCGATAATACAACACAGCCTAATACAACGCCAGCTTTAAGTACATCACCAGGTCGTAACCGTACACCGATTCTGCTACGTAAGCCACAACAAACGAGCACACCAGATCCAAGAGGATTATATCAGAGACTGTACAATAATAATCAAAATATCGATAATGTACAAACGAAACAGTTTACACCGCACAAAACTGGCCCACCAAATCAAGGTTTGTTCGATACAATCGAACAGAAACGATGCAACAAACCGGAAATAAGTCCTATAAACAGTACACCATTACGGTACGCAGATTCGCCGAATTTCAGTCGGAATCTATCACGGATTAATGACGATAGCTTGAATTATAGTGGGAATATAACAAGTTTAAATGAAACTATTAACAGAACGAATCATTTCAATCGTACTGATCGTATTGATACGTATTGGGTGACTGTTTTCGGTTTTCCACCAAGTGCTTTAAGTTTAATTCTAGCGCAATTATCGAACTGTGGTGTTATTGTTGACAAGAAACTACCCCCACAAGGTAATTGGGTGCATGTGAAATTTGAAAATTTGAATGATGTATCAAGAGCATTGGCATTAAATGGACGTTGTATTAATAATTCAATTATGATCGGTGTTAATTTATATTATGATAAAGAAAATAAGGAGAACGATTTGGTGTCAGCGCCGATACGTGCTAGATCTTTACGACAATCATTTGTTAATCCAAATGAGAATAATTCAGTGTTACCACCACAGAATGTGCCACAGAAATCCACTGGACTTGTATCGAAAGCTTTCGAGTATGTGTTTGGATGGTAATAATGGAAATTCGGAGATATTTATGATGACTGCATTTTTTCGTGTATAAATCGATGTATATCTTTAAAAATTGTTAACTTTATTTTTGTTAGATAACAGTGTCAATACAATTTAAGTATTTTTTACAATAATTCTCTCAAATGATTATAATAAAAAAGAATTTTATCAGAACAAATTTGTGAATCCATTAGCTACATTCTCCTGAATTAATAATTTAACTGTAATTGTTTTCTAATTAATTTAAAAAATTAGAAATCAAAAATTATTGTGTATCTTCTATTGTAGCGGTAGCTAAATCTGTCATTTTTGGATATTTAACATCTTTCTTATTTAATTTATCTTGTGCCCATAAAACTAATTTTAATAATGTTGATATTTTCGATGCTGTAGTTTCTTGATGTTCCATTTTCAATATAGCTGCATTCACTTCACTGGCAATTTTCTGTCGATGTGATGGTGCTAACAGATCACCAAATGGTGATTTTAATGGATCTTCAAATGCTAATAATGCAACAGTTCGTTCTAATTCTGTTAAAACTGATGAATCCTCTTCGCCAGCTTCACTAAGATGACTTTGTGCAAACGCCAATGCTTCTTCAACTCGATTATTGCGTATCAATTCGATTAAATGTAATTGCTGGAATATTAAAATTTATCCAGTTATTTTTTTTATTATTTGGTAAATTACCTGTAGATGGAAATATAAATATCGATCGTTATCTAACAATTCGGGATGTAGTTGATTTATTAACGCTGTAGCTTCCTGAATACGTCCATTCATTATTGCATCTCTAATCCTAATTCGATCATCTAAACTGTGTAATTCTATTGCGGGAGCTACACCGGATTCTTGTTGAAATTTCTCAGCTGCCTCCTTAAAACCCTCTATAACAATTGTTTTTATTGTTGATAAATCCAGCATCAGACAAAATTAAGAAATATTCACCTGTTACTAGATAATTCATTATTAATTTATTCATATTTGTACGGCCTAAATCATTCTCTTCTAATAATTTCATCCATTCTTCTTTACTTGGTACATCATGTTTTTCTGTATAACTCATTTTCCTTATTGTTCGTTAAAAAAAATCACAAAAACTTGTAAAAATAGAGAATGATTTTTTACGTTTGTTGTTTTGAGGTTATTTGACATTTGACAGACAAACAATGTTGCCAAACCTACAAATACAGAATTTAAATTATCTTTAATAAGAAAAAAATCTCAAAATTTTAGATACTTTAGAACCCTTTAATAATGTGCAATTTTAATAATTACATAGAAATTTTGAAGTAGAGAAAAATTATAACGTACACACGACTCCTATTTTCTAAAAATACTACAAAATTAGAGTTATTTACAAGTTGGCAACATTGCGCAAGTTTCAACAATCAAATATTAGAGCGTTTTCGACCTGCTTCATTAACTTTCTCTCACCTTCATTACTAATTTTAATTTGAATTTCAAAATAAGTTCAATTTTTGCCGTCTTTATTGAACAATTTAAATTGTTTAATTTCTACACACTGCTAATATTTTTGTAAATCAAAATTGACTTCTGTAATTGTTACAATTACAAGTTTCAAATTTTTAAATTTTGTCAAAATAATCTAATAAGAAGCGCAATTGCAATTAAATAGCTAACGAAACCTACTTTTCGATTTAAAATTATTTTTGCTGCATATTGAAGTTCAACAGACTTCAACTAGTCGAAAACGCTGCCACGAATTCTAGTAATAGTTTCAATAATAAGCTGTAGGTAGCGCCACGGTAGTGTTTTCCAATAGTTTGGTTCAAATAAAAACGAAAACTTTAATAATTAGCTTTTATTAACAAAAAAAAAGAAACAATATAAATAATTGTGTGTATTGTGTTGTTCTAATTATATTTTAAGTACGTATAAGTGAAGGTATGTATAAGTTTTCCGAAAGAAAAATCAGAAAAACTCCTATTTTATTGCCTTGTAGTTGTGCATTTACGTTGTTAAATTTTCTTATTTTTAATTGTTTTTTTCTTTAATAGTCTTCATGAAATTAAAATCAAAGCTTTAATTATTTATAGGATTGGTGCATTTATTTTTCGTATTAACACACTAGGTATTATCGTTAATTATTGAATTTTTAAAAGGAATCGTCCATATTTACAATTGTTTCAATTGTTTTATAAACAAAGAAAAGATACAATACTAATAATAATGAAAAATCGTATAACAAAAGTGAAGGAATTGGGAATATTTATAGTTTTGCCGAAAAACAACAATTGGTAGGAAAAACTATAAATAATTACAAAATTTTAATTTACAGAACAATTGTGAAAATAGCCTGTAATTAAGAATTACTCATATGAACACAAAAACTTAACTTTCTTTGGGGTTGTATAATGGTATTTCACCTCGCAGTTGGCCATGCTTCAGTTATTTAGTGTCGTAACTTGGTTCATACCTAATTATAATTACGTTTGTTAATAGATCTTTCAAGTTTCCGAACAAAGCTATGGCTCTACGTATCGATAGACATGGCCAACTACGGGGTGAAATACTGTTGCACAGGGATGTGCGACAAATCAAATCGAATCGAATAATGTGAGTCGATATTTATTCGAATTGGGATGGTATTCGCACCCCTCTACTATAAAAAGTGTAGGATTCAACTTTAAGTCTAACAATAAGTGAGTTTTGAAAGTTTCATTATGAACGTACCACAATTTTTGCATTAAGGCCCGTTTACACATTCAAGCCATTTTGACAAATTGATTGGCTTGCTCACGCCAGTTTGTGCAAATTTTTGAGCGTGTAAACGGGCCTTTACCTGTACATTATACAAAACAATTCGAATGTGAAATTAATAATTGTGAATCCGAATGTACGTTCGCAACAAAATTTTCTTAACTCACTTTGACTTGAAATGTAATCCAACAGTCTTTAAAATAATAAATTATCAATTACAAGCTATATTCTTATCACTGAAAATTATTATAATTATTACTATTACTATAATAATAAGAGTAATAATAATTATTATTGTTATTACATAACAGTTGGAGTAGTAGTACTAGTAGTAGTTGTTGTCGTTGTTGTAATAGTGGCAATATTATTGTTATTTTGTTGTGAACAATTATTACCTAACCATTGTCACAATGTTTGATAATCATGTAATATGCCACCGGGTGTTTGATATAAGGGTTGTCCACCAACTGTTGTTGGACCTAGACCACCACCATAGGGGGTTGTTGTTAGTTGAGGTGGTCCAACTGGGCCGGATGGTGTATATGTTGACATTTTATGTTCAGATTCACTCTCTGATCCACTAGAATCCAAATGTGGTTTATCTGTAGACGATTGGCCACTAAAAAACAGAAGAAAAAAACAATAGTAAAATTGTATAATCTTAAGAATGAAGAGGAGACGCACAAAATAAAAGTCTCTTGGGACAATTTGAGAATTTAGTTCTTTTTATCTATAATCACAACATGTTTTATATAAAAAAATACTGCATATAAGTAGAGTCAACTAGGTTTCAGTGTTAAATGGGAAAAATAGTTGCATAAGAAATATGATTATGGAGGTCTTCGGAAGTAGAATATTGTCTTCTGTTATCGTAATTATTTAATAAATTAAAGTTTAATTAGAACACCAATAAGCAGATTTATTGCAATTGTTTTCATTAGATGACATACGTTCAGAGTAAACCGCTTTATCCCTCATCTTTTGTGTGCAAATAATGCATTCAATGAGATTTAAAAATGGCTGCAATTAATTCTAATTTTCCTTCTTTAAATGTTACTTTATTGGTACACCTGTTTACACTATACATAGATTAAATTATGAAGAAATTAAACCATTAGAACATGATTAATTGAACTGTCAATTGTACAAAGTTAAAAAACTGAATTTAATTTAAGAGTTTATCATCTTTTTTTTAGTAAAATAAGTATATATCAAGTTGTTATTTATGTAAGATTTACTGGATAGTCCCTGGAAATTTTAGGAAAATAAGAACTTCGTAGCTTATTTGGAAGTTGGTCTAAAATCACTCGTTTTAGACAAGACCTGAAGGTTCAAAAAAGCGCTAAACAACCAAAACGACTAAGAATGACTCGACGACCTAACAGTGCATTGTAGAAAAATGCGTTCCATTATAAAATTGAGCAAAAAGGAAACATCAATGTTGAAGAATCTTCGAGTTATCCTTATTTTACCTGTTTGACTAGTTAGTGAAAATCGGAACATTGTCAGAAACGAGCGTTCTTTGACCAACTTCCAAATGAGCTATAATGATTACTCTATAAATCGTCGAAATATTTTTGGAAAGGCTCTCTAAATAATGGGAGTTACCATAAGAAATATGTAGTTTTACGCAAATAACCCGGCATACGAAGATTTTCGTGAGCCATTGTTAATGTTTTTGATTTAAATTGCCCGGTGGTATAGGGACGTTTACCTGAGACCCCAGCCTCTTCAATTTTGTGTCAAGTGCCACTTTACGAGTTAAGTATCAAAAAGGTAATTATATACAATTTATAAAGAAAAAACAGGGATAATAATGAACATTTTCACTAACTCAAAAAGGTGTCTGTTATATCATCCATATGAAGAAAATATTAACCATTCATTCTTAATTTTACTTCTGTTAATTTCCATAAAATTAAAAATTGATAATTTTAGTCGATTATATCTAAATTGAGGTATAATTCGAAAAGTGATCCTTTTTAAATTGAACATCTGATACATAATTACCGGTGAAATTTTTCGAAAAGTTAACCACTACATGTACCTACTGCTTGCTTGAATAACTTTTGAAACAATATGAATACCCGTTATTAGCGTGTCGACACAAAATATTTATATACTGATTAAACTCAAATTAATCAACAATGATGAGGGACTTGATATGAAATTCGAAAAATGCTGCATTATTGTAAATTTGCGATGATTACAACCAGATCTTTTTTAAAAAAATAAACAACAAACAAATAAAATTTAGCAATTAAATTACTTCTTTAGTAAGATTTATAAATATGTTTCAGAAAAATATAGTTTTCTCAATGAGTTTGGCGTACACATGAAATCAATGTTTCTTCCACGTATGTATGTATGTATGTGCACCCGTGCACCCATTATAAATTTTATAATTCGCTATAACCGATGAGGTTCTCCAAATCATTGGAAAATTCTGCTAAAATATTCTAATTTATAAATGATTCTTTAGTGTTGCATAAAATTGTAGATCAAAGAATGAATGCAAAAGAATATAACAATAAGTATATGAAAAAATAACAAAATATAGTAAAACTTGTTTATAACGAGATTCAAAGGACCTTCACAATAATGACGTTATATCAGACTATTATTATATCGAAATTGTTCATCACAAGACAGTACGAACGAAGTGAGAAAATAACATAATTTAAACACACAAATTTACTTTTACATAATTATTACGTGTAGGTATATAGAATAAGATGTTATTACAACCAAAATTGATTGCAATAACTATTAATTGACCAACATACATATTGAGATATTTTCCAAAACTTTTCAGTTGAAAAACCATATTTTTGACGTGAATTAATTGCAAATGGATTGCTGTTGAATAACTTGAAATTCGTACTAATGGAAGCTATGTGTTTGAAATACTGAAGAGTTCAATCTACCACTAACACAACACTACCGCCCCTCAAGTCCCATATCAGATTACATGAAAACAACAGTGTCTGTTCAAATACACTTTATCCACCCCTCAATTAAACTACGTTTTCCGATCGAATTCTATTATATAAGAAAAGTCATCATCATCAATTTTAAACCATTTTGGTTTATTTTTGTTTTTGGTTTTCGCCCTTTTCTCAATTTTTAAAAAACAACGACAGTTTCCTATTCCATTTAGTTTCGCCTTTTTAAATCAACAAAAATTTAGTGTCAATTTTCTTTTTTTTCAAAGGTTCGCTTCTAAGGGAGCCAAGGGAAAAATTGATGGTTTAAATAAACACTTATTAAGAGAGAACCTTTCTCTAGCTTTTAAATAATGTGTGTAAAGTTCCTTTTGATGAGAAGAAAAAATGGGCGGTGTGTGTGTGACAAGTGGTGCACATGTGTTTACTGAATTCCGCCACTTTTCATCGGGTTCTTTGGCCTCTTTTCATTATCTATCTCTATCTTCCTATTTATTTTCTATTCACATATAGCTTTAATGATAGAAGGAAACTATAAAAATTCTTTGATTTTTGTTTGTTTTTCAAATGTCAATTTTTAAATCGATTATTTTTCTTTGGATTTTTTACGAAAGAGTTCTCAAGCGAAAATTTTCTATACATGTACATATGAACGCTTACTTGAAACAAACAACAACAACAACAACCATCGATGACGGTTTACGGATATCGAGTTACCCGAAGGAGGCAGCCCGCAGGTGAAATTCGATATTTACAGAACCCGGCACTGTGTGTGCGCGTTGTTACAATGCCTCCCGGGCTGGAGGGTATTATACGTTTATAATGTGTGTATCTGTATTTGTACAGGAGGAACACGGTGTAGGTGGTCTTTGGCGATGCACCTTGACAGACTAGATTCAATTACAAGCAATTTGCAGACTTTTTTTCTTATATAATTTCCTCCAATATCAAATAGAACGAAGACTAAACATTATACAATGTCAAAGAAACGAACGTGTCTAAAGAGACAAAACATAAAAACAATACAATTGTGTGTGAAAGTATTATGGAAAATCGAAAAGTATTCAACAAGCAAGCAATAATAAATGATTACAATAACAATCACAATAACAACAACAGCCATTTATAATTTCACTAATTCTATTTCTATTATTGGCGGCTTTCAGTATCGGATAACTATGTTGGACCTGGAAACTGAGAATAGCCCCAGGAGCAAGCAGTGCTGCTATTTTAGACGACACCTCATACCATACGTTCACATCCGATACGTTTATCTAAATGAATGCCAAATTATTTTCAAAATTAATTGTTAATAACACTATTCTTTTACTATCATAATACAGTCAATTTACAACAAACTTAAAAACTGATTACAAGAAAAAATATTTAATTAAAAATTCTTGTTAATTAAAACCAAAGTAGTGACAGAATATTTGTTTTATCTGGTGACAAAGATTGAATCCATCTGTATATTCTTATGTATGTTAACTTGTTAAAACAACAAAATAAACCCCTAGAGTAACAGTTGATAAAATTAATAGTCGCCATTCTCTGCATGAAGACAGATGTTAGTGATTCTTTAATAAATATCACCCATAACTTTTTACTTTTTTAAGAATATCCGCTAGAACATTTTCTATAAAAGTTAACCCATTTCGTAAAAAAAATGCCTTGGAACTGTTTAAAACTGACACTTTAGAACGCGTTATTCAAGACAGATTCTCTACATATGTCACACCAATTTTGAGTATATTGAAAAGACAAAATTTTTAATACATAATTTAATTTGATATGCAGAGGTGGCCATTCAAAACTGGACTGTTCTTATTGCAATTCATCTTCGTTGGGAATGATTCGAGTACTAGTCTGCACAATGCTGTTTCACCTCGCAGTTGGTCATGCCTTTGGTTACTTACTATTAGGCCAGTAGTTTACGATCTAAAGTAACCAAAGGCAAGTGAAATTGCATTAAACACCTTGTATTTCCAAAATTTGCAGGGTAGTAGGTACACAGAAATTTTTTTCAACAGCAGGATATTGTAGCGTATTCGGAAGTTGGTGAAAAAGTTTGACAATGTTACGATTTTCTCTATTCGATAACGTAAAATAAATTAAAACGAGTACACAAGTACCTCTGTAAAACAACTGACCCTTTGCAATTTTGGTCATTAATATTACTGTAAGAAAAACAACTGATTTTCTCTTATGAATGTTTAAAATTTTGCAAACGAAACAAGAAATATCATTAAGAAATGAGTTACTTGTATGGGCCCCGAAAACTTATAACGTCTAAAGACTAAATCCGCCACTGAGTATATTTGAAAAATTCTACAAAATTTACTCTGAAAATTAAAATTTCTTTAAACTATAAATTGCATACATACTACATACATTATGATTTTGAACCCTGGAAAACTAAGAGGAAGCAAATAAGGCTTCAAATACTAATACAGGTTTCTAATACTTTTTTTATTATTTGCAGTGAATATGGAGAAGATGGAACGAGGAAACGTACCGACATACCATATGAGGTAAGTCTTTTTTCGTACCAACCATGTATTTATTTTGTAATATAAGAAAATCGGGTGTACAACATTTTTCAAAAATCCAGATGTTAAGATGATAGGAACATAATGATCTCAAGTTATTAGAATTGCTTCATAGTAGACCCTCCTTATTTATTAATCCTCCTTATTTACTCTAATTTGCTCGTAAATTTTTAGTTTGGATTGCACACGTGTTAAGTTTTTTAGAAAAACAATTACGTTCAAGAAAAGTGCTAAATTGTTAGCGTTTTGTTGCTTTCCAGTCGCTTTACTAACTATTTATATTCAGGGTGTCAAACACCCTCACCGCACCTATCATAACTATAACCCGAAACAAATTTGTTGAAGACTAACAAGAGCTATAATTAGAAAAATAATAAATTTCAATACTAATTTCTCATGCTTCTTTGAATCTTTTATTGCTTTTAATTCCATTTAACACTATTAAAACTGTATTAGTTTCCATATATTTTTAGACATTCTGTAATATAGTTTGGGATTTCTAGATTCTATTCTATGGGAAAAATTCAATTTTCTATAATTAATCGAATCGAATTTATGGCAAATTTCAACAGTAAAGACACATTTCTTTGAGAATTGATCTATACTAGTTTTATAACAAACAATTTAGATTGAATTTCTACACATAAATAAAATTTAATGAATAATTTTCAAAATATATGAACGTAATAATAATAGTTGTAGTAGTATTAAAGAAAATACGATTTGATTTCAAAACTGGGAATGGTTAAATTTAGAACATGAGTCACGGGAACCGACATCTGACACTCTTAAAAGCCAAGACTACAAACGCAATATGTTTGTGTGTGTGTGAATATAAAACTTGGCTAACGCCCGTTATGAATGTCAATCGTATAATCAAACCACAAAAACCCACTCTTTGAGACCAATAAACATAATTTTAAAGTTTCTTATCATGAAATTATACCAAGCTTTCAAAATTGTAACAACTGTATTAAAGTACAAATCTTATAGGTAGATGAATAACAAGAACAATTCAATGTATAGAAACCCTGAATTGTTTTACAACTCATCATCATCACTCATCACAATAAGTACACGGAAAAAAAAATATTATATAAGGCTTCTGTTGTAATATGATATGTGTATATGAACTGTATACTTTGGGGTTGCTTTTACTATTCATTGATTAAATTAATTACTATAGTTGGAAAAAGAGAAAACTATACCTGTCTTTATGTTCAGCTGCTCGATCTCGTTGTCGTCGATTTTTAAACCAATTGGAAACTTGTGTTGTTGTTAAACCGGTAGCATCAGCTAATTCTCGTTTTTCACGTGGACTAGGATAAGGATTATGATTATACCAATCTCTTAAAACACTTCTTGATTTCTCTTTGAAACAATAACTAGTTTCTTCACCATCCCATATTGTACGTGGTAATGGAAATTTTCGTCGTACACGATATTTTCCAACAGCTCCTAATGGCCGACCTGTCAGATAAAATACAGTAAAATTTATAAAAAATTTTTGTAAAATAGATAATTTGTATGGATTACCTCGTAAACGTTCAGCTTCAATATAATGAGCTTTTAACCATAATGCTTGTAATTTTGCATGATTGTGCGGACTAAATTGATGACTTTCCAAAATTTTATATAAATCTTTGAAATTGCCACGATGGAAGGCTACAATTGCTTTTGCTTTCAATACAGACTCGTTATTATGTAGTTTATCACATGCTGGTAATGACCATAGGAAACGACCTAAACGTTCAACATTGCCAGCTTGTTGCAGAACCTACAATTTTTTGTTTGTTTTATTTATTTTTTTATTGTAAAATTACGGAAACGGAAATTATAATAAACACACACAAACATCAAGCACTAAAATTAACATAAATGAAAAGTATTTTTTAAATGATTCATCGGTTGCATAGAATATACACAGTTTATCAAATGTTTATAAATTTGATACGATTGTATTATAGGAAATAAGACAGAATTTATGTCAGAATAAATAATAGAAACCAATATCAGATAAAATATTGTTGGCGCTTCTTTGATAGTAGCAATTAAAAAAAAAACACCCACAATTACTTAGATTTGTTATCAATGTGCAGTTGTTTATTTATTTATTTATTTTTTTGTTTAAAAGTAACATGAGCTTTTTAATGGTACACTACTTCTTACAATACATATAAAAGAATAATGAACGAATGCAGTGAAGAAAATGATACATGTAGGTGGATTAGGTTGAATAAATACAATGTTACTATATGGTATATTATGCTGAATGTTGTAAAAAAAGTGACTTTTTTCCGGAATAATCTAAAGCCGAGTATAAATAGAACTTTAGTTGATTTTCTTTTGTATAAGCTCATTGCCCAGATGAAATAATGCCTTGTTTTAAATGGTGATATATGCGTTAATAACCTTTATTTGTAGTGATTGAAGATACGTGCAATAATGCTATTAAAAATAGAATATGTACGTTGAACAGAGAAACATTGAGATTAAATAGAGATTTATAATGTAGAAATTAATTGTTAATATTGACTAGAATTTATCTGGATAAATGAAAACTAGAATCTACTTTATTTTATTTTATCCACACAATTTAATTTGCATATTCTGCTTTTTATAAACAATTTATTTCTATTAATTACGGTACCTCATTAAGAAATATAAAAGTTTTCATAACTTTTAATGTGTTGGATCTGAATTTAAAAGGTATATTATTGCGTAAAATTAATTTTAAAGTTTTTTTAACGAACTTATTATAATTTTTTGAAATTTCAATATTTTCACGTACAGTAAAACTTCGCTAATCCGGACTAATTAATGCAGGGGGCAGTCCGAATTACTGAATCGTCCGGATTACTGGAACGTTTTGACACATATTAAATATACCTATAGGATTCTGGCGCCACGGTATCTTCCTTCGTTTGTTAGGTATTTACGAAGTGAATCGAAAATTTTTTCAATATGTACATTAAGACAAATTTGGAGCACTGAAAAAGCTTTTCACAAAAATGCAAATGTATTCAAATCGAGTTAACATCTTATAACATAGAGAGTATGCTCCTGATTGTAAATCTTTTTATATATACATATATATATCAGGCGAAAAATTACTTAAAATAATCTGTAATTGTTCTCTGTTGAACTGATTTTTGTTGAGCCTCAAAAGCTACGAAGAGTTAGCAATGAAGGAAGCTCCAACCCGATTGAATCCGGATTGTAGAAGCAGTCAAATTCCGGATTACAGTATGCATAAATGTGAGAGCAAATCGGTCCGGATTAGTGGAATTCCGGACTACAGAAGGTCCGGATTAGCGAAGTTTTACTGTACTTTATAAGAGGTAATAAAAAATTCATAATTTACTGGATATGTTGTAGGATCATCATCAATGTTTATAAATTAAAAATAATGTAAATTAGATGGCAATCTCAACAATCAAAAGATATAATTTTCGGTCAATTTTAAATATCTTCTTTGATAAACAACTATTTCAGTACAGACAAACAGTGAAAATTGTACATAATATGTTTTTGGGGATATTTCAATTGGCTTAATTCATTACAGTTTGTTAGGCAATTGACACGATTTTAATTTTGACCGCTAAAATCAATATTTTTATAATGTCAAACGTAAGTTAAAAGGTCGATTTATTTATTTACTTAAGAATGATTTCATTAACTTCTGTTAAGCCTAATGGAAAGTTAAAAACAATCGTTGTTATGATTATAAAAATCGTTTCAATGACCTATTTGTTCGTTAAAATTTGACAGGCGTTGGTGAAATCGACCCTTAGACTAAAAAAGTTAATTAAGAAATTCTGTTTCCATAAATAAGATTATTTCTTAAAATATCAATATTTTGTTTTTCTAACTTTATATTGATTGAATTGTTTTGATACAACAATGTTATATCTACGGTTTGATGGCGAAGCTAATTTAACGGACCCATTTATATTATAGCCCTTAATAATTGCCATACTCTGTAGGAGAATTCGTGTGTTCAAAAGAAAGCATGTTGAACAGAGAAAAGGCTTTTTACTGACAAATAATACCACAGATAGTTTTCAGATTTGCATAGACACAAGTACCTAAAACTTTATTGAAACGAGATCCTATTTATCTACATTTATGGAAATTTTTAGAGTAGTACAGAGGTGGACCGTAACCTTTGAGGCTCCTGGACTAACGCTGTTTTGGGGCCCACTCAATTTGCTCAAAGTTTGTTTTAGATAAAACAAAAACGAGTGCCCTGGTCTAATTTCATAATGGAATTTCCAACAATTTTCAAAAATTTCCAACAATGGTACTACTAGAAAGTCCATAAAATGCTCTACAAACAGTTGCAAAAGAATTAATTTTAATAGGTCAAAGTAACACATGAATTGTTGGAGAATTCTCCAGATTTTCCCGAAAAGTTTCCGAACATGTTCTCTAGTCTTTTCCCATGAATAAATAATCTTCTAAGCAGCAAAGTGTCCTAGAATTCTCTATCTTTATAGTTGCACAAAAATCATGCAATGAAATTTTTACTTTTTAAATTATTTTCCGAAATACTAACAAGCCGATCAGAAAATTTCTTGAAGATTTGAAAAGCCCTTTCAATTTGCTCTTGTTGGCATTAAAATATTCATTGCCAACTAATCAACATTAGCTAAGTTGTGGGAGAAATATAAAAATACATATTCGCTAATAATGAAATGCGTATTCCAATGCAGGTAGACGCGTTTTAATATCTCAGAAAACAAGCGAGATGTGGATTATTAAATATTAGCATTTTTAAGATAGCAAATCGAAAAAGATTTGATGCTGACCTTTGATAGCGGGAGAATGAGAAAAGAATAAAGAACATTATTTCAATGTAATCCCAGAGCATTGAAGAGAAGGTGTACTTTATTCAACATAAGGCACCTCTAACCCTATGTTGCGTGGACAGCGGGTGTATACTATGACTACTATACTGTGTATTCTTAATTTGATTTGTTTTCTATTTTATTCTTTTGGATGTGCTTTGATTGAACGGGACTCTGAGCTGCAGCCCATCAAGACCTCTGTCGTTCCAAAATTATCAAATTCATAGGTCGTACACATAGGTATGTATGTACAGGGTACTGGTGAATACTGGTCCGTTTCCCATCGTCTCTCGGTAAAAATAGCACAAGTCAAAGAGATCACAAGTATTATCAACCCCATCAACGTTGTACAAATTCGCTGTCGTATTTTTTTTTCTTTTGGCGTATACTTGCCAAATATACCAATATTGGTGTATTTGTCAAGTACACCAGTCGTCTGATTCCGGCTTTATAGAACGATTCGAGAAATCTTTTAGGATTTATAGAATAGTCCCTGGAGAACATTTTAGTAGTAGCTATAGGTATTACTAAAGCTAGCTTATTTGGAAGTCGAAGTCGATCAAAAAAACCTTTTTTGGCGATGTCGCGATTTTCAAAAACTTGCTGCACACATAAAATGAATTAGATTAGAAGAATGACTCGAAGACTTTCCCAACATTGATTTTTTTCATTTTCCTCATTTTATTCAGGAACATATGGAAATGTTCCGCATTTTTAAAGATTGTAATGGGATAGAATGAAAAAAGTCAATGTTGGGGAGGGTCTTCAAGTCGTTCTTACAATTAGTCGAATAACGTCTATAGCTCATTTTTGAAAATTGGGACATTGTCCAAAACGAACATTCTTTAACCGACTTGCCGATGCTCTATAGGGTGTCTAGCCTATTGATCCTATTTATTTAAATCGCTCTATTAGTTTGCTAGAAAAGGACAAATTGTACCTACACTCACAGGCCCGACACTGTATGAAAATACAAATCTTTTCTATTTATCTATTCTGAAAAAGTTATAAATGAATACAAATTTGACTTAATAATTATTTTATGGTGATGGTGTCCGTGTCTATGGAAAGTTGCACTGTAGGTACTCAAGATTACAGGAAAATTTCAATTAAAAACAAGTGTTCGATAGGACAGCAACATAATAGTCGATATCTTTTTCACATCTGCTCAGAGTTAAAAATTTATAATTGTTATTATAACATTTATTCAAACGTCCCAAGAATTTCTTACGATAAAATGATGCAAATGAGCAATAAAATAGCAATGTCAAGAACATTAATGGTTCGAATTGAAACTGTCTTGATTATATTAAAATTCTGTCACTTATGCTATATGTATTTAAAAGCAATTGTTTCAACATTTGATCCTATTATGTCTACTATTATGTGTGTTTTTGGTTAACCCTAATCTTATTTTGTAAATTCCACTTACCTCACATACACATGCCACTTGTTCCTGTGTAAATCCAAAACTTGGTAGAGGGCTATGTCGTGCTGGTGGTGGAGGACTATAAGGGGGCGTGGTGCCTGTTACTGTACTGGAAACACCGTAACCAAGCCCCGCCGACAACATTATTGTCCTTTCACTATTACCCTTTATGATTTATTAAATTGTGTTTAATTTTTTAAACAATTCAACAACCACTAACATTACTATTCTTTTAATTTAATTGAATCATTTATTAAAGAGATGATCTAATTTTATAATTAGATCAACAATCATTGTGATTTGAGAAGGGAGTAAGATCTGAAAAATAAAAACGAAAATTAATAGTGATCATGAAAAAGTAATGAAGATTAATGAGTTTGGTTGAAGATTATCTATTTTTATAACCGATTTATGTGCAAACATAACGATAATAATTTAAATGAATCGTTAAAAATTTTATTCATAAAGATTGTTTTAGAATTTTTGACATTTACTGGTCGATCTATTTAGAATTGATGATATATTAAAGGACTATTTTTGGCATTTAATTTCTTCTCACAAAACTGTAACAGGCAACAATCAACAAAAACATAATACCTAGACTGATTTTTAATTTTTAGTTTCGAATAAATGTATAAAGTATGGATATGTTTCTTACCAAAAACGCTATTAATCCAGTAATAGTCGGTTAAATATCACAAAACATCACAATTTTGTCGCACAATATTTAAACAATTATAATAAACACAAAAACAACACAAATTCAAACTGAAACGTTCTCTATTCGCATCCAGAATCTAAATTTAACATCTGACGCAACGGATTGCTAAACGTTCACTATGTATGAAATTCAACAAATTTCATTTCATGTTTAAAATTTTACATACTTCCCCCCATGAACGTATAATACAGATTTTCAAATTACTAAATTCAATAATAGATGGTTGTATGTTTGAGTAGTTTTAAAGTAAAAATACACATTGAGAAACGTTCGTTCGTATAGCTCACACTACAATGTCCTCCGTACAACTGGATCCCCTACAATACCAGCTGAACAGTTTTCCTATATTAGAAAGCTCCAGAGGCGGGACTTCCTAAAGGTTCCCAACAAGGCCGAGGCGGAGTCCTCTACTATATCTACCAATTGGAATCGTCATATTCAATTGATGTTATTCATGTTGTTTTGTCAGTGAGAGGTGCTAATTTGTTGCTATCTAAAACAACATAGCATATCGTTAAAGGTGTGATATCTATCATCATCTTTTAGAAATTCTGTTTTAGATTTTCTCACCAATATGATTAAAAATCTCAAAAGTCAAAACAAAAAAAAAACACGATGTAATAATAATAATAATCATAACGATTACAAAAAAATAAATCGGCTTAAATTGATTATAGAGGGTGGTATTATAACGGATAATCCATTGAAACTTTTATATCTAAATCTGTTCTTAAAATTTCTAATATAAGAATCGACATAATTGAGATATAGTTCTACATTTGCTTTAATCTGGTAAAGCTCTTGTCGTTTTTCTTGTAAAGAGAACGATTGACATATGAAAAGCCAAAAAAGGGGGGCCAGTTTTGTGATCTCACCATCATACCCGACAATTTTGTGGCTGTTCCTCTATTGCCCTCCCTATACACACACTCTCATCGGTATATAAATCCACTAAATCTTTATTGTATTCTATTAACAATACAATCACATTATTCGGACTAGAAAATGTACATCATATTGACACGATGTTCATGCATTATCCACACTGTTAGAATGTATACGCTTGTTATACTGATAATGATGATGACATCAATACTGGTATGACAATTCAGATTATAGAGAGATAAATCGATGTCACATATTAAAAACTTGGCAAAGACTTTGATGGGACAATTGATTTGAAATAAACGACGAAAATTTGTTTATAGATAAAAATAGTGAACAATTAAAGGAATGGTAAACATTCTACTATACACTTGTCAAATAACTTCCAACCTTATAAAAATGCATTTGTTAACCGAAATTTATCCCTATTGTTGTGTCTTAACAATAGTTTTCGGTTATTAAAAAGATAAATTAATAGACGGAAATTTACTTTACTATAGTATGGCTTCAATCGACAAAATAAATTAATATAGTTAAACTCTTTGTTATTTTTATCAATGATTTTCGTCGCTATCTACAGGGTGTCGGATCTAAAAATGGTCGATTCTTATGAAACTCCTATTAATTAACGAGCAATTGTAGAAATATATTTGTTGAGAGGGCCCTGGAGACTATTTTGGCAAAATTTGAACTTCGTAGCTCATTTGGAAATCGGCCAAAAAACAATCGTTTTGAACAATGTCGCGATGTTCAAAAATGAGATAAACATTTTCACCTGTTCCAGAATGCATTGGGGAAAACGAATAAAATCGATGCTGGCAGGATCCCCGAGTCATTCAAAAATAAGTCATTTTAAGTGTGCAGCAGGTTTCGGAAAATAGTGTCATCGACAGAAACGAGCAATTTTTCACCAACTTCCAAATGAGCTATGTGATTCTAATTTTGCTAAAATGGTCTCCAGAGCCCCCATCGCTCCGTACAAATTCTTAAAAAAAAAATTTTAATCGCTTACCAACTAATAGGAAATAGGAGTTCCATAGAATCGACCATATTTAGATCCAACAGGTTGTATAGTTCTAGGAATCTATATTTGAATTTTTCATTTATCACCCGAATTTTACATGTCTTTTAATAAGTTAATAGTTTAATGTTTGAAAGTTACGAGAATTCAGCTCTTTCTGTTGAATCATTTGAAAATTTATGCTTCATTAATTTGTCTTAATGTATTGACTAAATTTGTAAATGTTTACAAATGCTGCCAACCGAAGAAAATTTGAATAGTTCACAGTAATGCGTATTAAACTATAATAGATTTGCAATGAGCATAGAATCTAAATCTATAATATATTTTTTTAAACATTATTCTTGCTATTTGAGTTTTCTATTCTTCGTGTTAATTATTTTACAGAAAAACATAAGATAGTGGAAAATTTTACTGGTTACTGTTGAAAGAATCTTATGATTTTGTACTTATACAGTTTTCCTTATTTTTGTAAATCTAAAAGATGGGTTACATTTCTAATTATTTAGATATAGGCAGATTCTTTTATGATTAGGAATTAAAGAGCCATGAGACAAAAGTAGAATTTTTTAGCTGATACTCTTTAACGAAATTGAGCTGATTTTTTTTTTTTTTGTAATAAAAACGATGCCAACAATTTTATCCATCGATGTGTAAACTGTCTTTACAGGGACAGTGGAAATGTCAAACTCCAATTTCTCTACAATGAATGGAAGTGACCTGACTTTGGCTACTTTTGGGCCATGTAGTAGGCACTTCGAGAGGGAATCATGAATTTATTCAGATGTTTTGAAAGCTTTGAAACTTTTGAAAATTCGCCGGTTCCCTAGAAGATCCAGTTTACACATCATGTCGTGAACTATAGTTTACACACGGAGGGTTGCCAGTCTGTGTTTTCACTGACAGTGACGAGTACTATATAAAGGAGATCAAGTTTTGGACGAGAAATATAATGTTTTCCAACTCGTGTGAATCAGGCTGTAAAACGACTTTCCATCATCCAAATTTGTAGAGAATGTTTGTTTATTCAGATAAGTATACCTACCCAAAATGGCACTACCGACACTATCCCCTATCTTTTACTTGAATATCTTTCTGACCTATGGAAATTCTGTTATATTGTCACGTCCGACTTCAGAAGTCTGTTTTACACAGCCTCACAAATATGGTCTCTTTTAAATGACGTTCACTGTACATAATAAATTTATTTTGTTGCTGGACTTGACATAAAGATTGCTCAGCTATTAGAATAATTTCAATTTTGCAACTAACTCGTTATCTAAACTTACAGATTTCAAACATATTAATGAGCAAAGATATTCAATTATGCTTTGTAACGTTAAATTATAAACTAATTGTATTAAAAACATTAATATGCTTTATGTTGTTCATGCAAGTCATCGTTAGAGTCTTTTCTGTTCATTATAATTTTTATGAGATGGTTTCTAGACATGTAATTTTTGAATATTACACCATAAATGCACAACATTGCTGTATTATTTATTTATACGTACAGATAATTAGAAAAAATTAAATAAGTTGCATTTGTGAAGTTAAGAGTAATGCTAAAACAATGAATATTTAACGTTTTAACTAAATTCAATTTACTCTTTATTATGTTTATAAAGTAGTATAATTTTATAGGTAAATAAATACTATACTATAAGCATTTTAGACGATTTTACTACTTTTAAGTATCTATTTATATTTGTTTTATAGTATAATATTTTTATAATTAGTTTTACGATTATACGGGAAGTTATAATTTATCTAACAATAAATACTAATCACTTAACATTTATCTTAATATACAGGAAAAAAATCGCATTAATTTAAAAAATTAGATGATTTTTTTATGACATTTTGATTAGTATTATTGTTAAATATTTGAATTGAATTTAAAAACAACTGTCACTTCTATCAACCCTTTTCGTTCCAATTAAGTGATATTTTGATATGTAACTGATCTAACTATTGTCATGACTGTCAAACGAATTCATAACGTCCCTTTCTTTATTTCTAGACGAACTGGCTATGTTAAAGTATAGCCTATACCTTCCGCAAACACTATATCACATAGTAAATAAAAATCAAAGGGTTGATGACCCTTTTAGGAAATGACAAAATGACAATTGGCTTTTTTTCCAAAGTAGTAAAAGGGTAGCAAAATATAAGAAGAGTACTAACCGGACAAACAGGAAGAAAACATTTACAATAACAACAGTACAATTTTCAACTGACCCCTTTTCCCTATTCTTATTCATTAGAGTTATAGTACTGTCAAGATATGTATTTTTAAATGTTATCATAGAGTCCGATCAAAAAGTTTCATAATGGTGAAAAAGGGTTCACACCTTCTGGTCGGGAACGTTATCTGAGACACGTCTTCTGTTTGGCAAACCGTCCATTATCAGATGCAAAATAAATCCTGATGTCTCCGTAAGGATAATGTCGACGAGACTTTAAATATTATTTTGTTCTTTTCCATTTTAACCAATATGTTAATAAATTTTTAGAGATGGTTTAACGGTTCTTGTTATTTCTTATTTTATTTTTAGTTGGGCAATAATCGTAGTTTTTCCCATCAGAATTGTCATATAAATCTTGTCTATCTTATTACTTTCGCTTTTTTTTTCTGTGGATTTTTGCTACAATTTTAACAGAACAATATCGTTATAATTTAGGAAGATCGTTACAGTCGTTGATCCCAATTTCTGTCTCTATAGAGAGATAAACGATCGGCTAACTAGAGTATTGTTTGGCAGAAGGGCAAAACACCATCATTTCACACAAACGATGATAACCATTGATTTCCGGAAATCAATGGGGCTCTTCAGCTCACCCCGGTGCTAATTCTTGTAGTATCATCAGTACTTACAGAACCGTATCTACAATAAATCAAACAATAATAGAACTATTTCTACAGCTTCATTTATAAATTTAGTAAATAATAATGTTATATTCACGGGAAGTTCTAAAAATTTATAATAGTATGTTGGTTTATGAGGGAAATTCTATTGTTTGTTATGTTTAATTACGGCCCTGTTGTGGACAATTTCGGCCCCCATGGCGACCACAATAACTTAGGGCAATGGAGCTTGACACGAACTTGTACCATAGATAATGTTTCTCGGAACTATCAACGAAATTGGCTGAAAAGTCAACTATTTGTTTTATAACTTTTCCTTTGTTTTATATTTATTATATTTTTGCTCATTGTATTTTTTTAATAAGAATATAAACAATTATATTCTTTAAGTACATAAATGCAGTTATAGGAATAAATGTTCAATGTAAATATTGAAAAAAGAAATAACGATGAACATGTGTAGGTGGGGCTTTGGTTGTTTGATATTTGATATGCGCGGACAGCCACTGAATTGTCATTCGATACCCGGACCACAACCGGAGTCCAGAGAGAACCCCGGAAGTACACTAGGCGTGCGCATAGAAAACAACAAAGTCTCGAATTACTCGCCAAATAAGACTTCACAACAACCATATTATAATAAGAATCAAAAACAACAACACAGAAACGAAAAGAGAAAATCAAATCGTTTCAAATATAAACATTATCTACACATAAGTTTTCATATGTAAAAAAAATCTTGTTTACACTCCACAGGAGGGTTGTTGAATTTTATTATCACAGTGTGGTTAAATACGTAAAACACACGTTTTTCCTATTAATCGTGACATTTTTTAAATGAACGAAATTTTGTGACGATACTTAAAAAGACTTATGATTAACATTGGGATAAAACAGGAGGCTTTCCAGTTGGTACGATCTTGAGTCGTCTACAACGATGATTAGCCTGTCAATGATCATTAATTTTTCCAGTCTTTGTGGCTCTTCCACATGGATGACTTTCTTTAATGTCGAAACGAATACATTCTATTTGTTTCGTTTAAGTTTTATTTCTATACAGCATTGGGCATTAAAATGGGTAAATTTGACAAACATCAAGCCCACCATTGTGCTCCACTTGTATATAAGTTAGAAAGAGATAGAGAGAAAGTAAGTAGTCTAAATAGAATAGAATAATTAGAAATGATTGCACCTGTAGTTTTTTTACCAAAAATATACCACTTTCTTTTATACCAAAACGCTTACCTGTTTCAGAGTTTATAATTTTGCAATGAACAAACGGAAGTTTAGGATTTGGTATCTTTGACATGATTTCGTGAAACATTCATCAACAAATGCATCAGCCAAAGGAAAGACTATCTTCAAGATACCGTTTTTAGTAAGATACTGTTTTTTTTTTCTGTTAGCTACTAAATATTTAAGAGATGAGCTTGTAGCACAGCGGTAGAGGTAATAAATTTGAATAACTGGTCCAACATTAAGTAAGGTTTAACTTCTCTTCCTACGATAGATTCTTTTTAGTTATTTTTAATCAGTTATTATTTTCCAAAGCAATGTTTCTTCTATTTACAATTAGTAATAACAGAAAGAGCAAATTTCTATCAACTCCGATTTTTTAAAAAAGAAGAGAGAAATGAAAATTAATTAAAATTTTGGAAAAATTATCCATTTGGCTTAATGAAAATAAGATTTGTTTAGTGTGTTTTGTAAAAAAATAAATTTAATGGAAACGAACAAAAAGGTAGTCTATCAAAGGAGATTTGAACCTTTCTTATTGTCGGACTATTTAAAAATTTTACCTCCATCTCTGTGTTAAAAGCTCATTTCTTAAACATTTTGTAGCTCAAAGACAATACCCACTGTTTTATCAATAACGGTATCTTGTGGATTAGTCACTTCTTTGTCTTATGCATTCTTAAGAGGATGTTTCACGAGCAATTCTTATACCGTGTGACAAAGATACCAAATGTATGTATGTTTAAATGGAAAAATTGTAAAATTCAAAACAAATTTTTTAGTACAAAAGATTAATAGTGCTTTGTTTAGTCGAGTGATCAAGGGTGGATGGTAACAACCGACGTAATTTTGAATTTTTTGACCACCTATTACGTCTCTGTCTCTTTCTAACTCATATGTAAGTGGTAGAGATGGACGGGACCAATGTTTTCCAAAAGTGCCTAGACAAACTACCCGATCTGTATGTATATAGTAGATGGACCTGTCTCCCCTATTTTTTGATTCTATACTATTTGGCTTCTTTTAATTTCCTCAAAAATTTCTCTCTATTTTGATGCTCTAATTTTCAAAATATTCGTAAATAAAGTTGTTATAAAGTTGACCCTTTTTTTAGTAGTCGTGATGAGTATAATAAATTCCAATTATCTGCCAGTATGTGTTCTATTATTGCCTTTTTTTCGGTTTATTGTAAAGAACTGGCTCTCCCTTTCAGTTCATATTATAACAGGCGACGTATGTACGGATGCGAAATCTATTATAAAACGGACCAAACTCCTATCTACATAGGTATATTATGTATGTGTGTATGTTGAACGTAGAGAGAGGGTCCTTTTTCTGTTTTCCACTACACATAGCCGGAGATGCTGCACACCGATAACGTTCCTCCAAATCCCATATAGAAGTATATGGTCTATTTATAGGCATTGTCAATGTTCAGTGCTGTTCATTTTAATGTGTTTGTTTTTCTGCCATAAGAGCAACTAGGATAATACTAAACAATTGTCAATAGTTGGATAAAGATAGAGGATACCTCTTAAAAGTATCAAATTACCGTCGGCAGACAGCTGTTTTTAGTGTATACGGGAATGAAGGATTGATGCTTGTTTGTCAGTTTGTTGAAGAGCAAGAGAGAGAGAGTAAGCACTTTTTTTCTTTTAAGGCTATAGAAGGAAAAAGGGAATTTTTATTATATCTAAATTTTTTTATATTGCAGTGTGTAACCCATAATTTCTGGATTCTAAAGATGACCCCTTCTTCTTCTTCTTCTTCTTCTTCTTTTTCTTCCCCTTTTTACTTATTCTTCTTATTCTAACTAATCCCCTTTAACAGAGAAGAATGAAATTCAACAATCATTATTAAATCAGTCGGTCTATAATTGATTTCATTTATTATTGAAATAATCAAGATGTAAGATAATGATTGGATAGGATGGTAATTAATTGGCTGACAAAAATTAAACATTTAATAAATGCTTACATCATTAAAAGTCTCATTAATTGATATATTTTTTTTTATATTTTCAACGATCAGATAAGCTTGATTGAGACTAGTTGTTTTTATTTTTATTACCATGAATTTTCAAAATTTCAAATCAATTCAATTTGGTATTTTCGCCTCATTTATTTCTAATAATAATTAACAGGAAATAACTAACAAAAATTTAAATGAAGCATTTGATTAAATTCTCAATTGAAGATAAATAGAAAAGAAAAATGAATAATGGTAACATTAATCATTTTTCATACGTAATCATCAAATTAAAATCTAAAGAAAACAATTGAGGAATGATGATTGTAAATTGTGGCTATAACACATTAATATCCAAATTTACACCTGACACCTGATAAATTGTTCATAATATATTATTCATGTTTTTCCTCTATTTTTTAACTTACAATCTCTAATTTTTATTCAATCTATCGTTATGCACATATTGATACTTGATTTTTTTCTCATTCGTTAACGACTTCTGGTCTACAATTCAAAATAGCAACCACAAATCAAACTCTAGTTATAACACCTTGTCTTGTTGGAAAACCACGCTAGTTAATAATAATTTTGTATTATAAGTTATGGCATCCGTGGTATTCAATTAACTTGGTAATTTAAAACACTATCAATTCTCGTTTTTTGATATATAGCTACCTATTTCCTAAATTGGCTGCCCAAGATAATAATACTAAATCGACACGTTCTAAAAACTGACTTGTATACATGCATATGTATGTATCTATGTATGTATCTTTGAAAATTTCCCCTTATCCTTTTATAAATGGATGACAATTTTAATTAGTCAAAATGAAAAAAATAATACAATAATTACACATGATGTAGTCTTGGGGGATTATTTTTATTATTATTAAATAGTATCTCTATTGGGAATACTAAAATTAATGTGAATTTGATTATTGTTGGTGTTATGTTTACAAGTTGGTGTTTGTAAAGTCTTCAATTCCCAAAAGAATTCTATATATTGGTTGGAATCAGGGCCGGTTTTAACATTATGTAAACCTATATAATCGCTTAGGGGTTATTGATAACTAATGTTGAACAAATTGGACAATAAAGTTGGAATTTTATTATACTTTTCAGCAAATTGAACGTGAGCAATTATTTTATGGTAATTTTTTAATTGGGTAAGAAATTATATGTCGGTTGCAATACAATTGTAAGTACAACCAAGTTAATTTGGTGACTGCATAAACGTTATCTATTTATTTTAAATTTAATTGTAAGAATGAAAAGCATAATTGAAGTGTTAGAGATAAATCTTAATTTATCAGTAGCAGTGTTGATCATGAATATTAAATGTTTGTAGAAAATAATTCTCTACTAATTGTGGCCAAAAGCATTATTGTAATACAATCAGTTTCGGAATATTTATTTTAAAGTTAATTTTCATTTAACACAACTCTAGGAAACTATACCGTATTACTATTTTTAGTAGGTACTAAATCCAAATATTCACCAATAAGTTTGTCTTATATGGAGTCAAAGCTGTGGCATCTGAACTTAAAAACAAAATTGGTTAGTCTAGTAGGAAAAATAAAATGACTACCACTTTGACTCCAGGATTACGTTTAAATTATAACGAATTTAAATTGAAAGGCGATGCTTTTTAGATAGGAACCTAAGTAATAAAATTAGTCCACAATAGATTCAGTAGCAAAAAGCTTGACAGGGTTTCTGAAATATTGCCAGTTGCCACTCTGGTAAATTTTAAGAATTCGTCACGAATAAGATGGATGTTTTTTTAATTACAAAAGGATCGGTCTTCCACGAAGCAGGTCATTTTTCTACAAATATTTTATACCTACTTGTTACTGAATCTATTGTGAACTAATTTTATTAAATCAGATCTCTTAAGAGTCGCTTTTTCTTCCCCTTCATAAGTTTGTCTTACCAAGACCTTTGCTTAAATCAATCTAACATTTAGGTGGAGGTCCGTCCATGTAACGATCCTCACTCAAATGTCTCTTAATCCATGCCTAAGTCGATTTAAGGCGAGCTTTAGTAAAGCAAGAGAAACCAGGCCTTAGTCACCGAATGTAGTTATACATACATATTAACTTCTGCCATTTTTCTATCTGTTTCTATAAGTATTGAAATTTAATTGTACAGATAGGTGCATGGAAAAATTGAAGATGGTTGTTAGACTGTGTAAGTGAGGGTAATGAGGAAAGTCTTGATACTTTCCAGCAGGTCAGAATTGGAAAAGAAATATATTCTACCAAAAATAGTGGGCTAGAATAAGGGTTATATTTTGTTTATTTACAGAGCCTTACATACCCCCCCCCCTAGATAGAGAAAGCTTGGTTTACACAACGAAAAGAAAGGGTATTTCTCACTCATTCTGTACATTGGTTTTTCTTTGTTAACATATTTTTCAATTTGAAAATGTTTATCGATAACTTTCTCCAAGCTCCACAAATTAAATGTAGATAGTTAGTGGAAATTGAATTATGTACTACAATTATTAGAAGTAAAAATCGAAGTTGAAGTTAATTTTTTTTTGACGATTCTACAGCTCTAGTTTGCTATTCGAATTGGGTTTAGCTCCAGCGCAGCGGTAAGAAATTAAAATTAGAATAAGAATTGATTTATTGCTTCTGTATTGAGCATTTTTATGGGTATTTACACAGTATAATTATATTTTTTCAAAAAATCCATTAAATTAATGTACATTCGAGTGCATTGAATATGTGACAACTCTTGAGTGAGAAAAACCCCTTCTTTTAGTTTTGTAAAACTAGCTTTCTACATCTTAAAGGGAAGAAGGTGTGGCGATGAGACGGATAGGGGTGATTTGTTTTTTCCCACTTTCAGATAATTTGGTTGAATATTTTTTCTTCCCAATTCTGACCTGCTAGACATCCACAGTATTGTGAAAACCTCCTTCGTTAACCTGACTTACACAGCCTCACAACTATCGTCACATTTTTAGTGCACCCGGCTGTATGTATTTGTGACTGATACGTCCGAACTGTCCATCTACACTTATGCCGGCCCTGATGTTCATTGTAATGATAACATTGATAACCATACATAGAGTGTTTGTATGTGCGGTTTTCTCTTCTGTTTTAATCTATTTTATTATCATCTACACTTTATATAGGGTATCATTTTAACTATAGTAATACGATATGGATAATTTGGTTCGCACATTCAACAACAAATAATGTAATTCTCATATTACAAAAGTCCGGATGGAAGTTCATTTTCTTAACCATAAAAAAAGTTATGAAAATCACATAGATCGACTTTTCTCCTTTGTTATTATGTAAAATAATCATAAACTAGATGGAATTTTATTTATTTCGTGCAAATTAAATTGGTTGTTGGTAATTATTATTTATGAGAAGAGTCGTGTCTGTTGGTAATAAACTAACACTGAACCTTCTTTATAATTATTAAAAGTTATTAATTTGATATAAACATGCTGATTTATTTACATTCATATACTATAATAAAATAGTTCAACCTGTTATCATAAAACGAGAACGGAAAAATTACGTCTACTAGTATTGCTTATTAGTTATTAGTTACGTGATTCAATTAATTTTCAATCATTTACAGTTAGAAGTTTCAATTGTATAACACCTGGACTAACATCGTTTCTAATGTATGTTTCTTCAGTAGGTAGAATATCTAACGTTCACTTTTGTAACCGGTTCGTTAACAAATTGGAGATAGATTTCGGTCTGATTTATAGTTCACACTTTGTAAGAATTGGTCAGGGGGAAGAGGAGGAAAGAAAGAACAAAAAAAAAACAACGCACGACTGTGGGTGTTCTTTATTTTATATATAAAAATTAATTTTTTTTTAAACTTTTTTGTGAATTTGATTGGAAATTACTTATAAATTTACATATACAAAGTCAAATAAAAATACAACAAGATTGTGATGTATTGTATAAAGTCGACAGATAATATCTCAACTGTAATTTATTGAGGGTTAGAGGGTGTAAATATTCTTCACAATAATACCCTGCTGTGTTTCGACTGTGAGTATAAAACACTTGAAAAATCTCGACAAATTTGTTGTTTAAAAAAGAAGCACCTGATGATAATCTGCTCTTTTTGACTCTGTTTTATATTAAATTTAACTACACGTAAATTCAGTTATTCCCCATTTATTGTAAATGTTGTTGATAAAAAGTTGAAGGTTTATGGTTTTTAGAAAAAATTCAATGAGAATTATACACGGTATAACATGACACTCTGATGGTTTCTTAAAGTTATTAAGCGTCAGATATGAATACGATACAGGTATTACATTGAAATTAATGCTTATGGATTCTAAGAGGTAGAAATTTTGCTAATTAAAATTATTATCTATAAAATAGTTGAACTATGTTTGTTTAATTAAAGAGACTAGAGGTTGTTGTTTTTTTGATGGTTCACTAAATAACGGACAAATTAGCCAATGAGGCATTAAATTAAATGTTTTCGACCAGGACGGCATTTTAAAATTCTTCTATATAAAAAAAAATCCAACTGTCGTTATGTGTATAAAGATGAGTGATTCGATCGATAGATGGGTGGATCACCGACAATTTTTTTAGTGGTGGTGGTGGCGGTTATTTATTTTACATTTATAATTTAACTATTAATGACATAGATGATGTCTTTCACTATATCGATTACACTCATACCAATTTTTTATCGTACTTCATTTCAACTATAATGAAGCTCGTTACGTTGTTTTGTGTTTTATGTAATACGAGTAATCCTGATATTGTTAAATTGTAGAACCAACATTTTGATACCATTAGCGAAATAATTCGAAATGTATTTTTTTTTACAAAATAAATTATACAGGGTATACCTATACATATACAACACTCTTTTACCTCGCAGTTCGCCATGCCTTTATTAAAGTGGCATCGTAACGTTACGGTCCTGTGTAATTAAAGACATAGCCAGTACTGGCCCCAGATTACTCCGCGCCCTAGACAAAGTGCCTAAAGTGCGGTTATTTATAATGGGATTGACTACCTAGCTCGCCTACATGGTAGAGCAGGCACTGGGGTCTTATTTCTTTTCCATTTATTCTATAATTAATGAGAATTTTCTATGGTGATTATTTTGGTTGCGTGTATGTGTGAAACAAGAAAACGATACAAAGAAACAAAACATAAGAAATATTTGACGCAAATATTGACATGGTGGCTAATAAACAAAGCAAGAGAGTTTGTGTTAAATTTTAGAGCCCCTGTGCTTTTCTTTAGATGATTTGTTAGGTCTTATGGTTCGTATGCAAATGAACGGTCGTAAACAAAAGGGTAGGGCGTGTAGTGACAAGCAATTATAACGCACCGTATGCGTAATCATCAGGTAACGAGTCGTTACCAACGGCATAGCTGCTGTGAAGATGATGTACTGTCTTTTTACTATACAGGTGGTTTGTCTGTTTGCCAACTAACCAACCAACGAAATTACCCTCTAGACATTATAGACAAGACCACCATCTATAGTCGAATTCCATGACATATTATATTGTTCAAATTTTAACAAGACATTGGTTAATTTCTAAATTTTTATCGAAAATTATTGTAACAATGTATTAAAGATATAAGGGAAAAATTAATAATTATTAGGATATAATTTTGAAAACAATCTACAGTAGAAGGCCGCAAATGGGGACTAATAATCAAGCTGACGGAAACGATTTAGCGGACACTATAATTCTTAACGCCCGTTAAGTTTTAAACACATAATTACACCACGTATGCGTCAGCTATAGCCAATAAATTATTGTATAAAAAAAATAAAATAATTACAGACGTCATTGAACGCTTTATCGATTTTAGATCAGAACATATAAAAATGATTAGGGTAGATAGAGGATTATTCACCTACTTACATGCAGGGGTAGTGAATTCCACCGATAAAAATAACAAGAATAAATTGTTGAGAGAATTAATTAATAAAACCGTAAATTTTATATCCTTATAAATATGAAGGGGTGGATTTTAGGTTATTGATAAGCTTGTTTTAAAAGATGTATTTGCGTGTAATAATTGAAAAGGAACTAAGGAAACTATTCACCCTATAAATGTTTCCTTCTTATTTGTTTCAGGCACGTTATCTTGAAACTGATTACGATGATTATTTGGTATAGATTTACTATTTATAATACACACCCTACACCCTTCCGATTCAATTACTGTAATTTCAACACCTGTATGTAAAGATGCATATGAAAAGACATAAGTCACCATCAACTAATTAAATATGTTTTGATTAATATTATTATTATTATTTAATCAAGTTGGTAGATTGTCTTATTACAATTGTATGGTTTGAACTAAACCCATTATATAGTCACGTGTGTGGGAGATTAATTAAGGTAGCCACGTGGTGGACGGTTGTCAGGGATACCTGCCCTGCGGATTATCAATCTATGAAAAAGAGGGCATCATTTATTTACCGCCATTACAATACTGTTTACACGATCAATATTACAAGCTTTATTATTTTTATTATTTGATGTGTTGGAAAAAATATTAAAGATTTGTGAATTGGATAGATGATAAAAGATGATGAGTTCTCGTGTTTCGAATGTGTAGAAAGAACAGCCAGGCACCGTGGGAGGTGTTTAAACATGTGTTCAAATAAAATCTTATTGTTTCACGCGTAAGTCCGCCTTGGAATCAATGGGGGTCCCGACCCAACTTGAAATATGGGCACTCATATCCGGTCTTCGTGGTATTTAACACAAAACAGTTTGGCAGTGGTGTATGCATAAAATTTGGTCGTTTTCTTTGAATAGAAAGAACGACAAATTCTTGTGTTTTTTTTTTCTCTCGTTTTTGTATACGTTTATAAACGCTTATTTATTTGACTTTGTATTTTACATAATTATCTTTAACATTTATTTTATTTTTAAATTATACATGTCATAAAATTGGTTATTTTATAAAATTAATAATAATTATGTATTATATCGATAAGAGATACAAATTGAAATTGTCAACAGTACAATTTGGATTTTATAAATAATGTGTATAATTCACTCGGGGGACTCATTACTTTTAAACAAGCTGATTCCAATCAGCATAGATATTGGTCGCGCCTCAATAAATACATCACCTGGTGGTTTTTCAATCGAAATTCCAGCCTGCGTGTGGCACCATAAATAAAGTAAAGTCGAGGTGGGAAAACGCACCTATTATAGAATAAATAAATAATTAAATAAATAACCGCTTGTTAGCAAAGTGTGTGGTTTTCTCTTCGTATTATATATGTATACCCATATGTATGTATACATATGTTGTATACATCTAGTGGGACGAAGATGATTCGAGACGCCTACACTAAATGCCAGACAAAGAAAGAAATGTGATAAATAAAGTACCTAACAAGATGCTGTTAGTTAAGACTACCCCCTGAGGTAGTGAACAGTATATATGTATGTGAAGCTTACCAATAGTCGTATTAATAACAAGTATACAACAACAATAACAAAAACAACAACAGGAATTGGTACCATCCCTTTGTTAATTTAAACATTTGATCTGTGCAAAAGGTTAATTGTATGCCCCAATACTTGTTGTAATTAATGGATATTTTATAATATAAGTCGAAATATTTACGATTTGCATACGATACATCAATAGTCGAGGTTTCTGACCTGTTTCCTTTTCAAATCATATTGAATTATTTCAATAAATACATGAATCTATATAGTTAAGTTCAACTTGTGCAGTAGCGCCTGCTGAGCTCTCCTCCTGCGATTTTTTTCTCAACTCCAAAGTAAAATCCGTTTTCCTGCAGAGTTGGCTTGTAATAAATCGCCATTTTCCGTGCTCGACGGCACTTTAGAGGCTACGCTCGGTAACTCCGTCAGGACTATTAATAAAAGCAAACTGTTTTCTTATTAAAGTTTGAGTTATAAGTCGAGGCAAGATAGCCATCTTTAATCTTGTCTTTACATTATATCGCGCGCGGTGGTTGAATATTTCCTACCTTGTTTCTTACAGTTGTTGTTATTGTTTGCTTGTATTGTAATTGCTTTTTTCTTCTTTGCTGTTGTTTTTAGTTTTTGTATTTCTTTATCGAAACCTGAGGGATGGCAATATGTAATTTAAAATTTCATTTACGAAATTATTTTACTATTTATGTAATGATCTGATGGCACGATATGGAAATGGTTGTTTTCCATTTTGCGATCGTAAATTGTTGCCATTGCCCATTATATACTTTTATATAAGCGCAATGATAACGTTTACCATTGCCTCAAACGATTCGTAAATTTGTTAAATTATTTCGCCTGATCTGATCTTATTCATCATCAAACACATGGGTATACATACATACACATACTGTAAACATACATTGCAATGAAATTACGATTTAAATCTTTCTGAAATCGCGTTGTATGTATGTATGTAGATAAGAGAAATTGGAATGTATTGGACTTGTTGTATTCATTGTATAATTAATCGTGTCGACTTTTTGGCGTTGACTATCATAAACACTCTTCTTCTGGCCTCTCCTCTTACCTATCTCGTTTATCTTCGAACGTCTTGTACATATTTGTATATTAATTATGATGGGGTGTTTAATCTGGTAATGTCCATCGAAGACAGAACAACACCAAAGAGGCGGATGGGCGGTCTCTTATTGCTATGGTGTGAACCTAGACTATCTTATACCCGTATGTACTATAGACAGAAAACTTTGTTATTGTTGTTGTTGTTGTTGTAGTCGGTCAGTACTATCAAACAATCTATAACAACCTATAATGAGAAGCCGCTGTTTGAGAATTGATTATGATTAATAGAGAGACAGGTTGTTAAAACACCATCTTTATGAAAGACTCAACGACTACCAGCGTCTCAGTATGATGATGAACGTTATCCCTTGTTATAATCCAACAGATACAACTCGTACATCTCTTATCAATTAATAATAATTTCTTTCAATTATTGATATCGTTATATATATGCCGATTAAATGTCTGAAAACCGGTAGTTAATTAAAGTTGACTGGACCGGTATGTAAACTTTACACGAAACGTGAATCTCACATATTTTATATAAGAAAATACGTCTGCATTAAATAAAAAGTAGTAAAAAAATAAAAAGATTAAAGAATGAAGCGAATAATGCATCTCTTTTCGATTTTGTATAGTACGTGATATTCGTACATTGATTCCAAATTAATACCGTGAACAACAAATTATCCATCATATACTATCCGTACGTTAAAATTAGATAAGTAATGCTACATCGTTTTAGTGTTGAACGGAAATTGGGTTGTACAGCTGCAACAGTTACAATACGTATCTTTCGGTGTGTTAAATAAGAATGAGCCATGCAATTTGCAACTAAAGGAATAATCAGACTAACGATAATTGTATATTATATGCTTCCTTACCCATTTACTTTGATCGCTATTTAAGGGTTTTGTGGAGAGATTACTCGATTCGATGTGCGAAATTTATCAATTTCCAAACATCTATATTTCCCTTATTTTTTAAGTTATTGTGAAAAGTAAAAGTACATTCAATAGAGCATTTTAAGGTGCATGTCCTGAAGCTTTCCATTAAAGAAAAATTTGATAAAATTCTGAATGGCAGAAAAAACTGTTGGACGCTGTTTTTTTCGTACATATTGCTTTATAACTGGCTAAAATATAGCCATAATTATTGATTTTAATTAATTTTCCTCTTCAAGATTTTTCACGAGACGTTTGTTAGTTCTCCCACAACTAGAGAAAAAAAATTGAACCGTGATGCTGTGTATAATTTTAAAGATAAAGAATCATACTGTTGCTTTTAGAAAGATAATGCAAGGGGGGAGGACATGAAGCTCGCATAAAAGAAAATTTTGAAAATTAGAGATTTTAACGGACTTTTTGAACCCCCTTTTCACCTACTATTTACAGCTATTAAAATTACTTAATTTACTTCACAATTGATATGAAAATTTGAAAATCTGTCTTTAGATTAATTTTTAAATCAACCATGTTTGTGTTGTTATCGTTATTGTTGTTGTGATTTAGTCCGCAGTGTACCGATAGATCTGGTATACTGCCAGAAACATAGTTGACTAAAAATTTAAAATATAGACAGATTTTCAAATATTTTGCACTATGTATAATAACATGGTCGTGAAAGTAGATGAAATTTCGACATTTTCATATGAATCAAGAGACAAATTAATTAATTTTAGTAGCTGTAACTAACAGATGAAAAGGGGGTAGAAAAAGTCCGTTAAAATCTCTAATTTTCAAAATATTATTATATAGGTACCTTTATTGGCTATAATTTAGCCAGTTATGAAGGAAAATGTACGAAAAAAACAGGCTCCAACAGTAAGTGCAATTAACCAGCTTTTCGTATTCTTCGATAATTATGTAAGCTCTTTTTCTACCAGTCTTGCTTTGAAAATTTTTATTATTACTATTTTTACATGATGTTTCTGTGAAAAATGATTTAAACTTTATGATTCTCTCATCTGGTGTTGTGTTGAAAGTATCTCGATCCGTGGGTTATCGTCATACCTATACCGATAAGATCAACCATCACTGCAATTACGTCGGGTGTAATGATAGAGTTCGCCCGCACATAAGCCATGTGAGAAATTGATTACAAGTTATGTTACTTATATCCAACACTTTTCTCCATTTCACCTAAACTGATTTATGATGTTCGTATGGTAATGTTGTATATTTTAGGTGTACAAGAACGGTGTGGTTGGCGGCTACAACATCATATTAATCAACACGATTAGTGACCGACAGAGTTAAAGATGAAGAAGATGGAAAAAAAAAAACCAATTATATGTTATCGCTGATGAAAAACAAAGTGGGTTTGAGTAGGCAGTTATAATTTGAAAAATTATACTTTAACAAGCTGCCTTGTTAAAACTACAATTCAAAACAAAAATCGCAAGAAAAATGATCAATTTCGACAACGAATTGAATTCTTATATTTCTGTTGGTGAATGGTATTTTTAAATTTTCCCCAATTTCAATTTTTATCAGATAGTTACCTAAATACAGATCCATAAGAATTATTGAGCTTTAGAGTACTAGATGGCGGCAATTTCTCTGTTTCTATACAGATATCTAAGTCGGATGTTTGCTTTGAAACTATGAAAATATACAGTAACCATCACTATTGATTACCACTGTTGCTCCTTCCTAAACTAGATGGCACACTTATTTATACAAGAAATTTTAAATAATTTAAATTCTCTTGTTTAAAAACAAGTAGGAGTATTTTAATAATGAAGATTCTTTCATCATATTATCAACACGTACATTTGTAATTTTCAGTATTTCAGAATTGATAAGAATTGTTGTTTCTCAATCTAAAATGTAAATTATATTGTTAAATATCTTTCAGGAAAAGTAATTAAGGTGCTTTTATCTTTATTACGCCGCAGGATTCGTTTAAACCTTTCAATTTAGTTATCTACGTTATTAACGATGGAGTAGTAATATTATAAGGGTGGTAAGTAGGGTGGGAGAATATCAGGATTCAAGCTACTACCATCAACTCATTCAACCTAATCACAGTGTGCCCTATATTTTGCTGAGGCTGTTCTGTCAACACAACTAATTGATGTCATTAAATATACGAGAATCCATCCATCTGCAGATGACAAACCATCGCTTGATGATTTTACCTGTGTAAAACTTGAAAAAGTTGTATAGATTCATTGGAGATGGTTCTATATTAGTACCATTACTTTAACATCAAAATGTCAATCAAATATTTGAATTTCCGGTTTTGAATTTGTTGTAATGAAGAACTAGGAATGTTAAAAATGAGACTTAGAACTTTATTCAGCAAGTCAAATAAATAGCCTCTAAAAAAGCTTATATTTTTCATGAGAAAAGCTTTAGTTACGTTATTTATTTTAAATTGTGAACAAAGATTTTGATATAATTTTTTTGATTTTACATAATTTATTATTTTAATTGGATTACATGGCATATAGAAAAAATTTCACTTGAGATGAAAGTTTTTTAAAAAAAGGACCGAAACATTTAAATTTCGCACTTTATTAAAGCTCCTATTTTATCAGATTAGTTTATCCTGCCGGTAATTCTACCAATAAAACATAAGGAAATATAATAACCAACACATAAAAACGTAATTATAAAATGAACTCTAATAATAGTAAACTCGACAATAACGAGTTTCGAAGACTATAAATTTCGGGTAATGTTTAAAATTCCTAACTAGTTTTTACATATTTTCCTTTGCTAATCAAAAGTTTTCAATTTATTTGTAATTTTGTAAAGAATATTAGATAAATAAATTGATATGGGATTTTTTAAAACATATTTGAAGTTTTTAATCACTAATCGAATCATGATTTTAAAACTTAATGGTCTGTAAAGATTGATAAATTGTAAAACGTTTTGTCCTGATGGTTAGAAGATTATTAAAACA
This sequence comes from Mylabris sibirica, assembly GCA_039776855.1. NCBI lineage: Eukaryota > Metazoa > Arthropoda > Insecta > Coleoptera > Meloidae > Mylabris > Mylabris sibirica. The sequence continues at coordinate 8,788,151 of CM077839.1, read as the reverse complement.
TTCTGATTTTGTCTTCGGGTTGACGGCATTTTAATTTTAGTTAATTGAAAATTAGATTGCCTTGATATTACTTTTAATACTCTTCAAGATTTGAATCTTTATTGTCTCAAGATGTCATTCTCTACAGTATTTTCGTTAAAACTTTATTGACCCACAATGTTTTCTTACGTTATTCCTTGGTGTCGTTCAAATAAAAATAGCATTTCCTACAGAAGACTTGAGAATATAAAGTTGCATAGGTCCTCCCACGAATTAGGTGCTTTATATTGAAGGATGACTGACATGAGAGATAATAAAAGTTACGCTACTGGTACAAGATTATAATAATTTTGTAATTTGTCAAACGGAAACACAGTTAATTAGTATGACACAGTATCTCAAAACCTCCGCACGATCTTGTTTTGATCAAATAATGATGTTTTCCATTGTTACATTTATAAAAAGGAACTATTATTCAAAGACAGCAGCGTTAACGAATTTGCTAATTGAATGGCTAATTAGTTTAATGATTTCTCAAGTAATTTCAATGTAAAACAAAGATTTTTTTGCGACATATGAAGTTAATAAGATATCTCTCTAATCTTGTATCTGCGTTCTAATCTCAAATCATTCTACTGTTTAGCTTTAATATAAAATCTGCTCTGTATAAGGACACATTTGGCTGGTCACATATGGTTTTTGTATGTTTCCATTATTGCTCTTGTGTTTAGTCAACGCAGGAAATTTGTAGATACGTTGTGAAAGTGGTAAATTAAACGATATCAAAGTGGCATCTCATATAAAGTGTATTGGTCATGAAGGTGAACGTTTTCAGTCAATTATAATATCCATTATAGTAACTACTTGAGAAAATGATTGATATGTTCTTGATGTAAATTTATCAAATTATCCAAATACATGTAAAGAATACTAATGAAAGATGGAGATTTGTATGTATTGATACGTTTTCTACTTCTTCTTTTTTCCTGTTTCAAGATTTATTCAGTATTCAGTACTACTGTGGATCTTTTTTCCAATAACTTCACGAAAATCTCGGCCTAATGAGACATAAAAAAATATTGACATTTCCGCTAGGATGATCCTTAAACGTTATTGAGTTTATTGCCATTTTTTCAGTACAACGAATACTTAAGATTGTCCTGGATAAATACATGAAACCCAATTTTTGTGCTTTGTGTGATTGGAAACGGTTTTTAATATAATTATTTCCGCTAGAATTGTTTTTCTTTTTCAATTTAACAGTTCTATTGAATCATATATTATTTGCTTTTGAATATTCGTCACAATGAAATTGTTTCAGCTTTCTTTCTTGTTTAAATATTAAATACTTAAATTGATTGAAAACAAAACCTTATACGTTAAAATCACAATGTGTGAGATAATATTGTACAATCTTAAACCAAAAAATAATTCAATATCTTTTCATTTAGTGTTTTATTTATGGTACATCATGTAGAAATTATGATTTTAAATTCAACTCTCAGAGTAATTGGAGATTTTTCAATCGTTAAATAACCTGAAATGAATGAATAATATTAAAGATTGTAATTTATTCAATTGTGAGAATACCTAAGAAGCTTTTATTGTAAAATAAATCTTTTCTATAGGGTATCACGTATTTCATAAAGATGGAATATTGTTCTGGTTTAATTTAATGTAATTGATGATACAGGTAATTATTTTTTCATTGCATTCAATCAAACGTATATCGTCAAAATAATGATGACATGCAATATTCAAATGTCTCGAATGATTGACAAGTGATTATAGTACAATACAATATACTAGTGTTGCATTTGTAATTAACTTGTCACCTTCAAATTGTAAATGCCCACAAAGTGATTGCAAGAAACAATTTGACTATATTCATCTAGTATGTGTAAAGTTATAATTTTATTACACAAACTTTAGTTACATGTTTACTAAGTTTGTTCAATGCAGAATTAAATTTGATGCAAAGAGAAATCTGTCCTAAGAACACAACACTGGTAGAAAGTACAAAAACCTAAAGTAATTTTGTATGGATTATATTGCGAATAATCAACCAGGATAACAGTGAATCTAAATAAGTGTGAATCTAAAACAGAAAGTCATCCGGCTTAGGCTCATCTTGCTGGTGAATTGTATGAACAAAAGTCAATCCTAGACTTTTATTTTAAATTTCAAAAGTTCTATTTTCCTAAATTCGTTTATTTGAACTAGATTGGAGCAAATATGGTTGCCAGCCTATAAATTATGTATAGTGACAGTAAATAGCCTTTTTTACCACACAAAGGTAATTTTAAATGAAAATATTATATTAAATTCAGAATATAGTGAAAGAGTACAAGTAAAGCGAATTTATTAGAATTAAGAACTAAAACAATTAGAGATAAAAATTAAGATAAATGGCATATTTAACAGGTATATCAGAAATTGGCTGAAGTTGAAGAAAAAAATTATCAAAAGCTGTGCCTTCTCAATTTTAAAAAGCTTAGAGTCCACAAATGTTTATTGACTTACAATAAGCCAAGAAGTTGGATATTTATTTATTTTATTTAGTTTTTGTAAAATTGTGGCAATAAAAGTGTAATGTTATTTTAAAAGTAAATTGATAGAGATTGATCAATGATCGTTTTTTATAAAAACTAGTCCGAGTGCCAGAAATTTTCGCCAAAATTATCAATGATCTTGAACAAAGTACCACAAATTCTTATTTAAACTAATTTATCACCACCATTTATTTTGCTTATTTATCGATGGTCATTTAAGAAACTTTCTTGGCAACTTTACGGATCTAATTTGCAAATCTATCAAGATTTATTAGTTTTTAAGCTCATCTAGAGATATTGGATATTTGTTCAGAATTTGTAGAGTACAAGTTTTTTTAAATTACCGATAATTATGATTCTAATTGTAAGTGAAAGCTCCAAGATGGGTGACCATAATGACAAACATTTGAGTGATAATTTAGAACAATATTATTTACAAATGTTGGCATTCTCTTGTCTAGCGTAAGTTGTCCCAACAGTGCTATTTTTACGTTTTATTTATTTATGTAATTTCCTTGTTGAGATCATTTTTAAATATCACTAAACTTCGTTTAACATATATGAAAGATATGAGGGCATTTACTGTACAATAACATAAGGCTGACAATCAAAAGTTTGATGAGTAGGATAACATTATTTACCGATGACGAACTGCAATTATGAATTTTTATAATACAACTTTTTCTTCGTACTTTCGATGTCTCAAATTTAAGCCCTGTGCAGTTCTGATGTTAAGATTTATTGAAGCGTGTGTGAGGGGCTTTAACAATCTTTTACAATGAAAATTCATGAATTTCAATTTTTCGCAATGCAAAGTTTCCGAGTTCTGAGGACTTTTTTATCAATTTCATAATGAGCAGCACCAGGGCCGTTCCTAGCGGGCGTGCAGTGCGTGCCCCGCACACAGGCGGCCGCCCGAAAGGGTGGCCGATTAGTAATACAGGATGTCCCGTAAGTCGCGCATTTCCTGCTAAGGAGCAGATAAGGGATGAAATTCTAAGGTGAAAATTCCTGTACCATTTTTTTATCTGACGCACACATAATCAGTTATTAATTAAATCATATAACCAAATCAGCTGCTCGATATAGCGATAAAAAGAGAGAAGGAAACAGTCTTGACGGAAGGACGTAGGAAGCGGACCAGTTAGCAGGCTGGCGCGAGAGCCGTTCAAAGTAAGAGAGCACCTGATTGGCTACTTGATTTAATTAATTAAAAATGCTACAGGACTTTTCACCTTAGAATTTCACCCACAATCTGCCCCGAAGGAGCAAGGTTGCGACTTACGGGACGCCCTGTATAGTATAATACAGGGTGTTTGGTCTATGTATGGTGACTTCTATTCTAAGAAACTCCTATTAGTCGACGAGCGATTCGAAAAATATTATAAGGATTTGTAGGAGGGTCCGTAAGCCTCGTAGCTCATTTGGAAGTTGGTCAAAAATCGCTCTTTTCTAACGATATGTAGCGATTTTCGAAAACGAACTAAACACGCAAAACGACTTAGAATGACTTTAGGATCCTCCCAAAATTGATGTTTTTCGTTTTTCGCCATTTTATTCTGGAACAGGTGGAAATATTTCGTATTTTCTCTAAAATACAGTGGAGAAAAATGAAAAAAATCAATGTTGGGAAGGCCTCTGAGACATTTCTAGTCGTTCTGCGTGTTTTGTTCGTTTTTTTAAATTGCGACATTGCCCAAAACGATCATTTTTGACCAACTTTTAAATGAGCTACGAGATTCTAATTTTGCTAAAATGTTCCTTGGGGACTCTACTACAAATCCTCAAAATATTTTTCGAATCGTTCGTCGACTAATAGGAGTTTCTTAGAATAGAAGTCACCATACATAGACCAAACACCCTGTATACTAATAAATATAGGGGCAGCAGTTGAGACCTTTGCACGCAGGCGGCAATACCCCTAAGAACGGCCCTGAGCAGCACGTAATATTTACCATATTATATTAATAAAGTATCCTGCATTGTTCCATTGTTATTGAATGGCATATTTAATTGATAATTGAATTGCTTTTCATATAACTTTTCACGTTTAGAGTTTTATCAATAATTCTATAGAAAGTTCTTGAATCCATTTCAATTAATAAAAAATCATTTCATTGTATTTCGAATGATTCTCTTTTTCATTCCATCACTTAACGAAAGTGAAAACAGTAAAATTTACATAGGAGTTTTATCAGTTAGATTATTATATTAATTTAGATTTCTTTTCTACCCTCTTACTGTTTTTGTTCAAAAACAAAAACGCAAATTTCTCGTTTTAAATCTTAAACGGTATTGAAATGCTGGTTAAAATCGCCATAAAGACAGTAGAGGAATTTTAATAAAGTTTGAGGACCGCCAATTTAACAAAAGCGTCTTTTATTGTGAATATAAAAGAAATTGGGTTAGATTTTTGAATATCATTGCAATATGAATAATTACGAATTTAAATTATAAGTTGTTGAACAAGTATATACAGGTATGCGTCTTTGAGAAGTCAAAGAGCGGAAATAAGAACCTTTAGGATTTTAGTTTATAGATGTCCTCAAATCAAGGATCTCAAACAAATGGAATTGTTGAAAAGTAATTTATTCTACCATCTTAATTAAATTCTACAATAATCAATATTCCACCCTCATTGATTAATATTCAAACTCAATTTCTAATAACAATAAAATGTTTTTTTTCCGAGTATTATTTACATTAGTTTATAAAAAATTGATATGAACGTCCACCTTGGAGCGTAGTGTTAAACTGGCGCGCGCTTCACCACCAATTTTACCATGCCAGTCTTTCAACTACAACGTTAAAGTTTGGATGCGAGTCGAGCTTTAGATGATAACGAAAGACACGCGGTCAGAATCAAAACAAATCGGACGCAAGTTGATTTTTTTTTTGAAACACACTGGCATTTTCCCAAAATGTGTGCCAAATTGTAGTGTTATTTTACCTTAAAAAAAAGACGACTATCTATCAAATGAATTATTTAATACTAACATTGAGTGGTGTTTTGCTTGATAATTAATAAATTGTAAGTAGATTTCGTATTGTTTGTTTTGCTATTATTACTGTTTTTTTTTTTGAATTTATGAAAACAGCGGGATATAAATACGAAATGATTTAGTATTGTTTTACCCTTATCATGGTCAAACATGTCCAATACACGCTTATGGGATGGATAATTTCTGCAAATTGTATCCGTTAATTTTTGCTTTTTAAAAGTTGTTGTTTGATTAATTGTATATTGAACGATATTAATTTATTCGTATACAATTATCATCGCATTATTTCCATATATTTTAAAAATAGGTTTTTAAATATAGTTGTTTTTGTTGCTTATAATTATTACATGTCCATCAGATATAATCATTAGTAAAAATTTACAAAAAAAAATACAGAAGTTGGACTAAGGCCAAGTATGTGGACAATGTACACCACTAATCGATCATTTGTACAAATTGGATATTCATTTAACCATAAATGCAGTAAATAGTGAAAAAATCTTGAATTTTTCACCGTCTTTTCTTTTACTGTATAAAGTCATTAAACACATAAAATTACTCTAAAAGTACACAGGTTTTTAGTAAACATATTACAAGATGAAGATGTACTCATTATCAGAAGAGAGAATTGGACTTGAACTTAGGATCTCTTTATGATTATTCGTTTTTAGTATTCGTAAAATTGTAGTAGGTAAGTCTTAAATGTTCATGTTAACGTTTTTCTATATTCGTGTTTGTTGTTATTTACTGGAGTTTTTACAACATTTACAGACTGTAAATTACAGTTTACTAAAATCAACCGAATTGTATAATAAAAACTCTTGTATGTTTATAGACATAATGTACACATTTTTTTGTTTACACATTTGAAAATCTAGTTAAATCTAATTTTGCAAGCAATAGATAATTTTAATAATAATTAATTAAATCATCATTGTAAGCAAACGGGCCAATTGTAAATTTAGAATACTGGAACATCAATGTTACACATCATTAATAATTGTCAAATACATACGGTCTATGATTCGTAAATTTCTGATTGTTGTTATCTAACAATTAATTAATCTAAAGTTGGGAGCTTCTTTATTTTTTTTAATCGTCAAATTTAGAATTTCTTATTGTTTACTAAAGAAAATCAATAGATCCTAATTCCTACTAAATTTAAATCTGATTAAAATCTAGACTACTTGAATGGTCAAAGTGGGAAAGTTGAATATTTTAATAAATGAAAGACGGTCTTGTTATACATAAAATTAACCATCATCAACGAAATATTTGCTGCTCAAAGATATAATGTTGAGATGATTATGAATAATCGATAACTACTTTGATTATTCATAGAGTATTAATTGTTTCGACGATAATTAATAAGTGAAAATGTAAAAATTTTATAAATTTTTGCGTAATTAAAGATAATTTTTTTTAATCAAGAGAGACGTTTTTGTTTGTTTATAAATTATAAAGAAATCCTTTCAATATTTCATAAAAATAAACTTTGATATAATTTATTATTTGATTAATTAAAAAGAAAACTGTAGAGAATGTAATCATTTATTATCTTTAGACTTTATCGTTGGAACGTGAACTTTTGTTTGAAAACGAAAAGACTTTGAAAAATAAGTAAATATACAGCTGTTGGTTATGAAATCAACAGTTAATAAATTTTTAGGTAACGATTTACTTTAAATTGTAAAATAGTTTGATTCTATTTAGAATGTTGAACAAATTCACAAAAAATTTCGCTTGAATTAATTATTGTTTGAATGGGTATTTTTTTAAGTTTTGATAAAAAAGATTCCATCATTGAGTGTTTCTATTCTTTCAAATATCTATTTTTCAGCTGACAGTTATATATGTATGTTGAGGTATAATAGAGAACTCGTGTTTTTGAACAAATGTTTCGAAAAGAATAATAGCAATTGAATGACCATTTAAGACTACTATTTTTCACTGATTTACATTACAAAAACATTAAAAAAGAGACAAACTTACGTCTCAATTGACCTCTAAGGGATCGTAGGCGATTATCTGTAAGAGATAATTTTGACTTTATAAAGATTAAAAATTTGTTTATTATTATGAGCAGGATGAAACACCGCGCGTCGTTCAAAGCACTGCAAGTTGAGAAAATTCACCTCAAATCGTCAGTTAGTTGAAGCGGGATGAGATGAGACAAATTCCTTTTTCCTATTTTGCGTTGGAAATAGACTTATTTTGACATAAAAAGTAGTGTGGAAATGAAATATTTCTTAACTACTTTGAGTGTAGAAATATCTAGGATAATTTATTTTTTAAAAGTTGGTAACACTTGCCTTATTATTGAAATGTCACTTTTTGACAGATATTAAAAACAGTCGATTTAAATAAAAAATTTATTTCATTTAATTCAAATTGTTTCTCCATTGCATTTTCAACAATTTCCTACAGTTCGGGTGGAGTGCACAATAAGTCGTCACACATTTTCACTTAAAAATTGTAATGAAAATGGAGACTAAAACAATTGAAAATCAACTTGATGGATACTAGATACAAAAATTGAATATCGGTTACACCTACAATACCAACTCCTATAAAATTCCCTAAATTTCCAAAATCTATTTTTTTTTTGAAAAAAGGGTGCAAGGGGGTGCAAAATAGGAAAATTCCTTTTTCATAGTGTGTGAAACATTTATCGGTTCAGGAAATGGTGATGCGTATTGTCTCGTAACCTGACTTATTTCAGGTGAGTAAGGGATTTCTCAAAAAAAAATGACCATCGAACACACTTTTTGTGATCTACAGGGTGTACAATACTATCTCGCCTCGCATTTGGCTATGACTTTGGTTGTTTTCGATCGTAGTTTGGTTCATACTTTACTGGATTTGACATTTCTTGACTTGTTTCCCAATGAAAAACATGCGGTCGACCCAAGCTACAGACCTACCTAACCAAACTGCGAGAAGAAATAGCGATTTCTACACTGTATGTGGGTGTTGTGATTTCCATAATTACGAGAAAGTATAAAATTTCTCAATATTTCTTTTTAAAGATAAACCGAATTAAAGGAATTCTGCATAAATGTTAAAATATTGAATTTTGTTCAAAGTAGCTTTAAGATTATTTGAATCGCTTTAGGCAGTTACTCACTTTTGCTGTCTTTAAAAGCATATGTAGTAAAGTTTATGACATGCAAGCAACTGAAAGGACAGTACCTAAAGGCTATTAGTAAACAAGAATTAAACTTTTTACAAAATTTCATACAGTTATTTCTAAGAAAAATCCTTGACATTTTAGTAGATTCAAAAATTCATAGTTATTTAGATTCGTGTAAGTTTAGACAAAACTTTGTGTGGTCATATTGTAAAATACTAACCTGGATAACTTTAATGTAATTAATGTAATAAAATCTGTAATTCTTCGATATCTTTTCGTCCCCTCGTTGAATGAATATTACATTTGTCTTTCGTAAATTTTGACAATATGTCTCTATTCGAAATTCTGGACCTCACATAAATAACGAATACCTTTGAAGAAGTCCCTTCGTTTAGAACGCTGGCGAATCTTTTTTCAAACATTTAGGTACAGTTATTTTCTGATTGATGTTTTCATATAAAATATAACAAGCTTGCAAATATTTACTCATATCGGCATATGTTATTTTACCACATTCACAATCAGTGGACACTTGACTTATATGATCGTCTAAAACTAAATTCCTCAAGGGTTTCGTCTGAGCTCTACAATTTAATACAAACAAAAGCAGTTTTTGTCACCTGTCCCTACACTTTTTTTAAGATACACATTCAGCTGTCTTTCTTGCTGGTATACCTGTCAATATGGACGACTGTATTGAATATAATACCCGTTTTTTACTGCATATTCAGATTTATAATTTCAAAAAAATAGGCTACTTTGGTTGCTGTTTTCCGAAAAAAGGGGATATAAATTTGAAACGGGCATACACTATCATTGTAGCGTTAATTTTCCTCTATCTGTCAATCTATATTGAAATTCATTTTATTATTGACTATACAAAGTCATCACTTTTATCAGCGTGTTTTTCCCGAATTGACGGAAATTCAGTCGATTTTTGAAAAATTCATGGGGTAGCTGAGGTATAGAATCGTATTTAAAAACGAATGAAACTTCTACTATCTCGATATCTTTTGTCGTTTTCCGAGATTTTTTAGTTCCTCTTCCCTGTAGAATTCTATATAGTTGCTTGCTTCGAGATTTACCTTTAATGTTTCTTCTTTTCACCAAAGTCAGGGGCTCATCGAGTGAAAATTGTAATTCTAAAGGATAATTGTGAATAATAGTGAATAAATACCGACGACATAACATTGTTTGTTGATCGAAGCGTACACAGTGAATTTCCAGAAATTGAAGCTTCAAGTGACTGTTCGATTTCAAAGCTCCATTCGTTTCGGATGTCCGATTATTTTCAATTGAGATCATATGAGAGTTTGAGACTGATGCATATATTTGTTACAAGTAGCAGTATCTGAATATAGTAAATTTCTATATGCTGATACTATCTAACGTTACAGTTCATTGATAATTTCGGTCCATTCCTTAGCCGAATCAGTCAGGTGTAAACGTATAGCAATAACACAGTCTTTATGATAAAAGATAATTTGTGAGTCATTCTATTAACATGAATGAGCTTAGGACTAATTCAAAACCTAAAATAAGGGTTGTAAAGCATGTTGTCTTTCCACACTTAATATAAAACAATTAAATTCGACTTTGTGCACATCCATTATTGTATTTCTGGCTCAATTAATTTGTTTAACCCTCTAAAATTACACATATTAGCCTTTTCAGTCATTTAAATCGTTCTTTTCCAAGTAATTTCATTGATTATTTAATCAATTCTTTAACGTGTTTGCCGTTTAATTGATTTTCACTTAATGCCTCCATTATGACTGTAGAGTGGTTACGATTTATTTTTGCAATCCTCTCATCATTGTATAAATTACTAATCGCAAAAATTACTAAATCAACACTAGAATATTGTGTTGTTCCAGTAAAAAAATCCAAGGTGTCTTTCAAAGAGGAAGCCAACTATTCTCGTTAGTTGTCTATAGGTAATTAAAAGTTTGTTTTACAATAAGGGGCGGTGTTTTTCTTTGTTAATCAAAACATTAAATTAAAATTACGTTTCATTGTTGTATAGGACAAATGAATAAACAATATTTCGTTTATTAAAATATTTTTTTGTTCCCTTGAATTCATATCAAGTAGTTTTTGTGTTTTGATTTTCTCTTCTGTTATTGTGATGCTCTTGAAAAATTATCGCTTTGAAACCTTAGAGGAGGAGGAGGCGAAGGAACAAAAAGAAACGAAATCGAATAAATTGTTTTAAGTTACCTACTTTTTTCTAATTCATTTTTGTTGTATCGTTTCGATATTGTTAGAATTGATTTCAATAATGCTATCTGTTATTTATACCAACCCTAAATTATCATAATGTTTATATTTACTTCTTTTTCAATAAACAAAGATAGTTCTGTGGCCTTTCTTGATGAATTAATTAATACAGGCGACAATTCAAGGTTGAATATTTTCATTAAAATTTTTCATTAAAAATAAGTAATTACCTTTCATTGTTAGTTATTAGTTTTCGCCTTAACAAATTTATTTTGTTGTGTCTAGAGTTAGTTATGTCTGTACTCTTTTTTTGTCCCGAGTAAAAATATGTTACACAACACAAGAAAATTAAGCTAAATTTACAGGGTATACAATGCTATTTTACCTCGGAGTTGGCCATACGTTTGTCATGTAGTGTCGTAGCTTGATTCATACCTTACTAAATTCGACTTTCATTCATGGTTTAAATATTATAATTAAAATATTCACACCACGTTTTTGTTGATGTATTTTTCAATAGAAACACAAATTGTCGAACCAAGTTACGACGCTACGTAACCAATGGCATGGTCAACTGTGAGATAAAATATCGTTGTACACCCTGTATAAACACTTACAGTTTTTCTAAATGTGCTAAAAATGTAGGTAAAGAAAGTATACTGTTTTGAGCATCATTTAGAGACATTCGTTATAATTTTCACTGATAAAATTGTTGTCTCATTGTACACATTTAATACTTTATAATTTGGTATTTATTTGTCTTCTTATTACAATTAACTACTAACTGGTTGCCAGCGGCGTCCCTACGGATTCAGTCGCCTATATGCAAAAGGAAATGTGGCCGCCCCCACTATTTTGATGACACAAAAACACTTTTTAAACTTTATTAACGACAAACAACAGATATAAAAATAAAAATCTAATTAATATTAATTGCTCGTATTTGGACCTTTTGCACACCATTTGAAAACGGGCGCGCAGCTGGTTGCTTTGTGATGTTTTTCTTAAAATTTTGAAATAAACTAGTCCCGTATTTGGCCTCATTTGATCAAAAGTTTTGCAAATTCTATAATCTTTCTTGATCAACGCAGAAAAGCACACACCATTATTTAAAACTCCTTTCATACTTGTTTTTATTGATTGTTGTCATTGTCCTTATTGCTTAAAGCCAAAGCGTCAAAAATTAGCATTGTTAAATAACTCTGATATCAACATTTTGAGTGTTCCTTAATTGCCGCTGTCAAGCTTAATTATAATAACTGTCATTCGGTTCAAAAATGCTTTTTGTGAATCGATACCGGCTGTCTTTGCTTTGTTTTTTTATTGCTTTCGATCAAAATTGGCAATAAAGTGTGATAATATATAATAAATGCTAACCTAGACAGAAGTTCTTACAAATTAGCTTTGAATTTCGCTTATTTTTTACACTGATAGCAGCCTTTACAGATAGTCTTTAGAGTCTTGTTCATTATTATACGTCTACACATGCCTTGAGATGCTCTTTGTAAACTTGAGACATTTCTTTCACTCCTCTATACGTACAAATAGAATAAATTTCAAATGTGCCAAGTAATGGAGATTTCTTATGCGTAAAACCACGTTTACATTATTCAAACACCTAGTGAGAACTTGATTTGAGGTAAAAGACAATATTACTAAGAGATAGATGGATTAATTATGTTCAAATTCGAATCAATTTCAATCCTATTTCTTCGTCATATCGAAACCTCACTAATCTAACAAATGAAATAGCTAATACAATATTGATGATAGTTCTAGATTGTGCCGTCAAAATCAAATCAAATTTAGACAAACCATGATGACAGTGTCCAATCATTTCGTAAAATGTAATATTTGATATACGTGCGTATGTGTATGTTCAATTGAAATTCTTCTCGAATGGCATCAGGTGAGAAAATAGACCGTTATTTATGTGTGGAAGATGGGATTATGTCTAAAGAAAATTTCATTTTTCATCGCTATAAGAGAAAAAAAAATCTGTGAAATCTTGTTGCGTAAGTTATAAGAAATATTCCGTTTTTTTTTTTGTTTTTTATTCTCTTGATTTAACTGAAGATTCTCCAATAATCCAATCTCGTGTTGAGATTCAACATCTGGTGATGATTATGCTTCATTAATTAGCAACCATAATGTGATACGTGTAATCAATTGTGTAATGTCGATGATTTGTAATAGTAGGCTAAGGTGGAAGTTGGAGATAAACCAGCGGTAATTGTTGATCGATTTGCTGATAATGCAAATTCACTAATTCAACTTTATAGTGAAATTGTAACTGATTAAAGAACAGACTTTTGGAAGTTAAACGGAAATAGTTTAGGGTGATAAAAATGCTATTTGTACACGTGTAAGTCACATATGTATATCAAAGTTTCTGGTTTTCCTGTGGCTAAAAAACGTATATTATAAAGTTGTATTGCATTATATTTTTGTTTTTTTGAATAGAAGTGCTAAACGAAAAATGAAAACAACTATACGATGATATTTCTGGTTTTTATATTGGAAATGAAAATACACAGCAAGTGTGATAGATCTGATACGATTACAGTTATATTGCTAACAATAAAAGATGAATTAAAAAACAATTTTAACGATCGATATTTTTTATTAATTCTCTTTCAACACGAACATAGATCGATATTTAACAAATATTTATATTATAACAGCCAGTAAATTATAACCAAATATTTACAATGTGTAAACGTTCCGTTTTCAAACACTTGCATTCTGTCCAGACTACTAAACGCCGAAATGGCACCGAAAGATTATTACCGGTGGCTATAATGATCTAATATAACAAGTCCGTTAATAAAATAAATATAGTGTTTACGAGAAAAGTCGCTTATAACGAATCAATGCCTTGTAACCGTCATTTATGGCATCTGTCGAATTGAGAAGAATTTCGATATAATAAGAGAATAAATTCGTAAAATTTTGCGTAACATTAACATATTTGAAAATTGAGATTAGAAAAGTTGTATTTATAAATTTCACTTTTAAATTATACAAGCTTTCGACTGTACACTTAGATTTTCCACATTTAAACACATGCAAAACATCCGGATTGAGCTTTGTAAGGTCCCACTTTACTGTCACTTTTGCATGACAACTTTCTATAGTGTCGACGAATGCAATTTATGGTGATTCAACTGTAACACGTCCTATTTATTTGACTTTTCTAGTGGTGGAAATGAAAACGAAGTCTCGACATTTAGTCTGCTAAAAACCCAAAAAATAAATAGAAATTCAGATAAAATAAATCTGTTTCGTATACGGTTCCGTCAGATTACGTCACGGCATTTTGCCAATTATATTTTTAAATTATACGTCTTTCGAAAATATATAATAAGGTCATTATCTCTGCGAAATTAACTTTTGTTATAATAATACAGTTTACAAATCTCTTTGATACTAATCCGATAATTTAGTTATAAATATTTTTGAATGTTCAATTCACAATTAGAAATAGTGCACATCTTACGTTAAATATTTCATTAGATGGGCATTAACTTTTAACAGTTATTATTATGAGTGGAATATTATAAAATTACTCGACTGATTCGTGTGATCATTCAAGATATTAAGTTACTTGATTTTTTTATTGGACTGATAATCAATGAATGTTTTATACATACCCATAATAGCAATAATGAAAACTAACCATTGTGGCGCACAAACTGTCATTTTGTAACCAGCCTGTAGATGAATTCAGATTCTAAGTTTGTGATTTTATCTTAGCTGAAGGACATATTTTTATTTTGAACATTTGAAAACAAATAAATCACTTTAATACAATTTAAAGTTGTAGGCAAGTTTGCTTCTCATGGCTCCTTCATCAGAGAATTTAGAAAATATTTCTTTAATTAGAAGAATAATAATTCAACAAGCTATAAAAACAGTTCACTAACTACGTACTAATAAAGTTAATGCTAGAAAACACAAATATTGAAGCGTAAATGACCGAAAAGAATGTAAAGTATCTGTTATAACGAACAATCTAGTTTTTTTAAATTTATTTTTAAGAATAACCTGATTTTCTTTTCATCCGTTTCATGGTCCATAAGAGAAAATAACTACGATATGAAACTCTTCGATAGAAGCCTTGAAAGTTTATATTGACTTGATTTCCTCCATATTCTATATCGTAATACATAATGTATAAACAATAACTTTCTTTAAATGGCTGTAAAACTAATATTTCGGATTTTTCCCGAAGAAATATTAACAAGATCAAAGCTTTATAATAAATTCAATTAAATTAAAGTAAATGGTGCGAAATTATTATATTTTTCATTGTTCAAAATTACTCTATCGCTTCTTGTTTCGTTTTGAATAATTAAATTTATTCCGTTTTTTAGATGTAAATTATTAAAGTTGAACAGTGCTTGCTACCTAAATTTCCTATATTGTATATAAGTTAAACGATGTAGCTTGTAACGTTGACTTTTATTTTAATTATTTCACTGACAAATTGACTATAGAGTCTCGAGATGTATCGATTATAAAACACATACCACGAACATCAACTATGTTTACATCTAGTGATAACTAAACTGGTGACTTCCCTACTAGAAATTGTTCCAGATTTACCCAAATAAGTAAGATGGGGAGCGTATCAGATTAAAATAAGGTTTGTCTTAGGCCCGGTTTATATTCCCATACTTAAGTCCGCTTTAGCGAGATCTTGCGTTAAGTCGAGATAACGGTCAGTTTACACATATGTGAGTGGGGGTCCGTCCATGTACAGGTCGCTACCCAAATGTCTTCAAATCTACGCTTAGGTCCATTTAAGATCAGGTCTTGCTAGGGCGAGCTTAAGTAGGGCCTTTATAAGGTAAACCTGATGTAGTTCCATAGCTGAATAGACTCACGATTGCTTGATTCAATATGAAATTGTTTGTTATGAGATTATCCTCATCAGGTCCAACTGAGGTTACTCTCGGATAATCTTATGCAACGGCTAATTCGTTTGTATTAAGTCAACTTATGTATTAAGGTCAAACTGAGGTTACTCTCAAAATAACCTTATGCAATGAAGAGCTGTTTTTCATAAATGTTCGGATGAGGTGATTCTCAGTTTCTGATACTACTAGTAGCCTTTCATTTAGATGGCACCACTTATTACAGTTCACTTGTAGTACCTTCTTACCGCTTATCTAGATTGAGTTCGACGAGTAGATTTCGGTCTCGCTTCTTTTTTAGATTGTCTAATCCTCAATGTTGGTTTAGTCATGGTATTGATTATATTAAAAAAATTAATAAAAACCTCAATCAAAGAGGTTACAATTAATATTTTACGGTTACCAATTTTTTTATCAAGGACTTAATCAGGAATATCTTAATTCTTATGTGGATTCTCATTTGGACCAGGATCAAATCTAATCCTGATAAGGACCTGATAGTTGCTCTGCGTTA
Source organism: Mylabris sibirica (assembly GCA_039776855.1). Classification (NCBI taxonomy): domain Eukaryota; kingdom Metazoa; phylum Arthropoda; class Insecta; order Coleoptera; family Meloidae; genus Mylabris; species Mylabris sibirica. The sequence goes on along the minus strand of CM077839.1, from coordinate 8,771,832 downwards.
CATCCTTATTAGGTTCTGATCAGAAGCTTTTTTTGAATGAAATATCAACCTGATATGCCGCATATCAGGTTCCTATGAAAATTTTGAGTCGGAATTGCTTAAGACACAGAACTAAGTAAAGCGTTGTTAATTAAAGCTGCCAGCTTAGTTATCACTAGATGTAAACTTACAATTAGTTAATAAAGTCAGTCTTTACAGAAGCTCAGCTTTTGATAGATGATTATTATAAAGCTTTTCAATCGATTGTTTTATTACCGTCTAAACTCGAGCTAATTACTTGACTACCTACATGTATTATCAACTCTATATAATTTCAGGATCATTAATATTTGTTGAAAAACTAAAACCCTATTATTATAACGCTTGATGAAACTATGATAAAACAATCCATCAAAGGGAAACTTTCTAATTTTGGAAAAGACATAAAACTATAGAATATATTATTTTTACTAATTATGTTAAAGTATGAAAAGTATCTATCATATTATTTTCAATTTCAAAGACATAAAATTCTTTGTTAAAAAGTTTCTTTTGTAATTCACCATAACAGATTAGACGTTTTCTTTTGTAATCGATAAAATACCAAGTTTGTATTGTATTCTTAATTGTTTTTGATTGTTCATTGAAAATTTGGTTAAATAAGAAGAGAACTGGTACGTTATGGATTTTGGCGGTTCTTAGGGAAAATAGATTTAGAGGCCCCATGTCATGCTGCATCAAAGTGACAATTTAGAACTCAGATAGAGATATCAATGGGGGCACACATAGTGTCTCTAGCAAGTTGAGGCCACCTTCAAGTCCATGTAAAATAAGGTCAAAATCTTATCTTACTACAATCTAAAATAATTTTAAACGAGTTTATTGGTTTTCTTAGTACTGAAACGAAATTTTTATTCGCATTGTTATCGTTTATCGGAAATTCCCTGTTTTAGCAGCAAGACTTAATGTTTATCTTTCAAATGGTTTTGTAGTTTCTTCTTTCATATATGGAAACTTATTTTCTCGTCCGTATAAATAGATGTTAGACAAGATATCAAAAAACGATTATTTTTCGTATTGATTTTTCCATACTGTATTTGCTTTAAGAACTGGGTAATTATACGATGAATTTTTTATGTGAGTAGAGTAGTAGCAAAAGTTAAAGTAATCACTTTGGAACTGAAACAAATTAGTGAAAATACAAAAGTAGTAACATCATATAAGAAAAACTAATCGTCTTAACCGTCAAAGCTCAAATAAAACAATAACAATAACAAAATCTGTGTGAAGTCTGCTGTAAATCCAGAATACCATTTAAAGGATTATTACTTATTTCTTCAAGAGTGACATATTTCCCTTCTCCGATATCCTTTAAATTTTGTTTAGGTACAGTGATCAATCCTGTGAACTGTCTTAACTGTCACTTATCTAGTTCCAAGATTTCTTCAGGTCTTCTACAGAAACATTTCCGACATGAGGATCCTCTCAGTAGGGTTGGTGTTTTCTTTATTATTTTTTCCTTATCAAATTTAGATGACTGAAAAACTACAAATAAAACATCTTTTTGTCTTATTTTAGTACAAACAACAATAACTTAAAAACAAATAACAGTCACCATTTATAAAAGGTTGCACGATACAAGCCTGCCTTTTTAGTTTATTGCAAGCTTTCAATTAGATTCTAATTACAATTAGTATCACAATAAATGTAGACGTACAATAAAATTGAATGTAATGTGTACCTATAGTGACAACATAGACGATTTTAAGTTCCTTTACTAATTATAAATTATTCTCTCTTATCAGAGACGTAAAAAGAGAAAAGTGTAATCCGCATCTACGACAAACTAACAATTGTTATACATTTATAATAAGTATTATAACCATGTATTAGCGTGATCTATTAGATGACATTGTGTTCCAGATATTCTGTTTTATTCTACAGTATAAATTCACTGTAGACTTGTAAGCGTATCAAAATCGTGAATATACAGCATCATAATTGTTTAAAATTCAAAATAAATTGCTTAAACTTTATAATCATACCTTGACTTTTTTTTGCCCTGTTAACTATAAAATTTTTAATAAATAAATCATGTTTCCAATACATTTTATTTAATTCGAAACAAAACTCTTGATCGGACAATAGTGTATATATAGAACATAAATAACTAAGATTTCCAAGAAGTTGGAATAAAACGAAAGATAAATGGAGGATGGGAGATAATTTTCTTGACAAATGTTTTGTTATTGTTGCTGCTCTCTATTATCATAAAACAAGTCGGATATAAAAGAAAACAAACAAAGAAACATTCCCAGGTGTCCATCTCCGATTTGGATGATACACATTAAAGCTTAGACTCAAAAAGGGTGTTTTGTAAGTTTTATATATGTAGGTACTTGTAGTTGGAATAATCGCAAAAAGGCTAACGGCATTACCTTTAGGGTGAAAAATCATGAAAAATGCTTTTAGTTTTAAATTACATTACTAAATATATCAATGGCGATTGAAAAAAGAATAAAATAAAGTTTACCTGCTTAGGGATAAACAGCCTCCAAGCATATCTTCATTGACCATTAACAATAAGTATTTTTCTTAGTTTTTGTTATAATTGATAAAGAATGCTTTTTTTGCATTTTTAGCAGTTAGGACACAATGAGAGTACTTCATTATTATTTTGAATGCATGGCTTTTCACCTAGAACTCATGGTAAGCGACTCGAAAAATATTTCTAAGATTTGCAGGGTAGTTCCCGGAGAAAACTTAAGTAAAATTAGGACTTCGTAGCTCATTTGGAGGTCGGTGAAAAAACATTCGCTTTTGACGATGTAGTGATTCTCAAAGTTGAGTTGCACACGTACTATGACTTAGAAGTCAACCACCCGAGGTTTTGTAAATTTCAACCCTTGTAACTACTTCTCTAATTAGTATTTTACTATAAGACTGAGCGCATTTTCCATGACTTTTCACCCAGTTGGTCCCATTCAATTATTTCAACAGCAAGTATGTAAAACTTACATAGCACTCCTATCGAGACTAAGCTTTGGAATGTGATTTCACCCCCTAGAAATGTTTTTTCGCTGATGAAAAAACTTGTGTCTCTTATTTTTCAACAAAGAACATAATATCTCAGTATCATTGAAATAGGCCAAGGACACCTGGGAATGTTTCCTTGTAAGTTACTTTATCATATTCAACCGATGATTTTTCAAAGAATTCGGTGTTTTTCCACGTATTTTACGGATGTCAGTCTTGTTTCTAATTTATCATCCAGACATAGGAACACATATAAATTTTCTTTTCTTTTGTGCTTTCTATTATACATACGAAGGGTAGAGAAACCCTCAACTAGTTGTTGTAATGAAGGAGAGAATGCAATCCTAAATAGGTGTACGTAAAATTGGCGGTCATGTCTAGTCGGTCTAGTGGTTTTAGTGTGAAGTAACTAGAGAAAATAATGAAATTCATTATGAATATACTATTGAATATATAATAAAAGTTTAGATTTGATTTCTAAAATTAACGATTTATGTGGTTTTATGGATTATTAATTTCCATAAAAGTTGGTCGTATTATTGTTTTCTTCCCTCACATCATATTGTCAAGTATTCAAGCGACATGATAACAATTACCTAAATATTTTATGTATGCTCTGACACTATATGTCTTGAACAGATTTAATGCTGGAATTTGTGTGAGCAACTCATCTAGAAAGCAATGTGATATACATACATATACATATGTGTATGTATGTAGTATGTATATTTATACATACGTTAATATAAGGATTATGAGAGGAAAATGTTATAAAAACAATGAAATGTTACTACGTCCGTCCTTTGACAAACGATGAAATTTCAGATCGCCACATTTGATTCTTTTATATTCGTTTTTGTTTCTTTCACAAGCCAGTGATACAGTATAACTAGATTGTGTATATACGTACAATTGCACTAACCTCGTAAAGATAGTTATATCATTGTCCATTTACTAACAATGAGCTTACAACGTTTCGTTTACATTGTCATACAATACGTCCAAAAGACGCACCCATATAACTTCAGTTATAGAATATAGACATTGATTATGTTTATGATTTCCAGGATATTATACGAACATAATTGTATTATTACATTTTAAATCTTTTCTTATCGTAATTTTATCAACATTGTATCCGAAATTATTTGAAACAATACATAGTTGACCAAAAAAGATTTAAAAGCAAAGACGAATCAATCTTTTATTTGCTGTCTTCTCAATTTTACAGGCAGTTAAGCCCGGAAGAAGCTCTTAACTCTCATTTATGTGCTCTTTTAAGCTCTAAACTAGGATTATATGAATATATATTTGGGTCTTCTTGTTATAGTTAGTGTTTTTTTCTTTCTAAATATTGCATAATTTACATTATAAGAGACTTTTATTTCTTTATTGGCTATTGTAGATAATCGCTTTGGTCAACGACAGATCCTTATTTATACAGTAATCAATTTCATTTATTTGGCCTTTCTTTAAGTTGATATAAGAAATATTGATAACGTAATTTATTAGCTAAAATTTTCAACAAGAACGGAAAGAAGGAAAAAAATCTTGTTATCAATAGATAATATTTTAAGGTAAATCGACTTTTATTTAAGGTTCCGCCGTAGTAGTCAACTCTCGATTTGATGTCAGAAATAGTACCAAGTTTTAATCATCGGTTTCTTGTTTGTTTTCTGAGATATTCAAACGCCGTAAGCAGTGTTGAGTCAGGAATCTAACTATGCATATATTAGTAAGACCAGTAAGAGTCGAATTTTATGTTTGTTGAAAAGGTCTACCTAAGAGACTGTTAATGGCTAAATCCTTCTACAGTTATCCCATGTCCGGATTTAAGTGTCTTTTGATTGTAAGTAGTATCGTTTTGTGTTTTTGAAAGCTTATCCATGGAGAAGTTCGGATAATGCATAAGATTCTGGACAAGTTTAATAAAATTTTCTTACAATTACTTTTAATAGGTAAAAATAACACAATTTTCCTCATTTTTCTAAAAAATCTTGGAGCATGTCGTCAATTTTCCCCATGGTAAACTTTCAAATAAGGTATTGTACAATTTTTTATCTTTAAAATTGTACAAGAAATCTTGTAATTAATTTTTAACGCTTCAGGAGAACTAATAAGCTTTGAAAATTTAGGAAGCGCTTTCAATTTGCTAGTTATTGCTTGATAGTTGTTGCCAAAAAAATAGCATTGGCTAGGGGAAAATATATCAAAGCATGCTTTAAGATTTCCCCCTATAATGCAGAATTTTGTCAAAATTTTTCAAAATGGAAAATAGTTTCGGATGAGAAATGGCCGTTCCAACGCTGTTTTACGCGTTTCACTGTCTTAGAAAACAAAGAGATATCGATGATTAAAAACTGGCAATTTTCGGATGCCGAATCAAAAAAGATGTAATGTAAATAAGTTCTAAACACAAGTCACCATTTACCAGCGTTAGAAGTCTCGTCTTCAATAAAGTAAATACCTACTTTTATGCGTTCATTTTCCAGTTTTATAGAAGAAGACATGTACATATTAGGAATAACGGGGTAGATCAAGGAAAATACTTTGCGTATTGTTTTGTCTGGTGTTGAGAACGTTTTTTTTTCCATTTTTTTTTTTAATTCTTTTGTATTTTCTGTGTGAGGCTAGAAGTATTAACATGTGCCTAATTGTCTCGCTTTTTAACTCTAATTATTGCCCTTCTTTGCTTATTTTATTTTAGAATATTAATGTTGCTGTTAGTTTTATAAAAATATAAAAACAAACATAAAAATTAAAGAAAATTGAACTCAGCTTGCTGTATAATCTCATAATCTGGCACTGGTTATTCAACAGAATTACGATAAAACTGTTCACGATAGATTATCGATAAATACTCTAGTCTCTAGTCTATCTCCACCTGGCTTACCATCAAGTAAAGGTACAAATTTCATAATTCTTTACTTTATTTTTATGATCAAAAGTGAGTGTGTTAAAGTGGATAAAGTATTGAACGAGTAATAAAAGTAAGAAGTCACCGAAGAAATATATGAATAGAATTCTTAAGTATTATTTATCTTATCTCAATTTCAATTTTTTTCAATTTATTGTTAATTTGATAAGTTTTGTAAAAGTTCCGTTGATATATTTGAAATTTTTCTACATACAGACAATTTAATCGATTCTATCAATAAAAATAAATCTTTTAATGAGCCGGCCATAAAATAGCAACAACTTTTCAAAGTAACTTTCCATTACAGGCTAGTGCGATGAATAAAAAGAAAATCGACAAAGTTACAAATTAGTCAGTTTGAAACTTTCAAGTATAATTGTTGTTTGTAAATTGAACATTCCAACTTACCATATAAAAATCCAAAGATATTTTAAATAATTTCAAACAATCGATTTTAACAGTTCAGATATATAGTAATAGAATCAAAGTTTCAGATTTCTTTCGACAAACAGCTTAATAAAATCTTTAATTTTTTCCTAATGGAAATTGCTTGTATTATGCAAAATAGATCTGATTGATTCGTGCCTTGCTTCCGCATCATTCAAATTCATGTCTGTACGAATTTCCGACTTTACCGTAAATAATTCATAAAAATGAAAAGCTATCGATTGTTTACTTTAGCCAGGTTGATACGTTCACAATAGACGATGTATGTATGTGTCTGAACATATTACTGAATGTTTTTCAGGACTGGGAAAATTCCTCAAGATAAATTTTAATGTTTATCAATACATAAAATTTTAAATTCCCAATAATAATCGTTCTTAAATAGATGTTTTAATATAACTGGGTTATAGTTTATAAGCAGTTCGCCTTTTTTATCATTTCCAAATAAACCATAAAATTGGAGATGATATTAAACTGGATTTATAATTAAGAAGAAGTAATTTTTAAACCAATGTATCCAAGCATATGATAATATAAAACAAATACTTGTAAATTATGAATAATGCTAAGAACAATTTTACCTTAATGATTATTTGACGGGCTTGATTGTTATTATTGAGATTTAATTAATGAGTTATTTATCTTCGTTGAGGGTATTTTTGGCGAAGTGTATAAAATTTCAACTTTACCCAGTTTCAACAAAATCCCTTTTGATTATTATTATTCGTTTAAAAAGTTAAATTGTGTTTATTTGTTGATTTTAAAAAGTTGTATTGAATATTGAATTGAAGCTCATACATATTTTATATTTCAGATTTTTTGATGAATTGTTGACAACAGTTGGACTTTGTTATATTATTTTAACAAATGATATTGATCAAATCTTTATCGGATTGCTTTATTTGTATATTTTAGTTTGTTTATTAATTTACCTCTTTATTTCAATGCAAATGTTTTTTTTATTCTCTGTTCATTTAGTTTATCCTTTAATCTTGTTTTTCTTTTCAACTATTTTTCTGAATTTCAAATGATATTCAACAATATCAACCACTAACCTCCTAATCGATTGTATCTGTTGTGTTTTTCGTGAATTAGTTATTCGAATCCCTAATTAATCTGGTATTAATTTGGAATTAATTAAATTGTCAAGAATTCCACAGTGATTTGCATAATGTTTTTGTTGTATAATTTACGATGGGGTTTCTCGATATCGAGCTAAGCGTTACATTAAGTTTGTCCCTTCTAGCAATTCAAAATATACCAATTAATACGTGCAGAATAGCATTGACTAATGTCAAATGAACAGCAATAATGCTTCACTAGAAGCCGACTTTTCTTGTGGTAGGTATACTTTTCTGCGTTTAGTTTTCTTTGGAAAAAGCTGTGATGTATGTGTTAAACTAACAGCACTACCGGTTGGAACAAATCTACTGTTCGGATTACAAATTTTGTCCAATTGTATTAGAGATTGTGTGGTGGTTTAATTGAATAATCTTAGTTATTAAGATTATTTTGTATTGATTGAATCAATTTCAGTTTCAGTGATCCACATCTATGGCTTCTCTATGAAGAAACATGCTGTCATCATTACAAACTCAATCTCATCGTGACCAGATCGAATGCTATGAAACATTTTTAACAAACACAACATGCAATCAAACATCATTGTTAACATTAAATTGTATAGAATTTGGACAGAAATTTGTTGATTTTTATTGTGAATTGACCCAAAATTCTATCTATCATTGTGAAAATTGTTTAGATAATTCAACAAATGAATTGTATGATTATTATTTTAATCAGAGTGTTAGTGAGTTTATTTTACGAATAACTAAACTGCATCAATTCGAACAGCAACAACAACAACATTGTAATTTATTAAATCAAAGTGGTAGTGTTTATTGGACGTGTAATAAAGTTGTTAGTGATTTAACAGGAACTATATGGGCTAGTGTGAATTACGATTGGAGTTTCTTATTTGTAGTTGTATTCATCGTTGCTGGTGGACTTGGTAATATTCTTGTGTGTCTTGCTGTAATATTAGACAGACGTTTACAGAATGTTACAAATTATTTTTTATTATCATTGGCCATTGCTGATTTATTGGTTAGTTTATTTGTGATGCCATTGGGTGCTATACCTGGATTTCTCGGTAAGTTTTATCAATCATTAAAAAACCATAAAAAAAAAACTAATATTGTTCATAGAAGTTACTTTAGAAAGATTAACGTAGAAATTTCTAAACATAAAGCTACTTAACGCATCCACAAATCCCTAGAGATCTAGTTGTTCACAATGAAAACAAACAGACAGATGAGATTTTAAGTCAGTTAAGGATAATGCTGTTGATGTTAAGTTATTTTCACTCGAATATCCTGATAAATATGCATTATTATGTATATGTTGAAACAGTAACATGAAAATGTTGTCTTTGCAATAAAACCTACACACATATAAAGCTTAACGTTTTGTTTCTAACAAATTATACAGAAATACGCCATGGAAAAAAAACATAAGGTGATATATTACAACAAACATATTACTCTTGTTGAATATTGATGGACTTTTTTTGTTTAGCCTTATACATAGTTATTTTGTCCCTTTATGAAATTCTCAAAGTAACACTTGAAAATGTTTTAAATTGATGGTATGGATAAGCTTGGCTAATTCATAAACAATAATAAATAATTCTTATAAATAAATCATCATCCCTAACTCTGAATTGAGAACATCATGATATCTGTATCTGAATTTACTTTTAAAGACTTCTATAGTTGAGTTTACTGAGAGCGATAGACCTTTAGGCGAATAGATATTAAAAGAAACTTTATCTTGAAACTTAGTTACTCTGATTCATCAATACACTTCCGGCGAAAATAGTGGTTTGGAATGAACGAAAAATAACAAAATTGTCTATTTTGGTCTGTGTCTGTGTGTGTGTGTGTGTGTGTGTGTTTATATAAACTTGTGAGAATGAAAAAGGAAATTTCTAGAGCGTTTATGAATTTACATCAAAACTGCATTTGGATGTTTAAAGACATTTTCGGCGTGATCCGGAAATAGCAAAAACTAACGTCTAGTAAAGATTTGCATAATGCTGGTAGCTCTTAGATTTTTATAAAAAGCAACAAAAATACGTATTTATCTTTACTTTTATTATTTTTTTAAATCTATTTCATCCATCTAAAAAAGGATTAATAATTTTCCAGATCGTTAAGTTAGTTAATTTAAGCTTTAAAAACACGATAGACGCTATGGACGGCGATTAAAGTGTTGCTAGAGGGAGAATTTTAATAATAAATTAATAAAATAGCTCTTTATTAATTCTAACAGACTCTTAGCTGTTGGCTGATACTCGATATTTTTTTTTGGATGTTGTAAAAACACACAAGTCTTGATTATTATGCAAAAAGTTGAAATAAAACGATCAGTCATTGAGGCAATTTTTTTTAAATTTCGTTCAATGTATGTTTCTGATTTGAATCTAAAGATTTGGTAGACAAGATAGGATATTTCAAAAGATTCGAGACATTCAAGAAAAAGATACTGGTCGTTTCTTTAGAATACATGCTACAAAATAGGATTTAGAAACTTATTGTTAGATATTGATTCGATTCAAAGAGATTGAAATAGACATTTTTCGTACCTACTTGTTATCACGAATCTTTATTTATAGAATGTCGTCTATTAATTAATAAAAATTAATTAAAATGAATCCATAAATGTCTCGTTCGGTGTTGTGATATAAACAAAATAATTTAATATCTGTCAACATTAAAAATATGTTCTTGTACTTTTTCTATTAAATTATATTTCTCCCCGTAGAAATTTCATAATTTTATACTTTTTACTGTTTCGAATTAAAATAGACAAAGTATTCAAGATGGAATTGCAATTTTCAACTAATCCTCAACAATCCAGTTCAGACTATTCAGAGCTTTATCGAAATACATAAGTCGTCTATAAATGAACGAAGAAGGAAAATTGTAGCGTATTTACAGATATGGCCCGGTTTGGAGAATTACATTTCAATTTGGATTCTATTATGTTCATATGCAACAATGTTTAAATTAAAAAACAATGATAATAATAATAATAGAAGTAACGATAAAAACGATATAGAATCCTTTGAGAGTGGTTTATTCCAACAGAATATTAAATGGTCCCTTGTCTGGTTGAATAATTAGTAGTCTATTAATTATGTTTTTGTTTTACGCAACATTAGTTACACAATATTTACATAGTCCTTGTTTGTTTATTTTTGATCTTTGATGATAAACTAAAATTACAGACCTGTTATTAAAGGATAAGCTTCGAGGCTTCTTATATTCAAATCAATTTTACGCCTATTTATTGCTTAGTAATCTAAATTAATTACACCTGTCTGGTGTTTGATTTATTAATTTTGTTAATCAGATTAGTTGAGATTGACGTTTGATATGTTGAATGAAACGAACGATATTGAATTGTGGTAAGGTAGAAAATGGTGGATGCGCCAGGCCAAACATTAAATCTTGATGTTTCATCATTTATCATCGAAATATTTGTATTGATAAATCATTATTTTCCGAAAAAAGACAAACAAATATTGGAATTTTTCAGAATCAGTGAACAAATAAAAACTATTTGGGATAGAATAAGTTATATTTGAAACTTTTTAAAATACGGCAAGAAACCAGGCATTACTTTTTTTCGTCTTACAAATTCTTACTTTACAATCCGCGATAATTTTTAGCATTCAATCTTACTGTAATATTTGAATAATGTGACTACAGTTTTACTGTAAGAGTATCTTGGTAATTCAATATAATTTATATTCCCCAAAAAATAGAAACATACAGATTTGTCTTGTCGCAGTTGTCTTTCGGCAAAAAATTGATGATACTGACGATTAGGTTGATTTACAGCCGTGTTACGCACCGAACTTTCGCAAGATATAACTTCTAACACCTCTTCGTTGTGTTTTTTCGTAATTTATTACAATTAATCTCGAGATCTTTTTTCTATTTACGTTCATTACTTTCGGTTTTTACAATCCTTAACAAATTCGATTTTAATTAGTCTTCAACTGGAATTTTTTATTTATTCAAAAGAACCAATACAGCTTGATTGTTATTGTAGATTATTTCGATTATGTAAATTTTAGTTATATTTTGACATCATTTTAAATTCTAATTTGACTCTATTTTTACCACGTTCTTCTTAAGTGGGTAAATGTAATAAAGTCGAAATCGTCGTTTTCCTCGTCGTTGTACTGTTCATCATCAACGCCTTCATTTCGAAGCTGCGTAATATCCTATAGTTTATCATGTTTCCTGATAAAATTAGATCGCCAATTTTTTGTTGCTCGATTGCATTTCTACAAACCTATATTTCTTTTTTTACCATGTCTTTACTTTCCAATCTCAACAGCCTGGAAATGGTAATCTTGTTTGTGGTTGTAAAATTTACTCTTCAACATTAGTGTTTTCTATTTGCCTTATCGTTATTTTTCACATAAAACAGATTTATAAATTTAGTCGTGCCGGTAGAAGTATATGAAAGCACATAAAGCTCCTCTTAAATCAACTGTTTACGTGTGTATACGGCTAAAAATTCAAAATGAAGTCTACATTCATGTATTATCAACGATAGAGTATCAGGCTAGTCCTACAATATATAGCTTGTTGAGGCTTAATACTCTTTATAATGTCTATAGAGATAGGAAGACTACAATTAGTCCTCCATTCAAATATGCAGTTGCAATATATCTTTATATGGGTGAATTTATAGCTTACAGTAATACTATTTGTAAGAGATAAATGTCTATGTTGTTTTACTTACTGTTAGATAATATTTTACAAACTGGTGACAAATCTTTAGAGTTCCTTATTTGAAATTCTAAATGTGTAATAAAAATTGCCTTTACACTAATGTGCATCAAAACGATAAAATATTGATGGTTATTACTAACTCTTCAAAGTCTGGACCGCTTAAATTTCTGGTCATTATCGGTTAATTATCAGTAATTATCACTTTAATAACTTTCAAAGATTAGCCCAACGATAATGCCGTTTTGACACAATTCAATTACATAATGTTTTGAAACTTACTTTTCAATCTAAGTATGTAACTTTAATAGGTATTTCTGTGTCACAAACAGACATTGTAGAATTTAATGATTCTATAGTTTTGATAGAATTCGTTAGGCATTTTCTAAATTTTATTAACAACCACTGCCTCTAATAAATCCTACATGTGAACGAATAAAGTGTCGAGTGTGTGGTCTCTACACGTTTAGAGCCCTTGACAGTCCTTGGTGATTACCCAAGTATGTCTATTATTAAACCTGCTACTTTAAGTTCAATTGTACAAGTATTTATAGTAAATACAGGTTCTCTTGTACAAAATTGGCATCAAAAAGCTGGTTAATCAAACTTATGCTTAACAATTTTAAGTTGGAGCTACATTGATTGTAATTATTGATCTTGTTAATGATTAACGAGATTGTGATGGGACGTTGGGAAATAGTGAATCTTGAACAAATTACTTTGTGGTTTTGGCATATATAAAAAATGAATTATTATCAATTTAAATTCATTAAATTAATAAGCAAGTATAAATAAAATAAATTGCTCATCGTATTTTATTAGCTAATATGAAACTCGTTAAAAGTGGTCCATAATTAAATATTCTCTGCAATTCTTCCTGGGATGAATCTCAAATTTCCGGGGAAGAATTTTCCCCCGGTTATCCTCTTGGATTCAGCATCGACCTCTGGTATAAGCCGTAAATTATTTGCTTTAATTCACAGAATTTACAGTGGACATTTTTTTTGTGTGCCTCAATAAAGTAATTTGAGTTTTCTTAGAAGATTCACTATTTTCAGGCGACAACTATACTGTAAAGTAAACGTAGGGAGGTTAATTTATCAATAAACAGGACATGTTTAGCGTACTTATTGAAAATGGAAAAGCTGTTGCTTTTGGTTGTTTGTCCATATCTGTATCTTATTAACCATAGCAGATAAAAAAGAACAATTTTCACCGATAGACTCCTCATTCAAAATTTATGTACAATCTGTTTTTAGAATTTATAGAAATCGACCGAACGTGCTCAAAATCAAGGACAAATTTGACGAAATTAAAGTCTAAATCTCTCCCATACACACAACGATAAATCGATACGATCCAACTGTACAGTTCTATCGTACCGATTTATCGTTGTGTATATATCCGAAAGCTGTGCAGTTTTATCGATATATCCAGATCACCAGATACAATCGAAAAAATACTTATCTAAACCAATGTTATTCAGACGAACAATCAAACTGTTGTAAATAAAAATTGCATGTGGGCCACTGGCCTTAGAAGCCAATATGTGTAGCTCATAAACGTTAGTATCAAGTGGACAAAATAATCTCTCCTGAGTTGCTTCCTTGAACTTGACAATTGCCTTTAAATATCGACGATAATAAGAACGTGAATAACATTTTCAAATAAATGGAAAAGACAATGAGCTTTAACTTGATTAAACGTAAGTAACGTAACGTGAGTTTTAACATAATTAAACGTAACATTAATTCACGTGACATGCATTGCACAATAGACACATGCCAGTATTTCTATTTTGTTCTTCTTCACATCGATACAGATACGACATTCATTTTAATATGGAAATATGAAGCTCGGCACTTGTCGAAATTAATGTTTTGGATTCCGTTTAATACAGATTTTTGATTTTGAATAGAACAACATATAACCTATATGTATAAACAAACAAAGAGAACACCAAACTTCATTTTTATTTCGTGCAATCCTCTTATTAATATTGTTTTAAATACACAAATTTACCTTGTTAGTATAACAAGTTTTTACTACAACACATCGTAACTTTTAACAATGGAAATAAAATTAACTCAAAAACAGTAGAAAGTTGTACCAGTTTATATTCAATAGAATGAAATTAATTAGCTACTGAATTATTGTTGAATTTAATGCTTGTTAAAACTGAATTTAACCGATATTCTTCATATAAAGAATCATCCGTTAATTTTATTCAAATGTTAGAAACTTTTTAAGAGAGATATATAGAGTTAAATAAACACAAGTCTACTACGCGAATTTTATGAGGTTTATATTGAGGATATGAGAATTTGTATGTACAGAATCAGAAGGAATGTATAGCGAAATCTCAAACAAAATGGGAAGTTTATATGGTAACAGTCCAATTGCAGTAAAGTTTCTATAGTATGAGTAGCGATAGATTTATTTGTGTGCACATAAATTTGATATATTCACACTTTATTACAAACATCAATAAGTTTTTATGATTTCGAAAAAAAAAGTAACCAATAAGATTATAATCGTAAATTGTTTCTTTCGTTGAATAAATCCAGATGTTTGTTTTTCCGACTCAATTTATATGATGAAAAATTGGGACGATATCTGTATTAATTGAATCATGCCAATGGCCTAAAATTCTTATTGAGCTTTTAGTGCTTTCATATGACTGCTATGCGAAATAATTAGATTCGTGTATAAAATCTGGTGAGTCGTTACAATTGCAAATCGGTATTTTAGCAATTCGAATCATCGCTACTGCTTCAAATCCCTTTCTATTTGAAAAAAAAATCATAATTAACAAACGTATATGTGTGTTATTTTACCATTTCTATCAATTTCGATATGGATATTTTTCTCATTAGTTGAGATATTTTTGAAATGGTTGTAATTATACGGCAAATGCTGTTGATGGGTTTTTAGTTTTGCTGTTGAAAGGGGCAAAGATTCGCTTATAGTTACAAAACAACAGTATGTTGGTGAATTGCTCCACAATAGAAATTGAAAAGGCTTGATTGTTTCATATTATACATATATTTGAAGTAATTAAGCGTAAGTGTGTTGAGAAATATGCACTTTTCAGTTTATAAGTTTCTCCCAATCTTTTGACTCGTAGGTGTGTATGTTTGAGTATTAAACTGGCATTTATTCGATAATTTCATAAACAGACCCCTAAATAAACGTATCTTATAATGATTAGGAACTGAAACAAACACTTGAGCAGTTTAGATCCTCTTAAAAGTTTATCGGGAAACTCAACTACCTGAAGCAATCTGGAATGATTATCACTTAGCAGCGGAATCTGGAATTTATTCCATATTATCATGGACATGGACCCCGATATAGTCATAATATGATTGTAATTATTACCAATACTCTCTATTATTTCGTCAAGTTCAACATCAATCAGTTGATATTCTGTTTGTTTATAAAACATTGATTTATTGCAATCTTGTCAAACTTAAATTGTAAAAGTTGCATTTATAATGTCGTGTATTGTCACATGAAAAATCGTCAGTGAATCACTGTGTTATCTCTTTGAAATCTTTCAGTGAACACAAAGTTTTACTTTGCTTGCTTCTAAACTTTGTTATGATTATGAGATTACATGTTGACTTAAAGTTACAATTTTATTTGGAAAATCTTCACTAGAAATACAACATTGTGAATTGTTTATAAAAATTTCAATGCAACTAAACTTGTTGCATGATATTCGAATGAAATATTCATTAATTATATTTATAATCAACAACAATCTTTGAATAAATTTACCTAGTTAATTATCAGTTTATTTTGACTAGACGAGCAGCATAAAGCTGTTGTATACAAGTTTTTTTTTATATATAAAGTAAATTGAAATTTTCCACCGACTGGTTTCTTTTCAGATGTGCGTCCTTTTTTTTGTCGTCGTGCTAGCCTGATAAGTATTGTTGTTTACACTGGAGTCGTTTTACGATAAAGCGTACAACAAACAAGGGCGCAGTAATTCGTTACAATCTTGGAATATGTTCTATTAAAATTCTGTTCCCTTCAAATTGATCGACATTCCACAATTAAAAAAAAAGAATCATTTCGGATTTGGGATTGTTTTGTAAAAATGATGATAGAGCCGGGTTTGATTCAGAACAAAGCGAGATTGTTGAACATCTGTACGAGACATTAATATTAGTGGAATGCGATTCAGGCGCCACTTCTTACGTAATTAAATAAATTGCGGTAATAAAAAAATGTGGAATTTTGAAATTAATTTATTATAAACTCAAAACAGCGTTACATACATACAGATTATTTAATATGAAGTATTCATTACTAGTAATATGAAAAATGAAATTAATATTTTATAGTTTCGATTAATTTAATCCTCTAACCATTCAAATGGTTCTGGTGGTTCAGGTTCTTTTTCATCTTCCCCCTTAGGACCGAATGCTGTAAATATAAAAGGAAATCAATTAGAAAAAATTGATTGATATATCCAAGTAACTTTTCGATTCATTTACCAGCAACGCTTTCAACAAGCTCCTCTTCGCCTGGCTTCAAATTACGGACCATTATAATACCGCCTATGGTGACATCCTTCAATGGCACATATTGACTGTTGTCATTTAAAGCAACAACTTTCAATTGTTGTCGCATAACTCGTGCTGGATTGTTGAGAATTTCAAAATTAGGCTCCGGCTCCTTTTTCTTCTCTTCTTTCTCATCTTTTTTATCAGTACTCGATGTTGTTTTCTTCTCATCACTCTTTTTCTCATCACTCTTCTTCTTATCTTCATCAGTTTTCTTTTCATCAACAGTTGTCTTCTTATCGTCTTTATCATCGTCAACTTCCATTTTTTCATCACGATGTTTACGTTCATGTTCGCGTCTGCGTTGTCTAGCTGCAATACTCAATACGGCCGTCGTCACTTTTTCACGTTCTTCACGTTTCTTCTCCTCTAACGGAGCCGGATATGCGTACAAGCTCGGTTTAGCGTTCGATTTATATTCCAATTTCGGCATCTATTTGATAAATATACAAAAAAAAGGAAATAATGGTGATAGTTTAAGAATTTGAGATGATTACCTTAAGTTGTTCGTTGAGAGCAATCAAGCAGGTTGGCGTGAATGCCAAAGCTAAACAATGAGACAACGGGAACCAATACCAATATTGAGTAAAAACAAGAGTTCCAACAACTGCCAACATATTCATATGTCCAGTTCTGGATTGCAATGATAAAGTGACATTTCGCCCACCGGCATCAATGATACCTAAATTAACAAAAAAGCCGAATTATCTCTTGAAGAATAAAATCAAATTTCAATTTACCCTGTGCCAATATTGCGCCGAATTTCGCCATCACATCTTCATGTTTATTGGAAATTACTTGAGCATAAGTTTGTCTGAAAAAGCCAACTTTCGGGCAAGTTTGTTCAGTTTGTTGAATTAGAATCATTGCTGAGGCAATTAGAGCTCCTTGACGTACAAAATTTACAGGATCAAACATTACCATTGGTTCCAATAAAGCAATTGCTTCTCTTAAACCGGTACCAGCACAGGCTATACCTAAAGCCATAGCTGCCCCGTAACGTACATGTGGATTGTAGCTTTCAGCTAATAAAGAAACAACACTGGGGCATTGCTCTGGTGTCCTATCAAATATACAAAAAACACAATTAAAATTAAGTTAAATCCCAGGAAAAAAGTCAAATAATAATATAACTACAAATTGTATAGGATTTCTTTTTAATGTTATGTATTGAAATGTCGCATTCACCTCTGCCACTCCTATTACAGTCAAGCGAATGTCTATCCCTTCTTATCATCCTTTAACAATTCCTCCACTATTTTTGTATTTCTAGTGATGTGTAGTATTTCGATCATAAATTCAATACGTGTGAATGAGATTTTGGAGCGAATAAATAGATTGCTTTTTTCCTTTTATCATGCGTCTAGATAGATCACAGCCTATATTCGTACGCCTGTCTCATTGCCAACCGAAATAATAAATGCATTGTGCTAAATTCTGACAGTATAATAAAGCAACAACAGCCTTCAAGTACAATTTAATGTAACTAAAGGAACAGTACGAGATGAAAAGAACATTACCAACAATACGTAAAAAAAACCACTCGGTAACAGTATAGACTAATAGCAATTATAATGAGCAAAAATATGGAAACAATGTAGAATTTAGCGCGACTTGATCGAATTGTCATTCAAGCATATACGAGAAGGATAAACGTTTCTGATTTCAGTTGTATAGACTTAATTTAAATTGGCCAGTGAAAAAACGTGTTGAATTGTGCAATTTCCTTAATCTATTTCAAAGAATTTATCGGCAATTAATAACCTAAACACGTCGTCGTTTTAATGTTCTTCCACCAAATCTTCTACTTTAAGTTTAACGTTTATTGGGTAAGGAAATGATTTTTTTTTATAAAAAAAGATATTACTTTGAAAATTTACGGAACAAATTGAAATTATTGTGTGAATGCCAACGAGAATTTCAATTTTGGACCGATACAAGCAAAATCAATTGTGACAATCAATAAACAAAAAGTCTTACAATTGATTTTCGTGTCTACATTGCAGTTAACGTATGTGTTCTGCTAAACAACAACAATATGTATCTGTCGAGGCCATGTTCTATCAGTCAGTTGGAAAGTTCACCCTTCTTTTCAGTTTTTGATGGAAAAGGGGAAAAAGTACAAACCGTACACATAATAAAACTACCACGACTTTCTTGAAATGGGTGTACAATTTATAAAATTCAGTTTCATTAACAATTTTAAGATGCTCTTACGGTTGGAGTTTTGTTTAGAAAATTTGCATGAATCTTTATCTAACAATAAGTCGAAAAAATAAACAAAGAAAAGAATTCGCATGGACTTTTCATTTTGTCTTGTTTGGACGAGAAATAAAAGTTGCGAAACAAAACTTTCCAAATGTAGATGCAGTAAAGAAGAGAAATACAAGAATTCATTACTTCCTTCAACCATAAATCTTGAATCGTAGAAAGTTTATTTTCGGTCCATAATTTTTACCAAACTTTATAAATACAGATATGAAAATCATCAGTAAACTTAATTTCCTGTATTTACTTAGTAATTGGTAATTAAAATTTTGCTAGATTTAACACATCCCATTGAAAGACAAATTAATTAATTTATAAGACGGACAAAACGACTCCTCCATGTTCAATAATTTTATCTACAAACTAAAAAACAACATTCTTGTACATAAGATGAGAAGTCTGTTCGTTGATATAAGATATAAATTGAAAGTGAAGACTTTGTAAGAAATACAACTTCTCTAAAAATCGTACAAAGATTAAGCAATCTTTCTAATTTTTGTGCTATTCTCTTGTTTTTAAACGAAAACGGAAATTGTAATAAATTAACAACAGCATTTAGTGTTGATTTTTCAACAGTGATAAGGAACAGCTTTAAGAGATTCATTTGAAGTCTTCCTTGCTTTTTCAGCAATAACCGTTTTTTAGAACATTTTCATTAAAACAATTGAATCTCTGTCGTCCCCTAACAATGATTAGATACGTCAGTTGATTACAACTTCTTTGTTGAACTGTTTTTGTCATTACACAGTGTTCTATTAATAATGACTATCTATACTAAAATGCATCTACCGTCTATTTTCTCTAATTAGTGCATCTTGATAATTTATTTTGTGATATTTATCTCAAGTGTTCCCATTAGTTCCCACTAAATTCATTAAGGCGACGACGACGGTGTGTTTGAAGCTTATTTGCTCGATCAAACAATAATTTGTCTCATACCTTTGATATTATCTACAAACATGCTAATTATATTTGGCGAATCCTTGGGGCGTTTAATATGAATGGTTATAAGGAAACCGATTTAATTGGTATAAAAAAGTTCGAGTAAAAAAACGTGAACTTGTCTACTTACTAAATCGTTATTTTTAAGTCGACATTTAACTCAAAGGCAAGCCATAATTTAGCTTGTAAACATACAAACTTTAAATTGTTGTGAATCTTTATAACAGGACATTATCACCTTTTAATTGATACAATATTCAGATTACTTTGTTTATGTTTTTAACTTTTAAGTCTTTAAAAAAATATGATCTTTTTTCTAATGTAATTCACTAATTAAAGGATGATGTTAAATTCACGTTAGCCATCAAGGTTATCAATGTCACAAAGCTCACAGTCCTACAAATTCATAAAAGTCTGTCCACGTTTCAGTTGTAGTCACCATAAATCTTTAGTGTTGTCGCCCGACGACGTATAACCTACCCAAAGATGGCTTTCTTATCTAATATGCTAGCATGTAGTTGCAAAAGCCACGCATTTTTTACAAAATATAAAAGAAAAACAAACACAAGTTATACGAAGAAAGGGCAAAAGAAATAAGGGAAAAATAAAGTATATCTATTAGGTATTGTACGAGTATACGTATATCTCCATATAAATGAAGGGAAAGGAAATTAATCACTTGGAAATATGTAGAAATAGTGTCTAAATTCTATCTCTCTATTAAATCTGCATAATCATTGATAACGAGTTTTTTTGTTGTAGGAAAATGGCCATTTGGAATCATCTGGTGTAACGTTTATGTTACGTGTGATGTTCTAGCTTGTTCGGCCTCTATCATGCATATGTGTTTTATCAGTTTGGGAAGGTATTTGGGTATTAGAAACCCTTTAAAAACAAGGCATAGTACAACAACAAGAACAGTAGTAATGAGGATAGCATTGGTATGGTTGCTTTCAATGCTCGTATCAAGTTCAATTACCGTATTAGGTAGAATATAAGATTTAATATTAATATTTAGATTATTATCTAAATAGATCCTCTACTATAGGTATAATAAATCACGAAAACATAATGCCGGAACCGGATTCTTGTGTTATCAATAATAGAGCATTTTTCGTTTTCGGATCATTGATAGCTTTCTACGTGCCAATGGTGATAATGGTAGTAACATATGCGTTGACTGTACAATTGTTACGGAAAAAAGCTAGATTTGCTGCTGAACATCCAGAAAATGATCAATTTCGTCGATTAGGTGGACGATTTGCAACGAAAGATCGAACACCGACTATAGCTACACAACACACAATGTGGAGGACAACAGGATCGGGTGAACGGTAAGATACATATTTAAACCAGCATTTCCCAACCTTTTCACTCTTATAGAATCCTTATTGCTCAAGTTCTAGGAAAGCCCACTGCCTATGTAACAATATTTTTTCATTCGTTTCATGTATTTCCCTATCTCTTGCGCAACTCTTAATATAATAAATTTTAGTTGTTAACGAACTAACACGATAATTATATACAATACTGATTTTTAATTATTTCATGTTAATGAAATAATTTATTTACATGATTAGCCTTATCGCGTTTATTTTCACAACTGAGAAAAGATTGTCTTAATATAATGTTTGGCGAAACCCTGGTTGGGAAACGCTGATTTAAATCAACTAATAACAATTTATTCTTTTGATCAATAAGAAAGAAGTAACTAGCTTTAAATGTTCTTTTTTGTACTGTTGGTGACTTGAAAACAATAAAAAAAAAGAACTATGTTGTCCCCTCATTTATCGATCTGCTATAAATTAGCTCGATCATGTTACGCCTTTTCCTTGCGCTCAATAAATCTTTTAAGTGAAATGAAATACTCTATTGACCATTTTTTTCTTGTTTTTATTGCCAAGATTATTGTCTCAATTATTTCTTTCACATGACGTATACGATCAAAATCTTACCCCTGATAAAATATAATCGAATTGTTATTTAATATAATATTTCAATTTATTATAGGTCGACAAGTAATATACGAATGAGTACGTCACAATCGCAATTATCTTATGTAAATGGTGGCGGTAGTGGTGTTCAAGTTTTAGGAAGTCGACGAGATCAGAGTACACAAACACCGGAAAATATAGCACGAGAAACGCGTAATTGCAAACTAAGATCATTGAAATTACAACTCAACAGTATGCCATCGAATCTATCCAATTTCAGGTAAAACTAATTGTTTCAGTTATATTTCCTTAATAGATTATCATCAAATTCTCTTTTTTTTTTATTCGAATATCGAAGCGATATTGAATTTCGTGTAAATCCTTTTTAGGACGTGACGTGGCAATTAATTTAAACCAAACAAAATTAACAACACTTATTGTGGCATTTTCGACAACTGACACATTAACAATATTGCATCGGAATTCTGTTCTAGATTCAATATTGGTTTGTATGAATATTTGAAGACAGAATTGTAAACATTTTGATAACATTTTCGCCTTTACGTTGTTCAAACATTTTTAAAATGAATTGAATTTATTGTAATCGTGCTGGTTTCTTATTCAAAACATCCTATATTTTGTAAATTTATATAGAAGATTGAATAGGTTGTTCACAAAAATTCGTGCGAATCTCCCTTTTTGCAACTTTCCACTTTGACAGATAAATAATGAATAATAATATTCAGGTCACAAAAGGCAGACGAAGTGACAGATTAAATGATCACTATAGTCTACCAAAATTGTTTGAGCAAAGAGAGATTCCCTAAAGACCTGAATATGAATATTTCTTTTATCTAACCTATCAATACAATCAGGAAATCTTATTTATTATATTTTTCAATGAAAACTAGAAGTTATAAAAGACGATGTTTGTAAAGAAATCGATGAATAACTCAAGAGTTATGCGATAATAATGGAATTCTACATTTCGAGGGAATAGTTTGCGTATCAATTTATAAAATATAATAAACCTGTCGTTATTCACAATGGTTCAAACTCACTTATCTAACTTAATGATTTAACTTGGATGATTGTATGGCCAGAATGCTATTTCGAACTTATGTCAAGTTAACTATTATAACAACGCGGTCACCATCATTATCCCTATTATCACTGTTGTCTCAGGAGTAATCTTCCTAAGATTGACAAACATTTAAATTGTTCTCTTGTTTTGTTGTTGTATGTCTCTGTAATACATATACAGAATGAATAAAATAACGTGTTTCGTAGAGTTTCACTAGCAAGTTTTCAACTTAAATAAGATAAAAGTTTACAACAACAATGAGAATTATGATAAAATCGCCCAACGTAGATTTATTAATGAAGAGCAACTAGAGTTCATTCATGACAATGAATTGATGATGTTCCGACGGCTATGCAGTTGCACGTTGAATAATAATTAAACGATGTGCTTTCATCAAGTACATTTGCATTTTTAAAGTTATTTATTATTTTAATTATGCGTATATTTATATAAAAATAATTAAATATCAATTTGTTTTTCAATCAATATATCATTTAAATTTCAGATTATTAGCTGGCAGGGTGAAACGAAAAACAATGGCTGCAAATTCGGTAGCAACTGAACAGAAAGCATCAAAAGTACTTGGTTTAGTATTTTTTACATTTGTCTTATGTTGGGCACCATTTTTCATCTTAAATATAATATTTGCGGCATGTCCTGATTGTCATGTACCAGAACATGTTGTTGTGGTATGTTTGTGGTTAGGTTATGTTAGTTCCACAATCAATCCAATTATCTATACAGTATTCAACAAAACGTTCAGGGCAGCATTTATAAGACTATTATTATGCAGATGTCAAAGGTAGGTGTATATTGTATATATTATGTTTTATCACTTGGCAGTAATAATTCTAGAACCAATAATAAACACAGTTGTTATATATTGTATATTGTGGTAGAAACCCTCTTCAATTAACAACTAAATTGATAGCTTTAATTACACCAAACAGAATCAAAAGGTTTTCCGTTTACGAAATTCCACGTTGAATTATTGCCTTATCTTTCAATTAATTTACACGAATCTAGTTGAGGGTTTTGTTTCTAACAATAAGATAGAGAGAAAAAACAACAATCCTATTTGAAATTATAATTTATAGACACTCTATTCTCAATTAAATTCATTACAGATTATCGAGACCGGTACGATATAGGTCAGTTAATGAAAATCGTGGAGCATCTAGTTTATGTACACCATCAACATTACCATTAGCTATCAGTCTACAGGGTACTCCGCTTTTAACACCGGCCTCAACTGAATCTTATGTAGTTGTAAGGACGCCTAGTTCAACTTTTAGAGAACGTAATGATTCTTACGAGGATCATGATTGTTAAATTTATTAAACAATAAATGACTGTTTATTACAAATCAAAGTATTATTGTAATGTGATTTTGTTTTAATGATTTTTCAATTCGTTTATTATAAACTTAAATGTAAATTAAAAACACAATATATTTAATTATGTTATTGTGTGTTGTAAGATAGTTGTCTATTAGTTTTAAGTAATTAACCAAAGATATCCTTATTGAAATGTAAAAAAAATCTCTATATTATTTGTAGTATCTTTAAATTGAAAAGAATTTAACGACAATCTAATTATATGTTGTACCAATACTAGAATTTAAATATTATGTGATGTTAGTTGGTAAAAATGAATGAATGTTGAATAGCAATAATAGAAAACTAAATCAATGGATAATTAATTTTTATATGTTCAATTAAAGAAAAACAATCTATCTGTATGTTACACTTAATGAAATAAATGTAATTGAACTGATATATATGTTAAGTAGTTAGTTAGTAAGCGATTTGTCGTATTTTCAACAGCCAAAAATTAAATAATATTCGGAAATAATCTAAAAGCTTTTGAAGTGTAAGCGAGTATTTTACACGGAAGTCACCCTTCGTTGTCATAAAATTAGTTCAATTTTTATGCGATAAAAATGTGGATTAACTGAAAAATCTACAACTTTACTCCATTAAATTCAAAGTGATTATGCATACTGTTAATTAAACTCGTTGGTGGGAGCTTTACGTAGATGGTTATATCGTTATATTGTATAATCTTCACTTTAAGGCGGATATAAAACAATTACCAATGTAAAATAATTACTCGAAGAATGGTATAAAAATTCAAGTATTTGTAGAAATTAATGATGCACTTGAAAAATGAACTAGAACCACCAAAACATTGTTTTTTTGGTAGAATACAACACCGCTAAAACAAACAAATTGCGAGAAGCACGTATTTTTTCTAACTTTACTTGCAGAAAACTATCCGTAATTCTAAAGCAAACCTACTTAAATCTCTATTGTATAAAAACTATTTGTTCACCGATTAACGTGGATCTTTATTTTTATTTATTGATGAAGAGAAATCGAAAAATTGCATTTAAAAATGAATTTGTAAAGTAAATTTAATACTTAACGTGAAGCCGAAAATATCAACATTGCTTATGTTTATGTTGTATCTGTGATAAATAAAAAACGCCGTGATAGGAACGGTGTGTAATGCAAATTTCAGTATTCCTAATTTTGAGAAAATTAATTGTGATCATTTGTGTTTTCGATTCCATAAAGGCCATCTGACAAAATCCTTATCAATGTTAACATCTTTACTTGGATTATTTCCTATATCTAATCACCACACATTTAGACTTAAAAAGAGGTGCTGAAAGAAATTTTGTGAAATGGCATATCTCAATTTTTCCAATTCAAATCTTACCGACGTATAAAAAAAAAGACCTAATAGACAATATAAATGGTTGTTAAAGGTCCAGTGAGCTGAAATTTTTTATCTTGACGGTCGGACAATTCAACTAATTCTGTGCCAAAAATGCATGAAATAACTGATAAAGTAGTAGTAAAAATTTACTTCTTTTTTTGAAAGATAAAACTTTTAAATTATACAAATTCTATGTTGATAACACTCTCTGTTTTGGTGAACAATTATGTGCTCTATATTGGAACAACCGATTTCATTGCATACATGTAATCACTAATCAGCTTTCAAGATACCATTACGTATTGTACATATCTCTGATTTGCCAATAGTTTTGTGTGTTTATCTAGAAACGCAAGAACGCCAAAGCTAAACAGCCCCTTATGTTAACATATCAATTCACTGAATGAATTATTTGAATTGAGATTGAAGTGGTAATAAAACATTCTTAAGGAAATCAATGAACCTCAACTTCTCCTGAAACAGTATTCGACGCATATCAATTGCTTCTATTATTGTCAACATAACTGGTACAAAAGTGTTGAGAAGATTTAATGATTTCTTTAACACCTAAACACCATCATTCTATTTTCTATTCAATAGAATGAAAGAGGTAAATCTATTATGCTTTAAACTAGAAAGTAAGCAAACGAATACTATGTTTGATATTTGTTAAAAGAACAACTTCAAGATGTTTATGGACATTGAGTTTGTTTTGTATAAAAATTCAATATGGAAGAGTTTCGAAAGTAATATGAATATTTTTTAGAAAACTTCTATATTGTTCTTGTTAAACATTTCCCATATAAGATTCTCTCAACTGAAACAAGAATTTTATGGTATCATAACTTAAATACACGGAAATAAAATGGTATTTTAAAAGACAATATAAGCTTGAATGGAAACGAAATGAGATATTTGAAAGAAACATATTCGCTCATTTTCCTATTCAGTTACTTATTTCTCTATATTTTAAGATAAATGTATATATCTAAATTTTTGTTTAACAAACAATACACAAAATTATTCATTTATACTGTAAATGCTTTAATATATGCAGACCTATGTCTTGTAACTAACTAAAAGCTGGTGTTGAGCTTTCATCATCTTATAGAGAGTAAATCTGTGTTGTAATCTCGCACACGTCGCTCCATTTTCTCATATAAGCCGAAAATTCTACAAAACATTATTCTACTTCTTACACTAGTTATATATAATCTTTTACATTAGATTCTAGTTTATTTTTTTCAAATAAGCAAAAAGAGACAAATTTAAAATAAACTTAATTTCTACTAACCTACCTATTATTCTCATAATTACTAAACAATAAATCTAAATATAATTCCTATTTGGATCGAATGTCTTTTAATTTGATATAAAAAATTTTAAAAAGACGATAACGACTGCATAACAGTTATAATAAAAAGACGATTTCACTTTCTCTACATTTTACTTGTATTATTAAGAATAAAAATAAAAGTAAACGTTTTTAAATCTATTTGATCCACAGTCATAAACCTTATCTCGAAAGCTCACTCAGTTCTTAAAACGATACATTTCTTAGTTTAATTAAGAACTGAGCGGGAAAAAGCTTCTTTACGCCAAAAAAATATTACTAATAAAAAAGCCGCCTTTTATTTTAATGGTTTTATCATATTCTATAGAAGATGTGTATTTCTATCAACAAAATAAAGAGTGGAGGTGGATAAAAGGGCCACTACAATTTGCCCTCAAATCCAAAAAAAATATTATACCTAATGGATGCGATCCAAATGGGAATGACAGTACATTAGTTGGGTTACTGATAACTTATTTAATAAAGTTATAGAATACCGGCCGATGCATTAATCCATAAATTATTCGGATGAAGAACAAAATCAAGAAAGACGTTTCATCACAAATTCACCCCACATCTATACTTATAAAATAACATGTCCTGACTGCCTGACTGATTCATCATCGCCGAGAGTGAACTATTGAAACTAGACATATGAAATTTGGCCAGTAGGGTCCTTTCGTATCATAAACACTCACTAAAGAAGGATTTTTGAAAATTCTACCACCTCAGAGGGTGAAATAGAGTATGAAAATTTATATGTAAGTTCATCATTTTTGAAGCTAGAAGCATGAAACTTTATTTTCATGATTAAAAATAAATAAAAAGGAGTTCCTGTGTTTTAAAAAATTAAAGGGGTGAAATCTGATGTTGATTAACGTTATTATTTAGGCTTTTGTACGCGTTTCGCCGTTTTTGAAACTTCCACTTCTGAGGGTGAAATAACGGATATTTTTTTAAAAAGTTGAATTATATACGAAGCAATAATAGGAATTACGTATTTAGGGTTTTGTTTAGAGATCAATACACGCATATTTAAATGACAGAGTTTCCATAAAAACTTTCATTTCCCATTTCACCCATTTAAGGGTGCAACACGTGGCAAACAAAGAGGTCCTAAATTAACACAATTTAAAATGTATTTACGATCTCTTTCTACGCGGGCAAAGCCGCAGGCAACAGTTAGTAATCTATAAAACACTATAATTATTACGTGGAAATATTGAAAGATATTAATTTTAATTGAGAAAAATGCATTACCTGATAACAGAGTGTGCGTTTGATTAATTAATTTATTATAACATTAATAGCAATATAATTTCAAATTATATTCACACAGCGCTTGTCATATAAAATAAGGGTTGTAAATGAGAGCGCCACCATTGTAAATTTGTGACAAATATTCAACAGGCATCTGTTGAAGTTGGAATAAACATGAAAATAGAATTTTCCTGGAGAAACTACCCTAACATTTCGAATCTTGCGAATAGAGGGCGTCAAATTCTCAAATTGCCATCCTTTAATTACTTTTACTATATCCGTAAGAGGGCGATAAAAAACAATAACAAAAATATACAATGCGGCAAAACTGAATTGCTCTGTAATTTAATATTGTAATTATTTTCCTATGAAATTAGTGATTTTGAAATAAATTAAAATCAACCCAATATGCATAAAATAAAAATAGTAACATAATCAGAGTAATTTGTTTTTATTACACTAATTACAGGTATGGAAATTTAATATGCAATAAATTTTATATTTTTCTTTTTTTTGAATTGTAAATAGTGTTATAATGATAGAATCGAAATGGCAGTAGGGTACAATAAAATAATCGATTGTTGTTGCAGTTAAAGAATGCACAAATAAACGGTACAAAATTTAAAATTAGCTCATTGTTCTGTATAAATGTACATAAAATGAATAAATGTTGAAATGTAAGAAATAAGTAGAATTCTCTTTCTATCTTGCGTATATTACACGTTCCGTTATTGTGTCTTCTTTATTAAATTCGAAAATCAGTTTCAGTAGAATTAATTTTCCAGATGTTTCCTTTAATCTTATGAAAAGAATGAAATTTGTGTAACAATTAAGTATTATTGGAACAAGTTCGCATTTTTTTTACTACAATTATTAAAATAGTCGGCCATTTACTATTATATTTCATTTATCTTTACTGTAATTTTAGACGTATCAAGTAAAATTGGAATCAAAGATTATAGATTGAACATATTTTCTATTTCCCATAGTATTTTGCTGTTACTACATAGGAAAAGGTAAGTTAGTTTATATTGATGGAAAACAATATTCATGTAATGATTAATGAATGTTACTACTACACGAATAAAACACGCCAGTACGGCAACCATTAGTGAAAGCTGTGTCATATGTCTAAAAAGAATTATAAACTAATGGATGATTTGCTCAGTGATTTCACCAACGATTTTTATAAAATATAATAACAAAAATACAGGGTATTTCAGCTATCTAGAGTAATAAATTCGCTATAACTCCTTCAACTTGAAGGCTATCTAAAGGAGGTGATAGAGCCCTTCTATGATTTTTGGAAATTATGCATTATTGAATGAAAAATTGCTATCTACTTGTAAAATGATTGAACCTGCTTGAAAAATCTAGGTTAGGAATTCCTTAGTTAACTGGTAATAAACTTAAATAGCAAGAAAAATTCGAATAAAACCAAGTTTTATTTGTCAGTGATCAGTTTCCGAAGAGTAACACAAGCTGCAAATAAATAAATAAGACAGAAAGAGATAGAACTGAATAATAGACAAACAGATGTACAGTGTATCGAATTGATAAAATTAGGACTATCAAATTTTATTACATTTTTTCTTGGTCTTTTGAATTTATTACAAGTAAATTAGGGAATTCCGACATAAATTTATAACAATTTCTTTATTAGATAAATAAATGAAAGAACTACAGCGAATTTATAGCGACTCTCCATAGATAGCTTAAAGACCCTGTATATCATTAAAATAAATGACATGTCTTTTCTTCGATTATCAAACTGTAATAATGATTTGTAGAAGAAAATAACCAATCGATTGAAAATTTATTATAAAAAAATCAATTTAAATCAAAGATTATATTTATAAGGCTAGTCTTTATTATTAACCTCATTATTATTGATCCATTTGACTACAGTTAAAAAAAAACACCACTCCTTCTGTCACGTTCTACTGAATAGGTCTTATTGTTAGAGTGCTTCATAATAATTGCCAAAAGTTCCAAATAATATTTTACGGATTTGCAGACTAGTCCCTGGAGTACATTTTAGTAAAAGTAAAGAGTCCGTAACGCACTTGAATGTCTGTGAAAAACTGTCTCGCATAATAACTTTGGATAACTCGCACATGCTCCTTAACTTGATTTTTATTCGTTTTTCTACACAGAATCCTTAAAAAAAGTGCGAAACATTATTCCCGAAACGTGTAAAAATTGAAAAAAGCTAATCATTCACCCCTCCTGTTGTTTTTTCATTTTTGATAAGGCAAATTTTTTTCTGCTAATTCTGTGTTTGTTAATTTATTAAAAATCATTGAGATTCTATATTTATAAGCAGTGAAGATTTTTATCCTTTTGCATATTTTCTAATTTTTACCACAAGTGTTTTACAGGTATAATTTTCGTTATATACGAATACCAATATCTAAATATTAGTGATTTTTTTTTTAAATTTCATTTCCTTCATTCAATGCAGACTTGATCTACATAGGGAGGCGAAGAGCTGTGATTTTCAATGTTTCACCGCCTATCTCTACTTGTATCTTTTTTTATTGTTTTGACGTATAAAAAAAAGCTTCAGAAACACAAATGTTACATTATTTTAAAACATTTGATACATATAAAAAGCTCGCGAAAAATCCTTAGAATTGTACCTATGTAAATCGTTCGCCAACTAATGTGAAACGCCATAAAATTATCCAGTATCAATTCACATATAAATCATTTCCAAGCAAATTAAATTCGATTTAATTACAAAGTATATTGTTACGTGTACAGAGTTGTTAGTAAAGTATTGATTGTACGCAAATTGAAATTACGCTTTATATCGGCAACAAACAGTATTGATATACTAAAACTTGATATGACTATTAAAATTCCCTTTGCATTAATTGTCTATTTTCATAGAAAACCTATAAAGTAATAATGATAACTAGTTGAAAGGAAATAGAGACAAGTAGATCAAGTGGAGAGAAAAAAAAATGAAAAAGCTTTTCAATTGTAAAAACCTTTCAGGATGACGTCGAGTATTAATAATGAACCTATTCGAGGAGTATACATACATACATGCTGGGTGTAGGAGTATACTTGGTGATTTAAAAAGTTCCTATAACTGACAAGAACATTGTAAAACACGTACTCATATCTATTTTACCACAGGTATTTTTAAAATATGCCATACAAATAAAAAATTAACAAGAAAAGAGATGCGACATCAACGAAATTAGTTTTCTACTTTAATGAAGTCTGATTTTGTTTGTTTAGTAGTTGGTTGAAGATTTTATATAAATATTTATTTAAAGAAAAAAATAGTAGTATATAAATTTAGACATCTTTAAACACAAAAAATATGTGAATTAAATAAACTACAATGATTTATACAATCAATCAGGTAGTCAGGGAAAGACATATAGGAATGTCAAAAAATAATGCTGGGAGCGTGCTATTACCTATCTTTCCTCAAAGAAGTATCTGTACAAACAACCCTAGATGGATAAGAGATGACAGAAATCTATCAAGTTTTCTAACGTAATACAAATAACTCTATAAAGACTTAATAAGAGTCTATTCGGCAACACATTTCTCAACAAACTTAATCGTACAGAGAAGCTTGAAAGGTAAACACAGGTGGTGAAATAGTTTGAATCAGTAATTTTATGATAGGACTAGGAAGTCGTTAAATTCTACTGCAAGGGAAGTTTAAGAATATCTAATTAATTTGAGTAATTTAAAAAAATTCTTATAAAACAATAATAACTGGAAACTTTAATCTACCATTTAAGTAAAATGTGTCTGAATTATTAATCAGTTATAGTTAGTCATAAATAGTTAGGAATTCATACTGTGAAAGAGTAAAACTCCAATTACAGCTTCTTAAACGACTGACCATTCTGTTCCTTCGTACATGTAAACAAAAAGATAAGGAGAGAAAAAACAATAGAATATTTTATCATAGGGTAGCGGTTCAATACAAAAACAAGATGAAATTCGTTTTTCATTTGAATTTAAAAAGAGAAAACAATTTGAACAAATAACAAGATCCAGTAAATCAATATAGAATTTCCCTATTTTGCTTTAGGTATATCTCATTTGGCTTGTTAAACAAAAAAAATAACTACCTAATCAACATTGCTAGAATTAAGTAGCATTCGTATCAAGTTTGACGGATAAATTAATTGATCAGAAATAAACCAACGAAGGGTCAAATCCCTGTATATTGCTTTCTGTTAGAGATATGTAGAGAATTTTATTCGATTAAAAGTATATTTTATTATTTGTACTTATAGTCGAGCAGAAAATAGGGGATGAAATTCAGCTTGATAAATCAATTTTTCAAGTATTTGTTTTTTATTAGAATAGCCTATTGTGATTCTGCAATAAAAAGTTAAATGCACAAATAAGCAAATTTTAAAAAAAAATATGTTCTATTGACCACAAATAGGAAATCATTTTGGATTTACTCTTGAAAAACTGAGATTTTTCGCGGATTTGTCAATATGTATTTACTTCAAAGCAAAGAGCATTCCCAATAAGCATCCGAAAAACATCTCATTTTGAAAAAAATCTGTAAAAATGATGAACTACACAAGAAAAACTTGAAATACGTTACTTTTATATATTGCACTATAACTCAATTCATCTTAATCAATCTGTAATTAATTAATTAATTATAAAGCGGGCGCTTACAAAATTATCGAAAATTTCAAGTGCAGGTAACAAGATTTTTTAACGTAATTTTTGAGAAGAAAAACCAAGCGAAATTTTATTTTTGGAACTTTTACAAAAGGCTATTGAATGTTTGTTTGAAAAACTAGCTTTGAAAAATAAGTAGATTATTGGGGAAAATTTACACAAAATTCATTTCTTATTTTGACCTGTTAATATGTAACTATTTCACAGCAGAACTTACAAAGTTTGTACGAATGAATTATTGTTATACAGGGATGAAAATCTAAATTTACATGATTCGCGTGGAACTCCTACGAATAATATTTCAGCGATTTTTAGGAGGGCGCCTAGAGATTCTTTTAGCAACATTAGAACCTCGTAGCTCATTTGGAAGTTGATCAAAAAACGCTCGTTTTGGATAAGGTCATGATTTTGAAAAACTAGCTAAACACGCAAAACGACTAAGAATGACTCGAAGACTCTACCAACACTTTTTTTTCGTTTTTCTTCACTGTATTTTAGAAAAAATGCGAAACATTTTCAACCGCCCCGTATAACTCGTTTTTGAAAATCACGACATTGTCAGAAACGAGCGAGTTTCTACCAACTTCAAAATGAGCTACAAGGTTCCAATTTTGTTAAAATGATCTCTGGGAATCCTGCTATAAGTCTTTGAAATATTATTCGTATGGCTCGCCAACTAATAGAAGTTTCACACGAGTCGTGTACTTTAAGATTTTCATCCCTATATACATTTTTAATCAGTCTACATTTTATATTGTATGTATATTTTTTTCTTACATAAAAGGTGGAAAATTTATTATACTATACTTAAAATAGCTCCAAAATCTCTACTACTTAATTAGTGAATCATTACAAATTCATAAGAGAAAAAAGCCAATTTCGTAGAGTTAAACCTAGCGGTCATTTTTTGCTGTTAATTTTAAAATGAAAATACTAAAAATTATCAAAATTGGATAATCTAATTCTAGTCATTAACTTTATATCTAGCGAATAGAATGCAAAAAATATCAACTAATGAGAATAATTGATTGACATTGAATTCAGCGTTTGAAGGAACATCCAAAGTTAATTACTTACAGCTTACGAGTCTTATTTCATCATTTACCTAATTTTAAGATATTTACTTGCTTTTACCCATTGTGTTTCTGTCACCTTAACTTAATTAAATTAAAACAAACTAAATTTTATATTGGATGTCAATTAAGGTACAACCAATAGACAGGAAATTTAACAAAACCTAAGCCCCAAAAATTCAAATAACAAATATTATCCCTGAAAAATATGTAAGGTAATATTTTATACTCGTAAGCGCCTACCGTTCTTGTTGCTTTCAAAATATTACACCTCTTTCCACTACCATATTAATTAATAAGACTGTATTTGTATGTTTTATTGTCTTGTTTAATAAGACAATTATTTTCTTCCTTTTCCTTTAGAACACACACTGACAAAGTTCTGTAATTAACTAATTATCTGTCTTGTTGGTCTTACAAAGCGTAATTGTAATCAAGGTATTTTTGAAATTTAAATAGACATGATAGACGACAAATGTAAAAAAAAAAACACTTCAAATAAATCGTTATTTTCACCCAATTAAATGAGAAGAATGAAACCAGTTTCAATAGAGATAGATTATTGTCATTATTTGGGAACAAGGTGTAAAGGGGGTAATGGTGTAGAAACGAGTATAAAGTGCTATTAACGTACCAAAAAGATAATTATCATTGATAAGCCCTCTGTGTTAAATTACTATGAGCTTTTTTATAAAATACAAAAATGAACGATAAAAAATCAACGTTTTTCTTCACGAATCATCATCTACTCTTAATGTACGATAAAAAAAAGGTTTTCACTCCCACTATTGAATATTTTAAATAGAATAAAAATTCTATTGCAAATGAGAATAATAAAATTATGATCTAAATAAGTACAAACCATTATTTTACAGGCAGGTATGTATGTGGATAAAAACAAGCAGCTTACCTGTAACAAAAGAAAAACAAATTAATATAAATTACGTAAAATTGGAAATCTACTTATTGTTAAATTGAAAATATTTCTTACTTAAAATCGTGTAAATTTTAACGTCAATAATATAAACTTGACAAACTTGGTTATTTAATTATAAATTTACACATTAATTGAATAGAATTTAAAGTATTCCATTTAAAATTTTATAAGAATTACATAGTTTGAAACTTAATCTTTCCGCATTCTCCCCTACAAAGTATACCAAAGAATTTCAAAGTAATTTTACTTGACTTGATTCTTATTTGTAAAAAGTATATCAAATATTACAGAAAATGAGAACTGTTTTCTCAACTTATGTAAAATCTGATTGTTGAGAACGGATATTTAAGAAAAGTAGAAGATATGTTCAGCAATAACGAATTAAATCTGAGGGTTGATGTTTTTTTCCTTCAGTGTATTGCTGATGATTCAGCTAGATTTTTTATTGGATTTTTTTTATAAAACGTTTTTTATTTACTTATTTGGTACATGACAATGATTGATTGCCCAGTTTGAAACGTACTATTGGCTGAATTGGGGAGTTATTTAACAATTAAATGATGATAGAATATATATTCAGATGACCACAGGTGGAATTTCAGAATTTGTGGTTACACAAATAAATGTTGAAAACATTAAAATAACATTGCTAGATCTGTTTGCATGGTGATTTGAACTTTTTTAATTTAAACTTTTGACGAATATGTTAGAGCCTCTATTGTGAACGAATAGTTTTTACAACGTGCAGACACAAAATGAGGATGGCGGTAAACTTATGCTGGCTTCAGAATCTGCATAGAAAATAATACATCAGTCTTATTCGACAGTTTCACCAAGATAACCTACCACAAATGACTGGTATAATAGATTGCCTGAATAGTTGGGAATTTCCAATAAATCCTCATGGTTACTGACCGACCAATTTAGAGAAATGTTAGTTGTTGATTGTAACTTTTTCCTATTTATTACTGTTTAGAAAAACTTACAAATAATTCATATGAACAGGAATATTCACTTTACAGTTTTTAAAAGCCGTAATATACAATTATGTTTTATATTTTCTCATTTCATTGAAAGTAAATTGTAAAGGTGTATGGAAAAGTTCCAGAAAGTATGTTTTGAGTTCTGTTTAAGAAAATGGTTCCCTTTGTTTAAATCAAATATTAAGATTCTCGATTGTAGAATATTTCCATTTTATACTTTTGTGAACATATTTGATGAGGTTGTTTTCGTCATCAAATCGATAATGATTAATTACAATGCCTTTAAGTTGAAATATTCGGAAAGGAAATAGATAACAATTTAGAAAATGCCAAGGTTTGATAAGGTTAAAATTGGCTATTATTAGAAAGGGAAAAAAACCCTTTTGACTTGAACTTAAATATAAATTTAAAAAAGTTGTTATTTCTACTGTGTCTTAAAAATAATAGTCATTGATGTTACAAGTATCATAAAAGCAATCATTATAGTACTAGTCGTGCAGTTTATCAGGCCGAATCTGATAACACGAAGTGTCCAGTGATGAGCATATAAAAGAGACCACGTTTCATCAGGCTTTGTAAAACAGGCTTTTGAGGGCGGTTATGACAATGTAGCAGAATTTTCATATGTCAGACCTTAAGAAGAAAGATATTCAATCATATGAGGATACCACTACTTAATAAACGTATATTTTCTACAAATTTGGTATGATGGAAATTCGTTCTAACACTCCCTACCTACCCACCTACTTACCCTTATGAGATAGACAGCCTGACTCACAGGAATCGAAAACGTGACATTATTCGCCCAAGACTTGATTTCTTTTATATGCTCTTCAGTGTACCATAATGATTCGTTACGATCCGTGTATCATACAAGATTTAATGCGTAAAAATTACAGAAACTCAAAAAATCAAAAATGTTAACCAATTAAACAGTCAATTTTTTCCCTATTTTCATAGTAACCATTTCTTTTGCTGTTTGATTTTAGTGAAATCAACCTCATTATAGTTCTCAGACCGATAAAATAACTTATTATAGACCTCAGACCAATAACGTATTTAGTCCTCAAATTTACCTAAATAATATTATTATTAAAATTTTATTAATTTATGACGCTAGCAGGTCCAATAATTGTATGTTGAAAATTTTATAATAATCAATATAATTGATTTTATCATAAAGGCAACGAAAATGGATTCTATTAAAACTTGACAACAACTTACAACGTCTGTAAAATAGACTTTTGTAATCGTTCTACTTATAATCGATCTTATCTTTGTTTAATTAAAGTTTATCTTCTGAGATTTGAGTTTTAATTACCTAATAAAAAAAAATAAGTACAAGTAGCACAACATCAACTATTTACGACAAGACAATTATTTTTTTTGTAAATTTAACAAATTACAGAAGCCGTTATTTTTTTATTTTATTTGTAATTGAACCAGCTTGATTTTTATTTCTAATTAACATTTCAAGTTCTTTTTAACCTCTTTAATGAAAAAAGCTTTGGAGTTTTATAGCAATTACACCGTCATATTTACTCATTTTTAATGAACTCTTTTTTTTTAGTTTTGTTCATAAATTACAGATTAAATTTAATAAAACTAACAATATTAGATCGGCATGATAAAACCATGATATGAGCTTTAAACAAAGCTCTTTTATCTTTATTATTTGTTTTTAAAGATTTATTAATGATCGAAGATAACCAGAGTTTATAAAAAAATTTATAATGATAGAAAAAATTAAAAAAAAAAATTATAAGCGAGTGATCATTATTGAGAAATTTACAAATCAAATGTAACAGTAAATTAAATTTTTATTTAGAAATTGATTAGTTGTTTTTCTATCTGGTGATAGACTTATTTTTCTTATATTTTAGACAATCTAAAAATGGTAAATTTATCAAAGCTCTTATAGAATAAAATAAATAGAAACCTCTTACGATCTATTTGCTAACACATAAAATATGGCTTTCAAAATTTTTAACCTATTCTAACATTAGATAGGTAGCGTTAAAACGTTGCATGTATAAAAAATTGAGTATGAAAATTTTAATAAAAGATGGTTTATACTAGCTTCAATTATGTTGGTGAATTTGTATGAGATAATTTTAATGCTAATTGAGCTTTTTCTGGGATGCTAACAGATCATCAAAGCATAATTGAAACGAAAACACCAGAACTTCTGCCTATTATGTTGAAACAACATTTTTACAATTGTTACATTATCACAATTCGAACACTTTGATGATTCAATTTTCTGTATAGAAAACAGTGAAATTTAAGCAACTATTTTACTCATTGTAATATTCCTTATTTAGGATTGTTGATTGATCACTATGAAAATTTAATGAATGTTATAAAAAACTATAAGAAAACGCAAAAAGGTTCTTTTATTTTTAGCTAAATTAAAAACTAAGTATTTCATTAATGAACTTTGACAAAACAATTATTAATGAAGCACTTGACACAGATCTGTACAACAATGTTCAAGGAAAGAAAATCGAACTTTTACACATACATTGAGGTCATATAGATTAATCGATCAAAAGACTCTTTAACAACATGAATATTCAACAATTTAGACCTTAATTGTAAGTATAATTAATATTGTTGATAAATTTCTAATTCGATTTTATCGAACCTTATAATATTAGTGAACCTATTAATAACATGTTTCACTAAATAGGTGGGTGATGTGTCAATAACGAATAAGGATTTCGGCTTTAGGGACAAATGTTAAAAACATCAATTTAATAGATTAAGTAAGTATAGAAATCATTTAATAATTATAATTTTCGTACTCTAGTTAGTAAGAACGGTATTGAACTAAAAAATAGAATTTAACAAATATACGAACGCAAGTCTACAACTGTTCTGTATACGGGATGTACAATGCTTTTTCACCTAACAATTGTCTATGCCCTTGGTTCATAATTTACTACATTTCACATTTTTTTATGAAAAAAGAATCGGCTGAATCAAGCTGCGGTCTTACGTAACCAAAGGCATTGCCAACTGAGAGGTGAAATAGCGTTGTATAGCCTGTATGTGTATCACAATAAGGATATTTCCCTCAAAAATTCTCTTATGTAAGCCCTATTTTATTATTAGACATGTAAATGATAAAAATTATAATTATTTCTTCGCAATGGTAACTGATGAAGCCATTTTGGCTTACTTACAATTAAATAATTAAAAAAAAAGAGATGCGGATCTCGGTGTTTTTCGAAATTTTCATAAGTAAAAAAATTATGAATATTATGCGTTACTTTCGACTCAGCCTGTACGTATGTACATATATGAGTTAGATTATTTGTTTTCTGTGAGAAACCCTCTATTATTTAATCATTCCATCTATTATTTCCACGTATAGTTGATTTAATTGGGTCCTTTAGTAATTTGAGTAATTACTATTGATGAGGAACAATCTCAACATAAGTGAAACTAATTTAATGTTTAATATATTAACAACATCAAATTTGATTTTGATGATGCTAATACGTCAATAGTTGCTTTCGTAACTACAGTCAGTGGAACTAATTTGATTAGAATAGCTATGAGGAGAATAACAATTATTTTACCAATAACGAAATTATCAATACTCAAAATAAAAGTAATAAATGTGTAAAAACAACAAACTACAGGGCGAGTACAAAGTAACGTGTAATCCTCATAACATTTGTATTTATAAGAATTTCGAAAAAAGACGAGACAGTTAACTTTTTACTTTTTATTTATTTATTTGTGATTAAGCCAAAATGGCTAATTATTGAAAATAGAAGAGGGCTATATAAGAAAATTTTTGAAGAAAAAATTACTAAAATTTCTAGGATTTTCTGACATCTTAATATCCATGCATCAGAATTGAATAATCATGACAAGCATTGATTCATTACTGGATTAGATAGGCAAATGTTAAATTTTTGAAATAATCATTGGCAAATATTGAGGATTTACAATCAGAAATTTTAGTGATACCTAGTTAATTGGGGACTTCAATCAAAGTTTCCTATATTACGTGCAAAAGTAAGCATCAATAAAATTGTCAATTTCATTTTTAACAATTAAATTCACGATATTTGCTAATGATTTTGTTAAAAAATTATCATATCCTTGTAATGCTTAGTCCTTGTGCTATGCTGATATATGCATATTTTGATGACAGAAATTCTTGTAAACTTTTTTCTTAAATTTCTTCTGATGTTTATTATTTTTACATGCCCTAACTAAATATAAAAATGCTCTTCCAAAAAATATAATAAAAAATAGGGTGTGTTAATCAAATAAATGTTTGAACACGTCATTTCTTCGCAGTTCTAACCGATAGAGTCGTTTCGGCTTAGTCACAAATAAATATTTAAAAAAATTAATAGTTACCTGTCTCGGCGTTTTTCGAAATTTTTATAAATAAATTTATCAGAGTTATGCGTTACTTTATTCTCACCCTGTATATATAACTAAATCATATATGTATTCAATATTTGCATAAACTGTTCTATGTTATCTAGCAGGAAATTTAAAATAGTCGAGTAAACGACGCTTTACCTCTGAAAGCGGCTCCTTTTCAACCGGAAAACGTTCTTGTTTGCTGATGAGGGATTATTACTGGGAAGAGGCGAAGGTTTTAGTATATGGTCGATGCATTTTATCCACGTTGATTAAAAAAGAAAACAGAAATAAACGTCATTATTTTAAATACACCATTTCTGTCATAAGATAACAATGAATAGAAATTTGTTGGAGAATTTTTTTGTAATAACCGCCTTTTTTTATTGTTTTAGATACCTGAAAAAACTGAATTTACGTAACAGCTTTAAAAGGAAGCTATTCTGTAAATGAAAATACTCAACTTTGTTCCATTAATAAAAGATTCCATCACAATTTCTTGTGTTCATTATTTTTATGGTTGTTCATTGTTATTTTTCTGTTTCATACCTGAACTTTGTCAACCTAACAGTAAAAAATTATGAATTCTTATAGAAAAAATACCGAAAGAAGCGCAAACAAATAGGATTATAGTAGATCTATTTCAAAAGGGTTAATTTAAGTCTAATGCAGACTGATTCATATTTCAAACAATTTTATCAAATCTAAATTACCAAACAATGTAATGTGAATTTTAGTGAAAAGTCTTATTATTCGTTCAGATAGCAAAAAAAACTGAACAAATAAAATCACACTATCTACCTACAACTTTTTAAATATGATTAACTGATAATAAATGGTTCAAATGTTAAAAAATAACAATATTCTTACTGGAATGACCACGTTAAGAAATCGAACCTTTTTCGAAGTTAATATTCGAAATTAAAGGGAAAAATTTTACGTCATTGGCAACCTGTAAGAGTATCCCACGACAAGTTTTTAGTAATCGTCGTGTAACAGGTTACAGGAATTTACAATTGAAATTTTATGTATTTTCACATAAAAGCGATATTTGTTAAATCAATTATTAGTTTCTTCGACAAATTTTTTTGATGATCAAAAATAGAAACTAAGGCTTCTAATTTAAAGTTGCACATGCTATAATTAGGATTGATTAATAAAATGATTAAAAATAACTTATCTGGTTTTCTTAGAATTGCGTACCAACCTACACATCTGTAACGTATTTACGATAAATTTTAAGCAAGTACGTCCAAACAAATTTTGATATATGTATGTATGTACTTGTCTTAAAATAAAGGAAAGATCTGCAATAAATCGTAAAACATATTCAAATATCCATATGTAATATAGAAATGCATTCAGCGTATACATATTTATCTATACTTCCTTATAGAGAAAAGTTCGTATTCGATTTCTTTAAACCTTTATATCTACTTGAACGAAAGCACTGCATACTATAGTATGTATTAAATTGAATATTTTAACACTCTTATACTAGATAGTTTCTAAATATCAAACAAGAAAGCTTCTGCGTTTTATTAACTTATACTAAATTTATTTAAATGAATTGATAAAAAATAATATTGTATCTAATAACAGATATTATAGTAATTGTAATTACTTTAATTACAGCTCTACATTTTATAAGCAATAGATAAACTAAAATTTAGTTTATAAAATAAGCAAGTTTCTTTCACACTTACTTAATGGACCTAAAGAATATGTTCGAAAAACTGCAATAGGACTATTCAATTTTATTGGTAAATTTCAGGCAGCACGTTTCCCATAAAAATAAACATAAACATTTACCTAGAATATCAGCAATTCTAAAAACCTATCAAGAATGTCGTCAGTAAATAATAAAAATTCATCGATATCTAAAAATGGTAGTTGAAAACAGAAGTTCCTCATGAAAATATGTTTTAGACATTTGAAAAGATATCACCATTTATAAAACATTAAATCAATACAGAAGAACTATTTGAAAATTTTTAAATATTAAAGTTGACAATA
This sequence comes from Mylabris sibirica, assembly GCA_039776855.1. Classification (NCBI taxonomy): domain Eukaryota; kingdom Metazoa; phylum Arthropoda; class Insecta; order Coleoptera; family Meloidae; genus Mylabris; species Mylabris sibirica. The sequence continues at coordinate 8,729,440 of CM077839.1, read as the reverse complement.
TTCAATTTCAAATTTCAATTTTCGAAAGCGCACTATTTTATTCGATATTTAAAGAAACTGACAATTATAATTAAACAGAAACGTTTAGAGAGAGAGAAAAAATGTTATTTATCAACAAGAGCTTTACTAAAAGTTTTATTTAGGTAAGTGGAAGAAAAAAGTCGCACCATAAAAATTATGTGCTTTTCTAATTCCTTTCTCTTTCTTTAGTAGCAATAAGTTCTCTAGATTTATTGAAAAGAAACAACTAGAGCTTTCTACAATCTTGATTTATCAGCAAGCTTTTTCATATATCTAAATAATTTCAAAACCGCAAATACAACTTATTCTATACTAAGCATGGAGTGAATATTAATATTAAAATTCACATCATGGTAATTTGTTCAACTAAAAAAAAATCTCCAAAGGCAGCAAGTACCTTATATAGCGAATTTTTTTATGTATCTACATACTGAAATATTAATTGCAAAACATTCTTATGATACTGACAATTAATATATTTTAATAACATTGAATCAACTAATAAATTCATTTCCCCGATGTTATTTTAATATTTATGATTTTTATTGAAAAATACTTTTAATCCACAAACAATAAGAAACACTAAAAAAAAAATCTCCAAAGGCAGCAAGTACCTTATATAGCGAATTTTTTTATGTATCTACATACTGAAATATTAATTGCAAAACATTCTTATGATACTGACAATTAATATATTTTAATAACATTGAATCAACTAATATTCATTTCCCCGATGTTATTTTAATATTTATGATTTTTATTGAAAAATACTTTTAATCCACAAACAATAAGAAACACTAAAAAAAAATAATAATGAAGTTTGTTGTTTGTCTAATACGTCTAATCAAGGCCTGCTTGATTTTTTCAAGCGAAATTCTCTAGCAGGCCTTGCGTCTAATATTAACTGTCAAAATTAGTTGCCCCCCCGCGATATTCAATTTTTTTTCTAATATCAATAGTCAGAGAACATATAGCCACCTGAGATAATCGATTTTACTGCTTATACTCAAAAAAGAGATTTTTGCATTTTTCTTGCGAACCAACGGACCGATTTTGATGTTTTTTTTTCTGGGTCATAGAGAATGGTCGGCTCTACTGTTATTTTAATTTTCATCAAAATCTAAGCAAATGTAATATTGAAAATGATTTTTTTTAACATTTCTTCAGCTCTTATTCCAAAAGTGTTGGCCCTACCAGTCTGGCCAACGAACTCATCCAAGCTATCACAAAGACCGATTTTTGTACCAAGTTTCATTAAGATTGGTGTATTTTTACGGCAGTTATCGTGGATATACATATATAAATATATATATAAATATATATATATATATAAAAATTTTAACGAACGGTGGATATGGGTTCCTGAGGTTCCAAAACGAACTTCTGTGAAAAAATTTTTCGGAAATTCAAAAGTGAAAATCTCGTCATTAGCTAATTTTTTTTAAAAAAATTCGCTAAAAAAAACAAATGGCTTATTTAATAGTAAAATAAATTAGCATTTAATCGAATATATGACGTCACAGTTTCAAATCATACATTGTACTGGTACTGATACAGGATGTATATGTACAACGGTATTACGCTACCCAGTTGGCCATGAATTTGGTGATTTGATTATGTAGAATCGTAGCTTGATTCAGCCACTTGAAAAATACATTAACTAACGTCAAATATAATAAAATATGAATCAAGTTACGATATTACGTTAAAAGAGCATAGCCAACTGCGAATATTGTAGTATACGTATTGTGAGCTATTGGAATCACTGACGTCATTCAATTTTAAGAATTAAATAACTATATAACGGTTTATTTGATTAATTAAAAAGTTTTACATGATAATTCTCACACAATTTCCTGTCGATTCGTTTATATAAAAAAAGATCTCCAAAGGCAGCAAGTACCTTATATAGCGAATTTTTTTATGTATCTACATACTGAAATATTAACTGCAAAACATTCTTATGATACTGACAATTAATATATTTTAATAACATTGAATCAACTAATAAATTCATTTCCCGATGTTATTTTAATATTTATGATTTTTATTGAAAAATACTTTTAATCCACAAACAATAAGAAACACTAAAAAAAAAAAATAATAATGAAGTTTGTTGTTTGTCTAATACGTCTAATCAAGGCCTACTTGATTTTTTCAAGCGAAATTCTCTAGCAGGCCTTGCGTCTAATATTAACTGTCAAAATTAGTTGCCCCCCCGCGATATTCATTTTTTTTTCTAATATCAATTGCCAGAACACATAGCCATCTGAGATAATCGATTTTACTGCTTATACTCAAAAAAGAGATTTTTGCATTTTTCTTGAGATCCAACCAACCGATTTTGATGATTTTTTTTCTGGGACATAGAGAATCGACGGCTCTACTGTTATTTTAATTTTCATCAAAATCTAAGCAAATGTAATATTGAAAATGATTTTTTTTAACATTTCTTCAGCTCTTATTCCAAAAGTGTTGGCCCTACCAGTGTGGCCAACGAACTCATCCAAGCTATCACAAAGACCGATTTTTGTACCAAGTTTCATTAAGATTGGTGTATTTTTACGGCAGTTATCGTGGGTATACATATATATATATATATATAAATATATAAATATATATATATATATAAAAATTTTAACGAACGGTGGATATGGGTTCCTGAGGTCCCAAAACGAACTTCTGTGCAAAAATTTTTCGGAAATTCAAAAGTGAGGATCTCGTCATTAGCTAATTTTTTTTTAAAAAATTCGCTAAAAAGTACAAAATTAAAATTAAAGTACGTAGTTACAGTAAATAAGCCCAAAAAGGACTGTAAAATTTAATAAGCTTACAACTCTTATTATGTTTCCGATAAATTTAACTGTAATTAGAGGTAATATTGTTTATCTTGAAGGTAAAACTGTGTTATTAATATTTATTATTTTTTTTCTTTCATTTCTTTTGATTGGATGACGAAATATTTCGGTCGTTAAAATTAAATAAATTCAGTGTTAATGTGTTAATGTGTTAAAATTTTCTAAAAACTTCTCTATTAAACACGTGTACTCTGTTCTTTTTCTTTTTTTAATTTGGACAGAAATAGTGTTCTTTTATCAAAAAATCAAGGCCTGCTTGATTTTTTCAAGCGAAATTCTCTAGCAGGCCTTGCGTCTAATATTAACTGTCAAAATTAGTTGCCCCCCGCGATATTCAATTTTTTTTCTAATATCAATTGTCAGAACACATAGCCATCTTAGATACGTGATTTTACTGCTTATACTCAAAAAAGAGATTTTTGCATTTTTCTTGCGATCCAATGAACCGATTTTGATGATTTTTTTCTGGGTCATAGAGGATCGACGACTCTACTGTTATTTTAATTTTCATCAAAATCTAAGCAAATTTAATATTGAAAATGATTTTTTTTAACATTTCTTCAGCTCTTATTCCAAAAGTGTTGGCCCTACCAGTCTGGTCAACGAACTCATCCAAGCTATCCCAAAGACCGATTTTTGTACCAAGTTTCATTAAGATTGGTGTATTTTTACGGCAGTTATCGTGGGTATATATATATATATATATATATATATATATATATATATATATATATATATATATATATATATAAAAATTTTAACGAACGGTGGATATGGGTTCCTGAGGTCCCAAAACGAACTTCTGTGCAAAAATTTTTCGGAAATTCAAAAGTGAGGATCTCGTCATTAGCTAATTTTTTTTAAAAAATTCGCTAACAATTTAATATCGACATTTCAGTTTATTGTATAGACTGTTTCAACACGAATTAAGCTTTGAACAGCTAAAAGATGAGAGATAGCTATTTAATTGAAATTCTATAGATTCAAATTTTCTACTTGTTTCAAATTATTTGAGGCTTAAATTAAACAAATTTACATAAACATATCTTCAAATACGGTCAAATTAAACGTATTGAAATGAAAACTAGACAGTTGAGCTTTCAGACGTTCTTTCAACAATTTGACACCTATTTCTATTAATTTATTTTATATTAAAATACCCTGTTGTCTAACCCAATTATAAAGCAAATTCCTTAATAAGTTTATCTAAATTGTAGTTTTTAGTTGGAATTTATCTAAGTCATAATGTTGATGTTGATATGTCTTAATGTTTACACTAATTAGAAATTAAACTGATTAGTTTAGTAAACATATCAAATTAAAATTCTATCACAGTTTAAATAATACCTATAATTAGCGCCTAATATCGTCAAATAGTGTACGTATTATGTACACAGAGTGTCTGTTTTAAATGTGGTTCCTATCAGTTGGCGAGCGATTCGAATAAACGCTCGTAAAATGACTTATTGTTAGAATAACTTAAAGATCCAACTAACATTGATTTTTTTCGTTTTTCTCAATTTTATTTTGGAAAAAGTTTCACATTTATTCTAGAAATAAATAAAAATCAATGTTGGAAGGGTCTTTGAGTCATACTTAGTTTTGTTTTTAGCTCGTTTTTGAAAATCGCAACCTTTTCCAACGCGAGCCTCTTTGTTTGACTTACAAATGAGCTACTAAAATAATTTCCAGGAACTTCCCTACAACTCCTTGAAGAATATTATTCAAATCACTCGCCAACTAATAGGAATTTCTTTGGAAATAAGACATCATTTATAGTGGCTGGATATTTAAAAGAGTTTTCTAAATCTATTATAATTAAGCGAGTACTAAAAGAGGAAATAAGTAAATAACAATTAAAAAATTAAATACATTATACAAAACTGTCGCTAATAGTTGTATGACTTGGATTGTCAAAATACCATCATAACGACAACTGAAATTAAGCTTAGTGATTATGAAAGTTGCTATTCGAGTATATTAAAGTATTAAACTTAGTTGTGGTTAAAATGAAGTTATAAAGTAACTTAATAAGCTGATAGGGAGATGTTTCCCTAAACATCAAACTGAAAATGACAATAGAATTCATAAAAATTTTAATTTGAAAAGTCAAATATATAACATAAATATGTATCTTCTAAGGAATAAATGAAATTATTGATTATTATCAAAATTATATAGGTATATTTATTATCAAATATATGAATATTAATAAGTATCTAAATGAGCCAAGTTAAACAGCTTCGAGAACTTGATAATCCTCGTTATATATGTATGTATATGTATAATTCAATATAATATTTAATGGAGAAGAGAAGCTTAAGCCATTTAATAGCTTAGAGTCAAAAGTATTCAGTATCATACAAAAAGAAGAAATACGTGATAAAAAATTCAAGGTATAGAAAAGAAATTGAAGCAATATATCCAATGAAATGTTATTAATCATGTTTTTAACGGTTAAAATCAATTCAAACTTCTTAGATTCGATTAAATGTCGCTTCGTATTCTCATCCCGATTATGAAAGATTCAACAATGAAAGGAAAATTTACATTCAAAATACATCCACTATAATTCAATTTGAAAGAAAAAACGATCATACAAAAAATGCGCACACAGTGGCCTTATGTAAATATATTTCTATGATTTATTATCATTTATTGTATATCAATAAAGTAAAGGAAGTTTATGTTTAGTACAATTTATAAAAATTGAGAAGAGAACATTAATTAAATTCAGGATTATTTATAGGATTATCAGTTTCAATTTAAGCTGTCGGTAGTTGTATTTAAATAGTAGCATTTGAATCGACCTTAATAAACTTGGGCTAAATTAGGGTTGACGTCTAACATAAAACCAATCCACCGAATGATTTCTATATATAATAAAGAAATTTTTATCGATACTAGATCAATCGATTATACGAACTAATTAGACTGTTATTTGTTGGATGAAATCACCTGACTAATATCAAAAATGAGAAAACATTTACCAGGATAATTGACAGATTGTAGGTTGGTGTTTTTGTTTTTATTCTTGACCACCAACCACCTCTACGAGGGTATTCTTCCATCATTAATAAATTAAAGGGTGAGTAAAATGCTACCGATTCATGAAAGGATAAAACGCAGGCGCCACAACCATCTATATTTTCTTACCCGCCAATATACTACTACTGCTACTACTAAACATTCTGTACTTTACTATACATAGAATCCAGGTTCGGGTTGGTTTTCAGTTTTCCGTTACGATTATACCCGGCATCACCACCTGAAAATTAGTGATACAAATGACGCTGTATCGGAAGGATGCGTACGAATTTATCGGAAGAATAGCACGTAACATTTATATGGTTGTAATAATGTACGATAAGTGTCGAAAATTTGTGGATGATATCAATTTATAATCTCGATAAGAAACATCTCAACAATGGCAAAGAAATTTATAAATTACAAATATGAGTGATTCATAATTTCCCAAAATACTGGTGTAACTTTAAATATTAATCAATATAAATTGTGTTTAATTAGAGTTGTGATCTAAAGAATAACATATAGCTATATTTCAGTGGTACGAAAACTTTTTATATTGTTCAAACAATCAAACACCTACACGTACAACTTTTCTAAGTAAATATTCTACAATTTTAACAGAAAATTATGTAAAAAAAACCCTCTCATTTTCATAATAACTATGATTTTTCTTCAATATTACCATTCGCGTGATAAATTTTAAACTTAAAATTGGAATCAATAATTTAACAGTTAAATCATATCGATAGCTAGGAGACGTTCTATTGTAATATCTACAACAAGGGACGATATCCTAATAAAATTTTCTATGAAAACTTTCAATCGAAACAATGTTGGCCAAAATGAAAGATCGTAAAGACGTTGCGATAAGAAAGACCTATAGAGAAAATTGAATTTCCCAGTACCATGATGAAATTTTGCCCGAAAATAGTTTCGAACGAATAAAAAAAAACAAGAAAAACAATTTAACTATGTAATTAAATGAGCTTTCCAAAACAACAATTTTCAATTTTTTTTGTAATTCTCTATAAAATTACATTTTGAAAATACTAAAGGAATTATTCTACAGGAAAATTTCATTAATAAGAACTATGTTGAATAGTAACGAATTTTATTTAAAGCTTTTCGGACGGTCTAGAATGAAATTTAATAATTGTAGTCGTGTTTTTAATTGCAAAATAAGTAGGGAAACACGCGATTCTATCATTTCCAACTGACATAACACTAACTGAAAATAATTTAAAACAAAAAAAAAAAAGAAGAGATGATTTATAAATTAGAAACATTTGGCGATTTCTTTCTAGGCTACAGTTATTACAAGGACATGGCTGATCCTAGATTATTCAACAGAACAATTATAATTCTACGTCATCATAATAGCACCATCACCACCACCACTAACATCGGCAATAATACAATTCAAAATATCGCAGAACAAGATGTTAATTTGAACAATTGGTGGGCACTATCAGCATTATTATTGGTTGTAGGCACTGCAGCCGGTAACATACTTGTATGTTTGGCGATATGCTGGGAGCGACGCTTACAAAATGTTACAAACTATTTCCTCATGTCATTGGCAATCACTGATTTAATGGTGGCAATTTTAGTGATGCCATTAGGAATTTTAACATTAATCAGGGGTAAGTAATATGCACATATTTATCAAATTTAATAAATCCTATTTTATATACTAACAGACAATAAAAAGTATTTAATGTATTTTGCATGCTTCTAAATCATGCTTAAACAAAACCATTTTAGCAGCTTTAGAGCTCTATTTGTGGCAATGGTAGAGCAAGTTTATAGGAAATAAGCCTCAAATTAAACGTCAGAACGAAGTTCTATATAATAATCGATAGAAATACTAAGGAATGTTAATATTCAAATTGTTATCGAGTCCTTGTGTTATCATAAACTTTATGAACAATTAAACTACGATCTTCTGATTTTCAATCAAATGCTAAAATTAATATTATTTATATTGTCACAATTAAATTTTAATGAAACTAGATAATATATGTTAATCTAAAAATAAATATTAGATACTAAGCACGATAAATTCCCGTTTTAATATTCTCGTCTCAACAAGTTATAAACCAGCAAAGTTTAAATAGTGCAACCTACAATTTTCTAACAAAAAATCCACACCAAAAAGAGTGAAACATTTTTAGAATAGATAAAGTTTTTCTACCGAAAAAAGATGATAAAAGCTACAAGTCACGCGATTATAACACACGACGATTACGACTTATAGATTTCCCATTCGATTCCTTCTATTGAATCTGAATCAGTTTCAATCATTAGTAGATTCAATCAAAATTATTATGTATAAGTGTTATATGCTAATAATTTGTGGTTGTTATTTTGACGGTGAAACATGTCACTATTTTAATAAGAAAATCTATCCACATTCACCACATATTCAACAATAACACCATCTAATATTATCATATGAAACAAATAGTATCGCATTAATTTTCATCAATTTTTTGTCATTTCCTATAAATCTGATCAGATCAAACACATTAAGTGTAGATTTAGAAGACTTCAACTGGTGAAATCTTCTCGAAGAGGAGATTACTGGGTAAATTGCTCTCTGGCAAACGTGATCCTACTCATCCGTTTCATAGAATGTCTACGATTCGTGCTGTATGACATTCACTTATTCATGTCCGTATAAGTTTTATGTAAAATCGATATTACACCTGGGCATACCTGTATACGAATGTTTTTATTCTAAATGTATTATTGTAGCATGAATAAAATGTTAATGTTCTTATATAAATTAAAACAAAAGTTTCTACATAAACAGGCGCTTGTTGTATTACCAAAGAGTTTCACGGGCGATTACTATGACACGCCCGTAAAATGAATCATCTGCAGTATTGTCGACCGTGTATGATTTACAACAACCTACCCTATTACAAACGATGAGATAAGTGCTAACTTATAAAGAATTATGTATAAAAATACCACTGAAATATTTCGACTTTTATTGCCCTCTTAAAAAAAAAACGAGAAAGAGAATACACGAAGAAGAACAAAAATTACAAATATGTATTAACCAAATTGAATTTACTGTTTTAAGGATACAAAAAAACAATAACTCTAAAATGAGTACCTACATTTGAAACTTTTATTGGAAGTAGCCCTCAGGCACGTTCGATGCATCTTCAATAAAAGCTCTCTAAACCGTCCAATTTTCCCTCTGTTTTAAACTATAGGAATCAGCAAATATTACAAGTCTCTACTAAAATCTAATAAAGTTTCTCATTTGCAATGACAGATTAAAAATGTAAAAGAAAACTATTAACATTGAGCAAATTTTAATTTTCTTCAATTACCATCACAATTCCTGATTCTTACTATATTTCTTATACATACATTTCTGATTTTAATCTATATCCAATATAGAAAGTTTTTATTAAAAAGATCTGCCTCCACAAACATAGCAAAAGTTCTTTGATATATTTTAAAAACATTTTCGTTATACTAGAGAACAAAAAAAAAGAGTCTACAAGTAAAACAGTTTTTTTGAACTATCGATCGAAATTGCTATTAGCTAGATTCATATAAAACCAACAATGTTCTATCAAAATATTAGAAATAATTGAACATATTGTATTTTCCTCCACTAGATACCGTATATTAACTTTTCAAGAATTTTAACTGATTCCACATTGGCTTTATATGAGACTATGGAAAAAGTGGGTTTCAGATACGGTATTACCTCGTACAAGGCACAAAAAATTATTGATTTCTTTCTCAATTACTGTTAAATGGAAATTTGGGAAATATGGAGTAAAAAAATTAATCAAGAATCATTTTTTTCCCCAATATACTCTCACTCACGGTAATATGATAGCAGTAATCGTAAATTTTGTTAAAGTGAGATATTATTTGTGTTTTTTTTTATATAATAATTATAATTAGTAAATGGTGCAACTTTAATATTATCACGCAAGCAAATACTAATGAATGAAATTTTATAAAAATGCACTAATGTTATCATTCTTATGTTATTTCAAAAAAAAAATGGTGGTTATTGACAAGTTACATTCTAATAATTGACACATAAAATGACAAAAATGTAGATTATAGAGATAAGGGTGAGAGGGAAAAAAACCTGTATTGAAGAAAATTATTTACATAGGTTAAATGGAAACAATAAGCTTATCGAAAATCTAGTCACGTCCTATATTTTGGTAGGATAACAACCAATAACGAAACAAGCATTATTAGAATGTTGATTATAAAATTTGCAACATATCTGAAGTGGGATTAAAATATTAATCTGTTTTAGAGCAAACACGAATAAATATATGTACATAGGATACTATGTTGTATTACGTATAAACAAAATTGTTTTCATCTTAGTTTTGGGTTAAATTTGATTGACACGTTCTTGTTGAACATCAATTATAAAATGAAAATATTTTTGTTACAATAAATGCTAATGATTAATTTGAAAATTGATATAGATTTAAATAATAATAATACCTTTTCAATTTTTCATTATCACAACGCACCAATAATAATAGAAGCTCTACAGAATAATGAAAAGCTTCACAAAACCTGTCAAACCAATTTAACATCCATTGACATTTTAATAGTTCTATCGATTCATTTTTTTAATAATTATCCAGATAGATGATGAATATCGTAGAAAGAAGAAAAATAATTGGGGATCTTTATGAGAAATTAATAACAATTTGTATCATTTATTACCAACAAAATCAAATATTTCAAAGTATTAATAATAATTTTTCCTATAGTTATACAATTTAAGAAAATACTCCATTATCATTAGGTAGTATCGTTAATTACAATAAAACTATTCGATTAAATAGTTGTCCATTTTGATAAAATAGGATAATGATACAATTGTAGGCCTCTTTTACACGATCATTTATTTTAAGTGATATTGTCATGTCTACAAAGAAATGAACATCAAAAAAATTATATGTCACTGTAAAAGAAACAATAGAGAATTGAGAGGGAGGAAGAGAAAAATCTGATGAAAAATTAATACTGTAATTTTTCAACGTATTTCTTTCCCTATTATCTATTTCTTATACGTTCAAAAATATTGAATAACACTGAAACAAAGCCGGTTAAAACAATCTAAAAATACAATGAATTAAAAGGAAACGTATCTATTTCGTTTACAATTTCATTATCAAATAATGAAAAATTAACGAATAAATATGACATTATAAGAATGCATTTGTTGATTGCGTGCCCTGAATTATTTTCGATCTATACTTTACATTATTTCTACACTATATGCGTACATACACTATCCACTTTTCTGTATGTATAAGTATAGGTACAATGTATCAACTACAATAGTGGTAGTAGCGTGGTTGAAAAGTTTCCGGAAAACCGTCAGAGTTAAAGTAATTAATTATATGATAATAAAAGGAATAGGATTATGAGGACAAGATTTTAATGATCGCTCTAGAAATACGGCTTGAAATAAAAAATTATAAATAATTTGAATGAAGAGGAAGAAAGAGAAAAAAGTACAATGTTGCGATGAAAACATCTACCTTCCATTAAAAAGTGTGATATTCTAAAAATGTAATTAGATTGTCTGTATACAGTATACACTTTTCATTGTTCGTCCAGTACTATTTACTTAATGTTTCCGACAATACAATGTCAATCGATTAAATAAAAATAGACAGCAATGAATGGACTTGAATCGATTTTAAATAATTTATTATTAGTTGATATAAAAAAATAAGGTAATAAAACATTTCCATTGACCAGTCAGTCTTTGTATTTAATTGTTAAAAAAAATATTTCAAAGTTCAATTAGATACAACTGTTTAGAGTTTAGACACACCTTAAATACGGTACTTATTGTTTAAAACATCAATAATTCTAAACTATAGAATTTAACTGCCGACGGTTTCTATTACTTAATCAGTACACCGTAAATTAATGGTCGTTTTGTTACAACCCTATAATAGCTTTATTGTTTTATTTATACTTACTGTACACCCCAATTTAGAATTTATATTCACGGATAAAGATCACTATAAATATACTAAAAGACGAAATTCTAAAAATAGATATTTATCCTCAATAACGAATGAATTTACTAGTTAGAAATCCGAGTGAAATATCAAAATTAAGTATTACTCAGGAGATTTGTTCGGTTTGAAGATGAAGAGCGTTTCCGATTTGCTAATATCAAATTCAAATTTACATTACTATTCAATGAAACTTTCGAAAAGTGAAATTAAACTGATAATAATTAATTAAATGTTGATCTTTTCAACTATTCATATAAAGAGAAATTTTCCCGTTAGCTTATTCCTTTTCAAAGGATAAAACCAACAAAAAGCTTTTGTTTTAGTTATATGTTGTATCTATAAAATATTTATAGAAAAATAAGCTAAAAACTGTAGTATCAAAGTCTCATAAAACCATGGATAGACATTAAAAAAGAACAACATCAAATTTTAGAGATTATTGAAGATACCTTTCTAGGACCAATAATACATTTTTCATGATTTTATATCTAGTTATATCGAAATGTACATTTCCACGAAACAAACGAATTCATCAATATTTTAACACCTGAAATCAGATTATCGGACAAGAAACTAATGCTGATTGTTCGTAGATAGCATAGAAATAGCTTCATTATAAGACTTCAACAAATGTGGACTACAAAAAAATTGCAGGTTTAGAAAAATTAAAAGCTTTTCGTTTACTGAATCTATTGAAAGTAAATAAAAAAAATCCGAGTATACACACGTCAAACAACATCAATCGACATAACATTAGCGAACTTTTATAAAGTTTTTGATTTGTTTATTTGACAGAACGCTTTCGATTCTGATGGTATGATAAACTAAAAACAGAAAAAAAGTAAGCTCTCTAAATATATCACACAAAAAAAAACACCACTCATTTAAATGATAAAAAGCAATTGTTCTATTCCTACACAATAGAATTTTAAATCTTCTTCTATTTATTACTTAGTTACCACTATAAAAGCAAAAATATCTAATAATTAACCTAATTTCTATATGCATTAGTTAAATCAATTAACAAAGCTTTTTGTAAAATATCAAAGACATAGGTTACTAATTGGAGCACATCTTAGTTCTGCTTATTTATTTTTTTGATTATTTCAGCAATTTTTTACTAAAGTAGAAAGCATTGGAGAATTTTCCGTTTTCCACTAGACTGACAAATGCACACACAAATTGATTTCATCAAGTATGTACGATAATAAAAATTGATGGAAGGAAAGAAGTAAAATCGATCTCCTTTCTAATATTTAAACGATATTTATATGAATGTTTAACGATTGAACTTAAATTTAAGAATGTTTGTATGAGTTAACAATAAACTTTACAATGACATTATGAAGGAGAAAAACAAACAATAAAGAATTCATTGTAAAACCAATGATTCCACAACACGGTAGATCAATATAAAAACATGACATTCTAACAGGGGAAAAATTCATACAATTTACAAATAATCACAATACGCTTCGTTAATTCTTGTTGCTCGATATTAATTTACTGAAAATATCATAAATCGTACGCAAAAGCAAAAACATCAATATGATTTTATCGAGTAAATTAAAAGTTGATTATGTTTAATTAATAATATGATATTAAAATAGTGTTTTCATTTAAAATTCAATACTAGTTGTAGATCTATGTTTTCAACTAAATTATGGTACTTTTGCGTTAAATTTTATCGTTAAAAACTCATTATTTGATACCGATAAATTTCTGAAATATTCTAAACCAATTAAGTGCATGGGCGTTTAAAAAAAGATTTTCTCACTTATGAATCAGCTTTATTTAATCCATTTCTATTAATTCAAATTTACTTTCCGCATTCGTTAAATTATAATTGACGTAGAAATAACGATGATGTTTCAAATTCTTTCATAAAATATTCTCTTTAGCATTCAAAGTCTATCTTCTTTCTAACTTATAAGGTATCAAAATTATAATATTACAAAAGGTAGTTTCGTTAACATAAACCATATAATTTGCTTCTTTTAATAGTCGACTAAATTGCCTATTTTACATTATCATTCCAAACAAATCTCTATAAAACGCATTTATTTCCGGAAAGCAGGGAATTAGGCTAAATTGTGTGATGTTTACTTTGGGGTTGAATGTTGAATCAAGGATAAATAAATACGAATAATACAGTGACAGTTAAATCTCACATAATGGGATTTGAAGTTTTAAAGTGCATTCACACCTGGAATTTTCCTCTTTTAGTAAACAAAAAAACGAGTTTGACTTTAATGTAAATATATCTTCGATCGATTTCTTTTTATCAGAAACAGAGTGGGAATAAGCTAAGAGATAAAACTCTTGATGCGTAGGCACACTCTTACACATTTTGCATCTTTGACTGTTGTTTTAGCATCATAATACATATGGTAATATCTTTCGAGGAACAGCATAACAAGTAGGAGCTTCAAAGAAAGAGAGACAGAAAGGCGAATGTTGAATATCGATCGAAATATTAGCATTTTTCAATTTGTTTTTCTTTTTAATGTAGAACTACTTAAAGCAGTTAATATTTGAATTTTCATATTGTTTCAGGTTATTTCCCATTACCATCAATATATTGTTTAGCATGGATCTGTCTAGATGTTCTATTTTGTACAGCTTCAATAATGCATCTTTGTACAATCAGTGTAGATAGATATTTGTCTTTGAGCTATCCGATGAAGTTTGGACGAAACAAATCTCGTAGACGGGTAACTTTGAAAATTGTTTTCGTCTGGTTGCTGTCGATAGCGATGAGCCTTCCGCTGAGTCTCATGTATTCTAAAGTAAGTTTGAAACAATATTTTATATTTTTTTTTTATATTCATCTAAATTCTAAATTTATCGAAATTAGTAAAAAAACAACGACCTTAATGAATATTATATGGTAACCTTTTTATAAATAAACCCATTTATATCCACTTTCAATTTCAATATTTAAAAAATCCAATTAACCTTAACCTTTACATTAAATTATAATATCAGGATCAATATAATTTTCATTTAATATATTTTAATCCTTACAGGATCAAGGTTCTTTAATCATAGACGGAACGTGTCAAATTCCAGATCCGCTGTATAAATTTATCGGATCTATCATATGTTTTTATATTCCATTATTAGTTATGTTGGTAACCTATGCATTAACAGTACGTTTACTAGCTCAACAACGTCAAAATTTAGGAACACCGGATTGGTCCAGTAATTGGATGGGAGGACCAACATCTACAGTTTTAGGTAAATATTCATTTTCTGAAAATTTTACAAATTAAAAACATGAACATTTACGTGTATATAGTCTTCGTGGAACAGATGTTCATGTTTATATCGTTGACAAAACAATATCACATCAAAAGTTTGTTGGATAATAATTCTGATGATGGGACTCTAGAATCGGGAAAACAAATGGAAACTGATGCTAAAGTTAAACATGACATAGATGTGCAAAGTTACAGCTTTTGTCATTTGAAAATCTTCTTACTGTTAGAGTAGAATACAAATTAACAAATCATCATAAATATGCAAATCAATTATAATTGTAAAGACAAAATGAAGTTTTACTGAAATGAAATCTCAGTTATATTAACAATTAATTTAGATGTATTTTGCTAGTTTATGGTACGAAATTTTTATTTCTTGATTTCCTTTTCATACTACGCTTAGTGTTGGCATTATCTTATGTTAACATACTGTAACTTTATCAAATTTTAGACACTATTCTAGATGCAATAATGTGTGTACAGGCATGTGTATAGTCGCTTTATATATTTAACTTATATTGAACGACGTAGCAAATAAGATTATATCAACTTCATTAAAACACGCTATGCAGGTTAAACTACATCACAAAGTTAACCGGAAACTCACGTTTACACTTCTTCCTAATTTTCACTCTATACAGATTCTTTACAATGAATAGATCAATTTTTATCGGGCGATATTATCAGGTTTCAACTGAAAATAATTATAACGCCTACTCTAACGACATATTGGAATCGATAAATAACAAAATTTACATAAGTTATTTATCAAATTTGCAATGCAATGGTTTTTAATGTAATTTTATCTAAAAAACATAGAAATAACATGAGGAGGTGCTCTTGTTGACAAATCCTTAAAAGTACCTATATATTTATATATTTCAGAACGGCGATGCACGTGGAAAAAACTACTTAATGCTACAAAAAGTGGCAGTAAACAATCAACACCCCAACATGCACATTCAGCTGGATCAACTGATACAGAATTAACAACTATCGATACACACGAATTATGGATACAAGAATCAGAACCAACACCTTGTACAATGTCTGCTTTAGGACAATTCGGGGCTGAAATGCTTAAACTATCAAGAGGATTAGAAGCTGCTTCACATATACAAGGACCATCTTCTAAAAGTACCACCACTAAAGATACGACCAAATTAAGGTAATATTAAAAAGTTTTTCTTTTATTATAATAATAGACAATTAGGAAACAGCATTTTTATTAAAATGAAAGTAGACTAATTTTTCCCTATGGACAAGAGGAAAAATTGAGGTTGTTTTCCTTACTGTAAAGTCACTACGAATGTGAAGTGACTCTTAGGATTTTCTACGAATTTCTTAAATTGGATGAGAAGTTTACCTTGTTAGGATAGAAAAAAAACGCACCCTCTTTCTAGCTTGTTATATCTCTCTAATTCAATCGATTTCGTATAGATTATTTGATTATGGTACATACATATTCCACTAACATGAAACATTCGTTAAGAAGATATTCACCACCTGTTTACCTAATGTTCATTTGATGCAGCTACATAGAAAATAATTATCTTTATATTGAGAATAATAAGTGAATCCAATTAGAAGAGTATTCGATGAAATGTCTAATTCAGCGATGTGACTAAAAATTTTCAATAGTTGTTCATTTAAACTCCGTCTCGATTGAAATAAATTGTTGAATAGACTGAAAAGCGTCTTTCAGATATTGCAATTTCGCTTGTACGTTAATGAAACGCCGATAGATATTGAAAACGCTTGAAAATCTTTACTACTTCAACTTTGTAATTTTATTGTTTTATAAGACGATTAAGTTAAAAATTAATGAATTTAAACGGTACAAATAGTTTTGTAATTTCTATCATAATATCAGCTATTATAGTTGAATTAATTCATGTTTTACAAATTGGAAAACTTTTTTAATAAATGACACATGTATGGGTAAATACTTGCCTAAATTATATTAAAAATTTAATTAGTGTAAATGGAGATGCATGTGTGTTAGTATAAAATACGTGGGAGGAATTTTGGTTACCTTTTTTATGAAACAATACAGAACAATATAGTATAATGTATAATTTAGGCTAACCTTAATTCTATTCAGACATTCTCCTTTGTGTTGATGTTAGTAGAACACATAGTTATTTACCTGTATACCCATTATCCTCTTACTACAACCCTGTTACTATCTAATTACCACAGTTAAACCTAAACGCAATTAGCCATCGGATAACTTACAAAACGATTTACTAGGAAATGGTGTCGAAATGTTGGTAAAATTACAATTAGCACAAAATTAAAACCGTTGTCTTAAAATTATGCTATAAATCCAAAGAGAATCGATAATTTCACATAAAATTGAAAACGATTGTTTAGAAACTGAATTGCACCACATTGATATGGACTGAATTTCAACAATTCCTACAATTCCGAGTCAATCAATCATTATCAATGATTTATTGATAAAAAAAAATACACTTTAAGTCTCCCAAGAAACTATAGTTAGTAGTGCAAAAATTTAATTTGAAATCGACCCCCTATTTATTTTAGTTCTGGAAATCGGAGTACTGAAAGTCTAGTCGATTCCCATTCATCTCTTTTAACACCAGAACCATCACCTTGGACATATAAACGAAGACGAGCTTCAACATTTCATGAAGGTGATAGTCGAGATGAAACCCCATCGCCTAGATGGCGTAAACGTGGTTCTAGTTTTCATGAAATTCGTTCATCAGATTTATCATCTGATATATTCTCAGAACCAATAGAAAATTCAACATTTCCTTTACCACCACCTTGTACATGTCCTTATTTTGGTGACAAACAATCAGATAAGTCACCACCACCAAAACCACCCGAAGTTAAAATTATTCCAAGTGAAAAATTACCAGGAACAACAAAATTGTCAATTGATGTAGATAAAACATCACTGTCACCAGCAATTTCTCTTATCAAAAAATCGTTGAAAAATCGTAGTAAAAGTGGTAGTGGAGATTCATCTCCAAATAACATTGTCGTCACATGGGAAGCATCAAAACGGAGCCACCGTAGAGGTATAATTGAAAGAAATTTCTAATGGAATTTTTAAATGATTTTTTTTCCATGGAAATTGTTCCAGGATCAAGTTTTGGTAATACTAGAACAACAATCTTAAGTAATAATCTTGGTACAAATCAAAAAACGCCACTGTTATTACGACGTTCTGTAACACTCCGACAGAATGGCCATGGTGGAATTGGTGGTCTTAAAGATAAAAACAAGAATCCATCATCACCTTGTTTACTGCAAAGATACAATTGTGGTAATACAAGCACTACAAATACAAGAAGCGTTAGATCTCATCATAGCCGAAACTCGAGTGTAATATCAAGAAATTCCTCCCGTCATGGTAGAATCATTCGATTAGAACAGAAAGCAACTAAAGTGTTAGGTGTTGTGTTTTTCACATTTGTTATTTTGTGGGCACCATTTTTTATATTGAACCTATTACCAACTTTCTGTTCGGAATGTGACAAAAACTTAGACAATTGGGTAGTGCAATTAGTGACATGGTTAGGTTATGCTAGTTCAATGGTTAATCCTATTTTTTATACGATATTCAATAAAGTCTTCCGACAGGCTTTCAAAAAAGTTTTAACGTGCAAATACAAAAAGACTACATGGCGCCCACAAAGGTGACAAACAAAAGTAACAAGATTAAGATAAAGAGGATGAAATAAATATAATAAATGTGTTATGCAATTATAAATAGATGTGGTGGAATATTTGTAAGTATATAAAACATCTGTCTTCTCAATCATTCTAATATCATAATAACTTCTATCCTTATACCACATTGCACTGAATTCTTGTGATATATTTAGTGTTTAAGTAAATTATAGTATATTAAAATGATTATAATCACGGTTAATTAACCGAAAATGGGGGAAAAAATGCTTCTAACTAAATAACTGTATTAAAAATAATAATTATGTATACATGTTGTGTATAATAAATGTAGCTTAAAATACAACTAAAATAGTAATAATTATTATAATGATAATAACAATAACATTAAATATAACAAAAAAAAAAACCTACAACCTGTAGTTGATAATAGAAGAAGAATAAACTATTACTAAAATGTACACCTGTTCGTTTTTCATTAATCTTATTGTCGGTCTTAATTAAAGAAAGAAGCAGAAAAGCAACTTTTGATTTCCCTCAGGAAATATTCAACCAGAAATTCTTATTAATTATTAATTATAAGTTTTCAATTAATATGCAAAACAACAGTGTATTATATTATTGTTCAATTTGCAATTTATGGATAATTATCAATAAAAAAATACCGATATAAATGAACATGAAAACAGGATTTAATAAGTAAGATTAGAAAAATTCAACCGGGATTACAACGGTAATATCGTTTCTCTCGCAATCTAACAACAGACTGACTTCTCTATAGTAGCGTTCAATAATACGAAAATAAAACACTATACAGCATGTTTCACTCAAATAAAATTCCAACTCAAAAGTTTCAATCTCTTATAAGTAGTACTTTATAAACTTATGAAATTTATAGTCTTTTGAAGTATTGGAAACAGTTTTCTTACTAGGTGGACTACAATACTTTGTTACTAATTATATAATATTAGAATGTGAATTAAGAGTTATAAAATTAATCCACAATAGGGTAAGAACAAACAAATTTATAAGGAATGAATTATGGGCGATTATGCAAAATTTGTAATATTTACGACAGTATAACAATATTTTACGATCTACATCAAGTTCTTTTAATATCAAATTTTATTGTCACCCAAGTTTACGAGACCTCTTAAGACGGCATATACCTACACAAGTATAAATCTTAACTACTCATATTTCTTAAATTAATTGTATTCCAATAAAACATCCAATCTACAGGTGTTCTCAATTCAACTTTGACAATCTTAAAACAATACGACTTGATTTCTAATGGATGTCAGATTTTTTTTGCAAAATAGAATAATGTTAAATGTTCTTAATACTTGTAGAATTATTTGGTATTTTAATGGAAACTTTTCATAAATTACACGAACATACATATTACATTAAGCTTGAAAATTCAGTATGTAATGTATGAATTAAATTGTAACAAACAACACAGGTAATTTGTAGTATAAATAATACTTCCTTGCTAGTGTTTGAAGATAGTTTAAAATAAATGTAGCCCTATAATTCATAAAATAAGTTCAACAAAAGAATGCGATATATCTAAAATAGTAATTGAAAAAGTAACAATATATTGGGTTGTCCAATAATTCCATTTGTTTTTTTTATGCTAATTATCAAACTTAACACCTGTCTCATTGATTTTGTATTGTATTGTTAGGCAAGATTATTTGTTGTTCGACACATTTTTCTACAAATAGCAAAATTGTTAGTTGAAAATCGTTAATGAAAAACAAATATTCAGATGATAATGATTTTATTTTACTATATTTGAATATTCATGAACGAAAAACAATAGAATTAATGGAAATTAACTAGGAAAACAGTATAATTGGCGTATTAAATCTTTAACAATAACCTTCTATACATACTAGAAATAAACAAAGATGTTCCTACTCATAGATGGTAAAATAGTGCCTTTAATTTATTTATAGATAACATAAATCAAACAAAGCATATGTATGCCACAATTTCTATCCTAAAACTTCATTGTCCTTGGCCTATAATACCAAACCACGTTCGTGGTAAGTCAATCTGACCAAAAATGTTAACCACGAGCCATTTTCGTGGTACATCGAGTAGGCCAAAAATGATAACCACAAACCTTTTTCGATGTGTCAATGGTACAAATTCAACGAGATAATTGACACGACAAGTGACCAAACGAGATATTCAATTTGGCACGTCTTGTTGGATATTAAACAGTAGGCCAAAAGGTTAGAAATAAATTGTCTAAATTACTTGAAAAGAAAATGTTACCCTTAACAATGAAACTAGCAAGATAATAAATCGCTTCAGCAAAACTAAATTCATCTATTTTATGTGAGAAGCAACACTATTATTAATGAAACCGACCTCATTTCCTTTATATTAAATTTAAGTATTTATTTTCATTAAAGTAAAACAATGCAGAAATATAGAAAATATAAATAAAAATGATTGATTTCGTCTACTATAATGCACGAATGAAGCCTTTGTTCCCGAATATTTCTTAATATCTGTTGACAGTAGAAAATGTGGAAGAGAAGTAAGTACATACTGATTTTCTTTGCTTATTGTTGGTAATAGAAAAAGTGTAGGTAAGTAAATGTTTATCGTATTGCAATAATATTCAACTGTCAGGCACGAAAATTCCACATATCTTTTTTTTCATAGATAGATACAAACATAGATTTCACATCACATCGCATATAATGTAAATAAAGGTAGACTATAGGAGAAAATTCATTTTCTTAGAAATTGTAGTGAATGTCGCAATGAAATAACGATAATAAATCAAACGTTACTATACAGTTGAGTTCTATAAAATCTTTCAGACATCGTTTTATAGCATGTTCCGGAATCACCTGTTCATCGAAAATGATACTGTCATTCTCGAATATGTATCGTAACATATCACTATCATAATCATTGACAGTAAGATAAAATCGATAATAAAAGATTACTAGATACTATAAAAATATTACTACTAAAATTCATTTTCAATTTTCTATATTGAAAATTAATTTCAAATAAGATGCTGCAATATATCTACTTTTACAATATACGTACAACGTAATAATATTTATAACTTCATTAGGTGATGTTAATTTATAGTTGATAGAAAACGTGCTCTTGATAATTCACTCATATTAGTCTGTGTGTATACAAACGGAAATTATGTTTATTATATAGGGTGTGTTTTTAAAATGTGGTAATTTCTTATGAAACTTCTATTAGTTGGCGAACCATTTGAAAAATATTTCAAAGATTTGTAAGGGGCTCTCTTGAAATCATTCAAAAAGTAATTAAACACGTAAAATGACTAAAAATGACTCGAGGATTCTCCCAACATTGATTTTTTTTCGTTGTCTCCATTTTATTCTAGAACAGGTGGAAATGTTTACTATTTTTCATAGAATGCAATGGAGAAAAACGAAAAAAATTAATGTTGGGAGGGTTTTTGAATCATTCTTAATAATTTTGCTAAAATGGTCTCCGGGGACATCCCCTATTTTTTGAATCGCCCATCAACTAATAGGAGTTTTACAAGAATTGACCACTTTTAAAAAAACACCCTATATTGATATGGAAAATAATCCACTCACGATAATATCGATTCTAAAAAATTTACGTAAACTACAAGAAAATCATCCAAAAATATTATTTTTGTAAAATAGTAACAGTCCTTGGGACAAGAATAAAAGAAATCAATGTTTTGTATCCATTCACATCTACAATATAACAATGGATTGTATACATTTTCAAGAACTAATCTAGGAAATAATCAGAAATGTAATTTTGAACATTCTATCCTTGTATACTTCTTCAACAACTAGATAGCTTATTTTTTTTGTGTGTGTGTAATTACTATCTCATCACCAAGTTAATTAAAAATAGAAAAACAAAAAAGTAATGCATTACAAGTACAAAATTACATAGATGCTTATTTAAAGTTCTACAAGTATTTCGTCAACAATAGAATTAATTTCATGATCCATATAACAAGAGAAATAATATAATAAGAGAAATAATTCAACGTGAAAACAGTAACAAAGTTCAAAGAGACATTCTGTTCTATTACTTTCAGGGACATTATGTCAATAGTAAAATAATTAAGCTTGTAACAGCGAATTGTCAAGAAATAGTGAATCTTATAATTTCTAATTAAAATTAAAAAAGGAACTTTTTGATCAAGAAAAAGATAATCTATTTATACATGTAGCAGAAATTGAAAATTGTACATTGTTAATCATATTTCTAGATAATAGTTTTGGTAAATTCGACTCTTAAATAGATCAATTCACTAGTATCATAAGCAACATGTGTAGCTATTTGGTATCAGAATACACTCTTATATAATGTTACGTTATATGAGTTAAAATATAGAGGGAAGATGGCACGAAATTGCGTTTCAGTTAGAACAGAATTTTGATACATGTCTTAAAAAAAAAAGAATCACCACACCGGTTAGGCAATTTTTGTCAAATATTACTAGTGAATCTTTATGTGCATGAACCTTTGTCTGAATCGTCTTGAACAATAAACACAAAAATTATATTTACAACAATCGTACAAACACAGGGTAAATCCCTTTAAACCTTCAAGTCACGTATAGGGCCTGAAAAACTGAGCCAATTTGTACAATATATTAGAGGTATTGCCCTTTTTCTAAAAAAAAAGGGTTGAAAATTTTCAGAGCCACTGGAATCGAGCAATCTTATCGTTACATTGTAATAAAATGTATTGTGTTTTTGTTGAATAAATGGTAAGACTTCTTTAGTTTAACGCAATGAAATCCGAGATGTTATACCTACTAACACCTGTTTTTTTTTTATCAACTCTTAACCATTATTATATTATTACATTATGGTAAGTTAATATTTAACTAGCGACCATCAAATACTTTTATTTCTTTCTGACTTTTTAAAATATGTTTATTATACACAATCTATTCCGTTTGGGGATAGTGAGGCTTTCGTATTCAAATAATTTTCGATTTCACCTTGTATATGCTTATGGAAAAATGAATAAGAAATCCAATAACAACAACGATAAGTTTCATTTCGGATATAAACAAAATTAATTTGTTAGTGACTAATGCTAAAGTTTCTACTGATGGTTTTTATTGTACAATTCGTTTGCTATACTGAAATATTCCATTTAAACGCACCTTCCTTACTATTGTACTTTAAAAAAAAAGGTTTCCGAAAGTGTATAACAAATGTAGATAAGAACTTGGTTATGTACTATAAGTTTCCGGAACCTTTTTTTATATTCTTTTTATATATAAAGTCAAACACCATAAAGATGGTATTGTTAGATGAAATATCCTGTTAAAAGATTCTGACATCAGAATGTGATTCAAGTTAAATCGGAAAATTTTCTTTAGCTTCTTATTTTGTTCCATTTGTAGTTTTAGTTATTTGTTAATTCATTTTCATATTTCAAACTATGCTTGAATTAAACAATAATTTTGTGAACTAAACATACATACTATTGTAACGCCGACTTCTATGTTGGTAACAATAACAACATTTTCAAATGCAAAGATTATAGATGCATTAAGCTCAACTGTAATTATTTATAATCCTTATTAATTTCCCATTCCATCCATAATATATAAATATTTATCTTTTAGCACAACATAAGCTTACATTATTAAATCTACTGTAGGTACTTTTAAAATTTAAATCTTATAAAGGAAACAAAAATAACCTATCTTGGAAAAACTTCTGTTATAACATTAAATTTTAAAATCAATTTTAACATTCCAGTTTCTAAAAAAAAAAGACTAATGTATCTTATTATTGGACACTATAAGTTTACCACTGAACTAAATTTCTATTTGATGTGGTCCTTTATTGAGAACAGCAAGTTGGAAAATGTTTCAACTGGCCATACAATAAATTGAAAGTTTCCTTTAACGATCTTCGAATATTGAGCAATTTATCTGTCCAAGTAAATAATTGAAAGACGAATAAATGCACCTGACAATCTAATTTAATTTCATTGCGATTAAATATAAAAATAAAATTACAATTAATCAATCTTTTAATAAAAATCTAAATTTTACAAGATTCATGTCACTTTAAACTAAAGCTTGTCTCCTGCTTTTCAGTGTACAAGAGAAAATATTTACTATGAAAGAATCTGGAATGAGGTGATATTCATGACATGCATTACTTGGAAATATGAAAAGTTAAATAGTGATATGACATGTAACAAATGTATAACTGCAAATTCATTCTGGGAGTTTTAATTTTTTTTAAACTAGTGTTGTAGGCGTAAAAATATTGTGATCGAATCTTTATCGCTCATGCTAATTTGGAAGGTACGTTAATAATCTAACAAATGTTACAAAAAAGTGTATATCGATTTTGGTGGATGCGCCGGGCAGCTACGCTAATAATACTAATAATAAACAATGAAATAATAATAGAACGTTAATAATATGTACAGAATTAAATAAATAAATTCTTCTTGATAAATAAATGTCAAATGAATAGCCAATTATCTGATAACAAAAATAATTTCATAAAATGTTTTATATTAAATTCTATATTTTCCATAGAAAAATAAAAATTTTAGTAACTTCATGTCAAATACAAAAGTTTTCTTTATTAAGTACATATTGTATGTGTATAACTCTCAATAATCTGATCACGTATTCGATAAATGAGTTACGACAAAAACTATATCGGGCATTTATCACTGATTGGAATTGGACCCTTCAATTTTCTAAAAACCAATCCAAGTTGGACGATCGACTACCAATATAACGTGGGAAGTGATATTAATCACTTTATCAAGATTATCTGATTGATCTAACTGTGAAGTATTATTAATTTTCAAATAGAAAAACAAAAAGAAATAAGTTCACAGAAGAACAAAAGAGAATATAGACTTTTTTTTAAATATACCATAAAATAGAAAAGAACTAAAATGGCACAATTTTATCGCTTCGGTCGTGGATCAATAGAAAAAAAAACTGGGATAGAAAACTGATAGATCTGAAGAATAGAATTCCGTTTAAAATGAAATCTTTGTAATACGAAATCAATAGGAAAATGAACAAATAAATGCATTGGCAAAAGCTTCCCAACTGTGTGTATTAGAAAGGACGATCTGTCTTCATTACTTTAACAAATTTGACGCGTAAGCCCTTATCCAGGGACCTTTTGTGAATATACACTAACATTGAGAATACTCTAACAAGAACATTTATATTGCATGTAAGTAAAAAATGATGTGTAATTTGGCATTAAATTCACGTTGCTACAGCTTTTTTTGTTAAAAAAGTTTACTTAAATAACATGTAACATTCCCAAATATAACCAGATAATTAATTGATTGTAAATAGAAAATTGCATCGTGGGTAGTGAAATATCAATAGCAAATTTTACTCGTAATCAAATCGAATAAAAGAAACAAAAAAACAATATTTTCACAGCAAATAAACACAGTAAGTTAACCCACACAAAATTTGTAGCGATATTTGATTAATATCAGTATTGTTTATTTGAAATCGTATATGTCAATTAGAAAACTACAAGGGGGGGGGGGCAAAGTAAGTTCCAACCTTCTATAAGTGCACAAGCAACAAGTTTCCGTTTAAGTTCCTAATACAAGAAGTAAATATTCCTTTTTCCAACTATTATTCATCTTACAACACTATACACAGAAAAAATTTCAAGTTCACAAATTTGACAATAATAGAAAATGTAGAAAATTTTTGTCTTGGCACAAGAATATTTTTATTTTTCATCAGACATTGTTCTGCCAACAAAAATAATATGGAAATTATTAGTATCTATTTCTATCTTTCTTTCTTTATTCTATATGTTCATGTGTAGTTTTTACAAAAGATATACCTTTGACGTGAAATATATGAAAAAGAAGTAAAACCCGCAGTCCATTCATTACAGAAAGACTGTAATTTCAAGCACTCTTGAATCTTCTAAAAGCAAAGGAAATCGTTATAACCACACATACAAATGTTCATTGTACGTACAAAAAAAATCTTAAGATGATTTTAATTAATAAATAAAGAACTGTCGAGATGAAATCGATATAAAAAATACAATTAAGAATTTGCAATGTTTTGATATACCGTAAATTAAAAAATTAGTAAACAGTTTTATTTATGTTTTGACAGAGCTTTTAAACTCTTCTTGATTGTTTACAAAAGATGGACAACACTATTTACTTCTAATCCTGTATTCTTCCATTACATTGCATGCTTTATAAGTACCAAAAGATACATATAGAGAAATGTAAATATATGTCTGAACTAAATTTCGTCATTCAATTTCTTAAATATGTCTCTAGATTGAAAAATTTGTTTATATAAGAAACTCATATTCAGCTCTTTTTTTCTAAGCCTGAACGAATGAAATCGCATGCCTTTTTATATTTGTAAAGGTTGCAGAAACCTTACGGTTACTATAGAATGACTTAAAATTACTGACTTTCATACGAACTTAAAAAAATTCATTACTATAAAAAGAAAATCTATTTCAACATTTTTAAATTATTATTATTAATTAATATTCTTATTGTTCGTAACGAAGAGATCTGATCTATTATTTTATCATATTATAATCCACATATGTATTCAATATTCCCCATTTCTAGTAAACTGATAGATTCCCACTTGAAATTCTTTACCTATACAAACAATACATAGTATATCTCTAGTGTTTCGGAAATCCATACATATAATATACACACAAAATGTTGCAACACGAATTTGGAAAGTGTTAATTAATTCGACAATTTCTATGTTAACTAAACAAGACAAAATTGAATACAGTTCTGCAATTATCATATAAGATATATTATTGTTGTACATTGAATCAAACTAAACCAATTAATAAGAAAAACTAAATTACCATCGAAATTCACTGTGACATTATAACAGTTTAAAAGTTTAACAGGAAAAATATCGCTAATAACTTTGTGTTTTAGAAATGTTAAAGGTGATAAAAATCGTTGTTATTTAAGACGAAATTTTTAATTCAACTGATGTGAACTTTAAGATAAAAATATTTCCTCAGTTAAGGATAAAAGATGATTCTTGTCAGAAATGTCAAAAAATAGAAGACTACAAGGACAATGAATGTAAACATGGTAAATATGTCTAACAGGATATATGACATCCTAGCGTGAACATTCCAAATGGAAGATGCTTTCATAACTATATCTACATGTATAAGTGGGTACTTAAGAATCTTGTTAATTCTTAGGGTGGAAGAAAAACGTACTTAGAAGAAATATGCTCAAATTATCTCAAAAAAATAAATTAATTTTTATCAATAAAATATTATTGAAATTTTCTCAGGTTTAATTATAAAACATTAATATCTTCCATAGTGGCTTTCAAATTAATTCTAATATTTTAAATATTGTTTTGTATTTAACAAATATTCGTCATTTGTTAATAAATTAAGCGTTACTTTTTGTGTGCAAATGTCAAGAAAGTTACTCGCATTGTTTTGCACCATATTCATTTAGACAGAAATTAATTAATCGAATTCACTACAAAATAACTATACCAAACTATCTCTTGCATTTAAACCAAAATACATTTCCACTATTTCTCATCAGGTACCCCATAGGGAGGGAGGTGTTGTGAATTTGTTATCAAACCGGAAAACTTCTTAAAATAATCCATTATCAGATTGTATGTATGTATTTGATAACATACAAGTGATATTAATACAGAAGATAAACTTAAAATTGTCTTTAATACGATAGGAAATACGATAGAGATGATGTGAATATTGAAAATGAACGAGATATTAAAACATTAAAAAATCCATCATTTTAATTTGAGATTTCTACCCCATAGAGAGGTGTTGTAAATTTGTTTTTAACCCGGAAAACTTCTTATAATAATCTATTATCAGATTAAATATATTTTATAGCATCCAAGTGATATTAATACTGGAGATAAACTTAAAATTATCTTTACTATGATCATAAATACGATAGTGATGATGTAAGTATTGAAAATGTGCCAGATATTAGAGCATTAAAAAAGAACCACCCTTATTTTTTATACTTTCCAACAGGCCTAATTTAATGTTTTTAGCCCTGTGGCTATACTTCTCCTTTCCAACACTTTATACAAATGACCCACTTTTTCAATCTTGAAGTTTTCATTCAAATTCGAATTGATTTACCATCTCCAAGTTCGTTTTAAGGATTTGTTTGATTTATTTTAAAACACAATACATAATAGAATTTTTAAGAATAGAGTATTTTAATTAACAAAAAAAAAGAATGACACGAAAAAATTAAATATCATTATCTTCTACCCGATCTAATTATATGACATTAATGAACAATGATAAAGATAATTTAAAAGAAATTTTAAACCATAACTCTGACATCCTTAAATTTGATATAAAACCCCCCTTAAATAAAATGTCTTGACGGCAAGTATCAATTTTAAAAATTCAATATTTTAACTTCAAGTTCACGTTTAAACTTAACAATATCAAGAAAATAAACAATTTAACTGTCAAAGAAAGACACTGAAGAATATTTCATTATTTTATCGGGAATGTACCTTTATCAGACAATAGGAAATTTAAAATTCTGTATAAATTGATAATGAACAAGATAAATACTTAATGAATTTTTAATATATTATCTACCCTTATTCACCTGTATACAATATTTTAAATGAAAATATATTAGCAACTCTTCACGTTCCAACAATATTAACGATCGTTATTTTTAGACTTCTCATTAATTGGCAATGTGAAGAAGCTTATCTAAACCAACCACGCACTTGAACAAATTTCAGTATACATCCTGTATACTTTTGTACAAGATATAAATAACAATTTCAAAATATTTGAATTTTTTATTGGATCAATGACGGAAATAAAAACACCTATTTATGGACGAAAATTTCATTAATTACTCATAATTTCATTTATTAAACGTAACCTAAATTGATAGTAAAAGTTGATTAAGACGCTATCGAAAAAGAATCATCCAATCTTTTACTCCCATTAAAACATAATGAATCGAATAATAAAACGATTTGTGGCTTTATTATTAAAGATGGGTGGAACAACTGTTGATATTGATTTTAATTTTCAAAAGAAATACTATTAAAACTATTTATTATTGATTTTTTATATGGACATAAAATAAATTTATTTAATAAATGGAGAAAAGTTGAATTTTTTCTTTTAATGCTCACATATCAATTGGGGGGCAAAAAACAGGAAATTGCATTATATTGAACAGATTTCGGTGTATTTGTCATGAAAGAGGAAAAGAAATGAAAAATTAGATTTGACAAAATAATCAATTTCTGTCAATTTCCTCTCTTTTTGATAAACGTGTATATAATGAATTCAGGCGTATCCCAAGAGAGTTTTTTGAGGGTTGGTTGTGGCAATCACAAAATATCCAAAACATACATACATATACATATTTATATCGTGTTATTTAAATAAAGTCTAATAGAAGTGGAATAGGAAATTGCATAACCAATTTTGGCAACCAAATTAAAGTACATCTCATCAAAATGAAATGAGTTTCTAGAAACAATAACTAAAAGAGTACTAGCATTGAATTGAAATTTAAATAATATAAATCAAAAGTATAGAAAAAACGTAATGAATTCATATCAACTACTGTAAATATAAAAGTAGTATTTTATTCTTTATGAATAACCTTTCCATATAAAAGCAACTCATTATTTTATATTAAATCGCAATTTAATAATTACATAACAACCATACAGAAAACGTTCAACTGAAATGTGGGTAATTAATACATTGTGTAGTAAATTGGAAAAAAAAATAGAATGAAAATAAAAACAACACCCACCTATCTGCATTTACATTACAATGGAGGTAATGTAATTATAGTCATGTTTCAGTTACAAGGGAGGAAAAGCTCATCAATTTACAGGGGTTCTTTCACCAATAGAGAAATGTACGAGAAAAAAAAATGATGTTATTTCATTGTTGGTAATCAAGGAAAAATATAATTTTATATAAGCGTCTTCATTAGAGTGACTTTTTTCACCATTCGTTCAATAATCACTTAATTTACTCGGTATCCTTTGTAAGTGGTTTCATATTTATGCGGTATCAATTTATGTGGATACACAAAATTTTATATACAAAAATTGTTATACATGGATATGGAAAACTTTCTACATTATTCGAACTGATTTTAACGGATTCGCTGATAAATATTCTACTAGATTTTTAACTACACCAGGGACATTATATAGTCCTCTTTTATTTCGCTTAGACTTTGATAATATTTTGATTAAAGCTTTGACTATTTCGTGGTTAATATAAAAACGAGTTGGAAAAGGGGCCGAATCGAAGACCCGGCCTAGCAACTTCCCCGACTGATCAGTCCCAGTAGTTAATCATTAATTAGAAAAAAAATTTTCTACGATCAAGAGAAAATTGTCAAATTTCTGCGAAAAGCACAGTGGTTGCGCTCTCGCCTGACATCTGTTTGCTACGGGGTTCAATTCTCGCCAGAATAACTTTATTTTTTTTCTTTTCAATTATGGAAATAATCATCTTTACTATTTTGTTATTTTATTCTTAACAAATAGAAAACTTTAGTTTACTTACTGCCTCTATGGATAGTAAAAGTATTATTACTCATTATGTTATCCATTACAATAAATTCACAACAAAAGATTAAACAAATATTCCAGTAAAGCTTTTAACAAAACCAAAGATGTCAAAATCAGCACCGAAATTTAAAAAAAAAACAACGCAATTATTTACACCTACTCGATCTTTCACGAAACAGTCTTGTTGCTAGACAACGGCCGTAAATCCTGATTTATATTTGATATATTAATGTCTTATTCTTTTGTCTTGCGTACATACTTGATTAGTAAAGAATCACTGTCCATCTAATTAATTTAATCATTATAAGTCGCCAGATTGAAAAATATCGCACATGATGGGTATTATTTCTGACATAAAAGCACATGCCCTTTCGATTGGTGATATCAAATTAATACGTTATCTTACATTTTTTTCAATCAACCCCCTCCCCCGTCCATCCCCGTGGTCCGATTGGCACCAAAAACTAATCAACTCGAAAGTCCACGGAATAGTTGATGCTGGCCAAATTTGAACGCAATCGGTTAAGCCGTTTTTGAGTAATCGTTGGAGAAACGACAGACGCACACACACACACACACACACACACACACACACACACACGGACATCATGCTAAAAACTTCAAAAACGTGTTCACGGGACCCCAAAACGTAAAGATCTGGTGAAATCTCGAATTCGAAATTTTGGTCCGAAACTAATAACTTCCCTACCCTCTGGTCGGGGAAGTTAAAAATGAAGCTTTGCATGTACTCTATTGATTTGAAAATAAAGATGAAACATAGTTTTATAGTCCAACTCTTTTCGTATTTTACCAAGCAAATTCACGTATTCATATAACGACTAAACAAGAATCAATGAAACACGTTCGATTTTAAAGGGACAGTTTTATTTAATACAAATTTTAAATCAATGGATTCTAATATGGATGATTAAGCTGTTATAATTTCTAGATTATTTCATATTTTCCTTTTGTTTTGTTCGAATTGCTCATTTCTATCAATTTCACGGATATAGCAAACAATACTTTTTTATGTGTAGGTATACTATGAAATTCTGTATAAACGAGTTATAGATACTGTATAGTAACCGAAATGAAATTCGATTTTACCAAGCACCTTTATAAATTGCACCATCCATCAACTCTAGATAATTAAACTTGTTCTACCTGACATAATCAACTATCGTATTACCCCCTACCTCGAAAACTGCAACTACTACTACCCTAATTTTATGCAAGTTTACTAATTTCAGGTTTGTTTAACTAATTACACGGCATCAAATATTGTAATTATTAAAAGAATATAGATTAAATTATAAAAAAGAATAAACAGGAGATAAAATAAAAATAAAAAATTAAACACAAATCCACAAAGTAACGATAATAATGTTAATTTAACTGTTCATTTGTGTCATGTCAATTAAATCTACTTTAACAACTTCCTAAGATTTCAGAATTAGACAAGTTTGGTGTGTTATGTACTATGTTCTTGTCAAGATAAGTGTTTACTATTGACTGTAATAAGAAGTAAAACTGTTTACCAACACGAAAAAGTTCTGTTCAATAATAAGAAAATATCCTTACATAAAACTAGGTTTCTGGAAAATTAAACATATTAACATAGACAGGAGAAACAATGTAACAATTCTTTTTTAATAAAATTTAGAAAATCAACGACAATTTAACAGATTAACATCTGTAACGGTATTATCTGGATATCAAACAGGATATGCGTACGATAGAACAAGACAAATTGGATTCTCCTGAGACATCTTAAGTTTGTTTCTAGACTGTGCACATGGCATTCACCTTGCATGTCAATGTTAAATCTAGACGTAAAGAGGTCTTATTTAAAGATTTTCAAACGACAAAGTTGCACATATACAGAGTGTAATCGAAATTCCTTACAATCTTCAAACCACATGTAGAGAACAAAAAATTGAGCCGATTTTTATAATACATTAGGAGGTCGGTAAGGCCCCAATTTCGAGAAAAAAAGGGAATTGAAAATTTCAAGAAGATATTTAGAGCCACTGGAATAGAACAACCTTAAGTATAAATAATTGTGTTTAGGCTATGTATGTAATTAATACCCCTCAGTTGATTTCAATGTTCAGTGTTTAGTTGTGAGTGGGACGAGAATGTCGACTGGATAATTGCGGGCTTATTATGTTTTTTTGTCTATTAACTTCCATATTTTTGTCAGTTTTTTGTGGGATCATGCGACACAATTATTAATTGTAAGTTTCAACCTAAAATGTAGAATAGTTGCGGACTATCAAACAACAGTTCAAAATTTGGGCCATTTCAGTAATAAAGAATATTTGCCTTTCACCCTTCAAAATATGTATGTTTATAGCATTTTATTCACATAGGGATAGTGAGGTTTGAATATTGTAAATGATTTTTACTACACCCTGTAAATAAAAAATAAAAAAATTGAAGCAATACTCAATCCATTTTGTTTCATATTTTGACTCTTTGATCATACAAATACCATATTCCTTCAAACCTATGTATACCTACATTTTTTTCTTGTATTCAATTCCTATCTTTTGATTATAAAATTATTTTAGATGAACCAAATACAAACAGAGCCATATAATTTATTAAATCAGAATTTAGCTACTTTCACCGTATTTAATATCATATCTACATATATTTACAATTGAAATTCATTGTTTGAAATATTTGGAAATGTATATATGTAACAAGCTTTAAATGAACATAAACAACTAATAGGCGAACAATTCATTTAAAATTTCAACTGTATAATCTGTATTTTATGAAATTCTCTAATTTTTGAAATTTAATACTGCTACATAAAAATGAAGTAAATCGCTGTAAATAATCCACAATGAAAAACAATAAATCTACACAACTAGTCAAATTATTATTTTTTTCAGTAAATTCACAATATCAAAGAATAATTTTCATTCAAATATAATCGCATAAACAAATAATTAAAAATACAACGAAGGAATGGAAAAAAAAGAGAACAACACAGCGTTATTTTGCCGTACATTATTCATTAAGTATACCTTTTTAGTTTGAAGAGATTGTCAATGAGGGCCTTTTCGTTTGAAAATTACTATACCGTACCTTCTCATATAAAAGCTAATAGGTGAATTATCATTAAGAACGGTCTTTAAACTCGACAAATAAACAAAGAATAAAAGTTTAACCTACTATTAAAGCCATACTAACATA
Organism: Mylabris sibirica; assembly: GCA_039776855.1. Classification (NCBI taxonomy): domain Eukaryota; kingdom Metazoa; phylum Arthropoda; class Insecta; order Coleoptera; family Meloidae; genus Mylabris; species Mylabris sibirica. Next base: position 8,694,708 of record CM077839.1, on the reverse strand, counting down.
CCGTCTATTTCATCATCGTAGCATATTCAATTTTCTATCATTCAGAATATATCAAAATGTAGAAATATGGAGAAGAACTTGGAACACAATTTGAATATATCGATTTGTTTTTAGAGAGTCTCTAATGAGAAAAATATGGAAAGATTGAAACGACACAAACAAGAATATTCAACGTCATAGCTAATATAATAACAGTATGTATGATATAAAGTTGTATCTTCTCTATGTAATACCAAATGAAACGCATAAAGAATTATGTAAAAAAAATCCTACCTGAATAGAAGAAATCCAAGGGCTGTAACAGCGGCACGACGTACATCATCATTCACATCAGACACCTGTAAATTGGAAAAATTAATTTTTAATTACCAAATTACAAAGCGCTACTTTTATCTATTTAGAAAAAAGATTTGAGAAACCCGATGTTATATATAAGAGAATTTGTTGTTTATCGTTTATATAAAAGAAGCACCTTATGAATTATTCAAAAAAGTTTCGTTTTTAAAACCAACAACTTTCTTCACCGTCTACAAATTGATTCAAATTTTATTTATAAAAGTTGGTAACTGCATAATAATAATAATAAGGGTATCAATAGAAAAATCTGAAGTGTCATAAAGATATATAAAGCGTTGAAGCTTCCTTTTTATTCCGTTTCATTCAAATTTCATACGAATTATACAGTCTATAAAATTTGAATTTTCATCTACTAATATACAAATATTTTAGAAATCGATTTTTCCCCTATTTATAATCCACAATTGTTTTTATTTCATCAATTTATGTTGAATTTTTTTTATCGATTTGGTAAGGTGGTAATCGCATTAAAAATCCAAATCTCCGCAGGCGTCCAACTAACAACCTAACGTATAAAACTTGCAAAAATTGTTCAGGGAAAATCACCATCTGTCTTAATTTCGTGATCATTTACTCTCCGAATGAGCGTAAGTTAAACTAGAAATTCGAAGAAACCTTTCAACTGTGTTTAACACTAGAAACCAATTTGTGTTTCTTTTAAATACAGTTTCGAAATGTTAAACTGATAATTGTGATAATAAAAATACACCAGGACTACCTGATTCTTATGGAAACTCCTATTATTTGACGAGTGATTTGAGAAATATTCCAAGGATCTGTAGAGTAGTCCGTAAAGAGAATTTTAGCGAAGTTAGAACTAACTCATTCAGAAATTGGTCAAAAAACGTTCGTTTTCGACAATCTCGGAATTTTTAGGATAGAGCTTAACAAGCAGAAAGATTAAGAATGACTCGAACGCTCTCCCGACAATGATTTTTTTTTTCATTTTACTCAGAAGCATTCTAGAAAAAATGCGAACCCGAGTCTAAAAAAAAAACAATGTTGGGAGGATCTTTAAGTCATTCTGTCATTTTAAATGTGCACGACATCGTCAGAGACAAGCGTTTTTTGACCAACTTCCAAATGAGCTCCGACCTTCTAATTTTGCTAAAGTTCTCCCCAGGGACTACCCTGCAAACCCTTGAAACACTTTAAGAAACGCTCGCCAATTAATAGGAGTTACCATAAAAACTAGGTAGTCCCAAGTGAAAAGCCCTGTATGTAGGGTTATTCTAACAAGAATGTCGACAATCTATTTTTTGTTGAATTAATGAATTCAAATTGATCATATATTAAATTTTAAGCAAATTTAAATTATAGTTATTACAACGGTGTCGATTACAGTTTTATTTAATCTTGAATGATAAATTCTTTGTTACTGAATTTTGCGCTGAAATCAATTAGAAAGTTACTAAAGAAACTGCCGGTGAAAGATGTCGAGAAGGATAGAAAGGTTCTAAGATAAATTTTAAAAAAAAGCTTGGCTTTAACAGAAAAAATATAATAAGGCTGTTGTTAAAGTTGCAAATAAGCTTAAGTTATAAAAAAATCGAAGTTTCTAAAATAATTTTGATTTGACATTAAGTTAATTAAATTTTGTTTATCAATTTCACTTGGAGTCAATAACAACTCGATCCAATCCAACTTTTGTCGATTAACTGATTGCAAATAGAGTTATTTGCGGCTTTAACCGTTCGCTCAATTATTTTTTTGTCTGAATATTCTATTCCATGTTAGAAAGAAAATCTTTAAATCTTTTTTAATATATAGGTTCAGTAATACTCCTAAACGATTTCAAAGTACAATCCAGCTTTTAAACGAGTAAAGGGGATTTCTTACTATCACCATTCAAAAGTAGTAAGATCTCTTTAAATGGCACATTGAGTGTAAAACAAACAAATCCTTTAATTTAAAAATCAAAATCTCACTATCTGATTGGTTAATAACAATAAAAATCGAACAAATTTTGGTATATAAATTGATTTTACAAACAAATGGTGTAAATCCTCAAAGTTTTCTTTTAGAAAAAAACTAGAGTAAGCTTTCTGTGTAAGCCCCCTCGCTACAGCGGTCAATAAATCATACACTTGATGGTTTTATTCAATTTGTTCATTTTTTAAATAACAAATTGAAAACGCAGATTTCATTGATGTTGGTTTTCCACTATTTATTATAACAGGATAAACATGTTTTACATAGAATAGACAAAACAAAATCCAATTTTCAATGAAAATTGTGATTGTTCATTTTTTTGTTAAATGAATACGGATTTTAACGTACCCAAGACTTTATTTTTATCAATATATGAAAATGAACATAATTTAGTAATATACGTATAATAATAAAAACAAGAAATAAAAAAACGTGCGACAAAAGAAGGTTCAATTCTAAAATCGTAATATTGATGATATTGATATACTTATATATGTATGTGTAATACATATACAGGGTGATTCACCTCAAACAAGGTTCTTATGGAAACTCCCATGGAGAGTGATTCCAAAAACATTTCAAGGATTTATAGCGGGTCCCCAGAGAACATTTTAGCAAAATTAAAGTCTTCTAGCTCACTGGGAAGTCGGTCAAAAAAAGATCGTCTCGAACAATGTGGCAATTTTCAAAAACAAGCAAAATACACAAAAAAAAATAATTAAGACTGACTCCACCAACGTTGTGGTTTCAGTGATAACATATTCCGCACTGGTATGGTGGCATGAGCTACCACCAGCGTGAACATGCAAAAGCTGTGCAGGATACAAAGAATGGCCTGCATAGGTGTTCCAGGAGTGATGTCCGACAGCAGCAATGGAAATAATGCTGGGACTCAGTCCTCTGCACATGGTTGTGGAGGCTGAGGCAAGGGCTGCTTCTTATCGTTTGAAAACCAATGGATTAGGGAGAGAGCCTGTATATGAAGGATCTCATACGGTAATACATCGGAAAAGAGTCAGCATTCCTGCTCTACGAGTGCTGTCTGATGGGATCAACGTAGTTTATCTATTCAACAGGAACTTCAAAGTAGAAGTATTGGAGGGGAAAAGGATTGATGGACGAGATTAAAAACACGGCTGGAGGAGGAAGCGTTTGATATACAGACGGCTCCAAGACGACCATGAACACAGAAATAGGGGTAATGAAGCTCAGACATGAGGAGGCAATTTCTCTTGAGCTGGGAAACCATTGCTCCATATTTCAAACAGAAATAATAGCTATAATGACCTATGCATAGGTTATGTTGTGGAGAAATTATAGAAATAGAAGCATCAAATTGTAGAAATAAAATCCAGACTAGTGCTGAAATGCTACAAAGAACTTGAGAAACTTGCAGAACATAACCAGGTGAACTTTAAATGTGTGCCAGCTCATCAAGGAATCTAAGGTAATAAGGCAGCGGACTGCTTAGCAAAAAAGGCCGCCAAAACAGCTCTAATTGGACCTGGACCCTCATGCGGGATCGCTTATGCGGACCATAAGGGAAGAATTAAAACAAAAACAAAAACTACTGGCAGCAACTACCAGGAATGATCCTGTCAAAAACATTTCTGGGATTTTTAAATCGTAGAAGACCTAAAGAACTCCTAGAGCTAAGTAGGAGACAATTAAGACAAATCACAGGACTGTTTACTAGTCACTGTGCACTGAGGAAGCATCTCAATAAATTGGGATTGTAAAAGACCCAACATGTAGAGCCTGTGAAGATGAAGATGAAACTTCGCTTCATATCTTATGCTACTGTGAGGCCTTGAAGAAATTAAAAAAACTCCCTTAAACAGTATCCTGGACTTTATTAAAAAGACGGGACGATTAAGAGAAGACAGCTAAACAGGAGAGTTGACCTTACACAAAACAATTAATAACAAGCAAGACTTGGGGACCCTCCCAACATTGATTTTTTTTTCGTTTTTCTCCATTACATTCTAGAAAAATTGAGAAACATCTCCAGCTGCTCTAGAATAAAATTAAGAAAAACGAAAAAAATCAATGTTGAGAGGGTCTACGAGTCATTCTTAGTTGTTTTGCGTACTTTGCTCGTTTTTGAAAATTGCAAAATTGTCCGAGACGATATTTTTTGACCAACTTCCCAGTGAGCTAGAAGGCTTTAATTTTGCTAAAATGTTCTCTGGAGACACCTTTATAAATCCTTGAGAACTTTTCGTTTAAAGTGAATCATCCGGTATAATTAGGTAGTCTTTTTTTTGTTTATTATCAGATATTCTATTGTTTATTGATTGGTGGAACATTTTCATTGATTCTACAATAAGTCTACTATCTATCATCATCACAAAAATTAATATTCATGGCTACATACCAGTATATAAAGGAATAAAATTGTTATAAACGTATGTGGTATATTGTTTGAAAACAGAAACTGCAACCTACATAAAATATTGTAACGACGTTCGATTGAAATTTCATGTATGTTATTGAATTTTATATTCCAATTTTATGTCTCGATCAACAAATCTAGTTGATAACGTTTTCAACAATAATTTCAAACAGATTAAAAGATATTAGTGTCAAACTTTTAATTTTGTTTTCATAAAAATTAAGGTTATTTTAAACGATTTCAACACTGGTATACGAAAAAAGTTTGCCAAATTGGCAATTTCATCAAAATTCACTGTTTTAATGAAATAATTAATAAAGATGCTAATTCTGTTTTTGAAATGCACGAAATATATAAAATTTCGAATTTGATTACCGAATTAATTAAAAATTTCAATACAATTTTACTATGTAAAGAATTTTTAATTAATAAGTAAAAATTTCAAAATAAAAAAACGTTTTAATTAAATCAATACTTACAGCAACATGAAGTAATTTTCGTATAGCTTTATTATGACCTGTACCACAATATGCCATAGCCAATGTATACATTCCTGATCTCCTTAATATAGGATCTTTATCAGACGTTAACTGTTCAATTAATGGATCAGCCTCCTCTAGACGGCCATACATAGTAAATGATATACCAACAGCTAATCCCCTGAGAATTTTCTCATGTTGGCTCTCTTGTGCGTACTATAACAGAAGAAAGAAATAAACCTTAAATTATATAGAAGTTTTCATTCTGTACTGGAAATTAACAAAAAAAAAAGAGAAAAGAGTGAAGTTTAATAATGACATTGAATTTAAAAATTTAAGAAACAAGAAATAGAAGAAAAAACAAGATACATTTTTAATTACATCAAATAAAACGTTCGCACTTAAATCATCCCTACTGTCTCATTTCAGGGTGGAGATTTAAAGTTAATTTGCTAGTCAGACGTTCTCTCATTTCAGTTGAGATTACTTTGACATTCTATATGTTGGATGGTGACAAAATTGAACAGTAAAGATAGAAATGATATATGTCTTTACAGTCGGTTTTAATTTTACTTTGATCCGTATATGGACTTTATTTATATAAATTTTTTACTTTAATACGAATACGATATAAGCAGAGCATTTTTTTTCTACAAAAATCAAATCCGTATGAAAATGAATACGTAAATCGAATGTTTTTTTAGAAAATTTAATAAAAGAGCAGTAGATTAAAATAAATGACATTGATAATTCACAATTTCACTAAAATTACCACAAAAAATTTATTTCAGTATTCACGAACTATATTAAAGTTTCTAATTGAATTAAACGATTCAACTATATCTTCCAGATTTTAATGTAAATATTTTTAAGTTATAAACAAAGTCAACAAAATATTAATTATAACAGGAAAACTTTAACAAGTCTATCTTTATTTAAAACTAAAAAGAGAATAATTTAAAATCATTCATTTAAACATAAAAAATGGAAAATTAATCCGTTAGTATTTTCACCCAATGGAGTATAACTTATACAATAGTATTGTTGAATTTTTTTGTACTTTTTGTTTAGTACAATAGATTAACAAATAATACCTTTTTTTGTACATGTGTACGAAACAACTGCACAAATAAAATCAGGTAGATAGAATCAAATACGCTATAAAGTCAATTAAAATTTCATTAAAGTTGTTGAAGTTATTTAAATTAATTAAATGAAATATTAATTAAAGCAATTAGTTAATCCAAATTAAGAGTCATTAGTACAGAATATGCATATATAACCATTAACACGTTCAAATCAGAAATAAAGGTAAAAAGAATATCAGTTATAATAATAACACACATAACAAGCTAACATTTTAGAATGTAAACAAGAGGATTATATTTACAGAGCTGAAATTTTAAATATGGCGAATTTTATAAAAATCGTATTTTTTGGCGAGCGATACGAAAAATATTTCAAGAGTTTACAGATGGGTTCCTAGAGAACAGAGCTGTCTTATGTCTTTTTCAAGAAGACTTAAATCATAAGTTACAAGTCATATATTTAAACCTTAAGTCGCTTACCAAAATGACTTAAGAAGTTTTAAGTATTTTCTTCGAAACGTTATTTATGAACATTTAAAAGCATTCTTGATAATTGTCTTTGATTGAAATCTTGTTTATTTTTGACATATTTTGAAACGACTTGAATCAGAAAGCATTTTATGAATTTAAGTCGTCTGATATGTCTGTGTAAAAATTGTATAGAGGGTTATATAAGAAAATTTTTGGAAAAGATTTCATGGATTTTCTATTATTACAATATCCGTGCATTAACGTGATACACAGAAAAAACAACACGTTTGATTAAGCATGACAAACATTGATTTATTATCGTATATACAATGTACGGTGAATTTTTGACATAATTAATAAATCTTTTTTTCGATTTAAATCTTTTTCAAGATACTTAAATCATCCATAAACGATTTAAGTCTTTTGTATTGTCTTAAGTCTTTGACTTATTTAAAGAAGTCCCGAAAATAATCAGTCATTTAACGAAATTCACAAAAATGAATCAAGTAGAAAAAATAATTTAAATATTCGAAGTCCTCATCGTAATCTTGTCCAAAACGAGCGTTTTTTACCCACTTTCCGATGAGCTACAAGGTTCTTATTTTTCAGCCCGGCCTGTAATAAAGGCGTTTAGAGAAAATTAAATTATTAAATAATACCTATTGTAAAAGACTCCATTCTAATTTAAAAATTTTATAAACAAAATTAATACAATTTAAAAGTAATCCTGCAGGATTTTATTATGGAAAGTAATATATGAATTCTTGGTGTTTGCTCTCAGTATGGAGAGTTCTAAGAAACTCCTATTAGTCGACGAGCGATTCGAAAAATATTTTGAGGATTTGTAGAAGAGTCCCTATGGAACATTTTAGCAAAATTAGAACCTCGTAGCTCATTTCAAAGTTGGTCAAAAAACGATCGTTTTGGACAATGTCACAATTTTCAAAAATGAGCTAAACACGCAGAACGACTTTTTTTCGTTTTTCTCCATTGTATTCCAGAGAAAATACGAAATATTTCCACCTGTTCCAGAATAAAATGGAAAGAAACGAAAAAAATCAATGATGGGAAGGTCTCTGAGTCATTTTTAGTCGTTCTGCATGTTTTGTTCGTTTTTGAAAATTGCTACATTATCCAAAACGATCGTTTTTTGACCAACTTTGAAATGAGCTACGAGGTTCTAATTTTGCTAAAATGTTCCCTAGGGACTCTTCTACAAATCCTCGAAATATTTTTCGAATCGCTCGTCGACTAATAGGAGTTTCTTAGAACTCTCCATACTGAGAGCAAACACCCTGTATAATTTGACTTTCCGCACTAATAACTAGAGTTTTTTTATTTAAATTATCCACAACTACTGATAGGATAGATATGACAAATTACAGGTAGAAAATTAAATTGCAATAAAATACAGTAAAACTTCGCTAATCCGGACTAATTAATGCAGGGGGCAGTCCGAATTACTGAATCGTCCGGATTACTGGAACGTTTTGAAACACATATTAAATATACCTATAGGGTTCTGGCGCTACGGTATCTTCCTTCGTTTGTTAGGTATTTACGAAGTGAATCGAAAATTTTTTCAATATGTACATTAAGACAAATTTGGAGCACTGAAAAAGCTTTTCACAAAAATGCAAATGTATTCAAATCGAGTTAACATATTATAACATAGAGAGTATGCTCCTGATTAAAATAATCTGTAATTGTTCTCTGTTGAACTGATTTTTGTTGAGCCTCAAAAGCTACGAAGAGTTAGCAATGAAGGAAGCTCCAACCCGATTGAATCCGGATTGTAGAAGCAGTCAAATTCCGGATTACAGTATGCATAAATGTGAGAGCAAATCGGTCCGGATTAGTGGAATTCCGGACTACAGAAGGTCCGGATTAGCGAAGTTTTACTGTATAGAGAATGGTTCTTGAAACTAATTGGAAATATTCCAAGGAATATTATGATTTTATCATCGTTTGCTTATTACTCTTATTAGAAAATAAAATTTAACAAAAATTGACTAAGAAAATAGTAACATTTTCCCCTCTATTTTATAGATACATTTTAGGACGTATGTATAATTGATATAAACCTATATAACAATAAAGATTTATTTAAATTTATAAAGGTTTAAATGTGCAAAAATTTATTTAAATATATATATTTTAAGTTTCAGTTGGAATTTAAATTTTAAAAAATAAAACAATAGTAATGTTACTAGGTTAATGATCTATTAAGTTCCATGACGTCACCCCAAGGGTACATTTATAAATTAAGAATCTGTGTTCCATTTTAAACAAAAAAACAGAACCGGAACTGAACAGAAAACGGAAAAGAGGAGAAAACCTAAATTTCGAACGGGACGAACTCTGGAGCTAAACTAAAACATAACAAAAGCCCACCATAACACGATATTTTTCAATTTCTTTTTTTTTCATCTCCTCTTTCCTTCTTGCCCTACAACTGTGTCAGCATTAGATATTTTAGGGCACTTAACACGAACTTGCAAGTAAACCACCAGAAGCTAAGACTTCCGATTTCGATGTTTTTTTCTATATAGGTATAGTTCATTCTGTTCTAAGGGATGCCCATTTTGTCGTTCGTGCTCATACTCAAGTTTAAGGGATATATGGGGGTTAAAATTACCCTTGTAAAATCAGTGTTTTTTTTTTCAAAAATCTTTGTAAAGGCTCAATATTTTTTAGTGGTTTAAAAACTAGTTAATATAGATTCGCCAGGACTCTCAAAAGGTGTAAGTCGCGGTTTCATCCCTTATTGGGATTTGAAGTTATAAATAATTATGCCATTTTTTAGGGTTTTTTTTTTGATTTTCTACCCCATGGTTAAGCAGATTACCATTCTTCTGCTAATAGAAAATTACAAAATAAAAGTTGCTTGTTTGAGGGTATTCCTGTATTTAAAATGGTTACCCTGTAGGTTAAAATTTAAAAATTTATCATTTGGAAGTGAACCGAAAACCAAAAAAAAAAACGTTATTTTTGCAGAAACGGAAACTGGAACCGAACCAATGATATTTTTGTGTAATTGAACCGGAACAAAAAAATAACGGCTCAAAGCCCTGCAAAAAATTGTTGTATTAATGACAGTTTTTTTAGTGAATATAAGATGGAATCCATTTTCAAGATTTAAAAAAAACGCATTACGAGTCAAATATTTTGAAGTATTATGGCTTAGCATCCCTTTAGATATCAATTGAATTTGAAATTATTTTAGAAAGTGTACCCCTTTGAATTATGTATGCATTCTTGAAAAACACCTAACAAATTAATAAATATTGTTGATTATACGTATAAGTGTGTTAATTATTTCTACAAATTCTATACGTTTTTAGGATCAAATCACATAAGCCATTAGCGATCAACTGTTATAAGTTATAAACAGTAAATTTTGATCTACATTTTTTATACATATTGTAAATCTACTACGATATTTAAAAGGCTGAATGTATAGGAGCTTATTTTAAATGTAAAAGTAAACACGGTGTGACAATGTATGCTTTTTGTTTCATTTATACTTAGAACAAAGCATAATTTCACGATATTGATAGTCCCAATCATTCACGTCAAAATATGAAGGTAATTATTATTAGGATACAAAATCAAGATTAAAGAAGCCACTATAAATAATTGGAAAATCCGTATCAAGTTCTGATGTCTATTCTTTTACGAAATAAGAAATATCTTTAAGATTTTTTACAACTTTTAATAGTTTAAGTACACCGTAAAGCAACGAAACTCTGCCAATTATACGAATATGTTTCACTTTTTATTATTCTTGCAATTTAAAATAATCATGAATTAAAAAGCCATAAAAGTATGTAAAACAACGATAGTAACATAAAGAAGAAAAGAGATAGTAATTTTACGATACGAAATACGAAATGGTGTTATTTAAAAATTATTCACAAAGTTGGATAAATCATAACAAAAAAAAAAAGAGTAAAATTGCCCATATAGTAGTAGAAAAAAGACGTGAATAAAACTAAAAATTGTGAAAGAAATTACTAAATAAGGTAGAAATTAATATTATCAACCAGTTTGAATTCAAGCTCATTACAACTTAGGAGTAAACTTTAAATATTGTACGTCTACAATTGTACATTAGTACAACAGTACCAATTTATTATTCACCTAATTTTTATTATTAAATTAAGCTTTAGTAACAAAACCAAAGTCTTTTTGTCGTTCAAAGCAATCAAACTTTTCGAATACTTTTTTTATATAACAAAGAATAGCACTTGATGTAAATTGGTTAATTAAAAAATAAAATAAACTTACAGCGACCATATCTTCAATAGCAGGTGCATTCTTCGATCCTAACATAACCATACCCATTGCAATACCAGCAGCTTCACCAGTATTTGCATCATCTTGATATAAATTGAATTTTAATTGTTCATAAACATCTTGTCTATGTGTACCCATTGCAGCTAATCCTAAACCTAAACATCCACCATGTCTCACCATCTTAATAAAACAAAATAATTAATTGAAAAGATTTATAATAATAATAATTTTTACCTCATTTTGTGCATCTTTTAATTGTGTCAATAGATAATCAATAATATTTGCACCGTGATTTGCATGAATTAAACCTAATGCATATAAACCACCACCTTCTGAATAACCAGAACTGGGACCAACTTCTTTTGGTAAATAACTTTGCATTAATGTTAATGCTTCTTGTTCATGGCCACGATGGATTACACCAAGTGATGCTGTTGCTGTTAATTTTGCCCAATTTGTCGCCCTTGCAAGCCATTCCAAATTATCTCTATAATTATACATATATATATTTTTCAACTTTTATATAAAGTAATAATTATAATTGATGAAATTACCGTAAAAATTGATCACTAGTAGTACCACTATGCATGAAAGCATTAGCAATAACTGTAGCTGTATGACAAATACTAACACGAACAGTTTCTTTAGTTTGTTTTAAAATTAATAAATCAGCATGATTTGAACGTATTAGAAATTGTAAATGGAGTTCAATTGAGATTTCTCCTGATAGAATTGTGTGTAATTTTTCTAAACAACTTTGATGTTCTTTCTCTTTTTCATTCTAAAATTTCATTTAATAAGCATTAAAAAATAAAAAAAAATTAACACAATAATTACCAAAGATTCCAAAGTGCGTTCTTCTTTAGCTACCACTTTGGTTTCGTTATTTTCATTATTTTCAGTATTACTTTCTGTTGATTTCGGTTTTAATTTATCCTCTAATAAGGATGGTATTGGTGCTGTTAATCTTAATGCAACTAATACACGTTCTAAAAATTGTTGTGTAGCTGATTCATATAAATCAAATGCAATTTGATATGCCATTAAACGATTCTCTTCATCACCTAATACTAATTTATCTAAAATTTCAGCAACTGATAATGGATCTTCTAAGAATATTAAACATTGACACATATTAACATAATCTGGTATAGATAGACCACGATATAGACCAACTAATGAACGTAATACTGTATTACGGAAACCACGATTTTGTATTAAACTCATTGCAACTTGAAATGCATATGTTAACATATTTATTACATCATCTGATTGTGTTATTGATGCTTCAAAGATATCCATACGTCGTGTTTCTAATGATAGACCCATTGCTTGACGATATTGTCCATCATCTAAACAACGTTGAAACATTCGATTAACAATTGCCTCAAGACGTGGATCAATTGGTTTCGCATTTGGTACATTATCAGCTAATGCAATTCTATGTTGTGTATAATAATCAATACATTTAGCCAAGATTGTTTCAACATATTCTGTACGTGCATTCACATCAAATAAATCACCAGCACCAAGAGCATAAGTTAAGGAGTCTTCAAATGAACCTAAATGATAGTAGACTTTACTAGCAACTAGAGCCGCTAATTGGTGTTGTTCGAAAACTTTATCCTCATGAAGAATTTCACTAAAATTAAAAGAGTATTGTAAAAAAAATTTAAAAGTTTTATAGGCTTAATTATCGTACATTTTTTCAATGGCTTCAGAGATTTCCGGCCAGAATTCATCGACGATACTATCCAGTTTTTTCAACGCGAATACTTTCAACTCCGGCCGTGGCTCCTCTAACAGGGAGATAATCCCAGCTAAAAACAATAAATATAGGTTATGTTCAATAAACCCTAAGGATCCCTTATTAAACTACAAAATAAACTACAAATACATGAAATTATGGAAATATATCTGGTTTGGCATAGGTTTTGTCAGAAAATTTGCTAAATAACATGGAAAAAAATCGAAATTTTAAAGTTTGTTTAGTTCAATGACTTGCAAATCGCATGTGCAAAATATAAAGAAAATTTAAATTAAAATCAATTTTTCATGAAGAATTCTTCACGGAATTAAGAAATTAAATTAGAAACTGACCTGCTGATGTAATATTCATTATCTATTCAATTAATAAAGTTGATAGAAAAAAGCTTCAATTTTTCAACAAATGATTTGCAAAAACAAACGTCACTGATCACGATTGGCTCAATTTTGACAAATAAAACTAGTTTTTTTCTTTAGTAAAGTTTGTAGTACCAACTTAACTCTATCGAGTCATCCTAAAAACATGCAAATATTTAAAACTATGAATGGACATAAAATAAGAATATAATGTATTAAAACATTGATTAAATTTTATTGTTTCTAAAATTATACTTACAATTAATTGATCAGGATAATAACAAGTCATTGAGTTAAAGAAAATTAGATAGATTTGGCACAGATATACTAATATATGAAGTAAGTTAAACGTATTATTTTTAGTCTATTTCCTTCTAACCAACAAAAACTACCGAGTTGATCCTTTTCACAATTTGAAACCTTACGAATCATTCAATTATTATAATTGAAATTCTATGAAAAGCTCCCATTATTGTCATGTGTAAGCGAATGAGGTATGAATATTGACTATTACTGATGAACAAAGTATAGTCATAAGTGTAGTGTCCATTATAATATCTAGGGAATTTTTTGTTTCAAGCCTAGAGAAAAATTCTCTAATAGATCTGGCAATGCTGCACTACACCGAAATAAAGCCCTATCCTTCGATATACTAGTTCTACAAGTTTGCAAATTAAAAATTCAAATTAACCAAATTCATTAAATTATTTTATAATCATTCGAAAAGTTAATTGCAAATACAATTTAATTATAATAGTTTTAATACAAATCGAAATTATTGAGAATGTGATTTTAAGAAATGATTAGATAATGGTCCTTCATCAGCATATCCGGCGATTTCTTGTGGAATTATAGCGCTCTCCTCTACACCAGTACATGGGCGGCACATACATTCCAAAGGTGCTTTTGTTGTCACCTGTAATTAATAATTAATTTTTATATGAATTTGAATTTGAATTTTTTATAAAATAAAATGGAAAAAGTGCGCAATATTCTCTACAGTCACCTGTATTACCGACATTTTCAATAATGGCGGATGTTTGTGCTCGTGCTTGACGTTTCAGTGATTTTGTAATTTTTTTTCTCAAATTTTATCATAATTGTAATTAATTAAACAATTTTGAATTGAAATCAACTACTTGCAAGCATTACGAATAATTTAAAATTATTAAGGTAAATATGAGATTTGTTTATTTAAAATTATTTTGTTGTGTAGAGTTTTGTTCCTTTGTCAAACGAACCTTTATGAATTTTCTTTCACCGGGCTTTGCTTTTGGACAGAACAATGAAACTGAAGCTTCACGTTCACCAGATTCCTGACAACACATACACGAACGTTCCATTTGCCAAATTTTACTACCAGACACCTAAAATGTTGATTTTGTTGTATTTATTGTTATATAATTATCATAAAAGCAATTAGATTTACTTGTATATAAGATGCACATCGTCCTGTACATGCAAAACTAGGAATTGGTTTTGGTACACAGCCTGGATATTGTAAAACATGTATAACTGGTGTCACTTGACATTCATCACTTGAAGTAGCTGCTGAGACTTTGTTCAATCTTGGATCAATGCATGTACTACCTATGATTAATAGAAGAATTATTCTCCATAAATTTTGAAATATACCTCCTAAAAATTTAAAAATTCTTTTATCAACAATATTACAACAATAAAATCATACTTGTTTGTAAATTCATTGGAATATTAATCTAAACAGAACAATGGTTAGATGTGAACTAATACTTGATCATCTAAAACACTAGCTTTTTATAAAAATATTACACCCTGTTGTTACCATACTTTTTTTTGTCTCATTGATGTTAATATCAAATCAATGTTTCGGGTACAATATTTTTTGTATCATGTGTATCAATGTGAAACTCTTGTTTGTTTTCATACACAGTTGGTAGTCATCGAGTGATTCTTATAATCACTTAGTGGGTGGTCGATATAGACCTCAATACCCCCGACTATTTTTGCATGAATTTCTCTTATATTTTTTTTTTTCTTCTTTTATCTTTAATTTAATTCGAATTTAATCCGTTTTAATTTAACAAGAAAATTTGTTACAGTAGTAATGACAACAAAAGTAGATGGCAGATATCGATAAGAAATCATCAAAAAAGAGGAAGATTAACAGTGGTAGCAGTAGTGGTAGTAATAGAAAAATTGGAGATGATAATTATTACGAATCGTTAGATTTAAAATATAAGAAATTGGTAGAAGTAAATGCTAATTTAGACCAGCAAATTCTAGACTTTCACAGTAGAGGTATAACAAGTGATTCAAAACAAGAGATTATTGAAGTTTTACACCGTTATAACGAAATGAAAGATTTAACATCAGTTGTATTGGGTTATTTAGCAAATATTGAGCAAATTTCAGTTGCTGAATTATATAAAAGATATCGTCTTCCTACTGATTAAGGTAATTCAATTATAATAGATTATATATTTTTTCAAAGTCTCTTTATTCATATATTCTAATAATACACCAATAGAATAGAGATTTAAGCAAAAATAATATTTTTAATTATATTATTATAATTTTAATTACATACAAAATTAATGTTCGTACATTTTTATTAAAACTATTGGTTTACAATATAGTGATTAGAAAGATTACAAAATTATCGACTAAAATCGCCGCATTTATAACATCTGCATTCGGCCGGTTCCCTTAATTTAACATCCATAGAATTGATACCAGCTGCTGTTAATCGTACACCATCAGGATCATAACAATGATTTAATGTGATGATACGTTCCCGTAGAAAACTTTCACGGCAACAGTAACATTCCTGTAATTAGAAAAAAAAAGGGGGAAAAATGCGAATTTTAAATAGTAATACTAATTATTAGAAATTACTTTCAAAAATCCTGTTGGAGTGATTACAGATGGTTGTACTTGACTTTTACAAGAACCTTCGCATTTATTTACGGCGATTTCTCCATTACATGTCCGTTGTAAACGGCCCAATTCATCATATTCCTCTAAAATACAAAAATTAATTTAATAGAATAGATGTTAGTTTAAAGAAGATTACCTTTAATTAAATTAACATCTGATGGTAAAGTTTCACATGTTTCTTCCGATAAGTCTGAAAGGCTACTGACATAATATGTACAGTATAAAATAAAACAAATTAATATGTTATAGTTGTACATTATCACTGAAATAGTTTCAATAAACTGTGACCAAATCAACAACCACCCCTTTTATATCCTTTATATGTGGTAGGGAGGATAGTTTTGATTAAACGAGAGTCTAACCAATCTACACAGATTTTTTTTCCGAGCTCTACGAGTCAGAATCATACGTACAAAATAAAAATTAATCAATTTTACAAATTTGCTCTTAATATACGTTCAAATTAATTTAACTTACAGGTTCTCTTTTATTTTATCATTATTATTATTATTATTATTTAAATAATAATAAAACAATGTCGGATACCTCAGAAGACACAAAATTCGATCGTCAGATTGACAAGGAAGACAGTGTTTGTCGTGATTTTACACGTGGTACGTGTGATCGAAAATTTTGTAAATATAAACATGAACATGAACCGAAAACGTTGAATTTTTGTCATGATTTCCAAAATACGTTATGCCCACGTCAGAATTGCAAGTAAGTTGAAACGTTTTTTTATTAATAAGAAAGAAAATTAATTAATTTTATTTATAGATTTATTCATTGTACAGCTGAAGAAGAGATTGAATTTAAAAATACAGGAATTATGTCGAATCATATATTAGCTGAAGCTACTAGAAAGAATCAATTACCCGGTTTATTGCCAATATGTAATCAATTTCGTAAAGGGTTGTGCAGGTTGATTATAGTTATATGACTTTATTAACAAGTCTATTAATTGTTTAATTTATAGGAGATCTTATTGTAAATATCGCCATTTAACAAAAGAGGAAGAAGAGGCGGAAATTATGGAATTAATTCGAAATAATTCAAATGGTAAAAGTATGAACGGTTTAAATAATTCTATACCCGAGTCGCAATTTGGTTCATTAAATTCACTCAACGGTAATATTTATTTGTAATTATGAAAATTTATTTTACGTAGATATATGTATGTAGGTTTACATAGGAGAAGTAATTCGAATTTTGATGATTTTGAAGATTGTGGTATGCCTTTACCGAAACGCCGATTTATTCCATCTAAGCCTGATCAAGAAATTGTATCCAATCAAGATTTGTTTGTAGATTCTGTTAGAAATCGTCCAGTATTCAAAGGATATTTTGCTGGAACTCCTCCACCACCAATGTTAAATAAAATTGATGCTAGGTAAGAATATTTGAAACAAATTTCAAAATTAACTTATTATTATTTTAAATTATAGAACTTTAATGTTGGAGGAAGAAAACAATCTTCTCCTCAAAGAGATAGCTCAATTAAAACGTCAAGTTTCCGATCTTACGGCGACAAATGAATTTTTATTGGATCAAAATGCTAATCTACGTGTATCAAATAAACGAAATGAAACTGTAAATATGCCAGCTGTTAGTATAACAAATACAAATAGTCCACAAGTGATACGAACAGTAACAGCAAGTGTTGCTACAGTTCCTGTATCATTAGCAACAGTATCAACATGTAATCCAGTATCTGTTTCAATAGCCGGTTGTCCAACTGTTAGTATGGCACCACCTGCCCAAGTTTTTGCACCTAGTCAACAAATATTAGTAACAACAAATCCATCAACACAATTGGCAATAGCAAATAGTTCACAAGCCCAATTAGCAATAGCTCAACAAAGTTTAGCAACAAATTTAGCCCAACCACAACCACAATTAACATCAACACAAGCTCAACAATTAGCATTAGCAACAACAACACAACAATTAGCTTTAGCTAATACACAACAACAATTAACATCACAACCACAACAATTAACATTAGCAAATACTCAACAAACACATCAACAATTGAATCAAGCTCAAGCCCAACAATTAGCTAATCAACAGTTGACATCACAAGCTCAACAATTGGCATTAGCAAATCCTACACAGCAATTAACATCACAAGCTCAACAATTAGCTATGGGTAATACAGCGCAACATTTAACTGTAACTGGTGTACCACAACAGTTATTAGCTCAATCGAATTTAGCTTCAAATCAACAAATGGAGATGCATAGAAATGGACAGATAAATGCTATAAATACCTCACAGGCTATTGCTATGTCGAATGCAACACAACCTATGGTGTCTTATCCAATTATGACGCAAAGCATTAATCATGCATTGACTCATTAAAATGTGAAACTAGTGTTGTTAATAAATTTAAGGTGATTTACTGTTTCGTAGTGAGTTAATCGTTCGATTTTATATAAAAAGAAAGAACTCGATACAAATATTTAGATAATAAGCTGTGAATTTGTCATGTGTTTTAGTTTTCTTATAGCATATTGCATAATTAATTTAGCCCAATGCATTTGATTGTAAACATTCAGTTTGTACATAAACATATTGGTAAGGAAACATTTATTTAATATTTTCATTACAAATTACATTTTATATTAATGTATTTTGTAATACATAAGTAATAGAAGAATTACTTAATATAAGTAAAAAAAAAGAAGATGACTTTTGTACTGTTACAACATACTGAATTTGACGAAAAACCTAACAATTATATAAGCTGCTAAAAGTATTGCAACGACCAGTACAAAGATCTCAAGATATTCGACGAAAGAGATGTCTTGATCTTCAGGACGGCAGTGGTTGGTTAGTCCGGCCTGAAACAGTACAGAAGAAGAGTTAAATTTAGAATAATTGGCGTTATTTTTCTTAAATAAATTATTCAAATGCACAGTTTTTTTTATTGTCAATTAAAATTAGATCATAACGTAAGACTATACAGGGGTGAAAATTTAAATGTAGACGATTCCTACGAAACTTCTACTAGTTGGTGAGCGATACGTGTAATACTTTAAGGATTTGTAGGACAGTCCGTCTAGAATGTTTGAACAAAATTAGAACCTCGTAGCTCATTTGGAAACTCAAAAAACACATACAAAACGACCAAAAATGATACGAAGGCCCTTCAGCTTTGATTTTTTTTTTCGTGTTTCTCCATTTTATAGTGAAACAGGTGAAAATATTTTATATTTTTTTCTAGAATGCAATGGAGGAAAACAACAAAAATCACTGTTGGGGAGGTCTTTAAGTTATTATAAATTGTTTTATGTGTGCAGTTACTTTTTGAAAATTGTGCCCCTGTCCAAAACGAACATTGTTTGAGCGGCTTTCAAATGAGCTACAAGGTTCTAATATTCCTAAAATGATCTTCGGGGACTATATTTTGAATTGTTCGCCAACTAAAAGGAGTTCTATAAGATTTTAATCCCTTTCTAGTTCTTATGGCAACAAGGCAACTCATTATTTGGCGAGCAATTGTAAAAATATTTCAAGGATTTACAGTGTACTTTCTGAAAATCATTTTAGCAAAATTAAAACCTCGTAGCTCATTTGGAAGTTGGACAAATAATTGTCGTTTCTGACGATGTTGCGATTTACAAACATTCACGTTTTTCCGTTGTGTTTTTTTTTTCATTTTATTCTGCAACAGGTGCATTTTTCTAGAATGCAATAGAGAAAAACCAAAACAATCAATGTTGGGAGTATGTTTGAGTCATTCTTAGTAGTTTTGCGTGTTTGCACCGTTTTTGAAGACCGCGGTTTTGCCCAAAACGAGCGTTTCTTTGACCATCTTGCAAATGACCTACGCTACGAGGTTCTAATTTTGCTAAAATTATCTCCAGTAACTGCTCTACAAACTTTTCAAATATTTTTCGAATCGCTCGTCAAATAATAGGGGTTTCCATAAAGACCATATGGTTTTGCATGAATAATCCAGTTTGTATTTTTAAAGTACAAGTAGTTTGACGACTTTACCCATCCTCCATTAGCGACGACCCAAAGAGCAAGTCGATCTTCAAGCAATTCCGTCATCCCATCAATAATATCGTGCAGTTGTTCTGGTTGCCCTTGGCGTACTGCATCAACAGCCAATCCACCAGCTACACAAAAAACCGCAACAACTTTCCCCCATGAAGGATCTAATCGAAACAGTTGATGGCCAATAGCAGCTAATAAACCACCAAGTCCTGTTTCCGGTGTCACTCCAGTCTGTCGAACAATATTGCAATACAATCGAGGATACAGCCGTTCTAATTCAGAACAAGCACACGACAATCCAGGAAATACTTCACGTACAGTTGTACTACCGGTGCCTGGCATTGCATTGACTGTACTGCGGACACGCATCAAGCCCAATTTGCGATTGAATAGACCGGATCGTTTTAAACGGGTCCGAATGTAAAGTGTACACAGAACTTTGCCAATTGCTATGACATCTTCGGGTGGTCGGCGCCAGCCAATTGTGGTGGAGACAGTGGAGAGTTTGCGGGTGACGGCGTCGCCGACATTGCTGAAACGGCGGCGTCCGCTTACAGCGGGCGGTAAGCCGCCTGAAGGGTCGGTTGAGATTGATAAAACGGCTGGAAAGCTGAATTTTCGTGGACGATTGAATGGAGGCGGCTGGCGAGTGCGCGACCCCAACTCTGCGGGCCAGTCGGCGGTGCCCATGCATCAGACACTGTAATGAAGAAAAAGCCAAAAGTCAATAAACTAGAAAATTTAGAAATTCTTAAAACAATTTCTCGTTTTTAATCATTCGAAAATAAAAGCGGATAAAAAGTATAAAACAATAATGGTAATTAAGATTAAAGTCTTTAATAGTTCTGGTTTTGGAAAGCTTCCGTTCAATGGAATTGTGTCACTGATTTCACTAAATGTTCCCATTTATCAGCTCACGTACATTTAGACAAGTTGTTGTTGTTTTTTTTTTTGTAGAAAGATTGTCAATTGTATCAATCGGACATCACAAATCAATAAAAGCCATTATGCACGTCTACAAAAACAACAAATTAAAACGACTATTTCTGAAATCGTAAGTCACGAATTGCCCAAATATCGTTATAAATATAACCCCGTTTCAATTCATCTCTTATTCATAATCGCCTTTCAAGTCGGAAAACAATGATAATTCTTTAACAATGTTTAAGTGCTATTGGTTCGTATTTCTTGTTTCTTTCGTACGTCTCCATGCCATTCCAGACGGCTACATCTATCCACAACCGCAGCCGCCTGTACAGTTCGACGAACCATCGCCGCCTCCGACTCCAGTATATTTACCACCGCCGCCGCCCTTACAAGATGAAATCCCACAGGCAAGCTACTATAATCAAAATAAGCCAACACTGGTATGTTTACAATAAATTTCTAGATTGTTCCAACATATCTACCACCATCGCCAATTTATCCACCACTGGGTACACCACCAATCAACGATGAAATACAACCACCATACGATGATACACTTGTAATACCTGCACCACCACCATCTAATCAATATTTACCACCAGTTGCCGCCAATCGTAATGCCCAACTTAGGGTTTTAAACATGTCCTGTTTGGATGCAAGAGACGAGAGTGGATTCTTCCGGACGACATTTCGTTCAGGCACCACATCAAGATTGTTTCCTGTAATCGAATCGGCACCGAACGATTGTATCGTAACACCAATCGGTTCAGATTTATTCAGGATCGATTTTGAAGGGCAAAGGATGAGTGAATGTGGAATCAGAAATTGCGGTCCAAGAATGTGTATAACCGTCCGTATGGCTTCAATTGGCGGATTACGTTTAGCTGAAGATCCTTTAGTGACTTTACAGTGCATCCCCCAAGAGACTGTTGTAGCGCACACAAAGCATATCCGTCTTAACGCTGTATCGGAGTGAGTTTTTTGCTTTTTTTCTGATTAACTTTTTATCGAAATTTTGATATGTTTATGAACGAAGACAAGGTCGCTCGCTATCAAGAACTATAGCTGTAGCATCTGGAGGTAATCAAAGACGATTTGAACCGCAAATTTCTCTTTTACGACGCAGTCCAGGCAGTGATGTTTTCGATCAACCATTACAACAAGGCAGTGCTGTACGTCTTGGGGATGAATTGATGTTGCGTGCCTCAATACGAGATTCTGACGGTAAGAGATATTCCATTAATTTTGAAAAGATCCTTAAACAACCACAAATATTACAAGGATGGAAGCAGTGCCGAATGGGATCGGTAATTGTGCGTAGTGCAGCATCACAACGATCTGTTCTTCTAGTTGATGATGATGGTTGTCGAGTACCAGCAATGAGAACAATCAGTCCACAACAACCCCAACAGATAAGTCCATTAATTGTTCAATTGCCATTCAGAGCTTTCTTATTTCAAGGGGCTGCACCTTCAGATAATTTATTATTATCAGTTCGTATGCTTGGATGTTTACGGCCTCGTGATTGTTATCAGGTATGCTGTTATTTTTAAAATGTTTTTACACATTCTTTACTTTAAAAACTTAATAAGCATCTCATTAAATTTGGTAGTTTTAAAACAATTATGCAATTATTATTGTCAGTTAATATTATAGAACTATCTGAGTATTCTCATATTTCATATGAATTTGATTGTGCAACAGCAATAACAATTCAATGAGTTCTATGAAGATCTTATTAACAACAATGAAGGACGTATCTACAATTCTCTGACAATATTGACGTGTATCACTACCATAAACTTGATGGTGTCTAGTTTTTCTTTACAAACTTTGTCTCCATAAAAAAACATTAATTGTCGTCTTGTGAGATGTTTTTCCAACATGAAAGATTTTCGCCTCTTAAAATAGACAAACAAAAATTTAAAACATGTCTACAGATTCAACAATTTCGCTTAAAAATGCCTTTTATTGAGCTTTCATATAAAAAAAAAGAGTCACAAAGCTCCTTGAAAAATTTAGATATCTTTTAAAACAACTTGGACTAGCACAACTTGCTTTTATTTGTGTAAAAATTTAATCTGGTTTAATTTCAAAAGAATGCTATTTTTGTAGCTCTCTATTGTTGTAAATTACTTAGTTTACGTAAATTTTTTTGGAAAATTTTATATGCATCATTAAGGTGGTGAAGGCGTTTATAACCTAATCGTTCACAAATTCGGATAATGCTGTAAACTCTTGAATTGATTTGTTACCGTTTTTTAATTGATGATAAAGACCGTTAACTATTTGACAAATTAACTTAACATTACACCGTGATTCGGTAACAAAATAAAATCAAATCTACAGGGTTATTCACGTACGGAGAAAGTTCTTATGGCAAATCCCATTAGTTGGTGAGCGATTTTAAAGAAAATTAAGGATCCTCAGGAGGTTACCTGGAGATAATTTTAACAAAATTAGAACTTCGTAGCTCATTCGGAAGTTGGCTAAAAAGCGCTTGACGGTGTCACGATTTTCAAAAATGTGCTAAATACGCAAAAGGACTAAGAATAACTCAGAGACTCGCTGCCAACATTGATTTCTTTCGGTTTCTCATTTTTTATAAAATGCAATAAAAAAACGAAAAAATCAACGTTGGGAGGGTCTCCAAGTCATTCTTAGTCGTTTTGCGTATTTAGCACGTTTTTGAAAATCACGACCCTCTCCAAAATGAGCGATGTTAGACGCGTTTTTCGGCCTACTTCCAAATGCGCTACGAGGTTCTAATTTTCCTAAAACAATCTCCAGGTAACTCCCTAAAGATCCTTAAAGTTTTTTTGAATCGTTCGCCAAATAATGGGAGTTGCCATAAGAAATTTTCGCCGTACGTGAATAACCCTGTAAAAAGAGTAGAAGCATTCTTCCAACTTACAAGTTTTTTTTAAATGCTGATTTTTTTTAAATTTCGCGTTATTAAGCAACGTGAAATTTTTTAAATACCTAAATGAAAATTCTCCTAAGAATTACGTGAATTTCTTCTATTTTTTACTTGGATTTTTTTGCAGGGATTTCATTTATATTATTTTTTCGAAAATCTAACACTTTTAGTCTAACATTTCAAAATTTTTACGAGATACTTTGCCTCAAAATGCCAACAACGCAACATCTTTGGTCTAAATTTTCTCCTTACCGACTTTGTCAATACTCGAAAATTTTGTCTGCAAAGGGAAAATAATTCTGGAAAAAGAAGAAAATGCTATCTTGTCATGTTTAGTTGGTTACATTTTGAAAAAGTGCATAATTCGTTCTTTAATATGGCGCAATTTTAAAAATTTGATTCGCCAAGACACTTTTCTTCAAATTTTCATAATAATCATTTTATTCTTCATAAATAGTGAGATGGATACATTTTCCAATTCCAGTGTTTCTATTTAGCTTTGCCATAGATGTATAATAATAAAGTGGCGATAAAATTCTTTAATTTACAAACAATTTTCATTGAAAAACAAGAACAATTTTTATCACGAAAGTCCATATGTTATTTACGTTTTTATTGAAAACAATTCGATTTTCTTTTAAAATAATGCATATGCCAATTCATTTCAATACGTGTTGTTAAAATGAAATAACAAATTTCTATTATTATACAAGTTGCAGTTTAAAAAACAAACAGTCTACAAGTTTTATTGTTTAACAATTCGCAATTTTTCACCATTTTCTCGAAACATAAATCGACAGATGAAAATACAAATATTTCTATTTTATACAGGGTGTAATCTAAATCCCTGACAGTATTCAAACCTTACTATCCCTATGTGGAATAGAGTGCAATAAACATATTTTGAAGTGTCGAAAAAAATTTACTAAAACTGTACAAATTTTGAACCATTGTTTGATGGTCGCTATTTTTTTTTATACTAACCTACCGCAATGTTGTTGTCGATATTGATAAGAAAGAAAGTGCCAGATCACACAACAAGAATTTCTATTTAACTGCCCACGCACGTTTTACCAACTTACTTATTGAACATACATATACACAACACATTTGATTAAAAATTATAAAATTAATGTAATCCCGGCTCCACACACTGGCCCATTTGTTTACAAAAACAGTGTTTGTTCAATGTGTGGTCGGCGTAAATCGATCTGCCGCCCACGGTGTCTCCATTGCCTCGACGTTTAAAAAAAATAACTACTCCAATATCAGCCAATGTTTACTAACTTGTTTGGGCCAGAGTGTGGAGCCGGGGTAATACAAAAATCACTACAGAAATTGTTAAAAAGAGACCCACACAAAACTACACTCTACATATTAGGGAACGGTGTACGTTTCGGTAGTTTCCGAATCTCATTTACAGATTCGGGTCTGCAACTTGTCGACATTTCTGACCGCACTGAATACACTAATTGTTTCGCATGGTCCCACAAAAAAAAATGTCAAAAATATACAGGTTAATGGACAAAAAAATAAGTAAGCCCACAATCAACATTCCCATTCATCTGGCAATTGAACACTGAGCGTTGATATCAGCTGTTGATTAAATATTAAATATTCCAGTGGCTCTAAAAATCTTGGCGATATTTTGAACCTCTTTTTTCTCGAAAACGGAACCCTATCGACCCCCTAAAATATTATAAAAATCGTCTCAATTTTTCGAGCTCTATACGTGGTTTGAAGATTGTCAGGGATTTCGATTACACCCTGTACAATACAACCGTGAAATGCTACGCAATTGTCGTAAATAATTTATTTTCGTACGGATTTTCCGGTGAGAGAGCTAATTTAAAATTTTTAACGATTGTCGACTTTTCTCGATTCTAAATCATAAGTTTTGATTAGAAAATTATCAGAATTATTGTAAAATAATAGATAACAATTTTTTGCACTGTTTTCTATTAATTTTTATAAATTTCCAGAGTAGATCTTGTGATGATACACGTAATGGTAGATCGAAACGTTTCTCGGACAATTCAACAATTGCTTCAAATAATTCAGCAATAACAAAATTAGAATCTGAATTTCAATTTAAAGTTTTACCAAATGATATATCAACAGAATTAGAAAGAGGCACATCAACAACAATTTTGTCATTACCTCAATTTGTTGTTGTATTCTTAATTTGTTTATTTATTATAATTGTTACGTTAATTTGCATAATTTTCTTTATCATAAACAATAGAAAAAGATAATTAGAAAATTTCTGTGTGTTAATTAAGAATGCCATCAATCTATAGTATAACCTTCAGGGTTCTAAATATCAAATTAACAGATGTATTTTAATTACAAATAAATTCTTTTTTAATTTGTTATTAAATTGTCACTTATTATTGTTTTGTTTCATATTGTTGATTATTTTATAACATTTTATACTTGGATAATAAATGATTCGTTATTATTATTTATTTTTAATCGTATCCCAATGTCGCTATTATCGTCAAAATTCTCAACAGGCACCAAATTTAGTCGATTTAACATTATTATTATCGTTTAATATTATTATTATTCAAACAATAGATAGATAGATAGATAGATAGTAATGATAATGCTGACTGAAATTCAATTGTGTTTTATTAATAGAAACAAATTGAGTCCTTTCAAGGATCCAAAACTTGCGCGTCTTCCATAATAAATTAGCTCATAAATAAATAAACGAATGTACTATTGAATCGGTTCTAAGATCAATAACATTAATTAAAAACAATATGGGAAGTATTTAAAAAAAAAATCCTCACGAACCAATAAATAGAAATTATTTATAGAAAGATTGTCAACGTTTATGTTATTAAAGGAAATTCCAGAGCAGGTGTTCTGATAATTATTCTACAAGGTATTTGTTGTGTTTTATTAACCATTGTTTAGTTTGGCAACATTTACATAGCGTTATCAAAATGTTAAGCATATAAAACATTAGAGATGTTATCCAATAATAAACACATCTGATAATTCAATTTTTTATTGCAAGCTACTTTTATTAATTCTTAATTTTTACTATTAATCAATGTAAATTGTTACGTTTTTTTTCTGATTTGTATCAAGGTGATCTACAGTTGAATTATTGATACAACCTTTAAGATTCGATTATATTGAACATATCATTAACGAAAATTTTGGAAAAAATAATGATACTAATGATATAAAAAGATACTGACCTTAAAAACGCTGTCATAAATTGTCCTATACAACTAGTTTCGTTGATTGAAACAATTCAACTGAAGGAAGTTATTCTATTGGATAAGATATACGCTTATACATGTTAATAAATAAATAAAAATTCGTATTGTATATAAAATTTGTTAGAAATATATTGCAAGTGAATGATATTTTAAATATGAAAGCACTAAACGTATATGTGTGAGTTTTTGGCGCACTATGCGCACCGATCTCAACATTAATTAATAATTGTTGTCTATAGCGATTGAACACGACACGTTTTCTTGACGACGAGGACACCGATCCAGGTAAAAGCAACCAGGTCTTTAATTTTAATTTTTTTTTTGTATGTAAGGAAATTGAGGAGGAAATCGACGGTCGAACGTGCTCTGCGAGGGTCACAACGATCATTACCAATTTGATTTAAAAAGCTTTCAATTACCGATCAAGTACAACTATTATTCAAGCGATTAAATCAGAATGTCGAAGAAATTTGGTCAATCATTTTAAGGTTTGTGCAAAATATTTGGCTAGAGGTGCTCAGAGCTATGTCCTTTTGAGTGTGAAGTGATCTTCTATCTTGTTTTATACCTTTAAGTAGGCGTAAATGGTTCAGTTTAACACCGTTTGCATCACTTCAAGCCCAAAAGAACATAACTCAGTAGTGCTTCAAGGGTTCCCACAAATGACAAAATTTTAATGAAAATAATACTGAATCGTACAAAGGAAATGATTAGGCAGTTTAGGTCTAGTTTTTCTTTCCCTAATCAAGTTCACCTCAGCAAAATCTTGGCTTCAATCGACCTAAGCGTGGCCTTACAGAAATTTGAGTGAAAGCCTGTGCATGGACAACCCCGCCATACCCAAATGTGTGTAAACCTACCGTTAGATCAATTTTAGGCATAGTCTTAAAGCGAGCTTAAATAGGGGAAGATAATCGGGCTTTTGTCGTGTATTTTTTTGACAATTTTCCCCTATCGATTACTAGTCTTTCTTACGAATTTTGCTATTAAGGCCCGGTTCTTCTTCCCATGCTTAAGCTCGCCTTAGCACGACCTCAACTTAAATCGCCCTAAGCGTGGATTTACAGAAATGTGGATGGGGATCTGTACATAGAGGGATCGCTTTCCAATTAATGTGTATAAACCTACCAGTAGCTCGATTTAAGGTGAAATTTGGACAATAGAAGCTAAAGTAAAGGAAGAGTCGCAAAAATGAGAAAATTTGGACAGTTTTTTCAGTTCTTATGGCAAACTTTGCTATTTAAAGGACTTTTTAGTCAATTTTTATTTAACGTAGTAAATCCCGACTTATTTACTTCTATTTGTAAGTTTTATAACGCTTCGCAGATTGTTGGGGTAAAAAAGATGATTTTAGAAAGACTCACATTATAACTTTCTCACGTCCCTTCTGGTGCTACAACTCCCACTATGCAACTATAGCTCTAAATCCTAAATTTAAGCCAAGAACTTTATGAGAAAAGGCTTTAGGGGAAGAAAATATAGCTTACGAATACTTTCACCCTGTGGATGTTGCAAACGTTCCATAATTTTTTAAATGGGACACCGCCTGTAACCGCTCCCCGACCCAAAAAGATAAGACAAGATTTGTTAAATGAAAACTCTCAGATGCATTCAAAATAGTTTATTAATTTTCTGTTATCTTCTGTTAATAGCAATTAGGCAGGTAGTCCATGTTTTTGAGCCCATTCTTGCCAACTGCCTTTATATGTTCGACAACATTGAAATCCAAGTTTCTTAGCTATTTCTCTAGCTTGAGTGGCACGTTTGCCACTATAACACGTGAATATCATCGGAAAATCCTTTGATGGTTTTTCACAATGATATTTCTTTCGAAATTCTTCCGCTGATAGATTTTTCAATGTACTCTCTAATTCATTTAATGGTATATTAATACTGCCAGGTATTTTTCCTGTATTCTTTATCTCCATTACATCTCTCACATCAATCAGTAGTACATTTGGGTTATTTTTAACATTTTTAATCTCGTCATATAAAGCTGTTATTTGTGTTGTTAATGCACTCATTTTCATTTGTCGAATTCGATAATTTGAATGGATGATCTTTTCACGAAAATTCTGACAAAATTTGGATAATATTGAAATGAAACGGGAATTTGACATTGCTATTTATATTTTAATTTAATGACAAATCAGAGAAACAATCGAATAAATCAGTGTTGTCAGAGGTTTTGCTATAAAATCAGTAGAAATGAAAAATTCAAGTAAATACAGATAAGCTCCTTATCATTACTTACATGCCTTGTGACAACGAATTTGGTAATTTTTAGATGAAAACGATTGGTCTAACTTATAAATAATTACAAAAAAAGCTTATCATTATTGTATAAAGAGCTATTTACATTTTTGGCTCCTAAAATAACATAAAAACAAACAATGTTCTAATTAAGGCCGATCCACACACGGAGATATATCTTAGTAAGACGGTCTCATGGTACGGTACAGTGATATATATCTAGCTTTGTCTATACATGATACCGACAGAGATAGATATATATCATTGCACCGTACCATGAGACCGTCTTATAAGATATATCTCCGTGTGTGGATCGGCCTTTAGTGTTTGAAAAGGAATTCAGAATTTTCCATTAGTCGCATGATATACGTAAACTCATTAAATTGCCTGATAACACTTCACTTTCTCATTCCAAATATAAAAATATGAGATAACTCGTTAATTATTGTCCTCATTGTATAATTTTTGATAAACTTTTTAGTTTCCGGTGAAATTATAAAACAGAAAGTCAACAAACCTACTGAAAAATTGGCAGACTTGACAACGTTGTAAGTAACATGACCTAACAATTTTGAGGTTATGCTGTAATTAATTAAATTATCAGTATCACAAATGAAATTATTTTTCAGAATAATTAATTTGACAAAACTTATATCTTACATTATAGTTTCGATCTAATTCTGCAAGGTTTAAATTTCGCGCTATAAGACTACGTTCGGTATTTGGCCAATATACAAACATTAAAAGATTTTGTTCGATATTTAACTAAATTGATTGAACCGTTGTCCAATTACAAAGTTGCCAACTTACTTATTATTTCTAAGATTTAAAGTATCTTAAAAGTAATATCTAATTATAATCATAAGATTTCTGTTTTAAGCTACCCTTATCTTTGCACAGGTGATTTCGCTCTCTGTATTCTTGTTTCAGAGTCAATATATTGATGATTTCCTTTTTGAAAAATTACGATATTTGTACTATAAAATTAAAATATGTAATATAATTCTGAACATCTGTCGTATATAATAAAACAATCTGAATTATTCAGCGTGATTAATTGTGGTTTTAGTACACTAGTTTTGACTCATATATATGGAAACTGGATAATTGTATTTTTTAAAGAATTTCCGTTGATAAGCTTGGCAACAAGGCAATGAGTCATACGTCAAACTTGCCAAACAAGCTAACGATAATTGTTGATTACAAAAAATAATGTTTTACTATTTTTCTAAATTTTTTGTTCTTCATTGACTTTATTTAATGTTCCAGGTAAGATTAATGTTTATCTTTTATCATTAGAAATAATAAATTTTCATTGAATTTGTATTAAATTTGTAGTGTTTAAATTGAGTGAAATTCAGTCGTCATATGATCGGCTTTTATTGATTTTCACCCGATATAATTGTTATATTGCATCAAAATACATAATAAAAGCAATTTCCAATCGCAATGGAAGCTGTACCACGATTACCTATGCTTAGTTTTGAACTGAAAACAAGTCCTGAGTCTGTATCGTTCGGACCACAATTAAAACAAGTATTAACACAATTATTTTGATAATAATTAGAATTTTATTAAAAATTCTTTTATTTATAGTATATTGCAACTTTTTACAATGAAGATCCGGAATCTTACAATACAGAAATAAATAATTTGGAAAGTTTAAGGGGTGCTGCCTTACGGCCTAGTATTGATGTAACAGGATGTCAACTATTGAAAAAATACTATTGTCAATTGCATTTCCTCAAATCACGGTTCCCAATGGGTGAATCACAATCTTGTGCCGTCAATTTCTCTTGGTATATTCAACATAATTATGTGATTATTTATTTAATTTTTTTGTTGTTGGGAAAATTTATAGGAAAGATATCGCATCTAATATACCTTATAAGGTGTCTGATATTAATTATGAATTAATGTGTGTCATGTATAATATTGGTGCTTTGCATTCACAATTGGGTGCTCTAGATCCACGTACAACACCAGAAGGTATGAAAATGGCTTGTACACATTTCCAATGTGCCGCTTGGGCATTTCAAACCGTTAAAGAAACTTATTATCAAATGGTCACATATACGTCATGTATTGAAGTAATACATTGTATGCAGCAGGTGTGTTTAGCTCAAGCTCAAGAGTGCATTTTAGAGAAGAGTATGATGGATAATCGTAAAGCTACAATAATTGGTATGTTTTTTTTTTCTAAACAGGGTGATTCAAGAGGATGAGCCATTAAAAATACAAGGTATATAGGCGTTGTATACCCTGGACTTTTTCTAGAAATTATTTTCGTTGTTCTAGCTACCCCCTTATATAGGGTAGTGCACCCTGCTTTCTTATTTTAAATGGAATGTTATATTTTTTATTACATTTTTGAATTCTTTGATGAAATCGAAGGGGACTTTGATAGTCTAGCGCTGAAAGTTTTTCAGATATTTCAGCTTTTAATTTAAACAGAATTCAATTATCTTTCAGAGTTTAGCTGAAATAAAATTTTCTTGCAGATAATAAAAATAAAGATAATTGGATTTTGTTTACATTGATAAAAAGTACATCATTTTTACTACATAAATTCCAAGTTTTCAACATTTCAAATGATGTAGTTTCAAAAATATGAATTTTTCAATCAAATACTGTATCTACACTAACAACTGAAATATCTGAAAAACTTTCACTGTTGGGCAATAGGTTATCAAACGCTGCTCCGATTTCATCAAAGAATTCAAAAATGCAGTAAAATAAGAAAATAGGGTGCACGACCCCATATAAGGGAGTTACTAGAACAACGAAAATATTTTATAGTGAAAGTCATAATGGCTATATACCAAATTTCATCAACTAGAACTTCTTATAGTTCTAATAGCCCATCCTCTTGAATCACCCTATATGGGATTATGAGTTGAAATTTATTGATTCTTGTAGCTAAAGTTGCTGTGCAAGTTGCTGATTATTACAGACGTTCTTTAACATTACTCCAATCAGGCAGTGATGAATGTAGTTTCAGCGATATTATAGGCAGTCGTACATATAAAGAATGGATTAAATATTTATCATTTAAAGTTTCTTATCATAAGTGTATTGCATTATTATTCCAAGGACAACAAGCTGAAGAACAACAAAAAATGGGCGAACGTGTAGCTTTCTATCAGGCAGCTTGTGAACAATTGGAAGAAGCAAGAAAATTAGCATCAAGCTTAAAACAACAAAAAGTATTAATACTACTCGCTTTAGTTAATTGTTTTTTTTTTAATTAAATTTAAATTTTAGGAATTTGCTGAAGCTTTAGCATTCACATCGGATGTAGTTGAAGGTAAACGAAAAGCAGCAAAAAATGAGAATGAATTTATCTATCATGAAGAAGTACCAGATAAGCATGCATTACAAGAAGTTAAAGGTGCATCATTAGTTAAAGGTATACCATTTAGTGTGAATGATATTGAAGTATCAGGTCCAGATATATTCCAACGTTTAGTACCAATGGAAGCACATGAAGCATCATCTTTATATAGTGAAAAGAAAGCGCAAATGTTGCGACAAATTGGTGAATTAATTGAAAGTAAAGATCAAGCATTAGCTGAATTTATGTCATCAATGCAATTAGATATATTTAATCAAATGCGTCAAGCTACTGGTTTATCACAAGAGATAATTGATCGTGCAGCTGCATTATCAGCAAAACCAACAGCAACACAAGATTTAGTAAATTTAATGGGTAAATTATCAAATAGTTATTATGAAGTTGAATCAATGTTAAATGAAATACAAGAATTATTAAAGATTGAAG
Source organism: Mylabris sibirica (assembly GCA_039776855.1). Taxonomy (NCBI): domain Eukaryota; kingdom Metazoa; phylum Arthropoda; class Insecta; order Coleoptera; family Meloidae; genus Mylabris; species Mylabris sibirica. The sequence goes on along the minus strand of CM077839.1, from coordinate 8,661,519 downwards.
AACAAAATGAGAAAGAATATCAAGAGGTGATGGGTAAACGTCCACCTAGTATTATAATAACAGATTTATCACGTGAAGCATCTAAATATCGTGAAGCACACAATAAAGCAAATGATTCAAATCAAACATTACATAAAGCAATGACAACACATGTGGCAAATTTAAAAATACTATCACAACCATTACAACAATTGAAACAACAAATACCATCAATTGAATTTCCAAATACAAATATCGATGATAATTGTATAAAAGAAATTGATAATTTAATTAGTAAAGTTGATGAGATGAGAAATCAACGTGCAATGTTATGGACACAATTACGTGAATCTGTCCATCAAGATGATATAACAAATGTATTAGTAACACGTTCAAATGATCAACCATTAGATCAATTATTCCAACAGGAATTACAAAAACATCAACAACTTACTAGTTTAATTGAACAAAATGCTGTTGCACAAGAGAATATTTTAAAAGCATTCGTTGATGTTTATGCACGTTCAGCACCGACACGTCGTTATCTACAAGAGATTGTTGCTAAAAGGAATTCAACAATAAATGCATTGATTGCATCCTATGATACATATGATGATCTTGTATCGAAAGCTAATAAAGGTATTGAATTTTATAATAAATTGGAAACGAATGTATCGAAATTGTTGCAACGTATTAAAAGTGCATGTAAAGTACAGCAAGAGGAACGTGATGAAATGCTAGGTAAGAATTCGAGAACTGATATAAATACTACAGAAATAACACCATCATCAACACAACCAAAATTAAAGGATTATCTTGATACACGTAAAAAGGCAACAAATCGTGGATATAGTGAGGCAAGTAATTTACCACAGTATTATCCACCGCAATTACCACCACCACAACAACAACCACCACCAAATATTGTACCAGAAAGTTGGCCACCAGCTGTACGACCTACACCTGTTGGTTCTGAAGTTAATATGAATGATAATATTGGTAAGATTGCCGAAAATTCTAGTATACAAAATTTAGGAAATCAGTCTAATTTGCAAAATATTCAACAATATGAAAATAATAGAAATTTGAATTATGATCAAAATATTGATCAAAATTTAAGTGAACGTATATCTACATTACGAACACATTCAAAAGTTGATAATTATCAAATGAATTATTATCCACAGTATTATACAAGTGATTATTCTAATTATAATTATTCAACAAATAATAGTGGTGTTGTTAGTAATGTTCCAACAACAACAACGAATTTACCAAATAATAATAATAATAATACAAATACAACTAATACGTATCAAACTATATCTAGTACAACTCAAAATCAACAAATATCTTTAACATCAGATCAGTCTTATTCAAATTACTATTATCCAGGTTATCAACCAACTACATTACAAAATTATTCTGGTGTTAATTATATAACACCAGAATATTCAACATCAGTACGACCTGATATTATAAATCAACATTGTTCAACATATTCATCACCGATAACACATATGAAAAGTTCAATTTCTGATAATCAACAAGGTTATGAAACTATAACAAATACACAACAATATTTACAAAATTATGGTAATCAATTGAATTATGATGCATATGGGAATTATTATGCTGCGAATTTACAACAACAACAACAATATCCTGGTAATGTTTATAATTATACAACACCAACAACACAAACTGTTGGTTCAGTAACATCAACACAAACTGTTGTAACAACAACAGCGAATTTGCCACAACAACAACAACAACATCCTGGTAATGTTTATAGTTATACAACACCAACACCACAAACTGTTAGTTCAATACCAACAACAACAACAACAGCAAATTTGCCACAACAACAACAACAATATCCTGGTAATGTTTATAATTATACAACACCAATATCCCAATCTTTCACTTCTTTACCAGCAACAGCAACACAAGATTTTTCACAACAACAATATCCGAGTAATGTTTATAATTATACTACACCAACATACCCTACTGTTAGTTCCACAAATGTTGCAACAACAATTTCACAACAATATCCTGATAATGTTTATATTTATGCACAATCTACGATGCCAATTCAATCAAATTTACCACAATATCCTACGAATGTTTACAATTATACAACACCGACACCTGCTAGTGCGGTACAACCAACTGTTCAAAATGTAACAACAACAACAACAACAATAACAAAAGAATCAAATTTGGATCTTTTAACCGGTTTAGATTTTACTATAAATCAAGCACCATTGATACCACAACAAAATCCATTAAAGACTGAAACTACTGATAAACCATCAAGTCAAAATAAAACTGAAAAACAACATCAACAGCAACAACAACAAGCGAAAACTGAAAAGAAACAAGGATTAATTAAAGATGATATTGTTAAAGTTTCACAAAAATTTAATGATTTCCGTCAATTAGATAATGATGATGTTAAATATTTATTTTCACATGAATTAGAAAAATATGAGAAATTTATTGATTTTCTTAATAATAAAACATTAAATGGTCCAACAAATCTTGATTTAAAATGGAAAGAAATTCAAGATAATGATGTACAAAAACGGGTTATATCAGTTGCACGTTGTTATCCAATGAAGAATCGTTTCCCTGATATTTTACCGTATGATTATACAAGAGTTGAATTGAAGAATTCTAAAGATGATTATATTAATGCATCGTATATTCAAGTAATTTAATTAAAATTTGTTGTGTTTTTTTGTTTTGTGAAATGAATTTATTTTAGGATGTATCAAATTGGGCACCTGATTTTATTGTAACACAATTACCATTACAATCAACAATTATTGATTTTTGGACAATGATATATGAACAACAAATTGAATTGATTGTATGTTTATTGAATGATAATGAAATTGGTAATGAGAAATATTGGCCAATATCGAAAAATCAACATTTGAATATTGGCAATATGGTAATATCATTAATGAAAGAAACTGTAAAACCATATTGGATTGAACGAACTATATCGATTTATTTACCAGAGAAACGTGATTCACGTGTTGTAATGCATTTACAATTTACAGCATGGCCTGGCAGGTTTGTAATTGAATTTATAGCGTATTTCAATTTTCTAAGTAGACAAATCTTTAAAATTTATTTTACCACAAAGTATACTTTTCTATTATTGAAATTTTATTTTAATGTACAAGGTGTAATTGAAATCCCATTAAATACGAAAACCTCACTAACCCTATATGGAATAGAGTACCTATATATTGAAGGGTAAAAAAGAATTATCTCAAATTGACCAAAATTGCAACTTTTGTTTGATGCTTGCTGGTTAAGTAGTAACCTGCTGTAATTTTGTTGCGGAAAGTTGATAAGAAAGCAGGTGACAATATAACACATATCATTAAAATACACAACTCTCATTATTTGGCGTGCGATTTGAAGGAGGATCCTTAGAGAACATTTAAAAAATTAGAACTACATAGCTTATTTTGAAGTTGATCAAAAAACGCTCGTTTCTGATAATATCGCGATTTTCAAATAAAAAATCTCCAAAGGCAGCAAGTACTTTATATAGCGAATTTTTTTTATGTATCTACATCTATATACTGAAATATTAATTGCAAAACATTCTTATGATACTGACAATTAATATATTTTAATAACATTGAATCAACTAATCTTAAATTCATTTCCCGATGTTATTTTAATATTTATGATTTTTATTGAACAATACTTTTAATCCACAAACAATAAGAAACACTAATAGAATTTCATTCGTTTGAAGTTTGTTGTTTGTCTAATACGTCTAATCAAGGCCTGCTTGATTTTTTCAAGCGAAATTCTCTAGCGGGCCTTGCGTGCGTCTAATATTAACTGTCAAAATTAGTTGGCCTCTGCGATTATCAATTTTTTTTTCTAATATCAATTGTCAGAACATATAGCCACCTGAGATATTCGATTTAAAAAAAAAGATTTTTGCATTTTTCTTGCGATCCAATGAACCGATTTTGATGACTTTTTTTCTGGGTCATAGAGAATGGTCGGCTCTACTGTTATTTTAATTTTCATCCAAATCTAAGCAAATGTAATATTGAAAATGATTTTTTTTAACATTTCTTCAGCTCTTATTCCAAAAGTGTTGGCCCTACCGGTCTGGCCAACGAACTCATCCAAGCTATCCCCAAGACCGATTTTTGTACCAAGTTTCATTAAGATTGGACTATTTTTACGGCAGTTATCGTGGGTATACATATATATATATATAAATATATATATATATATATATATATATATTTAAAAATTTTAACGAACGGTGGATATGGGTTCCTGAGGTCCCAAAACGAACTTCTGTGCAAAAATTTTTCGGAAATTCAAAAGTGAGGATCTCGTCATAAACTAATTTTTTTAAAAAAATTCGCTAAAAACTAGTCAAACACGTAAAATGACTAGGATCCTGCCAATATTGAAACAGGTGGGAATGTTCCGGTTTTTTTTTCTAGAATGCAATGGAGAAAAAGGAAAAAAAAATATGTTGAGACAGTCTTTGAGTCATTCTTAGTCGTTCTACGTGTGCCGCAAACCTTTGAAAATTGTTACCTTGCCCAAAACCCAAAACGCGTTTTTTACCACCTTTCAAATAAGCTACGAGCTTCTAATTTTGCCAAAATGATCTCAGGGACTACCCTACAAATCCTTGGAATATTTTTCGAATCGCTTGGCAAATAATGAACTTATCGTAACATTTAATGTAAAAACAACAGGTTTTATTGCAAACTATCGATAAAGTTACCTGTTTCCGGTCACTCTTAAAATGTTATCGAAATGTTCAGTGTTTTTTTTTGTTTTTTGTTGAAAACAGAATCATACCGAGTCCATAATATATTATACAAATCAGCTTCGTTTTTTGGGGCCTATACATGGTCTGCAGGTCTAAAAGGGACTTCCATTACAGCCTGTATTCTTTGGGAATGAAGCACTAAAATGTATATGTTGTCCCATCGAGTCTACTCTATTAGTTTGATCACAACAATATTCATTTTTCTTGTATGAAAAATTGATGTTTGTTTCTATCAGAATAACGTATACAATTTACACTTCTTTCTATTCAAGTTTTTCTTAAAAAGTTCTTACAGTGCTTAGATAGTTGCTTTTTTAATTTGAATCACCAGTTCGATTGGACAGTTGATAAGTGATTAGTTAATCAGTGTTTACACATCTAGTAATCTTAAAAAAAGACGCGTGATTTAAAATAAACAAAATTTGTAGGTGTTTTTTCAAACTAATTCATATTATTTTTACAATTTTAATTATTAATTAGCATTAATTAAAATCAATAACAACGTTAATTATTTAGATGAAATTAGTTAAATCTGTTTTTTACGTACTTTTATAGAATTAGATAGGACTTTGAAAAGGATATATAGCTAATTTAATGAAAATTCACGTGTTACAAATGGTGTAAATAAAAAAAAACTACTAAAGAGGTGTATAATCACTTTTTGCTTCGCGAAAATTTTAATAAATTTTGAAAATTAGATGTAGTAAATGCTAATACAGATCGATAAAGAATTATTCTCTCTATCAGATGCATATGGTGTTCAATTCGAAATAAGCGAAATATTGCATTTTGAAAACGGACTAAAAAGATTAGTTTCGCCTGAACTACTGTAGAACGTAATCCAAAGTTATAAATTTTGGCAAAAAAATAGCTTGCTTTAGCTACTTAAATTTTATACTTCGAAGTCTAATTGTAAGTGTGAGTTATTTTTGAGATATAAATTTCAACAAAAGATTGAATTATTTTAAGAACCGCTAGTGTTAAACCATCAACCATACAAGGGTCTTTTACCTCTCTATGTAGAGCAACAATAAATTTACTATAGCTCCTTCATTTATTCATAGAATAAAATAGTTTCTTACTTTATAAGAACTTGAAGAGGAACATCTATTGGAGGTGAAAGCGTCATTCTATGATATTTAGAAATAGGACAAATTATTTTCAACTTTTGGAAATTATGCAATCTTGAATTGTTATTTTTAAAATTAAAAATTGAAAGTCAATTAAATACAAAAATTATAATTTACTTTTGAAAAATCAACATATATTTGCAAAAAAAGTTAAAAATTTTTGAAATTTGAACAGCTTCAATGAATGGCATTACAAAATGTTGGCCAAAGATTAGAGTGCTTTACTAATAGTAAATTTATAAGTCAATTATTGATTTAATACACAAAATTACAAACAAAGATTTATTGCAATGAGTTAAAAATTGACTGTATTGCCTTTAAAATTTTATTACATCTTTTCTGGCAATTTAAATTTATTACCAGTAACTAGGGAATTGTCTGACCTAGATTCTTGAAGCAGTTGAATGACAATATTCACAAAATTTTTGTAAAGGGAAATTAATTTTTCAAGAGAAAATTATTTTTTTATTAGGTTGACTTTAATTTTTAAAAGGAGCAATTATTCATCCAATATTACGCAATTTTCCAAGGGGCGACATCAATTTCTTCATTTTCCAAAAATCGTATAGCGCTTCCATCTAGCCTAGGTATTCCCCTTTAGTTCTTATAACAATTATTTTATCCTATTAATAAATGAAAGAGTTATAATGAATTTACAGCAGTTTGCCATGTTTACCTGAAAGACCCTGTATAAGAAAGTAGGGCGCAATAAAGGGGGACTCTAAAACAACGAAAACAGGTGCCAAACGGCTACTATTTTAATTTCATAATCGTGAATCAGCCTGTATAATTAATTTACAGGGTTATTCACGCCGAATGAAAAGTTTCCTATAGCATCTCCCATTATTTGGCGAGTGATTCGAAAAAAAAATTTAGGATTTGTAGGGGGAACCCTAGAGATCATTTCAGCCAAATTAGAATCTTGTAGCTTATTTAGAATTTGGTCGAAAAAACGTTCCTTTTGGACAGGGTCACAATTTTCGAAAACCAGCTAAAGACGCAAAACGACCAAAAATGACTCGGAGACCTTCCCAACATTAATTTTTTCGTTTTTCTCCATAGCATTCTAAAAAAAATGCGAAACATTCTCATCTGTTTCAGCATAAGATGGAGAAAAACGAGAATAATCAATGTTGGGGGGATTTTCGAGTCGTTCTAAGTCGGTTTGGGTGTTTAGTTTGTTACTGAAAGTTGAGACATCGTCATAAACGAGCTTCTTCTGAACAATTTCCAAACGACCTACGTGGTTCTAATTTTGCTAAAATGGTATCCAGAAACGCCCCTATAAATCCTTGATTGATTCACGTCAGACGAAAAGTTCTTATGGCAGTTCCCATTATTTGGCAAGCGATTCGAAAAATATTTCAAGGAATTATAGGAGGATGTCTAGAGATCATTTTAACTAAATTAGAACTTTGTAGCTCATTTGGAAGTAGGTCAAAAAACGATCGTGTTGGACAACGCCGCAATTTAAAAAAATAGTGAAAGACGCAAAACGACTAAGAATGACTCGGAGACCCTCCCATCATTGCTGGTTGCATTGAAGAAAAAATGCGTAACATCACCAGTTCTACAATAAAATTGAGAAAAAGGAAAAAAATCAATATTGGGGGGTCTACGAGTCATTCTTACAATTAGTCGTTTTGCGTGCTTTGCTCGTTTTTGAAAATTGCCACATTGTCTGAAACGATAGTTTTTTGACAAACTTTCAAATAAGTTACAAGGTTCTAATTTTGCTAAAATGTTGTCCAGAAATCCCCCTATAAATCCTTGATATATATTTTGAATCTCGTCAAATAATTGTAATTGTCATAAGAATTTTTTGTCCGATGTGAATAATCTGAAATTATCTAAAATTTTCTAATTATGTAAATGTATCACGGTTTTAAAACAAAGTTTGTAACAATTTGTTGATTGTATTTTTCAATTTATTGTCAAAAACATTATTAATTCTAATTATCAGTTGAACAAGCAAACTTTTAAAACTTTATTCTCTGTAAATATCTTGCTTTTTTGTAATTAACTTGTCTTACAAATTTTATAATGTAAAAAGGAGTAGATTAAGATGGTATTTTGTCTTTATTGTACTACTTTCAACTTGAACTAACAAAAAATAAATGTTTCAGCTTATTTCCAACAACGCCTGAAACTTTTCTAAATTTAACATCGGAAACCATCAATTTATATCAACAACAACGTAATCTATCACACCCTATTGTTGTACATTGTAATTCAGGCATTGGACGTAGTGGTCTATTATGTTTATTGATGATAGCAATTATGAATGTTGTTAACCAACCAAAATCAATACCTGATCTAGTTCTATTAACAATAAAATTGTGTGCATTAAGACGGAATATATTAAGGGATCGTGAACATTTAAAATTCGCCTATGAGACATTCTTATTATTTATGAAACAAACGATAACAAAAGGTAAATTTCGAATAATTATTTACTGAATGACATTTGATAATTTGAGAGATTGTTGAAGGTCGAACGAAGAAGATTATTAGCGGTGAAGGTAATGATGAGAAACAACAATCGAATGATACGAAACCGGATGATGATCCGTTAAGTAGTTTGGATCCATTTTGGGCTAGCAAAAAGGGTAATTGATACGTTTCTTCAAATTTAAACTTTAACTATTTGTACTGTATTCAAACTTATTCGATTATAATATAATTATAGATTTTATGTCACTATAAAATACAATAAGAATTTTATTTAAATTGCAAACAGAATTTTTTTTATTTAATTTTTTTGTCCTGACCGTTTTATCTTGCAGTTTATCAGGACCACCCTGGTATACAGGTATATGAGTAGTGAAGGGTTTTTCGTTGAAATTCCTGTTTGAATGCAAATATTTACAACGTTATATCCGAATATTTCGATTTGTACCTTGAAAAAAGTATACTGTTTAGAATTACAAAATATTTCTGTCAATATTGTTTTTATTCATAATATTTAATATATTTCAATGTTGACGTCATCTAATATAATAAAAAAACAATAATTTATTTTTCTAGAATTCCTAATAAACTGGACCGTAAGTCGTAGACCTTTTGCTCGATTTCGGCACCACTTCTTCGGCTATTTATTATTTAATATTGTATCAGTTAGTGATTGTAATAATTTATTTTTACGGTAAAATCTCTAGTCGCTATGGCACCATAGACATGGTAGTTACGTTGAAAATGTGTAACGTACCAATTATCACATAGCTGCGTCTAGAGTTGACCATGCAATCACCTTCTCTATTTCATTTCATAGATATTTTTTTCGTCGTTGTTGTTGTTTAAACGATCTTTTTGTGTACTTTTCACATTAAAACGAAAAATTTTCGGTGAACTTAAACCGGTTGCTCATCGCATCTATGTTGATATTTGTCTTTGTGATTTTTTTTTTGAAAAGATTTCTCTAATATTCACCGAAGACAACGCAACAACTCTGTATTCGTCTATTGTTCCATTCTTGAAAAATATGAACAGACTTATCTTTTATTTCTGGTTTGAAATGATAGATTTTTTGTTTGGATTTCAACAGATTTTGATGGGTTACAGTGTGCCGGCTTTTAGTTTATTGCAGGTTTTGATGATGATAAAAATATCCTGTAGTAAAAACGCAACAATAACAATAACAACACAGGTATCAGAAGCACTTGTTTTAATGCCTTTATTACACCCTGAATGACCACATACTGGCCGATGGAGCGGCCTCTTTGATCTTCACAACTTTACAACTAAATAGCTGATAGTTGGAAAAATACGGAAAATAGTTTGGTAACTTTTACAGCATCAACAAGGAATATTGATTATCCGTTCATGACTGCAGGTATCTTAGTTTTCTTTTTCTAGTCAAATCATCAATTTTCTTTGCTTTTTTTGTTAAAATCCAGGTGGAAGAAAAATAGCAGACGCTACGAAATGGAAGATTTCACCGCTACCTGCCATCATGGCTGTGGTTTATAACAATCGACTTCATTTTCTTTTTTATGAATAACATTAACCGTACGCATACGTGTTTCTCTCTCATATCTTTCTTTCTCGATCTATACCTGTGTGAATCAACAGTTGCCAAAGACCCACCTGTGATTTTAAATGATTGAATCTTCAACCAATAACATTAGTTGGTAGGTGTGGTCTTTCATAACAAATTTTTCATTTTTTGATAGATGGACAGTTTCAGCTTAGATCGCGACAATGTGTTAAGATTCGTAAAATATGAGTAGTACTTAACAATTTGGTGTGAAATAATGACAAATAATATAATAATAAACGTTTAATTTACAAAATACCAACCTGTGTGTTTATCAAATAAGCATGTAGTGTCTGATTGACATTTTAAATTATCCAAATATATCAATTAATATAATCGTACCTTTTATGTGAATTAAGAGAGAAGCTTTAATTAAACAGGATATAATTATTGATTGGATGCTAAACGAAGAACAATAAGAAGTAAGTTTTTCCAGAAAATTGCCATGTTCCTATGAATAAACAAGCAAAGTTAGCCTATTATAAGCGCCGGAGTCGGGAGACTTTAATGGCCGATGAGGCACGATACTTGCATGAAAGTTCCGAATCTTCCAAACAAATAACGCAATAATGCATATGAAAAGCTGATAAGATTTAAGAATGCGCCGTAATTCAAGTATTTGAACATATGGCGCAAAAGGCACTCGGAAAACATTAATTTAACTATTTGTTCGAGCAAGTGATTAGGACTACAACTGTATCCCATTTTGTAACGAGTCTCAAAGTTAGATACTCGATACTTAATACTTCAAAATACCTACAGGGTGTATAACGGTAATTTACCTTGCAGTTAACCTTGTCTTTGGGAACTTAGCGTCTTAGCTTTGTTCATACTTCATTACATCGGACATTTGTTGATGTATTTTTCATGTAGCCGAACGAAGCTAGGACGCTACGTAACCAAAGTCATGGCCAACTGTGAGGCAAAATACCGTTATTCACCCTGTATTTAGGTACATATAGGTATATTTTATATTTATACAGTGTTATTCATGTTGGGCAAAAAAATTCTTGTGACTAACTTCCATTGTTTAACGAGCGATTCAAAAAATATTTCAAGGATTTGTAGGGTAGGCCCTGGAGATCATTTTAGCGAAATTAGAAGTTCGTACCTCGTTTAGAAGTTGGAAAATTGTTTATCACATTTCCAAATACCGAGGAAAATGCTTGAATATTGTAAGATTTTCGCTGTTAAAATTTCCCTGAATTGTGATTAATAATTTACGAAAAATCAACAAAAAACGCATTCATTTGGTTAGAATAATGATCAAAATTTGGAGCAAGGGTAACTTAATTAGAGGTTTTTTTTTGGAGACTTCAATAGATGATTCAAATAGTAACAGTATCTTAATTTTCCAGATTTTCAATAGATTTCATACAGAAGCCTCAATATCGGATACTTTCCTCAAAATTCGGTATATTTAAGATAATATTTGGATATTTTAACAATTTATTGAAGGTCGCCTCAATGGACAATAAACGGTCATAATCAGTTGAAGAAATTCATTAAAAAATCTTAAAATTTTAATAATAATTAAATAAAATTATAGAGAATTTGGGGACTTTTTGGCGACTTCAATAGGCAATTAGAATAGTAACGGTATTTAATTGTTCCAGACTTTGTGTCGATTTCTGGAAGAATGCTTCGTTGTTTTAGAAATTATGTCAAGATTTCTATAGCGGTAACAGAGGTTAACTGAGCTACGATAAATTTTGAAAAATCCAATTTCCAATAATTAAAATTGTCAAAACGAGACAGCAGAATAAAAATTATTGAATATTTGAATAAAAATTAATTGGAATGTAGAAATGTTTAAAGACGTAAATTGGCCATAATTTCCAGTTTTTTTGTTTTAAAAACTGGATAAGTGTTCTATCAAAATGTCTACAGGGTGTCGGATTTAAATGTGGCTAACTTTAAGAAACTCATTAGCACCTACACGAGCGATTCGAAATTTTTTTCAAGGATTTGTAGGAAATCCCTAGAGAGCATTTTAGCAAAATTGGAATCTCGTAGCTCATTTGGAGTTCTAAAAAAAATGCGACACATCTCCATCCGTTCTAAAATAAAATGGAGAAAAATGTAACAAATCAATGTTGAGTCATTCTAACAATGAGTCATTTTGAGCGCTTCGATAGTTTTTAAAAGTCGCGAGATTGTCAGAAATGAGCGTTTTTTGACCGACTTACAAATGCGCTGAGGTTCTAATTTTGCTAAAATGTTTTCTAAGACTTCCCTTTAAATTCTTAAAATATTTTTCGAATCGCTCGTCAACTAATAATGCCATATTTAGATCAGACACCCTGTTTCCTTTCAGTATATTTGAATGAAGATATTGATGAAGATATTCCAGGGATGATTTGCAAATTTAAATAGGGACAACAAAAATAATTTTTAATGATTGAACGTCCGAGCATCTGTCCTGAAAGACAGTTGTTCACGGCGTTTCTTCCTGCTGGAAAGTCATCGATTCAAATTTATTATGTCCTTCGAGCAGGACATTTTTTTCGGTAGTGCACATGTATAAATCTTCTTTATTTAAATTAATTGTTACTTCTTTCTCAGCGTTCTAATGCTAAATGAATAAAAACTTTGCAGTGCCTATAACTTGGAAATCATTGAAGCCATCAAGTACAATTTTTTGCGCTCTTTTTATTGGTTATAATTTGGTTCTGCTGCAAGAACAGCTTGAGGCCTGTTGGCAGAACAAATTGTCCTGCGGGTAGACTCCTTGGATGTTTTATCTTTAAAATTGGCAGTAATTAAAATTATCAAAATGAGGCACTTACAGATGTATACGCTTGATCAAAAGTTGTTTGACAGCATGGTTTTTAAAATATCTTCTAAAACTTAATAAATTCAACAGAATAATTGAGTATTTCAGACCTTTTAACGGCCCCACAATAAGTGAAATGGGTTGCGATTTCACAAACACATTTCCGAAAATTTTCTAAAACTGTATTTTTCTTTAACTATGGTTTATTTGACTTGAATGCGTCTATAAATACGAAAACTTGAAAATTCGCTACAAACAACACCACGGTAAGAATCTGTGTTGCTTTATATAAGACTCTTATTTGAGCGTGTAGAAATTTTAATTAGAAATACAGTCGATCTTGGTTATAGGACAATAATGCAAAATTTACTTTATAACCAAGCTTACATTATAACAGACTATGAAACTTCGGCTTCATGTACTGTGATAATATCTATTGGCGTTGATAATTTCACTTCGATTTTATAATATTACTATAGTGTCCGACCGAAATAGGATTTACAGCAGAAGCCGAAACCGAAAGTTCGGCCTCTGTTTCAGTTTCGGCTTAAATAGAAACTGAAACCAAAGCCTATTTAGACATGTGATAATTTCTATTGTATGCCGAAATCTAGTGTATTTTTTACATGTTATATAATTAATTCGTGTTAAACGAAATTAAAAATAACAACAATTAAAGTATGTAAAGAAAAAAACACCTAAACTCGACACAATCGCGCCGGCTGACAATCAGGAGCCAGGAACACTGAGTTTCGGTGCGGCTCAAGTTTTGGCTGATTTTTGGCCGAAACCGAAACCGAATCTTCTGTCGGTCACTAAATATAACTGTCACTGTAAATTAGGAATACAATTCGGTGCTTCTCCAGTTATGTGATAGTAACTTTGGTTTACTTTTACGATTTCTTATTTTTTTTTGTCTATTTTTCTAATCTCAATGGAGATTGGAGTCAAAAATTCTAGAAACATAAGCATATCAGGTGTCGTATTGCTAGGTGTAATGTTGTAGAAATTTACTCGGTATTTTTAACACCCATTTTGTTGATTTATTTTAAGTCTTAGACTTTTTCTAGGAGACTAAACATTTGTAGACAATAAAGAGTTTTCGCCCGTCTTCGATATGTTTTGTTATAGCCTTAAATTGTACCGTACAGATTATAAGGGAAAGACGTTTTCGCTTTACGTGGAAGATTTAAGCAGTTATAATGATCAATGACATACATTGAGATCACCTCTACTATTACTACGATCAAATGATCAGTATCTGCTATATTGAATAAATTCATTCATACAGGGTGGATTATAAAAAAGGCCCCAAGCCATAGCTCCGTTATTTTTAAAGATATGACAAAACTTCTTGGGACAAAGTTGCACAGTTTATTATCATCTATGTTTTGGGATAGATTTCAAATCTATGCTGCTTCCTGTTTCACCGGAAGTGGCATCAACTTGAATTTCTTAAATGGAACACCCTATATATTTTTTTATTTCTGGATACCTCGTTAAATTGTCTTTCAAAAATCTCTAAGGCATCATATGCCTAAAACCAATCGTTAGTGAGATATTCGTCAATTAATGTACTTATTAAAGTAGCATTTTCTATTCTTTCCATAGCCTACTTGAATGAATTTATCTATAACTATTGCTTGTTGGCATATAAAAAGTGCCTACATTAATTGGCTTGGGGCCTTTTTTATAATCCACCCTGTATATACGTGGAGTCACGTGGTTTATACCGGCAGTTTTTCATTGGTTACGTTATTTTTGAAAATATCGTAAAAATACACGTCTTACGATACCATTTTAGGTCTTATAATACAAGCTCTAACGGAGAGTCTATAACGTATCGGTGACGGATGAAAACTCTTTAATATCCGAGATTTAACTACGTTATAATTATATCGTAGTTATAAGACAAATAATACGCTATAACCAGAAATACATACGTAACAACCGAGTTCGCTATAAGTTGGAAATTTGGAAATACTTATTTTGCTATCTGTTTGTACAGAGCTTGCCAGAACTAAGTGACCGAGTCTTGAACGAGAATATCACGTTTTTTCGTTCGTGTGAGTCAGGCTGTTTCTCCTGTCAGGGTAAAAATACGGGTAGGTAGGGAGTGTTGGAACGAGTTTCAGCCATAGAAAATTTGTAGAAAGTATTTTTCTATTCAGGTAATTACCCAAAATGACATCAGGAATCCCGCCCCCTTCTTCTGATTGAATATCTCTTTCCAAATTCTGACTTATTGAGATTCTGTTATGAGCCTGTTTTACAAAGCCGCACAAAAGTGGTCACTTAGTTTTGGCGAGCTCTGTACCTTTAGTTCTGCAAGTACGGTAACAGGCTAGGTAACGATAAATCTACCCTCAAATTCTTTCTTTTAATTTATTTTTGAAAAATGAATAATTTATAAGATAGACAATTGTCGGTAGGTTAGTTTAAACAATTGTTGAAAAGTATTACTTTAGAGTGACTGATAAATAATTACAAGTTTACAAGCAATACGTCAAAGTTAAGAATATTTGTTATTAGGAATATTAGATGAGTTTTGTACCAGGTACGGTAGCTAATCAATGGTAATATGTACAATGTGCATTAGTACAAGTCGTTTATTACACCATGCAGGAGATATTTCTCATTTGATTATATTTGCAGAACGTCACAAATACAGTCAATAAAGCTTTATGCTTCTTTCACCATTTACTATCAAATATATCAGAAAATTGTTAAACAATTAGTTATTATTTGTATTTTGCATTAATATTCACCACTAGCTTTCTATCTGTTTATCTATCTATATACACACATACACACAGAATTTGTATACAAACATATAATACGTGTTTTCAAATTCTTTTTTTATAAATTATTAATGAGTAGACTTGTCACAAATTAAATGAACAAATACTATTGCTATCTAAATAGAAGCGTCATAACTATTTCTCAATGATTTTTATACGTTTTTTTCCCCTGTCTTTACTTTTGAAAATTTTAGTTTAAAACAATGGCTCAACATATTCTATCAGCTGTTGAATCAGAGATTACACAAGGCAAAAATAAAGGCGATCCAACTGAACGGGATCTAATTGTAACATTAGATGAACGGGATCTATGGTTGCGTTTCCAATGCTACACAAACGAGATGATCGTCACGAAGAATGGCCGGTAAGTCGATATAATAAATATAAAAATCACGTGAAATTAATCAAATTTTAAATTACAATACAAATAATCAATAAATAGATTTTAAGTAGCTACAGAAATTTTCATCATGCTATTGTCGCATCATTAACAAGTAAACAACAAATCAATGAAACCTAATGTTGTATTAATTATCACAATAGGTGTCCTTAAAGCTCGCACTTCTAAATGTTTGTCTCATTATTCGATGATGATGATAATTATAGTGTGGAATTGCAAATTATTGATATTTTCAGGCGAATGTTTCCTGTTGTTAAAGTAACAGCCGCCGGTCTTGATCCTAAAGCAATGTACACTGTCCTATTAGAATTCGTTCAAATCGATCCACATCGATGGAAATATGTGAATGGTGAATGGGTGCCAGGTGGGAAAGCCGAAGTGGCACCATCAAATCCCATTTATATTCATCCAGAATCACCGAATTTCGGTGCACATTGGATGAAAGAATCAATATCATTTGCTAAAGTTAAATTAACAAATAAATCGAACGGAAATGGCCAGATTATGTTGAATTCGTTACATAAATATGAACCTAGAGTTCATTTAGTTAGAGTTGGAACGGAGAGTAGAAGAGTAATGACATTTCCGTTTCCTGAAACGCAATTTATTGCAGTTACTGCTTATCAAAATGAGGAGGTTACATCGTTAAAAATCAAATATAATCCATTTGCTAAAGCGTTCCTCGATGCAAAAGAACGACCAGAAACTAATTATAGTCAACGGGAATATTCACCGACTTACAGTCAACAGGCGTCGGCAAGTCGATGTGGTGGCTTCTTATTTGCTCAACATCAACCAATCTATCCATCAGTTGATAGTATTTATTGTACAAGGAATTCATTGAGGGATAATCGAGCATCGCCGTATCCTTTACAAAGACCGAAATCAACGTCCGTATCACCGCCGCCGCATGGTAAAATTTCAATGAAATCTCTTTATAACAGAATTAAAATTTTCTTTCTAGTTTACAATCTACCAGATCATATCCAACAATCAAATTACGCAACTCCAACTGCTACGTATACAAGTTGGTCAACGGTGACACAACCGCAAACACCGACTACCATAATGAGTCCGGCGATTAATTGTTGGTCGTTGACATCAAGTCCACCGCCTCCATACCAAATTTCAGCCCAACCAGCACCTAATCAATCACCGAACCATCAAATCTATCAACATCCGGCTATTACGAATCTAACGAATCTATCATCGTATCCTAGCTATTACAATCAGGACGTTTCATGTACTCATTACCAGAATCCTGAATATATTTCAGTTATTAGTAGTGAAACAGCTTATCCAACGCAAATCGGCTCAGAACGCTCGACTCCTGTTGCTTATCACAATGAAGTTGGCAGTATTGATAAGATACAGGAGTATGATACAACAACCGGACAGACACAAGCGCCCGAATCGCCCGGATCAGGTTCCAGTACCCCTAGACATGAATGGGTGGCACAAGGTCATATATGATTTTTGTATAATTGTACATAGTGTTATAGACGAGTTTTATTGTATTTTGAAAAGAAATAAATCAATACTCAATTGTAGCAACATTTATTTACAACATTTACTATTGCATATTTATTAAACTTTCCCCATCGTTTTACCGTTCGACTTTTAGGCATCTTGCAACTAGCATTGGTCCCACTGTCCTCTTATTTATTTTTGGCAATTATACAAAAAAATACTTAAAAACTACGACTAGATTACAAATTTTCTAACAAAATTACACATGAGTCCCATCTAGAGAATTCATCCGTATTGGTCGATCTTTAGAATTGGATCGTTCCAATAGGATTTTTGTGTCGCGTTTAATTAACGGTGATTTCAGGAAGAATTTCGGATTTTTCTTGGGACTTTTTGGTGAATTTACACCAATTGAATTGTTGAAACTATCACCACCAAATGCTTTTGACGAATTTAATTGCGGTGAATTGCGTTCTAAACGACTGGTTTTCGTAGATGGTGAAGAATTCTTTGATCGTCCACCACCTACTATTGGTTCTGATAATAGGCGTGGTACTGTTCGAAATAGACCACCTTCATAATGACTGGGCCCTGAGACTGGAGTGTGCGGTGCTGAATGGGATACCATCATTTTACTAATATTATTGACTGTCGTGTCCTTTTCCATTGATTTGTAGGATTTCATGTTTTCTAATTGGCTGCCCAATTGGCGCATATTCGGTTGAGATCTGTAAATTAAACAAAAATGACCAGAGCAAGGCGTTTTACTCCATACAGAGAGTGATGACGTCACTGCCTTATACTACGATCAAAGTAAGCGTGACGTTCTAGACGGTGTTGTGCATTGTAACACCTAACCAATACTTTAATCCGGATCCACACACTGGCCCGAACAATGCTGTAATCATTGGCTCATGTTGGACGAATAATTTTTTTAAAGCGTCGAGACAATGGAGACACCGTCGGCGCCAGACCGATTTCCGCCGACCACATATTGGACAAACACTGTTTGTGTAAACAATTGGGCTAGTGTGTGGAGCCGGGGTTACATACAGTGACAATATAATCAACCGCTCATAGTTTTAACATGATCTCGTTATGCTGCAACAAAAGCTCAGGCGGTCGATTGGAGTCAACTTTAAGTACCCCACCATAGGATATCTAATAGTGGGGAAAATTGAACGGAGAAGAAATTACCAAATCGCCAGTATGAACAGAGATAGCGCAATTCACAAGCATTGCTTTAGTAATGACTTAAATTTATGGAACAAGCATACCTGGCGTGCATATTTCGCTGACTAGCTCGAGTCGTATTCCGTCTAAGAGGATATGCGGGTGTTCGATGCGTTATCCTCATCGAGCTGTAGTTAAAGATCCTCTGTGTAGTCTTGGCACGGCCCAAAACTGAATTTCCATCTATAAAGCAATCGAAAAAAATCGCTAAATTCCTAATTCAAATACACATTGATTGCTTACGTGGATTACCGGTGTGTTTTCGCCTATTTTGTGCCATGGCGTAAACAACAGCCGCCAACGTACTATAATGACTGGGTTGTCGTTGGAATGTTGTCGGTCGTCCTTGTTGTCGTCCAATAACAAAATACGTCTCCATTTGACCTTTGCCTTTAACTTCAATCGTACCACGCTTCTTCACTTCGTAACCTCTAACGCCTAATAATTGTGCTGTATATTTTGGTACTTGGATTTGTCCAATAACACCAGTTGAATCCATACGTGATGCTTCATTCACTGTATTACCCCAAATATCAAAGACCGGTTTTCGAGCACCAATAACACCACATACTAATGGACCACAAGAGACGCCGACTCTTAAGCCGAAATTGTTGAACGAATCTTTATTGATGTCGTCGAGTTTGGCACGCATTACTATTGCGAAATCGATCAAACTACACAAATGCTCCGGACCATCCGTATTGATGCAATCCTATTGGATAAACAACAAAATTAGGACTCTTTTAATCAGTACGCAATTGTGGATGAGTCTATCAATCGGTACTTTATTTAGTACAATTTTAACACCAATAAAGCGTCTTCTGTACAGTAGTCGGAATGTGCATAAAGTGCCGATTGTTATCGTTTATTACAAACAACATAATTGAAACCTTATGCGAGGGATTGAGACCGGAAGCTGCCATATATGTGGCAGTAGCACTAACTGTTTTGATTTTTTCAATATTACTGAACCGTTCTTCATCTAGTAGCTCATCAAAATCCGCTACAATACAATTTTTTCTTCTTTAATTGAACGAATAACAATAAATATTTACATACCAATAATTTCATTCAATAATCGTATACATTCAACACCTTTATTGATATCCTCAGAATAGAATTCAGTAAAATTTGGAATACTAGCGAACAGAACACCAACTTCATCCCTTGATTGAGAATAGAGTTCTTCGCTGTTACGATCATTCGATAAAAAATGTTTAGCAACATGATCTGGTAGGATATTCTTCAATAATTGTGTATTTGTATGTCGTGTCTCTTCCATTTCGTTCAATTCACGTTCGGCTTGTTGTTTCCACAAGAAATCTAGACGTGATGTTACCTCAACTAAACGTGCATGATATGCCACCATCAAGAAGAATACAGTTAAAAGGATCAACATTTGTGCTGATAACGGGATAAGTTTGCTGAAAGTATTGATTTTAAATTATATATAAATTAATAATTGATTATTCTTACTCATTGACATGATTCACGGCATTATCGAAACTTGCTTTGTATGGCACCATGATGAGTACCTCGTAGACAACCAACATGACAAAAGCAAGGAATAATTTAATTAAATAATATAGTTTTAAAGCTGTTGCTAGTGCTACAAGACATAACACCCATGTGAAGACGACATATTCAGGGTGTGGGCATGATGGGAATGATTCACTAACAATCAGTGAATTTAATGTGAAATTTGTTGGTAATAAAACTGGTACGAAGATTGTCCTGAAATCTGCTGATCTTTTTGTACGTGATGAACTTAACATTGACATTGTTTTATTCAAAATCAATAATTTTTTATTGATATTGTTAACGATATTCGACGTTTCATTACTTAAAACTGTGATATTCTCAGCTTGTTTCAACAGATCTTCGATATCAGATTTTAAACGTTCTTTTATACAAATTTCAGAACAATTTGTTGTGAAATTCACGGATAAATTATCATAATTATCAGAATATATAGGACGATCATTATTCAAAAATAGGCTATTTTTCAATAGACTGTCAGATATGTTTAATGTAGTCTCATTAACATTAGTTTCATTATTTGTTCCAACAATCAAACTAACAGAACTTGTTAGACCCATAATAACGATAACACCGAATATAAAAGCTGTACGACTACGTCGATTATGCATCAAAGTTGATGAGATCTTCTGTAAGACTTCAGGAAATTGCTCGAATTCTTCAGCCATCACCAGAATTGTTGTTGATGTTAACAATATAGTTGTTATTGTTAAAAACGTTATAATTATATCGTTTCTACAAAAAATTTGTGATTAAATAAAACTAAATAAATGATGAAATAATAACGCTTACAATGAAACAATGGTCGCTTGGCACATTACAATAAATAGCCAAATAATGAAACAACACAACATATTTGATTTAAACATATCTTCACGTAATTGACTGAATTGATGTTCCATTTTCTTATCAATGAAACGTAATGTCCATGTATTAACATTAGCATTTCTCATCCGTTTATTACTTTCAATTTCAATACTGTGATCGATAATTTCATCAACTTGTTCGATAGTGGGATGAAATGTTGATCCGCGCTTCTTCATACGTGATTCATTCAAATCGTATTTTTGTTTATTGTATGGATAATTGATTGAATCTAAGTCCTCATCTAAATCACTCGATATAGCATTGTGTAACTGTAATAAAGGCGTTATTATGGGGTGTTTCTTTAACGGTAACTATCAAGATTCTGTGCAAGATTCTAAATTTTGATCCAAATTCCAAAGAAATCCGTATTAAAAATTCACAGAAATGCTGTTGAGTTTGGGAGGCAATTTAAAATAATGAAAACACTAAAGATGCGGACTATCAGAGAAATTTGACCTCGTAATGACTACAATTACAGAATGCCACTCTGTTTCACTCTTAAGGGACCTATTGACTTATTATTATTTTCAATCATCGATATTTCGCTTATTTCTTAAGATACTGTGAATAATAAAAGTGCGTTGGATAGAGCATATCAAGATGCATGTCCTGAAGCTTTCCGTTAAAGAAAACTGTGATAAAATTCTGAGTGGCAGAGAAAACTGTTGGAACCTGTTTTTTCGTACATTTTCCTACATAATCAGCTAAGAAATCGCCAATATTATTAATTATAAATAACTATTAAGTGATTTAGATAGAAAACTAAACGAGCTTTCCACATCTTCAAGAATTTTTCCGATACGTTTGTTACTTTTCCCACAACTGGAGCAAATTAAAAAAAATTTGAGCAGTGACACTGTGCATAATTTTAAAGATAGAGAATCATACTCTTGTTGAAAATCTAGTGATTTATTGACCCCCCCCCTTTACCTGTTATTTACAGCTACTAAAATTAATTAATTTAACTGATGATTGATATTAAAATGTCGGACCATATCATTATAATAGTGGAAAATATTTGAAAATCTGTCTATATTTTCATTTTTTTTATTATTGTTGTGATTTAGTCTGCAGTGGACTGATAGATCTGGTATAGTGCCAAAAACATGGTCGACTAAAAAAATGAAAATATAGACAGATTTTCAAAATACTTTCCATTATAATTCTATGGTTGTTAAAGTAGATAAACTTTCCCCATAACTCACTTAATTTTCAAAATTTTCTTTTAAGGGAGCTTCATGTCCTCTCCCTTCATATTATCTTCCTAAAACCAAGATTCTCTGTCTTTAAAATTATGCACAGCATCAGTTCAATTTTTTTTAACTTGCTCCAGTTATGGGAGAACTAACAAACGTATCGGGAAAATTCCTGAAGATCTGAAAAGCTTTTTCGATTTGCTATCTAAATCACTTAAAAAACATTGAAAATTAATAATACTGGCTGAGTTTTAGCTAGTTATGAAGGAAAAAAGTAAGAAAAAAACAGGGTCCAGGAGCTTCCTCTGCCATTCAGAATTTTATCAAATTTTTCTTAAATAGAAAGCTTCAGGGTATGCACCTTCAAATACTTTATCCAACGCAGGTTTACTTTTCACAATATCTCAAAAAACAAGCGAGTAATCCTTAGATCCAAAGTCCCCTTAGCTAACAAATAAATATAACAATCAAGAAATAAAAGCATCAGAATTTTTGAGGACTCATTCCAAAGCAGGCCAGATAATTTAAGTCAGGACCGTCGTGATGGATGTGAGAATTGTACAAGGGCACAGGGTTCCGCACTGTCTCAATTTTAAAGACACATTTTTGAGATCTGAACAATTTTTTTGATAAATCTTCAGTTTTTATGGAATTTTGCTAGTGGATCGTACAAAGAGACGATTTCGACGCTTTTAACTGCTTATCGAGGAGGATTTTCGCGCTGGAATCTAAGTTTTCGTACTGAGTTGTTATCATATTTCAACGAATATTTGCTCTTAAGTAGTGAAAGGGAAGAATATACTTTTATTGTTTAATCTTCTGAGTCATTATTCATTATAAATCATCAGTTTTTTATACGCTTTGCTATTGAGTTGTGAAAAGGAGATAATTTCGAAATTTTGTCAATTTTTGAGCTAAACTCTTGACTTTCAGTCTAGGTTTAGTAATACACTTGTTATAAAGCACTGATTTTTACTAAAGTTTTGTAATACATTGTAAAATTAGTCGATTTTTGAGTTGAATTTTCGACTTTTAGACATTTTTAACAAATTTTTTTGTCATTAAAAGTAGGAAAATTAGTCAATTTTAGTAAACTTCTCAGTTTTAGCCAATGTCTCCTAAACCATCAGTTGTATCTGGATTTTATTCTTGAGTCTAGAAAGACTAAATTTAGACACTTTTTGGCCTGTTTTTGTGTTAAAATCTCAAATTTTCGGTCAAATCGCAAATATTTTTCTCTTATGCAAATTTTCCACTAAAATATGAAAATGAGAGTCCTTGAATCCATTTCCCGGCTAAATTCTAGCCTTCTAATCTAAATTATCCATCTTTTTTGAATTGTAATAGTATTAAATTATACTGAGAATATGTTTCAGGAAATTTTTGGTCATTACATTCTCAACTTTAATTCTAAATTCTAAAACATTTTCGTTATAAATCGTCAATTTTTCTGATGAATTTTGCTCTTAAATCGTTAAAAAGAAGAGATTCAGTCACCTTAATACGATTTTACAGCTGAAGTTTTAGGACATAGTTATCCTAAATTCTCAAATTGTGAACAATCAAAATTTTTCTAAATACCCTTTATATGATAGAAGGCTCCGCTTTATTGTTATGCACAGGACCCAGCAAAATAAAGCAACGACCCTGATTGAAGCAATGCAAGAGTTAAATGTATTTTAGAAGTCTGGGGAGTAAAACTCAGGCAAAAATTAGGATTAGTGTTATTTTGCTAACATAAGCACAAAATTTGACTTTAGATTTCTTTGCGTCTTTGACATTTCTTTAAATAGAAAATCCATGTAGAAGTATTTACTGCAAAAAGAAGAATTTGAGTGGCAAAAGGGTGAATCTGGAGCACAAAACCTGTACGGATAGCATTGTGACATTCCAATATAGACTTATGGAAAATTGCTCACTTCTAGCTTAAACTAAGCTAAAAATAAGTTTTTCTGAGCACACCTCTGAGACAATCTCGTCCTCTAGAGGGAATCAGAATCCGATTATTGTTCAAAATGATATAACTATTGTTTTGTATATTGGAGATTGTAATCGAGGAACTTGCACAGAATCTCGTTGGGTATTCTATCAACTATACGTTCTTAAACGGAATCTCTGGTGTCCAATCGGTCGTGTTCTCATCATCAACTGTACTCTGTTGGATACCGCTATCGCTACGTTCACGTGACGATGATACTGGTGGCGGTGATGCTGGTGTTGACGGTGTTATCGGTGTGCTAAAACCGCTGCCTTGTTCATCTTCGGATAATAAACGATTCGAAAATAGACTCGGCCTTGATGCTAAACGTCTTCTATTACGCATTGGTTCGGTATTTTTTATTAAATAAGTAGTAACATCGTGTTGACGTAAATACGAATCACGATCTTGTCCATTACCAGGTTCAACTTCATAAGCACCATTAAGACATTGGTAAGTTGCTTCAGATATATGAACACGTCTATTAACAATAATACAACATATTTTTAATAGTGTTTTGATGGTATTTGAATAGAGAAATACCCGGGAATTCCACCAGATTCCATATGATTTGCTAAACGAACATCGTAGGACCAGATATCGAATTGCCATTTCCTCAACCCTAAAACTCCACAAAGTACCGACCCTGAATGGATACCGATCCTCATATTTAGATCAACCTATATACAGAAAATAAATAATAATAGAACATTAAATTGTCTACCACTGATAACAAATACTTGTTTGTAAAAGATAACAATTTTTAATCACTAAAAATTTAGTTCAAGTTTAGACCATCAAATTGTGAAAATGTCAGCGAGTGAACGACCTGAAATCACACACGAACAAATTATGGAAATTCTTCGTAATAAATATCCAACAATAAACTATAAAATTTTAAAGAATTCAATTGAACCGTTAAAAGAACGATCAGGTTTTTTGGGCGAACATGCAATATTAAAAATAACGGTATCGTCTCAATCTGAAGATAATAATGAGAAGCAAGAAGATTTGCGATTTTTCGTGAAATTCTTCCCGATAACACCGGCCGTTGCAGAATACGCACGCGGTGTTGGTGCTTTCGATAAAGAAGTCTTCATCTATGATTTATTCGAAAAAATTCACAATAAAATCACGTTATTAAAACAATGTGTTCCTCAATGCTATTACAAAAATCCACACGAATTTCTAATTATGGATAATTTAATCGATAACGGTTATCAAACTCTAAACAAATACGAAACTTTAGATTATGACACTGTTATTGTTACATTATCATCATTATCTAAATTACACGCATCTAGTTTGATTTATGAGGAACAATTAAGCGATGAATTAGGTAAACCGTACCATTTAAATGAACATTACGAATTCGTTGAATCATTTTTTCAAGATCGTGATGATTTTATTGGGAAGACAGAAAATGATGCTGCTATTACTGGTATTTTGAATTGTATTGAGATTTTTAAGTTTCCACATAAACTAGCATCAGGAAAAGTGTTTCGTGATGTTTTAAAACAGGCATGTGATCGAATTTATGAATTAGTTAAGCCGTCAAACAAGTACAGGAATGTTATCAATCATGGTGATTGTTGGGCAACAAATTTCTTGATAAAATATGATAATAATCGACCGATTGATTGTAAATTTGTCGATTTTCAATGTGGAAGATATACGCCACCAGCTCAAGATCTTCTAGCTGTATTATATTTGACAACTTCCAGGGAGTTTCGAATTAAACACATGTACAATTTGATTGGGTATTATTACAGTTGTTTAGAAAAAAATCTGGCTTGTTATGGTAAGGATTTAAGGAAAATTCTCAATTTTAACGATTTTTTTAATAGTTGTGAAGAACAGAAATTATTGGGTTTAGTTCAAACAGCTATTTATTTACCGTTAATTTTATTATCAAGCGATGATGTGATGAAATATTTAACGGATGAAGCAATTTATAAACGATGCTTTTTAGAAGACCGCAGTCATCTAGTTGTGGAGCATATGGATAAAGATGAGAGATTTAAGAAGAGGATTTGTGATTCAATTCACGACTTGAAAGATTATTGTGATTATCTTTGAATTTATTAATAAAATATCGTTATAATTGTGTTTTAAAGAAATCAACGAATTCGTGTAGTGCATCACAATTTAAATCTTTATAAATTTGATCTTTCTTGAAAACTCTTTTAAGAAAATCATAACGATTATCGAACATAATTTTACGGAGATCTTCAGGATCTTTAAACACATCATCGATCACATCTTTATTCATCCCAACAATTTGTAAATGACTTATCCTTTGTGTTATAGCAAATTGTTTATAATAATTACAACTATTTTTAAATTCTTCTCGACTAATAATATCACCACAATTATAATCATCCAAATTCTGCTTGAGTTCATTATAATAAAACTCTAATAATTCTTCTAAATGTTGTCGCCTATAATTTTGATCATTAGTCAAATATAGAAACGCCATAACATCTTGTCCTGGTGGTGAATATCGATACGTTTGAAAATCAACAATAACACAACGAACTCCTTGTTTATCACTTTTAAACATCAAATTCTTCGACCACAAATCACCATGACAGATCGTATTCCGGTATTTGGTTGATGGTCGTGCAAAAAACGGTTGTTTATCTATACTTTCCTCAAACAATTCAACACCTGATTTACCGTCAATTACAACATTACCAATCAACTCGAAAAGAGCATAAATACCACGCTTACAAGACCTCATTAGCAGATAAGATGCACCTTCACCACTGTAGAAGCCCTCTTGTAATTCCCGTTGGAAATCGTTGATCAAACGATACTTCTTTTGCAACTGTCGACTGATAATTTCTTCCAAAACTAAACCGCTAGCGTGAAACTTTGCCAATGATGTTAAAGCAGCTTTATTGAATTCTAAATTCAATGATGAACGACAATCAAAACTTGTAAATCCTTCAGAAATAAGGTCCTGTAGGATTAGCATTTCAGTGTTGGCGTAATAACAAATCGGGATACAATCATCTAGTAGATTAATCTTTTGTTGTTTCAATAAACCCGAATATTTACTATAAAATTGATTTTCCTTAAATATACCGTTTATATCAAGCACGAAATCACGTTGACTTCTAGTTATCGGGGGTGATTTAACGAAAAATGTGTAATCTTTAGATGAATTGTTGGTGTTGATTTGTAAGATTGAGTGTTCACCCAGAAATCCACCGCGTTCAATAAAATTATTTTGTTGGTAATCCGTTATTGAAAAATCACTATGTCCCAGAATTTTCTTCATAACATCAATACAGTTATCGAGAACAATAGGATTCATTAAAAACACTTCAATCAATCTATCAATAAGGTTTAAAGTCGACTTTGGAGGAGAATTCGCTAGTTTGTTTAATACGGAGAATAAGATCATTATTTGGTAGGAATTTTTGATAAGCTCTTGCGACAACACCACCAATCCACACGAAAATTCTTGTAATTCTTTCAAATAAAATCGAACTTTACTTTCAAAATCAAATAAACTGTCCACATTAATTTCAGCGAGAAATGTGACAATATCAAACATAACAGGCAGGTTTAAGTTCAAATCATTCAGAAATTTACAGTTTTTCCGACTAGAATCAAACGAAATATTCACCGCTTCAAGTTTTCCATGACACATTGAATATTTCGATAAATTTTCAAATTTACTTAAAGCACCTTCAATCTTGTTCAAAATTTCCATTTTGGTGACTTTTAGATCCAAATTGGCATCTAGAGATGTCTTTAAAATCTCCATCGATGCTAATTTTTGATTATTTAATAATTTATCTTTAATTTTGCACTCACTTTTCAATGAATAGTTATTAGCATGAAATTTAGCTAAATTCATCAAAATTATTTTGATTTCTTCGTCGGTAAATTTAATTGATTTCTCCATAGTGTTATATCACCGATTACAAACAACTATCAAAATGATAGCGAACATTGGCTTCTTATACATCGGTTAGTTTAGAGATTTAATTTATTTAACGTTTATCTTATTGAAATAATAGTAGACAATGAATTGGACAATCATGAAAAGTTTTATAGAATAATCGCAAATCATATTGTATTATTTTATTAGTATTCAACATAATGGCAAAATTGTGCAAAAATATAACATCTAAAGCTGTACGTACACCAACAAATTTCGATTATTTTATGTATTTGCACACAATTCATGTACGTTTATAGGAGGGTCCCTAGAGAACATTTTATCAAAATTAGAACCTCGTAGCTCACTTGGAAGTTGGTGAAAAACGTTCGTTTTGGATGATAAAAGACTAAGAATGATTCACAGACCTTCCTAAGATTTTTTTTCGTTTTTCTTCATTGCATTCTAAAAAAAAAATGCTGAACATTTTCTAGCGCTTCGGAAAAATGGAGAAAAAAATCAATGCTGAGGAGGTAATCAAATAATTCTTAGTCGTTTAACGTGTGTAACTCGGTTTTGAATATCGCGATCCCAGAAACGAGCAATTTTTGATCAACTTTAAAATGAGCTAGGAGGTTCTAATTTTGCTAAAATTGTCTCCAGGGAAGTTCCTACAAATCCTTAAAATATTTTTCGAATCGCCTGTTAAATAGTACGAATTTCATACATTTAGATTATCCTTGCGTATAATTCGGATCGTTTTAAATCTTAAAATAAACTGGATCCGTGTTTTTAACGCTAAGTAGATAAATTGAGATGAGAGTGAGTTTTAAAATTCACATTCTTTTCCCCATTTTTATGTACTAATATTAACTGTCTGATTCCAAGAGCCAAATATTACGAGAATGATTAATGAAACTGTGTATTTTCATATTTCATCTTTGCGCTACGTGGATGTGCGCATTAACGTTGTGAATTTATCAAATAAACTGATAAAAATGGCAAAGTAGACATTAAATATTGTAAATCAACCGTAAACCCCTATCTCAACGAAATACTATTGTAACGATTTTTTTCTTTCGTAATATATGACTTGTTAAATAATTTTTCCGTTGAAAATTCTCAAAGAAAATCACAGTGATTTTCAAATATTCTCATTTTTTTTTAAATTTTTGCAAGTATTCGTTGCTTAGTTTATTCAAATTTTTACAATCTTTTCAATTTTAAGCATCACAGTACATCTCTCAGATTTTTAATTAAACAATTTTTAATAAAAAGTAATTTAACTTGTTGGGAAACAGAAATATGGATTAGTTAAATTGTTGCAAGCATTCAAACGGTTGTTTAATTTATAAGTTGTTAATTAAAAAGCGACTAGCATAGAGCTTAATTAAAATTTAAAAAAATATTGTATCGATAGTAAAATTGCTACATTTGAACGAAAATACACAATATTGAAATTTAATAAAAATCGAATAAATGATGCATATAAAATTTAAAATTGAACATTTTGATGATTCAATGAACATTAAAATCAATGTTGATTTTTGGGACTAAAAGATTACTTCAAACAAGTCCAATATTTTGTATTTGATTGGATTTGGATGTAAAATTGGACAGTAAATCTAATTTTAATAACTTTATTATTAGTTTAGTGTAGACTTGAAGAGTTATTCAACCGTGTATGAAATACTAAAATAGTTTACCGAAGAAAGAAACCAAATTTTGGACTTTATTAACGGCAAAAAAATAAAATCATATTTTACTGATGGATGAAAACTTTCGTCAAAAAACTAGAGAAGTTCTCCTGAAACACGATAATTAACAAATCTAAATAATTTAATTTAAAGTTGTTATTTGTTAATTTAAATTGTTGTTCTTTATAATTAATAGTTACATTTTAACGCACATAAAATAGCTAATAAAAAACATGTAATCTCGTGAGCTTAATATAGCGATAAAATTAAAAGCTTCGTCTATTTAAGATTGAGAAAAATCAATTATTTTTCAATTTCAATTATGCATAAATGGTCTTGAGCTTTAAAATCAAGTCGATGGCATATTTATAGAATGGTTAAATTGATTCCATTGCGTCAGATTTATTGATTATCTGATCGGTACAAATATTCCTGTGGGAAATTTATAGGTAACAAATCTATTCAAAAGATTTTTTCCCATGTGAAAATAAAAAAATTATGAAACAAAGGAAAATATTGTTAAATTGATTTGGCAAGATTTGCGAGATTCAAATAAAATAAATTTGTAAGATGCTATTCTAATATGTAAGCGTATAGCGAGAAATAATTTATAAGTTCACGTTTTTTCCGATTACAGAATACTCGAACAACGGCAATCCCTTGCTCATTCTTAAATTTTAAATGAATTTTCATGGTTATGAACACGCAAGAATATCGCCTGTTGCATATTTTTTTAAATATGTAAAATAATCAATAAGCAATTATTGACAATTTAAAATACTAATTTGATACCATAATCAATGATAATTAATCTTTTTATAATTTTATT
The DNA here is from genome assembly GCA_039776855.1 of Mylabris sibirica. Taxonomy (NCBI): domain Eukaryota; kingdom Metazoa; phylum Arthropoda; class Insecta; order Coleoptera; family Meloidae; genus Mylabris; species Mylabris sibirica. Next base: position 8,630,853 of record CM077839.1, on the reverse strand, counting down.
CGGTCGTAAAAAGGTCCCTAGATCGTGTAGTTAACAATTCAGTTTCCCGGCGCATCCACCATTTTTGCAATTATTGTTAGATACCACATTTGACTTTGGTCGTAATTTGAGCCTATTTTAATCTACAAATCCACTAGAATTCTTATATCAAAACATTATTTTACCCTTAGAACAATCTTAGGTCTCTTATTATAGATTCAGTTGTTCTTGAACACTATTGATAATCAAAATCTCACACTCTAGCAGGTACCACTATGCATTTATTTTAAATTATTAACCAACCAAATTGAAAAAATTAGGGTTCAATTTGGTCCTTTTTTCATTTACTTAAATCAATCCAATTTTCTGATTAATTAATTAATTAATTATAAGTTAAAAAAGTGTTGAATTTGTCCCTATTTAAATGTGTATAAGTCAATCCAATTCTCTGAAAACGTATCCACCTACGCTTAAAGCACTGCGAAAAATATCACTGCAGAATAATCTCTGGCCTTTGTTAATACGCTTGCTTTAAACAATCCAAAATTCGTAGTTTACCGGCTCATCCACCATTTTTACACTTTTTTTTTTGAGACTACATTTGAACCTGTTTTAATCTGAATTCTCACTCGAATTCTTCCACTAAGACACAATCTCATTTTTAGGATAATCTTAGATGTCTTATTATAGATTTAATTGTTTTATGACACTATTCGTGATCGAAATTTGTTTATCACAGATTCTAATAGCTACCACTTTTGCATTTTTTTTTACATTAATAATTAACCAACTTAAAAATTGGACACTATTCGTAATCGTAATTTGCCTACCGCAGACTCTAAGAACTACCCTTTCTGCATATTTGTTTTACATTATTAACCCTGCTGTATTGCTTGGGTCTATTTGACCAAAATTGAAATCGGGCCCTATTTAAATGTGTATAAATCAATCCAATTCTCTGAAAATATACCCGGTCACGCTTGAAGCACTGCCGAAAATATTATTGTAGAATAATCCCTGGCCAATTTGTTATTAGACTTGCTTTAAACAATACAAAATTCGTCGTTTCCCGGCGCATCCACCATTTTCACATTTTTTAGAGACATTTAATTTTGCTCGTAATTTGAACCTATTTTAATCTGAATTCCCATTCGAATTCTTCCACCAAAACACAGTTTTTTTTAGGGCAATCTTAGATGTCTTATTAAAGATTCAGTTGTTTTTGGACTCCATTCGTAATCAAAATGTGCCTATCACAGATTCTAATAACTATCACATTTGCATTTTTTTTACATTAATAATTAACCAACTTAAAAAAACTGAGGGTTCAATTTGGTTTTTTTTAAACGTGCTTAAATCAAACCAATTTTCTGATTAATTAACTAATTATAAGTTAAAAAAGAGTGCTTAATTTGGACCTATTTAAATGTGTATAAGTCAATCAAATTCTCTGAAATAGTGCCCATCTTCACGTGAAGCACTGTGGAAAATAGTAATGTAAGCTAATCCATGGTCAAATTTGTTGGTAGACTCGTTTTAAGCAACTAAACATTCGTAGTATCCCGGCGCATCCACCATTTTTCATTTATTGTTAAATGCTACTTTCTCTTTAATTTGAACCTGTTTTAATCTAACTGCCCAAAATTTTTTTCTATCAAAACACACTTCTACTCTAAGGACAGTCTTAGACGAGTTAAAATAAATTCAATTGTTCTTGGACACTATTCGTTATCGAAATTTGCCTATTCGAGACTCTAAGACCTGTCACTTTTGCATATTTTTTTTAGATTACTAATTAACTAAATTAAAAAAGTGTTCAATTTAGTTCTATTTAAATGAGTAGAAATCAATTCAGGTCTCTGAAAACACTTCAAGCACTGCGAAAACTATTTTGTAGATTAATCCCTGGCCACATTTGTTAAAAGACTCGCTGTAAACAATACAAAATTCGTAATTTCCCGGCACATCCACCATTTTCACATTTTCTTCGACCCTTAAGATCTCAGATGTTTTATTATAGATTCAGTTGTTCTTGGACACTATTAGTAATCGAAATTTGCTATCGCAAACTCTAAGAATTATCACTTTTGAATTTTTGTTACATTATTAATTAACTACGTAAGAACTGAGTGTTTAATTTTACCCTATTTAAATGTGTATAAATCAATCCAGTTCTATAAAACGTGCCAAACTACCAGTAAAGGACAACAAGAAATGTTATTGTAGATTAATCCCTGGCAAAATTTGTTAATAAACTCGTTTTAAATATTACAAAATTGGTAGTTCTATTATTGAAATTTACTAAATCGAAATAAACTTTCAAATCAACAACAGTACTCTTCGTAAAAATTGACTTACATCTATTCCGATAGATATTTCTATTGCAAATAGCATCTGCAGAGTTCAAAGTACTTTAATGTAACTATTGACTGTAGTGTTTCAAGATTATTATTATCAGACTGTATTCAATTACACTAACTTTGTAAAAGTTTGACCAGAACTTTAAGAATTTATTACAAAGTTATCGAACAACCAAAGAAATGTCCAACAAAAAGAAAATTACGAATCGATCGCAATTCCCAATAGATAAAAGAAACGATTATGTAAGTGTAAACAGTATTTAAAATTAATTGGATGTAGTATTATGAAATATTTACCTGAGTTTTATGTCTTGTGTCACGAATTGCCTTGATCATATGAAGGCCCATCTCGACACAACAATGAGCATGGTCGGTTCGTGGTGTTGGTAAACCGGAAACACAATAATAACAATCTCCTAGAAGTTTGATACGCAGACAATAATTCTCCTGTAAATTATTTTTTTCATTATAATTAATTTTTAATTAGATTATCGATACTTACAGTTGCTAATTTATCGAATCTAGCAAATAAGTCGTTTAATATACGAACAAGTTCTTGGGCGCTACATTGGCTTGCTAGAGCTAAACAAGGACACTTTTACCTTTTGTATAATAATAGAATTATGAGTCTTATCACCTGTAAAGCCTTTAATGTCAGCAAATAGTATACTGACATTTTCATATCGATGAATATAGATTTTATGGAATTGGTTCGGTTGAAAGGAACCACCGCGTTCTTCACGTTCAATATCACGAATCATTTCTTTGGCAACAAAATCAGGAAGAACTGTAATAATATTGGAATTGTTACAAATTTGATTTAAAATTATTCTAATAATTACCTGAAAGTAATAATTTCTCTTGTTTATCATTCTCGCATTGTGTTTTATAACGTGTTTCCATTGATCGGTGTGTTTCTAAAAATGCTTTCCTTTGACTACGATCCGTTAGATATTTCGTATACATTCCAGCAAAATTTACAGCTAAATATAGGAATGAATTGGAAATAATTCTGCGAATTTTACAATCATTATCCTCATCTTTACGGTAGTTTTGATCGTATAATTCAACTGAGAATACGATAATGTGACCGATTGATGATAAACAACCAGCAATCATACACCAACGTAGTGGTAATGGAAGCATAGCGTATGGAACGAAAATTGTAAAGAGTATGTACCAAACTAGATCTTCTTTTATACCAAAACCAACACCGTTCCCAATAAAGCCCTGGATTGTTAATAATAGCCAAGTACAAACGGCGGCCCAATGTAAGTAATTATTAGCAAAACAACGCCACCAGCCTAGTACACAAATTGCAATGTTTATCGACATACAACATACAGACCAGATGATTTTATCAGCATGTGTTGACATATCATCAGATGAACCCCTACTAGCCCAAACAACGATTAATGCAGCCTAGAAGAATAAACATCAATTAATGATTTATCTTCAAAGAAATTTACAGGCTTTACCTTCAATAGTAAATCAACAATATTGACAATAATGAGAGCTTTCTGTCTTTGCCGATGCGAATATCTAAGGTATGCCAATTCTAAATGTTTACATTGGAAACTATTGGTGAGACTAGGCCAGTAGATACCTTTGTACATCAATCCCCGTTTAAATACAGAAGCGAAATCTGTTGATTCCAATTTATAATTAAATAAACAAAAACTTAATCAATTCAATCACCTTCTTGTATCGCCTCATTCGGATCATCATCTTTATTAAACAATTCCTGATGATTACAATTGCCAAAAACGTCAATTTTCTCTTCATTATTGTACGGTGGTAAAGAATCAGTTAGACTTGGTGGTCCTTTACAATGATTCATATAATTCGAGTCGATACTATTCTGTTAATTTGATAAATTTGAGAAATGCAATCAACTGAGATTAATTAAAAATTACCTGTTTGGATGGAAATCGTGGATGGTTTTCTGTTATGATTTCATTGCCATTATTCGTATTCATTACTGAAAAAACGGCAGCAGCAAAATCGATACGTTTCTTACGTTCACTAGAGAGACGTCTTAGAGCATTCGTCCACAATGTTTTCGTGTGGTAATTTTTCTTTCTGAAAATAACAATAATATAACATATTATTATTGTCGATTGTCGATTTATCAATGATTATCATTTATCATGACCATCATAAATTCCAAAACAAATCGATTACGGTTGTTATCACATATTCTACATGATGTCATATCTATTTCTTTAGCAAAAAAATATCTATATATATGTTTGTATATCGTTCTAATGGGATGTTGTGTGTGCGTGTAAAATGTTCATTCGTGTGTTATCAGGTAGAAAACAAGGGTAAAGGGAAATCGACGTATTTATATTCCGAAAATAACGTCTATTGTTATTATAATAGGCATAGAGTGCTTTTATCTCGCGCACATATGGTCCAATATGCTTAAAAAATGCTTACATCTATCACATACGTGAAGTGTGATGTGTTATTGTTTGTACAATTAATGATATGTTTTATGTTGTTTTTATCATTTAATACATTCACAGACAGAAAGCTTCATTAATACAATAAATATAGGTATTTTTCTGGGAATTTATTCAAAGCCGTCTCTGTACAAAACGAATCAAGCTTTAGTTACAATCCTAACAGATTATTTGTTCCTGATAATTGAATGCTTTATCAATTCAGGAAGCCAGCATGCATTTACAAGGATAGGATTTTTGTCCATCTAATTAATAGTAATTGATAAATACGTTGATAACTGACAGTCAATAGAAATTGTTTGATTTCGTATTCTATTTTGAAATGTTTACAAACTGGTGGTCATTCAATGTTCAACAATAAAAAAAATCTCCAAAGGCAGCAAGTACCTTATATAGCGAATTTTTTTATGTATCTACATACTGAAATATTAATTGCAAAACATTCTTATGATACTGACAATTAATATATTTTAATAACATTGAATCAACTAATAAATTCATTTCCCCGATGTTATTTTAATATTTATGATTTTTATTGAAAAATACTTTTAATCCACAAACAATAAGAAACACTAAAAAAAAAAAATAATAATGAAGTTTGTTATTTGTCTAATACGTCTAATCAAGGCCTGCTTGATTTTTTCAAGCGAAATCATCTAGCAGGCCTTGCGTCTAATATTAACTGTCAAAATTAGTTGCCCCCCCCCGCGATATTCAATTTTTTTTCTAATATCAATAGTCAGAGAACATATAGCCACCTGAGATAATCGATTTTACTGCTTATACTCAAAAAAGAGATTTTTGCATTTTTCTTGCGAACCAACGAACCGATTTTGATGATTTTTTTTCTGGGTCATAGAGAATGGTCGGCTCTACTGTTATTTTAATTTTCATCCAAATCTAAGCAAATGTAATATTGAAAATGATTTTTTTTAACATTTCTTCAGCTCTTATTCCAAAAGTGTTGGCCCTACCAGTCTGGCCAACGAACTCATCCAAGCTATCACAAAGACCGATTTTTGTACCAAGTTTCATTAAGATTGGTGTATTTTTACGGCAGTTATCGTGGATATACATATATAAATATATATATAAATATATATATATATATATATATAAAAATTTTAACGAACGGTGGATATGGGTTCCTGAGGTTCCAAAACGAACTTCTGTGCAAAAATTTTTCGGAAATTCAAAAGTGAGGATCTCGTCATTAGCTAATTTTTTTTAAAAAAATTCGCTAAAATATCAAACTATTGTAACAAAACGAAAGTAAACAACACATAAATATAAAAGTTCTTTGATTGTAAAGTTAAAAATAAGCTTAAGAAATATACCTTTTTTATTTAGAATCGATAAATGATTGATACGATTAGTTTCAGCTGAACAAGCGTTCAATTTACGAAGCAATTCACATGAAACACTCGGTCACGTATGAGTACTTTCTATACAAATCCAATTCAAAACATTTGCAAATTCTCTTTATTTTTTATTTTATTGTTTACGGAAAATGTTCATCGTAAAGTTTTCCACTTCAAGATTCTTGGATGTTGTTCAACATCATTTCGAAAAAAAAAACACAACGCATTTTCAAAGTAGTAAGCAAAAAGATAGAATTACTAAAAGATGAGCATGAAACAATAGTTGTTCGTTTTAAGAATAATTTGTCATAAGAAATTGATATGTATGAGAAATATTAGAAGCAATAGCAATTCATTATTTCTTATTGTATTTCATTTATTCAATTTTATCTCATAATTGAATTTATTTTTAAAATTGATGTAAATTTTATAAATATCACAGATTTAATTAAGGCAATTCCGTTGAAATTGATGTATTCATCTGTAAAATTAATGTCTTTATTCAACCAATTGGAAAATATCCATCATAGGTTTTCTTCACTACATTAGAACTGTGTATCGAAAAAGGACGATATAACTTCATTTAGCATGTTACGTTTATACATAGAATTTTACACAAATTTACTATATCTGATGGTATTTTATACTTTTATTAGAAAATTATCGGCTTACTATGAGGAGCAGCAATAAATTTCCTATAACCCTCTCGTTTGCGTTTACCTAAAGAATAAAATAATAAAGCTTGAAAGCCATCTATTGGTAGTGAAAACGCCCTTCTACAATATTTACAAATGAATAAAATTGAGATCAACTTTTGAAATTGTAAAGCAAAATTGAATGAAAAATGACTACTTTTAAAAATTCAGAGTTTTCAAGATTTTCTTTTCCAAAACTTTCATTCTAACCAAAAAATTGCTAATTAAACTTCTACTAATTCCAAGATTATCAATAAAATCCACGATTTCTAACGTAAAAACACCAAATTAGGAACTAAAATCCAAGAAAATTGCCTAAAACGAGCTAAATCGATGTACTTTGGCACGAAAAAAACCCCACAAATTTGTAAGATCGACGATTTTCAGCGTAGAAACTCCACATTGGGAGCTGAAATCGGAGAAACCGGGCTAAAAGAAGCTAAGTAGATTCTGTTTCACACGCCATTTCGTGTTGATTTTGATTTTATAAAGTTCGAAAATTGTGAAACAGAGTATCAAACATTCGTCTATTTCGTAAAAAGACGCACTCGGCTTTTTTAAAAATTGTTCTCATTGTCAATTTTGTTTTATTATCTGAAATATACAAGGTGTCCCGTAAGTCACGCATTTCCTGCTAAAGGGCAGATGAAATTCTAAGGTGAATAGTCCTGTGGCATTTTTTCATCTGACATACAGGTAATTAGCTATTAATTAAATCAAGTTACCAATCAGGTGCTCTCTTACCTTGAACGGCTCTCGCGCCAGCCTGCTAACTGGTCCGCTTCCTACGCCATACCGTCAAGACTCTTTCCTTCTCTCTTTTTATCGTTATATCGAGCAGCTGATTGGTTATATGATTTAATTAATCACTAATTATTTGTGCGTCAGATAAAAAATGGTACAGGAATTTTCACCTTAGAATTTCATCCTTTATCTGCTCCTTAGCAGGAAATGCGCGACTTACGGGACATCCTGTATTGTTCTAATTCTCATTTATCATAGCGTATTATATGTATTCAATGCAATAAAAGTAATTGAACTAATACAGTTATGACTGACTTTTTCTTGTGGATTATAACTTTAAAATAAAGGAGACGCATTTTCTCCTGTATAAAAATTGAACAATACACATGGGAGTGCCCAAAATCGAAATTGCCTGGGGCCCTATGAAGCCATAATGCGCCGCTGACCATAATAATAAAGCGACATTGTGATCGTCAAGAGAGAGTAACGATCAAAATGTAACGCAACAAACATGTTTGGTAATATAATTAACCATGTTTGATATAATTAATTGCATGTCAACTAGTTAGATTGTTTTATTGTTTAGGCTTGATGATTAATGTCTCAATAAATTATCGAAACAATTACATTGAGTCAAATATGTGCACTAAGTACGAATTTAAGAATGAAAATCTGTGATCATTAAAGTTCGGATTCTAAGCATACTTTTGCTTATGTTTAATTTTAAAAGCAACGAAATTATTTGAAATCTGGACTAATCTTACAAAAATAGGGAATTTGAGTCATTATCAGTTTCTGCTTTTTTTTGCTCTAAAAAATGCTTCATTGCTTATATCAATGCTTATTTTTCATTTTAGTGCTTATTTCAGATTTATAAGATGCTTATGAATTTTAGAAAACTGCAGAAACAATGGAAAAGTTTACTGGGTGAAAAATCACTCATCCCTTATTTTACCACCCTTAAGGGTGGAATATTTTTGTCAAATATAAATGGCACCATCTCAAGGGTATACTCTTAAAAAAAAAGATTTTTTAAAAATGGTCCATGAAAATATCGGTGAACAAACATAAAAAAAATACATACAGACGAACTTTATTAAAAAGAAATAGACCTCTTAACACAAGAAAAGTTTGTAATTAGAAGAATTTATTTGTATTTTATCGAAACGATTTTTTTTTCAAATTTAGTACCTAGCCTTTTTTGAACTTTTTTGACATGAATTGTGCTTTTTTCCTCTAAAATAGTGTGCTTTTTGAGCACTTTTTTAATTAAAAGATGCTTACTTATCCGATCTTTAGTGATCATACAACAATGAAATTCTGAAATATTTACTTATGTTTAGATCAAGTTTGAGTGAGATTTTGATTTATCGGCTTTATCGCAAGTATTACTAAACTATAAATTTTCCCATACATTACTATGAAACTTTATTTAATCTTGGGTGGTTGTTTTTCTTCAATATACAGGGTGTAATTAAAGTGCTTTTCAATAATTATGTTGGCCAAAATTGGAACTTAGGGTAACGCCTCGTCGTACACTCACGAGCACATAGAAGAGACTGGCTCTTGAGCGAGGAATATCATTTTTTTCGCTTCGTGTTAAGTTAGGCTTTTTCTCTCTACAGTGGAAGGAGGTAAAGAGGTAGAGAATGTTGTAGCCAGTTTCCGCCATAGCAAATTTGTAGAACCACCCTCTTTAGAGACAGTTATAATTTACTAAGTCGTCTCTTTTATGTGCTCGTTAGTGTACAACACGTACTCGTACTCGTAAAAGCTTAATTTCTGGCCTTGTGATACAAATAACTATTTTTTCGAACTGTGGCTGAAAACCTAGATTAAAGGTGAAAATTTCAGCTTTAAAATTTGTCGAAAAGTGCCTGAATCTTCCCCTTTCGACAACTCAGTCGCAAAATTGGCCACAAAAAAACTAATGATTTATAATGAACATGTTTTAAAACCTAGAACTAAATTCGGGAATTTAATAACGCAGTTAAATAAAATTAGATTATTTAAGACAAACATTTCTTGACACCTAATTTAAAAGATTGGAGTTTAACTTTAAAGTCGATTTAAAGTGTCTGCTTTTCACATTTTAGTGGCGAATTCGCTAAGCTTAGGACAAGAAATTGTCTACTAGATCGAGCCCTTTTCATGATTTAGGCCAAAAGATTGCCAACAAATAATTTAAGAAAAAAAAGTATCCAAAAGTTTTAATTCAATGTCAAATATCCAGAAGAAAAATCAGTTAAGAATTTCTATAAATACAATCTACTTACAATTTATCACAAAATTCGCTAGAAATTTGTTTTTTATTTTAAAGCAAAGATAAAAAGTCAAGAATTGAGTTCAAAAATGGACTAAAAGTTTCCAAATCGTTTATTTTTTTATAACGTAACACGTTGACTGCCACAATTACTAAACTAAACTAAACGAAAGATATAGTGTGGCTGTCACGTGGCAGTCAACGTGCTTGTTAATATGAACCCCTTACACACAATATTCTAAAAAAAATGCTGACAAAAAACTCCACGGAAATTTAAACCTATTTTTACCCGAAAGTGATAAAATTCATCTCTTTAAAAAAAAAGTTTTGATGTTATAAACGCTTAAAATTAAACGTCACTCGAATTAACTGAAACGAGTACATTAAGGGGTTAATATTTATTAATTATTAAAGACAGATAAAAATCTAGATTAAAATTTTCTATATTGGTTACCGTTCAGCACTTTAGTACAAGATTCGTTAAAAACTGATGATTTACGACAAAAATGCCTTAAGACACCAAGAATTCATCTTTAAAATTGACCAAAAGTGTATGACTAAACCAAAAAAGTTAAGAATTCGGCTTGAAAATAGATGAAATTTTTTAAGTCGTCTCCATTTCACAATGTAATTGTAAAATTCATTAAAAATTGATGATTTATGACAAAAATATTGTAAAATTTCAATAATTTGGCTGTAAAATTGCCCATAAGTACTAATTTCATCATTCTGGTGACTTAAAAACAATATTTACTAAAACACTAACGACAAAAACTTTAAAAAATCTAGTCTTAAGCTTAAAAATCGTACTGATATAGCGGTTAAAAATGTCTAAATTGTATCTTATTCAGTAGCAAAGTTTTATAAATATTGATAATTTAAGAAGAAAATATCTTTGAGTGTAAAGGGTAAGTCAATATTTTACCTTTAAAATTACCTTAAGTAAAAAAAAAACCATAAGAAGTCAAAATCGTTTTCTCTAGGCGAAAATTGATGATTTAGAAGAAAAAACATTTTAAAGCCCAAAAATCTGGTTCTACAGGGTGTTTCTTATCGATTATTCTGATTTATTTTCGAAAAAATAGGTTACTTTTTTTTCAATTTTCTCGTAAATGAAAAAGAAAATGGAAATTCGATATACGTTCTCGTATGTAGTTGACTTTCCTGTATTCATCCATGCAAATTTTATTTTATTTTATTGAATATACAAGAAGATATGTGACTCTCGACTTGACATTACTTTTTTGTGACAAAAGTCATGGTTTTTCCGAATTTTTCAAAAATCTAATAGGTTTACAACCAAATTTTTTAAGTTCCCGTGTGTAAAATAATATTTGTGATCGAATGAGATATTTCCCATCTCTATACCTCTTACCGTTTTAAAGTTATAAGGTCTAATTTATAGAATCTTTTCGTAATTGTGTTATTTCAGTCTCTCATTTGAAAATACCCTACACTTTCTCGATCTGTTTGCCAGCGTCGTAGCTAGGGGCGCGAGCCTCAAAGGGCTATCTCATATCTAATGCTAAAATGTACAAATTGAATTACATTTTAAAGTTTTCGTTTTGGGGGGGGCGCGAAATTTAGATCTTGCCCTGGGCGTTTATGACCTTAGTGAAGATGCTACTCATTGTTATTGACAATAACGTTACATTTTATTGTAATTATTACGACAATTGTCAGTAATGCTATAAAATTTACATATACAAACAATTTGATGAAAGTATGTCTCATGTCCCGGTAAATAAGACATGAAACATTGCATGTGTTTCGTTCCTTAAATGTGCACCCCGTTCAATCTTCACTTTTCTATTTTCCACAGTCGATTATTAGTGAATACTTTTTTTATGTATTTATTTTCATCGTATATGTGGAAACAAGTCGTTGGATTTTGTGTATACTTTGTGTGTTTATTGTAGTTACACTTTCTTTAAGTTATTTCGATTAATACGTCTGGGAAACGTTAAAGCGATTTCTTTAACAAACAAGTTAGACTAAACTGCAAGTTCTAATGTACACAATTTCGACTCTATTAACTCTATTGAATGTACACACATAAAATAAATTCTATTTGAAAGTACATGGGGGGTGTGGTGGAACAAGTTTAACTTGCATTTATGAAAGACAATTTTCGTATAACAATAGAGAAGTTTTTATTGATCGATATACCGGGTGGATCATCTAAATGTTTCTAATTGTTAAGGCAACCCCCCAATATTTCAAGGATCTCTGAAGATTAGCAAAATTAGTACCTCGAGGCTCATTTAGACTAGCTGCACACTTAAAATGACTAAGAATGACTCAAGGATTCTCCTAACATTGTTTTTTTTCTCAATTATATATTAGAACATGTGGCGTTTCGCATTTTTTCTAGAATGCAATGAAAAAAAAACGAAAAAAATTGACAGAATTCTCAAATCATTCTTACAATTAGTCATTTAAGTGTGCAGCTAGTCCGAAACGATAATTTTTTGATCGATGTCCAAATGAGCTACGAGGTTCTAATTTTTCGAATCGCCCATCAAATTATGGGAGTTTCCTTAAAAAAACTGGGGATATTTAGGTGGCCCACCCAATATGTAGTAGTCTGAGGATAGGGAAGAAATGAGGATAGACGAGAACCGGATGAATTTATTCCGTGAAATATGCGGATGAAGTTTCCTGTTTAACTGTTGGATGAAAATTAATCATCATATTCTATAGATGTTGTACAATAACGTTAATTCGAAATGGATTTTCAACAGTTCACCGTCTAGTCGCTGCAACAAGTTGTTTCCTGTGTAGGCGTTTAGAATAGCCGTCAATGTAATAATAAAAAAAAAGTTCACAGTTTTCTTATCATTATTAATCAATATTCATTAAATTCTTACACATTTCTTGATGATACCGGACACGTGCACGTACAATTATAACAACGATCATAACAAGTACTGAATAATTTGAAAACAGCAAGTGTTTCAGCAGGTAAAGCGCCCAAAGCAAGTTAATAATTGCAATATTTTAAGTTCTTGTCTTGCCTTATTGTTAGAGCAAAACTTATCTTCATATACATTGTAATATTGATAGAATTAAGTACAAGATTTAAAACTTTAACAAGATTACGTGCGAGATAATTGAGCTGTAAAAGTCTATTTTGTATTCCATGAAAAAATGATGGATTAAAATCTTCTTTCAAGTTTAATTAAGTTACTGTTGAATTTGAGATTTTTGACTTGTTTTCTACTTGACAGCCAGCCGGATTTTAAACATTTTAGAAAAAAAATATTGAGAATATTCTTGTTGAAAATTCTGAAGTAGCCCTATTAAGAGAATTATTAGGAAATTTTCAATAATCTAGACGCTCCATTATTTATATTCTGTTTCCTTTATAATAAAGTAACTTTCCTTGAAGTTTGTTCAGTTTTTGTTGAAATAAGCAGTAAATAAGTTAGGGCCGCTTCATAGGCCGAACGAACAATACTTTTATCCATCCAAGAGCTCTTCCTAAGTTAATCTAATTTTTATAATTGGAAGATATAACTTATACTGTGCATTGCGGTCGATGCTGATTTATCAAAGTAGAAATTCAACACTCGTCCCCTATTAGTTCTGTTATTGATTATTTTTTTCGTGAATTTCTCGTATCACGTCTAAAAATCATCCCCAATGTGAGACTATAATAGTAATTGTGTTTTGTGAACAAAATAAATCTACCCATGGTTATTTCCATTAGAGAAATTTTCGATAAAAACCAATAAATTGCGATATGTCGCCCCTGTTTTTGTACATTATTTTCACTGTCTCGATTTCGCTCCGTAATTTTGAAGTAAATTTGAACACATAATGGTATGGTATGTCTCGTTTGCTTGCCAATGAAACCGAATATTAAAAAGCATCGTCTTTTATCTTTATTTATTGTAAATTATGTCTTGTTATGGATGAAAAGAAATTTCTACCCTTAACTGTTGAATTTTCAGGTCAGTTGTTCGTAAAGTTGGTAAGTAAATTAATTTTAAAGTTGCTGTAGAGACATTATTATGCATGCAGCATGATAGATTTAACTTAAAATTCAATATATTATAAAATTTTATCGCACTTATTAATCACTATTGTCTTCTTACGGGTCGCCGTTTTTCCTATAGAAATGTTGAAAACAGGGGGTACCACTAGTCTTTTCAATTTGGTAAGCTATTCAAATTGACTGCTGGAGCCGTAGAGAACTTCTCAATACAATTAAATTTAAATTCTAGTGAGAATACTTTGTGTTATTCGATTTTCTAGATAAACTCCACAACAACTATTTTCTTTATCAATACTAAAGTTTGGATAATTCGTGTTGTTCTAGTAATGTTGTTCTTGTAGTATATCGGCAAATTGTTGTTTGATAATCCGCCAATTTAATCAACTTATAATTAGTCAATTATATTGAGGAATTCTCTGTTGAATTTCAACTAAATTCGAAACTTCTACTCAATTAATAGCGCATCGCTTATAATCTCGAAAAATATATAATTTATTGATTATAATTACAGTTATTACAGTTGGAAATGCCAGTAATTGTAAGATAATCGCCGTTTATGTCTAATTATAAGCAGACTTGCAGTGGCTTACTGAACCCACGATAAAATGCCCAGTGAGCCGTATGCTAGAAAATTTAAAAAAGTGCTTGTTGATTACTTTATTTTTTCGTGTTGTCTTTTTGTTATGAAACTTATTTATGATTATGTAATTTTATGTTATTTATGTATGTGTTTTGATGACGAACAATGTGTCCTTAAAGTCAGGGCCGTTGCTAGCGCTCAGACAACTCAGACACTACCTCAAGGCGGCACTTCACAGAGACGCAAAAAGTACTACTCAATGTCATTTAATATATGTTCAAAAAGTAAGAAACTTTCGTTATAAATCATCAATTCTTAATAAATTTTCTAATTATCAAGCTATAAAGGAGGCAACTTTTAATCTATTATGGAAGTAAATTATTAACTTTTAATCTGGGTTTTGAGAAGTACCTAATTGTTATTAGGCACTAATTTATGGCGAATTATTGTAATGAATTGCAAGAAAATCTGTTTGGATACTTTTAATCAATTTTTGATTTGGACTCTCGACTTATATTTGAGATTTAAGGACATTTTTCTCCTAAATCATAATTTTTAACAAATTTTGTTATCGAACTATCAAAAGTAGAAGATTTAATTAAGTTTAATGGATTTTTAACTAAATTCTTCAATTTTAACTGATTTCTGCTATTGAGTCTAAAAATACAAATTTTGACACTTTTGCCACGTTTTGCACTAAAATCGCAGTTTCAGCAAATTTACCATCAAATTATAAAAAGGGGTCACTTTAAGTTAATTTTCCAACTTAATTCTAGTCTCCTAATCTAGATTTTAGGATATTTGTGTTTGAAACATGCATTTTTAGTGAAGTTCAGTTTTAAATTGTGGTGAGAATAAAAAATTTAGAAAATGTTTGGTGGATTTTTAAGCTACATTCTGATCTTTGGTTTTTAGGAGAGGAGACTGAAGCATCTTTATAAAGTTTTAGATTTGCATTCTCTCCACTTTAATCTACATCTTTTCAACTTCAAATTGAGAATAATTGTAATAATTGGACAAAATTTATTACACATGTTCAAAGACATTTACCAAATGATCTAAGTATGATGATTTTAAGAAACTTACATAAAATTTAAAATGTTTGCGCTTTGAGTAATTTCAATTCATATGCATTTTTGTTATTTTTCTATTATTTTTCAATAATATTTCTTCATTTCTAGATTAAAGCTTCGCACTTCATAAAATGTTACTCTTAATTTCAAATTATTTCTTATCCTTTTGGAGTTTAGTTCCATTTTGAAATCGATTATTTTTAATATGAAATTGTTAATTCTCAATCTCAAATTGCTTATTCCTATTTTGAAGTTGATTATCCTCAATTTGAGATTGAAAAGGTGAAGATTATAGGACGCAGTAGTCCTCAATCCTCAATTTTTGAGTAGTAAAGGGACTCTCTCTATTGTAGAATCTCAAAGCAATAAATAATGCAATAAAAGCAAAGTATCTTTCAAAGGAGAGTAGGTCCCTCTACGTTACTATGCACAGGTCCGCTCGCAAGGTATAGCGCCGGCCTTGGACATTAGAGATCTATCTTATTGCCCTTAATGATAAAGTATTCGCTACCATGTGAGTTAAAAAGGGACAAATTCATTTGGCTGATACTAAAAATGGTTGAAACTAAAACTGGTTATTGGCCGGGCCGAAAAAGTTTGCCAGTTCGCCACTGCAGACTTGCTTCTATTATCTTTCAAAATATACGTTATATGATAGATTTTGACATTTCGTTAATCTATTGGTTTTTAGCCGGTAATTAACTGTTTCAAATTACGTTATAATTATAGAGCGAGGTACACCATCCATAAGACATTGTTTATTTTCCAATTCAACCCTCTCGAAGTTTGTTAACGAACATATTTTCGTTTAGTTTTATTGTATTTTCACAACGTTGCATTCTATTAACAAAGAAAATCGATTCTATACCTATTTTCTAACAAAAACTCATTTATTTATGTACGTATAATTGACTACATAAATTTTACAATAATTTCTTAAGATTTTATAAATAGATTTTTGAAATTATGAAAAAAATTATAATTATCGAATTGAACAATTCATCTGGAATTGGTTAAATTACTCGTCCTATTCATTTTATAAATTGACAATCATTAAGGGACTCATTATCACGCTTTATTTGTCAAACAAGGGATCAATATTTGTCCATTTCCCCAACGATATACAAATATACACAACACGCAAATATATTTTGATAAAGGTGTTAAAGTGTTAAGTTCATTTATAGGGAATATCGTGCGGCACACTATAGCGCTATACCCACAACAACAACACGAATACTTTTTTATTAACAATAATCGAGATGTGAGTTTAATTTTAATCAACTTACTCGAGTTTGACGGTCGCATCAACGCCACTATTCCGTTGTTGTTGTTGTTCTTCAACGACGCCGGACGTCGACTGGTCAATTACAACGGTGCTATTAGTTGAAGGTGTGACTTTTCTAATTCTGCTGTTGTTATTATCGTTATCCATTATCGCACCCTCACACATCACACTTTTAGAATTCTTCCGTTTAGCCGTCTTATTAGACGTTGCGACATAGAGAGAGGAACCTATTGATTAAAATATAACTCTCGATTGATTTGTTTATTGAGCCTTTTGCAAATTGAGTCAGGATCGTGTCCTATATTTACAATTGTTTTTGACCTTCTCTCTCTCTCTCTCTCTCTATCTCTCCTATATAGTAGTCACACACTCATTGCAATAAAAACAAATTAGTTTTTTTATTGTTGAAATTTTAAATCAATTTAACCCTAGACAGACAATATCAATTAAGTCGATTCTTTGTAGTCATCGTTTTGTGAATATAAATGTGGGAAGTTGATAGTATACGATAAGAAAAAAGTCCATAATCAAAATCGATAACTATAATTATACGATTACTTTTAAATAACATATGTTTGTATCAAGATGAATAAGTAAACAAAGGGCCCACAGATAAGATAATAGATTTTAGTTCAGAACTGAAATGTTAATTAATACACGAAAATTATATTACCGCTTGTTCGGTTGAAAGTATAATTGAATTTGTCAAGGCATTAATTGTTACTTAACAAACAAAACGGAACAGAACAACAAAAAAAAAAAACCATGTCGCTGAAAATAATTCTGTATATTCCATTACAATTTACTAAACAGGAAATTTTATATTAACGAAATTCAATTAAACACGCATACTTAACTGTCACATAAATTAAAATTTTATAAACATTCATTTACCTGATTATGTTCGTAGCGCTCCAGATGAAATTTTGAATTTTTTTAAAACACGATAAATGCGGCACATCTTTCGTAAAATTCGTAGGGTGAATTTCAAAAAAGCGACTGTCTCTCTGTTCGATTGCCGCCACTTATTACCGACGACGTCGTCGTTGTTGTTATCGTCGTCGTCGCCACCGCTGTCACTACCGGTAATGTACCATTTCAGTGCAAATTTCTATTCCGCTTCGAAATGAATGTGCGGCGCTTGCGGACGATTTTACAATTGGGAATACTTGTTATTCAACAACAAGTTTTCGGTTTTTATATCCCACAATAAAAGTTAATCTAAAAGCAATATAGAATTGCAAAAAATTGTAAATACGATTCACTATAGACGTAATAGTAGAAATATGTAATGATAGAGCAAAAAAAACTAGTTATTCCAGTACCTTAATGTTTTATTTATGTAATTATCATTAGAAAAATTTACAATTTCGATAGCGACTTTAATGAGTCAGAATAATTTATTATTGTAGCTGCTATATTAAATTTAAAAATAAACGATAAATTTGTTTAAAAAATAACGTTAATATACAGATATTTACAAATGATAAAAAGTTAGGAATGCCTAAATCAGACCTTCTTTATGATATAATACTTTTTAAAATCTTAATATTTACAAAATTAAATTATTAAAATCCTGATTTAAAACCAACCCTACAACCACCTTCAAATTAGTGTAAAATTTGTTGAATTATTGTAAAATACATTATTTCTCCGGTGATGTATCAATACAATTCTCATCATTAATTTTTACTTTTCTTTTAACTTTACCCTGTGTTGTACTAGATATAACTTCCAACCATCTATTGTACGTGTATTCAGATTCAGCTCTAAAGAAATACACATGATTTTTATATTGTAATTTAAAAACGTAATCCTTCCCGATTTGATCGTCCGGTGCTGGCGGCCCAACAGTATAACCTAATAATGGTAATGAAGCTAATGGAAAATCATCCATGCATCCTTTATAAAAAAATAAACAAAACGATGTAAATACAACCCATAATTTCTGCCAACCATTACTACTTTTAAATTTACGCAATAAATAACCAGAAAGTTGATTCTAAAATTGTATATGACCAATATAAAAATAAACGTTTTATTTAAAAACGAATATGAAATAATCACCTCAACTGCAACTAATTCATCTTTCATACTAATACTAGTATTACGATGCCAACATACATGGACTGTTGTGTTTGTTCGTTGTATTTGTGGCTTTGTTTGTGTACCAACGTCATTTCCACACTGATCCATTATTTCATCCGATGAGCCTTCAATTACAAAAAAAACAACATGGGGAAAACAATTAAATCGAACAATAATAACAAATCAATAATAACTCACTACAACTTTTTAGGCTCAAATATGTAATTTTTGTATCAGTTTTATCTCGCGCTAATTGAATGGCATTTTGTAAATCCTGTTTCCAACGTTCTTTCTCTTCCTGTGAATTGGCCGCTACTGTTAAAGCACGATTTCCACCTAAAAATATTTTTGGAAAATAAGAAACAAGCTAGAAATAACACAATCTAAGAACACGATCAATTTTTATGAGGAAATACTGTTTACAGTAATTTTACGGGGGATTAGAGGGTTTTTTGATTGATTTCAAAGTTCTTTATTTAACTAAAGCACCCTTACTGCAACATTGTAAGGGTAGATTCAAACATTTGCTGGCCAACTGAATATTGTTGTTGGTTCCTCAAGTAATTCACATCAATTGTAATTGATTCAATAATTATATTACAGGAATTGATATTGAAATCATTTTTAAATGTAAATCTTATCCCTACAAGTTTAGAGTAAAATAATTCCTTCAAAAAGCTTGAAAAATACCTCAAAAAATCAAAAAAGCCCCTTTTTCGCTATATTTAAAGTGTCAAGACAGACTACTACAAATTCACATCTTGATTCTGCGATCTTTTAACGTGTTTTATATCCAAACACCCCTACAATAGCTTCATTATAGAAATGATTTATGCTCTTTTTTACACACTTGAGAGTTTTCATGAGATGAATCTTATACAGGCTGTTTGCTCTCAGTATGGAGAGTTCTAAGAAACTCCTATTAGTCGACGAGCGATTCGAAAAATATTTTGAGGATTTGTAGAAGAGTCCCTAGGGAACATTTTAGCAAAATTAGAACCTTGTAGCTCATTTCAAAGTTGGTCAAAAATCGCTCGTTTCTGACAACTTGGCGATTTTCAAAAACGAACAAAACACGCAGAACGACTAAAATGACTCAGAGACCTTCCCAACATTGATTTTTTTCGTTTCTTTCCATTTTATTCTGTAACAGGTGTAAATATTTCGTATTTTCTCTGGAATACAATGGAGAAAAACGAAAAAAATCAATGTTGGGAAGGTCTCTGAGTCATTTTTAGTCGTTCTGCGTGTTTTGTTCGTTTTTGAAAATTGCTACATTATCCAAAACGATCGTTTTTTGACCAACTTTGAAATGAGCTACGAGGCTCCAATTTTGCTGATATGTTCTTTAAGGACCCTCCTACAAATCCTCAAAATATTTTTCGAATCGCTCGTCGACTAATAGGAGTTTCTTAGAACTTTCCATACTGAGAGCAAACACCCTGTATATCACAGCCAAGTCTAACACATTCGAAGTATAGAGAGAAATATTAATAAGTACTATGCAAATATTTAACTAACTATAATGCATCTTTTTAAATATTTTATTGGTGACATTAAAGAAAGCTTGTGAATACTTTTTTTAAAACGATTATCAATCAAATGTGATTATTTTCAGTTCTGAATTATAAACTTAAAACATCCTCGTAAGCATTAAGTTTACAATCAGGACGTTGAAACATTATTTTTTGTGTTCCGGTTTCCGTCCTGGCTTAATTAAAAAAATATTATCGGTTCAGTTCAAGCAAAAATAACGTTTTGTTTCGGTTCAGTTCAAATGATTAAATTTCAAAAGTTTAAATTTTACTCTTATTGTAAGAGGTACAAGCGCAAAGAGCTATTTACAGGGTAAATATTTTAAATACAGAATAACCATCGAATAGGTAACTTTTATTTTGTAATTTTCTATTAGCAGAAGAATTTTCATGATGATATGTTTTATCTTGGCGAAGGAAATCTCGACACTCCATAAAAAATGGCATAAAATAACTTTAACCCTCAACAATGGACGAAAACTCGGTTTACACTTTTTGATAGCCCTTTAGTTTTTAAATCACTAAAAGATATTAAGTCGTTCCAAGGATATTAAAAAAAAAACACTAATTTTGAAGGGATACGGGCACAAAGGATAAAAGACTCAATACCCAGTTCCAGATCAGGCAAAAAAGAGGTGAAAAGATCAAAAATATCGTGTTAAGTGGTGCGCTTGTACCGAAAAAAACAGTTTTCGTTTTCGGTTCAGTACCGGTAAAAAAATTCGGTTTTTCAATTTTTGGGTTCGAAGTCCTGTCTTAGAAAACCACTTAATCATAATTACTCCCTAAATCTTACATTACAGTTTACAGCTTCTAATATACAAAATAATGAAATTTATATTAAAATTGAAACATTAATCAACTCCTCTCCAATGTAAATTAGGACACTCATCAATAATGAAGTGGGAAAAGGCACACGAGAGTTCTGTTAGTTAAACTATGTGTATTATAATTATCCTCGTTACTACTAACCATAAATAATTAGACCGTAATTGGCGAGTTCGCCTTCGGGTTCTTCAATTAAAACACCTCTTAATGGTAACTGGCCATGTACACGAAATTGTAAAGTTGCCTGTGATCTTGATGTATACAATAAAATATCTGAAAACTATAAATTTCGTTTAGTGTCTATTTTTTTCCAGTCTTCGAGAAAGATTAATGTTTACCAAAAAGAACATTCTTTGTTGATATCCTTTTCGCGAATGTTTCAATAGACAACCGTGCCGTATAAATTTCCGTCCTGGTTGAACTAAATTATCAAAACCGAGCAGATCTCGTTGTAATTCACATAATGTAGCTAAATTCTCTGAATGTTCTAATGTTGCACTAACTGGTTGTATGATTTCTTTTAAAGTATCACTGGCTGTTAAACAATCTACACGATCCGGATGTGTCGGACCATAATGTTTTAATAAACCTATAAATAAAATGAAAATAATTTGTGTTTATTTTATTAAAATAAAAGAGTTACGATCTAATAAAGATTGGTATTGTAACAATCGATGTAGTGGCTTCAAAACAAAGGTTGTCAATGGTAAATAACATACTTTCTGTGTCTCAAAATCACGATATAATTGCTCGAAATGATTATTCTGTTTAAACGAAGAATCTAAACGTTCCAACACCAATAAATGGCCATCTAAATATTCTTCATAAATCTATAATTATACTTTCTATAAAAATCGAATTTTTTAATCAGTTTTAATAAAAATTAATACCGGTAATAATGGTGGTAGATGTGCTAATAATACATCAGCAATTCGTCCAGATGTTGCTTTTGGTCCGCCTCTACCATCCCAATTTTGCAAACGTTGTTCTAAATCTTTCACCAACTGTCCATGTGCTTGAGCCAATGGTGCTATTAATGTTAATAAAATCGAACAATCTTCCGGTTCTTCACGACCAACCTCATCTCTAAACCACTATTAATCAAAATATTAATAAAAAAAAATGTATTAAAATAATATGAAAATTAATAATTACCACATTGATAACATCCAAATCTTTCTTGTATGTCAATTCGGTCATTAAAATCTCTTTGGCAATATAATAAGTTTTATCAACATGTTTTGTTTTCTTTCTAACTTCACCTTCAATATCGGCAATTATTGTTGTTGTATTTGAATTATTTGTTGTATTTGCATTAATACTATTCAATAATTGTTCTTTAGCTAGATTTTTCGCAGGGCTTCCATCGTCATCGATTTTATTGTAATTTGCAGTCGTTGTTGTATCACTAATATTACCATTAATTTCTTTGTAATTCGGACTTGAATATGAATAATACGAATTGTTGTGTATATAGTAATTATCATTATTCTCCAATTTTGTATTTGTAGTTTTGCTATCATCTGGAAAATTGTAAAAAATATTAGTTTTTATTGTTGAAAATTGAAGAAAAAAAAGGACATTTATTCAATTCTAACATGCAATTATTGATATTATCATGCAACACCGAAAGCTCACCTTAATCCACTTTGTATAAATCTCTAGGAATGTTAAGCATTTATAAAGAGGAATTACATGATAATTAAGCAAATTTGTAAGATTTTTATTAATCACTAATGAATCAAATTATAATCTTTATTAATTACATTATTGAAATCGAGATAAACGTATTTTACAGGTGATTAAGATGATAACAAATGATTGTACACAGCTTGAGGGATCAAATCATTATAACTATTATGATAAAGAAATTTATACGTTATTTTTTTTTCTCGAATATTAAACAACAATCAACAACTGTAAGAAATCATTTTATGAAAATAACAAGACTTCCAGTATATCTCTATTGTAATTACTAATAAGATATTGTAATGATAAATTGACAAATGAACAGGTGAGAGTAGCGTTATGTAAATATTTCTTCGCCTAAATATACTAACACTACTACCAATAAATAATGTAGATATCACAAAACGTAAACGGAAAATTTATAGATGATTCTTATTGACTCTAACACGCTTGTAATATAAAATTGTTTCTTGTATGTATGTATGTATGTTTATTTTTTTAATCTTCAGGGGTAAAATTCCTTAAATTGTATTGTGTAATCATGGGTTAATTATATTTTATTACCAATTAGGCCTACTTTTACCAAATTAATTAAAAAATAATAATTAAACAACAGTATAATTCGATTAGTTTAATGCAAAATTGATAACAAATCGAAATATACATATGAATTAACTCTTTTCTAAGGGAATATATAAAAAAATAAAATTAATTTGTTTTCATGGAAGAAACATACGATTAATTAGACCGCCAATATTTCACTATCATTAATAATTTACGAATTTTTGTTATTTGTTAAATTTCGATTTTGCCCGATAATGATGTTAATCGAAATACAGATTATCCCAAGTATTCTTAAACAAAACTATTTTATTATTAAAACTTCAATAATTCAAACAAGATTAATGAATAATGAAATTGTTTGTTGTAAATCAGTATTATTTATTTGATTGAGTTTTTATATAAGAGTAAAATAAGTAGAAATAAATTTGAAATTCTGATCTAAGAAAATATCGAATTCGCTGCAAACAAATAAAAGAAAACGAAAGGGAGATGATGTAAAGTTATTTTTTTGCATTCTATAGATTGTAGGTAACGATATCAATGTTAAGATCTACTTGAAAAGTGGTTCAATAGGAAACCTACAAATGAAAACATGGGTGTGTTAAGGCTTTCTTCTGTTGGAAAATTGAATATTGCTACAAATAATAAAGTGTGAATGTAAGAGGTTTCCGTGTTAAAAACATTTACAATATCCTGATTTCAATAATAAAAAAAAAACACGATAAGATTGCTAATCAACAAATCGCGTTTCCTGGTGCATCCACCATTATGCACTATAAATACAGAGTGATTCGCATAAAACGAAAAGTTCTTATGACAACTCCCATAATTTGGCGAGAGACTCTAAAAATATTTCAAATATTCATAGTAGGTTAGCTGCAGATGATTCTAGCATATCTAGAACTTTGTAGCTCATTTGGATGTTGGTCAAAAAATGCTCGTTTCTAACGATGTCGCGATTTTCAAATATAAACTAAACACGCTAAACGAGGTCAAATGACTGGAGGATTCTCCCAACATTGATTTTTTTCGTTTTTTTTTTACAATTTCATTCTTGAATAGGTGCGAATGTTCTGCATTTTTTCTAGAATGCAAAGGAGAAAAAAATATTGAGTCTCAGTCATTTTTAATTGTTTTGCGTCTTTAATTCTTTTTTCCAAAATGAACGAGTTTTTGACCAACTTCCAAATGAGCTACGAATACCAAAATATATCAAAATTATAAAAAGAACTTCATTTTACAAAGGATTTAGAAAAATTAAAAGTCTAAATTGTTTTGATTTCTTTCATGGTCTCGTTGAGAGCAATTTTACAAATACCCGATTACGGTACAACGTGTTATTGGGTAAAAAAGTCAAAACACGAATCAACTTTCAAAATTTTCTTTTTAATTATTATTTGGAATAAAATATGATGTCGGATTGACCATATCTCATAAACTGAGATTTTTCTACAAGTTTCAAATAAAAACAGGGTAAATATTGATTGTTATTGAAAATAAGATCAATTTTTTTGCACAAGGGACAACAAGATGTGGAACATTGCGATAGAGATAAGATTTATGAATTTTACGACAGATTCAATTACATAGACTTGTTTATTTCAGAAATTTCGAGACAAGGATCGTTGCATTATCATCCATTAACGGTTTCCACTGGAATTAGCAAGTGGAAATTAATCCGAATTTATAGAAAATGATTTTTGACAACAATTGGAGCAAGTAGATTGAACATTTTCAATAATCAATAGCAATTAAGACGATTTCTATTGAAATTCTCATTTAATTAACAAACTGGGGATAACCTGTATTTGTCTGCGAATTAGCCTTGAAATTCAATCAAACATTTATTTTGATTATATTCTTTCATAATTAAATTACAATAAGAGAAAGAGAACGTTAATTATTCATAAAAATATTTCAACTATCACATTTATATTTGAGACAAAAATTATGACAAGGTGAACTTAATAACGGATTTTTTTGTCGATTTAGTTAAACAAAGAATCACAATCTTGGCACAAAACACTATCAAAAATTATCGATTTTTTTTTTAATTTCATTCGAAAATTCGTGATTATGATTCTTCTGTTTTCATGAATATTGTTGAAAACTTCTTTGTTTTTCAATAACAGAAATGATGAAAAACTACACATTAAGTGTTTATAAATTGAAAACATCATATCTCGTATTGTATTGTTACTTGAATGTTTGATTTTTGTTTGCTTTGTTTAACGATAAATATATTTACAATAAGAAAATTTATAAATCAATTGTTAATCGGTTGTCAGTCTTGATTGGAAAGAGTTGTGTTATTAATAAAAAATTACTATGACTATTGGATATAATACGTTAATTGTGCGCTATTACAATAAAAGTACGGTGGGAAAAATGGAGCAAATCCAATATTTGATTGTATGGGATGAGAGGGGAAATATAAACACATCCAATAGCCACATGAAGACAAAGATATAGATTTTATAAGCAGTATCATTTTTAGTAATGTTGAATTTATGATTTATTGATTAATAAACACAGACCAATCGCAAAAGTTTGATAATCTTGAGTCTTTTTTTTCTTGTTATATTTGTATAGTTTCGGATAAAATTTGGCACAATCTGAATACTGTTTATTGCACATTTTTTTTTTTTCAAAATTGTCGAATAAATTTTGGCACAGCCAATTAGGAATTTCATATTATTCTCTTTTGTTGTTATAGTTATTAACAAATATGAATAAATCCGCTGATAAGTAAAATCTGATAAAAAAGAAATACTAAAATGAGTACTGTTGAAATAACGATGACGACAGCGGTAACGAGAACGTACCCCAAACAGAACTCCTAAATCACATTAAAATCAAATCTGCGGTGACTGTTCGTCTTCGAAATCATCTTCTAATAACGGTGGTGGTATTGATGTAACATCAAAACCTTCAACTAATTCGTAACGATCATCCTCATCTTTCTCCATACGAAATATATCACTGCCTGATTGTGAATCACCGTCAGGTAGATAACCTTCCTCTTCGAGATTCTCTGAATATCGTCGACTACTATCATTACCACCATCTGTATCCCCATATTGAAATGTATATTCACTAGTTATATCACGATGTTGATCATAATGATATTCATTTTCTATACGATTATGTGATTCGACTTTGTGACGTTTTTGATTTTGAGATTGTCGTCGTCGTCGATAACCGCGACGATCACGATCTGATTTACTTTTTGGTGATTCAACCGAACTGGTTGAATCATTTTCACTTGGTGGACTTTTCGTTTGTAAAAATAAACTTTTACTAATTGGTTTTCTATGACTTCTAGTTAATGGCACTGTTGCTGTTTTACTAACTGGTATAGGACTAGTACTAGCTAATGGTGTTGATTCTGAACTTAAACTACTCGAATAATATGGTGAACATTTTGATAATTTTAAAGGAACTTTTACTGGTCGTTCTGTACTTTTCGTTGATGTTTGATGATGTTTTTGCATATATTTCTGTTTATCTTTATCATATCTTTGTGTATGTACCGTTTTCTGTTCAATTGAACTACTCGATTTTTCTGTATCGGATAATGGTTGTCTTGGTGGTATTACAATTGGTCGTTCCGTTGATTTTGTCATTGTAAAGAATTTCGTTTCGGCTTGTAATGTTGTTGTTAATTGAGCTAAATCCTCTGATGGTATATTTTTCGGACTTGGTACACCTTTTGCATCTGGTGTATTAACAAATTCTCCATCATCGACACTAGAGCCTAAACGTGTTAAAGGACGTTCATGTTTTAAATTTGGATAGTATTGTTGATGAGGCACTAAAGTCTTTGATGTATCCGAACTGGACCAATCAGATATTGTTGGTATAAGATCGGTTAATGTACTATCACCAGTTGAGGTTGTGGTTGATGATAATTTTTGAAATTGTAAGCTTGTCGTTTGTTGAGCTTTTAATGTATTACTATTACTACTCGACCATTCTGATATTGATTGTGCTATATCAGTTAATGAATTATCATCACTTTTTAAACCGGAACTACTTTTAGTTGTACCACTATTACTGGATAAATTTTGAAATTTTACTGTATTCGTACTATTTGACCATTCTGATAAACTTAAAGCAATCGATGTGTCTTCTGAATGTGAACTATGTGTACATTTTGTTGGTTTAAAAGCGAACCTCACTGTACCATCTTCAACATTTGTACCAATCGAACTAGTACAATCTTCTTCAGAATATGAACTTTGAGATGTTTTCGTTGGTTGTAAATGATCATTTTTTATTGGTGATTGTGATGAATCATCCGAATTCGTACTACGTCTCATAACTGTTGGTGGTCTTAATTCATTTTTATTACTAACATCAATACTTTCCGTAAAAACATCATCGTTTAAATTCGATATATTTAAATCATCATCTGAATTCGAACTTTTGGAATCACTAGATTTTTTATCTAGAACAATCTTAATACCACTAGTACCAACACTTAAACTTTCTGAAATACTCTCACTAGCATGTTCTATAGGTACATTCTCGTAAGTGTGTGTTTTCTCAGTATCTAACTCTGCAACACGGTTATCATTATCTGAATTCGAGTCATTATCATAAGTACTAACAGTATTTGAATCAACTGTTACTTTATATGCTTCTTCTGGTGGTGTAACATAGTGTGTTTCTATATTACTTATAGTTACTTTCGATGGTTCTTCAGGTGGTGTAACATAGAACGTTCCAACATTACTAACAATTGGTGGTTCAATAACACTAGACGGTGGACTTGGCCACTGTTCTGAATCTTGACTTTTCAATGAACCCCTTAAACCAAATGTTTTAGGAATATTAGTTTTTGGTGGTTGAAACACCTGTGTTGTTAATTGTGATGTATCAGAACTTGGTAATTCATGCATTGCTAATAATGATTGACGATGTTCTTGCCTTGGTATTTCCGGTAATGGCCATTCTTCACTTTCTTGACTACTAGATTGATCATTTTTACCATTTCTATTTTGTTCATCAAAACATTCTTCATCAATAATTGTATCATCTGAATCTTGTCGTTTCAATCTCAAACTACGTTCAGATGTAATAATTTCAATATCATCCATTGATAGTTCAGCCATTTCAGCTGATGTTCGTCGATCATCGGATATTTGTCGTTGTAATAAACCACAACTGGGTATTGAATCATTTTTAATTTGGATCGGTTCAATTGGTGGTAGTTTTGGTTCGTTTGTTGGTGTTTTCTTCTCTTCTGATACACGTGCATGACTTGGTGGATCTGAACTAAGACTCACTTGTGGATTGCTCGATGCTAAAGATTCATCATTTAAACTATCACTTTGTGTTGTTGCTTTCGTTGAATCATCCTCAGTACTACTTTTCTCTGAATTTGTACTACGTTCTGATATACGTGAAAGTGTACGTGATAAGAAACCAACACCTGGTATAACATCTGGTGCACCTAAATTTATACCAATCACACCAATGCCTGATGTTAAACATGGATAACCGAAATTTGTTGAGAAATTTGCTAAATCCTCCGGTAAAACTGTATCGTCTCTTGTTGGTGTTGCATCAGGATCTGATTTATAACAAACATCAGAAAGTTGAGTAAAATCACCAGAATTATCACGACACATGAAATATTCTTGTTTCCCATTAATATCTTGATCTGGTGGTAGTAAACCATCATCAAAACTTTCCGAACCGGAACTATCTAATGGAAATGGTTTCCATGTTGAACTTAATTCTTTTGGTATATCACCAGATTTCGCCATACGTGCAGCGGCACCGAAACTACCAGAACTCGATTCTGTATCGATTGAATTCCGTGATTCAGTCGATAATTTCTCAACAGAATATAATGAGGGTTTATCGAATTTACTACTCTTCGATTCATCTATCGATGAGAAACTACCTTTATCACCTGATAATTTTTTTACAATTTTCTGCTGTAATCTCTGACCTAATTCAGAATCAGTCGACCATTTTTCTTCAAATGGATAAGGAGTTTTTTTATATTTCAAACAATCAAGTTCTTGATCTGATTTTATATCATTTGGTATTTCATGTGCTTCATCTGAACTAGATTCATCATTTTTGATTTGTTGTGAAACTGATTCTTCGTCTATTGTGAATGCACGACCTAATACACAAATTCGTGGACTTCGTGGACTCCTTGGACTTTTTGGTAGTTCTGTTTCTGATGAACTTTTCTCAAGTTGATCTTTTGTTGCAAACATTTCAATAGTTTGACTATAACCAATAGCAAGTCCTATAGCACAACTTACACTAGAATCATCAGTTTCTTTAACATTACTAGGACTTGGATCCTTTTCACCACTTGTCCACGATCCAGTTGTATCACTGGATTTTGATTGATCTGAATTACGTTTTAATAAATCCAATTTACTTGATTTCATAGTTGTTAGTAAATTGACTACTGATGGTTTTTCTTCAGTCTTTATATCAGGTTCAATGATATCTTTTTCCGGTGTATCAAGTGGAGCCGGTTCAGATTCAAACGACTCATCAATTCCAACGTACTCTTCACATTCAACAGTCATCCAAGATCCTGTATCTTCAGATCTACTTCGTTCTGTACTTAATCTAAATAGAAAATCTTTACGATCATCACCAACAGTTAACAAATTATCATCAATTTCCTGTTCACCTTTTAATTCACTAACTTCAGTTAACGATTCATCTTCACTACGATTCTTCCCTGATAATCGTCGTTTTTCTATTTTTTTACGTAAAAATTTACCAACAGTATCAGAAGCTTTTTGTATTTCAGAAATTAATTGTGCATCTTGTTCAGATTTTTGCGACGAATCACCTGTCGAATCATCAATATACTTCATATCCAATGAATTTCCAAGACTGACTTTCTCCAAGCTCTGTGAATCTGAAGAGCTTTTCGTATCGATTCTACCCAAATCAGGCGGTGGTTTATCAGGTGTAGTTCCTTCAAAAAAATCGTTCGATTTCTTAATTAATTCTATTTTATCTAATTTATTATTAGTTCTCGAACCATCAACTGATAACCAAACATCTAAACTAGTGCCTTCAAGTATTATTTGATCATGTATCGGACTGTCTTGTGCTTGTTTTTGAGAAGACATTTCAGTTGATGAAGCTTCTTCTGGCAATTTTGTAACAGCTTCAAAATCGAATTCAGTTCGCTCTCCCGTCTGCTCTTTAGGGCGATTATCTAAATCAAGACTTTTACCAAGTCTTTGCATCGGTTTATCGCCTTCATCGTCTTCGCTAGTCAAATTCAATTCTAAACTTTTTGTTAATTTTTTATCCATTTTCTTATCAAGCTTTTTCGGTGATTTTGTAATAATTATCGCCTCTTCTAATGAAACATTTGTATTTTCTATTGTATTAATACTAATCTCTAATTTACCATGCCTTTCTCTAACCATTTCTTCGACTTGTGGAAAAACTGGAAGCACATCTTTAACAGGACTTTTCAATGTTTTTGTTTGTTTAATTGCCGTTTCATATAGCATTTGTTGTTTTTCTTTACGTTTAGCAATATCAGTGTCACTATCGTCTTGAGATTTCGTTCGTTCTTTACTTGATACTCGTTTTAATTCTAACATTTCTAAACTTTTTGCTTTCTCTTTCGGTGAAACCTTCTGTGATGATAACTCCATTTCTTGGCTTTTTGTTCGTTTCATTTCTGGCACAGGTAAAGTGATTGATTGTTCCGCATTTTCCTCTACTACAGCAGGATTTTCTGTAGTGGTGGTAACTTTTGTTGTCTCACTAGTCGATTTTGTTACCATTGATGTCGTTCTAGGAGGTACAATCGGTTTTCCACTGCTTGTTTTAGGAGTTGCAGACTTAGACGATAATGTCTTCGTTTTGGTTGGAATTCGAGGTTTTTCTTTAGAAGTAGTTGTCTTTGTTTCCTTCGTTGTTGATGTTTTTGTTTTTGTACCAACTTTTTGTGTTACTGATTTAGTTTGTTGTGCAGCTTTTGATGATTTTCTTGTCCTAACAACATCAGG
Organism: Mylabris sibirica; assembly: GCA_039776855.1. NCBI lineage: Eukaryota > Metazoa > Arthropoda > Insecta > Coleoptera > Meloidae > Mylabris > Mylabris sibirica. Next base: position 8,599,320 of record CM077839.1, on the reverse strand, counting down.
TACAATTTGATCACGTTCACGCTCACGTTCTTCGACTTTCTTTGTTAAAACAACTGGTTTAGTTTCAGCTCTCGGTTCAATTGTAATTTTTTCCTTCTTTTGTGGTAATGTCGTTGGAACTGGAGGAGATTCCGGTTTATCGATTACTTTCACCAACTTATCATCTATTTGTGCAATCTGCTTATCAATTTCAACACCAATTTCATCAATATCACTCTCGTTGACGTCAGTTGTTGTAGCTCGATCTTCTTCTTCAACGGTATCATCTTTACTAGAAAATGCATTCAATGGTGGTAATCGATTAACTGGAATAACAGGAGCATCTAAACTTTTTGCTCTTCGTCCCGGTATTGGTGATTCGGTAGCTTGTTGTTTTTGAAGAAGCGTAAATGCAGATCCTTCAGATAAATTTAATCTAGCATGAGCAAATAGTAATGGACTTTGTCCCTTTTTCCTTGCCGTTGTTGAACAGGTGATTTCAGTGATTTTTGTTTTAGGAGGCACTTTAAGATTCTTTAAATCATTTTCAATCTCAGCTTGAAGTAAAAGTTTCTCTTTTTCTCTTTCTTCATCGAAATTCTCATTTGTTTCTATCAATGTTGTCTCATGTAATGATCGTTCAATTTCATCTTTTTCGGTTTCTTCAACAGTTGATAGTGTTGTATCGATCGCTGCAGGCTCTGCAAACACTGGCTGCAAATCTGATGTTTTTATATTTAGATCATCTTCAGAACTTGGTATTGAAAATGAACGTTCAGAGATTCTTCTCAATTCAGGTTGAACATTAGGATCTAAACCGTTATCATGTTGACGTTTATCTGTTTTCTTTCTGGTTTGTGGTGGAGATCCTTCAACTTCCGTTGATGACATTGTATATTGAAGATATTTACGTTCAGATTCAAATTTAAGGATTGATTCCATTTCTTTTCGTGTTTGTGGTGGTGAGAACTCCATTCGAGTTGGTGTTGCTTCAGCACTACCAAAAACATCATCCGAATCTAAAGATTCATCATCGGATGAGAATGAAGTTATCCGCACTTTAGTTTTTTTAACTTTACCACTTTTTTTACCCGGTTGCATTCTAGGTTTGATTACACGTTTAGGTTTTATTAAATCAGTTTTAATTTTATCCTTTCCTTTAGATTTATCAATTTTTTGAATTTCTTTCGGTTCAACTTCTTGTTTTGCTTGAGGCTTTTCAACAGTGGTTGTCTTAATTTCAGGCTTTTGTGGCTTATCTTTCTGAATTGGCAAGAGCTTTTGTTGTGGTTTAAGACTCTCAGTTTTTGAACTAGTCGGTGAATCACTCTCAATTTGACTCAATTTTGAATTTAAAGCTTCCAAAAGAACAGGATCAATATGTGTAATATCACGTTTAGGACTTGAGATGATTACAGGTCTTTCACTTTTATCAATCTCTAAGGTTACAGGATCAACTTTAGATAGATCAATATTTTGTGTAAATAGAAACGATTCAGTTTCAGTTTGTGGTGATACAATTTGTTTTGATTTAGAATTTGTTTTAATATCATCAACTAATTTTGATTTATCGTCATCATCATCGATTTTTGGTTTCCTTGTAGTGGGCTTATCAGTTGATGGTATTGTTGTATCATCACTTGATGCAGTACCATTCATTATGTGTCGTTTATGAAGAACATAAGGAATATCATCACTTTTCGGCGGCAAATTTATTAAATCTGATTGTGTTTTTGCACCTAATACTTCAAAATGACTTTTCGGTACTTCAAATTTAGTCTTCTGACCTTCACCTTCACGTTTCAACACATCGAAATGTCCAAATTCGGCTGTTGGCATTTCAAAATGACTTCCTCTATATTTCATAACAGGCGGTGCACTAGGGATTTGTTTATACAAATAATCATCATCACTGGATTCAGCTGGTGTTAAATCAATAGATTTCTGGTGCATTAATAACATTCGTCGTGAATTGGAATTGATTCGTTGTCGTGCTAATGAATTAGGATCGGATTTTGTCCGTTCAATTGGCTGATGTAATGGTAAAGGTTCGCGTATTTTCCGCGGTTCAATTTCCATAAATACATCCCGGAAATTATTTTGTTTCCGTTTCGTATCAATTTTTTTCGGTTTATCAATATTCGGTACAACACTAAAACTGTGATCTGGACAACCATCAACATCACTACTATCTTGTAATGATTGAATTTTCTCTTCATCAAAACTGAAAATATTACTTTCAGATTCTGTGGAACGTTGTGTTGATGATTTCTGTTGCCAACTATAAACTTCTGTTGGTATACCAGTAATATTTTCAGGCCAAATAGGAGTAGGTTTGTCCTGATAACGATTAGGTTTTTGGGTTCGTGGTACAGTATTCTGTTCTAAATCTGTTATAATTCGATTGGCACGAATATGTTGTTCTGTTTCAACATTTTGTAAACTAATCGAATGTACATGAGATGTTTCTTTATGGATTGTATAATCATCAAAATTGTATTTAGATGGTTCCTGTTTGATTTTCTGTGTACCATAATTACGTTCAAAATTGATTTTGCGATCATATTCACCAGGTTGATGTTTACTAGGTTCATCGATGATTTTTGATGAAGCATCATAATATTCACTGCTTTTTGACTCTACACTTGATGCACGACTTGAATCAACATGATTTAAAACTTTACCTTTGCGTTTCCTGTTATCGTAGTCACTTTTTGATTCAGCACTTGAAGTTCGTTCTAAATTTCGACTGGAACGTTTTAAATTCTCTTGACTAGATTTTAATGTTTTTATTGGTTCATAATAATCACTCTTTGATTCTTGACTAGATGTACGCGAACTAGTACGGAATGTTTTATAGAAACTACCATCAGATTTACGTGGAACAATTTCACGTGGAAGATCTCTTGGATCCTCCATTAAGAAAATATCTTGATAAACATCCGAACTACTCTTGCATTTATGTCGTTTACCATCATCGGAATCTGTATCAGATGGTAAATAATTACCAGAATCTAAACTGCAACTTCTAACATTAAGTGGTTTAATTTTTTTATATTTTTTATAATCACCACCCGATGTACTGTAATCATCATCGGATTTCTCAATTAATTCGTAACTATCGTGAGAGAGATCCTCTTGGGAATCTCTTAAATCATAATTGCCAGGATCTTCCATTGAATCTTGTGAATAGGTTGTAGTACCTGGATAACTACTGGAATAAACTTTTTGATCGGGCATCATAATATCTTGATGAATTTCAAGGCTGCTATCACGTGAACAAGTACTATAAATTGCATGATGATCATCATATTTTGTAACAGGCGATTCAAGTTTACGTGTTGTATCGCCTGTTGTAGTTGTTGATGATTTTTCTATTTTAGATATTTTACCGCTACGTCGTTTAGCTTTGCCGGAATCTTCAAAACTAAAATCGTATAAATCACGACAACTGGCACTACGTTGCCATATTTGTCGTTTAGGTAAAGCCGTCATGGATTTATAAGTATATTCGGGACTAGTTTGGGTTTGGGCTTGATTGCCTTTAGAACGTAAACCGAGATCATTTTGCGATCGTGTCTGTGTTGGATAAGCATTGTTAGTATCAAATGGGGGTGGTGATTGGTCCAATGAACCCTCTGATTTATGACTAGAGGGCATCCGGACAGTAGTGGTGTGAGTGCGGATGGTGGTGATGGTGGTACCTGTTGTTATATCGGCCCTGTGAACTGCTGCGCGAACGGCGACCGGTGAACTGCTGGCATACGGTTTCGTTTCCATGTATGGTGTATGGAGTGGGCTCGTGGTCGCAGAAGTTACCGGCGATGCCGATTGCGTCGTCAGAGGAGGTGATGGCGAGGTCGTCGTCTGAGCAAGTAGTGTGGTAGGCCGTGTGTCTGGGGCCGAGCTCCAGGATGTAGCTGTGACGCGGTGGCGAGAGGCTAACCTCGTCGTCGGAGAACCCGGGGCCGCTACTGGTACGCCCATCGAACCCAGGGAAGTTGACAGTTTGGACACTTCCACTATTAATAAAATTGAATTAATTATAACTGAATAATATTTCTAATATTAAAAGCATTTAATAATCAAAATAATAAGAAATCAACAAGAAACCTACCACTTAAGTTGCTGTCGGCAAGAGGCAACAGAGGGTGAGCGGATATGCTGTTCCCGACAGTACTCGAGTGCATGTTGGTTGCACTCGAATGAGCACTAGAATGCCGAAATGAAGCCGACCTGGACAAGAGAATGAGGAATGAGATAGTTATACCGATCTACACATTAAACAGTTAGTGTTTCTATAACTAAATTAAAGCTTTGTAAAAAAATTCTCATGGAGCACAGCCGTTAGCTAATTGGCAATATTATCCTATCATAGTATAGCGAAATTTTTAATTAAATTTTATTAAACAATTACCAAATAACATAGAAAAGTGTTGTTTTAATAAGAACATCAATTTGTTTTCCTCCATTTATTTTAATTATCATATCCAACATATCATGCAACAGAATGTTTGTTTTAATTAATTTCAAAATTATAATAACTGGAATTTATTTTTTTAATTTTGATCCCTTCCTCCTTCCCTTGATTTAAAAAATAAAATCTGACCACGATTAGAATTATCGTTGTCGGACACAGCAATATCCTGACCAAATGCTACAACAACCATGCTCCATACGCCACAAAGACGCTACTTATGACCATATTAAATCGGAATTAATAAAGCAACTCAAGCTACCAGTTAAGACAAAAACAAATAAGGTAATAACAATAACAATCTACGAAACAACAAGTACTACATGTACTTACCTTTGGAATGTTTGACGTTTTACGTAATTATCCCTTACAAATTCCACAATCTGTTTCTGAGTTTTACCGCTATATCTACAAAGTAAAAAAATATTTATAAATGAACAAGTAATGCATCATAAAAAGATTAATTTAATTACCTAAAAGAACTACCTCTGGATAATACTCTTGTTTTATGTCTAGAAACAGTTTTTACTGACGCACATCGGAAAAATCCATGATTTTCTACACATTTCTTCCAAAAATTTTTACATTCATTCCTACCTTCGAAAAAGAATTCTACAGTATCTTTATAATAACCCTAATAGGAAGGAAAAATATGTCTTTTATACTGAATAAATGTAATTGAAAAAATCATACATATCCTTCTGGATGTAGTTTAATGAGAAATCGTTTCCGTTTGAATGAAATCTTTCGAATTTTCGCCCATGAAAACGTATTAATTTTTGTATAATTTTGAAAGACTAAAATACCCATATGGGCAACAGCTAAATTCAATGGTACATTCTCATGATCTTTAGCCGGATGCATTTTCATACCGTATAATTCACATCTTCGAGCTGTTTCTAATAGATTTAAATCTGCCTCAGCTGGTGATTGACCTCTAAAATCACCATCCATAAACAAACACATCAACATATATAAACATACATAAAGAGAGAGAGAGAGAGAGAGAAGAGCAAGGAACAAAAATAGGTATAAAGGATGTTTATATAGAAAGAGCGGAAAAATAATGAAATTATTTTCAGACTTACGCATGTTTTTTGTGATTCTCCATGATTTTACGTTCCATTTCTTGATCTTGTTGTGGTACAAATTTATAAGTGGACAAATAACTATGATCAGGGTAATCTTCAGCAACATAATCACCACATTCAGCTTGTACAATATAACTGGCCATTAGGGCAGCTGTATTTTCATTACATTGCATCAAACCTTGGGATAAGTCCCGTTTAATTTGTAAACAGAATAAATATCTTGTATACTCCTCTTCTAATTGTCCTGGATCTGGTGTATAGAATTTAACACAAAAATAAAGTAATGGATCGACCAGCGATAATCCTAATTGTCTTGATATAGGTTTTTGTAAATCCAACCAATATTTTGTACCACTATTATCTGAATATTCTAAACCAAAATAATCGGCTTCTAATAGATGTAATTGTTTACATACTTGATCAAATAATACACGACCTATTGCTTTCGCCTGTAAATAATAATTATTGAAATAGTAAGAATGAAAAAAAAAATACAACACAACCAATCAAGCATATTTAGTGATTGTGTTGTTGTTGATAGATCTCAAATTTTATGGGAACAAATTATGAGAACATTAATTGGAAATAAAGAAGTTCACCCAGAGAAGAGGATACGGCCATCTAACAATCTATTTGATCTTATTGTACAATTTATTTATGTATATGTTGAATTTCAATTGAATTTTATAACTAATCAAATAAGGTCAATTTGTTCATTCATACGGAAAAAAATTGCTAAAATTTAAAAGTTACTCAAAAACGAATATATTTTTTTCAACAATAATGATCGAGGCCGTAACTGTAGGCATGCAAATGATTCACTTTCATTTATTCACCAATGTCAAATGAACAAATAAAAGAATTAATAGAGAAAATATATAACTTTCAAGTTTTTAATTCCGATGTCAATACAACTTAATTATCTTTTACTATAAATTATGACGTAATACCTATAATGATTATCAAGATTAACAATATTATTATACAAGAATATGACGTAAATAAAGGATAGGTTAGATATACAAATTTGGTAAATCGTTATTAATATTATACTAAAATTATATCTCTACATGGATATTTTTCAATAAAATGATTGCTACTTTGAAGTGGTCAATAGAGTGAAGTTTATTAGGAAAAGAAGCAAAGCATAACAAGAAATCAGTCTCATTGATCCCAGAACAAAGATCAGGTAGATACCTTTATTTATGTTTCTATATAATGTTAAATAAATTTATGTAGGTAGTCTAGTTTAATTCTTTGTATCACAATTCGAATCTCAAGTAGTGGTTTCATCTGTGATTATTTAAACAAATTGAATAAAAAAATCAAGACAAACTAAACAGTAATGTACAAAAGATGTAAAGTAATTGATTTATTTGTACATTTGCATTATTAATTTCATGATCTTTGAACGAAGGTGAACAATACAACGAGTTTTAATTTGTAATAAATAAAAGCAGTATTTTTTCGCCTATCACATACATACATATGTATTTATAGAACTAATTCCATAACAAATAATTGGAAATTTCATTATTATCATTTATATCAGCGTTTCCCAAACTTTTCACTTTTATGGAACCCTTGAGAAAATGTTCAGTTAGCAACATAACACCGTTACAACACTTTTTCATAATATTTTAGTTGTTTGGTTTAATTCCCTATTTCTTGCAGAACCCCAGGGTTTCGGGGAACCCTGGTTGAGACACGCTGATTTAAGTTATAGAGATGAAAATAGTAACAATATACCGTGTGTCCCACTTACTATGGTCAGATCTTATGACAACTCCCTCCCATTATGTACTTGCCGAGCGATTCGAAAAATATTTCAAAGATTTATAGGACAGTATCTGAAGATCATTTTAGCAAAATTAGAACCTCGTAGATCATTTGGAAGTTGATCAAAAAACGCTCGTTTCTGATGTCGCGATTTCCAAAAACGGACTAATTAACACCCAAAACGACTTATTGTTAAAATGACTCGAGAATCCAACCAACATGGATTTTTTTCGTTTTTCTTAATTTTATTCTGGACTAGGTAGGAATATTTTGCACTTTTTCTAGAATCCAATGGAGGAAAATGAAAAAATCAAAGTTGGGGGGGTCTCAAAATCATTCTTATTGTGTTAGTCGTTTTGCGTGTTCGGCTGGTTTTTGAAAATAGTGACTTTGTTTAAAACGAGCGTATTTTAACCAACTTCCAAATGAACTACGTGGTTCTAATTTTACTAAAATTATCTCCAGAGGGACTATAGGTACCCTACAAATTCTTAATTTTTTTTTTTAGAATTACTCGCTAAATAATGGGAACTCTCATAATAACTTACCATAGTTAAGCGTATAGGGGAATTTCAAATTATTTTGTAAAAAGGCGTTCCAATTTTACAGGTTTTGATCCATTATTTTTTATTGTAGTATATTTCGTAATCTCACATATTCCAACACTGAAACTACAATTTTTTATGTGATTTTGATCGTGTAGAAGGCAGTTATATCGTTAAAATATTCTAAACACACGCAAAAATATGTAAATTATTATGACATGCAATAAAGTACAACAATATTGTAGAAGCAATCAATTGTCTATTATTTGAAATATTTGAATTTTAATTTTAAATGCTTAGGTATAGGTTATTGTTTTTACGATTTCTACACAACTACTGGTATATTTTCTCATTTCATATTGTTCCTGTACACATTTTACAAGTTAATATAACATCTTTGGTTAAGGTGAATGGCATTTGCACATGGTGACGGGACTATTGTTATAATAACAATAACAACTGTCTTGCTATAAAGTTAAATAAACTTGAATCAATAAAATTTAAAACCCAAAATCTCCTCTAACCAAATATAGTTATGTCTGTAACAAATTCAAGTTGATGTAGGTGTTCAGTCAAATTAAATTTGTTTGATAAAATTAAACGATAAAATTTGAACACAAACATTCGGACAAAATCTTAAAACAGTAGTTCTACAGTATATTATGAAACATGCTCATAATTTATTGCACGGGTTCAGTTCATAAAACGAGTCGCGAATCGGGGAGTACGAGTGTAGTAAATGACTTTTGGAATTAGTTATAGTTATCTTACACCCTTAAAAATATCTCAAAATTTGGGGAATTTTGTTTTCTTTATTCCTGCCTTGCTTCACTTCATATTTTCAAAAATGTATTATTTTGCTTAAAAAAATAAGAACCTGTGACATTACCATATATTTTTTTAGTAAATCATAAATTACTGCAAAAAACGTTAGAAGTAAATTAAATTGAAAAATATCAAAGAATTACTTTAACAGCTATCATTTGACTTTAAGTGATAAACGTTCAACTAACAACTTTAAGAAAATAATTTACACTAGCTATTAAAAAACACTAAAAAGTGCTTTAATCGGTCTTAAAGCATCTTTTTGTCCAACGCTGTTACAGATGCAAAAAAAAACAGATATATCTAGTAGTTTAAATTCTATATCAATTGATCCAAGTCTAAAATGCCTTCACAAATGTGATTGTAGTTTTGTTCTAAGAAAATAAACATGACTTGTTTTATATTCTTTTTTGCTGTTTTTAATCGACTCAAGAAAAATTGTTTCAGAGAAAAATAAACTATCTATGAGAGAAACAATTCAGAATTGATAGCAAATAGAAATAATTATTGTGAGAATTGCCGACATTTCAAATACCTAACGTTCATACTGTGTATACATATTATAGCTTTAACTTATTCAATTGACAAACGTAAGGCTCTAGAGCTTTTTTTAGAATTATGAATTGGATTGAAAGCCACAATTTTTCTTTGCCCTCTGTTTCAAATGCGATATTTTTTCTCAATACAATATCAGATTTTCTCTCAGATGAACTGTAAACTTCAACCCCGATTTTCTCATCTAAGCTCGAACAGAAGGCTAAAAAAATCCCCCTAAACGAAGAATGTCAATTTTGTTGATAATAAAAAGTTATAGATTGAAGCTTCATTGGTTGTTTCAAGTGTAAAAAAAACCTTTAGGTACGTTACAATAATAAATTAAACGAATTCAGAGCCAAAGAAAGCTCTAACGCTGTAAAATCCATCATAAAATTGCAATTTCAAGCAATTGGTCTACTTTCACAGTGTTCTAATAGTTTATAATTACAATGCAATAACCATAATGAAAAAGATTTACTTCAAAAGGTAGCGTTTATTGATACATTCATTCCCATAAAGAATAGTTTTTTCTCAATTTGAAATCAGTAATGTGTAACGAAGAGGCCTTATTGACTTTCTGTTCGTCTATCATAACACAAAAATTTAATTAGAATGAATTGAGGTCATATTTTATTCCAACTGTTTTATATACTGAGAAAATATTGAATTTGAAATTGAATTTAGTTTCCCGTAAATTGATTAAAATTGATGAAAAACTTGCATTAATTTGGATATGAGGAAAATCGAATCTTTATGAAGATTATTCTGAACTACAATTTTCATTCTATTTCATTCTTCTATATTTTAAGATTTTTGATTTAACTCATTAGCAAATGACATATCCGGTTGTTATGAACAGTATTGCACACATGGTTCTTTTCAATAATGATAATAATAAACATGCATTTAAATATAGAGTTTTAAAAAAGAACCGTGTGATGCAAGACATCTCTCATTTTTTTTTTGTTGTACAAATTCAGTTGTAATGTTAAAAGTCGGCTATAATTTTATCATTTACAACCTGAGAAAATGCTAATTACCTGTACTTGGAATATGGTGACTGTGTCATCTAGCATTTGTACACGTATTGCCAACATTTTACCGCCTTTTTTTGGTGTAGCTGGAGGAGTCCGGGCACCACCGTCTACACCAGCTGGAGTTGAATGAGAATGATGCATACCACCACCTGTACTACCGGAATTTGATAATTGACCAGTTGAACCCCGAATACTATTTGAATCCATTATTTATAGATTTCTTATTATTAATATTTTCAACTCTCGATTGCACCCTATAAAATCAAAACAAATACCAAATAAATATTCAAAACATTTTAATTATTTTTATATATTTGTTTATTTTTACAACTACAAATAATTATCATAACAGTTAACTAATTATTATTTAATTAAATTGCAACATACAAAACAAGTAATTTAGATTAATTGTTTAAATTACGACGAATTTCAAGGATAAAAAACAATTTTTGTGTGTCATTTATTAACGTCGATTTTAATTCTTGACATAAAGCCATTAGAGATCATAATTAACAAATATAAAAGCTTACTCATATCAATTGTAGTTATTATTAAACAAAAATTGACCAAATTAACAATTTTCTTTGTCAAGTATATTAACAATATGATTACTACTTCTGAAATTACCGCAAATTTACTCGAAATCGTAAGACTATTTTGTATCAATCGTAATTGCCACGAATCTAGTAATTAACAATATTTAATTTGCCCGGATATAATATCATCAAATAAAAGGTGGTACAGCATCAAAGGATGCGGCCCTGTATTTAATTTCGCTTCAGAAAATCCTATTCATATTAATTAGTTAAATTAACAAATATTTAAATCAACCGCATTTAAAAGTTCATTATTCCGGCACGTAGAATGGTCCAAAAAGTTTATTGAATAAATAAAAAGTCCAATCCATCAGAGTACATAACAATTAATTTGAAATGGGTCACTAAAAGAATGGCTTCTCTTTTTTTTAGATAGAAAATATCGTTCTAGTATTATTAGAAATATTTGTGTCACTTTATTGTTGTCGTGATAATTAACTGCGTTCAAATAAATCGTCAGTCTAGCGTGATGTAAATTTTCAATTAACATAATATAAGCCCTCTGAAACTAATAGAATTTATGTTTATACATCGTAAATGTTGCACATTTGTAAATTTCATATAAATATGTATAAATGATTGTTTCTACCAAAACAACAATTAAACAAAAAAAAATATATGGAAAATTCATATCAAAACTTACTACTACCGAACAATTATGGATAAATCTATTACATTTATAAATAACTCCTAATTAATCTTATTGTCATGTATGAGAATGTATGTTGATTTATGGGAATTTCATAAATTAAACGTAAAATCATAAATTATCGAAGGGCGATTAATGTTGATTTAATGGCAATCAACTTAGAACCTATTTTTTAAACAACTATACAAACTATAGCACTATACACTATAAACATTTTGAATATCACACTTGCCACTTTTTTTATAAGCCAATAATCAATTAATAAGAAAATTTTTTCGATGAATTCGAGGAATAAATGGAGCGCGGTCCTATTATATCTTCGAAGTGCTTTCAGTTTCGTGTCCACATTGAACTGAAGGACTCAGTGTATACAGTTTAGAAGATTTTTGAAACTAAATTGATAATCTTTGAAACTCAATATCTCTGAAGTACAAATCAATGAAGAGTTCCATTTTGTCTCTTTTACAAGTAGAATATCTTTTTAACTCGCTTTGACCGACCTATAAAAATACTTAAAATCAAATTTCGTTTAAATAAAAGACTTTTTCATCCTGTTAAGTATATCACTGGAAAGTAAATAGAATTTCCAATATTTTGAGGTAACCACATTTAGCCTCTCTACAGTTTTTGATTTATGAACGTGTATTGAATTAGATTACAAATAGACAGACCCCAGATTAACTTTGTTAGAGCCGTAATCAAATTTTCATTTATCTTGTTTCATGAAACACTCTACGTTTTAAAAAACAAAAGTATATTCGAAGGGATTTTATCTAGTTAAATGTGTACGTTTTATTTCAATAATTACATATTTGTGTCACTGATATTTAAACAACAATAATTTAATTGATGTTAATAAGTAAATTGTGAAATTATACTTTTTAATGGAATTGAAAATAATCAATAAAATCAATAAATTGTCGTGTAATAAATGTCAACAATTACCTTTCCCATGGATATTTAGACATGTTGCTATTTTACAAATTCATAAATAACAGACATTTAGGCAGAAAATATGTAAAAATAACATAAAATTGTACGTGTATGGCTTATAAACAATCATTAAAAGTGCATCGTTGCATGATGACACCGTTTTGGTAACTATTACGACCCTGCTGAGATCTATGGGTGGTATTCAGTAAATTTTTAGAGACTAGACGAGTCACTTTTCAGTAACTTGTAAGTTACTGTCTCAGTTGCTTACTCGTATCCCATATGTTTTGTACCTGTATAAGAAAGATACCTATTCTTCATTTTGACAAAAAAATTGTAGAGAAAAGGGCAGTAGCCTTAAAGTTAGTTATGGAATTACTGAAATGGCATATTTACGCGGTAATTTGCGCGTTACTTATTTTATACTTGTTTGTTTTCAATTATTAAATAAAATAAATAGATAATACCACTTTACTTTATAAACTTTATGGTAGATATGGTAAGGAATGACCTTCGGTAATCAGATCCTTTAAAAAGATTTAACTCAAATCGTGATGATGTCCACTGCGAGCTTAAAAACGTTGTCATAATTTGGTCATAGAGTTCAAATAGAGGAGTACTATGAATAAATATACACGAGGCAAATATATCCGATACGTTGCCTATGCACCGCCTTTGCGCATCTCGTGGCTCTTCTCATTCCGAACCAACAATAGTAATAATTAATCCTTTATGCAGTCCTTAAACACTAAATGTGGTCAATTCGTAAGAAACTCCGACTTGTTAGCGAGCGTTTCAAATAATATTTCAAGAATCTGTAGGGACGTTCCTAGAGATCATTGTAGCAAAATTAAAACCTCGTAGCTGGTCAAAAAACGCTTGTTTTCAGCAAGTTTACGATATTCAAAAACACGCTAAAGACGCAAATCAACTAGAAATGTCTCGAAGACCATACGGACATTGACTTCGTTATCATTTTTATCCATTCTAGGAACAGTCAGTTTTTAAAATTTGCCATATTCTGAGAGGCAAGGTTTTTTGACAAAACTTGAGGTTCAAATTTTGCTAAAATGTTCTCTAGGAACCCTCATATAAGTCCTTGAAATACTTTTCGAATCGCCAGACAACTAATATGAGTTTTATTAGAATTGATCACGTTTAATGTTTAATGGCTGTATTCAAAGTGAGCGCTTTTTTAGATAAATTCCATCAACGAATTATGTTCTTTTATAGTAGATATAAAAAGGAATACAACAAAACATATCTAAAGGAAATTCGGAAACAGGAATCCAAATGCAAAAGTTAGACAATTATTTCGATTTAGCCCTGATCCATGCACAGAACAGAACACGCTGTGTTCAAATAATAAATTGCTGATGATCAACATGAACATGTTTATAGTTTTGTTTTTCAATTTGTACCAAATAGTAAACATATACAAAATCGTCAATTCTTGCTACTGTGAAGTTTATAAAATACATCTTTATGTAGATAGAATTTTGTAGTATCAGTTGAAATGTAATAGAAACTTTTAAAGTACGAACATAAATATGCTGTGTTCAACAAGGGAAAATACTTTATTTTCATGTACATATCTATAGAGTATCAACAAAACTAAATATTATAAAGATGGAATTTTTATGTTTTTAAAACTGTGAACAACTACAAAATCTACAAATTAGAAAAACAAACGAACTCATATAGTATTTAATGATCAAAGATAATAATAACAACCATTAAATTTGTTTCGAATAAAATTACTTTAATTACAACAAAATTTTCAATGAGATTTTCCATGAACATTGTTTTGAGATTTTCACCATCCAAAATGTTAGAATTTTTTTTCGCTCAAAAAATTATAAAGATTTACAACTTACAATATGATGGAAAACTTAACACTGTGTACTATCATAACGTTTCAATAACCACACAACAAAACGATAACAGCATATGTGATTTCAGGAATTTATCGTTTCCCAAATTGATTTTAAAGTGTTATACATTGCAAAGAGATCGAGGTTCACTATTTACCATCAATATAATCATACATCAATCTAATATGTAAAGGAAAACTGACAGGGATAAACTTCTTGGGGTAACTGCATTAATATCAACTTGATGAAAAAGCTTCAAAACTAATCATCCGCCAACTTAACGTTCCTTTAAATATCGTTTAAAAGGGCGAAAGTTTCTATTTTTTTTTAAAATTCAATCTATAAAAGACTTCTATTAAAGAACATGCTCGTTGGATTATACAGCATTTATAAAGTTACTCTCTAAAACAGACTGTTGACTAAAAGTAAGCTTTTATTTTTCGACTTAAAGCCCCCCATACACACAAGAATAAATCGATACGATTGAACTGTGCACATTGATCGTATGGACTTACTGGGGGCTTTAATTTATTGAAAACCATTATAAATGTACTGGAAACATTTAAAATTGAAATTGGTGTCGATATTGTTTACATTTTCATAAATTTTCTTTTTCATTCAATCGCACATAAAATTACCACAAGGATAAGAGGTAAACAAAATTGCATTCTAATATGTGGTAAATATGCGCTAATGTTTCAAGACTTTTTAATGTCAATTTTTCTGTGGACATTGTCGGTGGGACACGTTGTACACTATAGTATGGCAGTCTAATTTATCGATAATCTATCACATTTCACCAAACAAGTGTAATCTATTTTAATAAATCCTATTTTCTAGAAAAAATGAGCAAGAGGTCAATTGTAGATAGATTTAGAATTCAAACATCTAATCTTTACAGTTGTAGTGTTTGTAAAATTTGATAGTTTATTTTCGTAAATATGCTAATAAGATTATTTTACAAGAATTCGTTTGAAAAATTTTTGCTTTATCATTAATTCATGTCAATAGAAATTCAAGTACATTACAATTGATTTGTTATTGTTATTATGTTAAATTATGTAGAATGCAATCATAAGTAAACAATAATAAATAAGACAATTAAAATCAAAAACAATTCTTATTATTCAAAATTAATCGAAAAAAGATTTTAATCCTATACTTTCAACAACACTTCTTGAAGATGCTAAATGGTAGCTAAAATTCGTTACTGTAATTAATATGGTAGAATTATTTGATCAATTATTTCAAAGATCAACTGAATGTCTACGTTTTCTTTTAATTGTTCATCCATTCATTAATTTCGTTCAAAAATAAAAAATAAAAATCTATTATAATTAGTGATTAAATCTTAATAAATCCCAATCGAGAATTTATAAGTCAAAATTTCAACTTTATTCAAAGTTAAATGAATTAAACAAAGAAAATTAATGGGAAATTATAAGTGTAAGAAAAACTATCTCCCTCTCATTATGTGGTCAACTATTATCAAGAGACTACTCGACAAACTTATAGAAACTTTGATCCTTCTCGGCTACCCTCTAAGAATATCTAAAAGAAAATTAATTTTCCTCATTAATTCTCTAACAAGATCAAGGGAGTGAAAGTACAAAGATTGCTAATTAACTCAAGAATCTTTAAATTTATTTTGTTCGCCGATAGATAACCCATGTATCCCATCATTTAAATGGGTGTGTTTTTGTTAACGTTCAATTAAAACACCCACAAATCTCTAGAAAATGATTTGGAAGGAACTCGAATAAAGATGACAAGATCTTTAATTATAAACAAGGTAAATTATAAAATACTGACAAGTTAAACAATTACGTGTTTATTTATTTATGTTGACACAATAATTATCTTTGGAGTTTTTTTTTTAATTCTGTCTTAAAGGGGAAAATCATATTTCTTTTTAATTGAGGCATTAGTATACGACATGAACAGCAAAAAAATTGATTTATTGTAGAAAATAAATAAATGTTGTTTTATTATTATTATTATTAGTTAAAGTCCAGAAGCCTGGAAGTGCCGGAAAGACAAACCCACCACCACTACCACGACAATATAGGTGAGCTTTTTATAAACATAACAAACGCCAACCACCGGAAACGCAATAAACAAAGACAGTTATCCGATTTATATTAATTCATATGATAAAGATAGATATATTGAAGGGTTTGTCTGGGCTTTTACTACATACTTTAGATGGAACATGTATGTTAGTAGTAATATAAAATAATGTACACGATATCCCACCCATGTATGGTCATTGATCTCGTTTATTTCCCTATAAAATAACGAAAATAACTGTGAATTTTCATTTCCACCAACAATTTCTTTACAGTTTTATGTATAACTATATTTATATAATCTTCATAGGTGTATAGATATAAAAAATTTTCTTATAAACTAATAATTATGAATAAATACAAATAACTTACATTCATTACATATAAACAAGCACTTTAATTATTATCGAATTGAACGAATTAATTAAAAAAATACTTTTCTAAATAGAAATTATCCAATAATTAATTATTTATTAAAATATTTACACAAACACACACACCCATCCAAACGATCGCCATAACAAGACGACAAAATACTAGAGAATCCAGTGTGCTGCGCGCGATCAAAAATACAGCCAACTAGATGAAGATGGAAGAATGTTCAATAAATAAAGATAGAATAATATAGATAGAGGGCGGCAAAGCCGGTAAATTATGAAAAACAATAATGAAAATAAAAATAAAAATAAAAGAAAGTTTTATAATTATTTATTAATTAATACAATTAGAAATAATAAAATAAAATTGGATCAAAGACAACTATGAATGTATAAAAATAATTAAAGTTGGCTTAATAATTGAAACATCTGCAAACAAAATCATAGTTGACTTGATATCTATATAATTATTATTAATATGATGATCTATGGAATTATTAAAAGGTTAATTAAGGGTATATCGCAAATTAACTAAAGGCGAATGAACTTGCTTTTATTGCGTCATTACTAGATTTTATTATTATTGAAATTAATTAAGAAAATAATTGAGACAATTGTGGATACATCAAGAAACTTCTATATTGTTGTTTGAATTGTAAATTGGATGAATTAATCGAATTATAATTGAACCAAATGTTAATTTTTAAATTTTCAAATAGAGTCCCTATAATAAGAGTCTGGCCAAAGCAGCCATTTTCTGTCACACCGCGTGGCGCCAAATTTGAAAATGTCAGAAATAGTTTGCACTTAGGAACCTAGAGCATGAACAAAATGAGATAAATACGCAGCAGTAACTTATCAGTAAAATGTGTTACTGAGGAATAAAAGTAAAAAGTCAAAAATTAACTATGTTTTATTATTTCAAAAGACTCATGGCCATGCTTTTAGTATCCTTACAAATTCGGACTTTTGTCTTACTTTTACAAGCAATTTTTAA
This sequence comes from Mylabris sibirica, assembly GCA_039776855.1. Classification (NCBI taxonomy): domain Eukaryota; kingdom Metazoa; phylum Arthropoda; class Insecta; order Coleoptera; family Meloidae; genus Mylabris; species Mylabris sibirica. Next base: position 8,581,555 of record CM077839.1, on the reverse strand, counting down.
TCTAAAAGTAATAAATCTAGTAATTATTTCAGTTTTTAAATTATGACAGTTCAAAATATGATGAGCATCAACTACCATGTAATTACCGTTACTTACCACTTCGCGAACTTTTAAACGATATATTAACTTAGTTTATTCCAGAGAATAGTAAAATATTTGTACTTCTAACCGAAAATAACTTTAAAATATACAAAATCTTGTATTTCCCGCTCTCACATGTCAAATTGTGACAGAAAATGGCCGCACCAATGAAAACTTGACACTACATTGGCCAGACTCTTATTATAGGGACTCTATTTTCAAATACTTTTGCGCGACATCTATCCATTAAAATTGTAACTAACATATACAATTTACAAAAATTGCCTTTATAAACACAATTTGTTAATTATCCTTATTTTGTATAGCATTACATTTCAAATAGTTGATATTTTATCAAAATATTTGTTCAAAATTACTTTAAGATGGAAAATAAATTAGAATTGCTTACAGATTTCTGGAATTAAGAATTGACATATGTCACCATTATCGTTTGGTACTTAAAGGTAAAAGCTCACGATTGTTCTGTCACTGACTCACTAAAGTTTTGTATTCGAAATACATTTTCTCGCTAGTACAATTGTTGTACCACATGTTTATCTCTATATAATATTGCAGGTTATTAGATAAATATTATTATTTCTAATGTCCTGTCATGAAAATAAAAGTACTCAACTAGTGAGAGCCTAGTTTAATAGTTGACATCTTAAATTTGGCCCTCTTGCGTGTATTAGTTGAAATACTTACAGTTTCCTTTGATGACATATCTGTCATGTGTCATGTTCGATATAAACAAAAATTAACCTAAACGAAAATATTTTTGCAAAATTCTGTTATTTTCAATGAAAAATGCTACCAGATCTACCGAAAATTTACTGGTATTTGGCTTTTTTACGTATAATTTTAATATGTATACCACAAACGGGTTATATTCATCCGGATGAGTTTTTTCAATCGATCGAAATCTACGTCGGTATGTGTTTTTATATAATTCAAACCTTATTGATAAATAGTAAATAAATTATAAATTTTAGGTAAAGTATTCGAAGTAGAATACAATCCACCATGGGAATTCAATGTTACATGCCCTATAAGAAGTATGGTCTTACCGTACTTTACGATCGGCATGTCCTACAGATTTCTCTATACTTTAAACTATTTTCTCTTAATATTCGCTAATTATTCAATAATTACACCGTATACGTTGTTGATAACACCACGTTTATTAATGGGACTCTTATCATTTCTAGTTGATTTCAGTATTTATAAGATTTGCTTCAATAATAATGAAAAATACAAAACTAAACTTGTAATCTTGGCTAGTTCTTATGTTATGCTAATTTACGGTACAAGAACATTTTCAAATACTTTAGAATTGATTCTGTTTGCTTTACTATTGTATTATGTGTGTGAAAGTCTAATATTCTCCAATATTCTGTTGAAGAAGAAAGAGTATATAAATTATCGTTATAATAATAGTAAGAATGTGGTTGAGAGGGCGAAATTCCATAAACTTCGGTTATATTTAACATCGGATTCGTTACGTAATTGCTTTGAAATTAGTACAATTGTAGTTTTAGGGTTTTTCAATCGTCCAACATTTCTAGCTTTTGCTGTATTCCCAGTATTCTTTTGGTTATATCGTGGCCTAGGCAGTAAAGTATTCCAACCGATCTATTATCATTTACGTATAATTATGTTGATTATATCATCATTACCAATGTTAATTTTATCGATAATTATCGATTCGTTCTTTTATACGTATTTAACATGGGGTGAGATTGGCGTTGGTGCTTTAACGATCGATAATTTCCTATTTACACCATTGAATTTTATTAAATACAACATAAATACGACGAATTTATCAATACACGGTCTACATCCGAGATATTTACATATTTTAATTAACGTTCCATTATTGTTCAACGTTTTAGGCTTATTAGCATTGTCTGGATGTTGTGAACATGCTTACAAGTAAGTATTTTGATTGATAATTAATTACAATAATTAAAAATTCATTGTTACAGTTTTTTGAAAGGTAAACACCATCTTCTACCAACAATTCGTAGTATAAAAGGCTTAATGACGCTATCATTCTTAGCACCGATATGCTTCTTATCAATTTTTCCCCATCAAGAACCCAGATTTCTTATACCAATCATTGTACCATTAATCTATCTATATGGAAATATATTATTACCAGAACTCGATACAGGTTTAATGAAAACACAAGAGATGGCTTTAATGCAACATAAATTGAAAACAATTCAACCATCAAAGATTCTATTAAGATTATGGATTTGTTTTAATGTAATTCTAACAATTTTCTATGGTTTTATCCATCAAGGTGGTATCTATCCGGTTACAAACTATCTATCGAATGATATGAAACATAAATTGAATATTAATGAATATCATATTGTAACAAGTTATGTTTATTCATTACCTGAATCATTCTTATTGCAAAAATCTACAGAGAAATTATATTTTGCAAAAGGTAAACCGTATTCGGTTAATAAACGTACATTTCTCTATGAAGAAGGTTCATTAGATTTAGAAGAGATTCTTGATAAAATCCATGGAATTCTTGATAGAAATCAACAACGATTGAAACGTAATAAACGTTCGAAAGTTTTTCTAATAATTCCTGGTAGCTTAAGTGATAGATTAATGGAATTGAATGTTTATAAAAATTTAACAATTTTTGAAATAGACACGTTCTATCCACATTTAAGCACTGAAGCATTCCCTGATTTATTTAGTGATATTTTGTATGTTTTTAATGATTGGAAAATTGAAAATTTTTGGTATTTGTTGCGCAAAATTCGTACAAGTTTCAGTTTGAAATTGTACGAAATCAAACATTCGACTTAATACGTTCACATCACGTATTTTATTTAATTTATTATTTTTACTGTTGAATTGTGTATTATTTTATTTGAATAAAATTTTGTTATTACAGTATCATTCGTTGTTTGCCTATCCTATACGAAATACAGGGAAGAAAATCTAAGTGCATAAAATTCGTGTGAAAGTCCTATTAGTTGGCAAGCGATTCGAAAAATGTTTCAAGGATTTATAGGAGGGTTCCTAGAGATTAATTTAGCAAAATTAGAACCTCGTAGCTCATTTGGAAGTGGGTCAAAAATCGCTCGTTTCTGGCGATGTTGCGATTTTCAAAACGAGCTAAAGACGCAAAACGTCTAAGAATGATACAAAGACCCTCCTAGCATTATTTTTTTTTCATTTTTCTCCATTGCATCTTAGAAAAAATGAAAAATATTTGCCCCCGCTCCAGAATAAAATAGAGAAAAACACTGTTGAGAGGATCCCCGAGTCATTCTAATTGTAAGTCGCTTAACGTGCACAACTCGTTCTTGAAAATCGCAACATCGTTAGAAACTAGCGATTTTTGACCAACTTCTAAATGAGTTACGAGGATCTAATTTTGATAAAATAATCTTAAAGAACCCTCCTATAAATCCTTAAAATTGCTCGTCAACTAATAGGAGTTTCACACGAATTTTATAGATTTAGATCTTCATTTCTATATAGATGCTGCATCCCTTAAATCTACATATTTCCATTTGTAAATACGGGCTTGTTCGTGAATTTGCTCCAAGATTAATACACTATACAATTAAGGATTAAGGATGGTTAGTATTATATTATCTTGTCCATAAAAAATAGAATTACTGAAACGTTAAATCGTTATCTTAAAGTTTAATTTTAATTACTTTACAGAAATTGGGTACGCCATTAATAAAAATAAAGATCAATGTTTGTCTCGATCCGAATCGTTTTGGTTTATGTTTAATTTATAATGAACGTTATCATAGTGCGACTTTTGTGTCTTTTTGAAATATTTTCGTATACAAGGCGCCAATAATTGAATGTCCGTATCCTTAGTGTCCAACGATTCTAACATCCATGTCGCAAAGAATCCCACAATGATTGTTATAAGACCACCTAAGAAAGTGTACCATAGATAAGATATGTGATAAATAGAGGAATTACTCCTGAAAATCAACAGTAAATTAGCAAAAATTTGTTCAATTTATTAATAAAACGAAATATTACTGTGTTGGAACTATGGTGAAATTTCTTGGTGTGAATTCATAAAGACAGCCATCTGTTCGTAAAGGTTTCTCTTCAAACACCAATTCACCGTTAGCTATAGCTGTTTGTGCACGTAAATTAAACCATACCATAAGTATTAATGATGAAATTCCACCAGTTAGTATGCCCTAAATTTTACTTTGCATCAATCATTACAATATTAACAATCATAAATTTAATTTACTTTTGATTTAATCCACGGTAATAGTACACCTGCTGTAAAGATACCAATAGCTGGTCCATTTCCAACAGTACTAAGGGTTATCGACAACTAAACATTTAAACAAAATAAAAATCTCAAATTAAACCATACTTAAAGTGTGATTAACATTACTTGAATTATAGCACCAAGCCTTTCAATGACGAGTATTAAAAGAACACATATAACTCCCATGATTACCGTTGTTAATTTCATAATTATCGAAGCTTGACGTTCAGTTAATGGTTTATTTGAGAAAGAACTGTAGAAATCTTCAACAACAACAGCCGCCATTGAATTTAAACCAGTCGATAGAGAACTAAAAGAGTGATATTAAGAACAATTATCTATCGTATAGTCTTACAGTAGGAACCTTAATGTGGCGCTTAGAATTCCTGCAATAAATAAACCCAATAATCCGGGATAATCACTCATAACTTTCATTACCAGAACGATTAAGATTTGCTCTTTCTTCTGGACTACCTAAAAGAATCATTTTAAAAAAAAATCCAATATTAATTGGAAATATACCTGTGTTGACCAAGGATCACAGTCGTGGAAAGTTGCGTACATCAAAAAACCGCAATAACCGCCTACAAGAAATACGAAAAATATACCCAAAATACACAAAACTAGAGCTCTAAAAATTGGTATTTATCTATTAATTTAAATTTTATATTTTAAATTTTAGTTAGTACTTTTGAACGGTTTTATAGTTTGGTAGTGACATAAAGCGTTGAAACATGGTCTGAGCAATACCAAATACCAAAACTTGTTGTACACATCCTCCGATAGTTAATGCCCAAAATGAATGTCTGGTAAATGGATCGAGAGCGAAACTAGAATTTATTCCGGTTAATTTTAATCAACATTATGTTAATATTCTAAAACAGTAGGTACTCAGGTGGTTCTATTCTGGAAGTATTGACATTTCGTTCCCAAATTAAACCGAAACCACCAATATCATAGGTACCTTTAGCAGCAACAGCAATCATAGCTCCAAACATGCTGAAACCTTGGATTACATCTGTCCAAACGACTGCCTTAATACCACCCTTAAAAATATTTCTGCCTTCGACCTTTGTTGTTATTCCTTTTAACAAATAAAATACTTACTAGAGACGTATAAAAGATGCAAATAGCACAAATTATAGATGAGATAATATAGATATTTAATCCAGTAAATTGGTTGATAGCTAATGCTGGTACATAGGTGACAATAGGTAGCCAAGTAATCTGAACAAACAAATTTTGAGTGATTTAATAGCCATATTAAGTAATTATCAGTACCATAAGGAACGTGAAGAGAATGGTGCCAAAAAGACGAATTCTTGCATCAAACCGTTTTTCAAGGTATTCAAAAACAGAAGTCATTTGTAAATCGAAGAAAACCGGTAGGAATATGTAATTTAAAATAATACCAGCTAAGGTAATGGCTACCGAAATGTACAAATAATGAATGCCGTACGTGTACGTTTCTGCAGGTGTACCCATGATTGTTATACCGCTAATAAAACTGAAAAAAATCGTATTGTGAAATAAATACTTTTTCTAAAATTGTAAATAGAGAACCTTGCTATCAATGATACTGCAACTGGTACCAAAGGCATATTCCGTCCACCCATCAAATAATCTTGTGTGTTCTTGGAAACATGACAGAATCCATAATAGAGACCAATGCCAATACTTACAGCTAACATTAACAAACAAATTAATGCATCTAACCAATGAAATTGAGTTGTGTCCATTTTGTTTTATGTTTTGTTTCTCTAATATTCACTTTTTCAAAAAATCACTATCCTGTTTCGGCTGGAGACTTTTGTTTACTATGAGATGTGCTTCGTCAAAAAATCTGTCATATCTTGTTTAAGATTTTGTATAAATAATCAACATTTAATCTCTATAAAAATTTACATGTTCATTCAGACGTAAGTATACTTTTTTGTTCAAAAGTGAGGCAACAAATTTAGTAATTTAACTCAATCAATGTATTTCCTTGCTATCATTTATATGAGCGTATTTTTAGACAAGTTGTTATCAATAATTTGAATTTCAATAGGTATAGTTTGTATAGAGAGTCTTACAATAATCACAATTAAATATTTGTAGAATAAACAATTTAATTGAAGATTACTATCTATTGTTATACGTACAGTTTGATAATTTAATTGAAAGAATGTTTACAGGCACTTTAATAAAGAATTAATGTCTTAGATTTATAAATAAGATATGGATTTTTGTAAACTACGTAAAAATGAATTTATTTATGTAACTGAGATAGGTTATTGCTACGAAAATTTATACAGGTTGTCCAAGGCATAATTTGGCTATTTCCATTGAAATAATAAAGAGATTTGAACAAAATTTCAAAGATTTGTAAGGTAGGTAATCGGTCAGTTACACACATAAAACGACCATGAATGACTCGAGGATTTTCTTTTTCGCTTTTCTAGTAGAATTCTGGTAATAATAAGAAAAGAATATAAATGAACGATCAGTCTATCTATTCCATCAGATTAGGGATAGGTGCATTATCTAGGAAAGTTACAATTAAAATCGTAATTAACAGGTTTTATAGAAGTATTATATTTTTAGGTAATTTCATATCAATCGAGCTACTGTGAGAGGTGTGTCTATCGAGCACAATTAAAAACTCTCACAATTCTTCACTTTTGCTTGTAAATTAAAAATATTGTCTCAAGATATGTAATTTCAAGAAAGACTTTGACTCTAATGTAAGTGGCATTCCCTCAAATAATATCCCTTCCCAAGATGTGCATGTTTCGTTATATACAGCTCGAAGAAAGAATAAAAAACCTATAAAAATTAATTAGGCTCCGGTCCATCTCTCCCTCTACTCAAGTGATCCGACTATCCTAAAATAAAACACCACGACAGAGGGACAGATGGACCACCTAGTGATAAATAGATAATCAGTACATTATTCATTGTTTTTTTTTAAGGTCGAGTACTTATTTTAATAGCGCTTATCTGTAAATAAATGGAATATTATGAAATAAAACTAATATTTGTTATTTTCATTTACTCAAAAATATTGCAGACAAAAATAATGTGGCTCTAACAAAAGTTATTTTGTCGTTTATATCTAAATCTATCACTCTGGTGTTGAGAGGAACGAAAACAAGCCTTTGATATTAGTAACAGGAAACAGAATTTGGTTACTTAATAATTATGACCACTAGTCCATGTCTCCCGGAATTACACTAATTTAGAATAATTTCCTTCTAAATCATTAGTGTATGCAGCAAATCATGCTACTGAAGTATAAAATAGGTGAAAATGCAGATACTTTCAGTCAATTTTAGAAACTTGACTTACACACGAGGGTTTATAAATTACCAATTTTCATCGACGCCCAGTTTCTTGACCATTTTTTTGGAATATTTTTGAGACTTCATCTTGAGATATTATTATCTCAAATCATCATTTTGAGAAGTTTGTGTTGAGCCTCATAATTTCTGCTCTTTAGGGGGCCAACTATCTATGATTATTTCGTTTCTCAAACATTAGATGGTGCGTTGCTTCACAACGTCTTTTATTTATCTGCACAAGGTGTGCCCTAACGATAGATCATTATATGGGGTAGTGTACTCTACTCTCTTATTTTAAATAGAATGGTATACTTTTTATTGTATTTTTGTATTATTTGGTTGAATTAATAAGGAAGGTTCTTTGAGTGTCCAGGCCAGATATATTAGGGTAGTGCTAATAATTCGAAATGACGAATTGTTCGGGAGGATTCGAATCGCATCTTTCGACTCAATATTCCTTCGAACTATTCGAGGTTTTCCAATGAGCTATACTATTCTAAACTTTTTCATTATTCGAACCTTCCATATTATTCCAATTATTTGAGCTATACCAAAAAAGTACCTATACTTACCTATGGTTACCAAGCGGTATCTATAAACAAAAATATTCAAATATTATGTATGTAAAGTTCGAATAATTTGGTCCATTCGAATTATTTGAATAGCTCGAATAATTCGAACGAATATTGAATCGAGTAATAATATTCGCACAGCTCAGCGTGGATAGCGCTTTTCCTACTTTCACCTTAGCGCCTAGCATGATAACCGCACTTAGGCAACACACTAAATATCCAATACGAAAAATTAAAGGTTTTATGTAAATTGATAGAAATAACATTTATCATAGATTAATCGTAAATTCTTCAACAGAAATTCATGTATCATTTAAGGCTACTAACAGAAATACTGTACTTCTTTTGTTGGAATTAAAGCGTCACTTTAAAACTTTAAATTCTAGAACCCTTATCAAAATATAGAAAGTAGGGATTACCGTTCCACTGTATGTCTTTTTTTGGTACTCATACTCATCAGTAATAATAATAAATCAGCAATAGTAAAAATTTTGGTTGCTTCTTCATGATTGACTCACTATTTCGAAACAAAGCGCTACCCATCCATATATTAGCTCTATAAGCTTATTGTTAGACTAATATTAAGCTCTGGTAAGTCTTTGAAATTTTTTGACCTTATAGTTTTTTTTTTCATCTAGTAGAGTTCAACTTCAAGTGGCCAAAAGAAGGAGACTCAGACTCCTATTAAGTTGTGACAATTGGACAATTCGGAAATTTGTAGGTAAATTTTAAGCATTAGTTTAAGTTTAAAAACATGTTCATTCTAAATCACTGATTTTACTAGTGAACAAATTTCGACACTTTTTTCAATCGTTTAAAACTTGATTCTCGACTTTGAATCAAGATTTTAGTTGATATTCAAGCTGATTTGTCATTTTTTTAAGATTCTTTTTTAAAATCAAAAATTTAGGGTAGGTACGATTTATGATTTTTGTCCCAGGCGTGAACTTGTCATGTTATGGCACTGATTTAGGGTGAATAGTATTACTTTATTTTGTCCATAAAAATAAGAAATACTGAAACGTTAAATCCTTATAGATAAACTTTAATTTTTATTGATCACTTTACAGAAATTACGTACACTTTTAAAAATTTTCTAATAGATAGAAAAATAAAGATTATTGTTTTTCTCGATCGGAATCGTTTTGTTTTAAGTTCAATTTATAATGAACGTTATCATAGTGCGACTTTTGTGTCTTTTTGAAATATTTTCGTATACATGGCGCCAATAATTGAATGTCCGTATCCTTGGTGTCCAACGATTCTAACATCCATGTCGCAAAGAAACCCACAACGATTGTTATAAGACCACCTAAGGAAGTGTACCATAGATAAGATATGTGATAAATAGAGGAATTACTCCTGAAAATCAACAATAAATTAGACAATATACAGGGTGTACAACGATATTTCACCACGCAGTTGGACATGTTTTTGATTAGGTAGCTATATATTAGCGTAGCTTGGTTCAACCGCTTGCATTTTCATTGAAAAATCTCAAATGTAGTAAAATATGAAGCAAGCTACGACTAGATATAATAAAAGCATGGCCAAATGCGAGGTAAAATACCATTTTACACCCTCTGTGTAGTAAGTGAAATATTACTGTGTCGGAACTATGGTGAAATTTCTTGGTGTGAATTCATAAAGACATCCATCTGTTCGTAAAGGTTTCTCTTCAAACACCAATTCACCGTTAGCTATAGCTGTTTGTGCACGTAAATTAAGCCATGCCATGAATATTACTGATGAAATTCCACCAGTGAGTATGCCCTAAAATTAACTTTGTATCAATCATCACAAAAACAACAATCATAAAATTTAATTTACTTTCGATTTAATCCATGGCAATAGTACACCTGCTGTAAAGATACCAATAGCTGGTCCATTTCCAACCGTACCAAGTGATATTGTTACCTACAAAGTTAAACAAAACAAAACAAAACTCAAATTAAACTATACTTAGTTAAAGTGTGATTGACATTACTTGAATTATAGCACCAAGTCTTTCAACGACGAGTATTAGAAGAACACATACAACTCCCATGATTACCGTTGTTAATTTCATAATTATCGAAGCTTGACGTTCAGTTAATGGTTTATTTGAGAAAGAACTGTAGAAATCTTCAACAACAACAGCCGCCATTGAATTTAAGCCAGTCGATAGGGAACTAAAAGAGTGATATTAAGAACAATTATCTATCGTATAGTCTTACAGTAGGAACCTTAATGTGGCGCTTAGAATTCCTGCAATAAATAAACCCAATAATCCGGGATAATCACTCATAACTTTCATTACCAGAACGATTAAGATTTGCTCTTTCTTCTGGACCACCTAGAAGAATCATTTAAAATAAAAATCCAACATTAATTCGAAATATACCTGTGTCGACCAAGGATCACAGTCGTGGTAAGTTGCGTACATCAAAAAACCACAATAACCTCCTACAAGAAATACGCAAAATACGCCCAAAATACACAAAACTAGAGATCTAAAAATATTCTGTTAATTTAAATTGTATATTTTGAATATGAGTTGGTACTTTTGAACGGTTTTATAGTTTGGTAGTGACATAAAGCGTTGAAACATGGTTTGAGCAATGCCACATACCAAGGTATGATGTACACATCCTCCGATAGCTAAAACCAAAAATGAATGTCTAGTAAATGGATCGAGGACGAAGCTAGAATTTATTCCTGTTAATTATATTCAACATTTTATCTTTTAAAAGAGTACTTAGGTGGTTCTATTCTGGAAGTATTCACGTTTCGTTCCCAAACTAAACCGAAACCACCAATATCATAGGTACCTTTAGCAGCAACAACAACCATAGCTCCAAACATGCTCAAACCTTGGATTAGATCTGTCCAAACGACTGCCTTGATACCACCCTTAAAAATATTTCTGCCTTCGACCTTTATTGTTATTCTTTTTAACAAATAAAATACTTACTAGAGACGTATAAAAGATGCAAATAGCACAAATTATAGATGAGATAATATAGATATTTAATCCAGTAAATTGGTTGATAGCTAATGCTGGTACATAGGTGACAATAGGTAGCCAAGTAACCTGAACAAAGAAATTATGAGTGATTTAATAGTTATATTAAGTAAGTATCAGTACTATAAAGAACGTGAAGAGAATTGTACCAAAAAGACGAATTCTTGCATCAAACCGTTTTTCAAGGTATTCAAAAACAGAAGTCATTTGTAAATCATAGAAAACCGGCAGAAATATATAGTTTAACACAATTCCAGATAAGGTAGCACCAACCAAAATGTACAAATAATGAATGCCGTACGTGTAAGTTTCTGCAGGTACACCCATGATTGAGATACCGCTAATAAAACTAGAAATTTTATTAATGTGAAATAGATGTTTTTTTTTCAAAATTGGAAATAGATAACCTTGCTATTAAAGATACTGCAACTGGTACCAAAGGCATGTTCCGTCCACCCATCAAATAATCTTGCGTATTTTTGGAAACATGACAGAATCCATAATAAAGACCAATTCCAATACTTACAGCTAACATTAACAAACAAACCAATGCATCTAACCAATGAAACTCTTGAGTTGTGTCCATTTTCTTTTATGTTTGGTTTCTCTAATATTCACTTTTGCAAAAAATCACTATTAATACACTGATATCTTTTTTCTAGTAAGTGCTAGATCATCCTGTTTCGACTGGATACTTGGTGTTTTGTCTACTGTGAGACGTGTTTTGTCAAAAAATGTCATATCTTGTCTAAAATTCCATATAATTTATATGGAATCTTATATGATATAAATAATCAACATTTAATCTCTATTAAATTTTTACATGTTCATTAAGACGTATGACGTATGAGATCTTTATTTTTGTTTAAAAACTTTATAATGCTTATATCTTATACAATACAAATGAGACAACAAATTTAGCAATTTAACTTAATCAACGTATTTCCTTGCTATCATTTATATGAGCGTATTTTTAGACAAGTTGTTATCAATAATTTAAATTTCAATAGGTATAGTTTGTATAATGATTTCAAGTCTTAAAATAAGCACACTTAAATATTTGTACAATAAACTATTTAATTGAAGATTACTATCTATTGTTATACGTGCAGAGTTTGATAGTTTAATTGAAACAATGTTTACAGAGACTTTAACAAAGAATTAATGTTAGATTTATAAACAAAATATGGATTTTTGTCGACTACAGAAGATCAAAACTGGTAGCATTGTTTCAATCGTAATTAGGTAATTGATCAAAAAAGGATCGTTTCTCAGGATGTTGCTGCACAAAAACAAGCTGCACACATAAAACGACAAAGAATGTTCAAGGATGAATACCTTTTTTCTATCTTTCTCCATTTTATTCCAGAATAAGCAGAAATGTTTTGTATTTTTGCTAGAATTTAGCTCAGAAGAAAAGCAAAAATTGTTGTTGAGAAGGTGTTCGAATCATTCATAATCGTTTGATGTGTTCAGATTGTTTTGGAAAATTATGACATTTTTTTTCTCATTGGACTGATGAGGATATTAAAGCTTCAAATTGAAAGAATAACACATAAATAACCACTTCCTATACCAAAAAGATTAGTTTATCTATTTTTTATTCTAAAATAAAGTACTAGAGCTAAAATATTCTACAAGCTTAATACCATATGCAAAAAGTATGTGCTGCTAAGTCTTAATTGTGGCTTAATTTTTATTTCTCAGCATTTCAAAAAACTTTAATTTTACGTATTCCTGAGAAGATTTACCAAAAAGTCAGGGTCTCATAAAATAAATTGTTTTAGACTTAGTTTCACTTTAAGGCGGGTGAGGAATGACAAATGACTTAAATACTTATACTATACAGTATTAGTCCCTAGCGCTAGAAACATTGGAGAATCATTGGTCCCGCCCATTTACAATACTTACATATTAGTTAGAAAGAGACTGAGAAAAGATGGAATGCTTAGAAATGAAGAAATATGGCGCTTTTTTTCCACCCGCACTCTTACTGCTTTGACCAAACAAAACAATTTCTTTTGTACGAAAGAGCCTTGAAAACTTTCAATTTTAAAGGATAACATTAACCAGATACCCAAAGGAATTTGACATCTCTTTCTATTATTCATGAAACATGTGTTTTGACATAGAAGGCACATAGGCGGGACAAATGCCTCTCCAATGTTCCTAGCGCTAGGTCCTAATACTATAGACTTAACCTAAGTTGTCCTAAGATCTTTCTCTGTCTCTCTCTAATACATTTAAAAGTTTCTCGAATTGACACGATCGGTTGACGGACTATTCCGAAAATCTTATTTAGGTGCGCCGACTTGTGCCATCTATTCTATTTGCCATCACTGTATGAACAATTTACAGTATTGACAATTTCTATCGGTATAGCTTTATATGCAATTTCTCGAGTACAGAAAAGTTTGAATTTTTATTGCAAAAGACTATAAATCCTTTCAACTAGCTATATATATCCTCTGTTATATATTTTCTTAATAATTTATCCAAAAACTACATAGAGAATAAATAATATTGTTCAAGAATAAATTCTACAAAATGTCTCACATGACTTTACACTAATTAATATTTTATAAGCTTCTGTACTTTTCCCTTAACTGGATGTAGTTGATACATCTAAAAATTTCAATCTTAACTTGTAGTTTTAAAAGCATGGAATTTTTTATCACCTATAATGGACTTGTTCATAGCATTTGTCGACAGTGATAAAGCTTCTTTTTGTACTTTATAATTCTTGTTATAGTGATAAAAATCAACAAGAAAATAAATCTATAACATTTATTAAGCCGGTTATCAGTTTATAAAATTATAGGCGTGCTTAGACGTTCAACTCTAGGGGTGTTGAATTACAAAAAAAAAGAAGAAAACAGATTGTGTATTTATTTAATTACAATATATTTAAAAATAGAAACAACAATAGGTATTTTTACCTGAAAGAAAAGTAAAAGAGAACTGTTACGTTCATGCACGTACAGGTGATTTTTTAAATGTGGTCGAATATTTTTTGGAGAATATTTTAGCAAAATTAGAATTTCGTAGGTCATTTGGGAATCGATCAAAAAACGCTCACTTCTGACGATATCGTGATTTTCAAAAATTTGCTGTACACGTAAAATGACATATAATGACCCTAGGACGCTTCCAATTTTGATTTTTTCGTGTTTCTTCATTGTACTCTGGAACAGGAGATGTTTCAGAATGCAACGAAGAGAAACGTAAAAATCAATGTTATAAAACGATTTTTGAATCAGTCTTAATCGTTCTTTGAGGAACTTCCAAATGAGCTACGAGGTTCTAATTTTGCTAAAATGGTCTCCAGGGACTACTGGGGACTTACATTAGAAATAACCACACTTAAAAAAGACACCCGGTATATACAAATGGGTTAGTCTTGAGTTTAGCCTATACATTATAACTTTTCGGGGGTGCTAATTTAGATTTACAGCTATGTATAAAGTTAAAATAAAGACACGACGGTTAAAACTAAATATATGTATATTAACTACATGTATGTGTATATGATCATCTCCGTTTCGATTAGTATTTTAGTAGAATTAACGAGAAAATCAACACAACTGAATAAATATTACTCAGATTCCTGTATTTTCTTCATTTGAACTTCCTGTAATTATTAATTAACGTCAAATATAATAGTGTATAAAACAGTCGAGATAGGATTAAATTACATTTGACTGTTGGTAAGCGTAAATAATCCCATCAACTGGTTCGTTGGGATATTCTCTTGGATTAATCATTTTCCTGACAAATGATGCCAACAATGTTGAATCAATATCCCTAGGATCTACCGGTTTAGTTAGAAAACTAATTAGGAGTCCTATAATTATTGTAACAATCACCCCTATTAGTGTATACCATAAATATGAGAGATGATATAGAATAAATTTTTCTCTATAACAACAATTTTAAAAAATTAGATTTGTTTAATTTTTGATTAAATTTAATTGATTTACTCTGTATGCATAACATCATTGATGTTTATTGAAGCATTGAAATGTATGTTGACTGATGTTGGATATTTCGGTGTGAAATGATAATGACATCCTTCTGTAGTCAAGGGCTTTTCAGGGAATGACAAATCACCAGACGCTATTGCACTTTGTGCTGTTAAACATAACCATGACATGAAAACAAGAGATGAACCGGCACCAACTAGAGCACCCTTAACACAAAAAACAAATGTGTTTTTACACCTCATTTATATTTTTTCTCTCGCAAATTGACGATACCTTTACGTTCACCCATGGCAACATAATGCCCATTGTAAACAGACCTAAAGATGGTCCACTTGCTATAGTTCCCACACTCATACTCAACTATTGAGACGATATCGTTTAAACAAAAAACGTAATAAACAGAAAATAACAGAAATTCACCTGTAATACAGAACCGAGTCTCTCAATTACGTAAACTAATCCAACACAAGTTAGACCCAATATTAAGACTGTCAGTTTCATTAAAACAGAAGATTGGTGTTCGTTTAATTCTTTTGTGAATAACGTCTTGTAGAAATCCTCATAAACAACAGCAGACATTGCATTCAAACCGGTAGATAATGAACTAGAAAATCATTAAAATGAATACTATTTGAATAGAAACGCAATAATGATAAACCTTAATGCAGCACTTAATACACCAGAGACGAATATTCCAGGTAATCCAGGATAATCACCCAATATTTCCATCACTAATAACGGTAATAATTGATCTTTTTCACGAGCAAGCTGAAAACAAGTCGTCAAATTTTAGATTTCTCACAAATTTCGCAACTTACTGTTGTTGTTAATGGATCACATTTATGAAAAACTGCATACATTAATATACCCGTATAGCCGCATATAAATACGATAATCGATAATCCTAGGACGAAAAACCAAACGGCTTTTCTAGCAGAATTTAATGTTGGTAATGATAAATAACGTTGTATCATATTTTGATTAACACTAGCCTCTTGTAGTGTATAGATACAGCCACCAATTACTAAAGACCATAATGTATGCCTTGATAATGGATTAAAATCTAAACTGTAATTTAAACATGATAAGAATTTATAATTTTTGTTCTATTCGAAATGGTACTTTGGCCCTTCAATTCGGCCACTATTCCAACTTCGTTCAAATACAACATTAATACCACCAACATCAATAGTTCCTTTAACTATAATCAGGATCATAGCGAAGAACATTATGACTGCTTGGATGACATCAGTCCACACCACTGCCTTCAAGCCGCCCTATTAAGAACAAGCATGTTTCAATGATCTACTGTTCCGTAAATTGTGATCCTTCTAACTGGGGGATAAGGAAATGAAGTAGGAAAAGTGAAAAGCATGCAAAGTTACATAAAGAACTAAGGGTTTGTATAAAACACAAAGCTTCATACATTCTTAAATCTCAAGCTAAAATAATCGAAGAAAATTATAAATTCACAACAAGCTTCTTATTACGTTGATAAAACTTGAAATAGTGTCAAATTCACTGGCAAATTTTGAAGAATTATCCGGAATTTTGATACTGTAAAGGAGTTTTATCTTGCTTAAAGCAACGTTGGCAAAAGCGTGCTTATTATGTGGAACGATACCGAAAATGTAGAAGCTTTAAACAATGAAGAAACAAGACTGTACCCACTGAAAAGAAAGTTAGTAAAAAGTGAAGTGTAGTGAAGTGAAGGATTGTGATTTAGGTCCGGTTATTCTTCCCCTACTTAAGCCCCACTTAGCAAGAGCTAACGGTAGGCTCACACATACTTGAGCAGGGGTCCACTCATGTGTAGGTCGCACTTAAACGTTTCTAAATCCATGCTTAGGTCGATTTAGGCTAAGATATTGCTAAGGCGAGCTTAAGTAGAGGAAGAAGAGCAGAATTTACAACTCACTAAGGCTGTATAAAAGATGCAAATTAAACAAATCAATGGTGTGACGAAATGTACATTGATTCCTGTCACTAAAATAAAAAAAAAAGTGAGCAAGCTTAGAAAAAAAAACACTTGAAAATTACCTTGATTAAAAGCTAATGCTGGTACGTAAATAACAATAGGCAACCAAGCTAGCTACAAAAATTTCAAATTTAAATCATATTTTTCAACAATACAGTAAATATGCCAAATTCGTATGAATTTTTTATTAGTTGGCTGGTAATTCGAATAATACTTAAATGATTTTTAAGCGAGTCCATGGAGAAAATTTTAGCAAAATTTGAACCTTGTAGCTCGTTTCAATGTTGGTCAAAAACGATCGTTTTGGACAATCTCGGAATTTTCAAAAATGAGCAAAACACGCTAAACGACTCAAAATGATTTGAGGATTCTCCTAAAATTAATTTTTTTCGTGTTTCTCCATTTTATTCTGGAACAATGCCATAGAGAAAAACGAAAAAAATCGCCGTTGGAAAGGTTTAAGAGTTCTTCTTAGTCGTTTTGCGTACTTTGCTTGTTTTCGAAAATTCCAACATTGTCCAAAACGATCGTTTTTTGACCAACTTCCCGATAAGCTAGAAGGTTCCAATTTTACTAAAATGTTCTCTAGCGACTGCCCTAAAAATTCTTAAAGGATTATTCGAATCACTCTCCAACTACTGAGAGTTTAAACAAATTTGGCATATTTACAGTAACAACCCTGTAGTGAACTCACCATATTGATAATGAATAAAATAGAGCCGAATATTCTTACATTTTTATCAAAACGTTTTTCAAGGTACTACAAATAAAGAAAATTTAGAGTTGTATTTTTGCTTAAACAAGGATCCGAATACCTCATAAGTTGATGTTATTTTTAACTCATAGAATACAGGTAAATAAATGTAATTCATTAAAATTGCCATTAGTACTAAACCACCAAGAATATAACAATATTGTATCCCATATAAATAGAATTCTGTTGGAATACCAAGTATGGATATACCGCTAATAAAACTAAAAAATCATTAATTTCTTCTTGATTATAATTAAAATTTATTTTAAAAATTTATTGTTGATTAAACCTAGCTATTAGTGACATTGTAACAGGAAGTAGAGGCATTCTTCTATTACCCAATAGATATTCTTGTGTATTTTTAAAAGCTTTGTAAACACCAAAATAGAGTCCGACAATAATACACAATAATAACATAATTGAAAACATTAAATAATCAGACCATTTGAAACGTTGCATAGCTATACCCACATCGGCCACCCCTGGGATTACAACGGTTTTCTCACCCGCATCCCTTGACAACATACCCTCCAACACTGTATCGGCCATTTTATTTAAATTCTATCGACAGATTTTATATATATTTTTTTACAATAAAACAAATCTCAAGACTTACATTTATGAATTTGTGTAGGTGATTTTCCAGATGTACTCACTAAAATGATCGCACGTTGTAAAAATGCGGTAAATTCGTTCGAGATTCGTTGATTTTTTTATTGCTTTTCGCAACCTGTTCATTACTATTAGATTTATCTATAATTTCATTATTTTTATTTGTAGTTAAAATTATTTTTGTGTACAGTAACTAATAGTTAGTTTTATGTGTAGGTACGTTTAGAGCGGATAAGGCAATCTGACTTGATATAGAAAATAAGGGGGCCACTTTATCCATATTAACTTGGAATAAGCGTAACAACTCCAATTAAATTATCAACTAAATTGTGTTTAGCAAAAGACGTAAAATGTTTATTCTGTAAAATACAATGGAGATATTTGAAAGATTGCTAATTTTGTCCAAAATTCAAAGCAGAAAAATAAAAATTAAACTATACATTAGTCCAATAAAAAAATATAGTAGTAATGCAGCGTTTCTCAAACTTTTAAATATGCGGCTTGCATAATCTTCCAGAAAAGAAGATTAGACCCATAGGGCTCTAGTCAAGATTGAATCTAGAAAAATTCTCTTGCCAGTAGAGAATTTCTAAAAATACTTCTCGAAATATCATTTTAAAGCATTATAGAAATTCACTTTATAGAATTCAATGTCTTGTGACTCAATACCAAACTGTGATTCACTTGTGTGTAGCTTCCCATACTTTGAGAACCACTGGTCTAATATAGATACATTTATTTTGTAACTGTAGTACAAGTTTTCCATTGTATTGTATTTTTATAAAAGAGCTTTGTGGCTTATCCATTTACCAACTGTACGAAAGCTTGGACTGAATACGTATTTATTTTCTTTGTTAGTTGTTGATTCGGTGAATTTAATTTGTTCCATTAACGCTAAACTGAGTACGTGATCAATATTTTCACCTTCTGTCATTATTACATTTATCCACATATACAGGATGTTTGGTCTAAGTATGGTGAGTACTAAGAAACTCCTATTAGTCAACAAGCGATTCGAAAAATATTTTGAGCATTTGTAGAAGAGTCCCTAGGGAACATTTTAGCAAAATTAGAACCTCGTAGCTCATTTCAAAGTTAGTCAAAAGACGATCGTTTTGGACAAAGTCGCAATTTTAAAAAACGAACAAAACACGCAGAACGACTAAAAATGACTCAGAGACCTTGCCAACATTGATTTTTTTCGTTTTTTTCCATTGTCTTCCAGAGAAAATACGAAATATTTCCACCTGTTTCAGAATAAAATGGAGAAAAACGAAAAAATCAATTTTGGGAGGATCCTAAAGTCATTCTAAGTCGTTCCAAATGAGCTACGAGATTCTAATTTTGCTGAAATGTTCCTTAAGGACCCTCCTACAAATCCTTAAAATATTTTTCGAATCGTTCGTCGACTAGTAAGAGTTCCTTAGAACTGACCATATTTAGACCAAACACCCTGTATATTTGAAGTAACAACAAAAAAAAAGGATATTTCAAGTAAATAGGTGAATAGAAAGTATAGTTGAATAAACTGGCATACGAGTCGATTTTATAAAGAACTGATTTAGAAATTTTAGTCAGTTAAAAACAGGCCGGTGCATTCATATGTACAGTCAAGTGAGGAAAAATTTTAACTGTGAGGATTGTATGGTGTAAACCAGACTTTCGTTTGAAGGAAACAAACATACTATTGGATATCGAAAGAAAGAAGGGACCAACTTCCGTTTTGATCAACTTCCAAATGAGCTACGAGGTTCTAATTTTTGCTGAAATGTTCCCTAGGGGCTCTCATACAAATCCTCAAAATATTTTTCAAATTGCGCAGGACTATGAGCAAAAATATGAGAACATATAAAAAAACATACGCCAATAACTCTCTTTGTAATTCTGAATTTCCTCAAAATTTTCCAAAACGCAAATGACTTTGCCATGCACTTTGAAGCACTCTATCCAAATCTGTATTGTAGGATTCTACATTTTGAAAACAAGCAAAATATTGTGTCTCAAACATTCGCCTTTTTCGTACAAAGTTCTAGCCCGCGTCCGTTACAAGTAGATAAAAATTTATTGAATCTATAGGGTTTTCTTGAGAGACAATTTAAAGGAGCTAAATGAAGTGGTAATGGACCCTTTTACAATTGGTCTTTGTAGAAGCTACCTCATTTTTATCAATATACAGGACCGAGAATTGTAAACAAAAACATGCTTTAGTTATTGCTCAAGCTATACTTTGAAACTTTAAATAGTGAACACGGGTCTTAAGTCAAATTATTTTATAATATGACCCAGCAGTATAGAGTTTGTCCGATGGCAAGGGATATTTTACAATGTTCACCTGCATTTGGAAAGGATCTCTCCATCTCTCTCTCTCTCTCCTCATTTATTAAAAGTTTCTATTGAAATTGCTGTAGATAAGCTCTAATGTTGGATCATATCACAAAAATAATTTGACTTTAGAGTCATCTCCACTATTTCCAGTTTTGAACTATAATTGTTGCTAGACAGACCCCGTCAATCTGTAGAGACTTAGTCATATATCATATATTCCTAGTGTTTCTAGTGCCGAGTGCCAGTCCGATATATCAGCCGAACTTATTAAAATACAAGGTGTCCGATATGGGAGAACACAAGTTTGGCCGCCTCGACCAAACTAATAGAGCGATTCAAATATCAGCTAAAGGTTTTGTAGGGTGGTACCTGAAGAACATTTTAGCAAAAGTAGAACCCCGTAGCTCATCGAAAATTCGAGAAAAAGAATGAAATGATTAAGAATGACTCACAGACCCTCTCAGCATTGATTCTTACGAAATATTTCCACCTGATCTAGAATAAAATGGAGAAAAGAGGAAAAAATTGATGTTGGGAGGATTTTTGGATTCCTCTAAGTCATTTTATGAGCGCATCAGGTTTTTGAAAGCCGCAACATCTTCAAAAAATAATATTCTTGACCGACTTGTAAATAAGCTAGCGTTTATGATGAGATGTCTCGAAAAAAAAACACTAATGGAAAACTAATTGTACTAATAAATTTTACAACACAAGATAAATACACAACAACAACCATTTAATATTTTTTATCACATAAATATTGCTTTTAATATTGCTAATACGTGTAAAGTTTTGGTAAATTTCCAAATTCTAAGGTAATATCCTGAGCCAAGGATCTGATTCGCTATCTTTCTCAGCAACGACCGCATAGATTCTATAACGACGATTAAGCTGAAACAAAATTTCATTAAAACAAGAAATTATCAATTTATTGAATTGAAAAACCTCTTCAGGAGCTGAAAAAGTTGCAACATCCAATACATCACCATTATATAAATGTTTACGTATAAATGGTGCAATTAAACGTATATCAAGTTGGTTATTATCTGTCGGTGATAAAAGGAAATAAACAAGAATTCCTACAATAACAGTAGCAGAAGCTCCCACTGTTGGACACCAATAATACAAATTATTATAGATTGGTTTATCACTAGAAATATCGATTATTTCTTAACAAATAAAACATTAGATGATTATAGGGGAATAATTACAAGCAATTAATTGAAATGTTAACATTAGGAATAGTGTTTGTTAAATTGTAACAATTTTCAGAGAAACAACCAGAGAAATTCAAATTCGAATCGAATGCCATCCAGATTAGATAAACAGCAGCTGAAACACCACCAATTAAGGTCTCCTGAAAGAAAATTTAATAATTTTTGTAAGACAAACAAATAAATCGATACTTACCCTAGAATTAAGCCATGGTATTATAGTGCCACAAATAAAAAGTCCTAAATTGATCGCACACGCTATAGCACCGATAGCTAACGCCTAAAATTTGTAATTATTTCAACATCTACTATAATATCTGGTTGATAGAGACTTACCACAGATATAGCACCGGATTTCTCCAAGATATAGATGAAACTAACACACATTGTACAGATGAAGAAGAATATAACTTTACCTTTTACTGTTGATTCATTTATTGAGAATGATCGTCTAAAGATCAATTTATAGAAATCTTGGAAGATTACAGTGATAACGGCATTAATTTCTGTTGAAATTGCACTAAAATTCCAATAGAAATCGTTATAATCGTATATAATTGTCGTTTAAACTGATCTACCTTAATGAGCCAATTAACATTCGGGCAGCAAACAAACCGTATAATCCTGGAAATTCACCTAATAACGGCGATAGTTCCTATAATATGTTTTTCTTAATTATTATTCAATATCAAATTTAATTTATTACTGTACCAATGGAGAATTGTACGTGTAATATTTAACATAAATTAAAACACTACAATAGTACATTAATATCATTGTAGCAAACGTTCCAAAAATAAATACCCAAATTGTCCTATAATAGATGTGATTAACAAAATTTTTGAAAAGAAATAAATAAGCAATTCTTACCGTTGCGCCTCTTTCTCTTGACGCAAACAAATATATTTTTGTATCATACTTTGTTCAACACCAACTAAATGAATGTAGTAGATCCAACCTTCCATTATCAAGGGATACCAATTGAAAATCGTTAAAGGATTGAGATTCAAACTGAATATTCGTTTTTAATTAATTTAATCGTTAAGAAGACTTTGGAGATATTACTCGATTTGGCGTGCTAGAATTGGCAATTTTCAAACATTGATATGTCGCTTGCTTTGTGAGATATTGTGAAAAGTAAACGTGCGTTGGATAGAGCATTTCAACGCGCATGTCCTGAAGCTTTTTTCCAAAGAAAAATGTGATAAACTTCTGAATAGCAGAGAAAGCTCTTGGACCCTGTTTCTTTCGTACATTTTTCTTCATAATTGGCTATATTATTGACATTCAATATTTATCAGGTGAATTTAGATAGAAAATTGAAAAACCTTTCCAAATTTTTAAGTTTTTTGATAACATAAAGCTCGCTTAAAAAAAATTTTGAAAATGAAGTGATTGGACGGATATTTTCACCTATTATTAGGAAGTATTAAAATTGATTAATTTGACTGATGATTGATGTGAAAATGTCGGACGACTATATCATTATAATGCAAAATATTTGTAAATCTGTCTATATTTTCATTTTTTTAGTCGACCATGTTTGTGGCAGTGTACCAGATCTAGCGGTACACTGCGGACTAAATCACTACAATAATAACGACAACAACACAAACATGGTCGACTAAAAAAATGAAAATATAGACAGATTTTCAAATATTTTCTACTATAATGATAGGGTCGTGAAAGTAAACAAAATTGCCAACATTTTTATTACAATGTCCAGTCAAATTAATTAATTTTAATAATTCTTATTAATAAGTGAAAAAGAGACTCAAATTGTCCGTCTAAATCACTTAATTGTCAAAATTTCTACTTAAGCGAGCGTCATTTCCCTTCCTTTTATATCAATTTTTTCAAATCTTAAAGATTTGGAAAGCTCTTTCAATTTGCTATCTAAATTCATTAGCCAGTTATGAAGGAAAATATACAATAGGACAGGGTCCAAGAGCTTCCTCTGCCATTCAGATATTTATCATAATTTTCTTTAATAGAAAACTTCAAAACAAGCACCTTGAAATGCTCTATCCAACGCACGTTTACTTTTCACAATATCTCAAAAAACAAGCGACATATCGATGTTTGAATATTGACAATTTTCTCACTCCGAATTGAGTAATGTGTCCAAAGTCCCCTTAACGGTAAAGATTAGATGAACTTACTCAAGATTTGGAACTGATGTGAAATTATATTGGCCATTTTTAGGGAACGACATTGTTATAGCTATGGTGCCCTTAACTGCCATTACAATTAACATAGTTAGGGTGATTAGTGCTTGAATTGTATCGGCCCATAATATTGCGTCCAAGCCACCCTTTTCCATTTAAAAACAAACATAATTAATGATAAAACAATATTAATAATAATAATAATAATAATAATAAAAGAAACTAGTCTACTTGTTGTGTATTACTTTATACTAAATATTGAAACAAGATAGATCGGTATTCAGATAAATAATAATGTTAACTTACAAATGATATGTAGAGAATTCCAATAGCTAAAAATATCACCGACAATAGATGAATGTTGATACCGGTTACTGTAAATAAAAAAGTGCTTCAAATTAGATTGATTCGAGATTAATTGGCGACAATGCTATAAAGAAGCCGACGTTCAAAATTAAACTTCCGGAATTATGTAATTATGTCTTCGAAATGGTGGATCAGATCTTGATAATAATAAAATTTCATTTATTTAAAAATCAACATGACTGTAAATTTGAGCAAAAAAATAGCAAGATCTGAGACAGTTTGCTTAAATCGTTTGATAGAGCCAAGATTTCGGCAGATATTGGCCTGCATTCAAAGATTCCTTTGGAGATAATCTCTAAGGACAATGATTATCTGCTATTTCTCTTTTCTAGACATTATCTTCATCTCTCATCTCATTTAATTTGTACAAAAGAAGGAGTTAATGATAACTCTTTTTAATTGTTTAATATAGTGAAACCAGTTAAGTTGGACACCTCTGTATATTGGACACTTGTCCTAGTTGGTGACTTTTCAATTGACCATGCGAAATTACATTGTTTATAATTTACATTTATTAAGTTGGACACCTGCTTACATTGTACACTTGTTTCGAAAAACTTATTAAAATTAGAGGAGACGATAAGCAATTAAAAGATTGGTGCAAGAGATGATTTCTAATGAAAAGGAGACCACGCAGTTGGAAATTCTTTCAACTTTATGAAAATTCATAGTTTATTGCTTATTAAAATTAAATATTATCACAATATTTAGTAAAGTGAGTATGCGGCAAATGCCCTTTTTTTAGGAAATTTGCCCTACCACTCTGATTGTGAGTAAGACTATCAGACATGTGTTCTTCGAAGATAGTCTTGTTCTCGTTTGAAATTGATTTCAATATTAGTTTATATAAACTAGTTGGACATCTGTCTACATTGGACAGTTTTTGATAGTATGAGTGTCCAACTTAGACAGGTTTCACTGTATAATAAGATTGTAGAGAGTGAGATAGATAGCTTTCTGCATAGAGATAATGTTTGTCTCTTCCTTGAGAATAATCTCCAATTGTAAAGAATCTGTGAAAACTGCCCTTTGGTCAACTCTCGTACGTGAGCTGCATTGATTCAAAGCTCTCTAAAATATAGTTGAAGCTTTCGCAAATCTTGAGCACTAATGATATTTTGAGCTGTCTCAAAATATAGAGTAATGCTCAGAAAATTCGAATGACCACTGGGAAAGTCCTCCAAGCTCTGATAGCCACCTGATCTAAAGAGCTTTTAGAAAATTAGTAGAAGTATTATTGTTATTAGTCGGAAATATTCGATACGTACTTTGTGTTATTGAAGAGGCAGTTAAATGTATTATAATCGGCAACCATAGAACCTGTAAATCATTTTCTAATAAAAGAATTAAAAAAAAATATGGAAGAATTGACGTACTGTTTGTAATGCAAACAATACTAGTGCGAATATTTTAATTCTATTGTCGAATCGTCGCTCTAAATACTGAAATAAAAATAATTAATTGCTTTATTTTCCATTTTCGAATATTTGTAATAAAATACCTCATAAATTGTTGTAATATTATTTTGGTAAAATATCGGTAAATAAACATATTTGATAAATATTGCAGCTAATGTAAAACCAGCTAAAATAAAAATTAATTGTAGACCATACGAATGGATCTCTTTTGGTGCTCCTAAACTCGATATACCATTAATGAAACTTTTATAAATAAAAAAACTTATCAAATTAACATCGAATAATAATAATAAATAACTTACCAGATAATTAATGATAAAACAACCGGAGGGCAACTCATACGTTTCGAATTCAATAAATTGTCTTTGAAACTTTCAAATATTAAACATTTACCATGCCGAAATAAACCGAAACACATACATATTAATGGTAATGAAGCAAGTATTGTGTAATCTAACCAGAAGAAGTGATCCTTTAGTACCATATTTTTTTTCAAATCGATTGCTTTGAACTCACAAAGAGTACTGACTCTTAAACCGCAATAACAAACAATGTTTGCCTGTAATGTAAAAACACGATAATAATTAAACCGTTTTTTTATTATTGATAAAGGTATCGTTTTTAAATAATATATTGCAATAATATCTAAATTATATGGAATGCGTGTAAGTTTACGTTTTCTAACTAATTTCTTCAGATGTAGTCATATAATTTCTCTAAATTTGACCTTAGATTAACATTAAAACGAAACCACACTTGACGGACTATAAATTTCGATACAACCACAATTTGTGTACTTTGATTACCCGGATCCTAAATCACTTATTGTTGCCAAAATTAAATACCACGTACTAGAGATTCTGTTCAATTTTATCAATTGCACTAAATCACAATAGATTTATACAAAATTTGACTCTAGCTTCATTTGAAATAGCTCTCATTTTTAACGTAAAACAGACAGAAAAGCAGACAGGTGTTTATATAGTTTCAATTGCGCAAAAAAATAGTTAAACTGGTCTATTTGATCACTTATGTACATTTATATCTTATTGTTACAAGTTTCACAATTTCAAGTGTCACATAAATCATAAAAAAAACCCTTGCTCCTGTTATTGTTGATTTCATGGGAAACCCCTTAATCCATGTAGCACTTAAATCTATTGCCAATTCAATAAATACGAATTTTTACTGTGGAAAGTTCATGAGAAGATAAGAACGTCTATGATTCTACGGGCAATTTAAAATCTTGCACAGATCGATTCTTCACATTATTGTGCAAAGCTTATGTTTATTATTGAATTAAAAATGGATTTCACAACGTACGTGCTATTTATTATCAGTCGTTTAATTATTATACAATTGTTGAGAAACTTTTTTATTTATTGTTAAATTTTGCGGATTAATAATTCAATTCGCAAAAGCAGATTTTGTTAGAAACGATCTATACAGGGTGTCGATTCTAACTATGGTTAATTCTACGAAACTTTGATTAGTTAACGAATGATTTGAAAAGTATTTGAAGGACTTATGTGGAAATCACTGGAGACCATTTTAGCAAAATTAGAACCTCGTAGTTCATTTGGAAGTTGGTCAAAAACGCTCGTTTTCAAGAACGATCTAAATACCAAAACTACAAAGAATGACTCGAAGACCCTCTCAGCATTGATTTTTCCGTTTTACTTCATTGCATTCTATGCCAAATCGGAAACATTTTCACCAAAATGCAAAAAAAATCAACGTTGGGCTGAACCTCGAGTCACTCTAATTTATTTTTAGTCTTTTGCGTCTTTTGACCAACTTCAAAATGAGCTACAAGGTTCTCATTTTGTTAAAATGGTCTCCAGGGACTCCCCTACAAATCCTTGAAATATTTTTCAAATCGGCCGTCAATTATTAGGGGTTTCATAAGATGAATCATATTTAAAATAGACACACTGTATAATTGCAAATCTAGGAGTAACGCATCTTCGTTCATATTTAAGTGAAAAGTTGTGAACATTTCCAAATAAATAAGATGAAGGTTGTGAAAAAGATACGTGGAAATGTAAAAATGAAAACATCGATGTAGATCTTATCAATGTTGAGGTTTAAAATAGTGTGTTTGTTTCATAGTAGGCTACTTGTTATGTCTAATCAAAGGCAAATTACAAAACACAATACTGCAATTATGATTAAAAGTACAAAAGAAAGCCGAATTTGTGTTGTTTTACGTATTTGTCATCGTTGGAGTACATTGACAATGAATACAGGGCTATCTCAAGTTTGGTGTACAAAAATTTTAAAAGCTTTTTAAAGTTTCCTCTCGATTTAAGGTAGAGACATTGATAAAATAATGATAATATCATTATTTATTATTCATAGATGAAAGAAAAAATACCGACTTACAAAGTTGATTAATTGTTTTTTTAATTTCTGTATATATAGTGACGAGCATTTTTGTGGGGCTGTGTAAAACAAGCTTTTGAGGACGGTCGTGGCAATATAATGGAATTCTCATAGGTCAGATTTTGGTAATAGAAATATTGTTCAGTCGTTTTACCGAGGCGAAAGTCTAGGTTGCGCACTAGCAAAATTGAGAACAATACAGCCTCTAAAATGGCCTTCGAATCTCTGATAAGCGTAGAAATTTTGGATAATGACTATTCAATATTTGTTATATTTGTCAAAGCCCAGTAAAGAGACTCGCCTACTCTCTCTTAACACAAACCCATCTGCTTGAATTCTCGCCTCGGTAAAACGACTGAACAGTATCCAATCATAAATTGGGGATGGAATTACCTACTGCTGCTACTTTACCTAAATAGACAGATACTTTCTACAAATTTGCTATGGTGGACATTTATTCTAATACGTTTTACCTACCCTTAATCTTAGTCTTAGCCGGACCTTGTCTCAAGTCGAGCTTACTCACATTTGGGCGAGGATCTCTCCCAAGTGCCCCTATAAATCCATGCTTAGGTCGATTTAAGTCAACGTCTTGCCTAGTAAGGGAAGAAAAACCGATAATTATGGCTACAATACGTTCAGTATTTATTCCGTTCGGCTTAAGATTAGATCTCCATGATGTTGTCAATTAATTTAAATGTTTTATTAACAAACAACAAGCAGGCTTTAATAAATACGTGCTAGACGATCCGTCTTTAGTATTACGCAGATATCACAATTAATTAACGTACTATCAATCTTAGAAAAAAGTGACCAATGTTTGTGGAGCTTTGTAAAACAGGTTTTCGTAGGCGGTCGTGACTACTCGCGACAATGTAAAAGAATTTTCATTGGTCAGAATTTGGGAAGGAAAAAGAAGGGAGGTGCAATTAACTTAGAAATATTTTCTGTTAAGAGGATGGTTTAATAAATTTGGTATAGTGGAAACTCATCTTCTTACCCTCACGAGAAATAGCCTCATTTACACGAATCGAAAAACGCGACATTTCTCGCTCACTTTTTTCTCAAACTTATAGTAGGTACATTTTGAACTAGCCATTTGCATGTACAGTCAGTTGCAGAAAATTTTTAACGACTCCTGGTGACAAATTTGGCCTGTTTTACACAGATTGAACCGTTCTTATACCATTGTTGATATTGGGTATGAACCGAACCTGTATTATTACTTTACTTGCCTTGGCGAATAGTAGCTGTTGAAGTTGAACCATAAATAAATAGAGGGTGGCTAATTACCGGATCATCTATAAAGGGGGGGGGGTCTTTATTCAGGTATATCAATAAGTCGTCTCCCTCTTTCTCGCGATATTCAATAGTATGTTGTTTTCGTTAAGCGAAAGTCTGGTCAAATATTTTTGCAATTGACTGTACTATCGGTTTCAGATAAAAAGTATACGAATTCTGTGGGCTGTGTAAGACAGGCTTTTGACAATATAACAGAATTTTCACAGTTAAGAATTTGGGGAAAAATATATTCAATCAGATGAAATTTGGTATGGTTGAAGCTTTTACCTACCCACAAGAGATACAGCCTGTCGCCTGACTTACACAAACCAAATAAATTTTATCTAAAACCGATGTTACTTAGATTTTGGTACGACATATACTTCATAGATAAAGGTATTTTTTTTGCGGGTATTCCATTATAGAAATAATAAAAAAAATATAAAACAAATACTCTTATTGTATATTTCAACAGTCATTTATATATTTATTGATTCGATATCTCTTTATCTTGATGTTATTGCACATTCAATCTAAAAATAATTTATATAACTATTGTGAATTTTCCTATATTCCATTTATTGAATCGATTTTACATTTATCTCAATTCTACCAATTAATAGAATCGTTTAAAATTAACAAACATACACGATTCAACTCAATTCTGGAACGAAATTACAATATATTTACCAAATGATACTGTTATTTCCTATTGATTATTTTATTATTATTTACAAATTTATTAGAAATGTTAATATACAAGATGGCGATAGTAGACCTTACTCGTAATATTCGATTTTATTTATTATAACAACCGATAAGATAAAAAACATATCGACAATAGAAACAATGTATAAAATTCTCCAATCTATTTTATACTTAAAATATACCTATATTTTTTACTTTTGACATAATAATTATGAGTGTAATAATTAACGATAAACAATAAATTATATTTTATTTAAAACAATAAATTGTTTATAGGTACAATCATCTGGTATTGCATATTTGTGTACATATCCTGGTGTTTTAAAAATCATCGAAGAGGTAAGCTTTCAAATCATCGATTTTTTATCATCGAATAATAATCGAATACAATTCCAGATTCTTGATGTAATAATTGTTACATTTCTTACATTATCTGGTTATACGAAACCAGGCTATTTTCTAAATGGTGTTGTATTATTAGCCTTAATATTTACCATAATCCTGACAGGTTTACATGTTTTTGGCGTTATCAGAAAGTCAAAATGGCCATGGCATTGGATTGAATGTGTTTACGTATTAATTACAGGTGTTTTATTAGCGATTGCTTCTTCTGTTGTTATCTCAGTATTCACAAAAGGATATATTATAACAGGAGTAAATTTAAATCATTTTTTTATTGATAAATTAACTAAAAAAGACACGAAAAATTACAGGTGATCGGTTATATATTGGCAGCCGTTTATTTTGTTGATACTTTAGATAAATATCAAAGAGCTTTAACACCACAACCAAAATACGCTTGGACAACACCAAATATGCCCGATTTGAATTAAATGAAATTGTATGTGTATTTTTTTATATATATAATAAAAATTTTATATATTTAATAAAAATTGTTTGATTTGAAATTTGGATGATTCATTTCACTCGAAATATTGTGTAAAGGTTACCGTCCAGGAATTTTAAAGATAAGATTAGAAACGATATGTACAACAAACATATAAGGTAGATGAGGTAATAATATTAAAAACCTAATACACCTATATTAAAGATGGCGGTAAGTGCTTTTATTCAATAATTAAACGATTTAATAAAGAAAATTTTTAGGTTTACGGTACTGGTTATATTAGGACAACACAGGGTATTTTAAAACTCTCCGAATTGGTAATTATACAATAAAATTATTATACTTTTAAATAATAAAATAATCGATTTTCAATAGTTGGTTTGTTTTATCGGCCTCTTATTAGTAGCAATAGATACGTATTCGACTGATTTAATAAGGGCGTGTATGGCAGGATTTATAATTGGTCTTATTGTTGCTTGTGTATTATTTATATTACATGTTACGAAAATTGGTAGTTCATTTAATGCGATTTTATCATTTCAAATCTATTTTAATATATTATGGTTTATTTATATGTTAATTGTATCAGCTGTATTGTTATCGAAAAATTATACAGATCAATATATGGCAGGTGGTGTAAGTATTGTATTTGAATTGTGATTTAATTATGGAAAATTTATTTGATTTTTTATTTTGTAGGGTTTTGGTATAATTGCAACAATTTTATATTTAGTCGATTCAATTGATTGTTTCCGTACAGACCCAGCACCGTTATTTTGTCTACGTACTTGAACTATTCAAAAAATTTATTAATAAAAAAGTTATAATAGTAGACCACTTTATGAAAAAATAGATTGTAAAATTACAAATTTTTAATTTTGAATACAGTAATCGCCACTTAAAGCATTCTTGGATATGTTTCAAAATTTTCTTTCTGTCTTATACATTATATAAAATACACTAATATAACAATAAAATAAGAATTCGAACATTACTACATATAAGCTAGTTTTAGTTAATTTCAATAAAAACGCACAGGGCCGGATTCACGTGTTTTTAATGGTAAGAGGTATAGTTTTTCGAGCCCTCTATCTATTTGTGCGAACAAGACACAAGCTGATCTATGGAAAAATCAGCAACTACAATGGTATTGTCGATTGTCGGATAGTAAACAAGATACAACATTATCTAGAAAGTAAATAAAATTTAGTTGCAAAATAATTAAAATGTTGGAAAATTTTCCAAATTTTTCAAGCATGTTATTAAATTTTCCCAACAAGGTGTTGTAGAATTTTGTGTCTTTAAAATTGTACAAAAACTCTTAGAAACAAATGTTTGACGTTTTCATTAATTTTCCGGAAAATGTATAATCCTATTGGAAAATTTCTTGGAGATTCCTAAGATCTTTTCAATTTTCTATCTACTTTTGACAATCTTTGCCAAATAAATAATAGCCATTTATGAGGGTAAATATATAAAAAAATATGCTCCAGTATTTTCCTGGTAATTCAGAATTTCGCCAAAATTTTCTTAAACAGAAAATATCCTCGAATATCCCGGACGTTTCGACAGTAATATTGTTAGTAGAAGAACATGGTAGGTCTTCCGGATTATTTTCATTTTGGAGCTTCTAAACTGTATAAAACTGCCTAGTTTGTGTAGCTCAAACTCTTTTTTTATCGATAAAAATAAGCTAAAGAAAAGAGTGAATAGATTGATATTTTTTTTCTGAAAAAGTTAAACTACAAGCCAACAATTCAATATTTAATGGTGGATTGTTTTTTTAAAATGTTCCAATAACGTTATCTATATTAAAAACAAATATTGTCTTACACCAATATTCTTCGAACAATAATCTCTACTTTTAACATACAGTAAACTTCATAACAATACGAACATAGGAGAAACTTTGGCCACGCCTATTTAAACTACTTACATATTAGTTAGAATGAGACACAGATCTATGGGTGTTTTAGATGAAAAAATATGGTGGTATAATTTCCGCCCTCCCTTAGTGCTTTGACCAAACAAAACAATTTCTTTCGTACGAAAGAGCCTTGAAAACTTTTAATTTTAACAGATAAGAATAAACAGATGGTCAAAGGAATTTGACATCTCATTCTATTATTCATGGAACATCTGTTTTAAGGCCGATCCACACACGGAGATATATCTTATAAGACGGTCTCATGGTACGGTGCAATGATATATATCTATCTCTGTCGGTATCATGTATAGACAAAGCTAGATATATATCACTGTACCGTACCATGAGACCGTCTTACTAAGATATATATCTCCGTGTGTGGATCGGCCTTAAACAAAGAAGGGACTATCCTCAGGACATTATTCTTTCACACAACAATCTTCATTCGATTAATTGGTAATTATAGCATTAATTCGAGTAAGTCAATCAACTAAAACAAACATGAAATAAGTTGAACTAAATTGATGTATTAAAAAATAAAATCTCCAAAGGTAGCAAGTACCTTATATAGCGAATTTTTTTATGTATCTACATGCTGAAATATTATTAATTCACAAACAATAAGAAACACTAATAAAATTTCACTCATTTAAAATTTGTTGTTTGTCTACATAGATCTAGTATGTTAATATTAACATACTAGATCTACCTATGTTTGTCTAATATTAACTGTCAAAATTAGTTGCCCTGTGCGATATTCAATTTTTTTTCTAATATCAATTGTCAGAACACATAGCCATCTGAGATAATCGATTTTACTGCTTATACTCAAAAAAGAGATTTTTGCATTTTTCTTGAGATCCAACCAACCGATTTTGATGATTTTTTTTCTGGGTCATAGAGAATGGTCGGCTCTACTGTTATTTTAATTTTCATCCAAATCTAAGCAAATTTAATATTGAAAATGATTTTTTTTAACATTTCTTCAGCTCTTATTCCAAAAGTGTTGGCCCTACCAGTCTGGCTAACGAACTCATCCAAGCTATCCCAAAGACCGATTTTTGTACCAAGTTTCATTAAGATTGGTGGATTTTTACGGCAGTTATCGTGGGTATACATATATAAATATATATATATATATATATATATATATATATATATATATATATATATATATATATATATATATATATATATAAAAATTTTAACGAACGGTGGATATGGGTTCCTGAGGTCCCAAAACGAACTTCTGTGCAAAAATTTTTCGTAAATTCAAAAGTGAGGATCTCGTCATTAGCTAATTTTTTTTAAAAAAATTCGCTAAAAAGATTCTAATTGAATTATTAAGTTAGACAAATAAAGAAATATTTAATGTTGACAAATTGTTACTAATTAATAAGAGTAATGAGTAACATGATTTTCATTAGAATGGATTAGATAATTTTTCAAGCATTTTTATTTTCAAATCTCTTTTCTCTGTTTACAATGCGTTCTCATAAAGGTACAATAAATCAGCTAAATTTATCGATAGAAGAATTATTTATTAATTTTACAAATACAATAGGTAAATTAATTAATTGAAAAAAGGAAAAAAATGACAAAAAGTAATAATGATATACAAATGTTCATCTAATATTTACAAACAATAATAAAATTATAAGTTAAATAAGTAAATAAATAAATTATGAAAGAATTGTTTTTAATCATAGCCAATATTGTCTTTAACAAATACTTCCATTTTAATTAAATAATAACGGTAGATAACAAGGGTACAACAGAAACAGCACTTGTTATTTACCTGGAGACAGGATGAGAACAAACTACATTTTGAACAATAGGGTAGTTTTACAACACTTTCAACAAAATATTCATTAGGTAAGAGTAATATGAGGCATTTAAAGGGTAATATAATTGGAAATTGGCAATTTATAAATGTGGAATTTGTTGTGTGAAAGAATAATGTCCTGAGGATAGTCCCTTATTTGTTTAAACAGATGTTCCATGAATAATAGAATGAGATGCCAAATTTCTTTGACCATCTGTTTATTCTTATCTGTTAAAATTAAAAGTTTTCAAGGCTCTTTCGTACGAAAGAAATTGTTTTGTTTGGTCAAAGCACTAAGGGAGGGCGGAAATTATACCACCATATTTTTTCATCTAAAACACCCATAGATCTGTGTCTCATTCTAACTAATATGTAAGTAGTTTAAATAGGCGTGGCCAAAGTTTCTCCTATGTTCGTATTGTTATGAAGTTTACTGTATAGTTAACATACTTTAAACTCGCAATATTCAAATATTTAACCATATCCTGTCTAATTAACAAAACTCTTCCATTAATAGCAATGTCAACTCAACAGACGGTAAGATAGACACTTTATAAAAATAAATTAAAATAATTTCTCATTTAATTTTTTAAAATTAGATTTCAATTTCGACGAATCACACGACTGGTCTTGCTTATATTGCAACATATCAAGGAATATTTAAAATTCTTGAAATCGTACGTAATCTCTTTTAATTAATATCTAATCAATTATTATTTGTTAATTGAAAAATTAATCGCAGGTGTGCAGTTTAATTGGAGCTTTATTAGCAGGAATTCAATTCTATGGTGACATTATTGATATATTTTTATTTGCTTCATCAATTTCTTCAATATCCGCCTTTATATTTCTTGTAATTTATTTGACTGGATTTGTAGGAAAAACTGGATCTGTTATAAATCGTATCCAGTTTTTCTTCCATAGTATTTGGGCGATTTATTATTTTATTGCTGTAATTCTATTGTGGTCACACAGTGGTAGTGGCGGTAATGGACGAATTGTCGCAGCTGGTGTAAGTTAATTGTTACCAATTTAGTAATAAAAAAATCGGACAAAGAAATAATTTAATAATAAATGAAATTTCTAGTTTTTTGGTTTTGTAGCCAGTGTTGCACATATATCCGATGGTGTCGACAATTACAAGAAGAGTCCGATTTGCTGATTAATCTGGGTCTTTTATATTATACAGGGTGTTTGGTCTAAGTATGGTGAGTTCTAAGAAACTCCTATTAGTCGACGAGCGATTCGAAAAATATTTTGAGGATTTGTAGAACATTTTAGCAAAATTAGAACCTCGTAGCTCATTTCAAAGTTGGTCAAAAAACGATCGTTTTGGATAATGTCGCAATTTTAAAAAACGAACAAAACACGCAGAACGACTAAAACTGACTCAGAGACCTTCCCAACATTGATTTTTTTCGTTTTTCTCCATTGTATTCCAGAGAAAATACAAAGTATTTCCACCTGTTCCAGAATAAAATGGAGAAAAATGAAAAAATCAATTTTGGGAGGATCCTAAAGTCATTCTAAGTTGTTTTTGAAAATCACTACATCGTCAGAAACGAGCGGTTTTTGACCAACTTCCAAGTGAGCTACGAGGTTCTAATTTAGCTGAAATGTTCTTTAAGGACCCTCCTACAAATTCTTAAAATATGTTTCGAATCGCTCTTTGACTAATAGGAGTTTCTTAGAACTCACCATACTTAGACGAAACACCCTGTATACAATAATAAAATAATTCTCTAATCGATATACGTAATTTTTGAAAATCTGTATGTTATTATGCTACAATAAAAATTGGAAATTATTTTCTACGAATGATGTGATTAATGATACAACTCAATAAATCATCAATTATTAAAAATTTTGATAGGGATCGTCATTTAAAT
This sequence comes from Mylabris sibirica, assembly GCA_039776855.1. Classification (NCBI taxonomy): domain Eukaryota; kingdom Metazoa; phylum Arthropoda; class Insecta; order Coleoptera; family Meloidae; genus Mylabris; species Mylabris sibirica. Next base: position 8,544,610 of record CM077839.1, on the reverse strand, counting down.
TTCTTATCATATCTCATGCTATCTGGATTAAGAATATCATTGTAGAATCGATAATTGTTTGCCCTAATGTATCCCTTATAATTCTAGTAGCTAATCTAAATGGAGCTTTAGACAATTTGCAGTTAAACTAGCAACTAGCTGTAAATTTCATTTCATTCATTTGCATACTTCAAACATATAAACGGGCTCAATTGACCGAAACTGTAAATTACCATCGTTCAACTATAATTTCGTAGCAAACTTACTTGAATATAGAAATAAATAGAGAAATACGAATAGATAAACTTAACGAGATATTCACTCCTATTAATTCAACAGATATTTCTTGCACACAAAGTTCCAAGTCTTGTTCGTTGTCAGTGCAGTATAATTAGTAAAGAAGAAAGGTGCACACACAATTTAATGTGAAGTGTTGAAATGTACTCATCGTGTATAATAATGCGTTGAGAATTGGATATGATGAGGGAAAAGAAAATGGGAAAACCGGGTGGTAGACCACTAATAAAATAAACGATCACTTCCTTACAATCGTCAATCCAACTATCAAGTTTTAAGCAAAATAAAAAAAGTCAAAATAAGGGCTGTGAATTAACTTGGTGACAAATTGTCCTAGATGCAATGAAGTAACTAATCAGCAATTATCCCTTACCGGATTTTTGTAATTAACAAAGGGTGGAAGTGTGTATATATTCATATAAAGGCATTAAATCCAGGGCATCGAACCGTTATTTTTTTCGTTCCGGTTTAATAAATTTTCTTTATCGGTTCGGTTCCGGTTTTCGTTCCTGTGGAAATAACGTTTTTTTTTTCGGTTTTTGGTTAAGTTCCAAGTATTTGATTTTCAAAATTTGTAAATAAAAACTATTTATTTTTGCCATAAGTTAAAACTGTAATAATAATAATTATTGTAATTAGATTTATTATTATTATTATTATTATTATTATTATTATTATTATTATTATTATTATTATTATTTATTGGTCTCCACATTATTCAAAATAATGGATATACATATACAATATGCCGGAAATATACCATATTTCTTAGGCATGATCTTCAAATTTTCTTTAGTGGATTACTTTTCTAATAATGTGGGCCGTTTTCAATAAGACTGTTTTTTGCAAAATTTGGATATTGTGCTGACCAGGTACTTCATTGATAATTTTTGATAAGTTTTTCGAAATTAATCCAGTTGTTCCAATAATCACAGGTATAATTTTGGTTTTCATGTTCCACATACGCTGGATCTCGATCTGTAGGTCTCTGTACTTAATTCTTTTTTCGGCTTCTTTCTGTAACAGATTATAATCGGATGGTATAGCAACATCTATAATAAGACAATTGTTATTTCTCTTATCTTTGATTATAATATCTGGTTTATTAGCTGGTATATGCCGATCTGTCTGTATTTGGGTATCCCATAGTATGGTCACATCTGATGTTTCAGTTACTTCTTGTGGTTGATGTAAATACCATTTATCCACTATTTCAATGTTATAATATTTACATATGTTGTAGTGTAGATGTGCTGCTACTGCATTGTGACGTTCCAAATATTCTTTTTTTGCCAAGATGTTACATGCTGATATTATATGTTGAATGGTTTCTTTTTCAGTTTTACAAAGGCGACATTTTTCATCATTTGTTGTTTTCAATATTCTTGTTGTAAAATAATTCGTTGCGATTGCTTGATCTTGAGCTGATGTTATTAACGCTTCAGTTTCGCCTTTCAATTCACCATTTTTCAACCATTGCCATGTAGATTTTTCATCAATGTGTTGTTTCTTTGTTTCTTTCAGGAATTGTCCATGTAAAATTTTATTTTGCCAGATATCTTTCTTTTCATTAAGTAGTCTATCTTTCATTTGAATTTTGATTTCTTTGACTCGTTCGGTTTCAGTTTTTGTTATATCAGTATTATGTATTGTCTCTTGTTCAACTTGATCATTCAAAATTTCATCAATTTTATTTCTATTATAAATGTATACCAAATTTAGGAATTTATCAGACTCTTTCAATTTTATGTATGCTGCTAGACTTTTAATAGTTAAATTGTACATCATTTCAATATTAATTAATCCTCTACCTCCTTCTGATCTTGGAACATATAACCTATCTACTTGTATATCTGCTCTGGGATGTAACAATCCATGTATTGTTAATAATTTTCTTGTCTTTGTGTCCAACTTTCTGATTTCTTCTTTGGTCCATTTAATTATGCCTATACTGTATTGTATGACAGGTATGGCTAATGATGTTAATGCCATAAACTTATTTTTTGCGTTCAATTCTGTTTTTAAAATCATTCCAACTCTTTTACAATATTCGGCTTTAATTTTAAGTTTCATCTGTTGGTCTTGTATTCCGTTATTTTCATCAATTCCTAAATATTTGTATACTTGATCATGTTGTAATGTTTCGATAATTGTATTCGTATCAAGTTGAATATTTTCATTTAGTTGTAATTTTCCTCGAATAAAGCTGGCTTTGGCACATTTGTCTAATCCAAATTCCATTCTAATATCATCACTGAATTGTTTAACAATTTTCAGTTGTTTCTCTAATTCCTTGTCATTTTTTGCAATTAATTTCAAGTCATCAATATATAACAGGTGATTAACTTTATTTTGACAATTTTTAATTTGGTATCCAGTGTCAGATTTATTCAATAATGATGTTAGTGGTATCAATGACATACAAAACAATAGAGGTGATAATGAATCTCCTTGAAATATTCCATTTTTAATTTGAATATTATTTATTGAAATATTTTCCTCTTTTGTTGTTAATTTAAGATCCACACTCCATTGTTTCATCGAGTTTTCCATAAAATTAAATAATATTTCAGGTATTTTGTTAATTTTTAAAGTTTCAATTAACCAACTATGGGGTACACTATCATATGCTTTTTTGTAGTCAATCCATGCTACACTTAAATTTCTCATATCTTTTTTGCAACTTTCTAAAATTGTTTTACTAACTAACAAATGGTCTTTTGGTCCATATGAATTTGGAATACATCCTTTTTGTGCTTGTGGATATAAATTGTATTCTAATAAATGTTTTTGTATTCTACTTGTTATTATACTTGTCAAATTTTTGTATGTTGTTGATAAACAGGTTATTGGACGATAATTTTTCGGATTTGTTGTATCCTCATTTTTGGGAATTAAGTATGTATTGCCTTTCATTAACCAATTTGGAATTTCGTATTTATTCTGAATTATGTCATTATAACATTTGGCCAAAAATTTATGTGTTGTTGTGAATTTCTTTAACCAAAAATATTGTATACCATCAGGTCCAGGTGTTTTCCAATTCATAGTTTTACTTAGTGCATTTTTAACTTCAATTTCTGTTATTTCAAACCATTCCATTTCATTGATATTACTATTTTGTTTAAATTCTGATTTAATCCAGTTAACTTTGTTATTATGTTCTATATCTTTTTGCCAAATTTGTTTCCAAAATTGTTCTATTTCTGTTTCTTTTGGAGGGTTTTCAACTATCTTATTATTTTTTCTTAATTCATTATAAAATTTAGTTTGGTTTTCGTTAAATAATTTGTTGTTTTTATAAAATTTTGATCTTTTTTCATATCGTTTTATTCGACTTGCTTTGGCTTGTAATTTTTGTTTTAATTTTTCAATCATATTTACTTATTATTATTATTATTATTATTGTTATTATTATCTGATACAAACCACAAACCAGACAGATCAAGTACACTGCGAGCTAAATCACAATAACAGTAACAATACCAAAACAAACAAGGTCTACTTAAAAACGAATTTGCAGACAGATTTTCAAAATATTTTCCATTATAATGATATGGTCGTGAAGTAGATAAATTTTACGACGTTTTCATATTAATCAAGAGACAAATTCATTAATTTTGAAGCTTTGATTAAAAGTGAAAAATGGGGTTCAAATTTTCCTTGAAACTCACTTAATCATCAAAATAAGCGAGTTTCATGCCGTTTTCTGTTACAGCAGCTTTCTAAAAGCAAAAGTATGATTCTCTACTTTTGAAGTTATGCAAGGCAATGTTTTCTTTAAATTTTCTTCAGTTATGGGAAAACTAATAAGTTTATCGAAAAATTCTCGAAGATTTGGGAAGCTCTTTCAATTTGATATCTAAATCCGCTTGATAATTATTAAAAATCATTAATATTGGCTAAATTTTAGCCAGTTATGAAATGTACGAAAAAACAGGGTCCAACAGTTTTCTCTGCCATTCAAAATTTTCTCAAATTTGTCCAAAATAGAAAACTTTAAAACAGGCAACTTGAAATGCTCTATCCAACGCGCTTTTACTTTTTACAACATCTTAAAAAATAAGCGAGTAATCGATGTTTGAAAATTGACAATTTTATCACGCCAAATCGAGTTATAAATCCAAAATCCCCAAGTGCTCTGAAGTATTGCTGACTTAGTCCCTTGGCAGAAAGGAAAGGGGACATTAAAAAATAGGAAAGATCGTGTTAAGTGGTATGTTTAAACCGAAAAAAACGGTTTTTGTTTTCGGTTCAGCTTCGGATTTCGCTCCGGCCAAAATTTCGATTAATTCCGATTTTCAATTCGATTCAGTTCCGGTTAGATGCTCTAATTAAAACAGAAAGTTTAAATTGATATAAGTAAAAGTGTTTGAATTATTAACAGTAGCAATATTAATTAGGAAAGATATTTTAAATAATCGCTTCAAACAGCAGTGTAATCGATAAAATGAGAATATAAGTAGATCTAAAGACAGGAGGTAAGCTAATTTAATGAGTTGTTGTATAGATTTAATTATTCATTCCTTTCATCTCAACAGGTACCTATGGAGGCTTAATATTAAAGTGTGTTGTTTTTGAATATTTAATTATCAAATATTATGTACAAAAGCGTTTCTTATACAAGAGTCGATTATGAATAAAAGATACACAAAATTATATAAAATACAAACACAAAACTGAACAACTACGAACAAATAAAATAACAAAACCCTTGAAATATAATGTTGTAGACATCAACAGTGATAAACTGTTGTCTTCCATCTTCCAGAAAACTTGTGAGACAGTTTTGATGGAAAGACTCATCTTAGCGACAATTTTATACATTACTTTAAACTCTCTAGTGTTTTTACTTGTGTTAACAACGGAAGAAAGAAACAGTCAGTGGAGCTTTTAAATAAATCAGTTGTACAACTAAGGGGTCTACAATTCCCGTTTAACGTTATACGTAGCTGTATCACCATATAAAAATACAGTCGAGTTTATTTTGCTACTTTGCTTTAATAATTTTCTTTAGACATACAAAACTTTGATTAGTGAAACACTCCGTATGTGTAGGTAAAGATATTACATAAGGTTATTCATGTCAGATGAAAAGTTTTTATAGAAAAAGGATTTAATCATCCCTTGGGGTTGGACGGTAGACGGTACATCGAAAGGGTAATGCGAGATATCCAAGATATTATTTCAAAGTTACTAACTTTTCCTTTTTTTTAATTACAGTAGATTCGAACGGCATGTGACATGTTGTTAATTTTATGTTGACAAGATTAAAGTTTGTAAAAAATGAATTACATAAATTAGATCTAGCAAAGAATATATCCCGATCATTATTTTGTTAAAATTCTCATATTTCTATCTTTGAATATAGAATGCGTATAGATTTTCTCTAAAATTTCCACTAACATTTAATAGTTAGTTGTTCAATAGGCCAACTTCAGTATCCTATCGCCTTATAAATGGCTATTGTATGTAATTCTACAAAAGCTCCAGTTCTATTAACAGCTGAAACAGTTGACTTCGCCGTTATTGTGTTATCAGTTCTACAAACTAAGTTTATGAATACGTAACTATATCGAAATATGAGACTATTATCGTCATTTTGCTCAGATCTTACTCATTACAGTCAGTATACATATATTTATGTACCTAAATTTGAAGGAAAACGTACTTTACCTATAGAAATCAGCTAATGAGAATGTACGAAACTGTGATTAAAAAGAGCTCAGTTTCCAAATATGTAAGTTTCCAGTCTATTAGTTTTTTATTGACAGTTCTAGAATACCACCCGCATTGTGTTGTTGGAATTGCTGGAAATATTTACAGGGTGCATAAAACTGGCTATATCGATTTGATGGTGGAACAATGAGAGATCAGACAAATTTTGTATACAATAAATTTATTAATAATTCAAATACATGTCAATAGGTCATTGAAGGTTCAAACAATAGTCTTTTTTCTGCCTCTAAACGCTAGTATAAAATATTCAAAAATCATAATCGAACGTAAAAACATTAACAAAAATAATATATTTATATTTTCAACATTTCAATTTGTTTAAATTTTTTTTTTTGGAAAAACCAATTCCAATTCTACAATGTAAATTGTGTTTTTGCTGGTTTTCATCAATTTTTTAATTTCATTTTAATTTATTTTTAATGAGCAACATTAATTTTACTTATCATTATTATCATAATCATCATTATTAATATTATAATTATTTTGTACATCATCTAATAAATTATTACAAAATTATATTAGACCGATTTTATAGTTATCTCACTTGATCATTAATAAATAATTATTGTTAAATATTTCTCAATTATTATAATAAATTATAAAGATACTATATTTGTGTTGAATATTACAAATAATAATTTTCCAATGGATTATTACATTAAAGCTGTGTATTTTCTTTTAAATCAATATTGAAAGCTACAATATTTTTATTTGTTGTGGAAATCATTCTTGTTGTTTCCGTTTATTCTGCAATAATCACAATTGAATTTGAAGTTTAAAACTAGAAGAAAAAAAAATTGGACAGGGAGCTTTCCAAAAGCGCAATCTAAAATATTTTTATATTTGGTCAATAACACTTAACTAGGTACCTATAATACTTTGGTAATGGAATCTCATTTATTTTTTGGCAACAATGACTACTATTCTATACATCTGATTCAACATTAAAAAAGATTGAACATAGATTCATCTAAAGTCGTTACAATTGTTTTTGTCTTATTCTAAACAATACTGAGATGATGGATTTTTGTGTTAATAAATTTTTTAAGGAGAATTTCGAAATTTATTACCAGAAAAATCCAAAATAACACACATGGAATACAGCAACAATTCTGCCTTTATTTACGGTTATTATAACCTACGAATATTGAGTCTTATCGTATCATTGATGCTTTCTATTTAAAGCAACAATACCCTCTATTCTCTCGTTTTATTTTATATAAATATTCATTTTGATGTGCACCTATTCATCAGGTCAAACGTTCATTGCATAGAACAACGGTTTTTGTTGATGATTTGTTGGTGGATTTTGTGGAGATGTTGGGGATGTCATTGTGCTACTGTTGGTACTTTGTGACTGTTGGATTGCTGTACTACCAACGTCCTGTGGCTGGACACTGGCCGCCCCCTCAGGAACACCCCGTTCAATAAATCGTGGCTTTGTTGGTGAGTTTGGTATTGAATCTTTTTGATTGTTAAATTGTAATTCAACTTGTGGCGGTGACGGTCGATAACCATTCGAAATTTGATTATTACCACTATTACTATTATTATGCTGACTGTCATTGTCAATTAATGATGTATTATTATCACAAGGATACCGTGGTATACCCGTTGGGTAACTATGACGATTTATTTTTGTTATATAACTATTATTATCAGTCGGTGGCCACATCATCGGTCGATAACGTGGTGCTGTGCCATAATAATTGCATGCCGATGCTGAGACAGGTGTTTGTGTTGAACGGGCCGTAGAGAATTGGCCAGGTAATGGGGATTCACTACGGGATGCTGTTACTAAATGTTGTGAGAATGGCGGCCGATGGATTGGTTTAGGTGGCATTGTTGGTAATACATTTGGATTAAAATGATGATGTTCATCAATATGTGTTGAATGTATTCGTTGTTGATAAATCGGTTCTATATAACGTTTATTGATTTGATTTTGATTCGATACACGAACATAATCATTCTGATAATAAGGATTCGATTGGTACACTTCTATGTGATTATAAGGGATGTAAACCATTGTTTGATGGTAATTCTTCGATAATTCTAAAGGCGGTGGTGATTGAGGCCGGCCATTTCTCATTCTAGGCATTGATTGATAATATTCAGTACAAGAACCACCAACTTTCATCACTGCTGAATACGTTTGGTTCATATTTGTACGATAAATCTCCCGGATGCAACGTTGATTCGTACAATTTTGATACATATTCTCGTCTTGCAACGAAGTCGGCCGATAATGTTGCTGTTGTTGTTGTTGTTGTTGTTGTTGTGGATTTCTAGTCTTTATCTCATCAGGTACATTAGTGTATTGATAATTTGGCAAATTTTGATTAATATTTCTCGATTTTGCATTATCGACAGCTGTTAGACCGCTCTCTGAATAATAAGGCCATGCAACACGTGCAGGTTGATTGGGTGGTGGTGGCTGTTGCTGTTGTTGTTGTTGGAGTGGCAGAGTTGGCGGTAGTGGTTGTAGTTGATTTTGGATTTGTTGTAGAATTTCCGTTGTCGAACCGAAACGCGGCTTGATACCACGCACCGACGGACGTCGATTAAAACCGTAATCATCATGTTCATCGTCTTCCTCTTTATTATTCGATTGTTCCGGTTGATATCTGCGAAAATACAGAGAGATATTCGATTAATTTAAAAAAAGTCATCAACAGTAATTCCACAAACTTATTCAGACTAGTGCTGGAAGGCTTTGATGCACAAAACTCAGCCTCAGCTTCAAACTCGACCACAACCTCATGCACGAGCTCTACTTAATAATTCATACTTCGGGAATTCTCGGTGGAAATTAGGATTGAGCATATGGAGGTCAGAGGACTTGGGGAATTCTAGTTACTTTTGTCGGGATCACGTTTTTTCTCTAGCGTGCACGCCTAAATGCAATTTGAAACGGACGAGTGCTTGAGCACGCCTCAAGACATCTAGAACCCAACCGTAAGTCGTTGCTTGAGGTTTTTACTCAAGCATCGACAGTGCCTCAAGTACAGGCTATAAATACTAGCATAAAAGAGCTTGCTGAGCATAATTACGTGACCTTAAAATAGGTGTCAGCTCATTAAGGTTCTTAGGAGATAAAAAAATGAGGCCTGACCTGGCCTGACCTTCAAATAGATGTCAGCTCATCAAGGCTCCAAGGAGATGGAAAAGCGGGGCTGTTTAGCAAAAAAAAACCTGAAAACAGCTCTAATTAGACCCGGACATTCATGTGGCATAGCGTACGCTGACGCCGAATGGGCCGTGAAAGACATTTCTGGGTTCTTCAAGCCATACAAGACCTAAATAACTCCTAGAAAGCCAGAACAGTTTACTGTCCACTGAACACTGAGAAAGCATCTTCATAACATTGGGGCTGTAAAGGATCCGACATGTAGTGCCTGTGAAGAGGAAGATAAAAATTTGCTTCACATCTTATGCCATTATGGAAGTCTTAAACAATCTCAGAACAAAACACCTTGGGGGAAAACTCATCTCTCCCGAAGGACTAAGAAGTACTCCCTAAAAAAGCATCCTGGATTTCATAACAAAAGCTTTATCGACCAAAGTACGGTAAAAACTGATGCGAAAAACTGATAAAGGGCTCGCATAAAGCATTAAAATTAATAATTACACAAACTTACTTCTTTTTGATGCGTTCAATTCGACTGGCGTCTTGTTCGACGAACATTGCCAATTCATCACCGGATTCGGAGGCTGATGGTGTGCCAGCTATAACGTCCGGGGCGATTTTTTTCGTTTCTTCTTCAACAGTCTTGAGACCTTCATCGATATCTTCTAAACTGTATTCTGTACCGATTGAACTAGCAACAGATGCTCGTTGTCCAACATGATTATTCATATGATAATAATATTCATCACCGGTCGCTATACCACTAACACAAGCCGTTAATGGTGCTAATGTTGATAAGAATTGTTTTCTTGATTCATTTGTTGAATTCATCTTACTTACAGAACAATGATTGATTTCAGTCATTTCATGAACATTACCATTACCCAAATCAGGTAATGATGGATTTATTTTATTATTATTATCACTAATATCTGTTGGTTTATCTTTTTTACCGAAAAGATCAGTAATTTTCTTATATGTGGAAGACATCGATGATGAACTAGTACTAGCTGTCGATGATGATGATGGTGAGAAACTCTTATCTTGTGTTTTATTATTCGTTTGTATTTCCGGTGAATTTCTAGCTTCCTCACCTGGTGGACTAGCTCTAGGTGGTATAATTTCCTCTTGTTCTGGATTAATATCATCAACATTACATGTTAACTGTTTAATACGTTCAACTAATGAATTATCAGTTTTTTGTATATTCTTCTTACTTCTCGGCTCGTAACGAATCAATGATCGTCTTAATGTATTCCGTTCTATTGCACGTTTAATCGACTCATCAGTCTCGCCACTTTGGATAATTTGTGGTAATTTCGAACGTTTCGCTTCTTCAAATGCTCGTAACGATTCAGCTGTTACCAAATACTGATGTATAGATTCATCGTCACCTTTACCACTATTAACAAGTGGTTTTGTACAAGGGAATAGTTGGCGTACAGCTGAATTCGGCTTTAAACTATTATTTGAGATCAATACATGATTACCTAACTTGAATGTTAACATCATTTCTGTTGTTTCAGGCGATACAGAATTATTACAATTAGCATCTGTATTATTATCTGTAATTTGATCCGATTTTGTTGTTGTTGTTGTTTCATTATTGTTTGTTGTTGTTGATGTCGTTTTCTCATCTTCTTCTTGTGTATTATCAGATGCACCATCGCATACATCTCGTTTATCTTGTTCGGTTTCGATAAATCGAACCGACCGGCGGGTATTGCCTTCTTCATCAGATGTCACACTAGAATCAGTCGTCTGTGAAAAGATAGAAATTATAACGATTCGTTTAGAAATCAAATAAACACTTGTTTGAACAACAACAATTTCTTTTCTCAGTTCGTTAGATGATTGTGATAAATTTTAGTGTTTCTCTTCATTTTTACAACAATTTTACTTTCAATAATAAGATAGAAAAACTTTACGAGATAATACAGTTAGAAAGTTTGTCGAAATATTTTTGTACGAGAATCACGTTTCAACGTAATTGACAGATTCTCTCATCTTATCAAAAGAAATAAGGGACTTACTTGTTGTTGTTGTTGCTGTTGTTGTTGATGTTGTTGTTGAGGTTCAGGTGCTGCTTTACTTGTATTCACATCTAAACTTTGCTGTTTCCAAAGTCGACCACCCTTCAGGATACCGTTAATGGGCGAACCACCAGGGGGTAATGGTGTTGGTATTGAACTTGCAAGTTTCCTTTCCTCTTCAGTTGTCTCTTTCAAGACACTACGTTCTGTAACTGTTGTCATTGTTATAGTTTCCAAGATATAACGTTGACTATTTGGACTTTCTGCAAGTTGGAAATAATAACATAGAAAGATGCTTAAGGGAGATTTTAACTATTATATCGATGCATTATTATTCCATACTAATGAATAGTCAGTTTAATTATCTATAGTATGATAATATAAAAGAGATTTGCTTGCAACTGGTTTGTTCTAAGGAACAATAGAGTTTTTAATGAGGATAGAATCTTAGATCTGTATGTAAATTTCAATTTTTATTTATCATTACTTCAAAAACAACTCTAATAGGTATACTTTCATAGCTTTCTAATATCAATTCACACAATGATAATGTAATAAACGATATCATTGAGCGCATTCAACAAACAGTTAGCGTATAAAACAGATTGCTCTTATTGTTAGTAATAAAAACGCTGTGGATTGCTGAGTTGCAACAGTTGAGCTTTCGTTGAACATTATCACAAACATTGTAATTAAGGATATCATATTTGTATTTTTTTTCTATATCTTTTCGTAAGAAATCAGCTGATCGTTGTCCGCTATACATATTTGCGTTGATTTGAGGCAACACACCAATCTACTGCTGACTAAAAGAACTCAAACGTTGCAAGTCAGCAGTCAGGCAGCGCTTCCTTTCAACGAATTGGTATTGCCAACAGTTGTGGGTGATTAGCTTCGTTGATTCGCTATTATTGATTTTATGGAAGAAAAATATCAGGAATTTTCTCCTGCATTTACCTCTTGTGCATAAATTGAAACAGAAAATGATTTTCGTATATAATACTATAAAGTGAGAGATAGAAATAAAGAGAGGATTCTGTTTCATTGTTAGGGAAAATAACCGAAGTTACTTTTCTATTAGGAAGAAGGACGAGAATTCATCCTCGACTTCGGTCGGGGGGTGAACTCTCATCCTTCTTTTAACCTAAGGACAAGAGTTCATCCTCAACTTCGTCCGACAAGGGTGGACTTTCGTTCTTATTAACTTAATACACAAATAACTTTGGCTACCTGCCCTAACAATGGGACAAGGTACTCTAGCTATCCCTATATTTAACTATACAACAGAAGAAAACAACGACTTATGTCTATTTTTTTCCCATGCGTTTATCTAAAGAGTGAGTCAAAAGTAATGCATAATACTCATAACGTCTATATTTATGGAAATTTCAAAAAACATCGAGAAAAGTAACCTCTTATTTTTTAACCCAAAACGGCTCTATTATATACCATATATACCATTGTTCAAATAAGGAGTTACACGAGAAAAACTTTGAAGAAAAAGTTCTCAAAGTTTACAAAAGTTTCTGTCACCATAATATCCACGCATCAGCATAGCAAAAAACAATATCTTTGACTAACAATAAGCATAACAAGCATTGATTTTTTTTTCGTTTTGAATCATCATGTGTACAAATTACTGTACAGGAAGTGTTCTGACGATAGGTCATAACTCAGAAGAATAGAAAGCTTTAAAAAAGTAAGGTCATAAACTTTTGACTGGGTTTTTTCCAGCTAAAATTTTTGTAGAAAATATTATGGTCACTCTAGCAATCCTCGTTTTTTGCATGTTTGAATTCTATGATTAAATCGAAGGGGGCTTTGATTATTTGTGATCTAACACTTATAGTTTTTCAAATATTCTTGATTTTTACTGAAAGATTAAAATTTGGAACCCACGTAGCACAAGTAATGCATTTTCTATCTAAGCTTAAAGTATTTAATTATGTTTTATAGTTTATTTAAAATTAATTTTTCTTGCAGTCAGTCTTCAAACTGAAAGATCTTGCTAATTTATGGAGCACCAATTTTTTCTTTATTTGGTTGATAGAGAAAAAAATCTAAATTAAAGAACAAGATATATCCGTTTGAAAATTATCTGAAAGAAAAATTAATCTAAGTACTGAAAGATAATTAAATGCTGTAAAGTTTGATAAAAGTGCATTATTTGTGCTATTAGAATTCCAAATTTAACCCTTCAGAGACAAAAATTTCTAAAATATGATTTTTTTAATCGAACACTGCAAAATTTATAATTTCACAAAAAGTCAAAATAACTGATAAACAGTTATGGCTGGACCACTAGTCATGGCATCAAACCAACCCAAAAGTTTAAAAATTCACCATTCTATTTAAAATAAGAAAATAGGCTCCATTACTCCATATAATGGAGGGTGCTAGAACACCAAAAATATATTTCAAATGTATTTCAGGTGGAAAAACTTACTTTCTAATGATCCTACGTCAGGACACCCTGTATAAAGGATGTTCAATCTAACAATAAATATGGTCGATTTGAAAAATGTTTTAAGGATATATAGGAGAGTTTCTAGGGAACGCTTCAGCAAAATTAGAACCTCGTAGCTCACTTCGAAGTTGGTCAAAAAACAATCGTTTTGTACAATGTCGCAATTTTTAAAAACGAACTAAACACGCAAAACGACTAAAAATGACTCGGAGACCTTCCCAATATTGTTTTTTTTTTCGTGCTTTTGTTTCCATTATATTCCAGAGAAAATACAAAATATTTCTACCTGTTTCAGAATAAAATGGAGAAAAACTAAAAAAATTAATGTTGTGAAGATCTTCGAGACATTTTAAGTTGTTTTGCATGTACAGTTCGTTTTTGACCAACTTCCAAATGAGCTACGAGGTTGTAATTTTGCTGAAATGTTCTCTAAGGACCCTTCTATAAGTTCTTAAAATATTTTTCGAATCGCTTGTCGACTAATAAGAGTTTTAGAGAATCGACCATATTTAGATCGAACACCCTGTATATTTCACAAAAGATCTATTTGTAAATTTCAAATGCGCTTATGAGATGTTCTACGCTCTCTATTGTAAAGTCAATTAGCGTGTTTGATCTTTCCATTATTTCACTATTTAAACAATACTGAAATTTTGATTAATGTTGATCGTAGGAAAACATTTCCACAGTTATTAACAATAAACATTAAAGGTATAGAATGCAGATTTATTTCACATAAATCACAGAATACAGAATACAGCGACTAAAACTCTGTTTTCTATAAAAAAAAGTAGATTAAAAATGTGAGTTTTTCACTTAAATCGCGAAAATTTATGACTCAAACCTTTTTCTGTTCTATAAAGTAAAATCGTTGAATTTTGCTGTCGCAGTATTTCCTTTTCATTCCAATTATTTGAAATTATTGCGAGCAACTAAGGTTCCGATTAGTCTGTGTTTTACATCCCCTTTTTCTACATTTCACCCTTTAAAGAATCATTTATCGACAAAGCACGTGAACGACCAAGATTTACCAAGTAAAGTCACAAGCAATAACAATAACGTGGAAGATTTAGAAGAGAATTACATATAAATAACGCCGAATGTGAAAATATTGGAAGGGAGACGAAACAGTATATCACCCCATCTATATAAACCCAAAATCTTCAATGCGCTGTATTACAATCACTTTTTTGTTGTCAGATAACGAACAGAATTCATAAGCAAGTCTACTTTAGATAAACTTATCAAACTTTAAGGTGTATGAGGGTTATAAATGCACCCGTCAGTTAGTTATTAACAATTAGGGCAATTGTTAATGTAGGTCAATGCAGTATTACGATGTTTATAAAGGGAAGAAAGACAATTTTCGAGTGATTGAAGCATCAAGCCTGCAGGAGATTTACCATGACTACGATTGTAATTTGATTTTATCGTTCAGTATACGACAATATTTTTTGTTGTTTCTTATTTGTGACTACAGCTACTATATTAACAAGACCCAAAAAAAATTTTTGAAGGGAAATTTCGGCTTATTTACTAACATAAAAGTTAACAACAGACAGAAAAATAACATATCCAGATTCTGTTGTAAATTGGGGGTAAGGAAAGACAATAAGATTTCGCTCAAAAAAATAAAGGGAAACTTACCAGAATCATTTGGTGGGGTTGTGGGTGTTGTTTGTTGACTTTGGTCAGTCTTCTCTTTCTCTTCAATTGGCTCGTGATTGGAGTTTTTCGATTCAATAAACAATTGATCGGTTTGAGGTCCACCGTCACCTAAAATAAATTTAATCAAAATTTTATCATTGAAGCCTAATGCAATTGAATTGAGAACAAAACGGCAACCCTATTTGGACGGACACACCCTTATTTTCTCTTATGATATAATAAATATTTAATAAATACAAACAAAATCCAGTGATGTAGATTATTTAAAAGTTTACATGAATATTTTACAATAAACGAAAATAGGCTATCTATTGGGACTAGCTATGAATTCGCTCAACTCCTTTATTTATTTATGAAATAAAATAATTTTATACGAACTTGAAGAGGAACACCTAAGCTGTCTAATCGAGGTGAAAGCTCCCTTCTACAATGTTTGTAGGTTGAGAAATATTGAATGAAATATTACCACTTGTACAAATTCAAAGTCCGTTTGAAAAATTAATCAATCTTTGCAAAAAACATCAAAAATTTGTCAATATTGGAGAGGGTTGTTGAACTGGTTTAAAAATCAAGGTCGGGAATTCCCCAGTTAACAGTAAGCGATGTAATAAAATGTTGAAGGAAACAATTATTGTTAATGCAATAAATCTTTGTCCCTAGTATCAAATCTACAAATGCTCTTTTACTTATAGGGGACTCCAATTCTTGACTCAAATTTTGTCGCTTTATTAATTAAAGCCTTTCAATATTCACAAATAAATGAAAGAGTTGTAGCGAATTTATTGTTAGTCTCCATAGATTGATGAATAAATGGCGAAATAATTATAGAATATTGGATCTACCAAACTTTTTTGATGTTGTTTCGTTCTTTTTTGTAACACACATACAAATGTATAGGATACACTCTTCAAATATATATTTTTTATTTAGTATTCAACAACATTCTCCATAGATCATATAGAATTTCATGAATTTTCACTGCTCTTGTTGTTACTTTTTTCTGTAAAACTACTAGAAAGGCAAAAAGTTGACCAAATCCTTTTAAAAGTTCAGCAACATTAATCACGATTCAAACTCGTATACATTTGCTTTACAACTAGAAATTCTTACAAAATTACACTGTTATACCGACGGTAAAAAACTTATTCAATTAACACTTTATTTTAATTAGAATTTCATTTAATCAACTAGTTTCAACAAGGAAAAAGGAGAAAAATATTGTAATAATTACAATTCTTGACTATGTTTTCCAACGATTGTCGCTACATGAAAATAAATTCTTTAATAATAAAAGAAAAATCGTGGAATTGTTGAGCTTTGAACAGATTTAAAAAACTAGAAAACCTACATTATGGAAAAAATGACGAATAATCCAAGTTAATTATAATTTCATCAAATTTCTCTGCATAATTTCGACTTAACTTCAGAGTTTTAACGATCTTAGGAAACTAATTCATTCTAAATTTCAAATTAATTGATTATAACAAGACAAACTTTCTAAAATTGAATCATTCAAATATGAAGAAAATTCCAAAGTTTAGCATTGAAATTTTCTAAAGCTAGACGAGGGAACACGAGTACACAAATTTGAGTGAATTCGAAAGCGGGAACGGAAAAGATTACATTTTCCCGTTCCTTAACGAATTGATAAGATTAAATAAGATGTAGATCAAATAAACTGTAAAATACGCGTGAACTGTTCAAGTCTGTGTATTTTTATAAGAAATTTCGGCTTAAAACAAAGCCCCAGACAAAAATTAACAAAATTCCCACTTTTAAATTACGTTAATTACTTTTAAAAATGCTTCTAGCTTCCCTTATAAATAAGGGCGTCACGAAGAGAATCAATCTCAAGTGACGGACGCTGTGTGAGATAATTACGATACAACCCAGGTATGACCGTGTTTTCTTAAAACTCTATAGAGTCCTTCAAAGCCACCCCGCTATTCTGTGGTTGGGCTATAAAGTGCCAAACAGAACGTAATTAATGCACATTATTTCTAGATTTGCTCGTCAAAAATCCAATGAAACTTTTCAACGGAAGCTTTCAAAACTTCAAATGTCATCGTAATTTGACTTGATCGAGTTGATGATAACGTCATTTCTTAGACTAATTTATTAGATTTTCCATTAGTGATATTGTGGAAATTTTCCAACTTTACGGATAGATTTCCATAAAAGCATTCGACTCGTCTTAGTTTTAATATTTAAGTAATAAAATTAATTTGATGTCAATTTTTGTTGATAAATTGTTATTTATTTGTTGTATTTGCCTTTTTCCTCCCGCTGACATTTATATTGAGAAAAAGATTGGCCCACTATATACAAGAATACTTGTATATATCATTGTATATACAAGAATACTTGTTTATATCATTAATAGGACAGTCTGTTGGAAATTAGGGGAGAATTAGGTCGATCCATCAGGATTTACTAATTGAGATTTCGATAAATCTACAAAAGATAAAGAGCTTACGTATCAGATGTGTCGTTGAATTTGTACAAGAACGAAACGAAGCAATCTTACATCACCATGGCGGCACAATTAATTGAATTTCCAAGAAAAACCAATTATTGCAACTGACATTTCTAATTATTCCCTATATAGATATAGAACTGCACAATTATTGACAGCAATACACTAATTATTTCTAGTTATAAAAAGCAGATAATTCAATTTGACATAATGATAATAATAATAATATAACCCAGTAATAATTAATTTAATTATTACACAAACGATCAATATCATCGTCCTAGTTCAAGAGTATGGAATTGATAGAAAAAATCAAGCGTCGGATTCATAATAAGATTTAAATGTTCAATGAAAGCAGGAATTCGTCATTTTGAATGCATTTCCATTATCCGATTCCCATTGATTTTCCACATTTTAAATCCACCATCCTGAAGGAATCTAACGAACACAACTTGATTACCGTAATAGATTGAAGCACGAACATTATAAGGTGAAGGAAATAAATTTAATTGTGAAATTTATTCAATTGTAAACACGATAATCTGAAAAATTTAGAATGATGCAAAAGCAACGTTAAAACTGAAGCCTGAAGTAATATTTTTACACAATTTTGAATTTTAACTACAATTTGATCGATCATAGGGAAGCTCATTCACCAATCTCTCCCCCCCCCCATTCCAGTCTTCTGGTTTATATAAACTGAAACACGATCCGTAAATTGACGGGTTGTCTTGCTTATTTTTAGTCTGAAAATTGTTCGACTGGATACCATTTATCCACGAAAAATAACTCGCCTTCAGCCTTTTTTTTACGCCAATATAGAAATATTGAAAATTGAGAGAAATATACGTCAACAAAATCCGATTTGAATTTATTCTACAAAATCGTTATAAACGTGTTGATGCGTTAAATTATTAACGCGTTGAATAGTAATGATAATATTTCAATAGATGAAAATATTCGAAACAGATGTTTGTTAATTGAATGATTGATTGTTTCAGATGGAAAAAGAATATTAAATTATCAATTCAGGCAATAAACGTGCACGTCAATTATAAAGGATCGACGAGGTGAATTAGAAATAGAGTTTTCAGTACAATTTAAATGTTGTTGAATAAAGAAGATGGATGAATTATTTGTAGAATATTTCGTTTGATCTTTAACTCATTTATTTTGGGAATATAATGATGTTAAAGATGATTGTAACAAGGATACCGGAATTTAAACCCGTCTATTTCAAAGTTGAATTTAAAATTTATCTCTAAATTATTCAAAATTTGTTTTAAAACTACTTTTATTTGAACCTATCTGTTAATTTAACGGTAGTTCTAAACTATAATTACCTGATAATTTATTTTTATAATAAATAGTTATCTGTAATTTGTAATTGTTCAGGATTCGTTTTTTTCTCTCTACGCCAACAAGAATTATCAGAAAAAAACACACAAAACTCAACACAAATATTGTATAGAAAACTAAAACGAATTTCTAATTGTCTATTAAATACATAAACGTATACAACTCTTATCTCTACTGTATATATTTCCTTGTTATATTTAAATGAGAAAGATAAACACGTGAATTTTGAATGGGGCCGGTTTAAACAAGGTTGTGGAGACTTGACGGTGATAATAAAAGATGATAAAAAAAATTTAAACAAAATATTCCTTATCACCTTATTTGTTAAATTCGTGTTAATGAAAGAATTGAGACACTAATTTTAAACCATTTTGTTTGTTTAAAGTAATAAAACAAGAACTCTTTTTAACAACCATCGTTATAAGATTCAACTCGGATCAGAAATAAAAAAATTCAAATTAATTGATCCATAAATGTCCGAGATACATATGTTTCGCAAAATATCAATTAGAGAAAAATATTGATAAAGTTTTACTGTAGTTGTTATCGTTCGAGTTTGAACTGCTGACTTTTACAATAATATAAAAATATTCGCGAGATTTGAGAGAGAATAACATTGAAACTGTCCTTAAATTCGTAGTTTTACGAGTTTGATTATTTTAAAGTACTGCTCCCAATAGGGTATTTTAGATTTAATCCCGACACAACCTTTTGGTGGCTGTATTTACTCGGAGACAATTGTTATCTAATTATAAAATGTGTCTAATTGTCAAGTCGTTGTGAGAGCTTGTTTTAATTACTTCTGTTTGTATTTAATTTTATCCTGGCGCATCCACCAAAAATCACATTTTTATTGTACTACTGATAGTTGAATTTATTTGTTAATTTTTTTAGGTAATTTGAGAGTATTATGAATAAAAGTGTTCTAGAAAAGCAGTCAGTCAGCATGCAAATTATGTGGTAACGAACCACAAATTCAGATATTAACACATAAATAACGAAACTTTATTCATGAAGATACCAACAGTAAATTAACTGGCAGATTTAAATTAATTCGATTAAAATCTCTAATCTGCTAGTATTTCTTCTTTCTCATTTGAGGCATTTAAATACGTTTAATTTTTTAGTTTGTGTGGAATTTCTAAAATTACAACACGCAAACTTTCATTTTGTCTTCTATTCTACAGTACAAACAATTATTGTTTTAATATTTCAACGTCCAACAATACAGTACAGAAATTTTACAAATATCAAATTCTTCAGTATTATTAGAATCAACTCGGACGTATTTTATTCTGTAAAACAAATAAAATCGCTGGTTTAAATCGGAAAATCTCAACCAACTTCCACAGTAGTATACGCCAATCATTTTCTTATTATAATAACGATACTCTATCTTAAAGTAAAATATCATTTTGCCTCTATCCAATTCCAATAACTGTGGATATTTCCGATGATACAACTAGAATGCGATCAGTTTTTCGATCAAAATAGAGATAAAGCTTTCAACAAAATAACAATTCTTCAACGGGAAATAGAAATTGTAAACAGAAATAAAATATTTAGAAATATTCCAACATTTCTATCATTATTAATCTGGGTAGGTCATTTGACTAAACAGTTAAATCTACGACAAACAAACAGATAAATGGAAAAAACTACCACATCATATAAAGTTTTTTCTATCCATCTATAAAGATAAAAGTTACTCTGCTTTGATGGAAAATTCTATCTAGTTCAACCACAATAATCAATAGAAAAAACTGGAAACTCGTACATAAACAAAATTAATTTGTACATTTTCTCTAACACAACATAATTCTAACGGAATATTAAACTAGTAGCAACACTTTAAATTAGCAAACTGGATGGGATAATGATAATAATAATAATTAGAATCTTTCATTAATTAATTACTACCAAATAAAGTAATCAAAACAAGAACTAGACGAGCTTTAGAAGTTAGATTGGAGAGGTTTTCATATAATTCCAATACCTACTAAATTGTAAATTAAAGGGAATATTTTAGATTTGAGAAATAACATTTCACGTTCAATTAAAATGTGTGTGAAATACACGAAAACAATAAGATTCTGTCATTACAAGAGGTTGTCTGATTTTAGAATCAGTAACGAAATTGTGGAAAGCCTCACGCGTTTGATTTTATTATCATCGAATTTTTGATTTAATGCAAGCTTATTGGCATTGATAATCCTCCATAAATGTTGTATCAACATAATGGAAATTAGTGAATTAATCAATTACACTTGGACTAATTGATAAGCTATAATCACAGTGTGGCGTCAATGTAAATGGTACTTTAGGGAGAATTTCCCATTAACAAAAATAAGAGGCAATTCTTATAAATTCCAAGTCCTATTCTTATATTTTATTGCATCAATTTTTATAAGTTTTATTGTTCTTTCTATAGCATCATTACATTTTCAGTTTGACGTCTCATGAGTTATTAACTCCAGAACTGTACAATCAAACTTATTTATTCCGAAGTAACTTTCATTGTTGACTTATTTTTAATAAATACTGATTCTTATTGTTTCTAACTAACCTGGCACAAAAATATTCTCTTTGTGTTAATAGTACATTTCTATATTTTCTAATGGAGTAAGCAAATAGACATAATGAGAATGGAATTTGTAATATAATAGTTGAAGCATATCCGTCATCTTGGAGCTTATTTTTTCAACGAAAGCTCGATGAAATTTTACGATTGTGATCGTTAAAGCTTATTGTTCAAAAGTCATTTCAACTATTGATTTCCCTTTCATAACTGGCTATATTTATAAATTTATTATTTCTATTTATTCTCTATTGTTATTGAGTATTAAATTATTATATTCTAGATCCTCATCGTTATTTTTAATCTATCAATTCAGATTGAGAGTACAAAGAAGGAAATGAAGAGATCTTATTATAATCCATTCGAAGTCTTGTTGAATCGGATTATTTAATTAATTAACCCAATGTAATATTTGTATGTTTTCAATCTCGATTCTTTCCCTGTATAACATCGATTTTAAACTTATTATCTTTGTATTTGCATTCGAAAGCTTCTATATTTCAGTTCTATTATATTCTATAAATAGTCAGATGGATGGTTTGTTGATTTATCACCTGATTTGCGGATAGATAAATTCTATTTCGATATAAAATGAAATATTAATGTATTGTTTTGCGAATTTAAATCCAGCTCTTTTATTATCAAAATAATTTATTTATATCTATTATAGTATTGAATTTAACAAGACAATAGTGGTAGGTTTGTATTTATCACTAACGCTAAGATAACGAGTAAGTTTCAATATCCTGAAATTCATCCACTTCCTGGATAGATGCCAAGCGTTAAGCTATAAATATATGAACAATGTCCACCCTCCAGAGGAACACACGTAATATAATGTAAAAATCACATATTGCAATAGAAAAAGATGTGATAAAATTCATGTGTGACAATTTAACAAACATTCGAGTTTTTTTATCGTTCTAACAAGATCAACAAGAGAATATCTGCTGAGACTGTGAAAGTGTTTCAAATGAAATTTGCATGGTCTATTCTCAACGACTAGTCCAAATATTAGCTTTAGTAGAGTATGCCTTGAAAAGTTTCTATCTAAATCCTAGACGTAAATGTAATACAAGCTTTCAACGACAATGTCTGTACAGAAAAATTCCCATCTGATCGATAAATATACAGTCAGAACGAATAGAAGATGAGAATTGGTCCCTCTTAAAAAAAGCCGCAGACAGTCGTATTGATCTTGTATGGTAAATGGGAAAGAATCTTGAAATTCTTATGAAATTTTATTAAGTATCGAAGTTATTGTTGGATGGAACGCATTAAATTTTTAAATGTCAACAAGCATCTATTAAATTTGACACATAAATTACCAAACACGAACAGAACAGACCACATTAAATTCTAGAATAAAAGATTTTTTCTGTGGTTAATTTTCAGTGAAAAGAACGGCTCAACTCATGAAAATTCAGACGTATATGAAGCTTAACTAAATTTGCATAATTCCATTCTGTATTAATTATGTAAGCACATTTTATAAAAAAATCTAATTATCTCTTAAATTAATTAAAATTAATTAGTTTCGAGTTTTTCAGAAAATTGAGAATTCTGATGATAAGAGAAATCTTCTATCTATTTTTGAAATTGTTTCAATTTCAAATTTTATCGTCCATCAAAAATCAGTTTTATTATTTTTCGATTATTGGAGGAATTTACTGAAATTTCTATTGTTGCCACTTCTCATTTCAGTTAAATACTGAAAAGTATTCACTCATGGTTGTTTTCATTACAAGAAAGAAAAAGTTAGAGCTTTATTGATTGAGAAACCAATGGAATGGACGCGTTTGTTTAGTTTCATTACAAATAATTCACGAAAACAAATGGAGAAACGCTATTATCATAAACGATAGAAAAAAAACTCTTACTTTTCTTCATTTAGTTCAACTCGAATTTCATTCAACAATTTCCATTTTATTCAAATTAAGAATGTCGAGATTTTTTGTCGAATGTAGTAAAATAATTAGATTATTAATTAGTACAAATAACGGAAATTTCCATTTATTTAAACTTTCAAATTGTTAATTTAACAATAATAAATAACTGAAAATCTACAGTTGAGCAAATTAAAAATCGGGCAATTCTCAAAAAAAAGGAATTTCGCACGAATCAATGATTTTCAATAAGTCAAATAAAATTGACATGGTTTAAAAGCATCGAAATGACAGTGCTGCTGTGATGATGGATAACATGGAGAAGAGAAACGATTTCCACTTGAAAATATTTTCTATTGAGAAAAATCGATTGAAGCTCCCCAAAAGAGGGCAACGATACAAAAGAAAGGGCTCACTAATCATATTTTGTTCACACTACAACTAGAATGCACATATATTTATACTAAGGGCCGATTTCTCTTCTTCAGTTAAGCCTAATTAACAATTAAAAACAATCTATGACTTATTTGTTCGTTAAAATTTAACTGACGTTGGTGAAATCAACCCTAAAGCAGCAGTATCGAGGGATTCTTCTTAAACTGATAGAAGCAATTAGAACAGTTGTTGGCGTTATTTCGATCAGAATCTTCATCTAGTTGAGGAGTTGCAATTTCGTTTTAATTACACAACATCTGAACTCAAAGGGGATAATGATCAAGTTGATAATAATTCGTTAGAAAAAATTCCAATTTATCTTGATGAAATTTTCTATAGGCAGTGTATAATTAAGACAAGAACTCGATTTTCGCGTAATATAAAAGATCTTACTGAAAAATTCGCATAAAAGATTTATTCAGACGTTGGTATTGATATTGATTCAAAGTTTATAAGACAAGTTTGTCAATTGTGACGAAATTAAAACATGATCATCACACAAATTTCACTTATACATATCGTAAAATAGCTCCTTTGACAAGTAATGTAACGATAATTAAGACGGATTAAAAGTTACTTCAATTAACCCTTAAACTATGGAGGATTTTCAAGGAAATATACAGGAAGTTTTCAAGTTGAAATTAATCTTTTATGTTGAGATAGCTCCTTTGCTTTAAGGCATAGATATTGAATTTTGATCTAATACATCTAAATCGGTGTACGTATTTTTATTAATGCAAAAATGACTGTGTACTTTAATCGAACAAGACGGTAAAAGCTCTCAAATTGCTTTCTGTATAAGCTGATTTTGCAATAAATGATGAATAGCAATTTAAACCAAGTGTAGGTGGAAGTGTTTTATTTCATGTTTCGATATGTGGCGACAGAATTCAACAAATATTTCGGCTATAAATTAAAAAGCTCGAAAATCTTTGATATTGCTTATCTTATACCTTAACTTATATAAGTGAATCCTCCACAATACAATTTTCTTAACACTACCACTATCTTGAGTACGGTTTTGACATTTCGAGGCCTCTACTCCCCCGAGAAGGGCATAAGCAACAACCTAAGGGACATTCTTGCTTGATGTGTAAATATTTGCGGTATTTCAGGTCGTACAACAAATTTCTAAGTAAATAATGGGAATATTTCGCCTCAACTAACAGATTCAGTTGACTTTTACATTTCTATTGAAGTGTAGTTTTAATAAAATCTACTTAAACTTATTTTATTTCTAGTCTAATTGTACAATCTATAAATCAGTGACTCGTTGAAATTCTTCTATAATTGGTTTAAGGAAGAGAACTGACAAAAGTTTCAACAAATATTAAGATTTTTTCCATTTCAATCAATAGTGAGAGAAGTTCACAAGATGTTTTAATGGAGAGTTTAAAAATTTAATGACTTATATCATTAAATTTTTAATAATAATGAAATAAGCATACCGTAAAAATTGTGTGAATGTTATGGTTAATGATCAGCGTGAGTAAGTAATCTTGTCGATACATTAAAAAAAACCAACAACAACATTCATAACCGGAAGTTCCGCTAGTAACAATAGATTCGAAAAGAGGGATGATATTACACAGTATGATTATATAATCGAGCTTATAAGGGTGTGTTGTTCATTTTACAAGTTTCGCATTATTGCTTCTATGGGTAGATTGCTACTATTAGACCTCAAACCTTCCACCAGATTATCCCTATTTTTATTGCTTGAGTAACGACAAAGAAGCTCTCATTGTTTAGCAAGAAATTTTCATTTTGTAGGGCAGTCCCTGCAGAGCAATTGAGCAACATTAGAACCTTGTAGCTGCCCAAAACGTTCGTTATGGGTCACGATTTTCAAAAACGAGCTAAAGACGCAAGAATGACTCGGGATCCTCCCAAGATTGATTAATTTCGTTTTTCTTCATAGCATTCTAAAAGAAATGCTTTTTTCTCACCTATTCTAGAATAAAAATAAGAAAACCGAAAAAATCAGTATTGGGGGAATCCTCGAGTCATTCTAAGCACTTTTTGAAAATCACGACTTTGTCCAAGACGAGCGTTTTTGACCGACTTCTAAATGAGCTACGAGGTTCTAATTTTGCTAATACGATCTTCAGCTACCCTCCTATAAATTCTTGGATCAGTTTTCAAATCAATAAGTCCTTGCCAGAGTTATGTGGGATCCACAGTATAAGTAGAATTTTTGTAAATATTTTCGTTTCATTGGAAAATTGAGAAATATATCCGCAATTTGTTGACATGAATTCAATTACCTGATGTTGACGATTGATTTTTCTCCCATCATCTCTTTGGATGGTTTTCCCTTTGACTATACACGGTTTAAAACAACTTTATCTAATTTTGTGTCTGCTACAGTAAATAAACAAGTCTTTCACAATATTTTCGTTTGACAGCACAAAATTGAAACTCAACCTAAACATTTTCATATGCAGAATATTTCCATAATGTAAGAAAACAGAAACCTTTTAAATGTTACAAGTAATATCATTACTGGAACATCGTCAAGTGATCGATTTGTGATTATTTCACCAAGTAAAAATTCTTTTTCTCTTCGGTAATTGAATACAACACGAAATTAGTAAAGTTTACAATCTGCAAGGAAAGAAATTGAATCAATCATATTGTTGAGAAAAAAGTTCGAGGGTAATTTTTAGAATCTGCTCTCATAGTTTGATCTCTTTATTGATCGTTGTTGTTGTCAAAATAAACGTAACGTTACAATAAAATGATGAAAATCGAACAAAAACTGTGGTCTTATCAAATTAAAAGCCATGATATTGTAGAAAGTTTGTATGCAAATCGAGACATAAATTATACCGTAACAAAGCTCTTGGCATTACTTCAAAAGTCTTCTAACTAGAATTCGGGAATATTGCGGTAATAGAAGTACAATTTTATTGTGGAAATCGAGCAACACCACAAACAATTAATGCTCCAAATGATCAATAAAGTTAGTTTAGAAACCAAGAATTCTGCGACTTTGTTAGCCACTAGAACTAGAAAATAATTCAAGTCTAATTAACACAAAATTTACTCGTCTTTGTTACAATCAAAATAGACTAGTGTTAGTTGGAGATTATTGATAAAGTCACGAGTCTATTTATAAAGAAAAATTTGCATGACACTGAGACCCAACTGAATTTTAAGCAGAAGAGATCTATCTAAAATTAGAAATTAGTATTTATCGAGTTCAGCGACTTCCTTGCACCGCATATAACAAACACACCGGATATAGTGTACTGTTTTCGAAAAAAAACCACAATGAACTTGATCTACATAAACCAAATTGATATTCTACACCTATTTAATTTTATACCAAAAGAAATATTTAATGAAAGAAACCGATTAGACCGGTTCAACAAGATTTCTGCAAGAATTATAGAAAAGAAACATTAAAATTACAATTTAATCAGATATTGACTTTCACACAGGAAATTACAACAATTTGACATTTAAAATTAAAAAAATTAACAGGATATATACACATAATTTTAAATTATTACTTGTTGTAATTGTAATAGAAACACTTACCGTTCGTGTAATCGATCAATATCGGTAACAGGATTGGGAGCAATAAAAACAACCATTAAACTTTCACCAACTTTTTCAATAATAATAATGAAAGATAGAGAGAGAAACTTTCACTGAAACACCTATATTTTAATCAACAATTTCAGATGTGTACTGTTAACGATAATACAATTGAATGAAACTGAAGACGTCAAGGTTTAGGTGAAGTCGCATACTAATACGGCTATTGTTCACTTCCAAATAGGTGTAGAATATAAGCAATTGTGGATTTAATTTTATTTACTTCTATTGTTTATATAATTGGTTTAAAATTGTTAAATATCCGGTAATTTAATTGATTTATTGTCCAATTTCTGTTTGAAATTATTGGAAATTCGATAGACAATAATGGGACGCCACTGGTTTAAATAATTTTATGCACATATTTAATAAGTGTACAGCTTTGTTAGGACTGTTAATGACAGATTTACTATACAGGGCGTCTTATAGAGAAGTGACTGGTAGAATTGAATTGAAGAGCGTGTATACGACGGTGGAACGTGGGCATGTCGTTGATTTATTTATTAAAATACATAACTTGTCGCTTATAAAAACATGAAACAATGTACATATGTAATAGAAGAATGTTGTTGTTGTTGTGTATGTTTTTTAAATACTAATTAATATTGAAGAAATTTGAAACAACTCACCATTATCAGCATCGTTGTTGTGCTCATCATCATGGGCTCCACTGCATTCCCTACAAACAGCCGTCCTTTGTTGTTGTTGTTGTTGTTGTTGTTGTTGTTGTCCTCTTCGTGCCATTTGTTGTAACGCATACAATTGTTGTTCGCCCAATTCCATATCTTTATAGCCTTCTGGTGGACTTAATGTGACAGCATCAACGAATTCTAAAGGTGGTGCAAATTTTGGACTTTGTGGTGTTTGATCATAACAATTATTACCATCGTACACATTACAATTACAATTCGGTTCACAACACGTTAAACGCACCATTTCATGTTGATTACACGTACACACACCATCATCATCATCATCTTCATCATCATCATCATCATCAACATGATCATCATCATCATCATCATCATCATAATCGCATTCTTCACGTATTAATATAATATAATCAGCATCGAAGAATTCATTTTTATTTTCATTAAATACAACACGATTATTATTACGTTTATTTGTTTTATTATTACTATTACTACCAGGACGTTTCAATAACGATTTTAAATTGTCTCTATCTGGATTGTGTTTAGTCCTATCGCCGTCAATGCCCATGCTACTACCACTACTATTGTTGTTGTCTCGCATTGTTGTTGTTGTTATAATATGATTCGTTTCATCACTGTTGAGTTCATCGTACACTTTGATATAATTTGAATTAAATCCTGAGAAATTGTCGACCTTCCGCACGTCGAACTCACAGAAACCGTCCGATAATGATGGCAAATCTTCTACTAACAATTCGTACTGTTTATTATCATTTAAACAATCAAAATACAATTCATCAACCACCTGTTTATCACAGTCTTCGTCTTCTCTATTTATTATTTCTTTATTATTATTATTATAATTATAACAATTTCTATTATTATTTTCAATGTTGTTCTGGTCGACTATACCGGCCTGTTTCAATTTCTCTTCAATATATTTCAATCTTGATCGATTCTCATCGATTCTCTTATTAACATCTTTACTATGTAAAATCGTGATGATAGAGTCATCATTATCATCAGATTGGTCGTTTTCAACCACTTGTTCAGTCTCATCTACTGTCCTTGATGTGTTTTCGCTTTCATCATTATTACAATCATTGAACACTAAACGTCCATTCCGAAAGCTCCAACTTAAATTCAATTCAATTTCATCTATTTGTATTTCATTATTACGATTAATACACGTTGTATTAAAATTTTCCAATTTTTTAATAGTATTATTGTTAAATTCACAGCTGGTATCTAATAATGATGCGTCTAGTTTGTGAGCGACGCAAAGCTCGGCGGTCGAAGCACGACTGCACCCCGACGCCTGTGCGCACTCTACGACGCCGTCTTCGATCGATGGTGGTTCTAACAGTGGTGGCTGATGATCGTTACTAGTCGCGCATCCATCCATTTCCATTATAAACTTGGATGTTGCACTACAATCACGACCTTCATCTATACAATTTTCACTAATCACTAAGATATTATCATCACTAATCATATTTGTTTGATCTTGTTGGTTGTATAACTTTTCAGTACTGATATTGTTATGGTTGCACTCATCATTATCCTTGTCTGTTGGTCGTCGGCCGATCGTATCGCCGGTTTCCGTTTTACATGAATTCACGTGGTCACGGTGCACCAGCTCATGGTGACGACGCTCTTCCGGTTCACTGATATCTACCTGTTTACTGTTGGAATTTTTGTTATCACATCGAAATTCTTCTGGTGCTTCCAATATCGGTGGTGGTAATGGTGGTGGTGGTGGAGGTGCTGGTGATAAACACTCATGACATTCCGATAAATCCATTTTCATTGTCAATCTATCTGGAATATCTGCAATGTTTTTAAATAATTATTTTAATAAAACGATTGAAAATCCATCATTTGCTTTATAGTGAAAATAACAAATATGCGGTTTACAATCATTAATTAACCAATTTCAACACTGGACGCAATTACCGTATTTCAATCACATTTGTACCTCTGTTTACTATGTTGCTATTTCAAATAAGTATTTGAACATTGTTCTGCTTTAATTTATTACCATAAATAATAACAGTAGTGCTTGATATCGGTAATGTAAACACAATAAATACACGGTGTAATCTACCGTTCTGGCAAATCGCAGTCCTAGCATGGGTCCAGTGACGGACTAGCAAAATTTATGAAAATCCGCCTTCGGTAAAACAATCGTAAGGCTCTTGAAATAGAATTAGTCCCTCTTTAACTAACATGGTGTCAAATATTTCATCATTAATTAAGGCTCAATAACACAGATCTTCTATATCCAGGATCGGCTCCAGGACCTTCTCTCATATGAAAGATACTTAGACATGTTTTTATTAAATAATTTGTTGATTTCAAGAGTCTACAATTGAGAAAGCTCTTTTACTGCTCAAAAATTGGTGATTCAAGACTATTGCATCCTAGAATCTAGATTAAGAGAGAATTTAGGTCTAAAACTTTATAAAAGTGCCTCAATCTCCTCTCCTAAGCAATTGAAAAACTGGTGTTTCACAAGAAAAATGCTTCAAAATCTAAAACCTAAGATGAGAATGTAGCCCAAAAATCTTACTCTCACCATGATTTAAAACTAGAGCTCTCTAAAAATTTATGATGTAAACACAAATGTCCTAAAATCCAGATTAGAAGACTAAAATTTAGCTGGAAAATTAACTAAAAATAACTTTTTTTATAATTTTATGGCTAATTTGCTGAAACAACGCAATTTTAGGGGAAAAACATGTCAAAGGTGTCACAATTTTGAATTTTTAGACTGAAGAATTAAGTTAAAAAATCCAAACTTAACTAAATCTCATACTTTTGACAATTCGATAACAAAATTTGTTAAAGATTATGATTTAGGAGTAAAATGTCTCTAAATCTGGATTGAAAGTCGAGAGTCCAAATCAAAAATTGATTGAAAGTATCCAAACAGATTTAGTTTTAAGATTCGCTACAAAAATTTGCTAAAAATCAGTGCCTTATGACTCATGACAGTTACTTCCTAAAAACCAATGAAAAACTTAGCTCTATAATATAGATTAAAAGTTGTTTCCTTCACAGTTTAATTGTTAGCAAAATTTATTAGAAACGGAAGTATCTTATTTTTTGAACATATATTAAGTGACATTAAGTCGTAATTTTGGTGTCCCTGTGAAGTAGTGCCTGAATTGCTTGAGCGTTAGAGACGGTCCTGACTGTAAAGACACTTACATGGATTGTGCGTCATCAAGACACATACATAACATAAATAAGTAGCACAACAAAGACACAACACGAGAAAATAAAGTATTCTTAAAACTTTTTTAGATTTGCTAGTTTACGACCCATCGGGAATTTTCCCGGTTGCCCGGCGGTCCAGTCCGCCACTGCATAGGTCTCTCTATAAACTGAAGAAGATCGTCAAATAAAAAACTTGAGTCTTCCCCTTACAAATCAAAAACTCTTATGAAACCACTCTTGGTTTGACTTATTTACAAAATAAGAATCCTCTTAACGAAAACTTTCAGTTTTTTATTACTTTACGTGAGTTTTTCAGAGAGATGTAGGCAAAATCTAATTGAAAGAGTAGGTAAATAAAAGAAGCCTGACGATATAAAACTATAAATATTGTCTTTAGCTATTTTAAATTAGAGAAAAATCCAATTCGAGAAGATGTAATGGAAATATACTATCTATACTTATAAAATTCCTTAAAAAAATGGTATTGGTTGGGTGAAAATTTAAAAACTTCTAGGTAGGTATCAGCAGAAATTACATGAAAACAAGCGAAATTAATTTTATAAATTATAAACAACTCCTTCTGTTGTTTACAACAAGAAAATCCCTGCTCGTTTTTTTTTTTGTATAGAAATACAATTTAGACTTATGTACTTCAAAAATAACCAGCTTTAATAAATAGAATTTGCCCCAATATTAGCTACAAATTCTGTAATATATCACAAAAAAAACCATGCAAGAAATTGTACAAAAACACATGGTCACTTCTATTGGTTTTTATTGAGTAAAGCAATTATTTCCAACCATACAACCCTAATGAGGGTTGTAACACGGAGTGCATGTGACCACTCAACTAATGAAATAAAACCATTTACATTTGTACCACAATAATAATAATAATAATAATAATAGCATAAAGTGTTTAATTAAATCGTTCAACAATATCGAGGATTATTAGAAAATACTGAAATCATCATTTCGTTGTAGAGGGCTTTCATTGTCTTTTAAGTCATAAAAGAGGGTAGTTATAGGGAGAGTTTATTTTACAATAAGGATAATCAAGTGGAGAAACACATGATTTAGGCCAAGAAAGGAAGCCGTTTTCGATAATGTTGTAATATTAAAGATGTTTGTTATATTCACTTCATGTTGGTACTACTGCTAACAACGATACTAGATAGACTATTATCTATTTTTCTAGGCTATGAACTAGAATACAAAATTTACAGAAATATCTACGGAATGAAACTATACTCGTCTAAAATACACATTGCGATACAATATAACAAAGGAGATTGATTCTTCACGTAATAAACTAATTTTAGAAGCTACATTGGTTCGAAACTTTGTGTTTTGAAGCACTTAAACCGAAAATAATAGCAGATAGATTGCTTATTTTTAATGAATAATTGAGAGTTTCAAAGTAAGATCTATTTGTTAAAGTTTTAAAATATACAAGGGAGTCTTTTACATAGTAGAGGCATGAACAATAAATGCAAAATAGTTTGAGTTAAAAATTCGAATCGTTAGTGAAACGTTTGATATTTTATCGCTTCAATAGTGCACTAAAAATCTAATTTTACAGTTACACATAGACGCACACCTTTAATAAAACTTTAATTAACTCGAAACAATAAAGTATAGAGTAGAAATCCAGATTCTCTCATTTATTCCATATACAATCGAAGATTAGAAATCAGTGTTGTTTGAGGTTCAAAGATCAAAAAACTCATAAAACAGATATGTCACAATTTAATTTCGCTTCATTAGAGTGAAATTTTTTAATTATCACAAAATACAATGTATGTAAATTATAAGATTATTTTTCCCTTTTTATTCATTCAAACAACATTGATATTCTATTATTGAAACAAAGGAAGTAAACGGGTTTTGTTTTCATATAAACAATACAAGTGAACTGAACGTGTACGATAGGGCTTTGTTCTCTCTTATATATGTAGGTAGCTAATAAAATTCAAAATAACGTATTTTAAATATTATAAAACATTCTAGGTGGAGATCTTGAATGTCGAGTTTCATATTTGAATAATACATTTCTAAGAAATAGATGGAATTTTATAAAATTAACTTTGAAATCAATAAAAACTAATCTATTTTACAACGGAAAATATTCTTACCGTCATCATCAAAAGTGGCCGTCTTTGTTGTCAGTATATTAACAAAATGCCCGGCAGTATCTCGGAAATATTTCAACAATCCACCTACTATTACTGTTCCGCCTTCATCTTTCTCGTTTGAAGCTTTACAGTAAATATTCGTTTCATCCAATTCGTCAACATCTTCCGATTCTTCAATATTATTCCCCTCATTCATATCATCATCAAAATTATCAAAATTTACATTTTTACAACCATCACTATCCGAACCCCGATCTATTATCTCCTGTTCTTTCTGGATTGTTACAGTTTGTAAACAACATTTCACCGGGATTTTCGATGAAGCGTCCCGATTTTCCGTCGATTCCTTCACACCATCAACACCACCACCACTCTCCTTAATCAGATCACTATCCGATTTAATATTATTGTCATGTTCTTCAACCGAATCAACGTTGGATAGTGAGGATTTGTTATCATTGTTCTCAACCGATAAATCGACATTATTGTTTGATAAATTGTCGAATTTCGGTAATATATCTGCCATATTTCTAAGATAGATAAACAACAAATCTATTTCTCATTGTGTTTCTGTAAACAAATAAAAATAAATAAAATAATTAATATTAAAGCGTAATTTTCGATTAGGAGTAGTATTCACTAACTTTTAAAGACTGGTTACTGTATACAAACGAGCTACTGGGTTGTATTCACAGATTCTTTAGAAATTGGAGATTATTTTCAATCTGACTATCTATTTCTCCCTAAAATTGTCCATGGAGATTATTTCTTAAAAAACTGTGAATAAAACCCACGAGTCACTCTCTAAAGTTGCATTGTTTCTAATAATTGAAAAGAGACAAATATAAATTACTATTGCGCATGTTACCGTGCAAGTAACCTATTTCACTCGTTATAGCTACTGTCTTTGTCTTTAAAACTCTCTCTTACATACAAAACACTTGTAGCTTGTAAGTTACTGATATGTGACTCTTCTTGTAGATAGAGACTAGTCTCTAAAAATTTAGTGAATATCATCCCAGAATGAGTTGCATGGTTTTAATTAAAAAAAAATGGGAAAATGTACAGAAAAAGTAGTATTCAGTAACTTTTAAAGACTAGTTACTGTATTCAAACGAGATACTGGGTTGTATTCACAGATTCTTTAGAAATTAGAGATTATTTTCAAGTGACTATCTATTTCTCTCTAAAATTGTCATTATTTAAACAAGAACTAAACGATAATCATTGTCCATGGAGATTATTTCTAAAAAATCTGTGAATAAAACTCACGAGTCACTCTCTAAAGTTGCATTGTTTCTAATAATTGAAAAGAGACAAGTTTAAAATAACCATCGCGCTAGTTACCGCGCAAGTAGCATATTTCACGCATTTCGTAGATACTGTCTCTGTCTTTAAAACTTGTAAGTTACTGTTAGGTGACTTTTCTTATAGATAGAGACTAGTCTCTAAAAATTTAGTGAATACCATCCCAGAATGAGTTGCATGGTTTTAATTAAAAAATGGGAAAATGTCCACAAAATTTTAACAAACATCCACATAGTTTAATTATTTTATTTAAAGCTGGACAAGAATGTGAATAATTTAATAGCAAAAAATCAACATCTATCCAAATAGGTACGGTATGCAGAGTTTATTTTAGAATGCGAAATGATTTGACCGATAGCTTTGTTATTGACTGACGATCAATAATTAAATATTTCCATTAATAAGTAACAATATCTCAAATTGTTCTCTATCGAATACTATTCAACAGATACATATATCCAAGCAAAATTCAATCCGAAATCCTAAAATTCGTACATAGCATTATTGAATTGTGCTTATTCAACAATTTGCTTTTCAACAGGACCTTAAAAAAGAAACATTTATAAAATCTAGAATGAAAATAAGCTTAGCATTGAAGTAATCTTGTATTGAAAAGAGTTGTTAAAAGTTCAACATTTTTATTATTTTGTAAGCAATTCAGGTGAAAATTGGACGAGAAGTCCGACAAATTAAGAAGATTCCAAGAAAATGTTCAAATACGTCACCATTAGGAAATATTGGCACTGAAATATCGGGCTTATAAGCTCTAAAAAAATCTGTTGACATGAGATAAAAGTGGCTGATTCTCCCCAAAAAAAAAAAACAATTCTGCTTTGGTGCATCTATCATACAAGATTTGGATTTTTTCCGTATCTTACAATATCTTTCATCATCTTTGTTACTAGCTTTAAAACATGACATTCGTTCCCTGTAAAGGCTCCCCTAGCGCAACTTTTGACTTTAATGCACATTTTGAAGCTGATATTTCCCACGACGATCAAAAAAAGTCTTATTTTTATTTTATATTGTTAGTTCTACCATGTCTACAATAATGTAATTTATCCTACGATCTCCTTGTATAATTATTGATAAATAAATATTGAATTAAATTTTAATTGGCTATACAGAGTAAATTAGATAAATTATATAGAATCTAATCTGACAGTTTCGATTTGTACAATATCTGTTATAAATTTCAGTTTCAAGCTCGTAAATAATAAAAGCAATTTTGAAGCGTCTTTTTCATTGATTAATGGGACAGCAGCTGGTTTTTTTCTTCTTCTTCTTGGTTTTGTTAGTCGGAAAATTTTACAACGAAATTGCTAAATACACTCAAACATATTTCTAATTTCATAAAATAAAACATTACAATTTTCCGATTATAAATTCTGTGTTTATCGAACGAAATTACATTAATTATCTTTTTGCATGGAAGTAAATAACTAATTTTCAATGTATCCAAACAAATAAAGACAAGTTAGATATGTTTGTAGAGAAATTGAAATAATCCTCCAGCTATAAACTTTCCGACAACCGTTGAAAGGCCGTATTAAGTTTGTGCATATGGAATTGGCAATATAAACGTTGAATTTCAAATGCAAACATTCCGCAATAAGACCAACTAAAAGAACTATCAAATTTTCGTTTAAAGATGCAGTAAATGCGTGGATAGAATAAAATACACAGTTACCTATTAAGAAACCTGATTCGGTCAGTATTCCAGACATTCTATTGCAATGCTGACATAAAGCGTACTTTTTGTAGTTTGCCATTGGGAAAGAAAATCAATTGACCGAAGAAAAAACATTCTTTGCAGAGAGAGTCTTTGGATACTGGGAAATTTCGTCCCTTTATAACTACAATTCTGTTATCACTTACAAGCTTGTAAGCTCCATTATTGTATTTCATACAATTTTTTACCATGATCCGATTAAAATCAGCAATATGTGGAGAATACGAAATATTTCTATCAGACGCCGGAAAAGTCATTTCCGTGCTATTATTTCTTATAGTTTTGCAATTCTGTGAAAATGATACAAATATAAAAGACAACGGAAAATCATCACCAACCAGGAAAAATAGACATGAAAAAATTCCCAGTTCATTTTTGTGAAAATTCCACTCTCAAACTTTCACATAAATATCTTTGCATCCCTATACGAATCTGTTGAAAGCCAGTACCTTGGGAAATCTGAATATGTTATTTTTGTATTTTTGATAGACTTTCTTGTTTTACTTTACAACATTGGATGAAGTTGTAATTTTTTTCAGTATATTCGGTAATATCTTTATTTGAGTGATCAACTGAAAACATCAATTCTAAACTGAATCATCAAGAAAATATAACTTTATATTAAAGAAAAGTTAGGGAACAACGAAAGCCCGGCTTGTTTACATTGGATTTCAGTTGAAAATTGTAATTCAGTCAGAGCTTAATATTCGAATCTGCTATAACAGCGCACAAAATTTAAAAGAAAAATAATTCCGTAAGTAAATGAAGATGTGTTGTTTTATACGCACAAATATTGATTTTACATATAAAAACTAACCAACAACAATATCGTATTTTTCCTTTAATCACATTGAAATATAATTAAGCAAGAGTGGTTGTAATGGTGATAAAGTTTCTCAAGCGTAAACCAACATAATGATAATGACATTGCGGAATCGATTATATACTTGAAGACGCTTGCATTAAAAATGTATTGTTTCCCAGGAGACGGCCTTATCGATCACTTAACTACCCTTAAATAGACCCCGTCACATACATACAAACAACCACGATGAAATTTTTACGAATCGTAAAATACAAGGAAAAAAATAATAACGATAGAAATTAGAAATATATTGAAAAATATTGAAACGACCCAAGTTCGTCTCAACGAATTATGTTTTTTAATATGGAATTGTTGGAAATTTACTGAGTATTCCTTGAATTTAATAAGTCTCTTTTATTTATAGCCAGAGACGAAATTGATTTCGATTTTAATACAAAACACAGACTTGTCAGCGAATTAGAAAATTTTACAACAGACAGACTTTTATCTAGACTAACAGTCTTCGGAAACTGTTATATCCTGAAATTATGGCACAAGTAATCCAGCTAAAGAGAAAAAAGTCACCCTATATACAATTGGAAAAAAATAAACATCACTTCCTTTACGAAACATAGTGGAAAGCGAAATTACACGATAGAAATAATGCGTGTTTTCCAACTTCTTTTCCTCGTTTTTTTTTCGTTACTGTTTTTGTTACTTGTTTGTCGAGATACTTTTCGTACTTTTACACAAATGAGAATGTTTGAATTTTACAAGTGGAATCTGTGCTGTTAGGGATCGATTTAAGGGAAGAGTGTCATGAATAAATTAGTAAATAGACGACCAAGTTTGCAGTGAAAAACGGTATTCGATATCAATGAAAAATTTAAATACGGTCGGCTTGAACAAGTTAATTTTCATTTAGAATGTACAACAAGGAAATTCACCTACAATCCGGTAATGGTATTCGTATCTATAGTTATTTTTATTGCACGTAAAATTGTGAAGAGAATTTTCGTTTCATAAATATAGAAAACGAGTCGCATTGCGACGCTGACATCTTCAAATATAAAAACCCCTATACGACTATAAAGTTACACAAGATACAATAAGTGAATAAGAATGTTTAGTGAAGATTATACCACTGCATAAGAACAATAACAAAAATCTACAGAAGATATAAGCAAGTAGACAATTTCATTATTTTTTACGGGATGATTGATGGATTCACTCAAACGGTTGCATGTTCGTTTCGATTGATGGTAGAGAAAAACGTAGACAGCACACGCAAAACGTGCTCTACTATTCGGAAAATATCACAATAACAAACAAGAATTATTGATTGTTGAAATCTTGACTCAAAATTATTGCTCCAAGTTGAAGATTCGCGCGGCGCATCCACCAAAATTCAACCTGCTTACGTTCATTATTTCTCCTCGTTTGACTGTGGTGATAATTCAATAGAATGCGATAAGATTCAATATTCAAATGCATTCCCTAGCCAGTTGCAAGCCTTATGTTGTTAAAGTCTTGTAAACATTTCAATCGT
Source organism: Mylabris sibirica (assembly GCA_039776855.1). Classification (NCBI taxonomy): domain Eukaryota; kingdom Metazoa; phylum Arthropoda; class Insecta; order Coleoptera; family Meloidae; genus Mylabris; species Mylabris sibirica. The sequence continues at coordinate 8,505,553 of CM077839.1, read as the reverse complement.
TATTATTATAGGATAACTGTTGCCTGAATATCTAATAAAATTGGTATCTTGCAAATAGAACTCATATTTTCTAGCCTGAAGATATTCTCATGATCATTTCTGCTCAAATACACGTTCGCATGTTGCAACAATTTTTTCCTACTAACACGAGTTTTTATCGTCATATCCACTAATTATAGCCCACTTCCATTACAAGTTTTCAACTGGATTAAAGTAGGATTTCTAGAATTTTCGTAATTAACTTGCCGACGATCTAGTCTTGAACAACTTTCACCCTTCTTGCTTAAATAAGATCGTTTACAACAGCACTAAAAAGATAAACTACGATTTAATCTACACGAAATCGTTTAATCTCTAACGAATTATTTTGGGCACTCTACTTTAAATACGGTATGAGAAATTGGAAAATGTTCAGTGTGTGAATGGTGGTGACAGTGAAAAATAGACGACAACTTTTCGAGAGAAAATACAAGCGACAGGTTGGAGAGTGCAAGGACAAAAAAAGGATTGCTGTTTTCTAACAACCGATTCTCGTATAGATGGAATTTTAGTAAATGACAAAAAAAAACGCAATAAATTCTACCATTATAGATTTAGACAAATTTTATATAGAATTAAACGTAATAAATCATTTAGACTTAACAGGAAACGATAAAGAGTTAAGTCCTGATGGTGTTACTGGATTGCCGACCTATTTGCTCTAAATTTTGAACTTGTTCCGGTCAATTGGGGTTAACAACAAATACGTATGATGAAATTATTTATCGCTCAAAATGATGTCCCGTCGATTATTGTTGATGGAGTTAAAACAAGAATTAACACAAAATTGCAAAGTTTATGACGAGTGAAGTCGAGAAAATTCAATTCTTTTTCAATAGCAAGACAATAAAGTGCTGAGAAATAAAACGAAAATTTTTCAATAGCATCGATCTTTGAATGTGGAGATGCAAACTAAATAAAACTTTATTCAAACTATTAGACTTTAATTTAATACGAAGTGGTAAATTAAATGAAGGCGGAGAAGCAAGACGCGTATTATAGATATAGAATGTGCAAGATTTTAAATCACGATCTGTAAAACTCACTAAATTCAATTTTAGATACCCGTATAACCAAAAACTGGATGAATTTAAAATTGAAATTTTTCGTATCTTATACCGTACACAATAAAAATGTTCACTAGCGACTCGTGAGTTGAATTTTTAAGGGTGCTGCTCCCACGCAGACACATGTGTAGGACGAAAGAAAGAAGGGTGACAACACAGAGAAAGAAAGAAAGACCAAAAAGAAAGAAAGAAGAACAAGGTAGAGAATTATAAAAGGTAGGAGAGAAAAGAAAATGAAAAACAGGACAAAATTAAAGACAAAGGATAAAGAAAAATAAAAAATTACAGGAGGAAGAGTGAAAGAAAGACAGGGGAGAAAGAAAGAAAATAAGACAAATGGGAAACAAAAACGTCAGATAAAGAGAGAAAGTCAGACACACGCGAGAAGTGAAAGAAAGAAAAATGAAGAGAATTATAGGAGAAAGAGAAGCAGAAAGAAAGACAGAATTGAAAGAAAGGTAGGAGAAAAAAAGGGAAGCAAAATTGAAATAAGGATAGAACGAGAAGAAAAAAAAATAGCGTGAAAGAAAGAAAAGGTAGGACGGGAGAAAAATAAAAAAAGAGTGAAATACAGGCGAGAATGGGAAAAAAATAAAGACAGTAGAGCAACAAGGATAGTAGAAAAAAGATGTTGGCTATGCCTTTGGTTACGTACGTCCGTAGCTTGGTTCAGCCGCTTGTCTTTTCATTCCAAATATGTCAAATGCAATAAAATATGAACAAAGCTACGACTAAATATAACAAAGTCATGGCCAATTTCGAAATAGCGTTGTACACCCTGTATATTATTGATAAATGTTGAGTGAAAAGAGGGGTGCTGCTCACTCATAGTGCTTATACACGAAGCGCCCCTGAATACGTTGAATTTATAATACAAAACAAGAAAACAATGCAACTTAATTGGATTTTGAATTGCAAACAGTTACTTCTGAACAAAAAAATAGAGCAAATTAAAATAGAAAATCTAATGAAATAAAGATTTTATTAAATAAATTGGCGAAGCAAAATTATGGATTGCTTCATATCGAAGTTGATGTTTTTAAAAAATGTAAAAAGCTCGACTTTCCATCAATTTTAAATTGCATACTCATACTAGGTACTACATATCGATTTTTAAATGAGCTTTAAACTTATAAACTTTTCTACAACTTTAACCGTTTTTTAATAAGCTCCTTTTGACAGATTTATTAAAAAGAAAACTAATCAAAATCCAATTATACAACAATGTTAACTCCTTTAAACTGAATACTGAAGATTGAATTGGGTTGATTATAAGTAAAATGATTCAAAATCAAGTCAAAGGAATGTAAAAAGGGTGATTATTAAAAATGTACAATAAAGAAATCGTTCCAACCATTTCCCACCGTTTTTCTTCCCTTTACAATCTGTTATTCTCCATTAAAGTCCAAGGGATGCTTTAACAACTGTGAACCGTTTCTTAAAGCGGTTGCTCTCGAACGGGCGACAATAAGAAAAACCGCCCTACCCAGGTAGGAAAAATCCATAGGCCAAGGCTTGGACCAGGCTTGGGCCGAGCCTTACCAGCCTTGGGCGAGGTTGGGCACAAGCCTTGGCTGAGCATTGGGGCGGGGTTGGTTCAAGCCTTGGATGATGGCCATGGGCCAAGCTTGAAGAAATGAAAAATCAACATTGGCCCAAGCCTTGGGAAATCAAAAGTCGATGTTGGCCCAAGCCCCGGGGAACAGAAAATCAGGGTTGGCCCAAGCGTCGGGAAACAAAAAATCAAAGTTGGCCCAAGCCTCTGAAAACAAATAATCGAGGTTGGCCCCAGCCCCTGTAAACAAAAAATCAACGTTGGCCCTATCCTCGGGAATCAGAAAATCAACGTTGGCCCAAGCCTCGGAGAAACAATGAACCAACGTTGGTCCTAGCCCCGAGCAGCGAGAAAACCAACGTTGGACCAATCCTTGGGAAATAAAAATAATAATATTGACCAAAATTAATGATAACAAACACTTTATGTATTGTAGAAAATATTTATTATTTTATTTATATGTACATACAGTATTTCACCTCACAGATGGCTGCGCCTTCCCTATTACGTAGTATCGTAGCTTGCTTCGGTCACATGAAAAATACGTTAAGAAATGTTAAATGTTATAAAGTATGAACCAAGTTTGATTAATCTTACTTAAGGGAGTTTGAGGCTCACTATTATCTACGTTTTCTCTATGTGAATTTAAATTTTATAATATGACTTTGATAAGCTATCAAGCTTACGAGACAAACTCATTTTAAGAGTAATAGATATGAAAGTTCTAGGTTATGTTAAAATAAGTGTCCCCGCAAGCGCACACACAATCTCATGCATAAGGCTTGCATGGGTACGATAAGACCATTGGGCCAGGCTAGATACGAGGCTTGGGCCAATGCTTAGTTCCCAAGGCTTGGGTGCGATAGGATTGACCATTGGGTAAGGATTGAGACAAGTCTTGGACCGATGTTTAGACTTTCAAGCTTGGACAGACACAAGGCTTGGGCCGACGCTCAGTTTTCTAGGCTTGCTTGCGATAAGATTGACCATTGGGCCAGAATTGGGACGAAGCTTGGGCCAATGTTTAGTTCCCAAGGCTTGGGTGCGATGAGATTAACTATCGGGCCAAGTTCGAGACCAGGCTTGGGCCGATGATTAATTTCCCAAGCTTGGGTCCGATAAGATTGACTATTTAGCTAGGCTTGGAACAAAGCTTGGGCCATTGGTTAGTTCCCAAGGCTTGGGTGCGATGAGATTAACTATCGGGCCAAGTTCGAGACAAGGCTTGGGCCGATGATTAATTTCCCAAGCTTGGGTGCGATGAGTTTGACTACTGGACCAGGCTTGGGGCGAAGCTTGGGCCAATGCTTAGTTTCCAAGGCTTGGTTGCAATAAGATTGACCACTGGGCCAAGCTTGGGGCGAAGCTTGGACCAATGATTAGTTTCCAAGGCTTGAGTGCGATAAGATTGATCACTGGGCCAAGCTTGGGGCGAAGCTTGGGCCAATGCTTAGTTTTCAAGGCTTGGGTGCGATGAGATTGACCACTGGGTCAGGCTTGGGACGAAGCTTGGACCGACACTCAGTTTCCAAGCCTTGGTAAATAACGACTGGCCCAAAGCTTGGCCAATCGTCAGCCTTGGCAATTCCTACCTGGGTACTATTACAGATTGTATATCATCCATCAAGCACAAAAATATAAAAGAAACGTAAGCTGTATCACCTTAAAAATTCACAAATTCAAAAATTGATTATCTTTCATCATACTGTTGATAGAAGATTGCACTTGTTCGATGTGTTTGTACGTTAAGAAGCCTTCACATTATATGAACGTAAGGAAATGCACACATCAAAATTTGTGGAATAGATGGTAAGCCGAAGGCGAACGAACGCGAACAAACATTACGAACAATTACTCGTCGTTCGCCTTCGTTCATGTTCGTATAGTGTGGCCGCAACTCTTATCTTATGAGTTCGGCATTGTTCAGGTCGGCTTTTGGTAAGTCGGTGAGGCCTACCGGCACGTCTTAATTCGGCTTTGCAGATCGGCTCAAGCCGAATGCTGCCGATCGGCATAATGTGGACGCGCCTTTACATTTAGCGGAACACATCTGAATCTACAGTCGTAATATTTATTTCTGTTTCCGCATATCGGTTTGTTGTTGTTTTTGGTTCGTTCATTCGCATTCGTTCACGTTCGTGCGTATGATGTAGACGCACCTTTATCAAGACGCTACAACCGATTAAAACTGAAAAGACTTTTAATTAACTAAAATTTCGCTTGTCAGATAAGCTACCGGCCACTTTGAAGATTGATGAGAATACCGACGGTGTGTAGGAGAAAGGTTTTCTCCACTTTGTACGCTTTCATGTTCGTGTTAATTACAAAAATTGAATTTTTCCCTCTTTTTTTTGGTATAATTTCCAAACGTTGGATAAACACGGAAAAAGCTGAGAGTTTTTTTACTCCTACACAATGTTTTGTAATTATTCACCTGTAACATAGAACGCTATATATCCGACATTAACGTATTTTCTTTGAGCTTTCGCTAACTTTAACTCAGAAAACAACAAATTTACCTGTTATTTCATATTTCAAGATTTAATTGGAGATGATTGAAGCTTCCAGAAATGAAAGCTTCAACCACAATCGAATGCTTACTACTTACATTAATGAACATTTATAATATAATTAAGTTAATTCGATTGCATCTATTGAAAGGATGAAAATTTGGTAGAAAATATAATTAGATCAGAACCGAAATTGTTTATTCAATTAGCTAATATTCGATTATACCGTAAGAAGTTTATTTACGTTTTGAAATCGGAATAAAACTGAATTTCAAGCATTACCAAATAAGAGACGTGATGGAAAACGCTTAGATATTATCAAAAATTGAACAAATTTAAATATTTTTTACTCTTAGCTATTTGATAGTAAAAGGAAGATTTATATTTTCGTTCATTGTTTCAGTAGCTTAATGCTTATTCAACCCTTATCCCGATAGATACATCGCACAAAATTTCAAACAAACATCCCTTTATACGTATGTACGTATATCAAAGTAATTTAAAGTCAACAGAGAATTGTCAGATATGAATATCATATTCTAGCTTTTCTGACACTCCTAGCTTGCAATACATATGATGGTGATTAGTTGATGATAATGATGATGATAACAGGCCAAGGACGACACGTGTCTTGGCGTCAAAATTAATCCTTTACACAATATCAATGGGGAATAATAAGAATAGAAATCTGTTTAAACTTAATTAATATTTAATATGAATAGAAATTTACAGAACAAAAGCGAGGCCTTTAAACAACAGAATAACATCTTTTTGCATTGACAATTCTTAGTTTATGCTAGATCTCAAAATCTCAAATATTTTATTATTGTTTTTAAAACAAAAACCTGATTATCCTTACATGGAATAATGTACAATAATAATCAATCAGCGGTACAGGGCTCTTAGAAAGCGGGGCCTTGTCTGCTTGGACCGTTCGCACAGTTCTCGAGCCGGCTCTGGAAATCCAACTTAAGTATGAATATTTTAATTATAAAAACAGCCGTCTAATTTATTTCACCTAGCGTCGACGTCGTCGTTTTCGGTAAATCACAGAAAGAAAAAACGACGTTGTGACGGAAATTCATATCCGTTTTAATCGAAATCTGCTTACCACTCCAAGAAAAAACTAAATTTTTTCCATTAAATAAGGAAAATTTTGGTCGAATACTTCAGGAAAATGTTATCAAGCAAAGTATACAGATTTGGTCAGAGTCGGCTTTAGCAGTGGCGGAACTACCATACAGCAAAAGGGAGCAGTGCGGGGGGCCCGGAGGACCTGAGGGGCCCTCCAGCCATGTCTTTATAAAAAATAATTTGTAAACGTTCACTCGATTGCAATTATTCTACTGGAGTCATTATATCTCATCTCATCCTCATCTCATACTCAGTTCGGTAATCGATATTATATTTATAAAAATAAAAAAGAACTTTTTAAGAACTGTAGATAAACTTTGCCGCCTTTGTTTTTATAATAAGGCTCAAGTACACGGGGCGAGTTTACAAGCTACAAGAAGGCTTGTAAAAACTCGGCGAATTGGCGAGTGCGCTAGTAGTCGAGTACACACGAAATTTCCCACTTGCTCAGTAGCCAACTAGCTGGCGTGTGGTAACCACGTTAGGTTATTGTTATTTTAGTTTATTATCAATGCTACTAGCCACTTGTACACAAACTACTATGAGTACACGTGGCTAGTTTACAAGCTAGCTCGCTAAAAAGCCGGCGAATGGCGTGTAAAGTAGCCGGCAGTTCAACTTTTTCCAGAGCGTTTTTACAAGCAGCTTACGGAGCGAGTGCATCGAGTACATTGGGTTAGTTTACGAGCTGCTTGTAAAAAAGCCGACTTGTAGCTTGTAAACTCGCCCCGTGTACTTGAGGCTTAAATTTATTATATTCCTTTAGTTCTCTTTTTTGTATTTTCATTAAAATTTTGTGTACAACTACAAATAAACATTATTATTATTATCATTATATAATTAATAAAAAAAAATGAATCACAATAAAACATCCCCTTATAGATTTATCATTTCATTATTTCAGTTCAACCAAAAGTTGTCAAAGAGGCCCGAACTGAATTTTGCTGGGGCGCCCAAATTTTGAAGTTCCGCAACTGGGCTTTAGGTAGAAGCGGAGCAAGCGGCCGCTTTTAGCACTAAATTTTGAGGGGTTATATGTAATATAGTATATAGTTATCGATATACCAGGTAGATCATGTAATGCGAAAACTTCTTATTTCAGCACCCATAATTTGGCGAGCGATTCAAAAAATATTTGAAGGATATGTAGGGGGATCCCTAGAGAATCTTTTAGCGAAATTAGGACCTTGTAGCTCAATGGAAAATTGGTCAAAAAATGCTTTATTCCGAGCATGTCGCGATTTTTACTAACCGATTATACCCGTCAAAGCACTAAGACTAATGGACGCTTAAAAAAAATTATTCGTCCAATATGAGCCAATATTTACGAACTTGTTCGGACCAGTGTGTGGAGCTGGACTTACACTATCAAGTCAAGAATATTAAAGAACAAAGACGTTTAGTTACACTAGATTCATTCATTTTTTCCACGATCGATATCCACTACGTTTTTTCTTTATTTTTTCAAGGATACAAATGAGAAAAACGAGAAAAATCAATTTTACGATGCTCTATGAGCCATTCTTAATCGATTCATCCGTGCAGTTGGTTGGCCGAAATCACGAAATTATCGAAATTAAGCGTTTTTTAACCAAATTCTCAATGAGATATGAGGTCCTAATTTTGCTTAGATGTTTTCTGGGAACTCACACAAATCTTTGCAAAAATTTTCCAACCACTTGCCAAATAATGGGAGTTGCCGTAAGAGCTTTTCACCCGCTCGTTATTTAAACAATTCATTGTACGAAATTACTTTAAGCATAGGGCGCCAAAAACTTGACTGCTTGTAGTACCAAACAAGCTAGAGCCAGCACTGGATTTGATACAATTTTTTTTTTTTTTTTAATTTTAACTTAAACCGAAAAACACCAATATTTTAAAAGACAAATAAATTTTAATGTTTCATTAGAAGTTTATGATATAATTTACTGTAAAATCAAATTTGTAGTGGGCGAGGGTTTTAAAATAAACATCATATAACCATGCTATTAAAATTTTACTGTTCTCTAGTCGCTTAACATTTAACATTATTTCAAAGTACGAGTTTAATTTAGGGGATAAAAACTACAATCAACAAAACACCCACAAATTTCCACTTATTAACCCTACGCAACTGTGTCTAATCAACAAAATTTACAGGATTTGCACCGCAATCCCTATTGATCCGCATTATCCCCATTCCAGTACAGGACACTATCTCAACTTTTTGTAAAATTTAAAATCAACCATAAATATGGGAGTGTTAAAGAAACTGAAATATAAAATTAAGCATCCCTGAGATTATTCATTAAAAGCCCCTTGTTTTCATATCAATCTTATACTCTGGATTTAAAATAGGATTTGTTTCTAAGAAGATGAACAATTACAGCAACGCCCATCTAATCAATAAAAGTGCCGAGAAATAAAATTACATAATAACTGTAAATTAAAGTTATTATTGTTGTTGTTGACATGAAAAACAACATCTATGAATGTCAAGAAAATTTAAATGATTCATTACAAGATTATTTGTATAAAACAGACAGCCTTGCTGGAGGATAAACAGAATGACCGAACATACAAACAGGGATGATAAATTCTATATAGGCTGACCTGGATTAGTTTATTAATTAATTTACATCCCTTCTCAACAGTGAATGTCTGTCTTTTAGTTAAGATAACTAATTGTACTGTCAAGTTATCCTGTTAATATACTTGTTGGTAGAAGTTGTATAAAATTAGTCATATTGTTATGTTTTCAATTGACATTGCCAAAGCTGTATAGTTTAAACTACAAAGTTTGTCTTAGAAAATGTTGATGTAGAAACGAATACAGGTCACATTGTTATGTTTTTATTTGACATTGCCAGTGCGGTATAGTTTAAGCTATAAAGCTTGTCTAAGAAACTGTTGATATAGAAACGAATGCAGTACTTTGCCGTACTTTAAAAATAGAAAAATTGTAAACAAATCGATAATCATAGCATCTCTTTGATACAGAATCGTTTCTATTGAAAATATTTCCATCTCCTCGCATGTATTCTATTTGCATACAATTTTCTACTCTATTTTCCAAATAACATGGAGAATGTAAAAAATAGATAAACGAACGGTTTTTTATAATTTAGGAGAAAGTATCTTATCACTGATAAGTTATCAGATAATAATTCTACAATTATGACAACAATCGATACGGCTGCTTAATTTATGATTCTTTCCTCAGATCGTGTAGAAATATTGAAATAAACAATACAAATTTTATTTGTTTTTCAATAAAAATTACCGACAATATAAATTTTTTTATCGTTTACGTAATATTTACGACAAAATAATAATTCAAAAATTTACTACAGTTACAAATAAAAGAATCGTTAGTGAAATTACTTTGAAATCTTGTACGGAAATTTACAGAGAACGTTTATTTGATATCGTAGCGATATATTTTCCAGTCTGTTGAATTTATTCTTGTTTGCTATATAGTCTTTGTTGTAGATGGAGAAAGAAAAGATTGCCCAAATAATTTAAGAATTCGATACAAAGTTCACGATATAAATGAACTCTGAATCTGTGTGACTCTCTCTAAATTGATGACTATGTAGAGAATACTGTTGGCAGAGGTGTAATGGAAAATTTCAGTGTCCACGCGACAAAAAGGCTCCTTAATTCATTAGTGTATTACCTTACCTAGCACTTGAAGGTAAAATATTTCAAGAGAACTTCTGTTGAGCCGTCTCTGGCGCTGCGTAGTTTACGCCAGTGATTATTGGCGTTATTGTTCCATATTAAAAGATTCTTTTAATTTAATTTTCTAAATTGCGATTTTAATAACTCGTAAAATTTTCCGTGCAACCTCAACCTATATTGTTATTAATTATAGCGACTCTTTATTCTAAAACCCTCTAATGACACCATTAATGGGATTCTGTTGTAATTCTCTTTTATAAAAATACCGAATTTTCATTATAAAATAAAGCATAATAAATCTAAATGCTTGAAATATTTCTTTTACTATGAAATATTAGAGTTGTATAGTCTGTTAAATAACTTTAGAGACTGACTAAAGTAATAAAATTAGTTCACGATAGATTCAGTAACAAACAACTTGACAGGGATACTAAAATGTTGCAAGTACCAAATATTTGTTGAAAAATTATAATAATAATACAGGATGTTCCGTAAGTCGCGCATTTCCTACTAAAGAGCAGATAAGGGATGAAATTCTAAGGTGAAAATTCCTGTACCCTTTTTTATCTAACGCACACATAATTAGTTATTAATTAAATCATATAACCAATCAGCTGCTCGATATAACGATAAAAAGAGAGAAGGAAAGAATCTTGACGGTAGGACGTAGGAAGCGCACCAGTTAGCAGACTGGCGAGTGCGCCGTTCAAACTAAGAGAGCAGCTGATTGGTTATATAATTTAATTAATAACTAATTATGTGTACGTCAGATGAAAAAATGCTACAGGACTTTTCACCTTAGAATTTCACCCCCTATCTGCCTCTTGGCAGGAAATGCGTGACTTACGGGACATCCTGTATAAATAATTGTATTTCAATTCGATTTTGTTACAATCTCTTGTAAACAGACGTCTTTGCCTGTTTTGTTCGAAAACTAGCTAGATTTTTGATACTTTTTTGCTACTTGCAAGTGGCAATATCTCAGTACACCTGTCAAGTTGTTTGTTACTGAATCTATTGTGAATTAATCTTATTACTTAAGTCGGATCTTTTAAGTCACTTTATAGACTGTACATGTAAAGAGTTCATTGTCCATCCAAGAGTAATGCATATAAATTGAATACAATACATAAAACTGATAACACAATACATCATTATCAATACATGAATAGAATTATGTACGTATAGTTATTTTGTTTTGTAAATAAGTAGATAGTTTATATAAATTCCATTATTATGAAATTTACTCGACCAGAAATATCACGGATTTCGTTTTTGTATAAGGGTCTAACAACATTATAATTCCACCGATACCATGCATTACAAATATTCTTGTCTTGTAAATAGTTTATTTTAACACTAAAATGTACAAAATTCGTTTAGTTCCACACATTTAAAGGTTAATATAATTTGTGTCAATATTGGTAAAATTGAAGCACAAGGTGAGCACAGCACATCTCACACAACTCAATAAAACTCCACCAAGATATGATTTAATTTGAAATATAGCAACGAAAAGCCAATATCTGTAAATAGATTGTTTAAAATCAACTCTTAGTTTTGTGGAAATAACAGTGAAACATTAAACTTGTACAGATTGCCTTGATGGAAATAAAATTTTACGGTGCGAAACTAACAACAAGTAGGAAATAGAATCAGAGATTTTCCATCGGTGAATTTATTTACGTCTATGTAATTTACTTACAAAATACCCTCTAGGATTAGATAAATGTTCCACAACTACAATTACGCCTAATTGAAAAATTCAATTTCTTATTTGATATTAATGGTTCTCGTGGAGATTTGTCAAGTTTCCATATGTCGAAAGTTGAAATTAACGATGATACTGTCCTAGATTGACATGGTAGGTCTTTTAACTTGCCCCCATTCGTACAGGGGATGGATAAATGGCACGTCTCTCTTGCTACACACGTAAAGCTTTACGATTTGAGAATAAGACCGATCGTTGATTTTATGGACAACTATAGAAAGAATAAGGAGGAATTGAGTGAGATTATTGTAAATAATAGGGAATGTAGCAAGAATTCGTGTCAATCGCTGGGTCGATAGAAAATTACAAATTTTGGCGCATCCAACGACAGTCATAAATTCGACTATAAATTATGACAGTCTACCATTTACGATTCGTGATGATTTATTCGCCAATTAGGCCGTAATAGTGCGGTTTTCAGGTCATTTAGTCGGATGTTTGTCGTCTCAATCGATATTTAGTAGTAGTGGAGATAAAACAATTCACTCTCGACTAGGGCAGCTTTGTACGTGCCTCCTGAAACTGTTTCACACTTTAATCTAGAGTTCATGTTGTAAAACTTTACAACCAAAACAAATATTGTCAACTTTGGATAGTTTCACAAAAAAAAAGCAATACAACTTAAACTTTGCCCTAGTCGTGGAAAGTTTGATTCGAATTTCTAGTAACGCATACGAAACCAATCGAAAAACACATGTTTGTTCTCTTTGTAGGATTGATATTAGAGAGATTCTAATGTAATAAAAGAATTTTATCATATCGTTTCAACCATTAGGATGGATCGTTTAATATGTAAATATCCAACATTAAAAACATCTCTAACGGCAAATAAAATTGAATTATTCGTAAACTACGTTGACAAAAAAAAAAGCATTGGAATACTGATGAACGTATCCATCAGGGACGGAAAACAAACCCGGCGCATCCACCATTTTTTTTCACACACTAACAGTGATAGAATCAATACGTTACTATTGTTGATTTTCAAAATACAAAATTAGATGAATAATTGGATGTAATTCGAAATGTAAGCTTTAATAATGTTTGAGGAAACAATTCAATTATTAAAGTGATAAATGTATTCGCTAATTGAATATAAGTCTAAACACAACTTGGCGCTACATCAACATATACGACTTGAACTCAAAACCCTAATTTACAGTTAATTTACTAACAAATAAATACGCTATCAGTACATAAGTTCAATAATATATATCGAATTTGTTAATCTAAAATGTGAATTAATAAAACTTGGAAAATTTCAGCTTTTTATGCGTGTCATTTTCAACAAACCAAACCCGGTTAATATCAAAAAGACTAGGATGTGAAGGAATAAAAAGCGGATAATTCCAGTTCATCCATTCGGGAACATCTACGTTAACGTAAACTTTCTGAATTGTAATGAAATAAATCTCATTATAAATGTAAATCGAGACTTTTTGTTATCGTTGAAGAATTAAACAAACTACCCCAAAAATAATTCAAATTTTGATCCTGTACCAAATTATATAGATTATTTAATGATTTAGGGTTGATATTATTAATACCATTATTAAACCCGGCCGGCTACTCGATATTTTCAACAAAATATCCTAATTATATGTCTAGACGATATTCGTTTCAAATAAAACAAGCTTATTATAATATAATAGAGTTATTATAACGCTTATTAAACACACACAATCAACTGTATCGAATTTTGTCTGTACAATTTATCAACAATGCCTTCATGTTTGGTTTTTTTCTAAAAGTATACACAACTACTTGTTGTAGTTGACATGAAAGGCATAATATTGGATGATTTACGAGCTTTTACAAGTTTCTTTTCTATTAATTGAATAGTTGTGAACATTATACGATCAAAATCAATATTTAATGGTGATAGTGTTGGGAAATTTAAAGGTAATTTAAAGGTGGTTTATTTATTGTTAGTTGACATCAAAGTTTTGGTAGTACACACCCGTATTGATAAATAATGTATTCTAATAAGACAAAACGAATACTTAAGTTTAAGTTAATTCTTATTAGTATCACAACGTGGATGATTTTCACGTTTAGATCGATACGATAGGCATTATAAAGATTAGGAATAAGTTTAGAATTATTCACAATTTCCGTAATTGTAGGGAATACGAAAAACTTGAATAATTTTGCAGTTTTGTTAATTTATCATGAATTTAAAAAACTCTATTCTTTTATCTTAATTGTTGTCTGTTTTTTGTATTATTTGGCTAATTATGTTTTTCTTAATGTAAAGGACACAACGTAGAGTCATTTGTGAAACATTCATCGTCACCATACTCTTGGAACTGGGTTAAAACACACAATAATAGAAACATTATATTAAGTTAATGATGTGTCTAGAAATGTACACACCATATGTGCTTTACACCAAATTTTCAACATTCTGAGATTGTAGTAAAATTTAAATGAAAATTGTCTCCCCAAGTCTCTAAAATTTACTCAATTAATCCAGTTGGTAATCAACTTATAAACGCCTACAACTAACCGTATCTGTACAGTTGATAAATTTCAACAACCTTACGGCAATTTGTTGAATTAATTACAACAATAACAACATCCTTACAAATCTGTTGAAATAAGTTTGAGCTTGTTAGAAACGGACATTATCCATTTCTCTCCATGTGTATATAGCTTCTGTTATTATTCTGTATATTATGTATCTATTTTAAACAACTAAAACTAAATGTAAACTTACTATATGAACGATAGTATTGTTCTAAAGTGACTATTTAACAAATCTTTAAAAATAATCTAGTTTTATGAATTCTTTTTACATGTATATGTACTTATATGTATACTTTTATGTCTCATGGAATGATAATGGATTGTGGAAATGGTTGAGTAATGGTCGACTGATTTAAAACAATAGATACGGGTGTTGTCTGTGTATAATTCTTTTCCTCTCCTCTTGTAATTCAAATAACAAAAAAGAAATTGAAACATATGTGTATCAAATCCTTACAATTTATAAAACAGATTTATAACGTTAATAAACGCAAATAATTGGATATTGTCCAAATTTGTCTGGTTTCAATTCATCATCAACTTGCCTAAATTTCAACATTGCTAAATATCAATCTCAATAAACTTAATCACATGGTATGGAACAATAAAATCAACAATTTTATCAGTATTGATCTTTTTTGTAAATTAAGAGACGATTTCATCAACTTCAGTTAAGCCTAATGAACAGTTGCTATCATTATAAAAATGATTTCTATGACATATTTGTTCGTTAAAATTTAACAGACTTTGGTGAAATCGACCCTAAATCTTCAAAAGGACTCATTTTTTACAAATGTGCCACAACGCATCTCCATGTCTTGTTATTTATGCGTGTTTTCCGTCCAAATTAAACACAACTTACACTGAACATGAATGGATGTACAACAAATTGTAAATTACCGAAATCCTATCTGTTTGTACGATAAATAAAATGGTTTTTGCCCCTCATATATAGATAGTTTACGATCAAAATAGTCAAGCTACGCGTTACGTCTCGATTTCATCGCCATTTCGATCAAATATCGCTTAAATGTTGTTTTGAGATACTGAAAGTTTCTAATTGAAAATCCCTCTACACACTCGATCTCAATTATTTCCCAAGCTACCCATTTTTTCAGTATACAGCGCTGTGTTTTAATAAAACGATCACCTCTTTAAGTAGTCTCGTTCATTGTAAAGTGTTAGCGAACACATTCAATGTTACTATCGAACTTTATACGAAACAAATTAATCGCTCTTATATTACCAAAGTCTATTAAAAATTCAATCGAATACACTGTAAACTTAATAAAAATGTAGTCCACCAATAACACCCACTTTTCAGTTAAAACGATGGTTAAAGAGCTTTAACAATTTCAGTTAAAATAACGTTTTCAAATCAAACAAAAACATGTTACAATTATAACAGGTGTCTAATTATAAAAAGAAATAATTGTGAACACTTCTAGATTCGAGAAAATATAAATTGCATGTACAACACAAAAGAAGAAGAAAAAGGTGAAATTAATGTTTATTGTAGAGAGATAGTATAGAACATTACTTATGTTTATGTCTGAAATCTTTAGTTTTAAAAGCAACAAGACATTTACGTATTTTCTTGTTTCATTAACCGTATAATCATATCTTGAAATAAGGCAATAACAAGACAACTACAGATTTTATTTCTGAAATAATTAAAGTTTATTCAACAATTAAGTAGGAATCAACTAAACGGCTAAAAATTATCTGACTGTCTCGTGTATCGTCGAACAGAATTACAACTCGAAAATGAGAGAATCTATACAGGGTGTCCCGTGAGTTCAGCACTATTCTTTATGGATAGGTGAGGGATGAAATTCTAAGACCTGAATTTTGACCTAATTTGCCGAGAAAACTAGCTACAAGTAAGTCAGAATGACTTTTTAGTAGCTAATTTGCTCTTTTTTCGTCAAAATACGTCGATTTAGCTTATTTTAGTTCGTTTTAGTGAATTTTATTGGAATTTAACTCAAAAGTTTGGATTTTTTGCTAAAAATTGTCGAGTTTATGCAATATTTTGCACTTATTGTGCAAAAAGTCCCTGTTTTATTGCTTTATTTCGAAGCTTGCTTGAATTTTGACCTAATTTGCCGAAAAAACTAGCTAAAAGTAGGTCGAATTAACTTTTTAGTAGCTAATTTGCTTCTTTTTCGTCAAAATACGTCGATTTAGCTTCTTTTAGCTCGTTTTAGTCTTTTTCCCACATCACTGCTCTGAATTAACTTGAATATAAGCGCTCTCCAGTCGCGCTCGATCTCTATCGACCTTTCAGTTAAATTATACGTTATTTGTTGCGATTGTAACTCTACAATTATTCAACGTAGTTGATGAACTGATTGAGCGATGTCACAAAGAATAAGCAGGCGGTCTACTGTAGCTGATTTTTGCTACCCTATTGCTACATTTTCATAAGCGCAGAGAGTAGGATTAAAAATCGACAGGCACGTATGTCCATGGCGTGCGAATTAATTAAGTAGCCATTTAAGTGCGCACTATAGGCTTATTGATGGTGGGACGTGAGAAGTTAGCAGATTACTAATTTGATTAATTAATTACCTGTGCATCAGGTGGAAAAATGGTACAAGACTTTTCGTCTTAGAGTTTCGTCCCTTATCTACCACCCCTGAAGAGATATGTAAGACTTACAGGACAGCCTGTATAGCAGACGGTTAATACAATTAACACGAAACTGTTTCATTTAGACTAATGTAATTACGATGAAAAATCTTTCAGCATGCAACTAAACTGTTCTAATTACATGCAATTCAATACGGAAAATCGATGTCAACAAATTTCGCTATAAAATCAACGCTTTGAATTAAAAATTAGTTTTGTTGAACAATATTGGCGATTTTATATCTGCATTTACAAGTTCTGTGACTTGATTTCTGATGAAGATCTCCTTCTAAGCCGTCCACAACAAATCCATCGATTTGTTTATTTGTTTGTACAATAAACCGACTATAGTGGGTGGTTTTATTCATATATTCTGTATGGTGCTGTATTTAATTTCTCGTCAATTATCATCTGTCAAATTTTAGTAAATCTAGACGGATGATTAATGTATCCTGAGGGAAATCTTGAACAACACAAAACAGACATAATCAAACTGAAACTCATTGATGAGATCGTATAAAGTCTAGGACAAACGAGCACGTCTCTTCAACGTGCTTTGATTTATTAAATAACAACCCAGTTATTATGATTGTGTAGTTTTCCACTGGAGAGAAATATTAACCCATCCCTATTACCAATTTATTGTAACAATAATAATAATAATAAAGTGAACACAAAAGGAAAACTATCAAATGGAAATATTTGCCACTTTTTCTTTCTTGAAAGAATCATAGTAAACTTTTACTCGTCCGGATTTCCACTAGATTAATCCCAATGATAAAACGAGAGGAAAACACGTCAAATATGTGGTGGTGAATGTTAGGGGAATGTAATGTATCTCTATGAGGGATGTTTGATCTATGTAGCGGTAACATCAAAACGGCCACACCTTGTAAAAATCCTTACAAAGTAACTAGTTTACTGAGAGGATTTTGACTAAATACAGGGTGTAATAGAAATCCCTGGCAATATTCAAACCACGTATATAACTCGGGCGATAGAGCTCCGTTTTCGAGGAAAAAAGGGGTTGAAAATTTCACCAAGATTTTTAGTGCCACTGGAATGGAACAATCTTAACGATAAATAATTGTGTTTAATCAACAAACGTAATTAATACCCCTCAGCTAATATCAACGTTCAGTGTTCAGTTGCCAGTAGAATGGGAATGTTTTTGTCCATTTTTCCTGTACATTTTTGACATTTTTTTTTGTGGGACCATGCGAAACAATTAGTGTATTTAGTGCGGTCAGAAATATCGATAAGTTGCGGACCCGAATTTGTGAAGCTGCAAACCAGGTTCGGGAAGTGCCAAAACCGGGGATGTGGGTACCTTTTGAACAATTTCTGTAGTAATTCTTGTGTTATATTATTTTTATAGTTTTTGGGCAGTTCAGTGTAAATTCTTGATGTGACACCTTCTTTCTTATCAACTCTCGACAACAACATTGGGGTAGGTTAGTAAAAAACCAGCGACCATCAAACAATGGTTCAAAATTTGTGCAATTTTAGTAATTTTTGTTTTCTTGGACCCTTCAAAATATGTTTATTCTACATAAGGGGTAGTGAGGTTTGAATATTGTCAGGGATTTCGATTACACCCTGTATATCTTCATTTATAGTTTCTAACAACAAAATTTAAGGTGATTTTTTTTAATTTTAATAAAAATTAAAACTAGAGATTAATTAAAGAATAAGTTAAATTATGTTGGAATTGTTCTTTCATTTATGACATTAACAATTACAATAATCAAGTGAATGATGGTGAAAACATCGCAGTTGATCTATTAAAGGCTGTAATTACTCACCAGTAGGAGAATAATGAAGAGAAACTTGAACTTTTTTGTAGAAAAAGATACATCTGCACAATCGACTTTGTCGAGTGCAGAAGTCGTTTTCAATTTAGAATTGTACAACATGGAAACATAACGGAATTGAATTGTTAAAAAAAAAATATAAATTCTATATCGTACACGTATCAAAAAACACTAAAAATTTTAATGTAATTCCCCGAAAAATGATTCAAATATTAAATTCACTGTCTTTGAATTTCGGCTACCAATAAGCTAAATTATCGAGCAAGCTAAGATATTTGCTGAAAACGTAGATATGAAACAAGGTGCTATTCTGGAAAAAGTTAACTACTGAGCAAGTGTCAAAAAAAAGCATGAAATGGTTTTCAATTAATGAAAGAGTAACGTTTATTGCTTCATATGATGCCAGTAGAAAATTTCGAATAATTTGGCACAATTAGTCCTGAATTTCAATCTTATTTAGGAAACTTTTCGCTTAATTTTGAAAATATCTCACCATTTTATAGGAGCCTAATCACAATTAAAGGAAAAAATATATCACTTTTAGACCAAGAAGCAAGGTCTTTATGTAAATCTTGCGTTATTTCAAGCAAATCGCCAAAAACTTAGCATTTTTACTTTATTTCGAAAATAGCACTTTTGACAAGATTCTTTTGAGAAATTCTGCCTTATTTCTTTATTTGATCCTAATACAACAAATTTTTATTTTAATGCAGCATTTTTAGTCCAAAATTTCAGAATTTTCACAAAAACAAATTGTTCTATAAATATCTCGATATAACTCCAATATAAAAATTTTAAGAACTTAGCACTGTTAGACCAAAATTTCAAAATTTTGCGAAAAATTCTACCTTGTTTCGAAAAGTTCTCACTACTTTGTTCTACGTTGATACAAAATTTCGAAAAATTAGCCCTTTTAGCCCAAAATTCAAAAAATTCTAATGATTCGTTTTAATTTTTTCAAAAATATCTCATTATGGTAATAATCAAAATCATAGAAAAAATTGCATTTTTGATAAAAGATTTTTTGAGAAATTCAGCTTTATTTAGAAATAAGGCTTTCGTTTCTTTAATTGATCCTAATACAAAATTTTAAGATAAATGTAGCACCTTTAGTCCACAATTTCAAGATTTTTATGAAAAAAGAATTGTCTTATTAGTATCTAAATACAAATTTTTTAAAACATAGCACTTTTAGTCCAAAATTTCAAAATTTTGATGAGAAGTTTTAGTATTTTTCGAAAATTTTTATTACTTTTTATCGCGCTAATTATAGTTTTAAAAAAGCAGTACCTTTCATATAAAATTTTCAGATTTTTATGAGAAATCTTGCCTTATTTCGAAAAGTTTTCATTTCTTTTTTTATCCTAATACAAAATTTCAAAAATTTAGCACTTTTAGTATAAAATTTCAAGATTTGGATAAGGAATTTAGTTTTGTAATTACCAAATATTGCTTGATATGATTCCAGTACAAAATTTCGAAAAATTTAGCCTAGAGTTCCTTACTAGCGATTTTCCAATAATTTTATCTATGTGGCTTAAAATTTAGTACCCATTGAAAAGAAGAAAATATTATCTTATATATTAAATTGATTCAGAATTTTCACAAAAGAGATAATGAAATTATTTTAATCCACAACAAATTTGTTACCGCCCCTTAAAAGACTATTTATTTATAAAAAGTGCGCGATTAGAAAATGTTTGAGAAACACTGGTTTTAACTGTCTAATTTTTCATTTTAAAAAGTTTCACTTTTTGTTCTTTATTCTTATGCTTTTTCTAGTATTCGTGTAAGTTTTACAATAAAAATTTAACGCTCTAGTTTCACACAAATCTTGAATCTTCTAATGGCTTCATGATTAGAGACTTAATCGTTACAAAAGAAATTTGGTGATTTTTTGAGAAAAATTACATTACAAGAGAACATAATTACAATGTCTTTTGCTAATGTTGCAGTATAATAACATTACTAATTACCACAATAAATCAACCACGTAGTTGGATTAAGCATTAGAAGAACAGAGTAAAATTAGATAATTTCAACAAGAAACCTGTATTACATAATAACGAAGTAAACGATAGAATAGTTACAGTTTCTTGTATAGTGCTTTATTGTTAAATAGATAGACAAATAAAATACAGATTTGTTATGTTCACTGGGTTTATTTGTAGCTCAACAGTGAATCGTTAAATAAAGATCTAACCACAGAGTTACCGTTATTTCATGATTTTAATTGCAAATACATTTTAAATAGAGTACAATCAGTATCACTATATTTGTCAAGATAATCAGGTGCAGCTTTCAGGGAAATGTCATTACAGTTTCATGAGATTTTAAGTAAAAACCAAGTGAAACATAATCTTTTAAGAAACTCCTTTTGTGCAATGAGAAGAGTAAACTTGTTTCAATGTTTTCTTGTTTTAATGTTTGATCTTTGGCCGATATCATTCGTAGAGAATTTCCAATGAAAACTATTTATTATCTTTCTATAATGAATTGGAACTGTTGATTAACCATAGCACGTTCCAACATTTCAATTCCCTTTATTAGAGCTAATATTTTATGCTTTTTACGGTATAAAATTGTTTCTATTGTCAGTTTGATTATAATTTAAATCGCTCGATTTCTCCTTGTTTCAGGGCCCACGAAAATGTACAGACCTTGATTCGATTCTATTTTTATTCAATACAAAAATATGAAAATTTATACGTTTCATCAAAATATTTTAAAATAGGAAGCTTTAAATTTGTTACTAAAACAATCAAACTGAAATTTTTATAAATTTATAAAATCTATCACGAAACCCAGGAAAAATGTATTCATTATACAAGTTCGGCCTATTTTATGTACAATACACAAATATACAGGGTCTATTACGTAAATTTGGTCAAAAGCAATAATCTTTCTACAACTTATTCACCTAAGCCATCTTTTGGGGATGATAGCG
Source organism: Mylabris sibirica (assembly GCA_039776855.1). NCBI lineage: Eukaryota > Metazoa > Arthropoda > Insecta > Coleoptera > Meloidae > Mylabris > Mylabris sibirica. The sequence goes on along the minus strand of CM077839.1, from coordinate 8,483,890 downwards.
ACTACCCAATTTTTATCAATTCGATATCTCTTGCCTTGTTTGCTTTTTGCTTTTGTTATTCTTCAAAAGGTCAACCATTGGAAAATAATACTAGTCCTTCAAATTTTATTACATGTTTTCTTGCTTTTTAAATTTATTACCAGTAAGCAAGGGAATCCCCTAGCCTAGATGTTTGAAGCAGTTCATTCACCTATCCTATTCATTCAAATTCTATTCTTTTTTGCAGAAAATCAAACTTTAAAAGGAATATATTATTTTTAATTGAATTTAAATTTGAATTCATAGAAGTACCAATTTTCTATGCAATATTGCGTCATTTCCAAAAGTTGACCTCAATTTCCCCCCTTCAGGATTATATTAAAATTATTTGATTCTATTACTAATAAAAGAGCTATAGGGAGATTATTGCTATTGGCCATATTTACGTGAAACACCCTTGTATATCCAACGTAAAGTTGCGAAAAGTATGATAAAATAATAACAAAACTTTCCACCTTATCTAGCAAAATTATAGCTCGGCTATTTTTTTTTCTACCACTATAAAGGTGCGTGCTACAAAATCAACCTAATATTCGCTTGGGGATGATTAGCTTAACAAGAAAATCCTGATAGTCCAACCATTTATCTGTACAGATTTAATCGAATCTCAGCCTAGAATCACTTGTGGTTAAAAAAATTTCCGTTGTAATTCTCCCGAATTAATCCAAAATTCGAATACCAACACGTCAATTGGCAATCATATAAATACAATCTTGTTATTACTATAGTAAAAAAGAAAACTCGTGTCCATTCAACGAAAACTAACGGCATCCCAACACAATTTAGGATGAATATGTTGAGTTTAAATCAGTTTGAAATGTATTGTGTCATACCTGGAGGCAATCACCTGCTTTTACAGTTCTCAACAACCAAACTGTACAACATCACGTATCCATTACTAGTTAAATGTATACTTACTTGTTTTAAAGAGACAATCAAAGCATTTTTTTGTCTTTTTATTTCATTGAGTAATTAGTCACGAACATTGAACAAGATAATTGTCACGATATTTTTTTTCTATATGCATAATCGAATGAAATTATAAAAAGTTTCTTTGTTAAACTGACTCATAGTGTGGAATATACAACTAAAACTGGACGGAAATCTAGTTGATAAGATCTCCCCTTCTAATCTAATTATTGATTAAAACAAGGCCAACAAGAGTAGTCAAAAATTTATAATTTTTTTCAACTAATTAAGGAATCAAAGTATATAATTGGAACTTTTTATGACTTTTTTATTTCGTAGAGATTTGGTTTGGAGAATAAGTTTATATCATAGAATTGATTGAAGAACTTGTACCAGGAGCGTATTTAGGCATGGTCTTTATGGTCTGCAGTCCAGGGCAGCAATCAATCAAAGAGATAGGGTTCCTTGTGTTGAATAAAGTACACCTTTTTCTTAATGACCTAAAAGAGGTCCATTGTAGAGTCGTTTCTGTTTTGGCAAATTTTGGGGATATTCTGAATTACGGACAAATATCTTGAAATAAGCTTCTTTACATTTTCCCTAATTACTCAAACTATATTGATTAGTTTGCAATAAAAATTCAACCATATATAGTAAATTGAAAGGGTTCTGCAAATATTCAAGAATTTTTCCGATATACTTGTGTGTTTTGAGGAAAATTAATAAAAACAGAAGAAATCGTTCTTAAGAGTTTCAGCATAATTTTAAAGATTGGAAGCTTACCCAAGGAAAAGTCTAATTTTTGGAAATTCAATGAGTTTTCTCGAAAATTCTTCACTTGTTATTTTTCACTAATTAGAAATAATTATCTTGCAACAAGATTCATAAAATTAAAATGAAAAGATGGCTGTTAGTTTGCAGGATACCGGATAGATGAGTTGCTATATAATAATATACAATACATACTTACAGTGGCGATTTAAAAAAAGAGACCACCTCTTCTTGTGCGGCTATGTAAAACAGACTTATGAGGGCGGTCATGACAATGTAATAAAATTTTAACAGATCAGAATTGTGAGGAAAGATATTCAATCATTTTGGGTATTTACCTGAATAGAAGGATACTTTCTACAGATTTGCTATGGCTGAAACTGTCTCGAAGACCTTTTACCTACCCACCTTTTTACCCACACGAGAGAAACAACTTGACTCACACTAACGAGATATGTGAAATTCTCGCTCAAGACTCGGTCTCTTTTTTTGTTGATCGCCAGTGTACATATAACATTGAAACCCAATACAGTTTTTGTCATAATGGCGAATGTGTTGCCACAACTAACCCAAACTTGGGCTAGTTGGATAGACCACCAAACTGTATTAGTCCAGGGACCACAATTTCCACGTTCCTCTCCTGACTTGTACTAAAGAACAACGAGTTATTTGAACAATTTCTATTGTAAATACTATGGACTAGTTTTAAAAATATACAGAAATTGTCAATATTTAGATTACGATCATTGTTTATTTATCCTGATATGTTGACACGTTTCCTTTATAAGCACATGTTTACACCTGTTTTAAGATGAAAAATATTCGGTTTTATTATCACATAAAAAAAATAATAACATCTGAATAACCGTTTGTACAGTCTGTCAACGGAAATTTGTTATAAATTTTGTAAGTCTTCAAAAGTTATCAAGCTTTAAACTGGTAAAAATCAATACATGTTTACCAAATGGCTTCTATTTTGATTATTATCACAATAAAATTAGACCATTTAGACACTTTTAGTCACTTTTTGAATAGTATTTTTTACCCAAGTCATGATTCTTGACGAATATTGCTATTGAATCGACAAAAGAAGGAGACTCGGATATTTTTAATGTTAAATTCTTGTTTTTTAATCAAAATTTTCGCCTTGAGCTGTCCATTTTTAGACAATTTTACACTAAAGACGGCATAGATTTTAATCCTAATAAAAAAATTTGCCTCTAAATATCGAACAAGAGACTGTTTAATCGTTTTTTGGGCAGAATTTTCCACTTTAAGCCTAGATCCAAAGAAATTTCTATTCAAAAAGATCAATTTTGAGTTTGAATCTTAGCATTGTTGCCGTAGATTATTAGTGTTATTTTCGTGAATTCTACTGCTGATTAAATAAAATAACAAAAAAGGGATTCGTCGACATTTTAACATGAATCCTAATTAGTCCTTTAATACAGCTTTCCTAAAATATTCGTCTTAAGTTGTCAGTTTTTTAGAGAATTTTCATAACAAAGCAATAGGTGCTTTTCGAACAAGACGTTTGAACTACACCACGAATTTTGAGTGACCTCATTTATCAATTTTTGTTCTGAATTCGTGAAAAAAACAGTTTTTAGGTTTAGTAATCTTTAAAGCTGAGTTCTCGATTTTTTAATCCAAGATAGAGACTTTTTACATCCTGAAAACGAAATTACTTGGCCGAATTTTTCTCAGAGTCATCAAATCTCAGGGAATTTTGAGATTTAAATGACAAAATTTAGACGCCACTTTTAGCCATTTTTCAAGCAGAACTGACGACTTTCAATTTATTCTAGATTTTAATTCATCAGTCCCCTGGCAACAAGAGGGTTTTCCTTTTTAAAAGTATGAATAAATACGACAATGAATGAAAAACGCCCTCAAAACACTGTTTTTTTTTTATAAGATTTCATGAAAAGCGAAACGTTTTTACTTTCTGTGGTTTCAACTCCATTCAGCTTTGTAGAAATGAAATTTCTAGTTGAAATCTTTAATTATTGATTCAACAAAAGAAAAAACAGATTGATTTGATGATTATCAAAAATCTCTCCTATAAATAAAGACAAAATTACTCAATTAACCTTTGATTTATGAATGAAGATCCATAAGTTGTAACCGTTCTTGATGCATCCTTAGTTTCCAAATAAATTCTAATAAAAAAGTTACAGAATCAAATCTAACAATATACAGGGTGATTCAAGAGGATAGGCCATTAAAAGTATAAGAAGTTCTAGTTATTGGAAGTTGATGAAATTTGGTATATAGCCGTTAAGTCCCCTGAATTTTCTCTAGAAATTATTTTCGTTATTCTAGCTACCCTCCTTATATGGGGTAGTGCACCCTACTCTCTTATTTTAAATGGAATGGTATATTTTTTATTGCATTTTTGAATTCTTCAGTTAAAACGAAGGGGACTTTAATTACATGACCTATGGTCTAGCGCTGAAAGTTTTTCAGATATTTCAGCTTTTAGTTCAGTTTTAAAATTTGCAGTGTTTAATTGAAAAATTCATATTTTTGAAGCTATAAAATTTGAAATGTTCAAACTTGGAAATTTTGTTGTTAACATGATGTACTTTCACCCAACTAAAACAGAATTCGATTATCTTTCAGCGTTTAGCTGAAATAAAAAAATTTTTCAGGCCATTTTCAAAGTACAATATCTTGCTTATTTTAAATGGAACACCATATTTTTCTTTTTATGGTTAGAGAGAGAAAACTATTTTGCATCGAACTGTATTAGCATTTCCTATATCTATCTTTGATAGTTTTTCAGTTATTCAACATTTTCAATTTCATCTAATTTTCTCTCTTGAAAAAAATATAAAACATAGAAGGCTTAGCAAAACAACTTTCAATTCAATTGTCACAATTAAGATGAAATTAATTGATTAGTTTGAAAATATCTCAAGGAAGGAAAATGGAAGAAGTTCATAATTAATTAAATCAATATTAATTGGATTGGTTTTTTATGCATGTGGAATATCTTAAAAGGTATAAAAAACATGTAAAATATTCAATATTAACGTCATTTATGATGTTCTAACTTTTTTTCTAAGCCTTCTATGCGTTTCGTTATAGTTGAATTCGTTTCAAGGGAGGTGATTGGACGAAACTGAAAATTTTGAATAACTGAAAAATTATCAATGATGGGTATAGGGAATGTTAACACAGGTTGATATAGAATTTTTTTCTCTATCCAACCATATAATAAAAAATATGGTGTTCCATTTAAAATAAGCAAGATATTATAGTTTGAAAATCGCCTGAAAGGAAAACTTATTTCAGCTAAACGCTGAAACGTAATTGAATTCTGTTTAAATTGGAAAAAAGAACATTACTTTTACTACTTAGGTTCCAAGTTTGAACATTTCAAATGCTATAGCTTCAAAAATATGAATTTTTCAATTAAACACTGCAAATTTTAAAACTGAACTAAAAGCTGAAATATCTGAAAAACTTTCAGCGATAGACCATGGGTCATGTTATTAAAGTCCCCTTCGTTTTAACTGAAGAATTCAAAAATGTAATAAAAAATATACCATTCTATTTAAAATAAGAGAGTAGGGTGCACTACCCCATATAAGGAGGGTAGCTAGAACAACGAAAATAATTTCTAGAGAAAATTCAGGGGACTTAACGGCTATATACCAAATTTCATCAACTTAAAATAACTAGAACTTCTTATACTTTTAATGACCCATCCTCTTGAATCACCCTGTATAGTTTTAACTAAATTTGTGAAGCGGCTTGCGATGATCGGAAATCGATTCAACCCCTGTCTACTGCGTAGTTAGAAAGTCTAATTTTTACCAATAAGAACGGCTTATTTTTGGGAATCTGTTCTATCCATTCTGCTTTTAAATTTATGTTTGATTTCTTAAACATTTTCCAATTTTTCAAGAACAAAAATCTAAAATTCTATTATCAAAAACAAACTTGCTTGTGTTGTTATTTATTGCAACCGCCACCTAATGCACAAGATAAGTAGATGTAGGAGCGGCTTAAAGTTCACCCCCTCAATCCAAGCAAAGCGTTGGGGTTGCGTCAAAGGGGCACAACAAAACTTAAATCTCTTTGATTATTTTATCACAATTACGAAATAAATATCTCTTAACCAATGATTTACCATTAAGCTGTATTCAAGTCATAAAATAATATACCTACTAACGAGTAGAGGAGCCCTTTTTGTTATGAAGGGCCCTAAGATTTACCATTACGCTACTGGAGTGTGGATCTTTTGTGAGAAACTATAATTCTCGAAAATAAGTTTCACACTGAGTACTTACGTATACCCCACTTTAGAAGATTAGTCGTTTATCTGTCACCTTTTCAAGTACTTGAATAAGAACAAGTTTAACTTTACAACTATAAAATCAATATGAGCTATTTTAGTTCAAATACGACTACAATTCCAAACAGATTCTAAAAATCTATGCCATCTTTTCTGTAAAATCAATAGTATTTTGATTATAATCACCGTTTATTAGTGGCGTAAATTTAATTTTAATAAATAGACCGTACACCTATCCTTTTTATCGAATTTGTGTCAATATCCTGTATTGGCTCTATATTAAATGATATCGAAATTAAAATTAATGAGTTCAAACAACAATTAATCAGTGAATTTCTTAATTATTGTCTAGGTACCTGATTTTTATCGTTAAATTTTAAAATTCATACCATAACAACTATTATTGTTATTTAATCAAAGCATATTAAGTATATGCAGTATTATTAATAAACTTTCATAACTAATTAAATAATTTTATCTGGGAAATTCCTTTACATATCTACATATAATCAAGCAAACATTCTTTGATTAATAACGGAAATTATTGCTTAAAAATTCATATGAAATAACAGCAATAATTAAATCTAAATATTCTAACGATAGATATCCACTATCATTATTCTATTATGTCATAAGTCATAAAATAAATATGTATTTGTAAAACCACGGATATTTGCTATTATAGAAATCGTTTATAATGAAAAAATATTTTCTTTAGAATAGTCTAATCCTGTAGTCAGGACCGGTCCTAGAAAGTCTAGAGCCCTGGGCGAGAGTTTTTCGGCGTCCTTCCAGAAATGACAATGTTAAATCAATGATTATAAATAAATTCATATTAGGGCACCAGGGCACCAGGCATGTATATGCCTGGTGCCCTGGGCGGTGGCCCAACCAGCCTCCTCTAGAGCCACCACTGTCTTTAGTGACCAAAAATAATTGTTAAATGACCAACAAGTACCATTCGATACGACACCAACAGGAGCGGACTGGTAACTTTGAGGACCCTGGGTCAATACTGTTTTGAGGGCATACCCAATTAACTAAAATTTGGGTTAGTTGTGGCAATAAATTCCCAATTTTACATACCTGTAGCAAGCTTAAAAACACGACTCGGCAATCTCGCAGTTTCTGCACCATCGATGCCATCTATCCGGTATCCTACAAACTAACAGGCATCTATTCATTTCAATTTTATGAATCTTGTTGGGTGAAAATAAAAAGTGAAAAATTTTCGAGAAAAATCATTGGATTTTCAAAAATTAGTTGCTTCCTTGAACTTACAAAAACAACGAGTCTTCATGTTTAAAATTGCGCACAAATTCTTAAAAAAGGATTTTATTATATTTATGAATTTTCCTGAAAACTAACGTGTATTGGAAAATTTTTGGGAAATTTGAAGAGCATTTCCAATTTGCCACATATGGTTGAATTTTCATCGCAAACTAATCAATATAGGCGGAATTTTGGGGAAAAATATACAAAAAACATGCACCAAGATATTTGTCTGTAATTCAAAATATCCCCAAAATTTCCCAAAACCGAAACAACCCTATGATACACCTTGAAATGCTCTTTTAGAGCATTGAGAAGAATGTGAACTTTATTCAATACAATATTTTTCTTACATTTTTAATTTTAATTGTTTCTACTTTTATCCCTTTAGACACAAAGTGAGCCCTTTGATTTATTGGGGCCCTGAGCAACAACCCATGATTACCATGCCTAAATTCGCCCCTGGACATTAGCTAAAGTAACAAGAATTAGAAATTCGGTCGAGAAAAGAAAGTGGAGTCTGTGGAAACACTAATCCAGTTTTAAAAATAAATATTTTATTATTTTGGTCAATGCATAATGCAATTTATTCGATTATATACCGTTCTATTATCTATAATTACCTTGATTGCTGTGAATTGTTTTATTTTAATTATACAAAGTTGTTTTTGTTTATATCTAAATTATATTCACGGTTGATAATTTCTAACAGTTTTATTTTTATTTGTTGTTTTTCAATATTTGATTAATGAGCATGTAAAATTGATGCAAAATATTTTCCATAATTAATTAAAGTGGAAATATTTTTAACAAAATAAGACGAAACAACTGTTTATCTGTGTGATTCTTCTGCCGATAATCTACCGCTTTCTACTCGATGTAAATGATAATCACAGCAAATCTAAACCGGTGTAACTGTTACTAATCAAATAAAGAAATAGACAAATGTCCATTTGTGTTGATTTTATACACTCTCTCTTTTACACCACTTTTACGATTCTATTTCTCATTTATTATTATAACTAAATGGTTTTAAGAGAACTATATCCGTTCATTACTGATTGATATTTCCCAAAAATATTCTGTTAACCAAATTTCTAGATATAAAAAAACAATACAACCTAAATTATGAAATTGAAATGTACACTTATGTGCATGAAAAAGGTGACGACGTTTGAGTGCGAAATTATTTAGTTGTGTGAACCAAGTTTTCTCTATCTTGAAGCAGTTCTTAAAGAGTTTCAATTCAGTTCAATTTCTTACGCTCTGATATTTAGATCTTCAATTATTTTGTACAGTCAAGTGCCAACGAATTTTAACGACTCTTGGTGAGAATTTTCACCTGTTTTACATAGATTGAACCGTTCTTCCACCACTGTTGGTATTGGGGATGAACCTAACCTGCTTTGTTGCATTACATAGTTTGGCGAATAGTAGCTGTTGAAGTTGAACCATAAATAAGTAGAGGGTAGCAAATTACCTGAACCGCTATGAGGGGTGTGGTGTTTTCTTTATTCGTGTTCATCAATAGATCGTCCCCTTCTTTCGCTCGATACCCAATAGTATGTTCATTTCCTTCATAGGAAAGTCTGGTTTACACCATACAATCCTTTCCGCACTTGACTGTACTTTCTGTCTGATATTCTGAGATTACACAAGATAACCCTCTAGTCGCCTAGTCCCATCTATTATTTCTGGTTGAATAACTTCTCTTTCAAATTCTAACCTTCTGGACCAGAGGTTGTTAACCGGGGGTGCGAGCAAGGACTTTTAGTACCTAGTGCAATAAAAATCCCATATCTAATATATAATATTATGAGTTACTGGGGTGCTAGACTGTAAAAAGGTTACGAATCCTTGTGCTAGACGTTTGCCGTATTGTGAGTCCCTTCCTCGTTAGCCTGATTTACACAGCCCCACAGCTAGCGTTACCTTTTTCATGCATCTGAGTGTACAGTGCTCTATTTATAAAACGAAAGAGTTTTTGTGATTTAGATCAGTGTTGGCGTTAAAGTAGGCGGCAATGGTAGAAAATTTGACGTTATTGAAAGCCTACAATCGAAATTTTTCTTATAAGGGCTTGTAATAGAGACGTTTTTTAAACACACAAATTGAATATATTGGAATTTATTCTTATATTCATAGTTGAACAACTAAACTAGAAGGACTAAAGGGGCAAAATTTTAGTGTAAGTGGTAAATGATTTTCTAAAAGAAGTGGGAATTATTATCTTTTATAATTGCATAGATCGTCATCAATTTAAGAAAGATACTAAAAAAAAATACAGATTATCTCTCAAAACTCAAAAGATTAAACTTTAACTTTCTAAATTTGCGGTACTTTACATGGTAACACATAAATCCTACATGAAATTTGACTTGAAATTTTAGTAAAATGAATATTAATACAACAATCAACTATTAATTAGTTATTTTATATCAATTTTAACGTAAACAAATTAAATGGAACATCAACAAACTAACTGAACTTGTAAACATCATGTCCAAATAAATTAATTTCGTACAAAACAACAAGCTTCTTGTTTTGTGCAAGAAAACTAATCAATAAATCGTTCACAAGAGTTTTACAGGAAAATCATTTTAGTCTTCCGGTAAGATGGTGGGTTTTTTCAGGTAAACTAAAAACCCGAAATGCTGCCGATTTTTCGAAGAAAACAAGCACTTTTTCAAAAAAAAACTGGCCGTTTATAAGCTAATACGAGGACGCAAAGACTGAACTTGCTCATAAGAGTCTTCTACTTAAAACCACCCCGATTGACATCGAATTTATTATGAAATACAAGGTGTATCGTGCTTTATTTGTTGGACATAATGTTTACAAGTTTGTGGATATTCACTTAATTTTAAGTGATAACGATAACACCCCATCTTAAGCCTCTGTCAATGTGCTTCTTTAACGAAAGCTTATCACCACTACTGTGTTTTATTTGCCTGCTCTTATCTTCATATCAGCAACATTAAATTTATTGTACTTTTAAACTTAACTAGCTTATACGTTTTTAGTAATAAAAAATTTCGAAAACTTAATAAAAATCAACACAGTCTTGATAGACAGGCAACAAAAAATTGTTAAAATATTCCGTGGTCAAAATATCGAAAAAACTACAAAATTATTAGGAGAGATAGCCACAATTTTAGATGATTATAACTGGAATGCCGACGTTTTACAAGACAAAAATAAAACAGAAAAACATAAAGATAGCTGTATTGAAACGAAATAAGTAAATTTTGATAAGCTGATGCAAATTCAATGAAAATAAATCTACTTCGATTAAATGACGTCAATGGGAACAATAATGAAGATCGAGAAAATGTCGAGTTCGCTAAAAGGAAACGCGAAAATAAACCAAAAGGACAAAAATCGACTAAATTGCGGTCTGATTTGTAAAACAAATAAAGACCATAGCCTTGAAACGTTTACGATTTTCTAACAAGTTTCCTTAATTAGATTTTCCGGACATTCTGATGGAAATAAATTGAAGGAAATGTTAAGAAATTTAAACAAAACGAGAAATATTAATAGAACTGCATTAATTTCTGTTATATTAGAATCAAATTATTCGTCAATAAGAATTTTAATTGTAAATTTAATCTGTGAACGAGTTTATGATTACCATAATTAATAAATTGAATAGAATGTGAGTTGGGTTATTGTGGAAAATACTGTGAAAATACCTTGATTTAAATCGTCTGTTGTCGATAGATAGGGGAAAAGCCCAAAATCAATACACACTGCCGATAATCACGAAAATAACGGATGATTATAATTGAAAACCACAATAAAATGGCACTAAATTTTCACACAATTCACAATCAATCGTAAAAAACTATTTTCCACAATTTCTCTGTAAGTAAAACAACACAAATCACTTTGTTAATCTCTAATAATAACAGCAAACAAAACGTAGATTATTCGTCATTTATCAAATTTCCTTTTATTATATTTTGTAAAAAGACGCGCACTTTTCGCTCATTGTATTGTTGTTTTGAAAAGTCGCGTTGTTTCGTGTCAACTAACAATTAACAACTTATACGTCCACGCAACGTACAAAGAATAATAAACGGCTCTTTTCTTTCGTTCCAGCACCTCTGCACACTGCTCGAGTACTACTTACTATAGGTCTAAGACCGGTTGAAAATCATCGGCCAGATGGTTGAAAATCGCTAGGTTGTTGTTGTTTGGTATTGTTTATGATGATGATGATGATGATGACCGAATCGAAAAAAGGTGAATGTTAAAAACTGTGTGTATACCGTGAAGTCAGGTCAAGAAGCGTGATAGTTTCATTATACGTTTTTACTGTTATTGTTGTGAAGGACAGTAATTTTTATATATTTATTAATTATATAAAAATTATTGTTAAACAACTCAAACAACGCAAGTATACTGAATGAGAATAACAAGGATTTTAAAATCATCTATTATTAGATCTATTTACATTGAAATTTTGTTATATAAAACTGAACTGAATAATTTTGTTCACATTTACATGGAACGGCTAAAAGAGGGTAGATAAAACTACCCTTCATCCACCTGTCGTGTATTTTTATCCAACGACAAGGCTACCAAAACAAAATTACATCATTTAATTGTCTGTATCGAAATTTTCAAATAAAACGAACGCAACTAATTTAATTTTGTATTTTTTTGTTGATCCTCTTTTTATTATTAATTTTTGGTAGTTACAAAGCCGTAACTTTTGGATTTTTCTCAGTGGCCACCAAAACTTTTCTAATCTTGTCAACTTTTCTTATTCGCTTGAGATTACCAAAAAAATTTCCACATCTATGCGTAATTAAATTAGAAAAATGTAACTAATTCAAGCAAAAAAACATCATAGCGTTCCAATAATTGATTTTAATAAGTATCTGGAAAAAGTAGCCAGAAATCTACTAACACTTTCGCCTTATTGTTTTAATTGAGTAAACCGATTCAGGAAAGACTGACGCCAAGAAGTGTTTCTAGAAAAAGCTGGTGCTTCGTTAACACGATAGGCATCAAAATCAAAACCATATTGCTTTAATCTTTCAAGCAATTTTATCGTCAGGTGGAAGAGTTAAGTGTTTATGAAGTAAAACTGATGCAAAAGTCAAAACAATAACAAAGAGTCAGTTTTTACCATATTTATAACCTTTTTAATATGTGTTAGAGCCATCTTTAGATTCAACGAGGGTTTTTAAGTTACTCAGCGTGCACTCAAGTGAGTTTTTCGTACATGAAGACACTTTATTTAACTCTTCCTACAGATACTCTTTGGAATTCAAATTTGACGATTGTGGAGTATGTTCGAATTGTTTGGAGTATTAACCAACAAGATAAGACCTTTTTGCCTCTAAGTCCAATTTTGCAACGTTCGGTTGGAAGTTGTGCTGTAAAATCTGCATATTCATTGTGAAAATTAGTTAGTTAAAAGCTTTAAGCCTTACAGAACTGTTAACAATGTGATCTATTGCTTGTAACTTTTTGCCTATTGGAGTCGTAGAAAAAAGGTATCTTCTTTGCCAAGTTACTGTCATCAATGACCAACTTCTTTAAGTGATATCTGACTGTACAATATCCTCCCAGAAGCCACGTGGAATGCCTTAAGTAGCTCCACGAAAGGTTGAGAAACTTCTTAGCATTCTTAAGGTCGGTTCTTCTTCTTATCTTAAGTCTCGACTCGACTTAGCCCCAAATCGATCTAAGAGTAGACTTACCACCACCTAAATGTTTGTGAATCAACGGTAGGCCGATTTGAGGCAAAGTCCTACTAAGTCGAGCTTAAGAAGAAACAGTTTCCATTATCTCGTTAGTGGGCTTTTTCTTCAGTGGAGCGTCTTATTATTCCTTTCTCATTTGCAGGTCTCCTTTGTGGGCTTTTTTATTGTTACTTGGCACTCTTACGTTTTAAAATTAGGTTTTTTTCTAAAATTAATATGCGAGCAAAGGAAAGTTACTCACTACTTCTGTACATGCTTTTAAAGTTTTGTCAACTATTGAACTTACTTGTATTGTTTTGCTTTTGTACCATAGACAATTCTATGGCCTTACTTTTGGGGGTCGCCGTTGAGTAGTGGTTACCATATCCACCTAACACACTGAAGGTCCCCGGTTGGATCCCGAACCGAGGTTTCTCATCTCAACAAACTGAACATTTCAGACAATGAGAGGTGTAGATTATGTGGATTGGGTAATGACGACTCCTACCACATATTAGACTGATCCACTTGTAAGAAAGGCGACTCAGTTTTCGTGCAAGATTTTTTCGCTAACAAATAGAAAAAACGCAGGGAGCAAAAAGATTTCTCTACGTTTGGCAGAGTCAATATTTTAAATCACACCACTTACTCTGAACACTCTGAAATATAAACACAATAATCTTGCCAAAACCGTAGTAAATTCCCATATTCTAAGTTTAACTAAGTACATGGATATTAGAAAAGCCAATTGAACACACTAAATTTTCTACGAGCATTAATTATTTATATTATTTAATTTCCATTCTCCTTTATTTGCATTTTGCTCTGTCTATCTAGAATCTACATAATTATTCATGTGCTCATTTTTCTTTATTATTATTGTTATTATTATTATTATAATATTTTCATTCATACATTTATATGATAGGCAGTGAAAATTTAAAGATCAATAAAAAATCCCCCATTATTATAAATCATCTTTTTATGAATAAACTCTAAAAACATTGTAATACATAAATTAGAAAAAAAATTGGCGTATTTTTTCCATGTTGTTCTTCTTCTACTAATATTAGCGAGAAACGTCTTTGTTCAAACAAAAAATTCTCCTTCATTGAGGTCAAAAGCTGAAATATATTGTGTAAATATTGTACCAACAATATAGAGGAGCTTATTCAAGTGAAAAAGTGCGTAGTAGAGAGTAAAGTTATAAAAAAAAACACACACCATCAAAACGTGAGCTTTTCACTATACAGGGTGAGCCAAGAGGATGGAACCCTAAAAGTATAAGAAGTTCTACTTAATGGAACTTTATGAAATTTGCTATATAGCCGTTTTGGCACCTGAGCTACCTTTAGAAAATATTCTCGTTGTTCTAGCTATCCCCCTTATATGGGGTAGTGCACCCTACTCCCTTATTTTAAATAGAATGGTATATTTTTTATTACATTTTTGAATTTCTTGAGGAAATCGAAAGGGACTTTGATAACATGACCCATGGTCTAGCGCTGAAAGTTTTTCAGATATTTTAACTTTTCATGAAATTTTTAATTTTGCAGTGCTTAAATAAAAAATTCACAGCATAGAAACTATTACAGTTAAAATGTTAAAATATAGAATTCTAATAGTACAAATAACGTACTTTCTATCAAACTGTAGAACATTCAATTATCTTTCAGCGTTCGGCTGAAATGAATTTTTCTTTCAGGCAATTTTCAAGCTACAATAACTTGCTTATTTTAAATAGAACCCCATATTTCTGTTTATATGGTTTGATAGAGAAAAAAATTCTGCATCGAACTGTATTAACATTCTCTATACCTATCTTTGATAATTTTTCAGTTACTCAGAATTTTCAATTTCGTCTAATTTTCTTTCCTGAAATAAAATGTAAAACATAGAAGGCTTAGCAAAACAACCTCCAATTCAATTGTCACAATTAGGATGAAATTAATTAATTAAATTTGGACTGTCTCAATGAAATAAAATAACAGAAAATAGTAATTAATTAAAGTAATAATTATTTCATTTGCTTTTTGTGTATGTAGGATGGGCTAAAGTTGTAAAAAATACAGGTAAAATATTCATTATTAACGTCATTTGTGGTATTTTGTCATTTTGCTAAGCCTTCTATGCATATTATTATAGTTGAATTATTTTGGCATAGGCGACTAGAAGTATTACATTTTGCTTCAAGGGAGGTGATTGAACGAAATTGAAAATTTTGAATAACTGAAAAATTATTAAAGATAGGTATAGGGAATGTTAATACAGTTCGATGCAGAATTTTTTTCTCTATCCAACCATATAAAGAGAAATATGGGGTTCTATTTAAAATAAGCAAGCTATTATAGTTTGAAAATTGCTTGAAAGAAAAATTTATTTCAGCTAAACGCTGAAAGATAATTGAATTCTGTTTAAATTGGCAACAAGTACACTACTTGTACTACTTAAATCCTAAGTTTCAACATTTTAGATGTTATATCTTTTAAAATATGAATTTTTCAATCAAGCACTGCAAAATTAAAAATTTCATGAAAAGTCAAAATATCTGAAAAACTTTCAGCGCTAGACCATGGGTCATGTTATCAAAGTCCCTTTCGATTTCATCAAGGAATTCAAAAATGTAATAAAAAATATACCATTCTATTTAAAATAAGAGAGTAGGGTGCACTACCCTATATAAGGGGGGTAGCTAGATCAACGAGAATATTTTCCAAAGGTAGTTCAAGTGCCATAACGGCCACATACCAAATTTCATAGAGTTTCATCAATTAGAACTTCTTATACTTTTAGGGTGCCATCCTCTTGGCTCACCCTGTATAGAATAGACGAGATGACGCTGTTCAGTTTATCGTGTCGTAAATCGGTCTGAATGGATGATGGCATCAACAATTTCACCAAACTTTAGTTATAGGACAAAGTCGTTATCAATGCGATACAGACGCGTGTTCAATGCAATATTAGCAAACTCGACAATTACGATTGAACATTTGATCGAAAGAATAGATCTATTAAAAACACATATCGATGTTGTATTTTGACGTGATTAGCGGTTGTGATATGAGAAATTAATCAAAATGTAGAAGAAGATTAATCGAATTTCCATACAAACGAGTATCATTAAACGGGAGAATATATTTAATTAAATCTTATGGTTATGATCGTTAATACACTTCAATTTCTATATTTAACGCAAGTCTAGACAATGTACATGAGATATGCTGATGGATATTAGACATTCTACGATATTTGTGCTAAAATATAATAATCAATCTTTACGGCTATTATTAAGCGCATCAAAAATTTAATTAAACAATACAGTGAACCGGTTATTAGAAGGATGGGTGAAAAGATCACTTTCAAAGAGAATAATTTAGAAAATTGCTCACTAATTTGAATAGAATTCAAAACGCTCATCAAAAAATTAAACAAATCAACAAAGTCCTGATTGAAATCGTGTAGATTGAGCCCTATTAGATTTTATACATAAATTTGTTTCCGATCGTTAGTTGTGTTGTATCAAAATCAGGGGCGTCCTGATACGGTGCAAGATGTGCTAGAAATAAGGGCGGCCAAATCTTTGGGCAGGCCAAAATTGACCATTAGTCTTTTTATTGTTGATATTACATAATATTGTGAAAAAATGTCGCTTCTTTTTCTGATTGAAAGGGCGGCTAAAACGCCTCATGCCAAAATTCTAAAGACGCCTCTGGTCAAAATTCTATCAAGGTGCTGTTTGTGATTTTATAAATCCTAAAACTTCTTTATGTAAACGTTTTTTTTTTTTAACACGAATTACAATATCAAAATCATTCGTGAGATTTTGATCGATTTTAGACAGTGCCGTAACGTGGTAAACTTGTGCCCAGGGCAAAAATCTGAAATTAATTTTGATTAAATGAGCAATAAGATATAATTCTGCTCGAAAATCAAGAAAAATTGACTTAAAATTTGCTAAAAACCGATGATTTTAAAAACACATCCTAAAATTAAAATTCATAGTCGATAATCTAGCCCTAAGCTCGATTAAAAGTGTCAAAAATTAGTAATTTAGGACAAAAAGATCTTTAAAAATGAAGAATTTTGCTCTAAAATGGAAAAGAAATGTTCTATTTCTTGATTTTAACGGCTTGAAGTCAAAAATTGCCAAAAAAACAAGATTTGAATTTGAATTTCTAAAAACCGTGGTTAACAGACAACAAATTTGATTAAAAATGACTCAATAGTCATCTTTCAAATGGCATAATTAGCAAAAAATGGTGACTTGAGGCAATAATGTTTTAAATGTAATCTTCAATTTGAAAAAAAAATTGGAGTAAGACTTTTACATAAACTAGAAAATTCTCATTAAAATATGAAGAAAATATTTGTAATCTCGCATTTTGAATGGTGCCCTTCGAAATCAAGCGCTCAGGGCTGACACACCACCTTACCACCCCCTTGCTACACCTCTTGATATTACTTTAAAAAAAATTTTGTATAAAAGAACCGATTTTTTTGTTAAACTAGTAGTTGATGCTCCTTATAGGATCATTATTTCTCAAACAAGAAAATGATATCAAATTATGATTAGGTATGATTACTATACGTTTTCTTTAGACAACTAGCTTAGGGTTTAAGTTGAGGAAAAGTCTGAGAATTTTGTGCAATTCTATTCTCTTCTCACAATCAGTTAATCTTTTATTTTCATTACTTTGCTTGAAATTAGTGTTTAGTCCATAATCCATTTTCGCATATTTTTATGGGGGTATCTATCATCCCTAAAAGGTTTAGATCTACTTCCATTTTCGAATAAATCTAATAAGGAGACTACTAATTCGTCGTGAAAAATGGTGTATTTATATTAAGGCTTATTACAAGTAACATAAATTCCAATTATCTGGTCGATTTTATCCTTTGGTGATCTTCTATGTTCACTTAAAAAGTACCTTTTTCCCCTACTATCTACAAAATTTTGCCGGTCTTTGTTATTTCCAATAATTTAACTTCCTTGGTACTTTATTTGTGTGTTATTTTTCTTTCTGGTGTTATCAGATGATATTCTAAATCCCATAAATCTTCTTCAGCTTTGTAAATATTTCAATTCACTAAAGAAATACTAATTACAGATATTATAATTAACATAATTACTGATGAATTAGCATAATTACCAAATAATGACTTTTTTAGTTTCCTGTCTTGTTCAATTTTAAATTTCTACCAGAATCGATTCAGATAACACTTATTAAATTTGCAAATCAATTACCTTTGACTGAAAAAATCTTCATTGTATTTACTTTCGACTTCTCAATTTAATTTGACTTTTATTTTCTATGAAATTTGCGAAAGCGATCAACGTTTCTAACTTTATAACATAATTATGGGAAACTAAACTCGTTTCTTCTTTATTGAAGAAATAACTAGAGACGTATAAAAAGCTGAATGTATCCCAGGCGGTTACGATCTATGAACACCTATGTATAATTAATTATAATTAATAATAATGATAAATGAAGAGCAATTTTGTCTTTGCAATTCATAATCGTCAAAGTAATGTCTTTTATTAAAAGAACAACTTACATGATTTTCATTGAGAATTCCATGCCAAAAGATGGTCTTAAAAGCTGTCTGGAGACAAATCTACGAAAAACTACATAAAACATTCTTTTTTCTATTAATTTTTTATTCGTAGAGATAATTCTGAATTTATGCTACTGTTTGTTGATTTCGAAGGTTCCTAATATTAAGAATTGTAGACTATTCAATATAGCAAAATCAACCATGTATACAGCGTGTTCGATCTAAATGTGGTCGGTTCTATGAAACTCCAATTAGTCGACGAGCGATTCGACAAATATTTTAATAACTTGTAGGAGAGTTCCTAGGGAACGTTTCAGCAAAATTAGAACCCCATAGCTCATTTTTAGGTTGGTTAAAAAACAAACTAAACCTGCAAAACGACAAAGAATGACTCGGAGTCCTTCCCAACATTGATTTTTTTTGTTTTTCTTCATTATATTCTACAGAAAATACGAAATATTTCCATCTGTTTCAGAATAAAATGGAGAAAAGCGAAAAAATCAATTTTGGGAGTATCCTAGAGTCATTCGAAGTCGTTTTTCGTACTTGGTTCGTTTTTTGAAAATCTCTACATCGTCAGAAACGAGCGGCTTTGACGACTTCCAAATGAGCTACGAGGTTCTAATTTTGCTGAAATGTTCTAGAAGGACCCTCTTACAAATCCTTATAATATATTTTTTGAATCGTTTGTTGACTAATAGGAGTTAAAGAGAATCGACCATATTTAGATCGAACACCTAGAATTAAAGTTGAGAATCTAACTCAAA
Source organism: Mylabris sibirica (assembly GCA_039776855.1). Taxonomy (NCBI): domain Eukaryota; kingdom Metazoa; phylum Arthropoda; class Insecta; order Coleoptera; family Meloidae; genus Mylabris; species Mylabris sibirica. The sequence continues at coordinate 8,464,568 of CM077839.1, read as the reverse complement.
AATCAACTAAAGGTGTCTAATTCGCAATACCAAAGTTCGCTATAAGTGGATGATTTAGAACAAACATTCCCCAAAATCTGACTCAAGTCAAAAATCCACTGAAGGTGTCTCATTTTTCGCTAACAAAATAAAAAACTGCTAATTAACGAGAAAAATGCGTTAAACTAAATTAACATCATAATTACTGAGGAAAATATTTTGCAAAATTGTCTAAAACTGAAGAAGATCAAGTATCAAAACTGAGGATTCGCTTAAAATCTTGATTTAAAACAAACATTTCTTAGGACTAGTCTAAAGATCATGGATTTAGCTTAAAAATCGACTAAAGTCTAGTTTTTCTTTACTACTTATAAGCTTGCCTTAAATGGAACTAAGCGTGGATTTATAAGAGTTTTCTCCCAATCAAAGCCAACACTTCTCTGAGAAAAGCATTATGAAGCTACTTTTAAAATGTCAAAAAATTATAGAACAAAACAGTGGATATTTGATTTACATCGGACCATCCGGAACATGTTAAATAAAATCTTGAAGTTCAAAAATAATGCTTAGGTACTTGGATAATTATGAGCAAGATTGCCTAAAAAATGATAAATTAGTACAAAATTCTCCAAATATAAACATGAACTCCAGTATGCCTCTATAAAAACGATTAAAACTCAAAATTATCTACGGTACTAATGTATCTGTACCAATAATTTAATACAGAAATGTCTTAAAATGTCAAAGATTCGGTCTTGAAATTACTAAAAGTAACAAAAAAAGTCTACTTTCAAATAGCAAAGTTTGTCAAAGGATCCAAATTGGCCCTTTTCTACGATTTAGTATCAAAATTTAATAAAATACATGATTTTAAAATAAAATATCCTAGAATTTTGACTATAAAAACACTACAACAACTTGAATCACCCCTTTTTACAACTCTATACATAAATTTGCTAAGAAGGCACTAAAATTTGGACTTAAACTCTAAAATTTTGTTCAAAAACGACTAAAACTAACAGTCTTAAAATTGAAATCGGAGAGGGACACCTGGGAATGTCTTTGAAATTTCAAAATTCGCGCCACTCTGTACACGTCATCGATCTTGCCCATCTTCTCTCGAGCACTGGTTCAGGCAAATACGTGTCAAGTTGTAATTTGTAATGTGCCGGTTATAATTACAAAAATTAAAATAAAAGAAAAATGTTATTTAAATACTTATTAAGTAATTAATTTCATTAATAATTAATTTATCAATTAATCAATCAATATTCGTTTAAAATTTCAGTCTTTTCAGTCTTATATTTCATTAATTTTACACACGCCAGTCTTGGAGGTTATATTGGTCCAAATGATAAAAAGAAACTTTTAGCCGTACTAGCAAAATCATTAAAATTCGATTTCAATGATGTTACATCCTCATATTATGCCGCTAAAGGTTTCTCGTTATTAAACGAGAAAATCGTTGAAGTATTGATTAAAGATAATTGTGCACATTTGAAAGACCAATACAAAGCAGATAGTCGTCCAGAGATCACCTATCAAGCGTTATCTTCATGGCAATATTTAGGTTGTAACGGTAAACTATACACTGATATTACAGTGAATGTAAGTTGATTAGTTTTATATAGGAATTTTTGAAATTTATATACGAATTTCTTTGATTTCTAGACGTTAAAAGCAGCTTTAGATAATGAGAAATCAACAACAGCTGATATACATTACGCGTTAGAAGCATTAAAATTGATCAATGTACAAATACCGAATGTACCGAAGATAAGTCAATTGGTTAAATCGAAATTGAAACAAGATGATAGTTTACAAAGTTTAGGGCATGGACTTCATGCAGCCAGTTTATTAGGACAGGCTGGTAAATTCGCTGTAGAACATGTTGAAGAGATTGTAATGCAAGCTGATGAAGTTGATGGTAAATTGTTACAATGGGAAGGTGGTTTAACAACAACGTCACTCTTAATAACTGGTATATATAAAATTAAACCGAATAAACCATTTAATGAGGAACAAATAGAGAAATTAGCCGCTTATCTATTAACACGACGTACTGTACAAACACCAAAAGGTGCATTAGCATTGATTGAAGCAGCATTAACATTAACATCAAACGATGCATTATCACCAGTTTGTATAACAACAGCAAGTCCAGCACAATTAAATATCGATAATCCTGTATTGAAGATACATATTACTGATTTATTAGGACGACCATTAAAAACACCACCAACACCAGTTGTAATACAATCAGCAACACGTATCACTGATAATGTTGTTGTATTATCAAAACAACCATTAAATCCAGGAACAAATCAAATCGAATTTGTATTAAATTTAAAATTACAACCAGGACAATATCGATTAACATTAACAGCTGGTAATCATAAGACATTATTAAATGTACAAATCTCTGGTCCGGTTAAAATTGACAGTTTAGAGATCGGTTTAAGTGATGCTGATGGTAGTTCAGTACCACGTTTAACAAAATTACAACAACCAAACAAATTAACAACACCATTACAAGCGGATTCTAGTCAACATTTAACATTGAAATTCACATTATCGCGCCAAGTACATCAAGCATTTGTACGTTTATATTCTGGTCGTAAAGAGATCATTTTCGTTGCTGAACCTGAAAATTCATCATCATCACAATATAAAATTGATGTGAATTTAGCATCAGAATTAGCACATTCTGGTAATTTCGAAATTGAATTAATTATCGGTGATTTTGTTATGAGTAATCCGATACGTTGGTTATTGGGTAATATTGATGTGAATTTAAATATACCAGAACCGATACAGAAATCTGTAAAAGGACCAAAACCAGAGATTCAACATTTATTCCGACCGGCTGAGAAACGACCACCTGAATTTGTCTCATTATTCTTTACTACATTAACATTATCCCCATTATTGTTATTGTTTGTTTTATGGTGGAAGATTGGTGTGAATTTTGATAATTTTACAATTCTAGCTGTACCATTCCATATCGGTTTCGGTGCAATTCTCAGCTTATTTACACTATTTTGGCTTAAATTAGACATGTTTACAACTTGTGGTTGGTTGTTACCGATTGGTGGTTTTACGTTTTTAGCCGGGCAAAAATTGTTGAGTCATATTGCAAAACATAGAAAAGGCTGAATTTTATGTTAGGAAAAAATTAGAAACAATTCAGTTGACAACTGTTATCTATTGTGATTTTTGAATCATTTCAAAATAAATCGCAATATTTCCACAATTTTTTTTGTAATAAATACTACAAATTAACTGTTTTTTTTTTATAAAAAATCTAATCCTAGAAATTATATAAAGGCGTCCCATCTGCGTTCCACGTATTTTTGACTTTTTCGAAAACAAACAGCATATACAGTGCTAAAAATTGAATAAAAATTAGTTTATTTTCAGATATTTTGGTGTGAAGAAACTTACAAGAAGCCTCCCATTCGGATTTCGATAAAGTTCCAATTTTCATATTTTTATTGTTTGCATTCTGCAAGAATTCTTCAGCATGTTGGTAATCATCTGGTGCTGTACCTAATAATGTTGCCGTTTCATGTGGCGGATACATCTCCAAACTTCTCATATTCGACAATAATTGTCGTCCTTCATCTTTCATTCGTTCATAAAAATCATAAAATTTCTCTTTTTTAATAAATTTCAAACCATACTTTCTAGCTAGTTTAATAAATGTCGGGAAATGTACTAAAAATTCAGGACAATCAACAACACCATCTAAATGAAAATTGTATTTAGCACCGAATAATGGTGGTTTATTGATATCACATTCGAAATGCACTTGATACACATCATTACCAAACGTATTTGAATTTTGACGACGTGCTCTTGCAATCAAATCGTTAGCATCAGGTATTGTACCAATAAAATAACCACCGGGTTGTAAACATTCAGAAGCATTACGTATCATACATTCAGCTTGTGGTAAACTTTCAAAACTGTAGTGGAAAGCGAATTGACAACTAACTAAATCCAATTTCATCGATGGATCTTGATATTTCTCACGTAAACGTACACGTGAACAATCACCGGCTATATATTCAATTGTGTAAATATTACCAGGATTACGATCACGAAAATTACGATGTTTCATATCGTTATAACGTGATTTGCATTGATCTAATGATACAGCAGCTATATCACTACAGATCAAATGTGTGATATTGCCTTTACGCCATTTCAATAAATCACCACCTTTACCACAACACATATCCGATACACGGATCGGTGCATTATGTTTTTTACCTTCTTTAATCTTCGTTAAATACTCATTTATTAACATACTCTTGATCCAATTGTGAAAATTCCGCATATAAACAATACGTGATTTTGAACGTTCATCTAAACCTTTCTCTTCTAATGAATTATAATGTGTTGCTACTACTTTAGCATACCCTTCTGTTGATTTTGCAGTTGTATCACGATTATTATCACCATCAGGACGATATTCAACATCACCATCATCGTTTATACGTAATCGTTTGGTAGGTGAAACACCATCAGAATTTTCAATTTTTCTTTTCTCACGTCGAATTTCTTTTTCTTCTTCACCATCATGTTGTACATTTTTATCATCAGGTGTTATTGATAATTCTGGTTCGACTTCATTATTTCTGGCATCTGCATCTTGGGCAACTAGAACTAAAGTTTGTTCCAAATCGTCAGCATTCTCTGAATTATAATCATTGGAAGACATATCTCTAAAATATTTATTTAATAAATGTTAGATATAAAACACTTTAAAGGGTGGTATAATTTAATAAACAATTCATATTTTATTTGTTTCCGTTTTTATTTAATTTGTTCATCTATCACCGTTAGGCATACCGTTATTGTGAAAGAAGACCACCTACCATAACCAATAAACGAATAAATGACATTAATGACACGAATTTGACAGCCGTTGACAAATATTTGACAGCACCCGTATGCAAGGTTGCCAACTTGTAAGGATGTCAAATCAATTATATTGATTACAAAACAAATCCTGAACAAATTTCCTTGATTTTGTGATAGAATTCCTGTTTATAGGCATTTATTGCAATTTATGAGGAAAAACATTTTGTACAATTTTGATATTTAAACTTGTTTAAGAAGTTAATTAGATGAAAGACGATTACACTTGGCAAAATTGCAATCTCTTCAATTGACGCTTCTAATTGTAGACTTCTTCTGTATATTTTGAGAAGCTTATTAATTAATAAATCTATTATTACTTCCGACCACTATAAAATTGGATCAATTAGCAATAATTACTAATTGAAATATATATTCTAAAGGAAGGTAATAACTGAAAAACAGTTTTTTACTATATGAGCTACATTTAGATGTATTACGGTTGTGGCATTTTTCTATAACCTCATCATAGATATTGTGGCGACACCAACTAAAATCGCAGTTGGTAACAAAAATATCAGTTGGCAAGACTGAAGCGGTTAGGCCAGATTCGCGCTCTCGAAACTCTTCTCCATCTCTTCCATCACCAACTACCAAACGGAACGGACGTGTCTACTGTCTACCTGACGCCAGTACATCTTTGATCATTTATTATTAAATCGAAATATTTAAATTATGGTTATATCCGTGTAAATAAACATCAATCAAACTTCAAATTCGTGTTATTTAACCGGATCCCAACCAAAGTGGTGACCCCGACTAAAAACAAAGTGAAACCGCGCGCATAAACAAAAGGTGAACACGTGTTTTCCCGATGCCGCGAGTCCACAGTTCTGCTGGTGATGGTCTAAGAGCAACGCAACCGCGAAAACCAACAGAGATCCTGTGCAACGCGTACAAGATGCCAAACAGCGACTCCCACAACGACAAATAGCACAAACACAGCATGTACAACACGTGCAGCAGCAACAACAACAACGGCAACCGCCACGACCGCAACGGCAACCGCCACGACTGCAACGGCGACCGCCACGACTGCAACGGCAACAGCCACGACCGCAACGGCAACCGCCACGACTGCAACGGCAACCGCCACGACCGCAACGGCAACCGCCACGACTGCAACGACAACCGCCACGACTGCAACGGCAACAGCCACGAACACAACGACAACAGCTACGACCACAACGACAACCGCCACGACTGCAACGGCAACAGCCACGACCGCAACGGCAACCGCCACGACTGCAACGGAAACAGCCACGACTACAACGGCAACCGCCACGACTGAAACGACAACCGCCACGACTGCAACGGCAACAGCCACGACCACAACGGCAACCGCCACGACTGCAACGGCAACAGCCACGACCACAACGACAACCGCCACGACAACAACAATCACCGCAACGGCAACCGCCACAACAACGACAACAGCAGCAGCAACAACAGTAACCCCAACAACAAACAAAACAACGGCATACCACCCGAAAGCGAAAGGTATGATCCGTATGATCGAACGGTTTCACAGAAGTTGAAAACCGCCTTAATCGCATCATCGAAGAACTGGTCAGAATCACCTCCTCTAATCATGCTAGCACCGAGAAACGTCATCAAAGAAGACATTGGTCGCACACCGGCTGAAATGGTATTCGGCAAATCAACATCACGTTCGCTTCAACATTTGAATGTCCCGCTCACTGGGAGGGGAGTGCTGTGGCGACACCAACTAAAATCGCAGTTGGTAACAAAAATATCAGTTGGCAAGACTGAAGCGGTTAGGCGAGATTCGCGCTCTCGAAACTCTTCTCCATCTCTTCCATCACCAACTACCAAACGGAACGGACGTGTCTACTGTCTACCTGACGCCAGTACATCTTTGATCATTTATTATTAACAAGCAACGGACATAGAAAGCTCTGTGTTTGTGCCCTAATATACGGCGCGCGTGTCCGGCGTTTGTCGTACGTCGGTAGCCATCCATTGGCGTGGGGGATCATTCTAAATTTAAAATCCACAAACACTTATATTTGATTACATCGCAATTTGTGTCACATTTATTGTTTAAAAACACATCTTGAATCTCTTCAATATGCAGAGATACATTATACGTATTTATACGCAATTAAAGCTAGAATAGATTCTTGATAATTTTCTTACAAAATTAATATTTAAAAGAATAGAAAAATGCAAAGTCAATTTAACAATATCAAGTACAATTACATATTGATTAAATTAAACTTGAATATTAATTATTTAAATAAGAATTTTTTCTTTCATTCATTTCGTGAAACTTTATCTACAAAGTTAAAATAAACATTGAGACAATCATCAATAAACAAATCGAAAAAAAGGAACATTACACTAGATAAAATCAATAATATCGAAATTCGTTATTTCTCCCTGATTGAGGTCTATTGTCTATTGTTGTTAATTTTCTACAAGCCGAATATTAATAATCGTATAATAATTTTTAAATTGCCGATTACCTATCTTAAAAATCCATAAATAATATTTCGAAAATTTCGTTCACTTTTTTGTTAATTGATTTGATATATGTAGGTATTTTTTTCTATTTTGTTTAAAATATTCCAACAGCCAGCCAACCTCACTGTGGCGCTCATGAAAAGGCAGTATAAAATCAATTAAATCAACAGATATGGAGCGCTGTGGGCCACCTGTTTATTGTGCGTGACGTCGATCTCTTACTTCAATAACTATGTTGACTGACTGTAATGTTACAAGCACGGCGAATAAACGTATAACTGTGCAGAGAGATTCAGAGCGATCGAGTTGTAACTATACAAGCGCTCACATGTGTGATAGTTCAGCGCTATGATCTCATTGCTACCGTACGGTATAAAATGTCCGTTGCTAAATTATTAAGGACATGGTACCGCTATGCTGCGTCAAAATTATCGTCGAGTGTGTAAGTCCACTATTAGTTTGCTGCGCCTAAGTGAATTTAAATACGCAACCCTTATAACATATGCTAGAAACGTGCCTTGTCTTTTAAAAAGAAGCAAAAAATTAAAAAAAGTAATAAAAACATATCGACCGAGCGAAAGATAAATAAATAAACATATACATACATACATATGTATGTATAGGTATATGTATAGTATATAGTACACATTCAAAGTATTATTATATTAGATAATTTATGCAGATCTTTATTAGTATATAGTTTTTTCTATATTTCTACTCGATTAATTAATTACTCAATAAATTATGAATTTACTGTCCTGGTAAATTTTGACCTGATTGATTCGATAGTCAGTGGCGTAGCGACAAGGTAACAGGGCCCGTGGTCCGGAAAAGGCGAGCTCCAAATTTGCTTATTAGTCTTATTACCTATCTACCTATAGCTACATGTTCATTTGTACGAACTATTGAAATCCACAATGTTTGACATACATAATAATATAAACTATTATTACAATTTCGAATTGTTTTGCGGCAATAAATTCTGAGTAATGCATTTTTAAATGGGCGTTACAAAACCAGGATTCTCACCGAAAATCAAAATACATATCTACAAAACATCACAAGTCATGTTATCTAAACTGGCCTTTACTTTACCATGGAATCTAAAATTACATTATAATCACCTCTACATATAATAGATTGCTATAACAATAAAAATATTTTATGTAGACAAATTAGGTGCCTAAACGTCTACGAATACAATTTCTAAATGTTCTATCAATTAGGACTTCTTATATTGATAACGACCCCTCCCCGGCGTTAGTGTTGAGAATATGTTCATTCATTGATTCATTCATTATTTTATTTTTTGTAAAAATATTCCTTTGACAACACTTTTCCTATATAAACAACACAAGTATTTCAATGCCTTATCTTATTTTTTTTTACGATACTCGATATATCCAATGACGCAGTAAGTCAATTGAAATGATGACTAACAAATAGTTGTTTTTGCTTAGATCTTTGAGCACTGGCTAAGATGGGCGACTATATTGAATACAACACTCCTGGTGGCGATCCATATCAACTAGAAAACTTAGACCTAAGCAACCAGACCATCTCGTTATGATGGTTGTTGCCTACTTTCTTAAAATTTTGAGAAAAATGAATGTATTTTCCAAGAATAATGAAAAGGAAAATTGAATTTTTGGCGTTGTAGGACGGATCGTCGGACTTTTCTCTATATATTCATATAAGTTAGTTAGGTTTTCTTTCACCAAATAACGATTTAAACGAAAAAGTTTAACCCTACTTTTTTAGGTGAAAAACCTAGTATTTAAGATTTAATGGAAAATCTAAGTGATTTTTCCAGAAAAACACGTTCTAGGAAGGATCCGCAGGGTAATTGACAACTAAATCCGCTTGCAGAAGTAATTTATCTCTTACCAATTAAAAAACAAACGAAACATTTGCTCTTATGGAAATTACATAGGATTCAATATACGCCGATATAGCGATACCATACCCTTAAATCGAAATATTTAAATTATGGTTATATCCGTGTAAATAAACATCAATCAAACTTCAAATTCGTGTTATTTAACCGGATCCCAACCAAAATATCAAGTATAATCCTAGATAGAGAATCAACGGAGTGGGGACTGTCCAAGCCGCGGCCATATTAACAGGAGTAGCTCTCAGGAATCTACGTTATATGTGTTGCCTACAATCTGCTATATTTTATGTTTTAGGTTGTGTTTATATTTCACATTTGATTGTCATTTGGCAACATTTTTTGGTCTTTGAATTGTAAATTAAATCTTAAGGATTATTTCTTCTTATTTTCAGTTTATTCGTATTATAGTGATTTGTGGTATTCTTCTATTGATTTATCTTACTTAAATAAGATTATACATTTCAGGCACCAATAATATACAATATGAAATAATTACTTTTTATCCTTCAATGTTGTTTTTCTAAAATGTGTTCACTGATCAACTGATCAGTGCTTATTCAATGAATATATTAAATTTTGCCAGTATTTACAGCCTATGAAATAGGCAACTAATTTTCGACATGTACTACTGGTTGCCAGGTTTCACTCCTGGTAGTATGGCGATTCGTAATTAATTTTATGTACCCCCACTACCATCCATTCACCATCTAGGTATTATATTTGATATCTATGAACCTCATGGTACAAATAAATAAGGTATGCTTATGCGCAAGTTAAGTATGACGCGCAGTCGGACATGGCAGTGTTACCATTTCAATAAAGTAGTCAGGCGGAGATTATAGTACTTCCAATTCAATAAAGCTGCCCGTCCGTATCTCTGTTTACAGCCTTACAATAAGTGTATAAGTTGCATTAATTTTGTAAAAGACTAGAAAGTAAATACACCGTTCTTAGTTTGTAAATTTAAGTATTTTTTTCTGTTTTATCTTAAAATGCTTTAATAGTATTGGCAAAGAATACGTATAAAGAATTTCAAAACCTTTATGGTAAAAGTATATCTAAAGTATATTTAAGAAAGTAGTTAATAAAGTTGACACAAATTTACCAAAAGAAGTGGTTCTACGATTTGTCCGAACGTTAACATATTGTATATGTATTCGTTTAAGAGAATTAAAAAATGAAAAATACATAAATTTACAAACTAAGAACGGTGTATTAATTTTCTAGTCTTTTACAAAATTAATGCAACTTATACACTTATTAAATTAAATAATTCAAAGTTCATAATTTCTCTTATTTGGAATTTTTTAATATTTGTTTTTTATTAATTCTCAAAGTCAATTCCAAAGTTAAAAGATGTTTATTTTATTGTTACAGCTGTTTCAAAAATAAATTTCATCTTCAGACATGTATAAATATTTTGAATTCAATTTAAATTTAAAACTTTGAGAATTAATAAAAAACAAAAATTTATATACTTATTTTTAGGCTGTAAACAGAGATACGGACATACAGCTTTATTGAATTGGAAGTACTATAATCTCTGCCGGCTGCCTGACTACTTTATTGAAATGGTAACAGTGTATACAAGGATGTGGATGGAACCGACACCAGCCATGCGCGAATCGTGACGCAGAGTCGGACTGCGCGAAAAGACGCGTCTTGGATGAGTTGCGAGCATACCTTGTTTATTTGTACCATGCTATAACCTCACTTTTTGAAATTTGTGTATTTGGTAAATTTCCATAATGGAAAATTATTCAAATTTAGATTTTAGTAAAGTCTGTCGAGTTTGTTTAAATGAAAATAATGATCTTAACAATATCTTTGTTGGTTCTTTACAGAAAATGCTTAATTATATTGTATTGCTAGAGGTAGTTTTTCTCAATTTTCCTGACTAATTTCCCGAAAATTACCTTTATAAATTGCAGATAGAAGAAAATGATGGCCTTCCACAATCTATTTGTAACTATTGTTTATCGGAAATTGATCGTTTTTATACATTTAAACAAAAATTTATCAATAACGATTCGATATCACGTTCGATTTTAGAAGAACGTAAAAAATCTGAAACAATTACAGAAAGTTTATGTAATGATTCTGATCATAATACTGTTGATGATTATGATCGTAAAACTATTGTAGATGATAAAGAACTATTTAAATGTGATATTTGTAAGAAAGTTGTGAAAACTATCCATTCATTACGTAGACATAAACGTATTCATGCCAATATCCGACCGTACAGTTGTGACACTTGTGGTAAACAATTTATTGAAGCTGGTAATTTAACGAAACATCTCCGACGCCACAATCAAGATAGGAAATATCAATGTAATGAGTGTGGTTTACGGTTTTATACACGTAACAATCTAATAATGCATCTTCGTATACATACGGGCGAGAAACCATTCCCATGTGATATTTGCAATAAGACATTTCGTCGAAAATCACAGATTAAAATTCATATGAAAAAACATACAGGTGAAAAACCGTACAATTGTGATATTTGTAAGAAATCATTTCCTTATAGTAGTTCGTTGGAAACACACAAACGAATTCATACAGGAGAACGATCATTTACTTGTCCAGAATGTGGTTATAGTTGTTTACAAAAAGCTAGTCTTGCTACACACATACGTAGGAAACATTCGTTAGAATGTCCGTTTGTTTGTAGTGATTGTGGACAAACGTTTGTAGTTCATGCACAATTAAAAAATCACATACGCCAGCATACTGGTGAGAAGAAACCATTGAATCATATTTGTGTCGTTTGTGATAAAAAATTCTCTACATCTAGTGATTTACGTATCCATATGAGGATCCATACAGATGAACGACCATATCAATGTGATCTGTGTGGAAATAAATTTCGTACTTCTTCAGCTATGACATCACATCGTCGGATACACACCGGCGAGCGGAAGCATTGTTGTAATTATTGTGGGAAAACTTTTCGGGAATCGTCAATATTAAAGAATCATATTAGGGTGCATACAGGCGAGAAACCGTACAGTTGTCAAGTGTGTAAGACGTACTTTTCACATAGTAGCACGTTGAGTGCACATATGAAAATTCATAGTGATATTAACGAGGCCCGCAATGTGAACTAAGGATATGGAAAGCGCTCGATTATTAGAGAGCACTAGAGAGTGTGACCGTTCCTTAGCAACGTAAACAACAAGATGGCAACTCATTTCTGATTGGTCCAACCAGATTGCGGAAAAGTGTCTTTGTTGCGCATAAATGACTACTTTTCCGCTACTACTTTTTAATACTTTTTAATACATACAACATAAAACAATATGGTAAACTGATATCGACGAAATCATCTGAAATTTGCATAATCTATCAAATAATTAACTAAATTGTCTAATCAAATATTTTAGATAGAATAGATTTTAATAAGCATGAAATCAACTAATAAAAAAATTGGTGTGAGAGGTAAAATTATTCACAGCCAAGCTGGTGAAGTAATCTCAAATGTTCTCAATTTTCTGAAAAAAGAGGCTGAAGAAAGTTTGACAATACCTTTGAAGAATTTATTGGTTTAATTGGTTCAACATACAAATTTAATATGTCTGTTTTTGTTTAATTGACCATAAAACACAATTTTATAAGTAAATAAATTTGAATTTTCTACCCGAAAATGGTTTCTTATTCTGTTTGAATGAGAAATGTCACGCGGCGCATCTATTTGTCACGTGACATGTTCATCTTCAATATTCGTACAATAGTTTCATCGAAATTGGAGAGGGACACCTGGGAATGTTTCCTTGTCAGTCCACTGCGCATCCTAGATTTTACGTCAACTTATCTTGAATGACACGTACTTATGTCAACTGTCAAAAAAAAATTAAAGAATTTTTGATAAGTTCGAAATTTAAAAAACACTTAATACAAAACGAGTTTGTGTAAAATTTATTTAAATAATTCCTTTAACGTATGATTATTTATTAATAGATCAATTGTATTGAGTGATAATAATAGCAAAATTATTAGTGTTATAACATAACCTCACTTTCATTATGTTTGTTTTATATACGATTTAAACTATAAGAAATTATAAAGAAATTTTGTTGTTGGTTGTTAATAAAGAATGTCGAATCGTAAACCAAACAGTGCTACATCACGTCTTAAACAGGACTATTTGCGTTTAAAACGCGATCCTGTACCATATATAACAGCAGAGCCTCTACCTAGCAATATTTTAGAATGGTAATTATCATTAAACAATTAAATAAAATTAAATAATAATTGAAATTGTAGGCATTATGTTGTTTGTGGACCCGAGAATACACCGTATGAAGGTGGTTATTATCATGGTAAATTAATATTTCCAAGGGAATTCCCATTTAAACCACCAGCTATCTATATGATTACACCAAATGGTCGATTTCGTACAAATAAAAAACTTTGTTTAAGTATATCAGATTTTCATCCAGATACATGGAATCCAGCATGGAGTGTATCGACAATATTAACCGGATTACTTAGTTTTATGGTATAATTATTATCAATATTGAGTTATTTTCTTTTATTAATTTTTTATCACTATTGTTATATAGCTAGAGAAGAGTCCAACTTTGGGTAGTATAGAGACTTCAGAGTACGATAAACGTCAATTTGCTTATCATTCGATAGAATTTAATCTTAAAGATAAAGATTTCTGTGATCTATTTCCAGATATTGTAACAGCAATGCAAGTAAGTCAATTGTAATTCAATAATTGTACGAAACTTTGACTTTTTTTTTAATTTAATGAAAAATATAGGATGTATTGACACAACGGATGACTGCCAGTAATAATCTAACGGATAACCAGAAACAAAATCGGTCAGTAGCTGAATCAAATAATCTACAATCATATATAACGAATTTAATTGTAATTATTGGGGTGGCTGCATTTGCATTTACTGTTAAATATGTGATGATCACAACAGCTTCAGAAACCGAATAAGAATCATACAATTTAAATTTTCTGATATTTTTAATTCTAGCACATTTGTTCTATTTTGATTTTTCTCGTCTTTTTTTCTTCTCTGTTTGTTTTTAGTTTAACATGTTTACATAAATTGCGGCGGATTATGTTGAATTGTTATAGGAAATGTATTGGATTTTTTAACTAAAATTTAAAAACAATAACTACAATTGGGTTTATTCTATTTTGATTATAGAAAAAGGCACACAAAATTAAAATTAGTAAGGAGAATTTAACTTAAAATGTTGCTAAATCTATTAAATAGTTTAATGTAAATAACTTTTGTAATATAAATTAATATTTCTAGTATTATTGTAATAATATTAATGGATATTTCAATTTATTAAATTTGTTGTAAAATATATCCATTGAAATATATTTTTTCCATATCTAGGTAAAGATCCACAATTTTTCCTATTTTCTTTTCAACATCAAATTGTAATTGAACTAACTTTCAGATAACGTAGAAGTCTTAAAGTTGAAATTAAACTAGCAAGAATAGCAACTGTAAGTTGATTATAAAACTTCAATGTTCGGCCTGATGGAAAACTTATTTGATGTTGGTTCGGAGGGAGGTAAAGTTGAATTTTCCTATAATTTATTTATTTTCATTTTTTTTACAATTACTTATCAATTAATGCTGATTATACAATTATACTCTCAGTATCTTCTGTTGCATTAATTCTGTAAACACCAAGAAAAAAAGTTTCCACCACATACAAAGGGTAAGTATGCCAAATTCGTATGAAGTTAATTCGCGAGCGATTCGAATAATGTTTAAAGGATTCTTAAGAGAATCCCTGAAGACCATTTCAGCAAAATTAGAGACTCGTAGCTCATTTTCAACTGGGCCAAAAACGATCGTTTGGAATTTTTAAAAACTAGAAAAACACGCAAAGCGACTAAGAATGACTCGTCAACCCTCCCAACATTTATTTTTATTCTGAAACAGGTATAAATGTTTCGCATGTTTTCTACAATTCAAGAAAAACAAAAAAAAAATCACTGTTGGAAGGGTCTACGAGTCATTCTTAGTCGGTTTGCGTCTTTAGCTTGTTTTCGAAAATTCCGACATTGTCCGAAAAGATCGGTTTTTGAGACCAACTTCCCGACGAGCTACGAGGTTCTAATTTTGCTAAAATGTTCTCCAGGCGCCACCCTACACATCCTAAAAATATTGTTCTAATCACCCGTCAACTAATAAGAGTTTCATACGAATTTGGCATATTTACAACAGCAACTCTGTATATCCTCTAACTTAAATCGTTATCTTTACTCATTTTATACTAATGTTGGAATGCTGAAAATCATTAAATATAAATGATTACAAATAAATCAGTCATAAAAATCAATATTTAATTAAACAATCGAATTCATTGTAGATTTTGAATCATATGGCATTGTTATTTGTCCTGTATGCATTAATGATGTTGAAGTTAATG
Source organism: Mylabris sibirica (assembly GCA_039776855.1). Lineage (NCBI taxonomy): Eukaryota > Metazoa > Arthropoda > Insecta > Coleoptera > Meloidae > Mylabris > Mylabris sibirica. The sequence continues at coordinate 8,448,856 of CM077839.1, read as the reverse complement.
AGATTCTTCTAATTTTTGTACCAAATATTTTACTACGACACAAATTTACAACTTTCATTTTACATACGAATATAATAAAGATGAAAAATCCTACAAAATAAAATGGTGAAACATATGTACATAAAAAAAAAGATAAAATATTCTGATTGCACCTTGTAAACTGTTGAATGTATCCCATACAATTTCAATATATTCCATTATTAAGTACTGATGGAAATCGAATAGTAATGAGAATGCTTCAAATATAAAGAAAATCCCCATAGTAACACTCAGTTTCAATATAAGAATCAATCTGAAAGTTGAAAATTATTGAAGATTTGATTTGATTACAATTTTATTTATGTAATGTGAGAATTTATATAAAAAAATTACTGTTCTCTATCAGCGGCGAAATTTCGTCGTCTCTCCTTCATCGACATTCGATTATCGTTCATACGATGGATCTCATTTTTGACTCTCAAACAGTAAATAATCGTTTTCCCGAAAAGAAACAAATTTGTTGAATTAATTACGAATAATGGTGTCACATAGTATAGTAATAAAGCATAATTTCCATTGCCTGTAAATAGAAGAGTTGTCGTTTTTCTTTTTATATGTACAGAGGCGGTCATAAAAAAGAGACCATTGTGCGGCTGTGTAAAACGTGCTCTTAAGTGCGGTCGTCACAATAACAGAATCTTAACAGATGCGAATTTGAGAATAGATAAATATTTTATACAACTTTGGTGTGGTGAAAACTCGTCCTACTTACCCACCTTCTTACCCTCAAGAGCGAAACAGTCAAACAGCCTGACTCACACGAACGAAAATATGTGATATTGTCGCTCAACACTCGGTCTCTTTTTTTGCCTGCCTCTGTACATTTAAATGTGGTCGATTCTTATGAAACTCCTATTAGTTTGCATGATATTTTAAGGATTTGTATGGCAGAATCTGGAGATAATTTTAGCAAAATTAGAACCCCGTAGTTCATTTGAAAGTCAGTCAAAAACGCTCATTTCTGACGATGTGGCGATTTTCAAAAACTTGCTACATACATAAACAGACTGAGGATTTTCCCAATATTTTTTTTGTTTTTCTCTATTGTATTTTGGAAAACGTGGAGATGTTTCGAATTTTTTTCTACAATGCAGTGGAGAAGAAGGAAAAAATCAATGTTGGGAGAGTCTTCGAGTTATCACGTTTTTGGCCGACTCTTAAATAAGCTACGAGGTTCCAATTTTGCTAAAATAGTCTCCAGGGACTCTTCTACAATCTGTCGAATCGTTCGCCAACTAATAGGAGTTTCATAAGAATGGTCAACTTTTAAATCAACAACCCTATACTATTGTATAATAATAACCAGAGACGCTTCCGCCAGGGTATCCGATATTCATAGAGCCCCCAAATTATATTATTTTAATGATAATAATAATACTGAATTGCGAAACGGGGATGAATTAAACAGTTTTTTTGGGGTCGTATTTGAGTATCAAGATTTTAGGACTTATTGAATTCTTATCGAATTTTTTTATTAAATTAGACGATTTAGATACTTGTGGTCGCTTTTCAAGGAGGATTTCACTTTAAATTTGAAAACTTTTTTGTCATTTTCATTACAATTTTGAACCGAATTAATAACTTTTATTCTGCTTTCACATGATTAAAAGGATGAATTTCAGACATTTTAGTCGATTTTATAGTTCATACAAATGAGACAATTTATTGATGAAGATTTTCGACTTTAATATAAGTTTTGAGACTATTTTGTTCTAAAAAACAATTTTTTTAAAAAATTTGCTATTTTTAAGAAGGAAACTACTTTCAAGCTGAAATTCTAACTTTTTATCTAGGTGTTAATAACATGTTTCTTTTATATTATGGAATTTAGAGAATTTTTCGGTAATGACTAATGACTAATTTTGAGTTGAATTCTATATTCTCAAAATCTTTAAAAAATGTTTCTCAACTCATCATTTTTAGGGAATTTTATATTTGGATCATCAAAAGGAGATTTGATAAATTTTAGTTAATTTTGCAGCTTAAGACGTTTCATTTTTATTCTGAGGCCCGGTTCTTCTTCCTCTAATTGAGCTCGCTTTAGCAAGACCTTAAGCGTATAGACTTACAGACATTTGGATGGCGATCTCTACATGGACGGACTCGCAGATAAATGTGTGCAAGCCTACCATTAGCTCGATTTAGGGCAAAGTTTTGCTAAGGCTCGACTTAAGGCAAGGTTTTGCTAAGCAGAGGAAGAAGAATCGAGCCTAAATCACCAATTTTGGCTGGAACTTTTTTAGTAAAAGTTCCCGGTTTAAACATGTTTAGCCTATTTTCGCGTAAAGTTTGGACTTTTGAATAGAGTTTTACCGAATTTTCGTTGGAAATGATGAGTTTTTTCTAAAGAAACTAAAACATAAATTGCATGAACACATTTTTATTCGGTCTTAAAACTAAATTCCGGTCTTTTAATCTGAACTATAGGATTTTTTTTCTTTTAATTCTAAGTTTCAAATCATTTCTAGCGGATTTAACTAAAGAATTGTAAAGAGATTGTAATTTGGACAGTTTTAACCGATTTTTTAGCTGGTTTTTTGGTTTTTAATTAAAAATTTTAGACGTCTTTTTCTCAAGTTTCGATTTTTTAGAAATGTTACTGAAGAATTTGTTAGTTTTGTTCTTAACTCGTATTTTTGCGTTAAAATTTCAACTGTTTGTCACAAATCATTAGTTTTTCTAGCGAATCTGCTCTGTTGAAACATGAAGAAAAGATATTTTATAATAGAGTTTGAGGCTTTTTTTGTAGATTAGACTTTAATTTTGACCATAATTAAGCATGGAGCTCTTTAGTGAGTGCGGACAGTAACTTTACCGCACTGATTGTGGGTGCGGAAATTGGGCACTGTCGAAGAAAACAGAGATCACGTGGGTGATTAACGATTAAAAAGAAAAAATTGCTCTTCAGTTACTGTTAGTATTCTTATTAATAATGTAATTATTATGTGTAGGGTGGGGCCATAAAGTGTAATCGGCGCGATACGTCCAGCTTTGGATGCGTCCCTGTTAAAAAAAATATATAGGTATAAAAATTCCATTACTAACGTTTCTCAAAGTAACATTTATAATCTCCAATAAACGGTCGAATAATATATGGGATATTATCAGATTTATATGCTAGCAAAATAATTGAAACAAGCAATATTGGTAATATTAGAGCATAGATAGTGTAATAAAGGAAACGTTTATAATCTTTACGCCGTTGGTGTACAGTAAAGATTGTTCTCGGTGACCTAGAAAAAAAGAAAAAGATGAGATTGTTTAAATCAAATATTTATAACAATACATCATTATATCGATGTGATAATATTTGTTCAATTAACACAAATTACTATAACTTACCCGAATGTACACCAAATATCATAGCTCATCACATTCAGCCAACTGAAACCACTCAATGAGAAAAATATCGATGAAAAACCTTTTGAAATAAAATCAAATTAATTTATAGAATTTATAGAAAAATCGAATCGAATTTACTCAAAATCACACAGACATTATCGCTTGGTTTCCGTTCAAATTGCATATACGATGTGATCACAAACAGGACACACATTGATGTACAATAACACATTAATATTTTACCGAATAAATTCATCATTTCTGGCAACATTAAATATACAATAATTGTTAATAGAACAAATATAGCTGAAATAATATTTGTCCATTTTGTTATATAGAAACGTATCGGTATTGTTTCTTCTATAATACAACCGAAAAAATGATAACCATTTAACGAATTCTTTGTTACATGTTCTATACAATAAGAATTTGTTTCAACAGGAAATCGACGATATGAATTGGTTTTATTAAAAAATACTGAAAAGCCTCCATCTTCATCCAAATAGAATTTGAAACGATTCTCTTTCATTAAATAAATACGACAGTTGTAATTGTGGATGATTGCAAATGGATCTGAAAACAATACAAAAATAATTGTTGTGTACATAATAAAAGCGTTGATTAATTATATTTTATGAGAGTAAATTAGCGTTGGAGCTTTAATAAAAGGCTAGATTGGTTTTCAGAGCTTTGCCACTTAATGGAGATGCTGTTATAATTTAACCACTAGAATAATGGATAAACAAGTCGATATTGATGGTAATTTTTTCCTATTGTTTTGTGATTTTAATAATCGATAGATGTTGTGTTAATTTCTAAAAAGAATTCTAAACTATCTAGCATTTGATTCTACGATAATTTGCTAATTTTATAGGCTTTTATATCGATTTTTACTTGATCCGGTAAAATTTTCTAGTAATTCGATAATTAGTTTTTAAACATTTTCGTGAGCCCCCGAAGCGAGATCATTTTACAAAATTTTCAATTTTACATGTAATTTGCTGAGAGGAAGAATCCCTAAACAAACTACTGTTATACGAAAAACGTAAAACTTTTCAGCCATGTAGTGAAATTCATCCTTTTATTGATGGTAATAGTAAAAAGCTGATAGAATTAATAACACCTGTTAGGTTCTTGTTGTATTTAGCTAGATCGTGAGAATTTTTGATGAACGACATTAGGGAAAAGTAGTCAAGAATTTTAAAGTTTGCAGACAGCTTGCAGTTTAAAGTCCAGTTCTTCCCTTACTTAAACTCGCTTTAGCAAGACCTTGGCTTAAATCAATCTAAGCGTGGATTTACAAGCCTTTAGATGGGAATCTGTACACGGACGGACGCCCACTCAAATGTGTGTAAACCTACCATTAGCTATGCTATTAGCTCGATGTAAGGTGAAGTCTTGCTAAAGCTATAGGTTAAGTAAGAACGCTAACTATTATTTAGACGTTATCCTAATTTTGTAATCACATACATTGGTCTTCAATCATGTAGGAAAAAGTATAAAGTCCAGTAATTAGTGGTTTAGCAGCTGGATTTGCCCGCATTTACGTGCAGATGACGTCACTAATCTGAGCTATCTTGTATGTAAGCGCTCCATCCACGTCTCAATGGTTACACATTGATTTGTTGATTTGTTGGGATAGAAGCACTAAAATCATTCAACGTACTGGATAAACTGAGTGAGCGACGTCACAAACAATAAGCAGACGGTCTACTGTAGGTGATTTTCGCTCCCTACCCCTCTTGCTACATTTTCATAAACGCTGCGAGTAAGTAGGTTCAAGTACTTGGTGAAATTCAAACATATTAATTACGATTATAATAGGTGAAATTTAAGATTCACGTATGTCCATGGCGTACGCTGATGATAGTCGCGCGACAATCTAAAATAAATTCACGATGCCGCTGTTAATTAGTGGTATTCTGAAAGTATAGACAATAACTCACAATAACTTAACAGCGGGGTCGTAAATTTATTTTAAATTGTCAAGCGATTATTGTCAACGCACGCCATAGACATACGCAACTCTCAATTTTTACTATAATCGTAATTTATATATTTGTATTTCACCAAATACTTACTTGAACCCACCTACTCGCTGCACTTATGAAAATGTAGCAAGAGAGGAGCAAAAATCTGCCACAGAGGACCACTTGTTTATTGTTTGTGACGTCGCTAATTCAATTCTTCAACCAAGTTGAATTATTGTAGTGTTACAATCGCAACAATTAAACGGATAACTCCATTGAGAGTGTGATTGGAGAGCGCTGACATAAAACATAGTTCAGAGCAGTGACGTCACTGGCACACAAATGCGGACAAATCCCGCTGTAAACAATAACGTGTAAATTAAAAATAAAGTCGACGCGAAGCTTTAATTCTCAATATTTTGTGTTTACTATTCTCTATTAAGTCTTCATCTCTTTAGTATGTTACGCAATAATCGTAAAATATTAAGGAGGCTCACGACAAACATACTTACAATTTGCTAATAACTGTTCTCTATAACTGAAGTTTGTTGATTTTGTATATTGATTAAAGATAAGTAAATATCTATCTGAAATACTTTGAATTTGTAGTTTGAATATGAAGATTTTACTTCAAATATTGATTATGAAACTGAAGATTTTATACGATTTATTGTGCAAATAAAAGGCTACACGCTACACTAATCAATTCGTTAAAAAAATACTCTAAACCAAATAGGTAAATGCATAATTATCATGACTGATTGTGAGTAGTAGACGTGTATAATTTGAAAGATTGAATGCAAAGTGTTATTATTTCATTACCGCAAGAGTAATATCTACTCTGTAATCATGAAAACATGTAATAGTAATTGTTTCGCGTTCCATTTCCTGCTTCACAATGTGTTGATATAATTTTAATAAAACAGTCCTTGATGATGTACGTAAGCTTGATTGAAAAATCAAACATAACATGAATGGGTCTTAACCGCAAATCTCTTACTTTTATAGCACAGATCATCAATCATTGTCTTTGAGAGATATTTTTTAAATTAATGTACACGTTAAACTTTTGCTGACAATATATAATTTTATAAAAATTCATAAACTTTGTCACTTTTAATGTAATTTAAGAATAATCAACTTAAATATAACCGCATAAAGATTCAGAATTTTCCATTTGATTAAGCGAACTTCGATAGTTTATCATGAGTATTATTGTCGATTATACAGGGTGAAATCGAAATTCCTTTAAACCTTCAAAACACATATAGGGCCCGAAAAATTGAGCCGATTTGTATAATATATTACGCGTTCGGTATGGCCCCGTTTTCGAGAGAAAAAGCTTTGTACTTTCTTAGAGCCAATGGAAACAAGCAACGCTATCGATAGTTTATAATAAAGCGTGTTGTGTTTATATTAAATAAATAGGTTAGTAAGACTTGTTTAGTTTAATGCAATGGAAATCCGAGATGTCTTATGCTGACCTGCTTTGTTATCGACTCTCAACAAAAATAGTTACAATTTTGATTGATTTTAGCCCTTTTGTTGACCCTTCAAAATATGTTTATTGTACTCTTTTCCATAGTAAGGTTTCTCGTATTTAAAAAAATTACTATTCTACCCTGTATAGCGGCGATTTCTGTATTTCTTTTCAATGAATTCCCAAAAATTACAGTAAACATCCTTATTTATAAACAAAAATGTATTGAATCTATCATAACTAAAGTAATCATACATATATATAAAATAGAAGCACTTTTTTTGTCTGTCTGTCTGCACGAACGTCTTTAACTCGAAAAATACTAAAGCTGTTGACACGAATTTTACACAGAATATAGGTAATAATCCTGGGAACAACTTAGGCTATCTTTCATTTTGTTCGCTTCAATGGTTCAGAAGTTATAAGCAATTCTTTAGAAGAATGTTAGGCAAAATGTCATAGTTTACTATTAATTTTTTTTTGGTTGCTATGCATTATGTATTTATAAATACACACATATATTGTCATATCACACATTTACAAAAGAATTTGGATCGTCCATGTAAAGATATTTTGGATAATTGAAGTATATGTATCTTTATCGAACGGATTTGTGTTTAGGTATGTTCAGGTTAATACCTGTTTCAGGCTTTTTAAAAAATCAATTCCTAAAAAATGGGGTAACAAAGTCTGAAAATCAATATGTGTCTCATTTTCAGGGTGTTTTGAGTCTGGTTAGGAAAACGATATCGATTATAATTTTAGATTGAGGCCTTATGTTATATTGATGAGTTTCAGTTTAGCGAGATAAAGGGGGAAAAAGTCTAAAAATCAATTACTATTACATACTATCGAGTAATAGTAGTCGATATATGGCACTAATAGCATTTTACAAGGAGGTATAACTTATTACTATTTAAGCTTTTGATTATGAAACAATATATAATCGCTGTATCATTTTTGTTAACTCTACCCCTAAGGGGGTGAAATAAGGGATGAAAATTTAAATGGAAATCCGTCATTTTTTAAGCCAGAAGCATAAAACTTTAAACTTTTACTTTTGATCAGACAAAAAAAGTATTTCAGCCATTTATTTAATTTCACCCTTTAGGATGTGAAATAGGGAATAAAGGTTTGTATGGGGAGTTCTGACATTTTTAAAGTTGAAACCAAGGAATCTTATTATTTAGTTTTTTGAATAAAAAAAACACATGATCTATCGTTTTTGAAAATTCTACCCTAAAGGGGGTGCCATATTAGACGATTTCTGAAGGTGATTGAATTCAAAAGAATAAAACATTATTACTATTTGGGCTTTTGATTACAAAACTATAAGTAATCGTTTCAGCATTTTTGGAAATTCTACCCGTAAGGTGGTAAAATAAAGGATGAAAGTTTGTGTGGAAGTCCTAAATTAACGTAAATTAATAGTGTCAGAAGAGTCAGAAGTCGACAATTATTTCACGATTCCAAGAATAGAAAGCGAGCGGCGAAGCGCGAGTTTTCTAAAGGACAACTGCAGTATACGACTTATGACACGAGTTTTTTTATACAATTTTTGCTATTTTGCCTATTTCAAGGAAAAAAATTATTACAGTTTCCATACTTATACAGTGTATCGAAATGAACTCATTTAGATACACTAGCAAGTTTAAAAATAGCGCTATAATTGACGCCAAATAGAAAAGAATATATTTACGATATCCTTCTTCGCGGGCAAAGCTGCGGGCAACAGCTAGTAATAGAATAAAATTAATGTTTATTCAAATAATTCGGTCGGTTTTTATTGAATTTGTTTGTCTAAAAAGACTTTTCTTAGAATTTTTGGTAATAACTCATTTATTTTTAACAAATTCGATTTTGTATAAGCTAGCTTTCAAACAAGGTATCATCCGGTTCTTGAAAAATAATGCAAAACTTTAGTGAATGAAATTTTTTGGTTTTTATTAATTTTCTGAAAAACTAACAAACCTATCTGAAAATTTCCTGACATTTGAAAGACGTTACAAATTTACTATTACTATTTCATTGTTAACTAACGTAAATAATATAAATTGGGTTATGGGGGGAAATTATAAAATAAACATGCTCCAAGCTTTGCACAGTTCATTTTCAAATTTTTACATCCAAACTTTATTTCCGGTAAATCGAAGTTAATTTATATGCCGGAAACAAAAAAGTTATTTGATTTTCATTTAAATATACACCTCATGGTTTATTCTACTGGAATAAGACTGAAATTAAACGTTTTATTTAGGAATATTGTAACGAACAGTTTATTATTGACTATATAGACACTTGTAATTTATTTGTGGAATAAAGTTGAAAATTTATAATAAATCGACAAGAATAAAATTAATCATTTATGAAATACTGTGATATAAATTATTAAAAATAGAACTTGTTATTTGTTGGTGAAGAGGATGATTAAAATAACAGCGACAAAAAATCGCAATAAAGTTGAATTTACGATTTATTTATATCAGTTTTGTTTGTTATTTTATAACATATCCATAAGCATTTGTAGAAAAATGCTAGCCATAATTTAACAAGCTTATGCAATATTGTCAATCTAAACTAACAACATTAGAGGAACGAAGCCATCACTCACAACTGTTGGCAATGAGTTGAATGGAAGTACTGTCTGACTGCTGACTATTTTTATTTTAGTCAGCGGTAGATTGGTGCGCTACCCCAAGTCAGCTCAAATATGGAGTACGATGATTATCTGTTTTCTTACAAAAAGATGTAGGAAAAGATACAAATATAACATTTCGGTTAGTTACAACAATTGTGATAATGTTCAACTGTAATGTTGAACTGTTGCAACTCAGCAATCCACAGCGCTTTTATTATTAAACACAATCTGTTTTATCCGCTGACTGTTCGTTGAACGCTATGCTTCTTGTTTCAATTGCCAACACTGTATAATATGCTAATATTGAAATAGAAACGTAAAGACCTCGTTCTAAACTGATTAACAGTTGATTGGAGCATCGAAATTGATCAATTTTCTCTATGCTGGTCAATCATTAATTCTGCCCGTAGTAATTTACATCAAATTAAATGACCGTAAAAATTCTAATAAAGGTCACATCGATCCTCCATCTATTTGTTTTAATTAGAAAAAAGCAACAACAAAAAAAAATAGCGTCGAGACATCAAACACATATTTATAAAAATATAATTATAAATTTATAACTTGCTTTAAATGTAGACAATATTTACACTGAAATGAACTGAAATTCAGGTGGTGTTCCAATAATTTCAGTTATAATAATCGCATTAAATATTCAATATAGATCACTAATACCATTGATTCACTGCAGAGATAAACCAGAGTTATATCCACATTCTGGATTTTCTCACGTTAATCCACTTGTCGAATTTAAGGAAAACATCCCCAGGTGTATCTCTCCGGCTTCGAAAATATTCTTTGTTAAAGTCTAAGAGATGCATGTTTTTGTTTTTATTTGCGAAAAACATTTCTAAAGGGAGAAATCACTCTTCAAAGGTTAGGTTCGAATGGGGTGTTTAGTAAGTTCCTTATACTTGCTGATGGAATAATCGAATGTGACCAAAGGGATGAAAACTCATAAAAAATGTTTTTGATCTCATAGTGAAATACTAAATAGAACAGGGGTTTTATGAGGGTTGGAAACCCTTATAAAAAAACAATCCATTGGAAGCACCAAAATTTTTATTAGCCTTCATTTTAATTCATGAAGGATGATTTTTTTATAAATTTTTAATAGTTAGAATAACAGTACTTAGTTGGCAGTGATTCGAAAAATATGTTAAGCATTTGTAATGACATAAAAATAAACCACCCGAGATCTAAAATGTCGATTTTGATAATTTTTCGATGTCAATATGCGTAACCAAAATTCACTCCTAAAGCCATAACACCTAAAATATCAGGATAACTATTTTAAATGCAGAGAAAAACTTTTATTTTATAGTGTTGTATTACCATGGGGTAGAAAATTACATAAAACCATAAAAAATAGCATATAATCACCCCCAACAAGGGATGAAAATGTGAATCACTCTCTTTTTTAACTTTCAAAGTACCGAAAAATATTGAGTCGTTATCAAAATATTTGAGAAAATCTGATTTTGCAGGGTTAACTTCAACCCCCATTTTTCTTCCTTACACTTAAGTATGGACACAACATCCATCCATTACCATGAAATGAACTACCTACATCATCGAAATCGAAAAAAAGGGCGGCAAAAAAATTATATGAATTTAATTGTAATAATTGATCTAACGTCATTGGCTTCTCGGAGGAGCGCCGAAAAACTCGCTCAGGTCGTTAAACTTGCTAGGACCGGCCCTGGTTGGGTGAATTTTACGTGTGTAGCATGTTTTTGAAAATCGCAAATCCGTCAAAATGAGCGTTTTTTGGCCAGCTGAGCTAAGAGGTTCTAATATTGCTAATATGGTCTCCAGTGACCAACTGAACAAATCTTTGAAATATTATTCGAATCACTAGTCAACTAATAGGAATTTCATAAGAATCGACCACATTTAGATCCGACACCCGGTATATTCTGTACAAGTCTGTATCTTTTCATCTTGGCTTATCAATTGAAACATCTCCTTTTACAAGTTGAGATTGAGATAAAGATTACGATCTTAATCAAGAGAACATATTGAATTTAGACGTCTTCTAATACTGTCACGAGACATAAATTTCAACGTAGACAAATGAATTGTCGTGGGAGTATGTGGACGAATTCATTGACTATTTCACAATATAATCCAGATTCTTTTCTCTTCCTGTTTTCTTATTATTTGATTAAATAATAATTCGTATTCTGTCAAAATGATTATCTTCATTTCAATTTTTAGAAACTGACAACTTTGCTTATTGATAAGAACATTAATATGTACATATAGTTTTTTTGAAGTATAAACATTGTTATAGAAAGTCATTTGCATAGAAGACCGGAGTAGGACAAATATTTATTGTCTAAATAAAGGCTAGTTTGAATATTGAGGAATTTAACACGTACACATACCTACACCAAAAAAAAATTTTTTTCGCCATAAGGTTTATTCTATGAATTTTTGAATATATTTCCATGAAAAATCAAAAATTTCTGTAATTTATTCACTATTCAACACAAAATGATGAAGTTTCCCATTTGCTGCTGGCTTATACAGGGCCGGTTCAATACTTGAGTGAACCTGAAGTCCGTCGTGGGCTTCCAAATTATAATAATAACAATAATGAATTGCTAAAAGGAGACTACTTATACACCTTTAGTCTCCTTTCGATGAGGATTGTCGACTATAAGTCTCGCTTTTAAAACATTTTTCCCCTTAACTATTAGTTGTAGGTGAATTTTGCCATTAAGTCTAATTTTTTTTAAATTTATATCTTAAATCTATTTTTTTTTGGCAAATTTTGCTATTAAGTGGTCAAAAAGAACGCAATTTTGAAGACTTGGCCGATTTTTGATCAGAATTCTTGACTTATATTCTTTCATTCTTATCTTATCTGCGAAAATAAAACAGTTTCAGTTTTGAAAGTCTTTGCAGATCAAACGGAAGAGACTTAATCAATTTTAGTCGATTTTTATGTTGAATGCCAAAAATTGAATTCACTCCTTGAGATATTTTTTCTCCCAAATTAATAGTTTTTAGGGAGTTTTGGCATCAAATTGTTAAAAGAAAACCATTCAGACACTTTATGTAACTCAGTGTTTTGAGGCTATTTACGGTTTTAGAACAGAATTTTCAGTCTAGATTTTGAGTTCTATTCATACAAGATGAGTAGTCAAAAATGTAATGCCATGCCTACGAAGGTGCATTTTGAGTTTGATTCTTAAAGTTCACTTTAGACTTGAATTTTTCACTTTTAGACAAAGTTTTAGGATATGTATCTGTGTCCTAGATCGCTTAATCAGTTTGTCAATTAACAATTTGTAAATCGTGAAAAAGAGACTATTTAAACACAAAATTTAAAGAAGGCCCTCCAATTTAGATCTACATCTCAAAACATTTTTATCCTTAACCGTCAGTTTTTAGCAATTTTTGCTACATTGAATCATCAAAGGGAGAAGGTTTTTGAGTTTATTTCGAATTAGTCGAATGCTTTAAAACATTTTTGTCAAAAATTGTCAATTTTTCAACAGTAGAAGGACCTTCTTCTTCGAAAGCTTTCCAAATCAAAAAATTCAGTAAAGGAAAAATTTTCAAGTTTTTTCAAAATTTACTTAAATGATAGGAAAAGAAACACCTCAATATTTTTTAATTAAATATAAAGTTTTTTTTTAAACATTTATAGAAACCAAGATGATTTATTCAAAATCTGTAAATGTAACTCAGACAGATTTTTTGGCCTTTTTCTTCTGGAATGAAAACAAAATTGCTTTTCAATTGTTATTATAATAATTATTTATGGGGCTATTAATCGTAACTGCCGGGGTCCCATCCGGCTCTCGATGTGTCCCTGTATACATATACAGGGTGTTTGATCTATATGTGGTTGATTCTATAAAACTCCCATTAGTCGAAGAGCGATTCGAAAAATATTTTAGGGATTTGTAGGAGAGTCCCTAGGGAACATTTTAGAAGAACTAGCCAATCGTAGCTCATTTCGAAGTTTATCAAAAAAGGGTCGTTTTGGACAATGTCGTAATTTTCAAAAACGAACTAAACACGCAAAACGACTCGGAGATCTTCCCAACATTGATTTTTTTTGTTTTTCTCTAGTGTATTCCAAAGAAAATCCGCAGTATTTTCACCTGTTCCAGAATAAAATTGAGAAAAATGAAAAAAATCATTCTAAGTCGTTTTGCGTGTTTGGTTCGTTTTTTAAAATCGGTACATCGTCAGAAACGAGCGTTTTTTGACCAACTTTCAAATGAGCTACGAGGTTCTAATTTTGCTGAAACGTTCTATAAAGACCCTCCTACAAATCCTTAAAATATTTTTCGAATCGCTCGTCGATTAATAAGAGTCAGAGAATCGACCATATTTAGATTTGTCGTTTTATTGGCCAGTGAGAAAAATATTATGAAGAACTTTATTTTACAAATTATACCTAAGACTAATAAATATGCAAATTTAAAATTATATGGATCCTCTGATATACCTATATATTTTTTGATCAATTAATCAAATACCATATGCTTTTTCTACATTGATTTGATGATATATTCGGACCAATAAATTTGTTATCAGAATAATCATCCCATGACGTGATAAATGAATTTTTTCTTTATTTTACTAAATAAATAATTAAACAGTGGTAGGTAGTGTTATTAATTATTTTGATCATTTTAAAAATGTATTATCAACCAATGAAGATAATAAATAGAATCTGATAATGATTTATTAAATCTCTTTATCATTTCTCTTTTTTGTTTCAATCCTATATATTTTCAAAATTGTACACAAACAAATAAATTTCAACCTGTCTTGGCCTTTTGATGTATCTTTTTTCGTTTAATAATTTATTGTTATTTTATACATCATAAGTCTTCTCGAAGAGACACTTTCAAAGATTTTATTCGCCAAAAAAAACGAGCCCACGAGCCGGGCTCATTGTTAAATCATCAATTATTACTTTCGGGAATTATCATAAAAATTATTGTAAAATTTAGTGGACACGGTATATAATTTATTGATTTATTCTGTATATTTATCAAATAATCATCAATATATTAAATTATGCTATAGTTTATTATTTTAAATACACCTAATTATAAAATAAACAAAACTCTATTGCAGGCTTAAAATTAGTAAACCGCAAATTCGTAAATCGAACGCGTACATATTTTTATTTTAGCTCCACATTTTTGGGGATATTTATTTTTAGTTAGTTTTATTCGTAAATTGGGTTTTATAACAATTGAAAATACGAGTTTACTACTGGGACTCGAACTCGAGCCGCTCTACTTGCCGGACAAGCGTGTCAATTTAACTTTAAAGAATAGTCACGAAAAGCACACTTCTAGCGTACAAACTTAATCAATATTTTTTTTGAATTTAAAGCCCTAATTGAAGGGCAACTAGTACGGTTTTTATTTTTTGTATTACCTGTCGATGTGTTGATTCTGGTTGAGAATTCCAAATCTACCCCATGTACGTAGGTATTCTTGCATTGTCGTCCATTGACGAAACTCTGACCATCTGGACAACATTTCCGTATACAACGGATGTCTTTACAAATTTCATAATCATCAAAACAGCCTCTTGCAATTAAATCAAAATTCTCATCACGATCCAAACAATAATTTCCATTTAAGAATTTCTTATCATATTTCAATAAATGTAACGAATTCAACTGTAACATATAATCTTCACGGGAATTTAATGGATAATCAACAATGATTGCACATTGTTCTAAGCCGATTTGTACGAAATTTTGCGTAATAAATCTCTGATCAAGATCGTACCGATTCATTTCAATGCATGAATGTAGTTTTGAATTGTAAACGAAATTCAATGGACAACATTTCGGGAAAAAGTTCACATCAAATGGATTCTCTTCAATTATTGTACCATTTAGTAGTTTGTACTCATTTATACGTCCATTAACATCAAAACAACGTCCTTCTTTAGTTGAATTAAAATAATTCCATTCACCTGTGAAGATTTGCTGTCGCTTCTCTGTATCTTTATCGCAAATGAAATCGGTGTCAATTTGTCGAATTATTGACGATTCATTACAGCATTTTTTAATTGAATTCGTTGATGGTAACACAATAACAATAAATAATGTTATCATCATTGTAACTGTTAGAATATTCAACATTACTATTTATTAATAAATTGTGATGTTGACTGGACGACATCACGATATTAACTGAAACTCTCACATCTTGAAAATTGTGATGAGAGATTCAGCGCAAATTGTAGCGACGATATCGTGTTGTTGTTGTTGTTGTTATTGTTGTTGGCTATAGGGATGAATTTGAAACTTTTCAGAGAACAACAGGAAAAAACGTAGAAAAAGGGCGAAAAAATCCCTATAATATTTGATTAAATACAGTAATTTTTCGGTGGTATTTGAATTTCCGGCGACAACATAATCATAAGTTTTGATTAATAACACGAACAGATCGTTAATGCCATAATCTCAACTAATATTTTATCGTAAATGTAAATTAATTAACGACTTGTTGCTTTGGGTTACGTACATGCAAAAAAATTATGGTTCATGTCGAGAATTTATAACAATTTTACATGAATCCACCACATATGAACTTCCTATTGGATTGTCTTTCTTCTCTATGGACAATTTATTTTATTTTTTAATTAATTAGGGTGTGTTTTAATTGGTTCTGAATTGAAAGCTCAAGAGGACCTATCAACGTTTGGTTATTGATATTTGTTCGCTAATTAATATTTTTTTGATGTGCTGTAAAAATAACCGATCAAATACGGCACAACGTTCGTATACTCTGTCTATTTCGACTTGGCTGATCTAATTACAAAAATACAGTTGTGGTGAGATTGACCTCACAGATCTGTAGATTCTAAAAAAGCTTCAAGGCTCTGTTAAACTCTGTTTCACATAAATATGATTTCGATTATTTATTTTTCATTTCAATATTCTCGTAAATTTTATTGTTTATCAATAGGATCTATATTTTGGCAATTTATTTATTCAGATTAACGGAAAAATAAAAAATTTATTGACCGGTCTTCTATATTATTATACCGGGTGAGTCACATAAGACGAAAAATTCTTATGGCAACTCCTATTATTTGGTTCGAAAAATATTTCAAGGATTTGTAGGGACGCCCCCAGAGAACATTTGAGCAAAATTAGAACCTCGTAGCTTATTTAGAAGTTGGTCAAAAACGTTCGTTTCGGACAGGAACACGATTTTCAACAACTAATGACTCGAAGATCCTCTTAACATTGTTTTTTTTTTTTGGGGAGGATCCTCGAGTCATTCTACGTGTTTAGTTGGAAATCGCGACAGCGTCAGAAACGAGCGTTTTTGACCAATTCTCAAATGAGCTTTGAGGTTCTAATTTTGCTAAAACGATCTTCAAGGACCACCCTATGAATCTTTGAAATATTTTTCGAATCGCTCGCCAAATAATGGGAGTTTCCATAAGAACTTCTCATCTTATGTGACTCACCCAGTATTTATAAACAATAATAAACTAATGCTAATTTCAATATTTATGAATATTGATAGACGTCAGAATGTAACAAATTTAGCTCTTGCTCTTTTTTTTCAATTGGATAAAGCTAATAAAACGTTACTATAATTTGGGGATACACTACATTGTCAGTCTCGAATCGGCTTTCCGGTTTGCAGATGAGTCAAGTCAAAATAGACGAGGTATACATTTTAACGGTGTACACAAGCACAGTGGTGTAACTATAAATTTTAGGAACTCCCGCAAGATTCGTCTTTCGGTCCCCTATAATATTATGTTTACTTGTCAAAAGCACCCCAAGGGCGGTTGACTCTGAGGGACGTCATTTAACTTAGAGGCTCCCAAACCTCCCAAATAAGAATCATGAAGCAGTCGATTAAATCAGTTATTGATCAGTTTTTGTTATCGAATCGTATAAATGAGGAAATGCAGGCACTTCTAGTTAATTTTTCATTTGAATTTTGAGATTTTAAGACATTTTTATTACCAATTCTAAATTTTTGACGAAGGAGTTAATTCACGGGTCCATTGTTAGGAGTCCCACAAGATAGACGTAAGATAAAATATATTTTGATCAAATTTACTCAGGAAGAATCACCATTTTTTTTTTCTGGATGTTTTTGAATTGTTGCACACCTCACCTTACGTCTACCTTCTGGGCCGCTTGTCAATGTAATCGTAAATAAACTCCTTTTTCTGATGAATTGTACAGTGGTGTATCGAGGAGGGCAGTTGTGAACAAATGCCCCCAAAAATAGTGTTTCAGGGGCGCCAAACGTATAAATATACCTAAGTAACAATAGTAAAAATCGGAAAATTTAGGTGGCGCCTCTTAACAATTTGGCCTCGGGTGCTGAAAATCCTCGCTTTGCCTTTAGAGTCATACAGAAAAATACAAATTTTAACGGTTTTAATCGTAACTTGAAGCGGATTTTTGAGTTTGAGTCTGATCTTTGGGATACCTATTTTTGTTCCAGAAATATTATAAACAATTCCAGTCTCAATTTTGAGAAATTTCCATTCTAAATCATCAGGTAATTAATTAATTTTGCTATTGAGTTATGAAAATTGGTGGACTAAGAAATTAAGTTTATTTTTGAACTGAATTATCCACTATTAGTAAAGATTTTCAGACATTTTAGCCTTATATCAATTTTGTTATGGAATCATCAAAAAGGTGGAGATTTAGTTAATTTTAATTGATTTTCGATTTTCTGCTGTTTTGACCATAATTAAGGGCGTCATCTCAGATTTTTAGCCCGACCACGAACTTGCCATGCTACCGTTTAACATTTGTATGCCCCGAATTTTTTTTGACACAATATTCTTACCTTCTTTCCACTGTCCCCACGGCTGTGGTGGCAATCCGGTGTATAAAACTGAAAGCTGTATAGGCAGTATTTTTATACAGGATGTCGATTCTAAATATGGTCGATACTATGAAACTCCCATTAGTTGAGGAGCGATTCGAAAAACATTTTAAGGATTTGTAGTTGAGACGATTTTAGCAAAATTAGATTCTTGTAGCTCATTTAGAAGTTGGTCAAGGTTAAAATTTTCAAAAACGAGCTAAACACTTAAAACGACTATGAATGACTTAGAAACCCTCTCAAATTTTTTTTTTTGCTTTACTCCATTGCATTCTAGGAAAAAATGAAAAACATTCGCTTGTTCCAGAATACATTGAAGAATAAAAATCAACGTTTGGAGGATCCTAGAATCACTGTAGCAAGCTTTTAAAAATCGTGACATCGTTAGAAACGAGTATTTTTTTACAAATTTTTAAATGAGCTACGAGGTTCTAATTTTGGTAAAATGTTCTCCTGGGGGTTGCCCTACAAATCTTTAAAATATATTTCGAATCGCTCGTCAACTAAATAAGAGTTTGATAGTATCAAACATATTATATTTAGAATCAACACCCTGTATATAATAAATAAAAGGATCGAATCATTTTGAGAATATAGTTTAGTGTCACTTAACTTAATTGCTCTCAAAATAACATTCTACATTTTAAATTAGTAGATGTACCTTGTTAAAATAGACTAATTTTAATTACTACTATTACAACAACTAATACAAGGGCGTAAAGAGAATATTTTATTACGTATTATTTTCCATGTACGTGTAAGATAACATCTCTCTAATTAACAGTGAGTGTAATATATCGAATAGCGCACGTTTATAATGGAAACTTTTACTTTTATTTGGTAAGTTTTCGCATTACACACAAACACACACACGCAGTTAATAAAACTCAATCAGTAATCCACGTCTTCTTAAAATGGGAATTTACGTAAATGAAGATTTAGAACAAATACTGGTAGATTTCCCAAGGAAAAATCACTTTGTATAACTGTTGAAAAAACGATTACCTTGATTACATGTTAAAATAATCAAAGACTCATTTGTTTACAATTCTTGGCATTTTTAAATCGATTTCTATTAATAAAAAAAAGATATTTTTCTTAAAATTCATAGTATTCTATTTTGAATATCGACTATTATGCAAAGATTCGTTCTTTTTTTTTATTCTATATGCTTTCCATTAGGTTTCGATAAAGGAATACTTGCCTGTTTTGAATAATTCATGACTGCATTACACATCTTGTATATAGTTAAAAATCTGTCAATCTACGAGGTACGTTCTCATTATATACATTGATAGAAAATAATGATTAGGTGTGTATTATACTTGACACAAATCACCGTAGACGTTTTAGTTAAGAAAGCTTTCCTTAAATTGTTCGATTTTATACCGAAAAATTGTTATTGTTCATTATTTTATACGAGTGAAAAAGTATTTGTCGTTATTGTTGAACCTGAAACTAAGACAACACACCAAACCAGGTGATATTTATTCATTAAAGGTATCGAATTCATAATTTATTACCTAATTAAATTTTAACTAAATGAGAAATTGTAGAATACGATAGTTTAATATCATCTTGAATCAAGACTGGATAAAGTGGGATAATTGCATTATTAAACAATACGCTTTAATTAAAGGGAAATGAGGTGTGAATCGATAGATTACCATCGGTTTTTTCTTTTTTATTCTCTTAACCGTTCTATACAAAAAAAAAAACAATAACACTAATTTATGACAAATAATTTACAGTCCTAAATAGGAACATATAACAAAAGTCACAAATAAGATCAAAACTAATATTATTATACCTAAAAACGCTGGCATTGTTCCTATGGAGAATAAAAATTGTATTAAATTATTGTATACGATTAGAATCATTTTAACTCACTTCGATATGGCAACGAATGTATACAAACATGGTTATCAACAGAGATCGATAACACAGCCGCTTCAGCAACACTAGTTACCGTATGATTATCATTTGAAACTGGTAAAAATTCTAATCCTGTAACGAACATGGAATGTGCACCTTTAACATTTAAAATTTTCTGTAAACTAAATGCAGCATGTATTGAAACTGAACCACTAAACATTGTACCAACAGCAACAAAACGTCCATCATCACGTACAGCTAATGCTGATAAACTCTCATCAAAATCAACGAATTTTTTTAAAATACCATCATCCGGTGACCACATTTGTAAATAAGATTTTTGTTTCTTTGCTAAACCAATTGGATTTGTTAACATATAAATTGCTGATTGTTGATCAACACCTTCAATTTTACCAAATCTACATCGTTTATATAAATATTTGGAATTTGTCGGTTGATCCCATGTTAATCGTTTCAATTCTTTACCTCGATTACAATCCCATAGGATGCCTAAACCGTCTTTTGCTATTGTAACAATATAATTATCATATGGACTGAAATCTAAATCATCTATTTCTTTACTATGGGCTTTTAGAATGAAAGCCGGTTGCATTGTTGGAAATTTCCATAATCGAACAATACCATCAGTACCGCCTATAATTTTTAAAAAATTATAAACATAGTGTTAATTAACGAATTATACCTGTAGCTAGAATTTTTCCTGTGTGATGTATACGTGAAACTCTCAATAACGGTTCAGAACCTTTAAAATCAGTTTGTACACTATCCGATGGTTTTATAACAAATTTTAATTTTTTATTATTGCGATTCTTATCAACTTTCTGTTTAGTTTTCGGTTTCCTCTCCCTTATATCATTATGATTATTGCCAATTGTTTCAATATCATCTTCTATGACTAGAACACTATCAACATGATATAATTGACAATGACTCTCCTGTCCTGCTACCAAATATAAATGTTTATTGTCGCTAAATGCTGAACAATTCATAACAACACTAGGTCCGGTTTCGTGACGTGTTACCTCTTCAGCTATAAATTTCCTACCATCATGACTAATCTCGAATATTTCCTACAATTATAACGTTAATGAAAATTATAAAATTTCCTATAATTTCACTTACAAAACCATTTGCTACACCAGTTTTCGATTGACCACCACCACCACCAACGATTACGTGTCGATTTGTTAACATTTGTATTGTATATAATGGAAAATTTAAACGGGCTAATATATCGTCGATGTATCGTCTCGATGGTGCCATTTTCACAAAAATTCAACAATTTAAATTAAAGGCAAAATAGACTTATTTTGAAAAAAGCTCCACGTAGATAACCTCAAAATCACAACAAATCTTGAACTGTCATTAATGACAACTAGTGACGTTTATCCAACAGTGTTGCCTAGTCTACTAAAATTGAATTTTGTAATAATTCCATTATTTTATACTGAATAAACGGTCCATTAATTAATTGAGCATAAAATAAATCCAGTTATTAGATTATCGAAAATTTTGGAATAAAATATTAATTTTGGACATATTTGTTCTTACAATTTTGTGCCACATATTCAATTCTATACATAACTGGAATGGCTACGACCGTGTATAATTCGACGAACAGAGACAGTAGACGATGTAGGACCAAAATTTCTTATACATGATTCTAAGTGGTGCTCTCAACATACACATCTTTCTACAAACATCGACTGTTTTTCTACTACTTTCATTCATAATTATACGAACACATATTCAGGGCCGTTCTTAGGGGTATTGCCGCCTGCGTGCAAAGGTCTCAACTGCTGCCCCTATATTTATTAGTATACAGGGTGTTTGGTCTATGTATGGTGACTTCTATTCTAAGAAACTCCTATTAGTCGACGAACGATTCGAAAAATATTTTGAGGATTTGTAGTAGAGTCCCCAAGGAACATTTTAGCAAAATTAGAATCTCGTAGCTCATTTAAAAGTTGGTCAAAAATGATCGTTTTGGGCAATGTCGCAATTTAAAAAAACGAACAAAACACGCAGAACGACTAGAAATGTCTCAGAGGCCTTCCCAACATTGATTTTTTTCATTTTTCTCCACTGTATTTTAGAGAAAATACGAAATATTTCCACCTGTTCCAGAATAAAATGGCGAAAAACGAAAAACATCAATTTTGGGAGGATCCTAAAGTCATTCTAAGTCGTTTTGCGTGTTTAGTTCGTTTTCGAAAATCGCTACATATCGTTAGAAAAGAGCGATTTTTGACCAACTTCCAAATGAGCTACGAGGCTTACGGACCCTCCTACAAATCCTTATAATATTTTTCGAATCGCTCGTCGACTAATAGGAGTTTCTTAGAATAGAAGTCACCATACATAGACCAAACACCCTGTATTATACTATACAGGGCGTCCCGTAAGTCGCAACCTTGCTCCTTCGGGGCAGATAGTGGGTGAAATTCTAAGGTGAAAAGTCCTGTAGCATTTTTAATTAATTAAATCAAGTAGCCAATCAGGTGCTCTCTTACTTTGAACGGCTCTCGCGCCAGCCTGCTAACTGGTCCGCTTCCTACGTCCTTCCGTCAAGACTGTTTCCTTCTCTCTTTTTATCGCTATATCGAGCAGCTGATTTGGTTATATGATTTAATTAATAACTGATTATGTGTGCGTCAGATAAAAAAATGGTACAGGAATTTTCACCTTAGAATTTCATCCCTTATCTGCTCCTTAGCAGGAAATGCGCGACTTACGGGACATCCTGTATTACTAATCGGCCACCCTTTCGGGCGGCCGCCTGTGTGCGGGGCACGCACTGCACGCCCGCTAGGAACGGCCCTGCACATATTATACTAGATGATGTTTGCATCGAGGTACAGATGAATCAAATTAAGATTGCCAATGACCATGGATGCGCAGTAGATCGTACCTATAGTAAAAGTGCGATAGAATGTATCGTCTGTCTCTTTACGCCAATGGTAATACATTTAAACAAAAATCGAATAAACACGATCGGTTAAGCGGACTATTCCGAAAACCTTGTTTGGATGCGCCGACTTTGGCAATCTTAATTTGATTCATCTATAGTATTTTACACTAAAAAGAGATGAAAAGCGTCCTACATCTTCTCTCCTCCAACGTTGAGTCCATGCTTTTCTGTGTGATTGAAAAAAAGTACTCCTCCAGGTAGCGCCATTGTCGAAATACTCCCAGTGTTGCGAGTATTCCGACCCTCAGGCGACGACACTATCGAGGTACTCGCAGGAGTCCAATTTCAAACAAGAACAAGTACATCTATTGCCTAAGAGAGGTCAGAGTTGTCACAAGTCTTTTTCAAGAAGACTCAAATCGTAAGTCTCAAATCAATTCTGCGGTACATATAGAGTAAAGACTCAAGTCCTAAGTCATTTATAATTTTGGTATTAGAATGATTTAAGTCTCAATGCCTGTATTTATAAATCCATCTCAGACTCGGTCTCAAGTCTGATTTCCAAGCAAGAGTTCTGGTTTATAAGTCTTGCTTCGGGAATTCTCAGCGAAAGTCAGAATTGAGTATATGGAGGGTTGAAAACTTGGCGAATTCTAGTTAAATTTTACAGGGTCACGTTTTTCTTTTGGTGTTCACGCACATCTTCTGTAAAACTCAAGGTCGTCCCAATGCAGCTACAACCCTATTTTGGCTTGGTTACATAGTCTGGCCTCAAGGCCAAGTTCATGCTTCGAGATCGTCTCAAGTTCGGTTTATAAATACGCGCATAAGTCGCTTATCAAAATCACTTGATAATAAATCTTAAGTATTTTGTTCAAAACGTTATTTATGAAAATTTGCAGCCAATCCTTGATAATCAAAACCCATTTTTTTTCTATTTATTTTCAATCATCCATAAAGGATTTAAGTCTTTTGTACTGACTTAAGTCTCCGACTTAATTAAATAAGTACGAAAATAATCAGTCACTTTAAGAAATGATTTAATTCACAAGTCTTAAGTCACCTTTCAAAAAACGATTGAAGTAAAATATTAATTAAGTCAAAAAAATGATTTAAATATTCAAAGCCCTGACAGCTGGCAATCTTTTCTCTTTCTTAAGAAATCTACAAACAAAAGAGTACAGTTTGGAGGCCACTATATCAAAACACATAAATTATAGCCGAGAGTAAGACAATTAGTCTAAAATAAAAAATTCTCAAAAAAAAACACCGAGTTAGAATTATGACGTCTTCGGTTTCGACCTTGGCGTAGCCATTCCAGTTATTGTATAGAATTCAATGATGTCACCTAAAGATTTGAGAATCTGGCAACATTGCTCATTGATTTTAATTCAGTTTAAAGCTCTAGATGGCAATAGATTGCAACAATAAGGCGCTTAATTTAAAAACAATTTGGGTTTGTTAATATTTATTAAGCAACATTAGTAATTATTACTTAAACAAAAATCAAACACAAAATAGATAATAAACACTTTCATTAGAAAACGTAACTTAATTACAGAAATAAATGGGAATATTACGCATTGTTATTGAAATAATCCTAAAAAATACACGTTATTAATACATTATCCATATTTTTTTGTTTTGTTAAAGCGTATGAAATTTTATAAATTGGTGATTTTGCTTGAACACTACACATATGCTACAGTTTTACATTTTAGCTAAATATTTGTCAAAATTCTTGTTTGCTATAAATTTATTTCAATTTTATTTTTATTATTTCAAACAGAAAAAACTCATCACAGAAGCCAGTAGTAGTAGATGATTTCGTTTCCATTTTATTTTGAATGAAATTTTCTCCAATAACTATAAAAATTTCATTTGAAATAAATTCGAAGGAAATACAATACAGCAATAAGCACAACGTTTTCTTAATTTACTTATTTTTTTTTGTTACTTCCTTCAATCACACTTGACGTCCATACAACAAGGCAGCACTAGGCAATTAAGTTGATTTTTCTCTTTTGTGTTATTCTATACAGATATTACCACAAGAAAATAAAATGAAACACTCATAGCCAATGTTATTTCCTTTTGTTTTGCCCTTATTGTAAACTGTAATTATTTACTCAAACATACATACACAAACAATCATTGATGTTAGATTATTAATATTTAAATAAACATATTCTTAACATTCCTTTCAAATTCTTAATTACACAATTGTGAAAAAGGTGCGCAAACACATTTTAAAGCTCTATTATTATAGTAATATCATATAAATACAGTCCATAAATGGCTAAGCTAGCTGGTCATTTTTGAAGTAACAATACAATTAACCTTATCATTTAATATTTTGAATTATTCTTTTAATATTAAATCTTAATTATTGGTGGACTAAAATCGATTTTTTTCTTCGAAAACTAAAAACAAAATACATAAGGAACGAAAAGAAATGTTCAAATGAGCAGTTTAGTAGTAGAAACATCTTTTTTAATAGGAAAGAAAACAATAAAACACAAATATTCAAAATAAAAATACAAAAAAATACGACAAAAATATTATTTAAAAAAAAATGAAAAATAATAATCACAAACATTCATTCAGTCTAAAAGCAATACTTGAGAAGAACTTAACTACTGATAAATCTTCTCGTATGATATTCCATGGTCTGGTGGCAATAAACTCTTAGACCTGGTATAATTATTGTAGTTATAATTTGTTTTTGTTTTTTTCTTTGTTAAGTTTTATATTATTATAATTACTGTTAAAAGCAAAATGATTATGAATGTTGTAAAATATAACTACGAATATTGATGTTTTAATCCGATGATGGTGTAGTTGCTTCTGAAGCTGATTTGGCTGCCATCATATTGGCCTTATTTTGGCGTACTATTTCAGCCCGTTTCTCCTATAAGGACAAAATAACAAATCGACATATAAAAATTACAGATTAAATTCTCAAAATATTAAATAAGACAAAATTACAAAATTACCTTCCCACACAATTATTGTGAAATTCACAAAAAGAATAAAGTGAACAAAATCAAGAATCAAATTTAATCTCATAACAGGAGAGAGCAACAAGTTAATATATGATTCTTGGTTCTGTTTATAGATAGATAAAAAAAAAAACCAAGGAAATTTTACATGTTTTTTGACAGCCTCCAATTTTCGTTTTATTTCCTGTTCGCGTTTTTGCTCAGCAATAGTCAGTTTTGTTTCTAGCAGAGTTGAAACTTCAGTCTTACGTACTTCCTCCATTGAAACAACAGTCTGTTTAATCTCAATTGGACGTGCATTCTAACGATTGATTTAATGATAATAAACCAAATGAAACCAAAAATAAAAAAAATAATAAAAAATGAAATAAAAATAAAGTGTATAATGATATGATTTTGAATGAATGAACAACTTACATAGTTACGTAATTTTTCTTTTTGTTCTTGTTCAATTTGGGCACGTCTGGTTTGGGCTTGTTCTAATTTTTCTTGTAAAGATGTTTCCAATTGTTGTAATTTAACAGTATTACTTTCCCGGACTCTTTGCACCTGTTCTTCCTATATAAAAACGAATGCACATAAACATGCAAGCAGTGTGATGTGAGTGAATGATCAAAAAAATGATAATAAAAAATAAGTGCACACATAAAAGTGTGTTGCTTTTTTCTTTAATTATAAATGTAAAAATTATAATAAAAGAAACTTACATGCTCCTTTAGACGTTCAATCATCTTCTTCATATTCTCATCACGATGAGCTGATGCACTCTTCAATTTCTCTTCAATTGCAGATCGCACTTCATCAGTCTGTTGTTCAATAGACAATCGTGTCTTTTCTACATTTTCAATATGATCCTATTCAAATTAATTACAAACAAAAAAACAATATACTATACGTTCATTAGTAAATGACAATTAAACAAAACAAACTACCTTTAATTTAGTTTTCAAATCAGCAATATAAGCTTCACGTTTTCCTACATGATGTTCCATTTTTTGTTCAAGAGCATCCCGAGTAGCACTAATGAACTGATGAGTTTGCTCATCTTTTTTACGGGACGCCTCCTCAATTTTAACCATTTTTGCTGATAACGCCGCAATTTTACTAGATTCTAATTGCTATATAAATTTTAAATTGGATAATAATATATATAATAATATATTATAATAATAATTACTTGTCGACGTTCTTCAGCAGCTTTAAGTTTCTCTTCAATATCTTGAACAGACATTGGACTTTTTGGTGATGATGGTTTTTTCGGTGGTATAGCTTTAGTTTCCGGTTCACTTAAAATAACTTCATAACGTAAACCGCCCCTAGTCTTTTCCTGGCATCGTACTTCAGTAGCTGAACAAAATCAAAGGGAGAAAAATTAATATAATAATATAGAGAACCAAGATCTAAGTGGGCGAATAAAATATCAAATCAATACTGTAACAAATAAAATCAATGATAATATTTCATTGTCTCTATTGAAATTTCAATAGAAACTGAAAATAATTGTAAATAATAGAAATAATGTTCAGGATATGGTAACAAACTCCTTTCTCTTTCCTATATTCCTGAAAGATGACGTCATAGTCGTCGAGACACCTGAAACATCATCGTCTACAAATATAGATTTGTTGGTACATATTCATAAAATATATAGGTATACATATATCAAAGAATAGTGGATATATATATATATATATATATATATATATATATATATATATATATATATATATATATATATATATATATATATATATATATATATATAGTGTTATCAAGATAGACATTCAGGCGCCACCGACAACGACAAAGATCGATAAGACCTAGGCAACGAATTGGCGTCCATATGGTCATCAATTCTTCATAAACTTAGAAAACGAATAAAGGCGTCAACTGTCCACAAATTGCTTGAATGAATTTCTATAAAAATATTCCAAAAAAAATCCTCATTTTAGATTCTAATTATTAAAATATCATTATATTTAAATTGGAATGAAAATCTCACTTCAACTAATTAGCTCTTGTAATCATCATTATGATTTCACTTTAATTTACAAATTGTAAAAACACGTTGAAATTTCGTTTTTTTTTTTTTGTGAACTTAATGAGAAGAAAAGAAGGGAAAGAAAGTGGCTGTATGTTAAAAGAACGGTGATTGAATGAAAAGAATAAATTAAAATTTCTAAGGGGAGAAAAAACGTTGCTTCATAAACTTTTAATGAACACACACAATCACCTAATACGATGAATAAATCAAAATTATTATTAAAAAAAAAATGGTTGAATTTTTTTTTACTTGTATATAATTTTGAAAATAGAAAATTTGGGAACCAAATTAAGGAAAAACATCTGCATTGCAGTAAAAGAGGGTTTGAGATTTATTGGAAAGATGAGGGTTGAATGGCACAATGCCACATGCACAACTTTTCGTAAAGATCCACGATAATTTGCTATGTTTTCAATGATATGAAGAAAAAAACAATAATAAAAAACAAACTACATGCTAAATTAACAAAACAAAAATTGAATAATTAACAACAAATTTATTTAAACAAAAGATCAACAAATTTTCTTGAATGTGATGATTTTACTCACTGAGAAATTGCACCCTTTTTGGTTGATTTGTTCTAGGTTTCGTTTTAACTTTTGTAATCGGTATTTGTCTTCTATGAACTGTAAATTGAAATTAACAAAATATTATCAATTAACATAATATTTACATAATTTTAACCTTGATAAAGTTTTCTTCAAATTTTTGAAAATACAAATTAATCACAAGATTGATTATGTTAATTAGGATAGTGTAAATTACATTAAAAAACGTAAATTCCAACCACTATCATCATGTTGACGTGTTTTATAAACATTAAAGCTTTATAATTAATCATGAAAGACAAAGGGGTAAAAGATTATCGTTCAAATATTCGGTCTATTTTATTCCCATTTTAATCAATTCCAAACAACAAACATGAAAACATATCGATTTCAAACGATATCAAGGACAAAATATTGACCAGTTCCGGTGAAAAAAAAAATAATAAAGAAAACCACAATATTGACAACAAAAAAGCTTAGATTAACAAAGGATACCTTGTGTAAATCCTACAAATAATTAAGAAAGACAGGGGATAATAGTAGGAAGCCTTATCATCAATATTCAGGATTAATTTTGTAGGGAATGCTAGAACAATCCCAAGAATTCTATCTCATCTGCCTGTTGACATAATCTATTTAAATATTAACTAAAATTTGTAAATAAATCCTTATTGAAATATTTCAAATAATTAGCCCTATTGAAAAATCAATATAATTTCTAAAAGGGTGTTAAAGAAAAATTATTAAAAAAAAATAACATTTCCATCATTCCCAATAGAACGATACAAGTTGTTGTTTTTCTTGCTTCTTCCTTATCGAATTCGCCTTTCCCTATTTTCTCCCCAGCAACAGTGGGATAGAACGATGACTCATAATACACAGGGCATACAGAGTCAGTCAGGGAAACGCGAAATATGAGCGCAGACTGGGGGAATTCCGGGTTACCAGGATCCAAATCGGTAACATGTATAGTTAAAGGCTTATATCCATTAATCAGACGATATTTCCGGACAATAGTAGAGAAATAGAGAGACAGAAAAATAGGAATAATGGGGAAGAGACACGGTTGAAGTTTCAGGTGTTTCACCCACTAAAAGCTGATAAGAAGAAATTGTTAAAAAATGAT
The DNA here is from genome assembly GCA_039776855.1 of Mylabris sibirica. Lineage (NCBI taxonomy): Eukaryota > Metazoa > Arthropoda > Insecta > Coleoptera > Meloidae > Mylabris > Mylabris sibirica. The sequence continues at coordinate 8,418,990 of CM077839.1, read as the reverse complement.
AAGAGAAAGCTTTCAAGATAAATGTTGATGATAAACAACATAAAATTGTTCATCCTGTTAATTAAGAGGTTCTCAAAAGAGATAACAACATATTTATTGAAATGAACGAACATATGATCGTTAAGTGAAAATTGATCGATGCAAACCCGGACCTATCCAATCTTGATAGTTTGGGTGTGGCGTTCAATTATTAACAAAAATTTTTGTAAGATTCTGTTTATTAAAAACTGTAGAGGACACATTTTATACCATTTGAAGAACATGGCTCTAGTTATTTTACATAAAAGGTGAAACAGGAAAACATTGAATATATTTTCCCTAGAAAAGACGAGAAAGAATGATTTAAAAATTAGAAATTGAATTTTTTTCTAATTGTTGTTTATAGTAAAAGTGGAGTTTTCACGTTGGAAAACTCGCTCTTATAATTGAGTAGCGAAAGCTAATTATTACAAAAGGATCAATTTTCGTATGTGTAAGAGTGGTTTTGGTATTGAATAAACAATAGTTCTGCCCATATCACATTATCAAATAACTTTATCAACGTTAATTATGTTAAAATAGAATAATAATTATCGACTTTATTAGTGAATTGAAATTATACTTACCGGCAGCAGGAATTGGTGCCCTGCACGTATGGCAAAAGCACTGCATAACAGATTCTCTTACAAGCCCAATCAACATCTTGATTGCTTCTAATCAATGCTTTCACTACTTATTTTTTATATTATTCAAAAAAAAACACAAAAATTAAAATAGTTCTAAAAAAAAGCCGACGGGAAACTTGAATGGATAAATTTCCAGACGTCCCGGCGCTATACTGATAATAAATAATAAAAAAAATCTATCACACAACGTTGACAACGATGAGGACGCAACAAAGTATAATCGTAAAAAGACCGATATTTGTGTAAGGACGATTGGTGGTTGTATATGCGTTCTCGTTACAAGTGAAATCGGAAAAGGGTAGTAGCAGGTGTGGTGGTGCTAGTAGTTTTAGTAGTGGTGGTGGTGGCGGCGACGGCGGCGTCGGTTTGCGTCGCCGTCGTCGCCGTCGTCATCGCCATCACCGCCACTGCATCGTCTCTACTCTCAATCTGTCTCACTTCAATCCATGTTACGGTCGATATCGGCTGGCGTCGCTACCACAAAACTACCCCGCTACTATTACCACCATCCCTATCATCATCGCCGCCGCCGACGACGCGACGCCGCCGTTTTATATACCAGGTGTCTGTTTTAAATATGGTCGATTCTTAGTTGGTGAGCGATTTGTAGGGGGGGCTCCTGGAGACCATTTTTATAGAGAAAAAAATAGAAGTCGGTCAAAAAGCGCTCGTTGTTATTTTCAACAACCAAGTAAACATGTAAAACGGTTAAGAAGACGCGCCCAACAGTACCAGCACTGCTTGATTTCGTTTTTCTCCACAGTATTTCAGAAAAAATGCGAAACGTTTCTAACCGTTTCAGAATAAAATTGAGGAAAACGAAAAAAAAATCAATGTTAAGAGGAGGCTCGAGTCATTCAAAGTCATTTTAAGCCTGTAGCAAGTTTTTGAAGACACGACATCGTCAGAAAATAGTGTTTTTAAGCGAATTCCAAATGAGCTAAGAGGTTCTAATTTTGGCCAAAATGATCTCCAGCGACCTTTCTACAAAATTGAAATCGCTGACCAACTAGTAGGAGTTTCATAAGAATTGACCACATTTAAAACACACACCCTGTATGTGCAAGTGTGAAAACCCTTTAGGGCAGTGTACTATCTCTATCTTTATCTTAATGGATAGGTACACAACAAACGAGTTGGGTGGCACCATTGGCACAAATCCACCAAAACAATGAATGGATCATTGAACTGTTTTGAAGATAACAAAAAAATTTGATTAAATAAAGAATGATCTCAATAAGTAATTTATATTAAACAATATATCCTTCATATTTCATCATATAAAGTTGAAAACTACAACAATCGTCAATCCTGAAACGATATACTACTTCAAGTGAATTGAGCGGATCATAATATTGAAATAAACCACCCATTGTTATATATGTGCATGACTTTTGTAGTATCCTTACAACTTTTCGTTTGTTATAAAACAGGTTAAGAGGAGTGTAGAATTCATTTTGTATTCCGGTTGTGAGACTAATGCCAAATATGGAAAGGATCACATTTATAGCCTTGGTACAATCCTGAACGTTGTTCCTCTTTGATTATTTTTTACAGACACTGTCACCTACTAAATAATGTATGTACGTTTATGGATAATATGATAAGGAAGTTTTTCAATAATATTATAACCAAAAAGGAACATAATAAATTTATGTATGTATACCTAGATACAGTACTGAATACTACAACAATCGAAATTGATTGCCTTCACGAACTTTATATGAACCCAACGACTAGCTACTATTATCGACACAAATACATACAACAACATGATGAATGATCGTGTTTTTTTAGTCTGTGGAAATGCAATTTTCAAAATAACACCAAACTATTGCGTTGATAAAAAAAAGAATCGGAAACGAGGAAAAATAGCGTGATCACCATGAAAATTGAACCAAAATTTTAAATACTGATAATAACATAAATTATAATTATAGGAACAAACAAAATTGCATGAAAGTAAATGTGAATCATCTAATTGCTTTAAAAATTTGTTGTTTTATTAATGTAATCATAATCAGTAATCAGTGAAGAGATTACCGATGATTCATTCTATTATTTTCTAAATTTTAACAAAAGTAACATCAATAAATAATCAATCCATGTCATTGTATTGATCAATAACATCCAATCAAAGTTAGTAATGATTGAATAAATGATAATATTGGAATCTATCCAATATATTTCACAATTTACCCTCTAAAATTTGTTGTTTTATTCCTGTTTTTGTCTAACATTCAGTAATCGAGCGCCCCTATTGTATAGTAAAACTATACGCTCATTGTTGTGGAAAGGATTAAAAATGTGTCCTTTGAGTTTTTGTTAAACATAAATCTTGTTATTGTTACAAAAACGTCAATGAACTTTTTATAGTTTAATAAAAACAATTTACTTTTGTTTAACTCTACTAGATTCCACTTTATGATTAATCAACTTAATAACAATGTCATTGTATGAGTAAATCCCTACTGATTTCCTACATCTTATATTTCCGTCCTATCACGTTTCTATTACATTATTTACAAACAAGAACAAGGAAGTATACGTACATATACAGGGTGAGCCAAGAGGATGGCACGCTAAAAGTATAAGGAGTTCTAATAGATGAAACTCTATGAAATTTGGTATGTGGTCGTTATGGCACTTGAACTACCTTTGGAAAATATTCTCGTTGATCTAGCTACCCCCCTTATATAGGGTAGTGCACCCTACTCTCTTATTTTAAATGGAATGGTATATTTTTTATTACATTTTTGAATTCCTTGATGAAATCGAAAGGGACTTTGATAACATGACCCATGGTCTAGCGCTGAAAGTTTTTCAGATATTTCAGCTTTTAGTGCAATTTTAAAATTTGCAGTGTTTGATTGAAAAATTCATATTTTAGAAGATATAACATCTGAAATGTTGAAACTTGGAATTTAAGTAGTACAAGTAGTGTACTTGTTGCCAATTTAAACAGAATTCAATTATCTTTCAGCGTTTAGCTGAAATGAATTTTTCTTTCAGGCAATTTTCAAACTATAATAACTTGCTTATTTTAAATAGAACCCCATATTTCTCTTTATATGGTTGGATAGAGAACAAATTCTGCATCGAACTGTATTAACATTCCCTATACCTATCTTTAATAATTTTTCAGTTATTCAAAATTTTCAATTTCGTTCAATCACCTCCCTTGAAGCAAAATATAATACTTCTAGTCGCCTATGCCAAAATAATTCAACTATAATAATATGCATAGAAGGCTTAGCAAAATGACAAAATACCACAAATGACGTTAATAATGAATATTTTACCTGTATTTTTTACAACTTTAGCCCATCCTACATACACAAAAAGCAAATGAAATAAATATTAATTTAATTAATTACTATTTTCTGTTATTTTATTTCATTGAGACAGTCCAAATTTAATTAATTAATTTCATCTTAATTGTGACAATTGAATTGGAGGTTGTTTTGCTAAGCCTTCTATGTTTTACATTTTATTTCAGGAAAGAAAATTAGACGAAATTGAAAATTCTGAATAACTGAAAAATTATCAAAGATAGGTATAGGGAATGTTAATACAGTTCGATGCAGAATTTTTTTCTCTATCCAACCATATAAACAGATATATGGGGTTCTATTTAAAATAAGCAAGTTATTGTAGCTTGAAAATTGCCTGAAAGAAAAATTCATTTCAGCCGAACGCTGAAAGATAATTGAATGTTCTACAGTTTGATAGAAGGTACGTTATTTGTACTATTAGATTTCTAAATTTTAACATTTTAACTGCAATAGTTTCTATGCTGTGAATTTTTTATTTAAGCACTGCAAAATTAAAAATTTCATGAAAAGTTAAAATATCTGAAAAACTTTCAGCGCTAGACCATGGGTCATGTTATCAAAGTCCCTTTCGATTTCATCAAGGAATTCAAAAATGTAATAAAAAATATACCATTCCATTCAAAATAAGGGAGTAGGGTGCACTACCCCATATAAGGGGGATAGCTAGAACAACGAGAATATTTTCTAAAGGTAGCTCAGGTGCCAAAACGGCTATATAGCAAATTTCATAAAGTTCCATCAAGTAGAACTTCTTATACTTTTAGGGTTCCATCCTCTTGGCTCACCCTGAATATACTACATTCATACTTATTTGTATGTATGTAGGTATATTTATGAATTATTTGCATACAAATAAAAACTTGGATCTTTTCATTCACTACAAGTTGCTTTAAATTATTTAACACTGTATTTAGTAGGAAAAAAATAATGTTATAGAAACATACAAAAATAAACAGCATCTAATTAAGGCCGATCCACACACGGAGATATATCTTATAAGACGGTCTCATGGTACGGTGCAATGATATATATCTATCTCTGTCGGTATCATGTATAGACAAAGCTAGATATATATCACTGTACCGTACCATGAGACCGTCTTACTAAGATATATCTCCGTGTGTGGATCGGCCTTTAGGTGTATTGTCTTCAAAGTCAATTTATTTTAATAACAAACAATAAATGAACACTCCTTTCTATATTTTAAGGTCTTGTAAACATACACAAAACCCTTATAATTGCACTTTTTATCTTAATTGTAATGAACTGTAAAATTTATCCAATTACTACTTTAATGAGTATTTGTTTAACAATAAATAAATGCAACAATAAATTAAGGAAAAAAAAATACAAAAATCTGTATAATAAAAGATCGAATACTAAAGGTCGTAGACGTACATTGAACCAACTCTACATACTGTTGTCATATTTATATTAATACTAAAACAATTGTACAAATTAGATCTTAATTCGAATTTCCAACAAACACATAAATTTTCAATGTGAAAGAATATACTTAGGTTTTTGTTACTTCGTAAAATAGAATATAATATACGTTGGTGGATCGATTACCTAACACAACATTCAAGTAGTATAATTAACATAATCATTATGGATAAGAGGGAGAAACGTGAACGTTTTAGGTCATTTAACAATTAAAGAGGTTGCAATTTAATACAGACATTTTATAAACTGAAAGATGAAAAGAAAAAAAGTACAGTTAAGAAAGAATACACATAGAGAAAAAGGTAAGTAATTTATTCTATAAATAAATTTCAAGTATCCAAGGGGCTTAGTCAGATGCCTTTTAATAAATAAGTATAATAAAAGGAACAGTAACAGGTTCTTTGTTTACTTATAGCTGAAATAAAACAAATCCTTACGAGCTATTCTGGGTAATAGGTAAGAATAGGAATTTTACATAGTAGAAGGGCATATTAAGATTGTTTTAATATGTATAATAAACCAAAAAATACCTACAATTCAGCGATTTATAAGATTGATTAGATTTAGGTGCACAGATTCGATTAATGTGCTAATCATCGACTCAATTTTTATCAAAAATCACTCATTTTTGGAATTTTAATCGATCGAGATTTAAATTTAAATAATATTAATTTTTAGAAGACTTTGTGACTGCATATTTCTAAAGAAATTAAATACCAAGAGAGATGTTCCATATCAGTCGACACCAAATTAAGAAAAAATAAAGAAAACCATCGATTTGATCGTTTGAAACCAGTTTTTTAATCTTCAGGTATCTTTCTAAAAGCAACTGATCAAATAACACACCTATCCTAACTTTTATTATTATAATTTCGTTATTAAAATACCAATTCATGGATCAATTAAATAATGAAAATAGAAGAGGAGTATGTTGTTTTTCATTTAATTACGATTCACTTTTTTTAATAACTATACACAAGTATCCATTAAATTGAAGCTTTAAAGTACTTTTTTAATGACCATCAAAAATATTTCTTATAAACTGATTTGCAATTTGATTTTAATTGATTTAAGTCGAGTTTTTTCTCTGTGTCATTAATCAAAAAAAGATGAGAATGAAAACGTTTCGAGGTAAAGTTTGTAAGTCTCGTTTATAGCTCCTACACGTATGGTAAGTAGGAAAAAAATTACAACAACCTGGACCACACCAAACTTTCGAATATTTCCACACATACATATAGTAGATATACATATTCAAAAAGTTCTTGTTATTCATAAATCATTAATGATTCCGTTTATAAAAAAGGTTTATGTAAATATAAGAGGAAAGAAAATTCTTATACTTATTTTGAATGATGTGGAAATAAATAGACAGGCAACAAAGCAACCTTTTGACCATATTGTAGCATGAAAGTAAATATTTGATATTTAGGTATATTTAGGTAGATAAAATAATAATTTCCCAACAACTAATATCATGAAATATGATTGATTATCATTTTTATATTATAGATAAACATATTCCCAATTTATTGTTAACAAAATTGGAATAGTTTCATCTTTTAAAACAATAATGAAACATCATATTGGAGATCGTCTTCTTTCTATAAAGATGACAACTTACAATTAAATGCTCGGCTAATCTAATTTATTAAAATTAGCTGATTGGCTAATTTCTTTTCCACAACGTACGAGTATAAAGACAGGATCTTTCTTCTAAATGTGATTAATTCTTACGAAACTGCTATTAGTTGGCGACCGATTCGAAAAATATCTCATGTATTTGTAGGAGAGTCTCCGGAGACCAATGTAGCAAAATTAGAACCTCGTAGCTCATTTAGAAGTTGGTCAAGTAATGCTCGTTTCTATTGAAATCGAGATTTTCAACAACTAGTCAAAGACGCAAAATGACTCAATTATCCTCTCAACATTTTTTTTCTCGTTTTTCTCGTTTTATTTTGTAACAGATGGAAATGTTTCGTATTTTTTTCTGAAATTCAATAGAGAGAAACGAAAAAAGTCAATGTTGAAAGTCACTCATAGTCCTTTTGTGTGTTTAGCTCGTTTATTAAACTGAAACATTTTTAATCGACTTCCAGATGAGCTACAAAGTCCTAATTTTGCTAGAACAGTCTCTATAAAGTCTCCTTTAAATCCCTGAAATCGCCAACTGATAAGACTTTCATAAGAATCGACCACATTTAAATGAAACACCCGATATATCATCAGATGTATCTCTATTATTCCCTTTAAAATGTGATCCAAATGGAGGAACAAAAGTCAAGAATCAAAACACTATCATTGATCTTAAAAAATTAAAGTTATATCATTTTAATTACTACTTATTTATGAAAAAGTGTTTTAGAAAGTATTCTGTTACATAAATTTCCGGAAAAATTGCACCAAATCAACTATGTAGGTATCGCTAAACGATAAAACTACAGATTCTCATTCAATGAAGCTAATTTGCTTAGACTTAGGGTCAATTTCACCAACGTCTGTTAAATTGTAACGAACAAATAAACCATAGGTACGATTTTTATAATCATACCAACGAGAATCCTCGAATCACTCTATAGGTCGTTTTGTGTGCTTTGCTAGTTTTTGAAAATTCCGACAGTCCAAAACAATAGTTTTTTGACCAACGTCGAAATGAGCTACAAGGTTCTACTTTTGCGAATATGTTTCATACGAATTTGACATATTTACAGCAGCAACTCTGTATACGGTCGTTACAGTTTAAATAATAGATGGATTCTAAGAATATCTTAATGTATTACTGGATGGTCCTTGGAGAGCTTTTTAGCAAAATTAGAACCCCATAGGTCATTTAAAAGTTGGTCAAAAAAAAACGATTTTCCAAAATTTGTTGCACTCACAGCATTGATTTTTGTTTTGTTTTTCTTCACAGAATTTTAGGAAAAATACAAAAGGTTGCTACTTATTCCAGAAGAAAATGAAGAAAAACGAAACAATCAATGTTGAGAGAATATTCGAGTCATTTTAAATCATTTTAAGTGTGCAGGTGGTTAATAAAGCTCTCGATGTCATCAGAAACGAGTCTTTTTGACAGACTTCTAAATGAGCTACGAGGTTCTAGTTTTGTCATGATATTCTCCAAGAACTACTCAATAAATCTTTGAAATATTATTCGAATTAGCCTATTATTTTGATTGAAACATACAAATTTCATACTCCCAAACCGAACGGCTTGTATAGGTACATACAAGGCAAAATTATCAAAAAGACAAAATAAAACGTTGGTTTACTTATTCTCATCATTAAACTGAGAGATCTTCGAAGTATTTGAAATTCAGATGTGTTGAATTAAAAAAAAATCTCTGGGACCTTACAGGCCTCTACAGGATTGCCGGGTCATGGAGAAAACATCCTGCTCCCCTCAAGCTCCCACAGGTACACTGTATCAGGTAGAGAAACTAAAATTTTCGAGAGACTTTTCAAAATAGAATAGTTAAAATATAAATAACAAAATATCGACAACAATCAAGTGTGATGATTAAACACACTTTAATGAGTAAAAAATTATTTATCACTGATCATTATCACTGATAAATTATTTCTAATTGTAAATCCAACAAACAAGATTAACACACTGTATGACCTGCATCAAGGCCATTTCACGAACAGATGAGCCGGTTTCTCTCTTTTATTTTCCACCACTACAAATTCCCACAACCCTTTATAACAAGAGCACCAGGTCAAATTTTTATTATATCTAAATTAGAGGTAAATTCAATCAATATATACAAGAATTTTAACTAATTAAATTAAATCAGTAATAATAGGGTGGTGTAAGGGTAATGAATGAGAAGAAATACTTACATTCAGGCGAACTGACGATAACTTTAACATCGGCCATAATGATTCTTCAGGAGAGCTCGTCTCTACAACAACTGAAAAAAAGAAAATTACTCGATATATTCAATATTTGTTTATCTTGGTCTTATCTCAACTCTCTAAAAGCAACAGGTTCTATCAATTTCAAAGACGACAATATTAAATCTTCATAGAAATTATCAAAAATATAAAACTTGTAGAAATATTTACATTAGCAATTTCAATCTGATATAATTTAACAATTCTCAAGTTTCAGTTAACGGTTTTCATGAAGTTAAAAAAACAAAATTCGGTATACCCAAAATTCAAACAAAGTAGAAACTTACCAATATTTAATAAAAGTGTAGTTGGTATTTGATTTTATTGGAAAATTGATCGAATTTATTTATTTTAATCGAATTAAAACACAAACGTGCACTTCTAAAGTAATAAAATTTCGACACATGCACTCGTTTATAAATATGTGACACAAACGGCTATCTTGTTTATTGTAAAGTGGGGAGATTACAACAATCTCTGATTGGTTAATTTAATTTAAATCTCAAAATATGATTGGTCCATATGCGAACAGGAACAGTAACATTTGAAAAACAAAACAAAAAAGTATAAACAAAAGATTCAAGTTCCAAATTTAAATTTTCCAATCAACAAAGACTGTTTTTATTTATAATTAAAATTGCCTTATCATATTGCTTACAAATAATTTATAATCGTTATAGAATTCATATTGTTGATATATTAACAAGAATGTCACTAATTAACAAACCGCACTGGTATTCTAGAAATGCTAGAAATTATAGGCTATCCAATTAATTGTTACTAATAAGACTAATTAGATAATCTAATTTTCGTCCCATCAATAATTCTCCAACGGTTTTAAATTCTTGTTATTGTTGAGTTATTTTACAGCTTCCAAAAAAATAGAGTAGGTGGATTTGCAACGGTTTTATCTGATCCTTTGTCTGCCTGTTCGTTATGAAATGAATCATACTGACGGTTGATGGAAATTTTCACAATCATCTCTAAACTACAAATAATCTACAAGTTTCCAAATAAAGACAAATAGACCTACAATACTACCTTCAAAATTTATTTCTATATCTAAATAACCGCCAAGAATGACCTTAAATTACAATTAATTCAATTTGAATATGAATAATTTTCTTTAAAGAAATTCTAAATATATTCGCGTATTAATAAATGTTTGAATCATAGAAATTTACTTCTATTTACTGTTTACTATTTTAGATTATTCAAAAATTGAAGAAAAAATTGATTTTTGTAATTGAGGGTAATCTAAGTAGTGTATATTTGGTTATATAAGTTGCATGTATTATAAGTTGCCTAATGTAACTATTGTGTTTACATTGATTGAATGCATTGTTGTCAATGTTGTTTTTGTAGTTGTTTCTCTTTTTTTCATAGTAGAGGAATACTTGTGAAAATGCTATAGTGGCAATGTTGGTTAACTTGCAATAAACCGTGGTTAATTTGACATTTAAAAAAATTAGGTTATAGTACACAAAACAGATAATTGTATTTCTTATAAGTTTTAAATCGTAATGTTTTTGTAATTTCTAAATAAAAATGGAATTGGATTTCACAAAAATTTGTAGAGTTTGCTTAAATGAAGGTGTAATGATGCCAATATTTAAAGTTAATGTTTCTAAAAAGATAATGGCCTGTGCTTCAGTTCAAGTAATGAAAATTGTTTGATTAAATTGAGATTTATTTAATTAAATTCATTATAGGTTTGGCAAAATGATGGTTTACCAGCACAGATTTGTAATAAATGTTCAGCTAAATTGCATATATCGTTCCAATTTAAGAAACAATGTGAAAAATCTGATGCTAAATTAAGGCAATATTTATCGAATATACCACAAGAGAATACACAGCAACAACAACAACAACAACAACTGCCACAATTAGTACAAGCGTCTCAACAACAGCAAGAGTTGAATAAAATCGAGCTTAATGAGCAAATGGGTCAACCGAATCAGAATTGTGTTTTTATTGAATGTACACCAATGTTGGAAGTACCACAAGAGCAGAAATTTGATAATTTTATTCCAGTAACACAACCACAACAACAGCCACCATTAACACAAATTAATTACAATATTCAATCACAAAATCATTTACAATTAACAAATTATAACATGCAGAATATCGGTCAAGTTCAAGTCTATAATGGTACATATACGATGCCATTACAACCAATGCAACCATCAAATATTTTACATAATCCTGTAGTAACACAACAAATGCAAATTCAACAATTACAACCACCACTTGAACCGATTTTACAACAAACCGTCGAACAAATCAATCAAAATAATGATAAAGACGATAAGAAATCAACAAAGAATCGTATAAATAACAACAACAATAATAATAAGACTGATGATAATAATAAACAATGTCCAACATGTAATAAGATCTTTGCAACAACACCGAAATTAACCAGACATATGAAAACACATTCAACTGATATGCCATATAAATGTAAAGTGTGCAGTAAAGCATTTTCGCATAGTGGTAATTTTAAAATACATATGCGTATGCATAATGATGAACGTCCATATCGATGTACAATATGCGATAAGGGTTGTCGACAAGCCCAAGATTTAGAAAAACATATGCGTACACATACTGGTGAACGTCCACATAAATGTAATTTATGTACACGAGCATTTTCAACAAGTTCCAATCTAATTGCACATATACGTACACATACTGGTGAACGACCGTATGTTTGTTGTGTTTGTCAAAAGGCATTTTGTCAATCGAATGAATTAACGAAACATATGCGAACACATACTGGTGAAAAATCGCACATTTGCGATATTTGCCAAAAAGGTAATTTTCTCATTTACATATTTCATCTCACAGTTGGCCATAACTTTGGTTACGTAGGTCCATAGCTTAGTTGAGTAGCTTGTTTTTTCATTGACAAATTCATATGTAAAGTATGAATCAAGCTACGATGCGATATAACAAAGGCATGGCCAACTGCGAGGTGAAAAAGCGTTTTACACACTGTACAGAAGGTGTACAGGTTGTCTTATTTTGGATGGTATTTAAAGATAGCCCAAGTAAGCAGTGATAGGACAAATTAATTGATAACACATTCTCGTACTATTTTTTTTTTTTGAGCTTAGGGGCAAAGCCTTGGTTTTTTGTTACATTCAAAATTGAATTTTATAGGTCAAATTTGCTTAAAAAACTGTATATGTAAAGTAAAAATTGTATTTCATCTTTTCTAAATACACAAGATACAACAAAGCCTTTTTAAATCCTGAAAAAGTGTAAAAAATTGAATAATTCGAAAACAAATGAATGTGACAAAAATCCAAGTAGGCTTTTCGATAAAGCTCAAATACCATCGAAAAGAAGACACCCTGTACAACGATATTTCACCTCACAGTTGGTCATGCCCTTTTTTATAGCGAATCGTAGCTTGATTCATACTTCATTACATTTGACATTAATTAAGGGGAAGCTGGAGTCAGGTTTCAATTAGATGCCCAAAAAAGTGACAATCTTTAATCATCGATTTCTCGCTTGTTTTCTGAGATATTCAAACGTTTTAAGCAGTGTAGCCGATGGTGTTTTCTATTTTCGAAAATTTTCATTAAATTCTGAAGTACAGATGAAAATGTCGGAGCATGTAAAAAAAAAATCTTATCTCATGATATCTACAATTTTAGAAAAATCGTACAGCAGTTTGTTTTAAAGTTTATTCATGGGCGGAGGGTCGTAAACGGTTCCCGAAAAATTCAATTTTGGAAAATCAAAAAAGCGATTGCAGAAAAATTAGAGAAAATTTTCTAACTTTCGGTTTGCCTTCCGTCCATAGATAAGCTTTCTAATAAGAATAAGCTATCTTTAAAATTGTAGACATGGCGAGATAAGAAAAATGTTGACATTCTCCGAAATTTTCCTCTACACTTTAGAATTCAGTGAAAATTCTCCAAAATGGAAATCTTCATCGGATCGTGAAACACCCGATTCAATGCTGGTAACGGCGAGAAATCGGATATTGAATAGAGGCCTGACTCCAGTTTCCCCTTAATGTATTTTTCAAGTGGTTGAACCAAGTTACGATATACGTACCTAAGGGAACAGTTGACTGCGAGATGAAATACACCCTGTAGTATTTCCATATAATTTATTAATAAAACAAAATTCTAGGCTTTAATGGTTCTAGTACGTTGATAGTACACCGTCGATCCCATACCGGTGAACGTCCATATGTTTGTACAGTATGTAATAAAGGTTTTGCACAGTCGAGTTGTTTGGCTGTCCATATGAAACGGCATAGTGGTGAGAAGAATTTCTCATGTCAATCGTGTGATCGAACATTTGTTACAAATTCCGATTTAAAAGAACATTTATTAACACATACAAATGATAAACCATTCAATTGTAATGTTTGTGATCGTAGATATTCTAGAGCAATTGATTTACAAAGGCATACACGTAGTCATACGTTTAAATCGTTAGATGAAAATTAAAATAATTCATCGGTTATTTATAAGTTCCAAATCGTATACAATTTAAGTATTACCAAAATAAACAAAAAAAACATATTTATTATTATTTATAATAAGATTGTTTAAATTCGTATAAATCGTGTGTTTGTAAAGAACAATTTTTAATTTATATCAATTTTTTTACTAAATATCAATTTCCTTCCTGGTATGAATTTGTAATCCGTAAACATGCCAATACGGTCCTGTCCACTCAACCTTTTTGAGTAAAATAAACGACAAAATTAGAAAGAAATAATATCTTTTTGTCTTAGATTAATAAACGAAGTACTTAACGATTTGAAAAGTTAGTCGTAACTTGATGCACAGTGAGCAAGCGTGTGAATTCGCCTTTAGATTTCGTGTGCGCCAGTTGTACGATAAATTTTTCTGTCTCTGTTCAAATGTTGGCGATTTGATAATGTCTTCTTTGCTCTATATGGTGGGGGACTTGAAATTCACTCCAGTCGACCGCTTTAGTTTTTGTTGTATCGTAACTAGGTCATGTTGAAGCTACAAGCGGTTAACTATACCGTCACTGTAGGTAAAAAATTGGTTAGATTGTACAACAGGCAAAGGTGGCTAGAGCGACGTGCTAACTTTGATCTTAGTATAAGGCGGTGACGTCATCACTCTCTGTAGGGAGTGAAACGCCTTGCTCTATTGTGATTGTTGTGTAACTCTTAAAAATCGATAGTGAATAATCGTAAGTCTATCTTCTTCTAACTTATACGAAAAACATTGAAAAATGAAATGAATAGATTGTTGAATGTTGGTAGTTTGAATTGCCAGAACAGTATATCAACGAAATAAGAAACACGCCAAGTGCAAACCACGCTCGAGGTCGTCGTTTACTTAGATTGAAATTAATTCTAATCAGATTTTTTATTTCTTATTACCAAGCAAAGTAGGCGACAAAATGAGAACATAGATCGTAGCTTGATTTACTCTTCTATAAAATTGTTATACTGTGTTGGCAATTTGAATTAGTAACATTGTTCTCTTATCAATTGCCAAATAAATCAACAAGTCCTTTGTCTCTTTTCAACATATTTGGAAAATTACTAAAACTGCAATGAATCTATTATTACAGTATCAGTTCTATCAATAGATTGCTTCAAGTTACGACGTGCGCTCTGATTTCATTGCCCATTTCAATCGAAAATAATTTTAGATGTTTTCAAAAGTAATAGAAATTATAAACATAGAAAATAAATTATATTTACGACAGTCGATTTGAAAAAGATTTTACATCCTCTTTGTTTCCGATATTTTAAATAAATTAATAATTACAATAAAAATAATATAATGAGATATATTAATATAACATTTAAATTATTCACAACAATTTTGATATAATAATTTATAAATTTCAGCTTTTAATTTAATCTTTTGTTTATGATCAGTTAATCGCCGTAATTCCGCCGTTATTGTTTGTCCAAACAATTCATCTTCATCTAAATCTTTATCTTTAACATCACTAGGTTGTTCATCATGTTGTTGTTGTTGTTCTTCTTCTTCTACTACTTGTTGTTCTTGTTCATTTTCATTTTCTTGTTGTTTACCAACTTGCAAACAAACAAAATCACCATTAACATGACTAACATCAAAAAATGCAACACTATTTATCTGTTCGGATTTATTTGTTGTTATAACATTGACATCATTGAGGAAATCTTCGTTTATTAAACCCAAATCATCTGTTGAATTTCTGAATGGTTTTATATCAGTTGAATCCGTATCATCGTCAATTTCAGATTCATTTCTTGAACCACAACTACTTTTATAACTGATTATAATAAACATAATTTTTAAATAAATCTAATTATAAAAATTAGACAAATCGTAATAATACCTTCTACGTTTTTTAATGTGTGGATCCAGAAATTTTAAATGATTAAAATATCGCCATTTTGTCGTTTCTGAACTTCGTCGTTCTCTTGAATAACGTTCCCGTAAATTTTTCCAACGTAAAATGCATTCTTTTGCTGGCATACCAACATTTCTCGCCAATTGTCTCCATTGGCCTATTTTCAAAGATTTATGCGATACTTGTCTATATTTCGAATGATATAATGCTGGTAATGCTCGAATACATGATATAAAATGTAATGTATCAACTGGTTTAGTATCAGTCAATGATGAATCAGATAAAGGATCAATGTATTTATCTTTATCAACCGGTATTGTTCCACCTATTCTCGCCCTTAAATATATCAATTTTAAATCATAAACATTACATATTTATCATAAATTAAACCTGCGTGTTTGTATAAAAGGTTCTAAAAATTCTAAATCATCATAATGTGGACATAACTTTCCAGTATCACCACTATTTGCAGCCCTTTTACAGCGTGCATAATTGTCGCGCATTGATTTCCACTTAGTTTGTACATCATTCACTTAAAATATATGTAAGATTATCATCTAATTAATGTAAAAATAGAGAATTATACGTACCTGCTATGCCGAAAACTTGAGCTATAGCCGCCCATGCTTCGTTCTTTTTCTCAATATTTTTAAAATCATCCATTGTTCGATCGTATAATAACGGACAATTTCTAACTAAAGCTATCAATTCTAATTCACGACCAGCAAGACCTTGCTGGAATTCAATATCTAATAAATAATAATAATTAAATTAAGACAAAAAAAATGATAGATATTGTAGGTTATGTCTTTTGATAGATTTACCCAATTCTTTAGCAACTTGAATAATGAATTCCGATAAAGGTGGATCGTTTAATTCCATTTTTAACCAAATTTTCATTAAATTCAATATTTATTTATTTATTTTATCAACTTATTCAATTTTTTTATAAATAATTAAAGTTTACAACATTGACAGCTGTCAAAGTAGCAATGTTGCCGTTCTTAATCACAAAAACCCAAAACATCAGTAAATACTGAAAATATACAAAAAAAAGTTGTTTTTTTTTAAAAAAAACAACAACTTATTCACGTGTTATAGAAATTTTACAATCTTAATAGCATTCTTGGTAAAAAATACATCTAATCTCAAACATTTAGGTAATATAGACATAATAGAGTTTTAAATAAAAAACAAGTATATTATCATCGATCTTTGGAAATTGTTATTGTAATACTCTAGTGTAAGCTCTAATTATGTTAATTTTTAAAGAAGTACAGTACTTATTCCATATTTAAGCATTTTCAGTACTAGAAGCCTGTAAAATTACTGAAAAAAATTGTACACTTGGCATTGTTTCAATACTGTTACAGTTACACCAATTGCCAATAAAATCCCTAGATTGCCGCCAATGTTTTGAAATTTGGTAAGTAATCACCAAAAACTATGAAAATATTCGTGAAAATAATTCAAATTGTATAAAATCAATGTGGACACTACAAAAATTAAGATTTAATGTTGTATTTATTGTTTTGCTTTAAATTCAGATGTATCAAACCGTATTGACATTGTTGTCGATTTTCTAAGCCTTCAAATTGCCGATCTTCATACACGAATCCAATTTATCAAATTTAAAACTATTCAATTTAATAATAAAAAAATTGGGTATAATTTAAAAAACTAATACGAAACATATATAACTGATTAGTTACACTAAATATCAATTCAAAATTGATAAAACAATTCAAGTTTATGGAATTAGCGTACAACTGACAACAAGGCTTCTTAATAAAGTTACTAAAATTCAAGGACCCACAGAAAGTCCCTAGATTATTTTAAAAATTACCGGGAATTACTTTTAATTTTAAATTACGGTGAATAATGCGGAGTTGCGGAGAGTAATTTAGAATTAAATTAAAAATTTGCTATTGTAATAGATTAAAGGCGAGATATGAATTAGGGATTATTAGTTTTTAATGAGCATAGTTTATATTAGATCACCATTTACAGATGAAATTCATGACGAATTTGTGATAAAAAAAGAGTTGAACAGCAATTTTTCAAAAGCTATCACTTTTTGATTGATGACTCTTAACAATATTAACTAGGTCGTCGGTGGAAATCTAGATAAAAAACCATACTGTAAGTTATCAGAGATATTTGCAGATATCTTCAATATATCTATATAGATAACTAATATAAAATGTATAAGAGTTATATGCCAAAAGCAAGCCGTTTTGAGAATATTTCAACGAAGCCACAACAATAAATCATATAGAAAATAAATGGATTTTATATTGATATTGCAAAAATATTCGATAAACAATGATTGTGCAAAAGATGGAACAATAATTATTATAGAAAATCGACCCAATTTAATTTAATTAAGTAGAAAGAAAAGTAAATGGATTGGTTAATGGATTTTTGATTTAAAAATAACCGTATGTAAATTGCATCGGAATTGAAACTATTTTTCGATTCAGTTTCATAATAAACTCAATGGATGCAAAAGTTGGATAATAATTTAAAAGGCGCATAAAAAAAAACACCGTAATTCAATATTGAATATAATTTTTAATTAGTGTTTATTTTAAATTATCGATTGTTGATTAATAGAACGATATTTGTGGTCCTGTTGGTGGCTCAGGCAGACCGAAACTTCTCACCCAAAAACGATCGATCGTGTGATACAAATGAGGAGACACGCCCAATAATGAATGGTCCTCGTCTGGATAACTCTACAATAGAAACATTATAATTTTATTATCATTAAATAAAACATAATTTTATAAAGATAAGTTATGTACCTGTTGCCTGAATTGAATATCGGCTTCTTCTAATGCCCTTGCTAATAACATTGATTGTTGATAATGGACGTTATCATCACCATTACCGTGAATTATCATGAATTGTCTACCACGAAAACCTTCAACATTCCTCGTTAAATCGGTATTATTATAACCAGCCGAATTATCATCTTCTGTATCCAACCCCATGTATCTCTCTGTATAAATTGAATCTAAACAAAAATGATAATTAAAAATTTTCAAAATTTTTGTTATAATTATTTTTACCATAGAATCGGAAATTCGTAACTGGAGCCACGGCTAAGCCGGAACAAAAAACATGTTGGATATCTTTAACAAAAGCCCATAATGTGGCGAATCCACCATAACTCCAGCCCCAAATTCCTGTACGACTAGCGTCAATAAATGGGAAATTCTCTTGTAAATACCTACAAAATTGTTTTTAATGAAGGAAATTAATAATTATTAAAAATTTCCAATTACTTCGTCACAGCAATCTGGTCTTCAATCTCTATAGTGGCCATTCTACGATAGATTTGGAATTTTTTATTATTACCATCACGGCCGCTACCTCTACCATCGATATAAACGTAAATAAATTGACGATTACTTACAATATAATCAGCAAATTTGGCTGTATAAACGTCTTTAATTTGCCTCGAATCTGGACCTGCGTATCTGCAAAAATCAAGCATTCTTACTGTTATTATTAATCATTAGAAGGCGCTTAACCATCCGGTAGATAGAAAGACTTAGCAGGTCAGGTCAGGTCAGGCTGGCTGTTTTTGTATTGTTATGTTCTTATGGGAAATCCCATTTTTGCTCGAGTGATTCGAAAAACATTTCAAGGATTTATAAAATAGTCCCTGGGGATCATTTTAGCAAAATTGGAACCTCGTAGCTCATTCAGAAATTGGTCAGAAAATGTTCGCTTCTAATGATATCGCGATTTTCAGAAACAAATTAAACACAAAATGACTTAGACTCGACAATCCTCCTAACATTGATTTTTTTCGTTTTTCTCCATTTTGTTCTGGGGCAGGTAGGAATAATTCTCATTTTTTTCTAAAATGCAATAGTCTAAAACGAAAAGAATCAATGCTAGGCCGGTCTCCGAGTCATTCTTAGTAGTTTTGAATGTTTAGCTCGTTTTTGACCTACTTCTAAATGAGCTACGAAGTTCTAATTTTGATAAAACAAACCCCAGGTAGCTCGCTAAAGATCCTTGAGCTTTTTTTAAAAAAATTGCTCGTCAAATAATGAGAGCCATTAGAACTTTTCGTCCGTGAATAACCCTGTATAGTGGTATTCTGTAATTCTCCACGTAAAGTCTTTCTTATACGATGATTTTTTATTTATAGTTCCAGAATACCACTCTATGATTGTTATCTGATATGATAAAATTTAAATTTACTATAGTTTCGTGATTTTCTAGTTATTAGCCATTTAGATGGGATGTCTTGTACGTTTGGTTATTTACTGGTTCGATGGTGGTTTCTATTAAGTTTCAGCACCCACAAGTCGGGCCACTTTCATATCAATAGAAACGAAAAGTTACTTAGTGGCAAATCGGTTTTAATAAAACAGTGGAAAAGTAAATAATGAAAATTTACGAGCTGAATAAATAAATATCGACTTCTGAATGTTCGTAATAACCACAAAGCAGTAGGGTTACGTTTGTGTGTCTGTGTTTTTCTTTAAATCAATCAAGATGATGGAAAAAGTTTTCCTATTTCATCAAAACCGATTATGTGAATAAAAATAATTATTGTCAAAATTACACTTCAACGATCGTTGGATATTTTAAAGATGCATCGAAATCGTACGGTAACAATAAGCGTACATCAGCATAAAATCCACCATTTACAGGTACTTTCAAATCACGTTTTAATGGTAGTTTCTTAGTAAACAATCTTGCAAGTAAATCACTATTATCTTCCCAAATGAAACTGTGACAATCCTAGAAATGTTTGAAAATTAATTTGTTTAGATCTGAATAACTCTTATGTTGTTTGTACTTTAAGTCGAACAATTTCAACTAGATGCGGTCCAGGACCTTCACAAATCCGTACAAAATAACGGAAATCTGGACTGAAAACTGCAGAAGCATACAAACAGACTATAGGTGATGTTTTTACATGACACGTCAAACATGTTGTGAGATTCTTCTGATGTGCATAGATGTGTTTCTGTGAGGCGGCACCAATTCCTGAGCCCTCAAAGTATCTACAATTCGAACAAATATCACGAACTATTTTCACAATAGTCAAGGCCTCGTTTCGGTATCTGAATTTTTAATCATCGATTTCTCGGTTGTTGTCTGAGGTATTCAAGCGATGTCACCAGCATTGACTTTGGCGTTTCACGGTGCATCCAATGGAGTTTTCCATTTTGGAAAATTTTTACTAAATTCTAAAGTGCAGAGGAAAATATCGAAGAGTATCAAAATTTTAGAAATCACGCCATTCCTACGATTTTAAAGATAAAAATCGTACAGCAGCTTCTTTCAAAACCGCTGATCCGTTTTCAAAGAGCAGATGGAGCCTGAAAAATCCAATTTTGAAAATTCAAAAAAGTTATTGAAAAAAATTAATTTTTAATCTTTAAAAATTTTGACACTCTTCGATATTTTCCACTGGATTTTAGAATTTAGTAAAAATTTTCCAAAATGGAAAACTCTGTCGGATGCACCGTGAAACGCCAAATTCAACACAAATCACAGCATTTGAATATCTCAGAAAACAAACCGAAGAATCGATGATTTAAAATTATAAAAAATTGGCACTTTTTCGCACATAAAAACGAGGCCTGACTCCAGATTAACCTTAAGTCTGTGCGAATACCGTTCGAATCGAATCGAATCGAATATTATTCGGTTACATATTCGAACCTTTCTGATTATTTTAACCTTTTATATTATTCGAATATTTTTGTTTATAGATACCTTTTGGTATCATTTAAATTAGTCGAGTATCTCGAATGGTTCAAACGAATCGAACTATTCGATTCGATTCGTCTCGAATTGATCATTTCGAATCATTCACACAGCCTTCAAATAGATAAATTAATCAATTATACATTGTGTCGTTGTTCTGATCATAGCCGAGAATTTCGGTAACAACAAATCGATCGAACGTTAATCTTGTTGTTGTGTTCTTATCAATATCGACTCTTATTAGATGATTATAAGTATCATCATTGACTGGTTGTGGTGTTATTTCAAATCGAACACTACCATTACGTCCATATACTGGTAACATTGGATCTAACCAACCATTCTCCTGTAAATATGTCGATTCTTCTCGACAAATATTATTCAAATTGCATCGTATCAATTCTGATTGATTTTGTACACGATTCGTTGATAAAATCACAATTTCATTATCACTCGGCCATGTCATACCATAGAAAATACTATCCGAACGGAATCTAATCGGGATACCTTCAATCTCATTTATAACAGCCGGATTCAATAAATCCACCCAAAATGTTCGGACTGTTGGATTTGTTGTGTTCACCTGTAGTAAAGATTTGAATTATTTCCAATAAAAAGAAGGTTGAGAGAATCACTTTAGGGTAACGGATTGTCCGAACTTCTGGATATAAAAGCTCATTCGGTTCACCATAGTGCAAATAATCGAATTCTCTAACTTGTGTATCGTTGAACTGTGCAAACGACAATTTCGTCGAGTCCGGTGAGAACCAGATCGCTGAGCCTGATGCTAACACTTCCTCTAAAAGACAAAAACAAACACAATACAATAAAATAACTCGTAAAAAAAATCCAACAAAAATACCTTCATAGACCCAATCAGGAACACCATTATAGATAATTCCCGGAATGCCGTTATTTGTAATTGATATAGGATTATCAGCATTTTCCGGATTTTCCAGGTAATAAACGTTATTCTCTCTTATATAAACGGAACGGTGGCCGTTTGGTGACCATTGCAACAACTGCACCGGATTCTTCTTAGCGATATCGTAGAAATTTCTAAAATTTCTTCAATAAAAGCAATAATAACAACAATAATAGAACTTACTTGTTTGTTAAATCGTAAATGGTATACGATGCGGTAATTGAGTGACGAAACACCTAAAAAATCACTAAAATTGAGACTATTTCGTAAGATTTGAAGAAAATACAAACTTTGGAAATATTGTATTTCAAGACGACAAATTGGAGATCTTCTGAAAATGTTATAGAAGCACCGGAATAATTTTCCTGTAATTATCGATTCTAATTTTAATTGAAAACAAATCGTGTTGATCTTACTAGAATTGAATTGTTGAGGATTTGTTTAATTGTCTCAGTTTCAGGATCGAAACTGTTGATGTTGTTTTCATGATCACGATACAATAATAGATTACCTTTTAAAAGAATAAGTTATAGAAATAAAATCGTGTTTTTTTTCCTTCTATTTATCCATGGTGTACTTACCTTTTGCCCAAGTTCCGTTGAATGTTTTCGTTGAATAAACACCATTTAAGATTTCATCAAGTTGGATCGGTTCCAATACTCGTGGAACACTAATAAGAAAAGTTTGAATTGTCGTTTTAACAATTAATAATAAAATTATCGTATAAATCTGAAACTGTATTAGATACGATTTTAATAAATAATAATCGAATTATTGATTGATATTTACTTTCAACATTGGAATAATCGGATTTAAAATTGTCTGTCTATTCTGTAAGTTTGTTTAGCTACTATTGAAAGAACAAGTTTGAATACAACTGAATGAAATGATAAAGAAGGTGTTGCTTAAATTCACCTTGTAACTTGTTTTTAATTGTTACTATTATTTATATATTAATCAATTTTGCTGCTATATTGCTAATCTTATCATGATCATAAATTTTTGTAATATTCAATTAATTGAAAATTTTATTCAAAAATTCGCTCTAAAAAAAATAAAACAAACTCAAATATGTTGTTTGCACTATCTTAAAAGTAAAGCAGGAAATTTTGCTATTGACATAGTTTTAAATAGGTACATTGCGAAATATTTTGGATATTATTCAAAAAAAAAATTAATCAAATTCCAACTATATCCATTGTAAATTGAAAGTGTCAATATCAAAAGTACGTATTGAACAGGAATTCAAATTTTTTGACCTTTATAAAAGTAGTTTTCCTTTCTAGACAATTAACGTATAGTATTCTTATTAAGCCTCCATCTTGACCTCGATCTTCACATTTAACATTCAAATTATATGGATATCAGTGAGCATTTATTTGGTGATTCAAAACCAAATCGATATTCAATCCTGTTTATTGTTGTGACTTATTTCGATAATCTAACCGATTACTCCCATGAGTTTTTGTTCAGACTATTGACAAATCTTGGCAACGATTTGTACACTCTTAGCGTAAACTTGTGAGGTGTTAAATAAATCTTTAAGGTTTCGCATCTTGTTTATTGTAGACTGTAGGGATATCTTCAGTTTTGTCTCAATACAATCGAATTCTTTTCGATAAATTGACGAGAATCGATAGATCTATCTGAATTCAGAACGATTCTTGTATAAAATAACACCACGTAAGATTTAGAAATTCTACAATTTCCTATATTTAGATAGTCTTACGAAAATAATTCTTTCTCTTTGGAGATTAAAAATCTCTATCTTCATTCACAATCTATACTGAAATCACTATTTAAGGGATATTGAAATAATCAAGGAAATTATAAAGTAGAAAACCTTCAACTTTAAAGATCAAGATAAGTATTAAGCGCTTGATTTAACGATAATACAACACCTTATCCTGGAATATAACGTTCTAATTATCATAA
Organism: Mylabris sibirica; assembly: GCA_039776855.1. Classification (NCBI taxonomy): domain Eukaryota; kingdom Metazoa; phylum Arthropoda; class Insecta; order Coleoptera; family Meloidae; genus Mylabris; species Mylabris sibirica. The sequence continues at coordinate 8,394,679 of CM077839.1, read as the reverse complement.
AATATCGATAATTAAACGATGGTGATGGTTGTACGAGTTTTTCAGCTATAATTGTGGGTTTATTATCTTGTTTTCGAATGAATTGTGACTATTTAAAGTCAAAAATATTCGAATTTTTGAGGACACTATTGTGCATATTTCAAATTAATTTAACCACCTTGAGACTTGTAGAAAAAATCGTGTTTTTTTTTTAAATTTAAAATAATCCTTGACCTTTTTAAACCACTATCGCTAAAAAATTATCAAAATCCAATTCCGGAATCTTAAAATATTTGCATGATAATTGTGAAAATTAAGTTTTCTTCTTCAAAACGATAAATATTTGGGTCATTATTTTTATTGACTCAGAAATTTGTAACAGACTCGATGAATTTTCTCTACAATCACATTAAAGGTTTGCAAAGAGTTTAATTATCAGTTGGTTTTCAGGAGATTTTCAAAACCGTAGTCATTTAGAGCGGTCAATGTAGATCTACATCCCGTAATGCAAATTGGTGGATGCGCCAATATTCTCTTTAATAAATAACTGGAGAATAATGAAGTATTCTTTCTTTTGTGGTATAATAAAGTTGATTCCGTAATAATGACGCTTTATTTTCGCTGTTTTAGTAAATTTTGTAGGATCAAGGTACATTTTGAAGTAGAAGAAGTTGTTTAATTGTGAAAACGTCGAACATTTCTAGATTGTCAATAACTGTTTCACGTTGAGATCAATATCGAGAGAAAGATTTGTCGAGAATATTGTAAAATTCTAATTTATGATAAATGTGCACTGTTTTTTTCCCATTGGTCTCTATTATTGTTTTTAGGCGAATTTTAAACGTAATCGATGTAAATTTTCCATGTTATTCATTTAGTTATCTCAAAAGTTAAGCAACCGATTTAATTGAATGTGTTATGGTAAAGTTTGTCAATGGTTTACATAAACAATAATAACATGTCCATTAGAAACAATACATGTTGGGAACGGCTGTACAGTTTTGAAATCATGACAATATAATGCATATGGATTTTTGATAAAATCTCAACAAACAATAACCCGACCGACCGGCTGATAAACTGAAACTTTGTATAAAAATGGTTTATCATTTGAAATTTAAGAGAAAAGAAAAGTTTACAGCAAAAAAGGCAAATCAACGAATTCTATCTGTGCGATTCGAGCAATTAATTTCCACCTAAACAGAAAATAAGATCCGATAAGATCTATTTCATCCTATTTCAACGATGATAAAATATCAAAAATGATCACGTTCGTTGTAAAAAAAAAATAATTACTAATATCATTGCCAATTAGCCTTGTCGTGTATCATCTTCGACAAAATTAATATCGTAATATAGAAGAAGTAGAAGAAGAAGAAGAAGAAGAAGAACTGAGAGAGTTGGATAAACATCCGCAGGGAGCGCTGTTGTTCTGGCGTCCCGGCGAACCCCTGATGCAGTATTCAGCCGGTATCCGGGCATCATGCACGGCGTCGCGACGCCAACAGTCGCTAATCTCCTACCTGTAGTGCCAGTGCTTCCCACACACTCTTTAACGTTATTTATGGTGATAGTTTGGAACAAAATTGAATTTAATTAATAATTCTTTTGAATTAATCTAATTAAAACTGGAAGGCAAGTGTAATTCTTCAACGGTCCATGCAGCATCCGAAACGGAATATTGAGACAGGTATAGAGAATTTTGAGAATTTATAGATTTTTATTGGAGATACAGGTAGAATTTTCGTTTAGACGAACAAACAGTTTAAATAGATGGGAACTTGTTAGACATTCAAACACTGACAGATACCAATAACACACCCTCATTTTCAACCACTGTGTGTTGGTGTTCATTAAAGTTGGGTAATTTGGTGGTTGTTGTTTTTATTGCTTGACAATGGGAAAACAACGCGATGACAACCCGAATTTGTTGAAGATTTCAAAATCAATACTGTAGAATTGTTACAATTTTTCTGCAAATACCTACCGGTGAACAAAATATTGTCAATCTAATTCCACAAATTTTACATTGAAAATGTAATTTTTGAAATAGATTAGATGTCTATTTTGGAATGACCGTCGTCTAGACACGTGTAATGGATGACTAGCGCTTAAATCAACATTTTTCCGGCACGTTCTACGCCAAAACAATAACCATCATCCTACTGATACTCTATTTAATTATTTATAATACCTTTAAATATCGTCTAATCGATTTTAATTTATTAAATGGATCCTATCGGTGGATAGACCTCAAAAATAAATTATAATCGAGCTGAAACTGATCATCACTCTTTATTATAAGATAAGAGAAAATGATGCAATAAGAATTTTAGCCGGAAATCGTCTACTCTACCACAAACTCATCAAGTCTCTTATGTAATCCCCAAAGGAGCTGTTTTGTTATCTATCTGCTACCAATCTAGTTGAGGTGAAGATAGACAAAAAGACTAGATCAGTGTTGATCAAAAATCATTTCGATTCCTTGGGATACTTTAAGAATTCAACAAGAACACCGTGTTTATTGTTAAATTTTGACGTTCACATTGAAAAGCACATTATCGGTAGTTGTAGTGCAAAAATGATTTGAAGTTTTAAGATATATGGAAATTATATCCATATTGGCTAAGATTCAAACTTTTAAATTATTTGTTTTCGTGTAAAATGAAAGGAATAACAAACGGAAAAAAACAGACGAAACGATAATGGGACAACACAACAATATCGTTGCATAACGATATTTTTCAACACGGTAAATTCCATAAAAGGGGCGCGCAAATTATTTCAAAACGTTGCTCGTCTACAAATTATCCACCAGTACAATTGGTATATGTTTTTTTTTTGTAGTTTTCACGATATAAAACCATAAATAACAAGTGACAGTACATTCCAATTTCGAGAATAGCCATTTTTTTTGTGTTATACAGGATGGAATCGAAATCCCTGACAATATTCAAACCTCACTATCCCTAAGTGGAATAGAGTACAAGAAAGATATATTTTGAAGAATCGAAGAAAAAAAAATACTAAAATTGGACAAATTTTGAACCATTGTTACTAACTTACCGCAATGTTGTTGTGGAAAGTTGCTAAGAAAGAAGATGTCAGGTAACACACCAAGAATTTCTATTGAACTACCCACGCACATCTTACTTATTGAATATACACACAACACATTAAAACTATAAAAAATTTGTAATACGAGAAACACTACAAAAATTGTTCAAAATGCCCTTCTTCCTGTTCCATACAAAGCTGTGCTACATATAGCAGGGAACACTGCACATTATAAATGTTTGGTAGTTCTCGAATCGAGTCTACGACTTCAGGAATTTGAGTCTGTAGGTGTCTGACATTTTCAAGCAACACTTGTGAGTACACTAATTGGTTCATGTGATCCCAGAAAAAATCACGCGGATTAAAATCCGGTGAACGCGCTGGCCACAACAGAGGTCCATTACGTCCTATCCCCCGACCTGTGTATTCCTCAATATCCTCAATAATTCACAAATTCATACAATTAACAGACGCATTCCACTAGCAAGTGAACACTGAATGTTGTATGAATTACATCTGTCGTATATACACAATTATTCCAGTGGTTCTAAAAATCTTGGCAAAATTTTCAATTCTTGTTTTTTCGAAAACGGAACCCTATTGACCCTCTATTATATTATAAAAATCGGTTCAATTTTTTGTGCTCCATACGTGGTTTGGAGATTGTCAGGGATTTCGATTACACCCTGTATTTTAGCGGTATTGACGTCACTCCGTCACCGGCGATTTTCTAGTCATAGTCTATGGTAATCAGAGTGGAAAAATTAATAAGAATGATAAGAGAAGAGTCTTTGAGTGCCACAATTCGTATAAGAGTGCGAATAAAATTTGCAATCATCACTGCTTGAGTTGGCCGGTTGATAGTGCGGTATTTTCTGATTTAATCTTCCTTTTGAAAGTTCAACGATGCGACTCGATATTGTCGCTGATAACGTTGACTACAATATAAATAAATAGACAAAAATCCTTTTGTGAATTGTTGAATTTTCCTTGCCATTTACAAAAACGATTATACAAATGGAAATTTTACCAAATCATGCACTATTTACAAATACGAATTGCCGCTAATATATGGTAGTTTTACAGCGAATTTATCGTCATTTTAGTGAATTTGATGGCGAACGTAGAGTCCGTATCCGTTCTGTTTTAAATGAATTGCTTATTCTACTAGTGGATTTTAAATGATAAAAAAATCATGAAAATTCTGCAGTTTTTTTTTAATTAACCTCCACTGTGCGGGTTGAGTACCATTTTCATTCAATTCTTTTTTTTTATGATTAACATCCGCCTTTTACGGCACATAAAGTTGACGTGAATTTCAGCACGCTCCTATTTCATGTTGACTCTGCCATTTTTGTGTTACACCAAACGAAACAAGGAAAAAAAAATACGTAAAACTATTTGTTTATATTTGAATTCTTGTAATTCCATTAAAGTTACACCTTTCAACTGGCATGCAATAGTATCGATCCAATTTCAAATCTGATCTTGGTTTTTATAAAAATCACGTATTTAGTTGACTGCCATTTGAATATCAATAAATTCGAGATTTTAAATAATTTAAATTTCTATTGGGAATAATTGAAAAATTCTCTCAATATTTTTGTCTATGCGAAAATTGATTGAAATGACGTTGCCAGAATGCACAATCACCACTTTACTGCAACACTCCATTATTTCGATGAAATTGACTGGAATTGTTTCATTAAAAATTGTAGTAAATTTGCTACCACTGTTATCAACTTTTGTGACTTTTTGTTCAAATAGAATATTGACAATATGTTAACATAAATTCCAAATAAAAAAATCAAATTTTTGTAACGGTCTGTGAACGTTGACAAGAAACATTAAGAAATCGAATTTTTCCAACCAAAATTTCCATAATTTGACAAATTCAATAAACAGTCTCGTGTTAACGATAAATCAAGCTCGACATTATGATGTTTAGATTGAATTTGCGAGAGTTTACAGCGTTTTTGCGTGTTCTTTTAAATAATCTTTGATTTAATAAAAACGTGTACTATCGAGATTAAACTAATCAAACTGAAAACGAATAGACGAGATTTTCAATTTTCCATATATTTGGCGTTTATCATAATTAGAAAGCAAGAAATAGCAATTTAGTATCGATTCTCGCCCGGCGCATCCACCAAAATTCCACACACTGCTCTATATGGAAATTGGAAAAATATTTCAACATTTCTTTTACATCGATACTAGAATTTTTATTAGAATTCAGCTGAATTAGACACACATCGATAATCAATCAGTCAGAACGACGGCGAATTTTTCACATCGGAAATAAATATTCCGCAACTATTGGCTGAGCAAAACAAATTTGTGTCAATGGATTAAGTTTCCTAGGTATTCTTTTCATCTAGTTTATCAATAAAAGCGCTACTAGTTTGTTAGCTAATAGCGACTCATATTCATGTAAATTACTGTAAAGTGGTTTTATGGTAATTTTATTTAACATTGAAACTAGAATTAGAGTAATGATAGACAATTCTAATGAGTTTTGTTAACGGTAGTGCGAGAAGAAGAAGAAGAAGAGTCGTTCCATTTTACCAAAACTAATCTACTGATTTATGTATTTAAAGTGATAAGGCATGTCTTTAAGCTATACACGATCTCCACCATAATATATAGTCGACGTCTTTATATTTTTTTGCTTAATAAAAAGGGTTGGAAATAGCCAGAAACCTGTAGACATAAAACTCAGTTCTGTATGGTAAATGTGTATTTGTAATGAAGCTAAATACTAGAGTGAAATTTATGATACAGTAGTGAGATACCTCTGTTTTCTGTTTATTTCAAACTAAAAACAGATTTAGAAAATTTTAAAACTGATAAAACTTGCGAATTATTTCTAGTTTGTTGTCGGTTAATACAAATAAATTAATGATATCCGTATAATTGTAAGATATCATGATTTTGAGTCTTTTTTGCTGGGGTCTAGTATTCAAGGATGAGGACTCTATATCGATCCAGACGCGTAACCCGGCAACTCTGTCCGCACACCTTAGGCCCTCCAATTCCAGGTATCGCACATATATAAGAATTCTACAGGTAACACCACCACAATAAACTTGGAATTAATCAATTGATGGTGGATCTTCATAAATCTTTCGATTAAATCCAAAATTGATGCCACTCTCTCGCATCACTAAACCAATATTCGAGCATTTCTACCAACGTTATAACTGAAGCGTAACACAATTTAAATACTTCAAGCTTTCATACGTGGTGTTGAAATACGAATTTCCGTTGTCTTGACGTATATCTGTCAAAAAAAACACAGCCAAATGGATGTATTATAAGAGGGAAGTCTCTACATTTCCATCTTTCATCATAATACGGTCGGATGAATTGCCCCTTTACGAAATTATACAAATTCAACACGAAATGCTAATGTTATTTTTGTTTGCTTGTTTCTATAACGAGACCACTGGCCGTGAACTACATTGGTGTAATATTGTTGAAAATACTTTTTTTTTGAGAATATCTAGGTTGAAATTTCAAATCTCGATCTATTTACATATATTGGGACATATCTAAAATTATTGCGAATAGTCTTGGATATAAATTATCCGAGAATAGGTGGATTATTGGTAATTGTATGAGTAGATTTGCCAAATTCTATCGCAAAACAGATTGGAGATAAATTTAACCAAAACGTCCTGAAATCTGAAAAGTAACCGGCCACTCTCTGATCGCTGTTGAGTAATTTGATTTCTTAAAAGCATCAGTTTTATACTGTCACTGAAATCGCATAAAAGTCAATTGAATTTTTCCATTTAGACGACCATAATTCAACTCTATAACCTTTACTGATCTATCAAATATATTTTTGACCTATCAAATTAATCAACGGTGATATTCTGCAACGTAGTAAAAAAAAGTTAACATGAATTAATCAGATAAGCTTCATTCGTTTGCATTCAACTCGATCTCGTTCGTTGAGAGCAAATCAAACGATTGTATAAAAAGGTTTTTTACTGAAATTTTCGCCTTAAATGAATCATTAACGAACGTACTTTATCCATAAATTTGCATCTAGGGTTGTTCATATAAATGACCCTTTTGTACCATCACTTATCGCTTGAATATAGGAGAGCCTGAAAAATTCGTAATTAATGGGCAAACATGATGAAGTATTACAGATTCACACTTTATGATGAATTTTTTCGAGTTGATTGACTTGCAAATATTGAACGCAAAGGAGACTTTTGTGATTTAACACCTAAATCTTTTTTAAATAACGATATGATTCAGATAGATGACTCATGTTAATAAAGCACATTTGGGATTTCAAGGAAAATGGTAAATATAGGGGTAAATTCTGTTCTAGACGACAATTCGTGTGTAATTTTGGTGTTGTTGTAAAGATTCATCTTAATTTCCAGTCACTCGACAACATTTCCGAATTAAACTTAATTTTAGCGAAACTTCACTATTACCATTTCCTCCTCCTCATCCTCCTAATACCAATATCAACTGGAAAAGTTTCCATCAATTAGAATTTATTGAAGTGTTAAATTGTCGATTGTGTATCTGTCGATGTACATCGTTGATAACACGAAATTCTCTTGGTATTCTATCAAACTAATTAGTTTACGACAATATTTTATCAAATGACATATTCCGGGACAATGTTGAAATACAACCGTGGGAATTTATACCAATTATTGTTACATAACTAATTCAATAGTAGTTGATGATTAGATTTTCGAAAATTTCGATTAGAATTTCGTTGTTATTTACTGTATATTATAGTGATATTGATTTGCTGATACGCCATCTTGTATATAAAAGTCCAAATCCGTCTGTAGTTTACCGATTTGCATCTGCTTTACAACGATTCATATGCACGATCCGGCCCTATTTATGCATTCTCTTTCACGTACAACAACCACCCACTAATCAAATGTGATCGGGATAGCTTTGAATGTTGATTGATTGTACCCCGATTTTAAGACAAATTGTTGATCAGTCAAAGGATCATCAGGATTGTGTCAATACAAATTGAATTATATAAAAAAAAAAAAAAACGGTGAATACTTTATTTTGTGTATTCCTAGTAAATTTTTTCTAGTAAAAAAAAACAAACAAAAGGATAATTTGAATAAATCTAAAGTCGTTGGCATCACTCCAATAATGTACAGCTTTCTATCCATTCAATTCGAAAAGATATAAGGAATCAACCCAGTTGGTGGTAGATTTATTCCAAACATTTACATGTTTACGGTTAGTGGAAGCTCTAAACAAAAAGCTCTACATGAATAAAGGCCGTTTCTTATAAACAAAAAATATACAATAAAACAGCTGTATTTTTATAATTAATTTAATGACAAATTTATAGAGTGAATCAATCGAATTTTTCTTTTTCTTGATTTAAAAATTCAGCTATTTTAAGCTTTATACTATGCATTAATATCCGGCTTTTAACGATCCAAGCACCAATGTGTGTAATTATATCGAAAATGTTGAAAGCTCCACTTATTTCCACTACATAAATTCCTGTTCATTACACTATTATAATGTTGTCTAATGTCACAAAATTATCAAAATTGATCAAGAATCAAAAGTATTTATATGTTGAAATCTTACACATTTATTTATAAAGATACATAATTTGTAATTTCAACACGTATACACCGGATTTCTTTTATTCATTTCTTCTAAAATGGCATCTGTATAGCGCAAAAAGACGGTATTACCATATTAAATCGATTTAGTGATAAAAGGTTTTTGTTTTATATTTAACAAGAAAAGAGATGCGGTTAAATCTAGACATTTTCAATAAAACTAAACAAACACACTACTCGATCAAAGCTTTCAACGTGAAGTTTCAAGTACACTTTCAGGTATTCATGTTAGGTACCTGTCAATATTATCTAAACAACAGTTTATGGTGAATAAATAAAATTACAAACAAAATCCATGTTTATATACAGAGTGTTTGGTCTAAGTATGGTGAGTTCTAAGAAACTCCCATTAGTCGACGAGCGATTCGAAAAATATATCAAAGATTCGTAGGAGAGTCCTTAAGGAACATGTCAGCAAAATTAGAGCCTCCTAGCTCATTTGACAGTTGATTAAAAACCGCTCATTTCTGACGATGTAGTGATTTTCAAAAACGAACAAAACACGCAAAACAACTTAGAATGACTTTAGGATCCTCCCAAAATTGATTTTTTCGTTTTTCTCCATTTTATTCTGGAACAGGTGGAAATATTTCGTATTTTCTCTGGAATACAATGGAGAAAAACGAAAAAATCAATGTTGGGAAGGTCTCTAAGTCATTTTTAATCGTTCTTCGTGTTTTGTTCGTTTTTGAAAATTACGACATTGTCCAAAATGATTGTTTTTTTGAGCAACTTTGAAATGAGCTACGAGGTTCTAATTTTGCAAAAATGTTTCCTAGGGACTGTACTACAAATCCTTAAAATATTTTTCGAATTGCTCGTCGACTAATCGGAGTTTCTAAGAACTCACCATACTTAGACCAAACACCCTGTATTTGCTAATGAATGTGAGATGAATGATTTATTTTCGTATTGTTCCCAACAAAGACCGTCATTTTCTTATTGTATTGTTTTCTAAAAGTTCCGGTGTTGTTCCACAAAATTACCAAGCCTATTGTTTTATACGAAATTGTAAATATTTCTATATGTGGACGGATATATAATTTTTTTCTTCTGACACAACTTTCACAAAACAATCTCCGTTTGTAGGAGTCTCGCATTTCCTCTAAATAAATCAAAAGAGTCCTTCAAGATTTCTGTAGTAGTAGATTAGGAAAAAGTTGTCTGAACTAGTCATTTAATTCTCGATTTACATAAAATCTGTGTGTGTGTGTATTTGTATGTGTACAACACAAAATGTGCTTTAGATATATTGATTTAAACCTCATTAATTACTCAAATAGAGCTACTAAATCGTGCTTTTATGTCGCATCTCAAAGAGAATTAATTTAATGCTTCACAGTACGTGACAAGCTGTAGAGAAATGAAGAATTACTCAGTGAGTGAGCTTCTATTCGGTCGAACAAGAACAAGCTAAATAGTTTGATTAGCATTTAAGTTGTATTGTTTAAAGTTATCATTATTGTGTTCATGCTTCACCTTATCTTGATTCAGCAACGTATAAGATTAGAACATTGCTATTAAAACCAGGCACGACGTCACATTCAGGGGAAGGCCAATCTTTATTAGATATGTATGTACCTAAGAAGGTATACAGAATATTCGAAGTGGCAGTTATACAATTTGGCCGTTCGTACCAAAAGAACGAGGAAAATCTAATAATTTTTTAATAATTTATAGCTCAGTTTCTATAGATTATTTTATCAGAATTAGAACCTCGTAGCTTATTTGGAAGTCGGCTTAAAATGCTTGTTTCTGATGATGTAGAGACATTTAACAACCAGCTGCACACTTAAAACGACTTAGAATGACTCAAAGATCTTTCCAACATTGATTTTTTTAATTTTTTCTACAGCATTCTAGAGAAGATACAAAAGATTGGCACTTGTTTTAGAAGAAAATATCAAAAAACCAAAAAATAATGTTGGAAGTATCATAGAATCATTTTAAATCGTTTTAAGTGTGCAGCTGTTTGTCGAAAATTTCGACATCATCAGAAATGAGCGTTTTTCGACCGATTTCCAAGAAAACTACGAGGTTCTACTTTAGCTAAAATGCTCTCTAGAGACTAACCGATAAATCCTTAGAATATTCTTAGATGCGCTCTATTATTATGATTGAAATGGCCAAACTGTATACTCCCATGCAGGCCAGACATTCTGTATACGTACAGGATATCTGTTTTAAATATGGTCAATTCTTGTGAAACTTCTGTTAGTTAGAGAGAGATCCATAGAGATCATTTTAGCACAATTAGAACCTTGTAGCTCATTTGTAAATTGGATAAAAGACGCTCATTTTAGACAATGTCGCCATAGTCAAAAATGAACTAAGCCTGTGATTCGTAGAGGCTCTCAATATTGAGTTTTTTTCGTTTTTTCCCATTAAATTCTGGAATAAGTGAAAATGTGGCGTAATTTTTCTAGTATGTGATAAAGAAAAACAATGTTGGGGGGGGGGGTCTTCGAGTCCTTTTAGTCGTTTTACGTGTTTTTTGAAAATCGCGACATTATCCATTTGTTGTCCAATGTACAAATGAGCTACGAGGTTCTAATTGTGCTAAAATTGTCTACAAAGGACCTCCTACAAATCTTCCAAATATTATTCGAATCACTTCTCAACTAACATGAGTTTTATAAGAATTGACCAAATTTAAAACAAGACATATTTACGATTATAAAAAATACAAACCAGAACACGAGTTTACTTATTCTAATCTTCAAACTGGAAACTTTTTGAGGTACGTAAAGTTTAGATGTATGTTGAGCGTAATTCAAAGAAAATATTATATGGGCCCTTGCGGGCCTCCATATAGTTGTCGGGCCCCGGAGGAAAATACCCCGCTCCCCTTGGGTTCTCATCGTGTCTGATTAAAACATTGAGGGATTGACTAGAGAGCTACGACATTGAAGTGTGTATAAAGTAGTGAGAAAATATTGATATGGCTACGTTAACCGAACAAACAGACTGGACGTTTGGATATAAATCGTTCGGGAGAAAAGATTGATAAACAATACGAAGAAAAATAGACCACCACAAATCTTGACGTACATTTCGAATTTTATTTTATGTCATATTCATTCATCTATTTGATCTAAAATCAATTGTGGGCGAAATTAAAAGTTTTAAAACAGCGTCCAAATCTAACGAACGAATGCGAACGAACGAAAATCACAAACAGTTACCAATATGAAGGGACTGTTCGTTTGCGTTCGTTCGTGTTCGAATAGAAAAAACGGGGATTCTGTGTATAGCGTTTGTTTCTGTTTGTGCATGTTTGTTCGTGTTCGCGAATCTTGTTGTGAATTTGTTGTGTTTGGTTATTCGTTGGTGTTCGTTCGTTAGATGTAGACGCGGCTTAAGACTGTCCATAGGCGCTTAGCACCCCCAAGTACCCCCCTAACTACGCCTATGAGACTGTCTCAAATGTTACTCATACGTTTTACTTTTATTTGCATATTGTTTACAATTTCTAGAAATTTTCTTTGACTAAATCAAAGCAATTTCCATGTACTGAATTAAAAATTTCACTATCAAGAATAATTTTTCATTATATCCGAACTTGCTTCTTGTGCAATGACACTAAATTGGCTTTTCCGAAGAAGCAGTTGAAGACTTAATAAGTTGTCGTTTACCATGTAAATTCAATAAAATGCTATAAAACTTACATTTAAATGTAGAGGAAAGTTTGCTAATAGAAGACTAGAGGATTATTTATCAATTTTTAAGTTTATTTTTTTGGGAAACTGCATGTAATCGACAAATTATAGCTTAAGCCTGGTTTTTGGTGGATCCAATCGAACTTGACTTGAAACACAATTCGTCTCGTCAGTGATTGTTAAAATCAAGGCCGCGAACTGGAACTGAGCCCAAAACCGGAAAAATCATAAATTTGACCAAAACGAAAGCTGGAGCTGAACCGAAAATAAAAACCGGTTTTACTATCTATATCTGCTTTTTTTTTCATCTCAATTTTCTCGAGGTCAAAACTTCCGATTTCGATTTTTTTTTGTTAAATAGGTATTTAGTTCATGTTATTCTAAGGAATGCGTCTTTTGCCCTTCCTCCCTATTCTCAAACTTAAGGGACATATTGGGGATTAAAGTTTCCTTGCAAAATCAGTTTTCGAAATATTTCTAGAACGGTTCAATTATTTATAGTGACTTGAAAACTAAGTGATATAAACTCGTTAGGTCTAAAAGGCTTAAGCCGCGCTTCTATCTCTTGTTGAGGGTTGAAGTTGCAGATGATTATATGCATTTTTTATCGTTATTTCAATTTTTACCTTATGGTAAAACGTTTCACCATAAAAATTATTCAGCTAATAGAAAATTACAAAATAAAAGTTGACAGTTTGAGGGTTTTCCTGTAATTAAAATAGTTATTCCATAAATAGCTCTTAGGGGCTGTAACTTTTAGGGAAAAGTTTAAAAGAAGCCATTATTTTTTGCTAAAATAAAAGCCGGAACCGGAACCAAAAAAATAATGGTTCGAATAAGTCTGGTTAAAACACACCCCTACATTTTCATAAATGCTGTAGCTTCTAATTAAAGCGGGTGACTTTTAGTAAAACAGTTCGTTTGTTCGGCGATTCTCAAAACACACCCCTACATTTTTCTAAATGCAACATCTTTAAAGCAAAGAGGGTTTCAAGTTACCTATAAGATTGTAGCCAATTAGTAGGATACAGGTGATCTTTTCGATGTCTACTCGAAAGTTTACCATGATGGTGGTTGAGAGGCTGTTTAGAATCAACGTAAATTGTCTTTCGCGCTTCAATGTATCAATAAGCTTACAAATAAGCATTAGGATTAATTTTTCTTAGTGATTTGAATGTAAAAGGATTATTGTAAAGTATCTGTTTATTGTGCAAATGTACAGTTAACGTTATATCGAGAATATTTACGAAAATACTGCTTCTATTTTGAATAAATTGCAAATTTTGTGTGCCAAGTACGACATTAATAAATTTAGAAATTCAAACAAACTATGTCGCATATGTGAGCCATTTTAACTAATGTGAATCTTGACCTTTCATCTCTAAATTTATCATTTAATATTTGTAATACTACATAGTTGTAATTTGTGTAAATTAGTAAATGAACATTCCAACTTTATTAACAATTTAATTAAAATCTACATATGTTTCACCAACTTAACACGTCGACTTTATTCATTTAAAATTTTCAGAACCAACATTTAAATTTAACAATATTCAAGTCCACTGATAGCAGGTGTTTTCCATTGACTTACTAACCAAAAAATTTTAACTTTTTGTTGGTGGAAACTTTACCAGTCTATCGTTTGAAATATTACCACATACAGTTTGACATGCAATTTTCAGACTGTATATAAAGTTTCGTTTGGAATTATTACTGGAAAAACTTGAAACTTTATTAGGCCCATTGGCGTTCAATGGGATGATTGCTCACTAGGGATGGTCTAAGTCTCGAGGGTGGATTTCAAGCATGTACTCTCAACGTTTGACATTGATAATACTCCCTGGATAGCGTCAGTGGACCCTGATTATTGGCTATATTGCAAGGGTTGATAACGACAAACTTGCCCTTATTCTCTTCTATTCCAAAATGCTGTTTGTGATAAGCTTGACGTAATAAGATTACACAAGACATGGTAGTGCTTTAAAGAGTTGGTTGTTGTTAATAGAGTGTCCTGATTTTCACAAGTTTAAAGTTGAAGTTTAATGAGTTACAGACAAGTCTGTGTTAACCGCAATTTTTAAAAGTCGACTCGTTGTGGACAACAATATAGGATTTAGTAGGGAATGTGTAAGTTATAAATCTAATTCTCTAGGTTTAATACGATTTATTCAGGCATCTGTTAAGATTCCAATCACAAGCATTACTATCATAATTCTACAAGCACTCGATGAGATTTCCTTTCGTTTCTTAGCCAAAAAAGAATTGTAGACGCTACAGTTCAACGAAAAAAAATTAAAAGATTAGCGGCAATTATCGATTAGCATTTTAAGACCTGCAAAAAATATAGAGGAAAGTTTGAATTGTTCGAAAACCTTGAAATTTCAGCTTGTAATTTATTACACCACTGATCTAGCTTTCTACGTAAAACTTATTATACACCAGCAGGCTATACAGTAATTCGTTAATGGTCTTGTATTCACATATCAACTGAACCTGGAAAGTGTACAATTTGCATTTTTAATCATCCATATATTTTACGAAATTTCACAATAAATACAGGAATATGGACTTGTTGCGGATTGCTTTAAATAAATTAAACTTCCAGATAAACTGAAAAACCAACTAACCAACTTTGGGCGACCAAAAACCGGACTTAATCCGGCAGATATCCCATTCATTCTATTTATAATTATAATGTAGTTCAGTAGAATTTTCATGATTTTTAAATCTATTTATTTAAATTTTTAATAATTCTTATCGAGATTAATTTGAATAATTTAATAGCTTTCGGTAGACAAGTCCACACGGTATGCGAGTATTAAAAGTTGCCTATACTTTTTAATTAAAAAGTAATACAGAGGAAATTTTACATTATTCATTGTAGGTATAAGATTGGGGGAAAGAAATCTTTTGAGAAAAGCACAAGGGTGAAGAAGGAACAGAATAAATATTTATTTATTCCATTTAGGCTTTACTGTGTTTACAATTGGAAAGATAACCATTATTGAACCAATTTAAAAAAAAACTGATAACACTCCAAAAGGAAGATACAGTTTCAATAAGACTGAAATGATTGGTGTAAAATTCGTGAAATTGTTATGGTCTGTGTAAAGCTTTTATCGGTTGAAGGATACAAATTCTCACCTAAAAAGACTTGAATTAAACGAATCATAAAACGAAAGATGACGTTAAATCAGTGGCGGACTGGAAAACTTTTTCGGTCCAGGCAATTTTTAATATCAGTCAAGATTGTTGCACATTCCGATTTTTTAAAATTAATACATAATAAGAGCTTTTCCAATTGAATTGCTTCCTCCTTAACTAAAATGGTGCAGATCTTTCATCATTAATACAGATCTCCCATATCCAGGGCCGGCGTTATATTTTAAGGGACTCTGTGCATGGTAACGTAAACGAAGCTCCTCTCATATCAAGGGCATTTGGGAAAAATTTAATTGAATCATTTGTTGCTTTCAAGAGTCTACAATTGAGAAGGTACTTTTAATGCTCAAAAATTGATGATCCAGAACTACTTCGTCTTAAAATCTAGATTAAAGTGAAGATAATTGAGGTCTAAGCCTTTTTAAAGGTGCCTAAATTTACTTTCCTAACGATTCTATAGAAAAATTAATCGAAAAACTGGTGGCTTATAATCAAAATATCTTAAAATCTAAAACCAAAGTTGACTGGCGATCAAAAAAATGAGAACACCTCTTGTGTGGCTGTGTAAAATAGGCTTATGAGGGCGGTCATCATAATTTAACAGGTCAAAATTTGGGAAAACAGGTATTCAATCAGAAGATGGTAGTTCTATAAATTTGCTATGACTGAAACTGGCTCCAGTACCTCCCACCTTCTTACCCTCACGAGAGAAACAACCTGACTCACACTATCGAAAATATGTGAAATTATCTCTCAAGACTTGGTCTCTTGGTTTTTTGATCGCTACTGTAGCTCAAAAATAGGCCAAACATTTTCTAAATATAATTCTCGTCAAGATTTTGAGTTAAAGCTCACTAAAAATGGATGATTTAAGCACAATTATCTTAAAAGCTAAATTATAAGAATGAAATTTAGCTGGAAAAATAAAGTGCCTTTTTTATAATGAATAATTTGCGATTTTAGTGCAAAAACATGTCAAAAGTGTCACAATTTTGCATTTTTAGACTCAAGAACAAAATCCAATTAAAATTAAAGAGTTCAATTAAAAAATCCACTAACAACTCAACTAAATCTCCTAAATTTTGATAATTCAATTATAAAATTTGTTAAAAATTATAATTTATGAGGAAAATGTCCATAAATCTTAATTGAAAGTCGAGAGTCCAAATCAAAAATTGATTAGAAGTATCCAAACAATTCATTGCAAGTATCAGTGCCTTATAAAAATTGCTTCTTAAAACCCAGACTAAAAGTCAATAATTTAGATCTACAATAGATTAAAAGTTTCTAAGTTGTCTTTTTCACAGCTTGTTAGCAAAATTTATTAAGAATTGATGATTTACAACGAAAGTCTCTTATTTTTTTGCACATATTGAATACCTGTGAAGTGCCGCATTCAAGTAGTGTCTGAGTTGCCCCAGCACTAGCGACGACCATGAATTTAACGAGAATTGCCCGTATTTGCGTGTAGGTGACGTCACTGCCTTAAGCCATCTTATATGTTAGCGCTCTCCAACCGCACTCATTCAAGGTAGTTAATGAACTGAGTGAGCGACGTCAAAAGCAATAAGCAGGCGGTCTACTGCAGTTGATTTTTGCGCCTTCTTGTTACATTTTCACCGAGAAGGTGGGTTCAAATACTTGGTGAAATACAAACAAATAAATTACGATTATAGTAAAGATCAAAAGTAAAGTATGCCCATGGCGTTCGCTAACGATAGTTGTACGACAATCTAAAATAAATTTACGATCCCGCTGCTAACTTATAAGCATTTTTCGTGATCAAGACAGTACACCACTGACTTACAAGATTGAAGAAAAGCACAAGGGTGAAGGAACAAAATAAATTATTCCGTTTAGACTTTACTATGTTTACAATTGGAAAGATAACCATTATTGAATCAATTCAAAAAACTGATAACACTCCAATTGGAGATACAATTTCAATAAGACTGAAACGATTGGTGTAAAATTCCTGAAATTGTAATGGTCTGTGTAAAGCTTTTAACGTTTGAAGGATAGAAATTCTCGCCTAAAAGGACTTGAATTAAACGAATCAAAAAAGAAAGATTGCGTTAAATCTTTACAGTTGTTACATGATATTTTCCAGAATTTAGTTAGACTAACATTGCTGGATGTTCAACAATTTTATAAAGATGAAACTTTGAAAAGTTCCTGACTGTGTAGAAGAGTCGTCCAACAACACAAATTCAATTATCCAAAGTCTTGAAAATGTCGATTTATTCAAGCGGAATGATAAACTTCCATTGTATACATTATATTTGCTATGCACTTTTCCGGGTAATCGCAAAAAAGTAGTTAGAGTGAATTGAGTCGAACCCGATCCGGGACGTTTATCAATTGAAGATCTTGTTTATTGTTCTGACAAAAATTGAAGAAAAGTTTAAAAGGCGTGATAGCGTTCAATAAGATTATGTTTGATTTGTTAACTTTTCTATGAAAGTTTTGTTGTATTTGCAGATTGGCGTTGGTGAGTGCGCTTCCTGTTGAAGGGGCGAGCGATCGTCGAACACGGGAACACAGTGGCGGCACACGACGACGACTGTGAAACGACGACGTCGACAAAGACGACGACGGGGTGGTTAACGGAATGCACGCTAATGTGCATACAGACCGGAACGAGTGGCGTTTGCCCCCAGATGAGACATTACAGGTCGCCGATCCAAAGGCCAAAAAGGCCGAGGTAGGTGATGAAGAGGTCAGTACTCCAGCGGACAACAGACCACTACAATATCCACTATACGTATAATACAATTACATTATAACCATATTTTTTTTTTGAATATCATTGATTGTTTTTAAAAACGAGCCAACAGTTCTTTGCTAGATACGATTTTTGACTGTATGTACAGTGGCAATCAAAAAAAAAGAGACCACCGTTTGTGCGATTGTGTAAAACTGGCTTTTGGGGGCGGTCATCACAATGTAACAAAATTTTAACAGGTCAGAATTTGGGTTACCTACCTGAATAGAAAGATACTTTCTACAAATGTGCTATGGCTGAAACTTGCTTTAACACCTCCTACCTTCTTACCCTCACAAGGGAAACAGCCTGACTCACAATAACGAAAATATGTGAAATTCTCGCTCAAGACTCGGTCTCTTTTTTTGAATCGTCACTGTACATACGAACGTTCATGAAAGTTGCACTGCGATAGTTCGGTTTTTTTGAAATTGACCGGTTGGAATGCCTGGATTGTAGGCTCGTTAAATTAGTGGTCATGTTTATTTATCTATAGTGCATCTGGAATGGATTAGTGGTATGTAATTGAGGAATGAGTACTGACTTAGTTTTAGTATCCACTTAAACAAAACGAAATTCATATTTTGCTCTATTTTATGTTCAATTAAAATATGCTTAATTAAAAAAACAACAACAATAGAAGCAAACTGTGATTTTCAGCAATTTTTACAGTTAGATTAACAAATTATTAAAATAGAATGATTATAAATCTCTCTTAATTAGATTTTTTTGCATTATTAATTAAAACATATTGCACTTGCATTTAAAGTCAGATTTTAGTCGAAAGCACAGAGCACAATTTTTCCCCTTTTTAATCGATTAAATTTTAGATATTAACAAATAGTTGGAAAGTTTGCACTTGTTCGAAATAATTAGTTAAAATATTGATAGCGCATCCAAATTTTACAGCAAAAAAACACCAAACTTTAATATAAATTAATAAAATAATTAATTAACTGAAATTATTTAATGGTTGCGCTAACAACAACACCAACAACAAACGTTTATTAAAACAAATAAGCTTGTTAGATTTGAGATTAAATTCACTTCGATAAACTTTAAATTGATAGTGTAGAAGAATATTTTTAGAATTAATTAAAACGATTAATTTTTAATAATTATTGAAATAAATTTGTTTTTATTAATTACTCATTTGTAAGTAAAAATTGCTTGTAAATTTATTATATTCACGAATTAAAAGCTTATCGTTAAATTAAAATCTTATTTTCTGTCATACAAGCAGTTTGTTACACATATGATAAATATCACACGAAAATATACATGATATTAATGTGTAAATACAGACGAATGTGTTGAAAACCCTAATTAGATAACAATGAATTTTATTATTTATAGTTAAAGGCTATAAATAATGCCAACATAATTTCAGTTGTGGTTATATTAAAATGAATATTTTATTATCATCGTCATGAGTGATATTGTTGTTCATTCTTATTTTAAATCAATTACCTTTAGTGTTAAGGTCTCCCAAACACATAACGATAAATCGGCGAGAAAAATCGGTACAGTACTCTTCTTCCGATTTTCCATAGTATGTTAGAAAACTGTGCAGTTGTATCGGTTAAGCTAGACAACCCCATACAATCGGATATGAATCAGATTTATCTGCACAGTTTAAACTGTTCAGGTAAATCGGTATGTTTTTGGTCTTGTGAGGAATATCAATCAGTTCTCACGTACTGAACGGCAGAGGGACAAAGACAGTCTTTTTAAATTAAAACATGCATGGCGGAGGAGCAGAACAAATCCGGATAATCTAAAAAAAGATCTGTACAGATTTATTGTAGGATATATGGTGAGAAAAATCGGTACAGTTCTCTCTGTTCGATTTCCCGTAGTATGTTAGAAAACTGTACAGTTGTCTCAATCAAGCTAGACAATCCGATACAATCAAGAATCAATCAGATTTATCTGCACAGTTTTAGTGCAGATAAATCGGTATGTTTGTGGTCTTGTGAGGAATATCAGTCAGTTCTCACCAACTGAACGACAGGGGGACAAAGACAAACATTTTAAATTTAATATAGTCGTGGTGGGGGGCAGACATAATACGGAAAATCTAAAAAAAAATATATAGATTTATCGTTGGATGTATAGTGGGTTTTGGTGTTAAGTTTCCCCCCTTAAACACAACAATAAATCAATGAGAAAAATCGGTAGAGTTCTCTCTTTTCGATTTTATACGTAGTGTGGTAGAAAACTGTGCAATTGTATCGGTCAAGCCAGACAACCCGATACAATTGAAAATCGATCAGATTTATCTGCACAGTTTAAAGTGTGCAGATAAATCGGTGTGTTTGTGGTCTTGTAAGGAATATCAGTCAGTTCTCACCGATTGAACAACAGGGGAGACAGAGGCATCCGGATAATCTAAAAAAAAGATCTGTACAGATTTATCGTTGGATGTATGGTGGGTTTCAGTGTTAAGCCCCCACTTACACACAACGATAAATCAGTGAGAAAAATCGGTACAGTTCTTTCTTTCCGATTTTACGCAGTGTATACGATAGAAAACTGTGCAGTTCTATCGATCAAGCCAGATTACCTACTGAATACAATCGAACAACGATTAGATTTATGTGCACAGCTTAAACTGTGCAGATAAATTTATCGTATCGGGTAGGTTTAACAAACGATAAATCGACACGATAAACCGGTACAGTTCTTTCCGTCCGATTTTCCGTAGTGTGAATGGTCGAAAACTGTGAAGTTTTATTCGTTCAACGGTTAACGGACTGAACCGATTTTCCTCAAGGAATATCGTTGTGTGTATGGCGAAAGATACTCGGGAGAAACGAGCTGTACTGATTTTTTTCATCGTTGTGTATATGGGGATAAACACAGACTAGTTTCTATTGTGTTTGGTACCTTTAACCTCATCCAATTTTGGCTTTAATCCATCTTGATCTTTGTGTGTTCTTTCATTATGTGTTGTGTCAAAACAAATACTTTGTATCCTGTATCAGCTCTTGTAAGATTGTCTATAGTATCCATCCCTTATTTATTCTTTTCATCAGTTTCACCCTCTTTAATATATCTTTAAAAGATTGTTGTGTTTTGTTGAAGACTTTTATTCAACACATTCAATTCAATGTAATGTAGTCAATTAAAAAGGTATATAAAAGTTCTTTCGTTTTGTTCGTGGAAAATTTTACGACAACCGTCTTAATGAGACTTCATTATCGTCTTATTTACATTCAGTAGCGGTAATTTGTAAAGGTATATAAGAAAAATAACAATGCTTTTTATTATATTAGTATTCTTATTCATTGTTGAGGAATGGTTCAACATGATGGCCTCTAATTGATGATATTTTAATGATAATAAAAACAATAATAGTGAATCGTAAAAAGGAGATTATTTGACACTTTTGGTGGCATTTTGAAAAGGATTTTTAATGTTAAATTATAAGGCGTTTTCGTCCGTAATCATCAGTTTTTAACGAATTTTTCCATTGCATCGTCCAACGTCTGAGATTCGAACATTTCTAAGCAATTTCAAAATGAATTCTTGACGATTTGTCAAAATTTTAAAAATTTTTGGTTTTAAGTGATCCATTAGATTTTTTCTCAAGTGGTGAAAAGACAATTCAGATAGGTATTTTTGGCATTTTTGTCCTAAATTATGAGCTTCTTTTGATGCATTTTCCTTTGGTCAAGATGTTATGAAATTCTTTTAGCAACTTTTTTAACTGAATCGTTAAATTTGTATCTAGGTTTTGAAATATTAATTTTCTAAATCATCAGTGTATAACGTATTCTTCTATTGCATAGTCAGTAGAATAAGATCCAAACACTTTCAGTTAGTTTCATTGTCAAAGTGGATTCTTGAGTCTTAGTGAAAATTCCAAGACATTTGAGTGCCCCATTAGATTTTCTCTTAACTTGTAATTCAGTTACTTTTGCTCAACTTTTCAACTCTTGATTTTTCTACTCTTCATTTTTATACTTTTTTGGTGAATTGTCGTTGTTCATTAGCTCAATTTTTGACTTTTAATCTAATTGTAAGCATTGATTTTTGTTCAGGAAATTATTAGTATTATTTTTTGCTTTAGATTAGCTCTTAACTTGTAATTTAGTCACTTTTGCTCAACTTTGGACTCTTGATTTTTCTACGCCTCATTTTTGTGCTTTTTTGCTGAATTGTCGTTGTTCTGTAGCTGAATTTTCGACTTTTAATCTAATTGCAAGCATTGATGTTTTTTCAGGAAATTATTGTTATTATTATTTTTTGGTAAATTTTGCTTTTAGGTAGTAGTAAGGGGCGATGTTGCTTTTCTAGCTATATTTTCTAATTTAAATCTAGATTTCTAGATATTATATTAGTAGTATATTATATTATATTACCAGTTTTTAGCAGTTAATTTCAGTAAATCCGCTGAATAGTCAATAAATTGATTTATTCGCATACGTTTAGTTGTTTTTCAAGTTGATATATCGACTTTTAATAAACATTTTCGCAAATTTTCCCTTTAAGTCATACAGTTTTAACCAATTTCAATTTCATGTCGTGAAAAAGGAACAATTTAAATATTTATGTACTTTTAGTCGATCTTTAAGGAAAACTCTCTACTTTTAGTGTAGGTTTCAACACCTTTTTAAGCTAAATCAACAATTTTTCAATATTAAAAATAAGTCTAAATTATTTTCAGGTATATTTTAGAAGAAGTTATCCTTAATTCATGTAAGGAAAAGTCCATCTGTTTGTGAAAAAAATTTTTTGGTTATTTTCTAATGAAAGGAAGAACATACTGCTTTATACCGGATGTCTTTTTTAAATGTGCCCGATTCTTATAAAACTCCAATTAGTTGGAGAACGATCCGAATAGTAGTTCAAAGATTTGTAGTAGGAATCCCTTGAGACAATTTTAACAAAATTAGAACCCCATATCTCATTTGGAAGTCGGTTAAAAGACGATCGTTTTAGACAATGCTGTGATTTTTAAAAATTACCGAGTCATGTTAAACCATTAAAAACTACTAAAAGACCTTACCAACATTGATTTTTTCGTTTTACTCCATTGCATTGTAGAAAAAAGGCGAGACATTTTCACCTGTTCCATAATACAATAAGGAAAAGCAATGTTTTGATGATCCTCAAGTCATTCATTGTGAGCAAAAAGTTTTTGAAATCCGCGACATTGTTAGAAACGAGCGTTCTTTGACCAACTTCCAAATGAGCTACGAGGTTCCAATTTTTGCTCAAATGTTCTCGAAAAAACCTCCTATAAGTCCTTGAGATATTTTTCGAATCGTTTGTCAAGTGATAGGAGTTTCATAATAATTACCCAAATTTAAAAAAGACACTCAGTATTTATGAGCTCTCGCCATAAAACAAAGAAACTTTAATAGGTACCAACAATTATTGTGTATCACAATTATTATGTACGTGTGTTGCTGTGAGGGAAGGGGAGTCTTCAGCTTTTGCCTTTTTCTCCAATTTTTCCTCCAAAATTATCTACAATTCGCAACAGTAGGATCTGAATGTCCAATATTTAAGAATATTTAAGGCTATATTAGAACCGGGCCTCGTTTTATTGTCTGAAAACGTGAAAATTTTTAATCATCGATTTCTGGGTTATTTTCTGAGATATTCAAACCATATTCAACCAGCGTTGAATTGGGCATTTCACCATGCATCCGAAAGACTTTTGCATTTTGGAAAATTTTCACTAAATTCTAAAGTGCAGAGGAAACTGTCGGAGCATGTCAAAAAATTCAATACAACGCATTATCTACAATTTTAAAGATAACAAATCGTAAAGCAGCTTATTTGAAAGCTTATTGATGTGCAAAAGGCATATACAGCCTCAAAAATCCAACTTTTGAAAATCCAAAAAGTTACTGAGAAAAAATGAAAATTTTTCCCAACTTCTTCATTTTTTTCAATAACTTTTTGGATTTTTTAAAAATTGGATTTTTGGGGTTCCATATGCCCTTTGCACATGAATAAGCTTTCAAATAAGCTGCTGTATGGTTTTATCTTTAAAATTAAAAGATAATGCGTTGTATTGAATTTTTTGTACATACCACTTTAATTGAAATTTGAAGCTCGTCCGTCAATGCAGTTGACTTTTCTCTATTTATTCATGCAAATTTTATTAAATTATTTTCACTTTACAAGAAGTTATGTGACCCCGCTTAACACTAATTTTTTAGATGAAAAATCAGTTTTCCACTCAAGTCGGACGTCCCCCAATGAAGAATAAAATTTGTGATCGATTGAGATATTTTGGAGCTCGATACCTCTTAGCGTTTACAAATTATACGACCGCTTACCGCTTATCGCTTATGGAATCTCCATGTAATTGTACCATTCCAAAAGCAAACTCGCGAATCCCCTTAAATCTGTTTCTATATTTAAAATACAGTATAGAATGACGAAATATAGTTTTGGGTCGACGATAAAATAAAATATAATCAAGGTCAAAAATGTGCATTGTAGATTTTGATATATTCGAGTATAATTCAACTTTGTTTGGCAGATCTACAATCGTCCTCGCTCTCGTTAAAAACTTTATTCAGTGATAGAACATACATATAAATATGTGGTTATATCTTCAAAAACTCTGATTCGATCCTAAAAAGCCTAACTTTCTTTCTTACAGAAAAAAATCTATATTTTATACAGGGTGTTTGGTCTAAATATGGTTGATCCTATGAAACTTCTATTAGTTGACGAGCGATGCGTAAAATATTTTAAGGATTTGTAGGATGGTCCTTAAAGAACATTTCAGCAAAATTAGAACCTCGTAGCTCACTTGGTAGTTGGTCAAAAACCGCTCGTTTCTGACGATGTAGCGATTTTCAGAAACGAACCAAACACGCAAAACGACTTAGAATGACTTTAGGATCCTCCCAAAATTGATTGTTTCGTTTTTCTCCATTTTATTCTAGAACAGGTGTGAATATTTCGTATTTTCTCTGGAATAAAATGGAGAAAAACGAAAAAAATCAATGTTGGGAAGGTCTCTGAGCCATTTCTAGCCGTTCTGCGTGTTTTGTTCGTTTTTGAAAATTGCGACATTGTCCAAAACGATCGTTTTCTGACCAACTTTGAAATGAGCTACGAGGTTCTAATTTTTCTAAAATTTTCTCTATGGACTCGTCTACAAATCCTCAAAATATTTTTCGAATCGCTCCTCGACTAGTTTAGAACAAACACCCTGTATATAGGAATACATAAATTAGAAATTTCTGCTATTCGTTTTTAATTGATAATCATCAAACAATGTACAAGAGAAACGATAAAAGTTTCTTATTAAGTTTTAATAACGCAAACATAATTAGTCGAGGTATGAGAAAATTTCAAGTTCGATTTACGTCGAAAGTTACCTGTAAGTTATCACCGATAAGTATCTTTAATTGCAATATAGATTCTTTAAACAGGGTAAGTCAAAAGGATGTTCCATTAAAAGTATGAGAAGTTGAAATCGATAGAAGTTTCTGAAATTTGCTACAACGGCCGCTTTTGGAAAATATTTTTGAATAATTGGAAAAAATATCAAAAATTTCAATACAGAATGTTTTTGTTCATCCAACCATATAAAGAAAGTTATGGTGTTCTATTTAAAAAAGGCAAAAAATTTTAGTCTAAAAATTGCCTGAAAGAAAAATTCATTTCAGCAAAA
The DNA here is from genome assembly GCA_039776855.1 of Mylabris sibirica. NCBI lineage: Eukaryota > Metazoa > Arthropoda > Insecta > Coleoptera > Meloidae > Mylabris > Mylabris sibirica. The sequence goes on along the minus strand of CM077839.1, from coordinate 8,368,756 downwards.
CGCTGAAAGATAATTTTGAGCTATAAAATTGAGTAGATAGTTATTATTTGTATTATTTAAATTTCAAATTTCAACCTTTCAACTGCAATAGTTTCCAATATATGAATTTTTTAATCAAACACTGCAAAATTCAAAATTAAATAATCAAAAAATCTGGAAATTTTCAGCTCTTGACCAGTAATAAAAGCCCGTTCCATTTAAAATAAAAGAGTAGGGTTCACTACCCTATATAACAGGGATTGCTAGAACAGCGAAATTATCTTACAAATATAGTTTAGGCTATAAACCAAATCTCATAATCTTTGGTCTTATACTTTTAATGGGCCATCCTATATATAAAATAGTAAATAATTAATGAGCAATTAGGTCTTTACTCTGATAATATTCAAAGCAGTTTGTCTATGAAAAATAACTGAAGGTTAGAAATGGGAGTTTTCTTCACAAAATGGATTAAAAAGACCATCTGAAGTTGAATCTACAGAAATTTAATCAAAAATTTTCCTTACTGTAAGCTTTTCTTTGATAAAAAGGAACGTGACAAGTATAAAGGTGTTCCTTTTCGAAGGCCTCTAAGAAATTGATGGTTTAAGAAAATAATTGTGTCTTCCCTCAATTTCATAGCAAAATTTTCTATTGCAAACTAATTAAATGCCTTAAAATCTAAGCTTGAAAAAATGACTGAAAGTATCTAAATCGTGTTGAGTCTTATTATTCTCATTATTGGAGAACGTCGGTTTTGCGTATGCCACCCCTAATTCGTCCCTGGTATTTATATCTGGAAACATCAAGTTTCAGATATAAGATTGCAAAAACCACACTATTTCATAAACGAAATTAAAGCTCAAATTTTGTTACAAAAAACGCGATTTCTTTCTCGAAACCTATAAAAGCATCTCAACAATAAGAGAAAAGGAAATAATCCTTTCCATTAACGAAATGATTTACATGCTTAGGAGTCCAATCAGGGTAACAAACGCAATTGTTTTGTTACGAACGTGAAAGAATAGGTCAACGGAAAAGTGTAACGGAAGCAAATTTATAAGACACCACCCCAACACGCAAATCTACCGATAGATCACAAATTCTCTACTTTAATGTTGAGAAGTTTGTTTGGAAGTTAAGGGCTTGTACTTTCTTCATAATTTTCTTTCAAGTGACAGGAATCATAAACAGGATTATTTACCAAAAACGCTCACTTTCTGATTAAGGTTTAAATTCTTCCTTATTAGCTATCCTCTTACAAGTTACAGGATAATCCCAGTAGTAGATCCAGGATATTGACGATCTGTACTTCCCCTAACGCCTATCGATATACAGAATCTTAATCATTCTTCTCTTCACCTTAGATTAAAATCGGGATGATTCGCAATGTTTCACTATGACAAACGTATTGAATTTTCAATTTTAAGAAAAATCTCTAATTGCAACTTGAACGGAATTGAAAAGTAAAGAAAGTTGGCAACAATCACAATTTTTTTATCCGCACAAAAGTTGGTAATAGGTCGGTTGGTTCATTGAAATTTAATGATACGAAAAATAAGAAAGACGCTTTTAACTTACTGAATTGAAATCGTCTTTTCTCTAATGCAAAGTAATATTTCTCTTATTCATTCTTTATTTGTTCGTTGATTGAAAGTTGGAGTAACGATTGAAATTTGTTCAATTCGAAAAAAAAAATTGAAGTTTGAGGAAGAGCGTATTTTGAAAACGTGCCCAAACTATATATCCGGCGATTAGTTTTAGTTTCCTTTATAAAACTATCATGCACTTGAACATTTTTATTTTTGGCAAATGTTAATCAATCTATACTTTAATCCAAAAATAACAAACAACCTTCCTTTGCGTTCTCCCACCCAAAACAATACCAAGTCTAATTTTCCTAGTTTGTTTACACAAATCAAGTAAATTGAATATGTAAAACACACACAGATCTGTTTAAAGAGCAGATTATTGAATTCAGTTGTTGGATTTCATCAATCCAGAATACTACAAATATTATGGATAATATTACTGGAACACCCCAAATACAGGAAACTAGTGATAGTGAAATATTAGAATTGATTAATACTAATAATGAGACTATAGAACGAAATATAAAACAATACAACACATTATATCGTCATCGTAGAAGAATGTACGATTTTTCCATGGAACGAGTCTGTAAAGTTCGTCTGTATTTACAATTAAAAATATTTTAAATATAAAATTAATGCAAATTTCTATATATGAATAATAAATAAGATTTATTATTTAGGAGCTAGCATTACATGAAGACGAAGGGCACAATTGGTGGTCGATTATATTTTCTCTACTCGTGATTGCTCTCGTTATATCCGGAATTGTTGCTGCTATATTCCTTGTAGGGTATGTGGATGAACTTTTATATTGGCATGGACAAAGGATGCAATTGGAGCAATATTTACAGGTAAATAATAAATTTTTTAATCAATTTGAAACATTCTTAAAAATAGAATTCACAACATAATTTACATATAAACATTGATTTTTTATGATGGGTTATTACTGAAAATAGCATGTTGTAATAATAAACATTCAAGAATCTTGTTGCTGTACTGTAATAGTTGTTATTCCATATGTTAATTTGCATTTTAATGCGTTTTATTTTATACAAAATTGCCTAGCATTGTTGCATGCTATTGTAGATTAGATAAGTAGGGAAAAGTCCGGGATACTATCATTATTATTGGATTTATATTCTCTATATTTATATGGTTTTTAGCGAAAATAACCAAGTTTTAATCCATCTTAAGGGCAATTTGCAGACATACATCGATTCAGCGTGCGAAATTTATCAATTTTCAAACAACGATATATCGCTTATTTTTTAAGATATTGTGAAATTTAAACGTGCGTTAGATAGAGAATTTCAAGGTACATGTTCTGAAGCTTTTCATCAAAGGAAAATGTGATAAAATTCGGAATGATAGAGAAAACTGTTGGACCATGTTTTTTTTGTACATTTTCCTTCATAATTGTCTAAAAATTGGTCAATATGATTGATTTTAAATATCTATTGAGTCATTTAGATGGAAAATGAGTAGATCTTTCCAAATCTTCAAGAATTTTCCCGATACGTTTGTTAGTTTTCCCAATTTTGAAGAAAATTAAATGAACTTTGATCCGTAATATAGGGCACAATTTTAAAGATAGAATTTTTTTACTCTTGTTTTTAGAACGATATTGTAAGGGCAGTGGGGATAAAGCTCGGGTTTAAGAAAATTTTGAAAATTACGTGATTTATTTGGAAATTTGGAACCCCATTTTCACCTGTTATTTACAGCTATTAAAATTAATTAATTTGACCGATAATTAGTATCAAAATATAGGAAAATCGATTTGCTTTCACGGCCATATCATAATAATGAAAAATATTTGAAAATCTGTCCGTAGGTAATTTTCTTAACCAAGCATGTTTGTGTTGCGAGAGGTATTATTGTTGTTATTTAGTCCGCATATCTGGTATAAACCGTATAGATGTGGTATATTACAACAACAATACCTCGCGCAGCACAAACATGCTTGGTTAAGAACATGCACCTTGAAATTCTCTATCTAACGCACGTTTAAATTTCACAATATCTTAAAAAATAAGCGATATATCGTTGTTTGAAAATTGATAAATTTCGCACGCTGAATCGATGTATGTCTGCAAATTGCCTTCAACTACTAAAACATTTGGTATTTCAATTTTTGGGGGTAACTATTTTATTGCCTCCCTTGGCCACAATTATACACATTTATTCGATATATAATTACACAAGTTATAAATTTATGTATTTAGTTTTGTGGTGTACGTTTTTGTATAGTATACAAGTCGTGTATTTAACGAAAAATGTAAACTTTAACATAATAAATTTTAATTAAAACAGGTATTTCAGAAATGTTCAGATAATAATTGAGACAAGGGTTGGGAATTTTCGCTATGAAAATATACAAAACAGAGATGTCGAAATATAAACTTAAATATCTACTCCCATCTCTATCGTTTCTACTTATATTTCCGTTGTTATATGCAATATTCGTTACAATTTTCAGGGTGAGCTGACTCCAAGACGATTGCCTTCTTCCTGGATTTCTCACTCTCATTTTGTCTATCAAGCAGATGATGGTAGCTTGGCAATATTGGATACTAGTCGTAATTTTACAATAACTACACTAGTCACCAATCATACATTGGTAATTGTTACTATTTATATACAATAAATCAACTATTTACAATAATCTTCAATTTTAGCGACAATTAAATGTTAAGTGGTATCAGTGTTCAAAAGATCTCCAATATGTGCTCTTCCAACACAATGTTAAAACTGTAAGTAGAATCTTCTTGGATGTTATTTTGGATTATTTATTCGACATTTTGCCCATTTATCATTATGTTACATAGGGATGTTATATTAAACCAACTACGTTTAGGATTTCAGGCATCACTGTTATAAATTATAGCATTTCTAATAGAATTTTGAATGGGCAACAGGATCGATTCATGAGAACTTTAGCTTTATGAAGTATTCATTATTCAATATATTCCATGAATATATAAGTCGATTAATAGAACAAAACTGAATGTAGAACATTGCAAAAATCTCAATAAGTCTGAAATTATTAGAATGATTCTTGTGAAATTAGCAAAATAAAAATAAAATCACTCCTGTACAATAAACTGTTTCAAATCTCTATCACATCACTGAGATTATTTATAGGAGGGTGTCTAGAGATCATTTTAGCAAAATTAGAATCTCGTAGCTCATTTGGAAGTTGGTCAAAATCGAGATGAACACGCAAAACGACTTAGAATGACTCGAAAACCCACTAAATATAATTTTTTTCGTTCTTCTCCATTGCATCCTAAAAAAAATTGGAGATATTCGCCCCCGTTTCACAGTAAAATAGAGAAAAACAAAAAGAATCAATGTTGGAAGGATCCCGGAGTCATTCTAAGTCGTTTAACGTACATAACTCGTCAGAAACGAGCAATTTTTGACCAACTTCCAAATGAGCTACGAGGTTCTAATTTTGCCAAAATGATCTCTAGACACTCTCCTATAAATCCTTGAAATATTTTCCAAATCTCTCGCCAACTAATAGGAGTTTCACACGAATGGTATACATTTAGATTTTCATCTCTGTATTGTTCGTAAAAGTGATCAATTTTGATCGAAATCTGTAGATTTGGCTTCAAAAAAGAAATGTAATCGCCCAACAATCTACACATGTTTCGTTTTGTTTCAATCGAAATACAGATAGACGATTTTTGATTTGCGTATTTTATAGATTTTCTTTTATCCATGACGGTTTTATAAGCTTTTTTACAGCACACCGCCCATAATCATCAACTACCGGATTACCACCCAGTAAAACGGATTTCTACCTTGATACCGAAACAAATAAAGGCTCTCAAATTGTCTACTAACTTGGCCAATAAAACTATTGTATTTTAATTATTTGATTATAATCACTTTGAACTGGTTTAATAAGAAGTCGATAGTGAAACTAGAGTTTCAGTAAAGTTTCCAAATTGAGGATCGGGACGTGGTTTACACAATCAATCAGACTGACAGTATACCAGTGTGAAATAGCCAATCTTCACCAAATTTGGTTTAATTTTAAAACGCTTAATCAGCACTGAACAGATTAACAGCTTTTCTGTAACCAGAGCGGTGAAGCTAGACAACAATCTATTTGATAATGATGGAAAGTCGTTTGAACTTTTCAACATTAACTTTTACTTTATCTAATAATAACGTTTAATTCTATACGATTTATAGAGATATAAGTTAAATTATCGAAATTTTCTAATAATATAACAATTAATTTGGCTCCTAACTTTCAGAATCACTATCATTTTACATTGATTATACGTTTATAACACGCAAACATTTCGTGACTGTGGTTTTTATTGTCTTTAGAGAAGAAAGCTTCATAATATACGGGGGTGGTTTTATGTAAAATAAATCCACCGTTTAAATTAGAATCGGTCGATAAAAACGTATTTTTAAATAATTGGCAATACAATAAAGAAAATACAGTGTAGATTTATAAGATTAATTAAACTGTAAAAAAAAAATAATTTGAAGGGTAATCATTCAAAATTCCAATTTATACAATTTTATGCACTCAGGGTCAATTTCACCAACGCCTGTTAAATTCTAACGAACAAATAAGTCAAACGATTTTTATAAGCCTAGCAACTATTATTTTTAATTGATCATTAGGCTTAACTGAAGTTGGTGAAATAGTCCTTAATCAACAGAATTATAGGTAATTAGTTTTGGTTAAATTTTGATAAATTTGTGGGGTACAACAGATTTATACAACAACATACATTCAATACATTATTGAAAGATGACAAAATCTATCCCAGATTTAATGGTGAACTGTTTGTTTTATTGTTATCGATAAATACTCGCATACTCCACTTTACAAAGTACAAAACTAGATGTCATCTGGCCACAAGGATTACTGCAAACGACAGTACAATGATTAATTCTTAATAAACCCTGCTAGATTCTATACGAACTTTGATACTTGTTTGCCTTGCAATTCGATTATTTACGAGAAAATTTTGAAAACTTTCGTTAAGTTTCTCAATTATTCATACCGGTATACAACAATTTAAACTGTTCCCTTTGTAATAAATACAAGATTTTTCAACATTTTCAATTATAACAAGCTGTAAATATTTGTGCTGTACGACGCCTCATTTAATTTATGATAAGATCGACTTGTGTTTGAGTTTATATAATTATTATTACAAACACTTTTGGTTGCATGTTCACCGAAATATCTCACTGAAATTTATTGCGCTTATCTACAATACTGATACGAAATAACCTGGTTAGTGGATTGAAATTAGAAAAATATGAGGATAAAAGCGTACGTGTATTACTTGTTTGATTATCATTCATTTCAAATTTGATTGTTGATAATAAAGATTCAATAAATTTGTTTTTAATTACCTGCATTCAATTGGAAATGTTGTAAAATGGGGAATAATATAAAATAGCCTCTCATCTAGAGTGTACGAGCAATTGTTCGCAATTATCGATGATGGGTAATCAATTTAGTAAATAAAATAGAGGACAATACAATAAAACGTATAGATGTTGTAATAAAATTCAACGAATACCGAGATGGTATTATTCTGATTATAAATATAAATAAAACGTATAATAAATTCCATATAAAACTGTTTTGGACATAAATTTCGTAAAAACCGATAATTCTATATTTTAGAGCTTTTATTTTATTATCTCTGCATCCATAACACTCGAATATTTGGTGATCTTTTTTATAAATAATTATTGAAAGATTATCAGACATGGTGTAAGTTACGCCTCTGCGTGTTGCAGACATTGTAGGAGTGTCCTGCGGCATCCTGCCAAAGATCCCTAATATCGATAAGCAATTGATCAATTACAAGACAATTAACAATACAAACTTAATGAGTTTCAACTTAATTGAACCAATCAAAGTTTGATTTGTCGGTTTGTTTGTATGAACTAATTATCGTGTTTTTTTTCTCTACCTTCAAGTATCTAAAGTGACGTTAGCGTGATTTCCAGTTGTTAACTCAACAACACCCATAATTCTTCAAATCTGATTTAAATTGTTGAATATTGTAACCTTTTAGCTATCTTAATAACATCACCCTGTCTCCTTAACCTGATTCTAAACGACATAAAAGCTCTAAGAATACCGGATTTCTTTTTTCCATTCGTTATCGCATAAACGAGAATATAAAACGGATAATAAGAAAGAAAGAGTATTGGGTGGATTTGATTCAAAAATAGAATATCAAACCCAATCCATCAGTATAAGTTTTATGAAAAGATTTGAATCCGTTTTGAAAATCTCAAAGATACTTTAAATCATGAAATTTGATATTTATATTTTAAAGGACTCTACTGCAAGCACTTTATTTGTCTTTTCTTATATCTTTAAGATCTTTGCTTGTGTTAGTAAACAAACAATGAAAGTGATGGAACAATTTCTAAATCAAAGTATCAATTGCGATTAAATATATCGATAGAGGAACTACAAATGTTCGATTTGTTGGATCTGTTTCAAAAACTATTCAAACAATCGTTGGTGATTTATTCATCTTAATATTGTTGTATTTTACGGCCACTGGACAACGATCGTGAAGTATAAGGAGAAAATCTACATCGTTCCAATATTTCGTTTAATCTTATTTATTATTTATCGCTATAATAAATTAGTTAAGAAATTAAATTGTTGTGAAAATAGTTGGAAGGAAATTGAGTCAATGTCCTGAAAGCCAATCTGATTAGATTCTGATAACGGCCTGTAATGTTCCATCAATTCTCTAGAACAGAAATGAACGCGGACAAATTGGTTCTATAAAACTTACAAAAACTTGGTATCCATAAAAAAAATACCAAAAAAAAACCTATAAAAATTGATTAAATTTGTTGTAATTTCTGTTGTTTGTTTCAGGTATTCAGACAATCTTTTACGGCACATTACACTATCTATGACGTCAAAAAAGAGTAAGTACACATTTAATTTATTTGTTTATTTTAATAGGAACGAACCATTGAATCGATTAGAATAACATGGGGAGAAATTCATAAATTTAATACAGTTGCCAGCTGTCGTTTTCCAAAAGCCTTTAAAAATTTATTGAGCATGTCCATGTGTATAAGGATATCTCTATTGAGAACTGAACTGGATTGCATTCAAGCTCGTTTAATTAAACCTTAATTGGAAGAGTAGTGAGTCTCAATCAGCAATACTACTTCGATTTGAAAATTCGCTATTCCTTCAATTTTCATGATTTTATAGCGTATGTAAATTTGGTGGATGCGCCGGGTATTTCTGATCAAACACGATTTTCATTAAAAATAAAACGAAAATATACCTGTAAAAGTATCTGATGCGACCAACTAATAGATTGTTTTCTTGCTTTGATTTTTGTAGTCATCATATACCGGTTCGATTGGAATCATCGCCGAAAGCACAACCGGAACGCTTACAATACGCTCGATGGTTGGGCGATACAAATTCTCTCTTAATTGTCTACAATAATGATATCTATTTACGGCAATCACCACTAGACGATACCGATACTAGACTGACATTTTCAGGACGACCAGATGTTGTTTATAATGGAATACCGGACTGGCTCTATCAAGGTATGTATATACAAAATCTGTTTCATCCGAATTTCTAATATCGTCTAGTTTACTGTAATGATCTCATTATACCATCATAGTTAGTCTCTTCAACTTCTTCCATTACCAACATATGTTTCTATAACAACAACACTAATTCTATTAAGAAAATTGGAAAAAAAATATAGCAAAAAATTATGGAAGCTTTCGCTGAAATTGATAAAGTTACAAATTATCATCTATATATGTTTCAGAGGATGTATTGAAAAGTCCGGAAGCCTTATGGAGTTCATACGATGGTACTCACCTGTTGTATGCAACATTCAACGATAGTGATGTAGGTATTTTAAATTTTCCATGGTTTTCAACAGGGTCTGTATTAGCTGCTGATAAAGCAGCATATCGTACGCCTTCTTTCCCTGCATCGAGAACAGTTCGGTATCCAACGGTAATTTCGCTATAAAAATCAAATTTTATTATTATTTACCCTGTTGTTGTTTTTTTTTTTTTAAACAATAAAAATTAGCCTGGTGCCACTAATCCAACTGTACAATTGTGGGTGTTGGATATAACGAATTTAACTGATTTACAAAGTCATATGGTTAAGCCACCAAAAGCATTACATGAACAGTAAGTAGTAACAAGATCTTTAAGACAATAGAAATTACAAGTTTAAACTAATTTTGGTTTCGAACAAAACTATTAAGATATTAAGTTTATCATCAAATTGGATTGTTAAGCTTATAACAAGCTAATCTGATAACATTATATTCACGAACAGGTCTTTTTAATACCGCCACATATTCCTTGAATTACAAGCATGAAAAGCTATATACCGTAGTGGTATTCTCAATAGATACATGGGAGACACATTGGTCTCGCCCATTTTCCTTCTTTGTCAAATCACATGTTTCATGAATAACAGACAGAGATACCAAATTTTCTCTGTCTCGTTCTAACTAATATGTAACCAAAATATTTAGATGGGCGGGACCAATGTTTCTCCCATGTATCTATTGAGAATACCACTACGGTACAAACGAATTCACTTAAGGTTGAACTCTACTGGACTGAAAAATACTTGAAATTTAAAAATTTTGGAATAATTATCAGTGCTTACTGATTATTAGTCTAAGATTCACTTAAAACCAAATTTAAAATCAATCTGGTAGAATGTTTACAAAAAAAATGAAAAAAGATGGTTTTGCACTATTTTATTTTTTATCTCGAAAACCTTATACCAGATATTGCTTAAACTTTTTATCACATCATAAAAAGACCGAAATGTCGAAATAAACGTATGTGATGTTAATATACGTTTGAAACCAAGTGTACGATATCAAATCAACAATGAAAATTGATATAAACTAAATTATTTACCCTTAATATCAATTTTCTGTCCAAAAAACACATTTTAAAATTTTGTTTTATAAATTCTGCCAATAAAAATAAAGAAGTTTGTAAATATGATAAGAAAAAATATAAATAAAAGTCGTTTTGGAGCAAGCGCCATCTAACATTTGTGAAGCAAAATAACCGCAGTTCTATCTTAAGGTAGATTCTACCTTAATGGAAAATATAGATTGATTCATTGGCTTAGTTACTGCAATTATTGTCCTTCGGTTGGTCATTTGCTTGAAAATATTGCAATGTCCAACATCATCTCGATCAGCATTTTTATTGATTTGTGCTGTGTTGCTTACCTTCCTTACAGTCTCTAGAATCGTTTGATAAGCTCAATTATTATTACTGTTTCATAAAGTTAAATAAAGTTCAATTCAGTATTAAGTTTTAACTAGCGTGAATCGTATGAGATCTTTGAAAAAATTCGCCCTTTCGATGTTAAATCTTGATGTTTTTAATTCCGCCAGAGGCTGCAATTTTTATTTGAAATTGTCTAGAGCAGGCAATGAGAAGAGCTCAAATTGGAAAATGCTCGAGAATTTTGTTCGCTACCAACACAGAAATTATTAAAATGTATCCGAAAAGTTATGGAAATAAACAGAAACAAGTTTAGGTATTTTAACAAAAATCAATATCTACATCTGTAAACAAAACAGTGGAAACGAATTCTTTTTTGTTGGAATTTTACGAAATTAAATGAATCTTATTAGAGTATAATTACGTTTCTTAAATATCTTCAAGTACAAATAATAATTTTTATAGAATACTACGATTTGAATCAAGAAACCTTTCTATTTTGTCTTTGTAATCAGCATTTTGTTGAATTGACACAGATTTTAGGCTGTAATTGTCACTGTTTTAAGACTCTATTTCGTATTCCAAACACACGATAGTTCCGTGAACTTCCCAATTATTCCATCCTTTACACAAGATAATAATAGCATTTCATAGTTTTCCTAATTCCAGAAAATTCCACTATAAGCTCACCAAAATACTTCATCAACGAACTCTCCATTGTTGACTCTAAAATAACACGACTTGTATAACTAATTAAAAAAAAAGGAATTTTATACAAGAAAACTTCGCCGGAAATTCATCGTTCCAATGTTGGAACAGTGTTTCCTTAAAAATATAGATTGCAATCTTTTATTGCTTAGTAGATGGTAAAATAAAACAAAACGGTTATAAATCAATATGTCGACAAGAATAGATTGTAACGTTGAAACTCCAAAGTAAATGACAGGATAACAATTCATCTACGTATGCATATATGTAGGTATAAGTCAATAGAACAATAAATGTCGATTATCAGCTATTCAAAGTGATCGTATTGGGCAAGCTAGAGTTTTCGGTGATATACAAATTTCTAGTTATTAAGTAAATGTCATCGAATTCTATTTCAATTATTAAACTCATCTATTTTAATCTGTTAAATAAACAAGCTTAACAATGTCATATACAAATAGGTTGTGGAATAAGTCGATATTTAGGCTAACAAGTAATTAGGTGTAAATTAACGTGTTGTCAATCATTTAACCACAATTAATGAACCACATTTGTAAACACATTAAATCTGTATTTTACAGGGATTATTATTTAACATCAGCCGGCTGGATTGGACAGAAAAATACTGAGGTAGCTGTGGTGTGGATGATTCGTGCCCAAAATCTCAGCATTATTTCAGCTTGTCTAGCACCGAATTGGACCTGCATTGAGGTTCGATATGAATATCGTTTATTATCGTTTTTATTAAATCCCAGAATATTTTCGTTGTTATTATTACTATTACCACTATTTTTTGTATTGTATTTCAATGGTGTATTGTTTTATAGACGCATGCTGAGCGTGCACCGGAACGATCATGGCTCGATATTCAGGAACATCCGGTATTTTCACCGGATGGCGATAGTTTCCTGCTGCTTGCTCCAGTTCAAGAGGGCAGTACCGAAACATACACTCATATAAAACATATAACTGTTACACAACAACATATTGCTGTACTTAGTCATGGCAGACATGAAGTCGATCAAATACTTAGTTGGGATACCAACAGCCATTTGATGTAAGTGTTGATCTTATTTATAATTCACAACAATTCATAATGAGTTCTCCTTTTGTTGACAGTTATTATTTGGCAACAGAAGAGCACAAAGCGGGCCAAAGGCACCTGTATGTTGTACGTGATCCGTCGACTTCCGATCCACGCCGTTTAGAATCCCATTGTATCACATGTGATCTAGGCGATGTACTTTGGAGCAGTCGTTATCTTTATGGTAATTGTTCCCATTTTAGTGCACTAGTAAGTTATATTGTTAAATTACAACAACTTTATTAAATTTTTATTTTGTAATTTTAGATAAGTCCACCAAGTGAATTAACAAATTCTTCATATTATGTCCTTCAATGTGAAGGTCCTGGTCTTCCATTAGCTGGGATGCATAATGCATCAACACATAAATTATTAAAAATTATATATGATACACGACCGCAAAAATATCCATTATTACAGAACTTAGCATTGCCGAAGCAAAAGTCTTTCGAGGTGCCTTTGCCCCAAGGTAGCCGGGCCCAAGTTCAACTACTATTACCTCCTAGTTGGCGGGAGGAATTGCGAGATGCCGCTTATCCTGTCCTAGTTGAAGTGTAAGTTATCCTATAAAAAAAAATAACAAAAAATCGATTTGAATTTGTTAAATATATCTTATAGTAATGGTAGACCTGGTAGTAAAGCGGTCACCGAAAAATTTAGAATAGATTGGGGAACGTACATGTCAAGTCATAGTGATGTCGTTTATGTTCGTTTAGACGTACGTGGAGCTAGTGGACAATACGATCGATCGTTATACCATCAATTAGGTGGTGTTGAAGTGCGAGATCAAGTCGCCGTTCTAGAATTCCTTCTTGACAATTACAAATACTTGGACAAAACAAGGGTAGGTTTGTGGGGTTGGGGTTATGGCGGGTATGTCACATCGATGGTATTAGGTCTTGGTAATCAACAAAAAGTTTACAAATGTGGCGTCGCTGTTAGTCCTATTGCCGATTGGTTATATTATAGTAAGTCGTTGTAAAAAATGGTGGATGCGCCGGCGATTTTAACACAATTATTTCAGACTCTGCATTTACGGAAAAAATCCTAGGATTACCAGCCGAAAATTATAAAGGCTATGTAGAAGCAGATGCTACACAACGGGCACGAAATATTCCAAAACAATCATTTTTTATTCTACACGGTTTAGCTGATCTTACAGCCCCATTCCAACATGGAGTTTCTTTAGCACGTGCCCTCACCGATGCTGGTGTATTATTCCGTTATCAGGTAAATTATATTAATAATATCCTAGGTTTATCTAATAATAAACTTGGATCCATTAGAGTTATGCTGATGAAGGTCATGAATTAAAAGGCGTTCTAGAACACGTCTACCGTTCGATGCAAAGCTTCTTCGAAGAGTGCCTTAGTCTAGACATAGACGATAAAAATACCTGAAGATACCTTCTATGTTATTACCATCAAGGAAAACAAAATGATTTCATCGAGGAATTTGGTACAAAAATTCACAAAAATAAATCAAATAAGAACTCGTAAAAAGTGTATATGTAGTGAGATAGGCGCGACTTAAATGGCGCCAGCAATGGTCAATTCAATCAATAGTTAAATATCATAGTCGAAACGAATAATAAAAATTCGGACTTTAGTGATTTGTTGTTAATATAGAAACAGAGAGAGAAATTGTGCGAAAGGGTGAGAGAAAGGGATTGAGTGTCGAATATTATGTTTTAAAAATTATTTAAAAAAATTCCACAAAAAAAATCTCATTGGACTGATCGTATTTTATATAAATAGAAATAATTTTAGATTCTGGTGATATGTGGATTTTGCCATTTTTCTTCTCTATACCGACAAAGTGAAAGTTACAAGTTAAATCAAAAGCAAAAAGTAATTAATGTCAACCGGTAAATTAATCCATACTGAATTATTAATAATAAAATTAAAAGTTTAAAATTTACATACTATATCACACGTTCAAAGGTAGTTTGAAGTTTTTATAATTTGTTATCACTAGATTGATTAAAAAATTAGAGAAAGTATAGGTTTTAAATAAGATTATTAAAATTCTTCCAAATTGTTATATACACAAAAACATTATTAAATTATTATAGTTCGTATATAAAAAAACTGTATATAAGCTTCACTTGATTAGTATAAGACTGATTTTATATATACAGAAAAAAAAAGTTAAATTAGTTGTTTTACAATATTTACAGTAGCAATTAATTATAATAATTAAGGCAATATTACAACACAATTTACAAACACCTATAATTTGCTTAAGGCACTAGTTAAAATTGCACAATTATCAAGAAAATTTCAGCAATTTTCAGCCTCTACAAGAATCATTTGATAAATTCTCTGAAATACAGGGTATAATCCGTAAAAATGTTTACTTTTAGATAGCTGCCCAATAACTACATACAGTTTTTCTTTCTAATAACTCGTATGTTTCAGTTTTCTTTCAGTGTCTTTTTTAAATGTGATCGATTCTTATGACTTATGACCGTCCTGTAAGTTGGCAAGCGATTCGAATAATATTTCAAGGGGGTTCCGGAAGACCAAATTAGAATCTCGTTTTTGGAAGTTGATTTATTTCCTTTATTTCATGGCATCCTGGAAATGTGAAATATTTCCACTTGTTCCAGAATACAATGAAGGCAACGGGGGATAATCCTCGAGTAATTTTAAGTGTGCAGCGAGTTTTTCAAAATGAGCTACGAGGTTCTAATTTGACTAAAATGTTCTCCAGGGATCCCTACAAGTACTTAAAGTATTTTTCGAATCAGTTGCCAACTAATAGGAGTTACATAAGAATCGACTACAGTTAAGAAAGGCATTTGTTTGTAGAAAAAAAATTGAACTTTTGAAGATTTATTTTACTTGGAAGCTTACACAAATGGAACAAACGATGCAACTTTAGAAATTTCTCGAAACTTTATAAAAGATTGTTCTAATGCTACCCTAATTACCACTATTTGTTCGATTTTGATTAATTTTGGCATATTTGTGATGATTTCAACGGTATTTACGAATCTATTCGTTCCCAATTTCCTAAAGTGGCTTACATATGTATCAAAAACTAAATAGTTGAGACGCTTAAAGGCTATCATATGATAAGAATAAATTTCTTAAAGAAAAATTCTTAGGGAAAACTTTATTAGGAAATCATCAGATAACTATTGCATTTTCTAGTACACTGACTTTTAATTTATCTTCTCTGCGTTAAACTGAGAACAAATCATAGTTGTAAAATTTGTGCCCTTCAGCATAAAATCCTCTTATTCAAGTAAAACATAATTAATATAGGAGTCACATACCTTCTAACGATGGATGTTTCCGGAGATAAACTTGTCATTTGTAGACGATTTTGGCCGAATAAAACTCTACCAGAAAAAATTGACCTGTATTTAAAGAAAATATATTTCAAATCAATCGGGTACCTGAAATCATTTAGATTATCAAAAAAAAGCAATGCAAGTTTCTTTAAAAATCTGGAGGCTCAATTAGAACCTATCAACTTTAACGAAAACTGTAGGATTTCTTTTATAGAATTTTTTTTATTTATGAAATTATCGAAACTTCAAATGGAGTTTTTCCGTTGGTAATCAAGCTTTATTGTAAAATAACTAATTCCAAAATTGGATTAATTCATATTTCTTTAATTTAAAGAACGAGACATTAAATACTTTTTGCGATAAGTACGGTATGAATTTCGATAAAACAATTTTGTCGGTTATCACTTTTTCTATGTCATTATTGAATCATATTCTTCTTACCCGTGTGTATCTACCCGTTTCCTATTTTTTAAAAATTCATCTGTATTATCATCTAATTTGCAAATTTTAGAAACGAGTTATTGTATTATTAATAGTAAAGATGACGTCAATTATTATTGTTGTTTAAAATATAAATTAAATTGTCAGGATGCAGTCTAAATCAAAATAAATATAATTAAATAAATGATTAATTAGTTAATCAAATAATTAATGGAACGAATACTTTAAAAATGGTAACAATAAAACTGGAGCTTTGATCTTTTAAATTAACAATAATCAACAAAACAAGGTGGTTGTGAAATAAATTAAATAAAAACATCATTTAAATTCAAATTTGTTATAAAAATAGTTGTAAATTCTGCTTAGATTTTTCGTAGGAAATAAGCTGTTGAATTACAGCTAAGACAATCTTGAAAATTTTTCGGTTTTCTTTCCTGTTTATTAATTTTTCAACTAAAATAAGGGAAATTCTAAAATCGAACAATTTTTTTCTAAACGGCTTTTTCTAATTTTCATGTTTCCTCCAAATTATTCATAATGTTTTAATTAATAATAGCAATATTATCTTTATTGCAAAATGTTGCCTAAAATTGAATAATTGTTGTACACGTCAGTGTTTGCAATGACAGAATAATTAAAGAAAAATAATATGCAGAACACCAATTAAATTATTAATTTTTATTAGACAGCAATGTTAGATAATGGAATGTTAAATGTTTCGTTTTTGTATTATATTTGAAGAGAAAAAAAATCAATAAAGTGATGCAAAATCATTGTTAACAAGATTCAACATTTATTTATTAGATCATCAAGTAGGTTTTTTGAAACAATTTAATTAAACAAAAGATTTGAAATTAAAACAAAAATGGATGACACAAAGAAAACTCTAATTGAAAATAATCTTAAATTCAAAACAATCAAACTAACAAAGAATCAAAGTGAAATTTCTCCAAACTCAAACAGAAAACACAATGTCTGTAAGGTGAAAAAAATTATTAATCAACCAGTGATTTTGATTGCACCAACTCCTCAATTGAATACAAAAATTAACAATTCTAAACTAAAGAATGAAATTGACGAGAAGCGTAAGAACGGAAACAATCATGAAACTCCTGAGGAAATATTGGATGATATTTTATCACTAGAAGCGAATTATATCAATTTCAATACTTTGAATATTTTAGAAAAATCAACAAAAATTCCTATAAATAATCTAATGGAAGTCTACGAATTGATATGAGAATTATTAGATAAAATCACGATTAACGAATTTCGTAGGTAAATATGATGAACTTAAAAATTTGTTTGTTTTAATTAAACCTTCAATTGAACCTTTAAAATTTTTCTCTAATAAAACTTCCAATTCTTTTTTGATTCGTTGATGATTAGTCATATAAGGACTTGTAATTAAATTCTGTATAACTTTTCTATCTCTTCGTGAAACTGGTGTTGTTTTTATACCAAGTTGTACAATTTCTGACGGAAATACACCCAACCATCTAGCTTTAGGTAAAGCTAAGTCTTTCGATAAATGCGAATTATTCTATAACAATCAAATTAATATAGAAATTAATCAAATTTTGATTAAAAATACACTAACCAAAGAACCGAATCGATAATTCAACATGATATGAATACCGTATGGATCAGGATCGACTAGGATAAAAACAGGAATCGACATAATTTTCCATAATTTTTTCACAAATAGTTGAGTATACAGATTAGGATAGCCTTTCCCCTGAAAATTTTAATAATTAGAGAAATATACGGTCTTTTCATATATAATCATTATTACAGTGATCATTAGAAAAGGTCTTGTCATTTTGTTCGGTAAATCTTCTTCGATTAATTTGTGAAAAATCGATTCCTTTTCAACAATCAATATGAAATAAGCTTGAGAACGAATTTCAACAATTTCATCAACATTAAACGGTATCAAAGTTCCTATAAAATTATGATAAATACACGGATAAAAATAAATGTAATGAATTTAATGATTGTTACTACCTGGTACATTACAATTTAATGTTTCTCCAGATGAAAAAACGAGCTTTAAATCACCATAAACAAGACCTTTCTGTGAAACTACATTCAAATTCCATATACCGATATTTAAAAGACACGAAATCTCATCTATAGCACTACTAATTTGATTTTGGTTTTTAATCAAATGCTTAATTTGATAAAAGATTTCACGTTTTGTTAATTTTGTATTATGTTCAACTAATTGATAGATTTTCGCCAATAAATATAGAATAAGACAAAATTTCAAATGTGATGGTTTAGCATTATACTTGATCATTCTCGATGAGGCTTCACTAACAGGCTTCAATTGTAACCTAAACACAAGAATTACGTTAATAGAACGATCAAAAAAAGTACATTAATTTAGTTAACAAAACTTTAAAAGGTACAGAAAATAAGCTTTTATATTGAAGTGTTAATATATTAGGGTAAGTGTTCTAATTTCACCCCTACGTTAATTATACAGAAGCTCAGTAAAGCGTTGATAATTAATAGTTAAATGTTCAAAATGGAAACTAACTGAAAATTGGGGAGTCTTTAATGATTTTACAAAGATCCACACAATTAATTTTGTTCTACTATGAGATTTAATTATAAAATCGATTAACGAAATTATTTTCAAGAAATAGTCGATAGTTACTTACAGGTCCGGACTGGACCAGCTTGGCCCCGACGAAGACTTATTATTACATACGTTAAATAATAGTCTTCTATATTTTTACAATAAATAAAAATACCGGGGTGTGCCTTGATGAAGGGTCATTAGAAAAACAAGAAGTTCTAAGGAACGTTATAAAATTTTTACTGGAGCCGTTTTTCCACTTGAACTAGCTCTAGAAAATGTTTTCGTTATTCTAACAGACTCCGTTTTAAGGGGTAGTGCCCTTTACCCTGGTAATATTTTGACTTTTATTGTTAGTGGAATCCTAAATTTTGCAGTGCTAAATTAAAAAATTCATATTTATGAAACTATTGTCACTGAAAGGTCAACATTTGGAAACCAAATAGCACAAATGATGCAATTTCTATCAAAGTTTAAAGCATTCAATTATTCTACAGCGTTTAACTGAAATGAATTTTTCTTTCAGGCAATTTTCAAACTATAAAATCTTGCTTTTTTTATATGGTTAAATAGAGAAAACTAAATTAGCATTAACTGTATTAAATTTAAAATTCCACTGAAATTCGAAAAACTCTTAACGCTGAACCATAAGTTATATCATCAAAGTTCAAAAATGCTCTAAAAAATAGCGTTCTATTTAAAATAGAGAGTAGGGTGCACTACCCCATATAACGGGGGTTACAAAAATATCTTTTACAGATAGTTCAGGTGAAAATTAATTATAACTTCTTATCCTTCTAATGGCCCATCGTCAAAAGACCCTTATGTATATCGCTCACATTTTATGGCAATTACTTTTAAGAATAATTGCGAGGCCCCCATATAGACAGTGGTCCCAAGCGGAAATCGCCCCTGTCCAGACCGGGCCTGGTTGTTTATGTGAATAAACGTTTAAATAGAGTTCTCGAGGCACAGGTTTGTTTTCCTTACTTAAGCTCGCCTTAGCAAGACCTTGCCTTAAATCGACATAAGCTTGGATTTAGCCACATTTGCGTGTGCACCTGTACAGCTAGGTGAATGAAAAAGATGACGATTATTTTGAGTCTGTGTAAGTCAGACTAGCGAGGAAGGTCCTAGTAAAGTCTAACAAGTCAGAATTGAAAAAGAAAAATATTCAACCAAAAATAATAGGCAGAAATAAGGGTCACACCCTCTTTCCTTCAAGATGAACAAGCTTGATTTACACAACTAGAAGAACGGGTATTTCTCGCTCAAGAGTCGTCCCCTTTTCCATACACCCAGCTGTAACTACATGGACGGATCTCCACCCAAATGTAAACCTCCCCTGACAATGAGTTCAATTTAAGGCAGGATCTTACTAAGCAGGGCTTAGAAAAGGGAAGGGAAACCTAAAGCAACAAGATTTTGGTGTTTAAGCAACTTCTGATGCCTCCTTTAAATCAACATTACTCCATGTGTGGTCCTCATACATCTTAAAACCTACAGTTGCCAAAATTCTTTCCGTTTTGCTGCTAATCCTGTATTAAATTGGGGGATAAAATGGATTAAAAAAAGTAACGTACATGTCGTCTACAAAGACGGTATTCTTGTACTCCCTGTGTCTAACGCTTAGACACGGAAACTTGTGGTCTTGAAAAGCTTGAAAGATTTTAATGAAAATCTCTTGAATTCTCGATAGAACAACTAATTTTCCAATAGAATTGAAATTATCATTCTGATTATTACCAACATTTTGATTTTGACAAATTTCATTCAAACCGTTTCTTAACGTTTGCTGTGACATACTCAAATTTGATTCAACAGACTCCTGTGATACTTGACTATCGTTCAAATTACATGATAATGATGGATCTTGTACAGTTTCTGATTGAATTTTCGTATTTTCATTTTGACTGAATATTTGTAACAACGTATCAACATCGTAATTTTTATTGGATCGTTTATCTTTCAATAAACACTGTAATTTATAGATTTTCGATTTGCCTTTACGTAAACAGTGGACTTTTAAAGGTTGTTCTTGAGTTTTTGACTCAAAATTCTCAATAAAAATGTTAACTTTAATCGATTCTCTATCATTAACTATCGTTTCTTTAGTACGCGATTCTAGCCATTGAATAGAACCGATATACGAGATCCAGTTGTTGTTAAACTTTGAAACAGTATCGAATTCAAAATCGGGTATTAGAATATTCTTAATAGAAATGTCATGGTGATAGATTACTCTATTCCGACAGCGTCTCTTTTGTAAATTACAAGATTCTTGAGGCAATTTACGTTTTGTTTGAACAATTTGCGATTCATTTGAATCACGTTTAGATACGAACAAAATATCAAAATTTGAAGGGCTCGAATCGTAACCGTTTATAATCGATGGCGGTGGGATATTTGACGTTTTTACTTCCGCCACAATTGATCTTTGACGATTTTGAGAATTTTGTAATACAGATGAATTAGAATTCCGCCTTTTAACGTTAGATTTTGATAACAGAGTCGGTGATATTGATCGTTCAATTCCACTACCATTTAGAGAAGAATCCGATCGTGATAATAGAAATGAATTCATCACATTATCAAAATTATTAACAGATATGTTATGTTGTGATTGTGTTACAGGATTCATTAAACATTCCATAAATGAATCGAGAGATATATTCATCATATCTGTTTCGGATAATTTATCATTTTGTTGTTTGACTTCTTGTTTCTTATTTGTAGAATTATCAGATGAACACAACCAGTCGAGATAATCAAAACTCGATTTTTGTTCGAAACTCTTATCATTTGTAGCAGTTTTTAAGTTTCGTTTAGTAGTTGATTTAACTGATGATTGATCGAAACTTTTATTTGTGATCAAACCTACATTATCATTATCAACAGGTAATTGATTTGCTTTTTGATTAGGATTCGTTAAGAAATTAATTATATTGAAATCTGCAATATTTTCTGATAAATTCCCATCGCTATTTGAATCTCTTTCAACATTATCACGACATTCTTTAATTTGAACAAAAGTTTTTATCAATGTTTTTCGATTATTTGAAGATTTCTTATTATTTATAGATTCCATTTCTAATTAATTATGATATTAATTACTGTTCAATTTATAAAAATCGTCAATAATCACTAATTACGCAGCAATTATTTGTTTATTTTTCCATAGAGGTTATGATTTTGTTTTCACAGTGTCGCCAACATTGATTATCCAAAAACTACGTTGCCACATTCGTATTACAGAAATATTAAAGTCAAGTTGTAGCCTAAATTGTTAAATTATTGCCTACAAAATTATCTCGTGGTTGCTAAAATGTATAAATAAGATCAATAAGAGGTTAAAATTAGAAGTTTTAGTTTAATTCAGACTTTTTTTAGTTTTTACAATAATATTTGGTGTCAAATAGAAGAAAAACTGACTAATTTGACAACACTGTAGAGTAACAGGGATGATTTGTATTTTTAGTTGTATAAGCACCAGGCGTTTCGTTTGTGAACAAATTTAATTACCCCTAATTAAAAGCGATTTTAATACAAGAACCTTATGAATGTAGTTGATTGATTTTAGTGTTTCTCTAGTAACACAATCAGTTTAATTTATCTACTTTATAATGTAGTAGCCATCTTAGTTTCAAGATTAATTAAATTGATTTTTATTGCTGCTTAGCACGCTCCTATAATTACAATCTTACAATCAACATTAACACGATTATTTTTAAGAAAATTGACGCTAACAATTTTAAAATGTTGTTATTGTAGAGAATTGATACAAATCAATAAATGTTTAAATATTCCTTTAGACTGGTGATATTTATTGTAGTATAAAATTCAACATTGTAACAATTGCATTGATTTGTAATAAAATTTTGAAATTATGCTAATCAAGACCACCCTTGGTCAATACAAAACTGGTTAACATTAAAATATTAGCATATAGATTGTACAAAAAGAATAAATAGGATGAAAAAATCGAGTGAATAAGGTTTATGTGGATGTGGAAATTATTGTAGCAACTGGATTTTCAATTGCATCCAGATATATTATAAAAAAGAATTTTATGTTTTCAAATAGAAATTAAGATAACTACAATTAAGATTTTATTATAATTTTATAAAACTTGTGTTTCTTCATTCAATTCTACAACCGATACAACAGATGTTTGGAAGTGGTTTTCAGATTGCGTGTGAACGGGGTGGTCTCAACGTCCTTATCTAAGATCACCACCGCAGGATTCCACTTCGCTTACGCAATTTGGGGTAGACAAGAGGATTCGATTTATTTTTCTGTATTGTGTTATATGTGTGTGTGTGTGTGTGTGTGAGAAACAGTTAATCTATTGTTGAATTTATGTAGATAGTTGGATTCTTTTGAAATATAGAAAATAAATGTGGGTAGATTTTTAATCGGAAGTAATTAAAACAATTCATTATAATGGCAGATCGTCTTCCCTAAACAAAACTATAGAGTGGTCATCTAAAAAACAACCCACCCTATTGGACCAGCTAGCTAGTATATGCATATATTAAATAGTGTAGCACTGCAGGAGTTCAAAACCAGCATATTGTAATCATTTTTGAAGAGGGGTTGAAATAGCGCCAATATATTCTTTTATTTTTTCGGTTGTATTGCATACAATAATCGTCCGTAATATTACAATATTTAAAGTATAATAAATATTTCAATATGAATGCCACCCTAATAAGTATAATAGACAAAACACTGTAAATGATTCACTTTTGTTTTTTGAAGTGTCGTAAACAATGGGTAACACTAAACCACTGTTTAGGATAATGTGCAATAAATAAAAGACGCTTTTGGTGGTTCGTGGGAACATCGGCTAAGATTTTTTTTTCAGATTGTTGTTGAATTTGTTTTGCTAACTAGCCACAATTACCTAATAAAATTGTTGGTGTTTTTTCTTAATGGCTCGTAAAATAATAAAGAAATTGTGGATTTTAATGTTTGAAGAAGACAATAAGCAAATGAAACGATAATATAATTTTTGTATTCAAATAGCGTAATCGCAGCTGCATTACAAATAAAAACTAACATATAACAAACTACAATCGTATAAACCACTTTGTATTGTTTCCTACTGTCTAACCGCATTATATCCCCAACGGCCGACGTTTTTGTTAAAAGAACACAAGAAAGAATCTACAACTATATATAGTATACCAATACCAATACCACCTCGTGTGAAGTGGCCCTTCAGACACACAAGTGCACCCATTATAATATATCTATATGTTAACAATTTGACAAAAATTTATTGTATTCTTTCCCTATTTCTTATATCCGAACAATATCCGGAACAATTTTTGTTCAAAAACCATTATTATCAGAAATAAAATCTCCCATAATATATACAGATAAAAATACACACATTAAAGTCAGTTTTTATATATTTAAGATCTTATAAATTGATAAAAGTCGAGTGGTGCTCGTTATTGGGATCAATCATTGAAAATCAACCGAATTCAACAACGGTTAATAATCGATTTTTCAAAAATACCGCCCTAGACCTGGATAATTTCGCTTGGCGCTCTCTTACAGGCTTGTGCATTTTTAGCGAATTTTTTTTAAAAAAATTAGCTAATGACGAGATCCTCACTTTTGAATTTCCGAAAAATTTTTGCACAGAAGTTCGTTTTGGGACCTAAGGAACCCATATCCACCGTTCGTTAAAATTTTTATATATATATATATATATATATTTATATATATATATATATATATTTATATATATATATATATATTTATATATATATATATGTATACCCACGATAACTGCCGTAAAAATAGTCCAATCTGAATGAAACTTGGTACAAAAATCGGTCTTTGTGATAGCTTGGATGAGTTCGTTGGCCAGACTGGTAGGGCCAACACTTTTGGAATAAGAGCTGAAGAAATGTTAAAAAAAATCATTTTCAATATTACATTTGCTTAGATTTTGATGAAAATTAAAATAACAGTAGAGCCGACCATTCTCTATGACCCAGAAAAAAAATCATCAAAATCGGTTCGTTGGTTCGCAAGAAAAATGCAAAAATCTCTTTTTTGAGTATAAGCAGTAAAATCGATTATCTCAGGTGGCTATATGTTCTCTGACTATTGATATTAGAAAAAAAATTGAATATCGCGGGGGGGCAACTAATTTTGACAGTTAATATTAGACGCAAGGCCTGCTAGAGAATTTCGCTTGAAAAAATCAAGCAGGCCTTGATTAGACGTATTAGACAAACAACAAACTTCATTATTATTTTTTTTTTAGTGTTTCTTATTGTTTGTGGATTAAAAGTATTTTTCAATAAAAATCATAAATATTAAAATAACATCGGGAAATGAATTTATTAGTTGATTCAATGTTATTAAAATATATTAATTGTCAGTATCATAAGAATGTTTTGCAATTAATATTTCAGTATGTAGATACATAAAAAAATTCGCTATATAAGGTACTTGCTGCCTTTGGAGATTTTTTTTTTTTTTGAAAATCCCATAAAAAGCAAACTTTAGAGAAAATTCCAAGTTTGGCCGCATTGGCGCTAGTAACCCAAATTCTCGGATTAGGTCCTGTAATTAGGTTAATTGCGGTAATGACAAGGCCTGCTTGGTTTTTCAGCTCAACGCTGTCTTACAGGCTTGTGTATTTGACTTAAATCGCCACTTTTGAGAAAATGCTCATTTTTGGCGCATTGTCGCTAGTAACCCGATACCTAAAGAAATAGTTTGTGTTTCTATCACTGTTCAAGCTCGTCACTTTTGTATGTCAAGTATATAAGACCTGCTAATTTGTTTGATCAAGCAAGTCTTGACATACAAAAATGACAAACATGAAGTTCGTGCCACGAACAGAGATAGAAATACAAACTAAAGTCATCGTCAAATAACTTTTCTGCACTATTGGGATTAAAGCAGCATTTTACTCCCTCAAAACAGGGACTAAAGCTGCACTTTTAATCCCTAGGGACTAAAGTAAAAATACACAATATGTTTCGATAGCAATATTAGATAATTAGGTAATTGTCAAATTAATAGGTCCTTTGTCAGATTAATAAATCTGTATTTTTTTAATTTTCTAGTCGATTAAATTGGATAGAAACATTAGCAAAGTATATATCTATCTCCCGCTTTCATCATTCCATCTCATGTATTTATTTCTCTTGTCTAACTTATGGAAATCGAAATGTTTTCACTTGCCATTCTTTTCTCACCAATTTAACTTAAAGACAAACAGTAGACATATTTCTCCGTCTGTTCAATGAAGTTAAATGAGGATTAGGAGGTGGAACAATGCCTCGCCTTAATTTTCTCAACGTCTTTCTAACGCATCTGAGAAAAAGACTGCGGAAAGGAGAGGAATGATTCTGTAATGTTTCTATTTAATATTTGCTACCGGTATACGAAAGTGCAAAAAATAGTAAAAATTGTAATAACTTCAATACTTTGAGAAATATAGGTCAAAACTACTCCCGTGTTCATTTTTACAACTACGAAGGAAGAGACAAAATAATGTTTACTTATCTTTGTCTCGTGCAAAGTATTAAAAAAGGATGACCGTTTAATATGTAGGGAGCCATAGTTCATTATCTCAAAACAGTAGTTCTACATATATTGACATCTTTGTCTAACTGCTTAAATATATAATGTGTAATTTCTTTTAAGTGACAATTATTAGTTCACTCATTTGTGCTTGAAGATCAAAGTTATTTGGCAACGACTATATTTTTTTTAAAACAGCAATTTAGGTAGAATGCACGAGCCTGTAAGACAGCGTTGAGCTGAAAAATCAAATAGGCTTCGATACCGCCATTTAATTTGCAAGCTGTCAAATTGTTCACTTGTTTTTTTTTCCTCTAACAAAAAAGTAAAATGGCGCGTCACAATAATACGATTCCGAATGGTCATTTCCACAAAAATTGGCAAAAATTTGTGAAAACTCGATTTTCCCAGCCGTTGCGAAAAGTTAAACGTTCCAGTAATCGTCAATGGAAATTATTGAAATCGTTACCGAGACCTGTGATGACTCTACGGCCGATTATTCATTGCACAACAGTGAGATACAACCGGAAAGTGCGCGCTGGTCGGGGATTCACATTGGAAGAATTAAAACAAGCCGGAATCAATCGTAATTTTGGTAAAACTATCGGTATTTCGATAGATTATCGTAGACGTAACAGATCATTGGAGGCACTCAGAGTGAATGTACAACGTTTGAAAAACTATCGAAATAAATTGATATTGTTTCCAATCCATGGAGTAATACAAACGATACTTGGACGAGATTTGAATAAAATCCGTAAAGTTGAGAAGGCAGAAGAAGCACGAATTTTAACAGATGAAGATCGAAAATTTCCACCATTTACAAGAAAACATAAACGTTCAAAAATAACAAAAAATGTGAAATAATTACATTGGAAATAAAGATTTCTCTTTGACCGGATTATAATATTGGGTAATCTCTAATCTAATAACAACTACTACTACTACTACCCCTATCCATTTCTATTTCTCTTCTATAAACGTTCGAGTGTTATCAGTAAATGGTTGATAACGTTTAGTTACTTTATCCAGACAAACATCGTACAATTAACCCTCGACGAATTTCAACAAGAAACCCTCTAGAATAGTCGAATAATTGGCCCTTATCGGACACATTCATTCTTTAACACAATCGATTCTGCTATACCTTTCGTCTATTATCAGTAAATTGTTCGTTTACGGATTGATCGACACAATTAGTTTTTAGATCGGTAAAAGTCCGTTATCTTGTTTTCTTCTCATTTTGTTCATAGTTGTCGTCTTGTGTTAGTTTTGCTGCTTTGATAACACTTTATTTATTTGTTAAAAATAATTCACCCGCTGTTTGATATGTGATCAATTATTAATGATAAGTTTGACACCAACAATATTACAATCAACAATTGTTATATTAATAATAATAATAATAATAAAAATAACCGCATTGATATATTGTTATATGGCATTTGACATTGAACATGTTCATTCAAACTGAAATATAATTACCACCATGTTAGATTTTAAAATCTTGATATTGGCAATTTAAAGCTGGGGTAGTCTCCTCTATTCTCTTATAAGAAAATCTTGATTAAATTCTCGACTCTTTCTATACATATATAAACGATTTTTATAGTTAAACTAATTGAGTTTGTATGTAAGTATGTGTGCATTATCGATTATTGTTGTTATTAAATTGAAAATTTACAGAATAGGGCAACAGGGTGAAGAGAATGAAGAAGAATAGTTTTTTAAAAATCTTCAACGTCTCCGTCGTAAATTTCAATTAACTTGATTAGAACCAATTTTGCTAAACTAAATGGCAATCATTTTAAATTGTATAACTTTTAACAAGACAGGGGTGTCTTAAATATTATTCCATAACCAACGTATATAACTGTCAATAGATATTACTTAAAATTTTATTTTTGAACATTATGAAAGGCAAGAAAATTTTTTAATTCTATAAGTCTTTATTGTTAAACAAATCTTTTGATTAGAGAGTACAATCATTATTCTCAAATAAGCGTTTGTGGTGATTTTAGAGTAAATTATGACGAAATTCACAAATTACCCTTGAATGGTTAAATTTGGAGTGAAATTTTTGACTTTCTTTGTTCAAGTTTGGCACTGCTAGAGTGTGAATCAGAGAATTAAAGGACATAGTTGAGATAAAGCATGTTCGTCTCTAGCCACGCCTGATCGGTGGAGTTTAAATTGTATTTAAACGACCAGTGGTGTGTACGACTTTTCATATGAAACAAATAAGTATTTATAGATAATTTTTTTAAATTACATTGCATCTCTATATTAATCTTTTACTAGTAATAACTCAATAAGTGAGCTACGTTACTCAAGGGTGAATGACTTTTATTTTAATTTAGATTCAAACAAAAGTATGTGATTATCTCCACGCCACTGAATAGTTTATATGTACTCTATTATTGTTTTTTTTTTATTGGTTAACAGCTCTATTTCTCCACCTACTTTTAACTGGAATTGTTGTAAATTAGTACGTGCCTTATCTCATCGATATCATTTAATTTTTGCTCGAGGTCTAATCTCTTACTTTAGTGGAAGGATAGTTTCTTTTAAACGTTTCCATTTCAGAAAAATTGATGCAATAGCAAAGAAATTAATGGAATTGCTGAAATATTACCGTTATTGTAAATATCAGTTTTGATAAAGGTGTGTTTTTGTTTGCCCTTCATCTTCATGGAACCTTCATTGGAGCTTATTTGGACACCTTTAGTCTTTTTTCGATCAGGATTCTTCACTGTAAGTCCAGATCTTTCCATATTTTTTCTTGCTATTGCATCGCCAAATGGTGGAAATTTAAACATATTTATTGTTGAGGTGAATTTTCGTTTTAAGTCTAGATTTTTTGATATCTTATCCTAAATCATCAGCTATTGATTTGGGAGTTAAATTTTTGGCATTTACCTAAACGAATATTTTTCTTAGCAAGTCAATTTTTTGGCGAATTTCAGGGAATTGTTCCAATTTATTGGAAAGGGTTGGAAAGATGAATGAACATTTTTTCATTTGATTATAAACATCGTTAAGGAGCCTATTAGAAATTGATTTTTATGGAAAATTAATTAGATTTTCTCAAAAACGAGAACAACTATATACTAAATTTTATTCCATGCAATTTTTCTATGTTAATTTTAATTAAATTGAATAAGATTAACAATAAGATTAATAGGTAGTAGAAATTGTATTGGAGCCCATTAAACGAGCTTTTTTTGAAATCTGTTGTCCTTTGCAAAATTTTATAAAGGCTTACCCTCGCCCTATATTTAAGGTCCTCTATATTTTGAAAGGATTAAAAGATCAAATAATATTCACTCTCATATTTAATGAGACAAATTATTTCCCACTAATTGACTATAAAAAAGATTCTTTTTTTTCTTCAATGACTTTTTCCTTGCTTGTCACCCTTCCTTTCTCTAGTTTTTTTCTTTGTGTCTAGTCTTCCTTCCTCTCCTGTCTTTCCTTTTTCCTCTTACTTCTCTGCTTCTCTCTTTTGTCTTTTTAAATTTTTCTTTCCTGTCTTTCCTTCAGTCTTGGTCTCCTACCTTTTTCCTCTTCTGTTTTCTACCCTTTTTCTTTCTCCTTCGTCTCTCTCTCTCTCCTGTCTTTCCGTTTCCTTCCTCTCCCCTTTCCTCTTTCTTTTTCTTTTGTCTTTTTACTTTTTTCTTTCCTGTCTTTCCTTCAGTTTTTGTCTCCTACCTTTTCTTCTTCTTCGTTTTTTACGTTTTCTTTCCCCTTTTCTGCTCCTTTCTCTCTCTCACTCTCTCTTTTCTGTCCTTCTTTCTCTTTTCTTTCCTATCCTTTTTCCTCCTCAACCTTTCTTTTTTTTGTTCTGCCTTTTTTTCTTTGTCTTTCTTTTTTCTCCCCTCTGTCTTTCTTTCTTTCTTTCTTTCTTTTAGTAATTTTTTGTATGCTGTAAAAATGATCCAAACACTTTTAGACAATATGCAAGCAAAACTCTTTATAAGTGGATTTTCGGACAAATTTCATAGAAAGCAAAATGTAAGTTTATTTTTTAATTAAAATCTAATTGTAAGATTCTTACTGATTTCTTGAATAAAAGAAGAATAGTTTGATTTGGTTAAAATTATAATTTTCATTAAAAAAAGAAGACTCTTGAGGTGGGAGCATCAAAGTTTCGTTTCTTGTTAAAATTATCCACTTCTTACCCATATTTTACAATTTGTATTCGTCAGATAAAACTTTAAATCGTTATTCAATATTGAAACACGCAGTGGCGCAGCGAGGGGGGGGTTTTGGGGGTTAAAACCCCCCCCAGGGCGCCAAAGCCCCAGAAAATAATCCAAAGTAAAATAATTTTCAATTGACATCTCACATGAGAAAAAATAATTTATCTACATATATTTACTTTTGTCGCCAGTTCATTTGAACACGTGAAACATGATCCTAAGAAAACCGATACATTTACATTTACATATCAGCAAAAACGGAAGAACACAGAACAAATTCTTCAGATATTAAGTTACTTTGATAAGCAATTAATAGCATTTTACCGATGTAAATACTCCAGAACCTAGACAGTATTATTATACTATTTCAAAGAGTCAGTGCTTTAGTCTTTTTAAAGTTATTGTCGCTCTTTATATTTTCGGCTTGTTAGTATTTATAAATAATTAATTTTATTGTTGTTATTGCTCGAAAATTCAAAATTTTGAGTGTTATATTGAATTTGAATTGTAAGTGTTTGTGCTGTTAGCTTAATCATGGATAAATTTGTTATAAAAAGACGAAAGTTGGATCAAAATCAAACTACATCTACTCTGACTGGCTCTAACAACAACAATGCACCAAGTACATCAACATCACAGGGAAGAGATAAGGTAGAGAAGGTGAAGTAAACGTCAATAAATAAATTGCAATTTTGTTTTGAATTATCATTTGTAAATTAGATGAACATTAGTTCGGTTGATGCTAATGTCAACAGAAATTTGGGAATAAAATTACATGAATATGAAAATGATATCAGCAAATTTGTTGGGAAAGTGGTAAGCAAGCATAATAAATTAGAGATATGTATGTTCGTATTTTGAAATGCATTTGCACTTTTTAAATTGTCTCAGATAGATGATAACACCAGAAAAAATCTGCTAGAGAATCCTTGGGTGCCAGATATAAATTATAAATTTAAATCTTCGGGAGCTCGTAATTTGAAATTTCAACTTAAATGGCTGGCTGATTTCAAGTGGCTTGTCTATTCTCCGTCAGAAGACGCTGCTTACTGTAAATTTTGCGCTTTGTTTTGTATTGTAGTCGGACACCAATCATCTCAACCAGGAAAATTAGTCAAAACTCCTTATAGGAACTGGAAAGACGCTAAGGAAGACTTTAAAAAACATGAACAAGCACGATATCATACTCATTGCGTAGACAAAGCAGTCAATTTTCTAGCCACGCAAAGCGGTGTGAAACAGAAAATTGATTTGCAAATTAATCGACATTATAAAGCACGGATTCAAAGTAATAGAGAATGTCTCAAACCTATTATCAAATCAGTGATATTTTTATCCAAATTGGGACTTGCTTTTCGAGGTCACCGCGATTCAGGTCCTCTAAATTTAGACGAACCCCCATTTAAAGGTGAGGGTAATTTCAGAGCACTGTTAAAATTTAGAGCTGAAGCAGGAGATGAAACGTTGAAAAAACACCTTACAACTACAGGGGCAAATGCAACTTATATCAGTTGGCAAATCCAAAATGAAATAATCTCTGCCCTTAATTCTATTATGTTAAGGAAATTAGTAGAGAAGGTCAATAAAGTAAAATTTTTCTCAATTCTGTGTGACGAAACTACTGATATCAGTGGAATAGTTCAACTTTCTTTTTGTGTTAGATTTGTTGAAGAAAATATCATACGAGAAGAATTCTTGCAGTTTATTCCCGTGACAGATACAACCGGTGCTGGGCTAGCTGACACAATATGCAACGCTATGATCGCTATGCAGTTAAAAACTGAAAATCTTGTAGGACAAGGATATGATGGGGCTAGTGCAATGAGTGGGCGTATAAAAGGTGTTCAGGCGTTAATAAGAGAAAAATATTCTAAAGCTGTATATGTCCATTGCTGTTCTCATTCTTTAAATCTTGCAATATCAGAGGGTTGTACAGTTCCTCAAATTAGAAATTGTATGGGCACAATAGAAACTTGCTACATTTTTTTCAGCTACCCTAAACGTCGGCAAGTCTTACAAAAAGAAATCGATTTAATGGAAGATAAACCAAAAGCTGAAAAATTAAAAAGAATGTGTCCTACAAGGTGGATAGAAAGACATGATTCTGTTAATGCATTCATCGAACTTTTCACCCCAACGGTTGATGCATTGAATGAAATATTGCAATGGCCAGACAAAAAAGTTGCAAGTGAAGCACAGCTTCTATCTTCTGCTATCTGCAAATCTGATTTTTTGATAAGCCTTTTCGTAACAGAATCTGTTTTTGAAATTACCTTGCCCCTAAGTAAGTACCTTCAAACTGAAAACTTGGATCTTCGACTGGCCATGGATTCCGCCGTAAATATCAAATCAACCCTAATAGGAATGCGACAAAATGTCGAACAGTGTTTTTCTAAGGTAATGGAAAAAGTTTCACGCATTTGCGAAGACCTTAGTATTCTTGTTACAAAACCTAGAGTTATAGGGCGACAAGTACATAGAATCAATCTGCCGTCAGTTTCTCCAGAAGAGTATTTTCGAAGATCCCTATTCATTCCCTTCCTGGATGAGACAATTCAAGCTCTAGATGATAAATTCGTTAAACATAAGGAGACTCTGGAGCCATTTCAATGTCTATTCGACACTGGAGAAATTGCAGAAAACAATGTAGAATCTCTACAAAATTTAGTTAATTTTTATGATCTACAAAATTATAATATAAAAGGTGAATTTATACTTTGGAGACAGTATTTCACACAAGTAGAACAGAAACCACGTGGACCTTTGGAAGCTTTGCAATTATGTAACGAGAATTTGTTTCCGACAATACACAGTCTTCTTAAGATATTTGCAACACTACCTGTTACCACCTGTTCCTGTGAGAGGTCATTTTCATCATTAAAAAATTTAAAAAACTTTATAAGAAATACTACTTCAGAAGAGCGACTGAATGGGCTAGCGGTCATGTATGTTCATGATATCTTTTTAACTGAAGAAGAGGTTCTTGACGAATTGGCGAAGAAACCTAGGAGGCTTAATATCGAATTGTAACTTTCTGTTTGCTCATCTTTTAATCACATAAATTTTTCAAATTTAAGTAAGTACGCATTTTTATTTTTCAAACCCCCCCCAGGAAGAAATTCTGGCTGCGCCACTGGAAACACGACATTTGCTTACAATTAGTTTGTCTCAACTCAATTCAAACTTTTTTTTTATGGAAAGTTGCGTTAATATTTTCCACCATTGAATCGGTTGGATAATTCTTGAAACATATTTAGAATTGGTCGTTGTTATTATCGATTTCGAGAATTTTCACTTATATTGCTTGAATGGTTTTAAAGAACATTAAAACTGTATATTACTCAATGGTATTTTAATTTCAATATGATAAATGACGATATAAATTAAACGGTTTTAATATTTAACCAATAGATAAACTTCTACTATACATATATAGTATAAGCAAGACCACCTTTCCACCTATAGTACGTAT
The DNA here is from genome assembly GCA_039776855.1 of Mylabris sibirica. Classification (NCBI taxonomy): domain Eukaryota; kingdom Metazoa; phylum Arthropoda; class Insecta; order Coleoptera; family Meloidae; genus Mylabris; species Mylabris sibirica. Next base: position 8,334,548 of record CM077839.1, on the reverse strand, counting down.
GTATGTAAGATATATTTAATGACGGAGTAATTACAGGCGTGTGCCAAACATGAGGGTACAGGTGATAACGCCTTGTTTTTTTTACTCGTTACCTCGTTTTTTTACTTATTTCTAATTTTCTATTGGTTTTCTTTATTTTTATTACATATTTGCACAAATAGAACCTTTAACGGCCGACAAAATTGATTGACAAATAGAAAAAATCATTAGTTATTCGAAACACGTATTTAATTTCAGATCATATGTGTAATTATTTACCAGTTTTCATTCTCAATATATATTTTTTTTTTAATTTATTGATGTATAGTTTAATAATCATGGGGAGAATTTTGTATGACACACGCCCGCATTTACGTTTCGGATAAAAAACTATCTCTGTTTATTGATAACAGAAAACAGGTGGTTTTCCTGCGATATTTCTAATCCTAATTACCCGAAAATATGCTACCGGTTTATTTTTGTAGCGATATAACACTGCTCCAGAAATTCCAGTATTGTAATAAGAATTTGATTTTTTAACGTCTTTATAACTGGGAAAAAGAAGCTTCCACGTTTTCTATATACATTACTCTATTTGAATTTTTCTTGTTATAATTTATTTGTTTCATCTTTAGCCGCCTGACAAGGTAAAATGAACCTGTTGAAAAGGCTCGTTGAAAACGCGCAGCCTCACATTCCACCATGTCACATTCAACATGCATAAAAGAATACCAAAGATAATAGAATTGAGAAAATAAATAAAACGAAAATAATATGGCACACGTTATAGAAAAATTACAGGTGGTCTGGTATTTTTCTTCTTGTTAATTTGTTTATTTTTATTTAATTATAGTGAAATAAAATAAATTGATAATAGGCGAAAAGGACACGAATCCGTTGACAGACCTTTTCAGTCATTGTGAATTTATATGTAAATTTATTCTACACACCTCTCTGTATACATAAGTACATAAATTTCGTTCGACATCCAATATTGGTCTTCTTTTTCTCCAAACAAATACCTAATGTTTTATATTGTGTCAAATCAAAAATTTATTACAAATCGTCACATTAACGAAATTTATTACTTTAATATGCGTATGTATTTTATTTATTTTATTACAATGATTCAAATGTGGAACGTTAAAGGTGATCGAACCGGACTTTCTTTAAAAATCAATACATCCTATCACACCCCTATCCATTATAATTTATCAACTAGATTAATTTTGCGAAATACTTTTTTACAACAAATAAACATTTATAATTCCCAGACTTACATTGACTCTGATTGTATATACAATTTTAACACAACAGTGTAATTTAACCCTTGTTATTCGGCATTTATCCATAATGGAGGGTTGGATGATCGAACGTGTCTACCACCCCTTTCGTTCTCGTGTATGTATGCATACGCAGTTACCTGCCTGACCCTCCATTGAAGTCTCCAATTTCTGTTTATCTATTTACTAATTACCAAACAGATTTAACAAATGTGTGTACGGTAAATATTAACGGAAATATTTAATTTAGATTATCCTGAATGTATGCTGGATATAAATTTTTAATGTTGGCAGCTACCGTTACATAACCACATGCGGTCCCGTTCCAACCCTTTGGCACCTTTTTGCTTTCCAATTTTTTTTTCTTTCTTTCTGTTTAAACACCTCATGAGTGGATTCTATTGAGTTGTCAGATTTGACACGGATTAGATCTTTAAGAATAATAAAGTGATAATATTTCACAGCTTGATCTATTCATTGAGGTGGTCGATAATAATAATAAAAAGGAACATGCGACTTTTAAACGGTGGAAAAGAAGAAACATCGAGATTTACGATAAGAATTCCAAATTTTCTCTATTTGATTAATATTCGAAAAATCTTTAAAATATAAGAGGGTGTGTTTACATAATTCTAAACAGAATCTACCGTTAAAAATCAACCAACGATCTTGATTGAATAATTGATGACACCACAACCACCCTCGAGAAATTTTAGATAAACATCCATCCATCTGTACCTACAACAACAGGACAATTGTTTACAGGATTGAATTATGCAACGTTTAGGGTGACTTCAGTTCATGTTACCTGAACAGAACGGCAACAACATCAACAACAACAACAGCACATGGAGGACGCGTGCCCCAACAACTAAACACCTTGTCATTTTGTATTCAACTCTTGAACGTTTTAGGTTATAGATGTGATGCTATTATCAATTAAGCAAGGAAACATTTGTTATTATTACTTTACATATAATAAACGTGCAATCGATGCTTCCTAGGCGATCAGAAACTGGACTGGACCTTGATTATTATCAACGCGAACGAAAAGAATTTCAAAAGAAAAAAAAAACAGTAGCTTGTAGCTTTAAGAGTATTGTTGTAATAAATAAATGTTGAGATAATAATCGAATGACTCTACTGTTCATTGGTGAAAAAATCTTGCAAATCTGATTGGAAACGTTAAAAGAGAATAAAAGGACGATAACGTTCAAGTCTGTTAAATTGAAGTTGTAAATTTAAGAATTTATAGTGTAATTAAACGACAGCTTCAATTATAAACGGCTTGTTTTTTTGAATTTATAATATTATCAGATAAGTGAATTGTTTAGTTAATTTGTTAACAAATCCTCAATTGTCTCCTAAATCCGTTAAGAAATTCTATTAACTTACCCATCTACAGTAGGCAGGGGCGGACTGGCTTTGAATGAGTGACCCGTGCGGCTAAGTCACTTTGTACGTTTTACTCGATTCGGCGTGCGAGAATTGTCAATTTTCAAACATCGATGTCTCGCTTGTTTTTTGTGATATTGTGAAAAGTAAACGTGCGTTGGATAGAGCATGTCCTCAAGCTTTTAATTTAAGAAAACTGTGATAAAATTCTGAATGGGAGAGGAAGCTCTTGGACTCTGTTTTTTTTTGTACATTTTCCATTATAACTGGCTAAAACTTAGCCAATATTATTGATTTTCAACATTTATCAGGTGCATTGCGATAGAAAATCGGAGGAGCTTTCTAAATCTTTAAGAATTTACCCGATAAGTTTGTTAGTTTTCCGATAATTGGAGAAAATTAAAAAAAAATGAACAGTTATGCTATTTTAAAGATAGAAATGTACGAGAAAATAGGGCCCAAAAGCTTCCTCTGCTATTCAAAGGGTTATCACATTTTTTAGAAAGCTTCAAGATATGCGCTTTGAAATGCTCTATAAAACGCACGTTGACTTTTCACAATATCTCAAAAAAAAAACAAGCGAAATACTGATTATTTGCAATTTTTGCACGCCAAATCGAGTAATACGCCCAAAGTGCCCTTAAGTGTATATATTTTACAAGATTCGATGCTTAAAAATAGGGTCGAGATGGTGGATGCGCCATACAATGCCACACAGTCCTACAAATAGAGAATTTGTTAGATTTAACTCCATTTTTTGCTAATTTTTATCAAATTTTGCAAGTGAATTGTGCAGAGGAGACGATTTCAACGAGGAGAATTTTCGAGTTGAAATACAAGTTTTGAGACACTTTCGTCTTGAGTTATCGTTATCAGCTTGTTATAAATCACCTTGCTCTGAAGCAGTCAGGTGGGAACAATGTAGGCAAGTTTAGTCTTAATTTTTAGTCTAAATCTTAAGACATTTTCATTATAAATTATCACTTCCTAAAAATTTTTTGCTATTTAACTGTAAAAAGGAAACGATTTAGAAGCTTTTAGCTTATATTTGAATTAAATTCTCAACATTTAGCTTGAGCTTACAAAACAAAATAATCGTGAAACTACTGGTTTTTAACAAATCATAAAAAACTCTATTTGGACACTTTTAATTGATTTTCTAACTGAATTTGCCCTTTTATCTAAGAATTTTTAGCAAATTTTGTTATCGAACACATGAAAGTAATCAATTTTTGAGTTAAGTTACTCAGTTTTAGTGAATATTTGAGAAAAATGTCATTCTAAGTTATTAGTCCTAACTGAATTTTGTTCCTGAGTCCAAAAAGACAAAAATTGAGACACTTTTAGCCAATTTTGGTAGTCTCAAGTCATCAGTTTTTCTAGCGAATTTACTACTAAGATATTCTTTTTCCTCTACGTGAGCACGCCTTGGTAAAATCTTGGCTTATATAGAACCAACAGTAAGTCTACACACATTGGGGTCCATATACAGGTCTACATTTAAATGCCTGTAAGGCCACGTTTAGGCAGATTTGAGACAAGATCTTGTTAAGGCGAGCTTGAGTAGAGGAAGAAAAACCGGGTCTCAGAGGACTTTCTATTTTAGAAAGCCCTTGAAAGCAAAAGTAAATCAAAATATTTATATCTTTCATATGAGAGAAGGTCCTGCTTCATTGTTTTAGACAGGGCGAAACAAAATATAGCACCGACCCTGGATATAAACAATGATTTCATCGGTCCAACTATCATAAAAATAGCGGTGTTCCAGCGGCCATACTAGCGATCGAAAAGCCAGTCCGTCTCTGATAGAAGCGGAAAATAATAGCAAAAATATTTGAAAATAGAAGCAGATGTAGTTAGGTTTTTTTTCTTTGACTCTTATCATTATTTCAAATAGCATTAATATATCTATGTAGGAACCAACAATATAGCTGTCGTTTTCATTTCTCAACTGCCCTACCGCAACATTGAAGATCTTCATCATGGTCAAGGTAAGCTGGTCAGCTGTTGTATACACTTTTTCTTTTTTACTCAATTTCATTTTAAAAACACTTCGTATTTCCACCAGAGTCGGACTTGATTCATAAATTCAACAACAATTATTAATTGTTTAATAATACGTTATAATAGGCCAAGTTGATTCAATCCCACATCTAATTATTCTTTTTATTTTAATAATAATTAGTGGCAAAAGAGTCATCTGAGTTGAATATCATTCAATACAACTCTGTTAACGATTTAATAGACATCAACCTGCATCCTGCAGCTTGTATTGTATGTATGTAAGTACGTTAGAAGGAGTTGGCAAATTGGTTAGCAACTGTAATAAGTAAGTAGAAGACTAGACAGGAAGGAATGTGTGGTGACTAACCTAAAGACCTGCTGTATATACGTCTAGCTTAGAGTCTATCTAGTTGTCTCTAGGCTGATCTTAATTCTAATCCAACAACAATCTCACAATTAGATCAACAACTTTACATCATATTATAGTTTAATCATATTAAACAAGTTTATAAATCTTATAGAAGGTAGAAAACTTGATTGTAGCGTATGGATTCACCAAGCACCTGTTTGTTGATTTTTACTTGTGCAGAGTAATTTTTCATAATGATGAAGTAATAAATTTTAAACTGCACATAAATGTCAGACCAATGTTTGAATTCTAATAGCGCTAGTTTAATTTTATAAATTTTCTACATTGAAAACGGTTTCTGGTTTGCAAAATTCTATGACTACTTGGACAGTTTTAGTACGTTTATTTTGAGGAAAATTTCAAATTTAAGTCTAAATTTTAAAGCACTTTTGTCAATGATTAAAACATAATCTTGACTTATAGTCAAGACTTTTGAATGTTTCCCTCTTAAATTATCAATTTTTATCGAATTTTACGATTAAATTGTGAACATTTGAGTTGAATTCTCGACTTTTACTAAAGAATTAAAGAAGTCTGTTCTAATTCATTCAATTTTTGATAAAATATGGAAATGGTTCAATTCTTGGAAAGATTGTCAAATTTCAAGCCAAATTTTTGAATGAAATTCGCTATAAAATCGTGTAGAAGAGCCAATTTTGGGTCTAATAATCTTTTAAAGGTCATTTTCGAGCTTAGGGCTGAGATTTAACACAACAATTTTAATCTCAATTCTTAGCCTAAATTTGAGACATTTTCATTCTAAATCATTAATTTTTAATAAATTTGTTATTAATTATAAGTTACGAAAAGGAGGCAATTTAGAAAATTTTATTCCATTTTCGAGCTAGATTCTTCTAGTTAAGATTTTGATAAGTGTTTATTCTAGATTATCTTTGAATGCATTTCACTAAAGAATTGTGAAAAAATGGTAATTTGGACTTTTTTTTTAACTGGAACTCTTAAACCACCAACTTTTAATCTAGTGACTAAATCGTCAATAAGAGGACATTTAGTCAATTTCAAATGAATTTTGAGACGAATTCTTCAACTCAAATCAATGTTTCTAAACATTTTTGTCCTATCATCAGTTTTGCTACTGAAACATAAAAAGGATACATTTTCAGTCGATTTCAGATAAGTTTAGCTCTTGAATCAACCAATTTTTACAACAATTTTTCGATTTTAATGTTAAGTTTTAAGGAATTTTGATTGTTTCTGATCAGAATCGTCTAATGAAAAAAATCACACGCTTTAGACAAGTTTACAGTTCAATTTTTCACTTTTCATCTAAGTTTTAAGACATAGTTGTCCTAAATCATATTTTTTTGAAAATTAAGAGAATTTTCTACAACAACAAAAAAATCAGAATCTCTTTTACTCTTATTTATGCTTATCACTATTTGTGTGAAGAAAATGTTCATAGAAAGCAAAATATTTTATCTGGTCTTAAAGATTTGACTTCAGACTGCTCTTTTGCCCGTGTTTTTGAATAAAATTCTCAGCTAAGATCTTTTTTTTTTTGTAAACGAAAGAAGAAATACTTGTTCATCATGAACTGAAAAGACAAAATTGCTCTTCAGTTATTATTTTTATTATTATGTATAGGGTTCGACTAAAGGCTCATTAACATCTTGGCGTGTTTTCGACTAATTCTTAAGTATTTTGCACTATTTTCAACTTGTATTAATCGATTAAGGTAATCTTGTTTGATGTCGGTGGATATATTTAATGATACTTTAAAACTAATTGAATGAATATCTTTACAAATTCTTTTGATACAATAGCCAATTCATTCACTTTATATTAATTAACTGCAATGAATTTATATTATATGTTTGCAATTTATCGAACATTTATTTCACATTATAGAGAATATCTTTCACATATATCTAGCACCTTTTATATGTGTTTAAAGTGTTTAAATATCACCATTTATTGATTGTTACAAACAGCTTAATAGAAATTCTTGGTTTAAAGCTCCTTCAGTTTAAAAGCAACAATGCACTTATTGTTAGACTAACAATAAGTAGGTCTCAATATAAAGTTCATATTAAAACAGAAAAATTGTGGCATTTCTTCTATGTAAAAGTTTGTTTATATTCAATTGGGAACAATTTAAGAATTTTTCCTGAGCATACTGAAATTGCCTCCTCATTTGCTTATAATAAGGTAGAGAAAAATTCGCTTTTTCAGTTCTGAAGGCAAGAGGAAACGATTGAATTGCACCTTTTTTAGCACGAAGGTGCTACGAGTTTTACTTATTTTAGTCGATAGTCCATTCTAAAGTATGCAAAATGCGATATTAAAAGTTTTAACCAATTGACTAGGGACCGAGCTACGGGTAATTTTTGGTCATTTTTGGAAACTTTAAGAATTAATATTAACCAAACGGAATGATATAAGATTTTACCGCAATAGGGCTTTGGGGTCAGCTGATTCGTAGCTAGTTCTGCTTAACATTTTTACAATGAAAGCTTTATTGCAATAAGACGGTGTTTCTTTATTCTTCAATTGAACTGGAGGAAAATTTGAAACCAAATCGTATAACTCTTCAAAAAGCTCAGTCGGATTAACCGTTTTCAAGATACATGTTTGAGTTTAAGTATAAATAAGCATTTTGTATGATCTAAGCTGAAACAATCATTTTTTATATAACCATGTTCAAATATTAAGTTTACTTCGATAATTGTAATAAAAAATTTCCTTGTAAAAGAACAAGAATTTATTATCTATCAGCAAGGATAGTCAACTCCTCTAAATATATCAAATATTAAGAATTTTGCCCCTAAAAATATGCTTTATTGCAGATATTATTCAAATTTAAAAAGTACAAATGGAATTAGTTTCAGGATCAGTATCGTCCCTGGGGTAATCGAATTCAAAAATTAAGAGGGTTTTATCCCTAAAGGTTGTATTTCTGTAAATCACATTCGAATTTGTCTACTAAGGTGGTCCCAAGTCTATAGGACTTGGTTTAGCGAGATATACCCATTTAGGGTTTAGTACCCATTGTTCAGCATTGCCCCATTAGAAGCAATAGCTTACTTTGTTCGTGCTTTGTATTTGTAGTTGCACCCAAAAATCGATGTAGTTACCATTCCCAAATTTCGGAAAAGTTTACAAAAATAAATTTTAATAAAATCTGGATCAATTTTGTTTGTACTGAAGATTGTCTAATGTGCCGCCGCCAGACTAAATTCCCTTGTATTTATTCACCCTAAAAGTATTTGTCGCTTAATTTAAATAAATAGACACACACATACATTTATAAAGCGACAACAGACGTTTAAAATTGTTCGTAATATCAATTCTACCAACCATAAAGAACGATCAACACACACACATTTAAATAATTTTTAATTTATTCTACATTAAAGTATAGAAATCTATCTATCTTTATCACACCCTAAAATAGTTATATTATCGATTAATAAAAATAAAAGACCGACAATATTGAAATATATATATAGATATAGATAGATGGATTTCCATTAAGTTCACTTCAACAATTCGACATATGCTACCAGACTAATCGTATATGTATGTTTAGGTGATAAATTAGTATCGTCATCGACACGCGACCCTTTTGCCTATTTTTATACATAACTCACCCCTTCATTTCATTACAACAATTATCATTATTATTATTATTATTACAACAACCAGTCTCAACAATTTTCAAATATTTATATTATCTCAACTAGTTCTCAACAACGAATTTTCGTGGTGTTTTTGTGAAAGAAGGGTATGTTGTTAATTGGTTTAAATTGAACTAGCCGACCCTTTGGAATTAATAAAAATGACCTCGACTATGATTAATAATGGTAAATACGTATATAAATTGAAATATTCTCTCTTCAACTCAACACAATAATAGCAAAAAAAAATGTACTTAGGTATATGAACTAGTTAATATATGCTACAGGTGACTATAAATTATCATCCCAGTCTTGGTTTGCATGTTCGACGAGTTTCTACTATAAAAATATTAACTAAATACATTTGTATAATAATAAGGCTGCATTGTAATATAATTTAATTTAAAAAATAAAATAAAAACAAGACTATATTAGTATTAAAGTAAATGTTAATAGTTGTGTATTAACCCCTAATTTTCCAATCTGAATCGATTGCGTGTCGGGTTACAACAGTTAGGGTGGGTTTGTTTAGCCCTTAATGTGTGTGGGAACCTGTAGATTAGTGATGAAGATCATCCTGACTTCCGTCCGATAGATGCATGATGATAACGGAAGTTGCGTCACCACAATATTTCCTAAACTAGACTAAACCGAAAATATTGTTGATTTTAATTGAAATTATCACCTTATTAGATTTTTTTCATCATTTTCTTTTATAGCCGATTATTTATCGAAGATTCTATTTGAACCGAGTTTATTATCGCGGAGACGGTATGAGAAATCGTGATTTAATAATAATAATAATAATAATAGTAATAACATGTACGTGAGGTATAGAAGATATGTGCTGTATATACACGGCTTCTCTTAATTTAAATTACTCGTCCACACGAGTGACAGGAGCAAAAGGATTTATCTCTTTAATTAATCTCAAATTTCGCATACAAGACTGTTAATTATAATATAGTTGGAAAACAAATTGAATTTTCATTCAATTTAAATTACACCAAATACTTTTCTTGATAATTGAAAATTTCGTAATACACTCAATAGTTCAGTCAATTGTAAAAAAAATCGCCTGCTGATACGAACAAAGCACAACACAATGTTTCAAATAGTCTCCAAACTTTGGGGTGAATTTCATAATACAACCACTTGAATCCAATGTTAACAATTTAAACAATGTCGATAGTTATAAGTTTTGCGATTTCGTTGTCAAACAAAAAAGAAGCTAATCAACAACTTCAATGATAGATAGAGCTTTCTGTCTATTGGACACCCTATACATATATTCTATATCAACTACCTATAAATGAAACACCTGGCTAGTAAATATATAGTCGCTATAACGGCAATATGTATGTATCTATCTTTAGTAGATGAGCAGCGGGTCACGTGACCCACACACAGTCCTAGCACGTGACCTGCACTAATTTTTTATTCAGCCTGAAAAATAGTTGAAGGCTTACGGTCTCTTAACAACAATTATGATTTTTAAAAAGCGAAAAATCATTTTGATTATATCGCATTTATAGAGAACTATAAAGAGTTTTCCCACAAGCTGTAATTTAGGGATGAGAAGTCAAAATTTTAATTGACTGTGCAATATTTGGCCACAATTATTATCTCTTAACTGTAAGAGAGCTTTTTTACAATACCTCTTCTAATACGGATTTTTTTTGAAGACACGCATTAGCAAAAATTTGAAAACTTAAGAGATCCCTCAACTTTTACACGGTTTCTTCAAGAAAACTTAGCAAAAGTTTTCAATTCTGTGAACAATACCTCTTCTAGTAGGAATTTTTTTGAAGAGTCGCATTAGTAAAAATTTGAAAACTGAAGAGATCCCTCAATTTTTACACGGTTTCTTCAAGAAAACTTAACAAAAGGTTTTCAATTCTGTAAAGCAACTGGATTTGGACAAGTATGAGCAAATATGTCTCAAACAAGGCTAAGAGACCAAATTTAAAACTATCATTAAAGCAGTTTAGTATGTGAAATGATGAAAATCAGGTAAACCAAATCTAGACAGAAGCATTCTCCAAGATTGAAAGAATGAGCAGCATCTATTGTAATTCACCAATTCAGTTTATTTTTGACAAAAATTGCCAAAAAGATGTTATTTGGCTTAGACTCACAAATCAGCTGGAGAGCATAAAACAGTTAGCTTTATCAAAAAAAAAACCGAACAATTTTCACACTTTTTGATTAATGCTTTCATAAATTTCTTAGGCCAACAGCAAAAAAATAATTAAGCCAAAAAATTGGCTTTTAAGGCTCTTCTATTAACTTATAAAGTACGAATTCGTCTTCAAGACTGAAATATGAAAATATGCACTTTGTACCTTTATGCAAGCATTGCAACCGTTAGATTAAGAAATGATTTTCATTTTAAAGTAGAAATTTGTTTATAAAGGCTGTCCGGCTTGGAAAAGCACAATTTGGCTGTTTCCAACAAATTAACGGAGCGATTCAAATAATATTTTAAGGATTTGTAGGGGGTGGTTCTCAGAGAACATTTTAGGAAAAAAAGACGGCATAACTCATCAAAAAATTGGTCAAGAAATTCACCTTCCAGTTGCCCTGCTCAGAGATCCTTTAAAGCCCCACAGTGGCATAAGTTGTGAAGCGAAGTTTCATCTTCCAATTTTACAGGCTCTAGGTATCAACTCCAATGTTATTGAGATGCTTCATCAATCTGCAATGGCCAGTAAATAGTCCTGTAATCTGCCTCCTGCTTAATTCTAGGAATTCTTTCAATCTTATAAGGCTTAAAAAACCTAGAAATGTCTTTGAAAAGATCATTCTTCGTCATTTCTTCCAGTAGAGCTAGTGTTTTCTTTCTAATTCTTCCGTTATAGCCCCTTTAGCGTCCTTGAAATGGATGCCAGCTCATCTAGGATTTAAAAGAAATGAAAAACCGTTTAGCAAAAAGGGCCTACAAAGCAGCTACATACGTTAAATGGCCAACAATGACTCAAAAATCCACTCAACATAGATCTTTGTTGTATTCCTCTATTACATTCTGGGAAAAATGTGAAAAATTTTCACTTGTTGCAGAATAAAGTGAAATATTGGGCGGATCTTTGACTCATTTTATGTGTAAGTTTTTGATTATCGCGATATTGTCAAAAAGAGCTTCTTCTGATCGATTTCCAAGACGAGCTAATATTGCTGAAAGTTTCCCTAGGAACTACTCCACAAATACTCAAGATATTCATCGAATTGCTAGATTAGTTTGGTGGCCAGATGTGACTTAAATTAAGCTGAAGTAGATGATTCTGCAGCGATCTAGATGAAGAAGCTATCTTCTGAGTAAATCATTTTTATAAAAGCAAGTCTTTACGATGATCTCCAATTAGTGAGATCTTCTATCCTGTATGGGGATGTACCTACTTAATTCCTTGCAGAGTTAAAGTAGATTAATCGGAAACTTTCCGATAGAAATATCTCCTTCGAACATTACCCAATAATTGGATGATTGTTATATTGTAAGTATATCATGTTTGGCTTGCTCAACAGCATTTTTTTATCAATGAAGGACGCTACAAATTCTGAAAAGTTATTTCCATGTAAAGTTATAAATTTTACAGTAGAATTTATCCATGAACGACCAACGATTATTATGACGACATTGATAATAATAATAATAATAACGAATAGCAAATAAATCAAACTATAAGATGTCTTACCGAATGTTTTTTCATTGCATAAATCTTACGACTTTATTTTTATTTGTTTCTGTTTTGTTGTTGTTGTTGTTGTTGTTATTAAAGCTTTATTGTTGGAACATAACGTCGTCTGTAGTTCCAATTATTGTTGTTGTTGTTTGTCGTTGTTGTCTTTTTCCACCTTCTATTCTCATTTAATTCATCACATCTCTCTGCCAACTAACAAGCGCTTCTGTCTGGCCTTTTATACATCAGTATCAGATGTCTCTTCATTATATTAGGCCTTAGTTCTAATTCAACGATCTACGCACGTTTTATCATTTAATACTTCAAACCACAACAACAAAACTACGTGATTGTGTGTGTGTGTGTATGTGTGTGCATATGTGTGTGTGTGTGTTGTATTGAACAATTTGCTTTTGATTATCATCATCATCTGTTTGACAAGCATTGTTCTCGTTAACATTATTATAACAAAGGGAATCCACCAGGAAAATGTAGATCTCTTCCTCGTTTCAAATTAAAATAACAACATCCAATAGGGTGGTTTTAATGTTATTTGATCATCGTTCATTCCTATTCTTAAACAATTAATAAATATAAAAATATATTTTTATTATGCAACAAAAACTAAATCACCCCTCACTTCTACTATATAGAAATTAGAATGAAATAGAAAAATATTCGATAATACTATAAGCGGACAACACCTTCTATATTTTAATAAAAGTTAATTTCGGCATTATCAACCAATCAGTGAGTGCTAGTGCTTGTTAAGTTTAATTGAATGACTCATTGTGGAGGGTTCAACTTAAATCAACCCTCGCACATAACATCACAGGCATACACACTCACACACACACATACATACAAACATAAATATATAAATATGTATATAATAGACATGCACACGTGGTCATTTCTAACTAATAGACAGTTTATGAAGACACTAAAATTTGTTTGAACGATAACTGTACTTATTGTTAGGATTAAAGCCGACCGTTAAAAAGAAACGTTATTCATTGAAGCGAGTTTATTAAAAGCATTATAGTTATGCTGAAATGTTGAGTCATTACTAAGCAGAGGATTTGCCACTGAAATCGGAACTCTGACGTCACTGCACCGAACTATCCTCTATGTGAGCGCTCTACAGTTACCGAGTCAAAATTTTACCCCTCTTCTGATCCTAAAATGAATCTTTGGTCCTCTTTTGATCCTAAAAGCAGTAAAATGGACCTTGCCTCAACTTGAACGTTATTTTATGGTTCTCATTTTACCCTAAATAAAAGTTCGTGAACCTCATCTCGTCTTAAAAAGAATTCTATGGTCCTTGAGCAGTAATTACTAGACGATCTCTCAAAGGAGTCTCACGTTTATTCGTTGCTATACAGATAAATACTACAATCACTCAATTTTAGTTAATGAAGTGAGTGAGTGACGCCACAAATGGGTAACTGTACTTATTGTTAGATTAAAGCCGACCGTTGAAAAGAAACGTTATTCATTGAAGCGAGTTTATTAAAAGCATTATAGTTATGCTGAAATGACCGACAATTAGTTGAGTCATTACTAAGCAAAGGATTTGCCACTGAAATCTTAAATCTGACGTCACTGCACCGAACTATCCTCTATGTGAGCGCTCTACAGTTACCGAGTCAAAATTTTACCCCTCTTCTGATCCTAAAATGAATCTTTGGTCCTCTTTTGATCCTAGAAGCAGAAAAATGGACCTTGTCTCAACTAAAACGTTATTTTATGGTCCTCGTTTCATCCTAAATGAAAATTCGTGAACCTCATCTCGTCCTAAAATGAATTCTATGGTCCTTGAGCAGTAATTACTGCTCGATCTCTCAACGGAGTTTTACTTTTACTCACCCTGTATAAATACTACAATCACTCAATTTTAGGTAATGAAGTGAGTGAGTGACACCACAAACGGTCCATTGTAGCTGACATTTTCCACATCTACCATTATTTTAAGTTTAATGGTAGAGCTAACCGAATTTTTTGACGTTTGTTGTCAATAAAATTCTGATTATTGACATAAGAATCGAAAGTCGTATAAATCCATGGCACACGTCAACGACAGTCGCGCGACAATCTAAAGAAGTTCTACGATCCTGAGCTTAGTCATTATATCATTAAGATATTTACACTTATCGTATTTGTGCCATTGTAACCAATTAATTGAGCCCTTTTAACAATTGTGTCGGTTTTTAGGAAAATGAATGAAAATAGAGTTGTCGTCTATAAATATTTACAATTTGATAAATAGTCAACGACAAAAAGAAACCGGTGCGATAGTTTTGACTTACTTATCATTTTTATCCCAGATAAGATGACAAGACAGAAGAGTTTAATGTCATCTTAACTACAGATTTGTGTCTATTGTGTTCAAAACAGTGATTTATTTATTCAAACAAGTTATAAACTTGTGTAGACTCTTTTTGTTCTTTTATGTAATGAATTCAATTTATTACCATATTAAAACAACACCCATATTTTTTCTTTTCGATTGATTTAATTCTAATAATTTTAATTCAATTTTGAATGATAATATACCATATAAGAATGTAGATTAACTATTATCTGTACAGAAATTATTAACTGTTAAGAAATAGTAATTTACATAAATACTTATCCTGTTTTCTATCAGCGCTACTGAAACAATTTTATAGCTTTATAATTAGGTAACTTGAATAGGAGGCGCATCTTACAATGATTTTTTTCTCTAGATCTGCAATATAATAGAGAGAGCACCTGCTTTTAAATGAGCAAACACAATAAAGCAAGAGAATTTAATGTAACGAGCTATTCTTGTGTGTTTCAAAAAAAAAGAACCACGACTCATCAGCAATTATGTGTACAATATGAAGCTTGGAACAATACCACAATTTGGATGAAGGATGTCTTGTTTTTTTTTTCAAAATTTTGACTTTGTATCCGTTTGTAAACATAGATTACCCTGAGTTAAATCGTACGTTTTTTGAGACATACAACTGACAAAATTGATAAGCAATGTTTCTCCATTTTTATCGCCTTTTTCTAATAAGAAAATCAGGAGAGAAGGTGATAAGTAAATTGCTAAAACAGAAGTAAAATAGAGCCTATTTTATCAAAAAAATTCTAGATTTTATTATAGTTCCTTTAAAGATACTACTTTTAAATTTTGTAAGTTCACTTTAAATTCATCAAACAATCTTCATTGGCTTCAAGAGTTACTAAAAAATCTTTGGCTAAAAGCGAGAAATTAAAAAAAAAATCAGTATGAGCAAATTCAGGAACGGTGAGGCCTACTTTTTCTTCACCTACTTAAGCTCACCTTAAGAACACTCTAGCCTAACTCGAACTAAAAGTGGGCTTACACATATTGGGTTAAGGGCTTTATCTATGTATAGGTCCCCAACCAAATGTCTGTAAATCCATGTTTGGCTAAAGTGAGCTTAAGTCGGCGATGAAGAACAAGGCCTAAAATGTCAAAAGGAGAAGATTCAGGCACGTGTGTATAGTGGGCTTTCAAATCAAAATTTTGAAACATTTAAGTCTAAAATCTTCAATTTTTAATAAATTTTTCTCTTAATCGACACACGTCTAATTGATCTGCGAATTCTTGAATCTATAATTCTTTTGGAGCGTTTTTTAAAACATCATGAGTGAAATTTTGAATTGCAACGGAAGTTGCGTGCGCAATATAACTACACCAACAAATGATTGCTATGGAAATGGGAAGAAGGCGGTCTTTATGAAATTATGATTTCATTTAGCTTATTTTGTGAGAAAAAAATGATACTGAAATCTTAACCAACAATAAAAGTTACAAGCGCAATGTAAAAACACAATAAAACTACTCTTTTTGAGTTTTTCTCAAATTTTTCCGCACATAAAATTTCTATCGTTTTATTTTTGAGAATGTGAGTGCCAAAGAAGTTTAACTGCAAAACTCTCTTCTAAATTCATTTTTAGTGAATTTTGCTAGCGAATTTGAAAATAAAGGTACGTAGTCGCTTTTGTACAATTTTAGGGTTGAATTCTTAACTGCTACTCATTATTTCAAGCCATTTAAATTCCCAACTCGTGAAATAGACGATTTACACACTTTTAGTTCTAACTCTCGACTTTTAATCAAAGTTTTAAGATATTCTTGCTTTAAAAATCTTCAATTTTTGAGTAATAAAAGGACTTCCTTTATAGAAGTTCTCGGAATCAGAGAATTTTGTAGAAGAAAATCGGAATTATTCTTCTATTTAACTCTCTCAAAGCAAAGTATTTTTTGTATCTTTTTCATGCTAGATCTAATAAAGACTCTTGATTAAATTATCTCTGAATAATTACTACTTGGAAAATAAACTTGAAATATCCATTTTTAAGCATGCAAACATGGAAAACATTTGTGTTACAATGATTTCAAATGTATAAAATTACAATAAAGCGGAAAAACAAAACAGGCAATGAATGCTAATTCGCACAGTCAAAAGCGTTAAGAGTAAAAACGCAGATGTTTGTGTATTTATTTATAGTTTATCCTGTTAATAATAAACTTGATTGAAACCATTAGATATTGATAATCATTGATTTCCGTCAATTATCAAGCGCATTTTTACTATCGTCTCTAGATATTTATCTTACGAAATAAATTCTTTTTGTTAAAATCCCTATAGAACATCTTAAACAGGTTCTATAAAATCCTGAAGCTACAATTGATTTGAAATAAATAAATAAATATTAATTGATGTAATGAACGAGCATTAAGCATAAATTAAAGATCTAGTTTTATTTGAAGATAAATTTTCAAATACAATGAAACAATACAAATAAACAACTGACTAATTTAATTGAGCAATTTGAATACGGTGTCAGATGCGTAATTTTCCATTTCAAATCAATC
This sequence comes from Mylabris sibirica, assembly GCA_039776855.1. Taxonomy (NCBI): domain Eukaryota; kingdom Metazoa; phylum Arthropoda; class Insecta; order Coleoptera; family Meloidae; genus Mylabris; species Mylabris sibirica. The sequence goes on along the minus strand of CM077839.1, from coordinate 8,317,284 downwards.
AGGCATACATCAAACCATCATATTATCTGTCCTTTTCCAATACAATTGATTCATATAGAATGTAATAAAAGGATAGAGTTATAAAGCTCTGGTGGTAGAGACTAGAGAGTATACAATAATTGTGTGCGTCAGCTGCAGGATCTTGATGGCGCGCGTTCCTAAACACTAGCAGGGAACTTTTGGGGAGCTTTCCATAAATACACTCTACCTCCCTGTATTTGCATGTATCCGAGAGATCTGTGACACATGTCCTCCTTGTTGCTTTATCATTTACATAATTATCATTGAGTAAGCCACCAGCTCTCTCTACAATACCGGTCACGGTTTGATAATTATGCAAAAATTGCGTTTTATAAAATACAGAAGAACTTAATCTAGACGAGATCTAAAATGTAACTATTTTAGATAAAATGGTGTGATAGTCGTGGAATGACGCATTATAAATTGGGGTAGAATAGTCGGATATGGTGGCAATTAAATTTACACGGTGTCATCAGTTGTGTGCAATATGGTCCATTAAAATAAAAATTTTATTGAATATTCATAGGGGAGTTTTAATTCTTTCTATCTGTTAATTTTTTTGGGGAATTCTAATCTGTACAGCCGAGTGTACTGAAAACGTAACGATAGTTGTGAGGCTGTGTAAGTCAGGCTGACGAGAGAGGTTCTCATAATATGGCAGATGTCTAAGAGGTTATCTTGTAAATTACTGTTTTTTTTAACTGTTCACATAGCCACACCTTCTTCCCTTCAAGATGGAAAAAGCTTGATTCACACAACTAAAAGAAGGGATATTTTTCGTTCGAGAGTCGTCACATTTTCAGTACACTTGGCTGCACTTCGTCCACCTGGAGTTGCAGATACTCATTGCAATTTATTAGATGTTACATTGTAATAGTCGCGCTCATACCCGACCATTATCATCATACGTACTATGATTTAAGTAGTTGATGTTTTCTTTTTCAATATTATTACCATCGTTCAATGTTCTGATCGTTTGCTCCATTATTACAGACCAATTCACTATAAATTTTTATTTCAAAATCGTTGTACGTGACATCTTTGGCCATGCAATGCTCCAGTATCAAGATTAGAATTCACCCTCAAAGTGATGCCGATTCCATTACTAATTAATGGATAACGAACAGAGATAGAAAGAAGAAAATCGAGAGATAATCGTATACACCTACAATACAGATATTATGAGACAGAAACACACGATTGCGAGTATATACATTTAGAGGTGCTTGTCGATTCGGTGTGTTGAGCTTTTGTTAGGGCAATTATACCGGCCCTTTTGGCAATAAACAGTGCGGATAATCTATCAAATTAATGTTTATTTAGAACAATTCATTATCGGATCTGCTGGTGACAATTATATTGAAACTTCCAGAAGAAAAAAGTACTTTCATATCGTTGTAAAAGCCGTGAGAATCGGGTGGTTCGTTTACGATTCGTTAACAGTACACGTGTTCCTAATACGTTATCGTTAATGTAATTCTATTTGGTCACGAATATTTTTGATTAAGAATTTTTTCCGTTGTACAATCATCAACTGTGGTGAAATTCCAAATTAAACACCCCTTAGAAATCTAGAAAATTTTCATACGGTTAATACAATTTACGTACAATTGTATTGCCTGGTGGTTAGATCGTGTGCCACCCTTACATTTTAAGGGCAAAACCGCTATTATATCCCATAAACACCTATTGTGTATATATTTATCAATATATTCAAACCCTCTATACACAAAGTTACAACATGCATGTTTTTCAAAATAGACTACCAGAGTAAATCCAATCACTATATTATTTTCTCGTTTATCTATTGAGAAAATAATACAGTTGCTATTTTGACTGTTTGCGAGGGTGGTTCCACTATTATTAACCATGTATGTATACAGGGTTATTCACATTAAGCGAAAAATTCTTATAGGGGGGTCCCTAGAGAATATTTTAGAAAAATTAGAGCCTTGTAGCTCATTGTAAAGTTGGTCAAAAAACGCGTAATTTCGTCAACGTCGCGATTTTCGCCAACCGACTACGCGCATGAACCGACTAAGAATGGCTCATAGACCGTAGTAAAATTGATTTTTCCCTTTATTTTCACTTGTGCCGTTGAAAAATTGGAATTGTTTAATATGTTTAACTTGATAGGGTGAGATTGTTTATGTTAATTCAGTGCTTATTGCTTTTATTCTAATCTCCTTTGATGGAAAAATAATTAAAGTCACGTATTAGCGTATTAACTATTTGTTTCTAATGTTTTAAATGTCAAGGATTTTCTATTAAAAAAAAATCAGCATAATAATCTTCCCCCATCGACTTAAAAATAGGTAAATGACCGCTCGTCATTCATAAGGATGTCGGAAAATCAGTGTTCCTATTTTCGCAAGGATCCAGTGATGAAAACCGAATAAAAACTTTTTTAAGGGGATTTTCTAGTCATTCTTAGTGAATAGCCCTGTATGTAGACAGTTGAATTTCCAATAATTCTATCCCAAAAATAGATTAATTTATATATTTTTGCCAATTGTCAAGGGGTGTATTTTATGCAACATGAAAACAATGTATGTAAATTGAATGGCCAGCAACACGTGACTTTTAAGTGGACTTGAGCATTTAACCCTTTCAATTCATATGCAAATCATCAACTAAGAACGTACAGGATGAATTCTTTCCAGTTACGGCTTTTAAATTAATTGAATCATTTATTCACATCATATAAAGAAAAAAAAACGGAATTTCTCAATTCTATTTTATTTACTACTACAACTATTTATTGCCCTCCAGATGGTTGTTTGTATCTATTATTTGTAAATGTGTCGACAATTCTTCTTTATTAACATAAAAATCGAAATAGTATAAAAAAATCAAATTGAATACAATCGAATTTAATAGAGAATAAAAGGCAAAAAAAACCACAATTTAATGCAATAATACCAATTACACACAATAGTCAACTGCCAAAAATTATCAGTCCATATCGAGGTTGACATTCAATCATTCCCGGCCACCCTCTCTCTGACGGGTGTTGAGCCGAATTCCCACCAAAGTGGGCCTTAGGGGCTGAACAATCAACCATCCCTTTTCTAGAGTCAAACCAACATCATCAATCATTAAGTAGAATTTAAAAAAATTTACAGAACACTTCCACAATTATACAGACAATCTTCAAAGTTGATAATTGTTTTTGAAGAAGAAAATCACCAAATATCTAAATTAGCTGGAAAATCGTGTGAATTTCCCGATAAGCCGCCCCTCAAACCAATCATTAGTAGTCAATCAATCAATGTCACACTGATATTCATCTATTTGTGTTCAGTGGTTAGGATGAAGTTGCATTTTTTTTTTGCTTTCCTCTCTAACAAGGCGAAATTTGAATATTTTCTTCATTAATTCTAGTGAAAATCAGACAATTATTAGTCCAACCAACAACAATACAATATTCCTAAATAATAACATACGAACGAATTAATCAAAATATTGAATTGCGAAATATGGTCGTATTTTGTCATATATCACGTTATAACCGGACAATTTATCTCGCTATAGTGATGTTTTTTCTACCCCTCCTCATCCTCCATCTACACAACAGTCGTCATCTTTTCTTATATTTGATGCTTTTGTTATTATTATTAAAAACTAATATTGCTAGAGTGTATCGAGTGTATTCTATTCGTATCCATAAATTTCTATAAGCACCCTAATGTTATCGCCATATATATTATAAAGATGAATTCTAAAGTTAAAATTTTGTTTTGTTGAAATTATAAACATACCCACATAATTTTTAGTAACGACAGGTTGTATGTTATATCGTTTGTCAGAACGACGATTATTACAAATTATTGTCAATAATAATATGCAAAAATTTCGTGTTTTTTTCCTCTGTTGTAGACATTTTCCCACATTTAATATAAGAAAATTGTCAATATCAACAGAGATTTATTAATTATATATATTCAATAAATTGAAAAGAAGGTTTTTTTTTTAAATAATTTCCATTCAATAAATAAAAACCTGGACATGATATGAATAAAGAATAACAGGAAACAATTATAATGTGAAGAAGAAGAAGAAGAAAACAACAAACAGGATAGGTAAGCAATTTAACGCTCGAAATATGATTTAAAAACGCTAAATCGTTAACAAGTGTTTGTTTTTATTTTAAGAAAAGTTGCATCTTAATTACATGAAATTATACACGTTCAAGTCGAAAAACAAGCTCCTTGTAAAGGTTGGTGCCAATAATAAAAAGGGATACTTCTTTAGCATGATGAAAAAGTGGTTCACAAGTCCAGAAACTAAACGAGAGCGAGTGCGAAGCGTTAGGCTCAGACCTGAAGCCCTACTGGTACTCGCAAAGACACTTTCTGGGCGTACGTGTAGTACGCAAGATTTTCGGTACCGATTTTTGTACAAATTAAACGATAGAAAATTTTGTATGCTTACTTAAAAATTAAAGAAAAACTCAAAAAGAATAAATTTATTGTGAGTCTTAAGTTTCTAAAACAAAAAATGTTTTCTGGCTTAATTTGGTCGTTACATTGTGCACAACTTCTGTTAGTTGTTAAAATTTCACTCTTAATTTTTCACAAAACACCGTAATAGAATTGTAATTTCGAAAAGCTTGCCTTCTTCCCGTTCCCATAGCAACTATTTGTTGATGTTGTAACATTGCGCGCGCAACTTCCGTCACATTCCAAAATTTCACTTTTAGAATTTTTCATTGAACGAGCCAAAAGAAGTAAAATTTCAATTCTTCTATATTTCTATATTTTAGTGTCTAAATAAGGTCCTTTGCACGATCTAATCAGATTTAGAATTCGACTCAAAAATTGCAAGACTTAATCATCCAATTCGCTAGAAGCCAATTCTGTTCGAATAAAAGTCCTAAACTTGTTGTAGAATGCATAGAATGCTTCAACAAAATCTTTGACAGAGAAGCATACTGACAGATTAGAGATTAATGTGCCGCTCTACAATTCTTTTTCTAGACTATTTATCCGACGTATAGTTATGAACATTTTAAAAATGCTTCTCTCTTGCTATTAATAAAGCTAATACCTAGACCAAAAAAAATTAGATATTGGCATTATCTTTAGATGATATTATTTAAATCACTTCACTGACCATCTGTAATAACATTCATCCTATTAAGCCGATTAGTTTTATTATTTTTACATAAATGATTAATTATAATGGTAATAATGAAGCAAAAAACTATAAGTATTAAACAAGTGAAGAGTAATTAATATGATGTTAATTTGGCGTGAAGTCGATGATGGAAGAAACTACACTCAAGAAACACTTTTTGTAATCAATCTAATCGAAAGATTCTTTTAGAGAGGAAATCTTAATATTTCTCAAATTACCCTCTAATTGGAGATATTATTTTAGAATTAAGAGGGAGAATGCAGCTTAGAACTATCGTGAACAGTGGCGGACTGACTAAATGCTCCAAATGTTCATGGGTCAAACTCTTTCTTAGCCTTAACTCTTTTAACTTACGAGGAAACATTCCAGGTGTCGCTAATCAAATTTCGATGATACTAGGATATGTTATTTTTCATTAAAATATAAGAAACACGTGTTTTTTTGCCTTTGAAAAACATTTCTAAGAGGCTAAATGACTCTTCAAAGCTTTGGCTCTAAAGGGATGCTTTGTAAGTTTCACATATTTGTAGTTGGAATCATCGAATGGAATCAACGGTTTCATTATCTCGAAGGTGAAAAATCATGAAAAAAGCCATTGGTCTTATAGTAAAATACTAAACAGGAACAGAAGTTATAAAGAAGTGGCGTAGCTATCTTTAAGTAATATGAGGTAATGCCTAATAGCCCATCTGTTTTATAGGCCCATTACTATTTTATTTTTGAGTACCTTTTATATCTATATAACATACAAGGTGTTTGGTCTAAGTATGGTGAGTGAGTTCTAAGAAACTCCTATTAGTCGACAAGCGATTGGAAAAATATTGTGAAGATTTGTAGAAGAGTCCCTAGGGAACATTTACGAAAATTAGAACCTCGTAGCTCATTTGAAAGTTGGGCAAAAAACAATCGTTTTGGACAATGTCGCAATTTAAAAAAACCAACAAAGCACGCAGAACGACTAAAAATGATTCAGAGACCTTTCCAACATTGATTTTTTTTTCATTTTTCTCCAATGTATTCCAAAGAAAATACGAAATATTTCCACCTGTTCCAGAATAAAATGGAGAAAAACGAAAAAATCAATTCTGAGAGGATTCTAAGGTCATTTTGTGTGCTTTGTTCGTTTTTGAAAATCGCTACATCGTCAGAAACGAGCGGTTTTTGACCAACTTCCAAATGAGCTACGAGGCTCTAATTTTGCTGAAATTATCCTCAAGAACGCTCCTACAAATCCTTAAAATATTTTTCGAATCGCTCGTCGACTAATAGGAGTTTCTTAGAACTCATCATAAACCAAACACTCTGTATGTAGGGTGTCCAGCCTGGGAGTATTCCATTTGGCTGTTTCAACCAAAATAATAGAGCAGCTTGAATAATATTTTAAAAATTTATAGGGTAGTTCCTGGAGAAAATTTTATCAATTTTAGAATCCTGCGCCTCACTTAGAAATCGGTCAAAAAATGTACATTTTTGAACAAGAATAATTATAAGATCTGCCCAACAGAGATATTTTTCGTTTTTTCCCATTACATTCTTCAGAAAGTTCAAGACAAAAACGAAAAAATCAGTGTTTGGAGGCTCGTCGAGTCATTCATCCAATTATTCATTTAACGTGTGTAGCTTTTTTTCAAAATCGCAGCATTGTTAATAAGGAGCATTTTTCGATTAGCTTCAAAATAAGCTACGAGGTTCAAAATTTACTAAAATCCAGGGACAAAAGCTTGAAATATTCTTCGAATCACTTTCCAAATAATATGAGATTATGAGTTGCCAGAGCTTTCAATGAACAATTCGGTATTTTTATTTTAAATTTTACCTAAGGGTCTATAATTTTTAATTACGCCACTGTTACAAGGCTTGAAATTAACAAGGCGTTTTTGTTTATGGATTGAACACTCTTCAAGCATATCTACATCGTCTACCAAGAAAAAATCATTAATAACTTTCGTTTTAATTCACAGAGGATGATTTTTTTTATAAATTTCCACCAATCGGAACATAATAATAGCCCCTTATTATTTTTAACAATGGGCTTTTCACTCTGGAGTACCAAAGTTCTTATGATAAATTGATTAGTTGGCGAGCGATTTCAAAGATTTTTATTGGAGTCTCGTTGTCTTTGCTTAATATTTTAGGAAAAGTAGAACCTCGTAGCTCATTTGTACACTTAAAATGACTTATAATGGCTCAAGAATCATTCCAACATTGACTTTTTTGTTTTTTTTCTTTATTGTATTCTGGAACAGCTGGAATTCTAGAATACACTGGTGATAAAACGAGTTTTCGAGTCGCTTTCAATCGTTTTAGGTATACCGGCAGAAAATATTGGATAGAAACATTACAGAATCATCTCTCTCCTTTCCGCAGTCATTTTCTCACATGTGTTAGAAAGGCGTCGAGCAAATTAAGGCGGGGCATTGTTCCACCTCCTAATACTCATTTAACTCCATTGAACAGACGGAGAAAAATGTTTATTGTTTCTCTTTAAGTTAAGTTGATGAGAAAAGGATAGCGAGTGGAAACATTGCCAGTTTCCATAAGTTAGACAAGACAAATAAATACATGAGATGGAATGATGAAAGCGGGAGATAGATATGTACTTCGCTATGTTTCTATCCAATTCCGCAGAGCTGTATATTAGTAGTATTATTTAGCAAATAAAAAACATGAAATGTAAGAAACGGCAAGCTGGCTCTTACTTTTGGGGCCCACCGGGCGATCGCCTGATAGGCCAGTCCGTCACTGATCGTAAGAATAATTAGTGTGGATTTTTTGCAGAATTTTTAATCACTCTCGTGTCAAATTAAGTAAAAAATAAAGATAGTCCCAAGAGGCGACAGTTATCAATCACTCAATTTCAATAAACTTTAATTCAATGATTTTAACTAAAAGTAAAGAAAATATTCATTCAATAATGACTAATTTTTTTTTTAAATTATACCTAATCAATAAATCTTGTTTTAGAATATAACTTTCAACATAGGCAATTATTAAAAATAACGATAACAATATGTGTAATTACACAATCATTAAAATCCTACGTTTTAGTCAACAATCAAGTCTAAAGGTTAATTGTAATTTGATTTAATGAAAACAAACTGGACCCTCTAATCAAGCTAGATGATTATCAACATATTGGACCACCCGAAATGAAAATTTGAAAATTGTTAGATTGTAACTTATAGAAAATGAATAGTATAGAATTTATTATTATGGTTGTAGTAGTAGTAGTAATAGTAGTAGTAGTAGTAGTAGTAGTAGTATCACCATGGGCATTTGGCACGTGGACAAGGATACGGGTGTTTGTTCCACCGTGTCTACAACAACTACTATTACAACTACAAACTGCTATAGCTCGTGCCTGGACACTACACACACACACACACACAGATACACACCGGTGCTATGCACACCCAGCTTTATCACAACTATTCTATCCACGTAAACACCTGGAAATTTTGATATTTAACTATTTATATATTCGATACTAGAAAAAAAAATTAACGGTAATTTGGATTGTTTAGAATGTTTTCTGATCGATTTACATATTTGTGTGTTTTTCGTATATAGTTGACGATAGCACCCTCTCAATAATCAAGTGATTGTTATTTAGCATACCCCAGCTAAGCTTGTTAAAGATCATTGTTGTGTGGCCGGCCATTGGAAATCCTATTCAATCATTTCCATATTTTGTCGACGATCAACTATAGAATTTTTGACAAAATTTAGGGCTATCTATAAACGATCTATCTTGTTAGTTTTCAGTTTCATTATATTGGAAATTGACAGTTTTGTCGCCGCTCTACGTCCACCACCACCGAAACCAATCCGATTTTAATCAAAATCAATTAAGTGTTGATTTTCGTATACAGAGTGAGCCAAGAGGATGGCCACCTAAAAGTATAAGAAGTTCTACTTGATGGAAGTTTATGAAATTTGGTATGTGGCCGTTGTGGCACTTGAACTACCTTTGGAAAATATTTTCATTGTTCTATCAACCCCCGTTATATGGGGTAGTGCACCCTACTCTCTTATTTTAAATGGAATGGTTTATTTTTTATTACATTTCTAGATTTTTTGATGAAATCGAAGGGGACTTTGATAATATGACCTATGACTTAGCGCTGAAGGTTCTTCAGATATTTCAGCTTTTAGTGCAATTTTAATATTTGCAGTGTGTGATTGAAAAATTCATATTTTTTAAGCTATAGCATTTGAAGTGTTAAAATTTGGAATTTAAGTAGTAAAAATGATGTACATTTGAAAAATTTAAACAGAATTGAATTATCTTTCAGCGTTTAGCTAAAATAATTTTTTCTTTCAGGCAACTTTCAAACCATAATATCTTGCTTATTTTAAATGGAACACCATATTTTTCTTTATATGGTTGGATAGAGAAAAAAATTCTGCATCGAACTATACTAGCATTCCCTATACCTATCTTTGATGGTTTTTCAGTTATTCAAAATTTTCAGTTTCGTCTAATTTTCTCTCCTGAAATAAAATGTAAAACATAGAAGGCTTAGTAGTACAACCTTCAATTCAATTGTCACAATAAAGATGATATTAATTAATTAAATTTGGACTATCTCAATAAAATAAAACGGAAGAAACTGATAATTAATTAAATTAATATTTATTGAATTTGCTTTTCGTATATGTAAAATGTCCTAAAGTTGTAAAAAATACAGGTAAAATATTCAATACTAACGTCATTTGTGATATTTTGTCATTTTGCTAAGCCTTCTATGCATTTCATTGTAGTTGGGTTAGTTTGGCATAGACGACTAGACGTATTACATTTTCTTTCAAGGGAGGTGATTGGGCGAAATCTAAAATTTTGAATAACTGAAAAATTATCAAAGATAGGTATAGGAAATGTTGATACAATTCGATGCAGAATTTTTTTCTCTATCCAACCATATAAAGAGAAATATGGGGTTCTATTTAAAATAAGCAAGTTATTACAGTTTGAAAATTGCCTGAAAGAAAAATTCATTTCAGCCAAACGCTGAAAGGTAATTAAATGCTCTACGGTTTGTTGAAAAGAACGTTATTTGTGTTATTAGAATTCTAAATGTCAATCTTTTAAGTGCAATAGTTTCTATGTTATGAATTTTTTATTTAAACACTGCAAAATTAAAAATTTCATGAAAAGTCCAAATATCTGAAGAACCTTCAGCGCTAAGCCAAAGGTCATATTATCAAAGTCCCCCTCGATTTCATCAAAGAATCTAAAAATGTAATAAAAAATATACCATTCCATTTAAAATAAGAGAGTAGGTACCCCATATAACGGGGGTTGCTAGAACAACGAAAATATTTTCCAAAGGTAGTTCAAGTGCCACAACGACCGTATACCAAATTTCATAAAGTTTCATCAATTAGAACTTCTTATACTTTTAGGTGGCCATCCTCTTGGCTCACCCTGTATACAGAGTGTTTAATCTAAATAAGGTCGATTCTATGAAACTCCTATTAGTCGGCAAGCGATTCGAGAAATATTTGAAGGATTTGTCTTTAAACAACATTTCAGCAAAATTAGAGCCTTGTAGCTCATTTGGAATTTGGTCAAAAAACGCTTGTTTCTTACGATGTAGCGATTTTCAAAAACGCAAAACGACTTAGAATGACTCTAGAATCCTCCCAAAAATGATATTTTTCGTTTTTCTCAATTTTATTCTGGAACAGATATTTTCTCTGGAAGACAAACGAAAAAAATCAATGTGGGGGAAGTCTCCGTATCATTCTTAGTCGTTTTACGTGTTTAGTTTGTACTGTCTTTTTCACGTAAATATATGGTTCATAGCAATAAATTCGCTATAATTCTTTCATTTAATAATAGAATCAAATAATTTTTGCCAGAGCTTGAACAGGAACACCTAGGCTATCTATTGGAGGTGATAGCGCCTTTTTACAATTTTTGGAAATAGAAGCAATCGACGTCAACTTTTGGAAATTAAGCAATACTGAATGAAAAATTGCCTCTTTTAAAAACTTATAAGTAGGTACTACATACGAAAATAATTAATTTTTTGAAAAACGATTTTCTTTTGCGAGAAAAAATCAAAAGTTTGTGAATATTGGAACGGGGACTTACCTGTTTTGAGAATGTAGGCCAAGAGATTCCTTTCCCTAGGAACCATGTACCATAGAGATAAGTATAAAATTAAGGGGGCGCCACTATAGTTAAAGGGTAAGATTTGAAGGCATATGTCAATTTTTAATAACAAAATTAGAGAGAGAAGATCCATATGAGATAGTCCTCCTTATTTCTATACTCCATGGACCAATCACTACACAAACCCGCTAGCTACACTAGCGCTATTCTGGTCATTTATTGAACCCTTATTTCATACCTTTCGGTAGACACCTTTTCGGCTGAATATGGTCCTCCTTATCTCTATACTCTATGCTAAGAACCATAAATTTTAAAAAAAAAACAAGGATAGATGTAATGAAGTTTGAAGGACTAGTTTTATTTTTCAATAGGTTATTTCTGAAGAATAACAATAGTTGAATGTGAAGTGAACAAGACAGAGAAAGAGAGAGAATCGGATAAAAGAAACGGTTTTATGTATCGAATTGACAAAATTGGACAACTCTTCAATTTTTGTATTTACTGTCGGTCAAAAATGACGAACAGCTGCAGACCTGATTTTGCGATTCGGGTGCTTTAAGAGTGCAGCTTTAAGTGGAAAAGAGAAGAGGACATTTTGAACAATTTTTGTAAATTTTTCTTGTTTAATGTAGGTACCTACTATTTTTATAGTTTTTAATCAAAAGTCTTGTTCAAGAAGCGAATTAGTAAGTTACTGTCGGTCAAAAATGACGAACAGCTGCAGACCTGATTTTGCGATTCGAGAGTTTTAAGAGTGCAACTTTAAGTGGAAAAGAGAAGACTACATTTTGAACAATTTTTGTAGATTTTTCTTCTTTAATGTACTTACTATTTTTATAATTTTTAATCAAAAGTCTTGTGTGTATGTTCAATAAGAGAATTAGTAAGATATATGGAAAAATAAAGATTAAAGATGTCCATGACTTTGATTACTCCCTCTATAAGGCTCCTTTATACCTTCATTTCCTGTTTCCTTTTAAGAATTTAATTCTTTTTCCTCGAAATTTTGTCAACCCCTGGCGTACGTGTTCCCCTTCATATTCTTATAACAATTATTTGATTCTATTATTAAATGAAAGAGTTATAGCGAATTTATTGCCATGGACCATATTTACATGAAAAAGACTGTATATCTTAACGTTCATGGAGGATTTGTTTACCAGATTGACTAGTACACAATTCAATTCTTCCACAAGCGAATTTTCTCTCTGTCACTCAACAAATAACAGCAATCTCTTGTTCTTTAATTAACTCAAAATATTTACAAAGTTGAGACAGTGTGAGGAGCGTGTATCGGAAAATCAGTGGAACTCAAACTTTCCTCAACGAATCTTACAAATTTTTGTTCATTTTATTGTTCTCTTTTATAAATTCCAATATTTATTTATTGTATTTGTTCAATTATTTTTCTATGCACCTACATGGCTGGTGTATAAACTAGAAATTGAGCATCTGACAACTAGTCAGTCATGTTCTTATGTACACCTGCTGAATCAATGTACTCTCACTTTATACCACCTGAAGCTATTATAAAAATCAACAGTGAATATATTCTGCCAATGATTAATAACACAGAAACATTTTGAATACCACTGTATTATATATATGTATGTGTGTTATATATATATAGATAGATAAAACAAAGGATATACGATTAAAGGAATCAAAGGTTACTCCTCAAGCTTCGCTGATCCATCCAACTGACAATTCTCATGTTTACGCCACGTTTCTTCTATTTTCCCTCTACTTACACACACACAGACATAAACACATGGTAAAGTTTCCCAAATAGAAAACTCCCGCCTTCGAAATTACTGTCACATTAATCAATCTTACAGTCACAATACGGTGTTGTTGTTATTGTTGTTGTTGTTCAAAAAAACACCCCTTAATATTATCACCACTGTTTAGACGAGTAAAAAACGACAGAGTTGGACGACCAAAAGCCGCCCCTTTATCTCTGTTGCTCCAATATTATTATCGATCGATTAGGGGTATTTGTAAAAAGAAAAAAACTACCAGTGTCATTTTAATAGATGAACCCTCATTAGTTGACTTTTCTTTTCATTATAAACGATATACGATTAACAATTGAACATCGTGATTTGAGCGTGTGAACGATGGGTATTATCAAGTGGACCCTGATATATTTATATAGTACATAATGGTGACAATTAAAATATGGAATTATGAATCTTGTTGATTTTCTAATCAACTATATATGTAGTTGGCAATATAATTAATAATAGCGGCATTAATGATGATAATTAAAAGTTTAATTAAATTGATCGGATATAATTACGTTCCTAAATAGGAACTAGTCAGTTTTATTTGATATTTTTCCTATCGGAGAAAAAATAATTTACGGCTAGTTAAAAGTACGATTACTGGGTATGTTTCGAACTAATCGTATACACAACTTATTGCTATTAAACAATAAATTGAGGATCTGTATAATAGTTATTCTTGTTTATTTTATATTATACGACAAGTTTCCATTGACGGATGAATCTAAGACGCCGTCGTATTATCATCATCATCATTGTTATTATCATCATCATCATCGGCATGTAGTCTAGATTGTAATTACAATGGACTAGTAGTAATCAACATCAAGTCGTATTGTAATTAATAATAGCACGAAGGCTTTTTATAAATGGAAGATGAATTAAAATAAAAATGCCTCGATATGTCTTTTTATATTAAATATTTCTATATACGTGCATATAGTAATTAATAATGCTAACACGTGCAATTTATTTGAATATTTGAAATTTTCTGTTAGTGCATAGTGTAAAGAAATTCTCAGATGCTTCTGGAGGAATTCTAGGATATTTTATTGATAAGTAGAATTGGATTATTTGTTAAAGTATGTACAGCCAAGTGCGGAAGAATTTTAACGACTCTTGGTGCGAATTTTGGCCTGTTTTGTATAGATTGAACCATTCGTCCACCATTCTTGGTATCGGGGATGGACCCAAGCTGCTTTGTTGCTTTACCTGTTGTAGCGAATAGTAGCTGTTGAAGTTGAACCACAAATAAGTAGAGGGTGGTAAATTACCTGATCCGTTATAGGGGTGTGGTGTTTTGCTTTATTCAGGTACATGAACAAATCGTCACCTTCTCTCTCACGATATCCAATAGTATGTTTGTTCTCTTCAAGCGAAAGTCTGGTTTACACTATACAATCCTAACCGTTAAAATTCTTCCGCACTTGGCTGTATACTAGACCGATCAGGTCCATCTAGGATCGTCGAGAGCGAACACATTATTTATTAGCGGGCCCAAAATCACGAACCGAAATATCAGAAAAAAGAACTAAATGACCATAAAACTAAATTTGAGCCCTTCAGACCCCATCAAAACCGCAAGGCTCCCCGGAAGTGTCCACCTTATCAATTTTAGACTCTTTCAATTTCTAAGGAATAATGAAAAAGCGGTCAAAATAGAATCAAAATGCGTGTAAATGAAATGCCATGCAATTCGAAGGATGAATGTACAGTGATGAGCATATAAAGGCGACCACTTTTTGTGGCACTGTGTAAAACAGGCTTTTGTGGAGATTCGTGACGGAGTAACACAATTTTCACAGGACAGACATTGGGGAAAAAGATATTCAATCAGAAGATGGAAGTGGAGTTATTGGTGCCAATTTGGGGTAGATATTTGCCTGTGTAGATAAACTCGTTTTAACACTTCCTTTCCACCTACCTACCTTCTTACACGCACGATAACAGTCTGACTCACACGAACCGAAAAACAAAAAGATTTTGTCTTATTTATATGCTCTTCACTGTACAGAGTGAAATCGGATTGCTTTTAAACCTGCAGATTACACAGGTAAAGGGCTCGAAAAACTGAGTCGATTTGTATGTTGTATCAGGAGGTCTGTTTTCGACATAAAGTGGTTGAAAATTATGTCCAGATTTTCAAAGCCACTGGAAAAGAGTAAAGTTATCGATAGTTTATAATAAAATGTGCTATCCCATTATTGAATAAATATCTCAAAAAGACTTGTGTAGCTTAATAGCATGGAAATTCGAGATGTATTATACTATGACACCCGCATTCTTATCAGCTCTTGACAATAACATTACGGTAAGTTGTATTTATTCACTGACCATCAAATAAAGATTTAAATTTATTACAGTTTTAGTTATTTTGTTTTCTCTTTGACCCTTCAAAACACCTTCATTTAACCCTATTCCATTGTAATTGAATATTGGAGTTTTCCTATTTCAAGACAAATCGATTTCACCCTTTACTTACTATAAGTTTCACAAAAAAGTAACTAACTCTTGAGCGAGGAATATCACGTTTTTCAACTCGTTTAAGTCAGGCTGTTTCTCACGTGATTTCAAGAAGGTGGGTGGGTAGGTAACTGTGTTAGAACAAGTTACCACCATACCAAATTTGTAGAACTATCAGCTTAACAAACAAAAATGCATCAGTAAAGCCTCTTACTCTGATTCTAATCCTTAACTATAAAAATACTGTTACACGATTGCATTAAAAAACCGGTTTTACACAACTCCGCAAAAAGTGGTCACCTTTTTGTGACACTAATAGTGCAGCTAGGTGCATAGAAAAGTTCACGATAATTGTGAGGCTGTGTTAGTCAGGCTAACAAGAGAGGTTCTCACAATGTCTAATAAGTTAATAAGTCAAAATTGAAAAAGAAAGAGATTTAACCAAAAACAGTAGGCGGCAATAGTCCCACCCTCTTTCCTTCAATATGGAGAAAGCTTAGTTTACACAACTGAAATAATAGTTATTTCTCGCTTAAGAATCGTTACCTTTTACATACACCTAGCTGTACCTACAGTACCTATAAATGAAGACTTTTGTAAATACTTTTTAAAATTTTAGTATACCTATCTATTTTCAAGCAATTTTTTCCTTCTACGGCTAATTCGACAAGCACAATTGACTGGCAAACGTGCCAATATCATTGTTTGCTACAAATAAAAAGGCAATTCGACCCCTATTACCTCTACCACCGATTTATAGTAGATACCAACTTTCGTCTCCATAAAATAAGCCAACCATAAGCGAATTAGCACAGAGTCGGCCAAAAAAGGAGACTCAGTCTTGAGTGAGAATATCACATATTTTCGTACTTGTGAGTCAGGCTGTTTCTTTGGTGATTAGAGTAAAAAGGTGGATAGATAGGATAGGAAGTGTTAGAACGAATTTTCAGCATATCAAATTTGAAAAAAATATTCACCTTTTGGGGTAAATATCCAAAATGGTATCAATAACACCACCTAATCTTCTGATTAAATATCTCACTTCTTAAATTCTCACCTGTTAAAATTCTGATAGGTACAGTGAGGATCAAAAAAAGAGACTGAGTCTTGAGCGAGAATTTCACATATTTTCGTTAGTGTAGGTCAGGCTGTTTCTCTCGTGATGGCAAGAAGGTGGGTAGATAGGAAGTATCTTTCTATTCCGTTAAAAACCCAACTCCACCCGCTTCTTCTGATTAGATATCTTTCTTGCCAAATTCTGACGTGTCAAGATCTTATTACATTGTAATGACCGAACTAATAAGCCTGTTTTACACGGCCGCACATGAGGTGGTCTTTTTTTTTGATCGCCAATGTACATTGTGAACGACCATCCTCATAAGATTGTTTTACACAGCCGCACAAGAAGTGTTTTTTTTTTATCTTCACTTCTATACAGGGAAGTCTAATAATTATTTTATTTGACAGAGTTTCCAATCTACAGAGAAAAAATAAGACACTGAAATATTATCAGAAATTTCGTTTATTGGGTTTATACGGGAAAATAATTAAAATATCAGATAAGATTTCAGATTCAAATTTCAGAGTTGAAAATTATGCTTGTTTATAACAATTTAGTTGATTAGAAAGTTGAAAACACTTAAATTAGAAGTTTATTGAGTAGAAATTTGTTCTGAAATCCTGAACTTTCTAGGCTACATCCTGGAGCTTGTAATATTTTCACATAAATGTGACCGACTATATTGAGCGAGAAATATCACGTTTTTCGGTTCGTGTAAATCACGCTGTTTCTTTAGTGAGGCTAAGAAAGGAGATTTTAGAGCGAGTTTCCACCATATCTCTACAAAATATTTTTCTATTCAGGTAATTACCCAAAATAGCACCTGTAAACCCTGACCCTACATATGACTGAAAATCTTTCCATTCAAATCCTGACCTGTGACAATTCTGTTATATCGTCACGAGCGTCATCAAAGCCTGTTTTACACAGTCCAAAAAAAAGTAGTCACATTTATTTGAAGGTGATGGTACATACGATGCAATTACAAATTTTGTGACTAGTCTACAACAAGGCAGAGAAGAAAATTTGAGTTATACGAACATCTCAACTTTTTTGTATTTTTCTAGTGATAATAAAATCAGTTAAACTGAGTGTAAAGATAACAAATTCCGTCAAATTTGCACGCACCTTGACTAAATTTATAAGCTGCAATGAATCGTAATAGACTGTAACTAGTTTAAAGCCAGGTGTAACAACTATTCATTTCTAATTCTGCATCTGCGTTTTATTGAACAAAACGTGATGAAATACTTTTATTCCGCTAAGAAACTATAAATTACAACCACTCATTATCTGACAATCGATTCAGTTGAATATTCCACGAACTAAACTTTTAAAAACGATAACTGCACATATGATAAACGTTTAGTTCGGAAGTTACACAGTACTTGAAAAAATTATTGCAATAATTTTGTAAATCCTCATCTAATATACCGACTGGAAATTGAATTCTTGACAATTTGAATAGAAACGAAAATAAACTTACAGTAATTGAGTAATGATTACACTGTTTTCCTTCTAGCTGATCAAATTTAGACTAATCAGTTAGTGTCAGTAGAGCTTATGAGATCATAAATTTTTGCTTCGTTTCTTTGAGGCGAGTAGACAAGAAAAAATTTAATTTCATGTAGGTAAGTTTATAAGAGTGAGTTTTTATAATGTAGGTACAGCCTCTACAATTACGCGTCTCTCATAGTTTCACGATATTAAACCATTTTTCCTGCAATTCCACCAACTATATAGGTTTTTTATGTTCGTTATTATAATCACATTACCAACAGTATTTACAAATTAACTCAACGACATTACAGAAACAAAAAAAAAAATGAAAATAATCAAGAAAATTATTTTCTGTTGACACTGAAGGGTTCTTCGCCCAAAATTGATAGATCATCAATGGAACACCCACTTTTTGACAATAGGAATGATCCACCAATCAATCCACCCACAGGTATCAGGTGCTAGAAACCGGAAAAAGGGCGGTCACTATAGAAATTATATACTATTCTATTGGTTGTTTAGTGGTATTAGATGTGAAGAGTAGGGAGTCCAGAGGGTGTGGCATTCTATTGCCAGGATTGTACATGCGTTTACAGGATCAGTTGTCCTGGCGGCTTTCTAACGATCAGTTGATATTCAGTCTTGATGTGGAAATTTGACGCAATTACCGTCGATTAAAATCAAATTTTTAGTGCATAAGCCTTTTTGTTGTTTATTGTGTGAAATATTATCGATGGATTGTTTCGATTGCGGTTTGAACTGAACAAATTTAGATTGAAATTGATCTTTTTACAAGAGATATGGTAATATTGTAAGTAGTTGTTTTGTTTTCATAATTTAAACAAAATTATTATTGTTGTATTGTTTGTTTGGATTGATGAGAAACGGGACAACTTTTACGTGTCCGTTAAGATAGCTTATTATAAACAAGCTTAAAATCAGATATCATATAATTAATCGAACATGATAATTACTATTCTATTGACAACGTTAAATTACGATTGTTTAATAACCAATGGCCGCTGGCTACTTTACGACCGATTCACCAAGAAGTCGATAACATGAAAAGATTAAATTTATTACTATTTGATTCTACACGATTCAATATTACAGTCTAAAGAATGCGTAGGTTCGTTTACTAACAACAATTATTTAAAAAAACAAAACAATAATCGATAGAGATCGATAAAAAAACGCTTACTTCCTGATTTAATTGAAAATCTATCGATGAAAAATTGGAGACTTCAATGATCAATCAAGCGATGAACCTTTCACTATTTCTGTAATTTTTCTGTAAAAACTGAAACGATTTCATTTTGTAAAATCGAGTAGGCGTGTTATTTGATAGACCGGAAATTAGTTGTGATTGGTGGTTTTTTGTTTTCATGTGTTCTATAGGCATACACCGTCCTCCCCGGACATGTCGTGCCGGGTAAACTACACAAATTCAACATCATCCGATTGGGATATTAATGACAGTTCAATACCGAGAATTAATGAATTTGATACGTTTTCGGAATGGGCAGATGGACATTGTCGATTAGTTTATCGAGCCGATAATGAGGAGGCAAAACGGCACAGTTCCGGCTGGGCAATGCGTAACACCAACAATCACAACGTGCACATATTGAAAAAGAGTTGTTTAGGTGTTTTAGTATGTTCAATGCGTTGCACATTACCGAACGGTGACCGTGTCCACCTTCGACCAGCTATCTGTGATAAAGCAAGAAAGAAACAACAAGGTAAACACCTATATTTCTTTTATTTAGGTCGAAATTGTTTGGATTTGTGATGTTATAATTTACAGAATCTATACGAAAATTTCCAGGTAAGCCATGTCCGAATCGCCAATGTACCGGCCGGTTGGAGATTTTGCCTTGTCGGGGCCATTGTGGTTATCCAGTGACCCACTTTTGGCGGCATACCGAGCATGCGATATTTTTCCAAGCGAAAGGCGTTCACGATCATCCGCGACCGGAAGCTAAAAGCACATCGGAACAACGACGCAGTCAGCATAGCGGACGACGAATTCGTAGCTTAGCTGTTGTTTTAGCTAAAGAAACCGCCCTAGGAAATAAGGTGAGATACACACATATACACATAGACACGCATATAGCGAACAATAACTTGAATAAATATATAGAGAGGAAACGGATTGTTAATTAAATATGGGATAGGTGAATGTGAAACGATAAAGCCAACAACGAAAGACATATGTTTGTGTCAATTGCAGCTATTCATCGACTATTGTCTATGGCATTAATTACAAACATGGACATGTTAAAACATCGGCTATATAATTACAGTTGTGTGGTCGATTTATCTGACTTTATTTGTATCGAAATATTGATGATTGCCGATGTTTAATCATTTGTTAGGCAAACTATTCATTAACACAAATCCCTTCAAGTCTGATCGTTCCGATAGGAAAACTTGTGATATTTTTTCTTATATATCAATTTTTTCTTCTTCTTTCAGTTGATGTCACCGAAACGACAATGTCGAGAGATTACAACAACACGAAACCTCAATCCACCCCCGTTAATTTCCGATCAAGATAAAGGTAAATTAGGATTTTTTTATCAAAATACAGGGTTTCACGTCAAACAAAAAGTTCTTATAGCAATCTCCATTACTTGTCAAGTGAATCGAAAAAGATTTCAAGGGATTGTAGGGAAGTCCCTGGAGATCATTTTACCAAAATTAGAACCTCGTAGCTCATTTGGAAGTTGGTCAGCAAACGCTCGTACCTAATAATGTCGCGATTTTCGAAAACCAACTAAACACACAAAACGACCAAGAATGACTCAAGGATCTTCCCAACCTTGATTTTTTCGTTTTTCTCTATTTTGCTCTGGAACAGGTAGATGGGAGGATCCTTGAGTCATTCTTAGTCGAGCGTTTTTTGACCTACTGCCAAATGAGTAAAGATGTTCTAATTTCGATAAAACTTCATTATTTTTTTAATCGCTCGCCAAGTGATGGGAGTTGCCATAAAAACATTTTACCCGACTTGAATAAGCCTGTAGACAACAATTAAGAACAATAATTTTAGGTTATTGTTCCTGTCCACCATTTGAATGTGTATGTACGTATCAACCAATCATTCCAACAACACTACAACAATACAACCCCCATTCACCGACTGCATATCAACAACCCCAAATATTAGATTCTTATTGGACACAAGAACCAGCTCAAGCACAATCCTATCCGACTGAGATTTGTTTAAATCAACAATACGATTTTACAAATATACCAACAGATCTGTTTCAACCGGAAGAGATTTTCCAATTAGATCAACCAATCAAACCGGATTTTATAACAAACAATCATAATGATTTAACAACAACAACACGATCACCACCAACATTACTGGATTTGGGTAGTGGAACGATACATCGTGAATTCAAATCGGAAGATTATTGGCGACACAATCTTAACACAATAATTAATGATGATAGTAATAATAGTAGTAGTAATAGTCGTTTTAATTTAAGCCAATCACCAGATAACAACAGTCATTTAACAATCAATAATAATTTAGTTCCTGCAATTAGTCAAAATCCTTTTGTTGAATCAGCGAAATTGGATGAAATCACCAGTTATGGTGTACAAAAGAATTATTTCCATCATCATCATCATCATCATCAACAACAACAAAATATAAATGATAGTAGTGATTATATTAAACAAACAACAAACTTTGAAATTATTAACGATAATAATAAAATCTATTTTACTGATGATAATTTACACAATTTCGATCATTATCAAATAACAAAACATTACAAATCAAATTATGAGAATGAATATGTTGATATAGGACATTATACTGAATATGGTAGTTTTATGTCAGTTTACGATAGTAATAAAACTAATGATAATGTTTTTAAAGATCTCGATTTACGAATTAATAATTGTGTACCAAGTGTTAGTAATTTACATTATAATACAACTAGTAATAATGATAATAATGATAATTTTGATGTTGTAACGCATCCATAAATTTATATTTTAGTCAATCAAATATTAGTAAATTCTCACTATTTTAACTATTTGAGTGCCTTCCACTTTATATAATGCTTTCAATGATCTTCAATATGTTAGTATTATCTATTATTTGTGTATATTGTTTGTAAATATTATAAAATAAAAACCGTTTGTGATAATTTACACAATTTCCAATCTATAGCAGGCAACCAATTATACACTATCCTGAAATTGTATTGTTATACATTATACAGGGTGCCCCAGGGGTACGTGCAAGCTCCATAATTCCGTTGCTAGATGACATATCGACTTGCGGTTTTTTTCTTACAGTATCCATGGACATTCTGTACAACTTAAAATTATTTTCGTTATTTTAGCTACCCCCCTTATAGAGGGTAGTGCACCCTACTCTCTTATTTTAAATGGAATGGTATATTTTTTATTACATTTTTGAATTCTTTGATGAAATTGAAGGGGACTTTGATAACATGACCCATGGTCTAGCGCTGAAAGTTTTTCAGATATTTTGACTTTTCATGAAATTTTTAATTTTGCAGTGCTTAAATAAAAAATTCACAACATAGAAGCTATTGGAGTCAAAATGTTAAAATTTAGAATTCTAATAGTACAAATAACGTACTTTCTATCAAGTTGTAGAGCATTTAATTGTCTTTCAGCGTTCGGCTGAAATGAATTTTTGTTTCAGGCAATTTTCAAACTATAATAACTTGCTTATTTTAAATGGAACCCCATATTACTCTTCATACGATTGGATAGAGAAAAAATTTCTGCATCGAACTGTATTACCATTTCCTATACCTATCTTTGATAATTTTTCAGTTATTTAGAATTTTCAATTTTGTCTATTTTTCTTTCCTGAAAGAAAATGTAAAACATAGAAGGCTTAGCAAAACAACCTCTAATTCAATTGTCACAATTAAGATGAAATTAATTAATTTTATTTGGACTATCTCAATGAAATAAAATGGAAGAAATTGATAATTAATTAAATTAATATTTATTTCATTTGCTTTTTGTGTATGTAGGGTGTCCTAAAGTTGTAAAAAATATAGGTACATAAAATATTCAATATTAACGTCATTTATGATATTTTGTCATTTTGCTAAGCCTTCTATGCATTTTATTATAATTGAATTATTTTGGCATAGGCGACTAGAAGTATTACATTTTGCTTCAAGGGAGGTGATTGAACGAAATTGAAAATTCTGAATAACTGAAAAATTATCAAAGATAGGTATAGGGAATGTTAATACAGTTCAATGTAGAATTTTTTTGTCTATCTAACCATGTAAAAAGAAATGTGGAGTTCCATTTAAAATAAGCAAGATATTATAGTTTAAAAATTGCCTGAAAGAAAAATTTATTTCAGCTAAACAATGAAAGAAAATTGAATTCTGTTTAAATTGATAAAAAGTACATTATTTGTACAACATAAATTTGACGTTTCAACAGTTCAAATGCTATAGCTTCAAAAATATGAATTTTTCAATCAAACACTGTAAATTTAAAAATTGCAATAAAAGCTGAAATATCTGAAAAACTTTCAGCGCTAGACCATGGGTCATGTTATCAAAGTCCCCTTCAATTTCATCAAAGAATTCAAAAATGTAATAAAAAATATACCATTCCATTTAAAATAAGAGAGTAGGGTGCACTACCCCCTATAAGGGGGGTAGCTAAAATAACGAAAATAATTTTAAGTTGTACAGAATGTCCATGGATACTGTAAGAAAAGAAACGCAAGTCGATCTAGCAACGGAATTATGGAGCTTGCACGTACCCCTGGGGCACCCTGTATGTATAGTTGTCGACTAGAAATAGTGAAATTTATAAAAAGTCAAATAACTTTGAGGTCGAGGTACATAAGGAAAATTGTCCACTGTAATTCTGTGAATAGAAGCAGTTAATTTACAGCTTATATCAAAAATAGACACAACATTTCTTTAAAAGCATACTTATTGACGAATTGAAGTTTAAATACAGGGTGCAATCCAAATACCTTTAAATCTTTAAACCACGTGTAAGGCCCGGAAAACTGATATGATTTGTATAATATATTATGGGGTTGACATGACTCCGTTTTCGAGAAAAAAAGCGGTAGAATATTTGGACAACATTCTTAGAGCCACTGGAAACAAGCAAAGTTATCGATAATTTACTAGTTATTAAGACTTGCGTGGGTAGTTCAATAGATATCCGAAATGTGTTATTGACACCTGCTTTATTTATTATCAACGAAGGTAATGAATAGCACTCAACTGGTATCAATCAATGTTCACTGTTCAATAGCGATTGCAACCGGAACGTTGATTGTGGATGATTGCAAGCTTATTCTCTTGACTTTTATCTATTAACTTCCATATTTCTGTCCATTTCCAGAAATATCGAACAGTTGTTGACCCTAAGTTACAGGCGCGATTTGGGAGCTGCCGAAATGTGCAGCGTTCCCTCCTATTTGTGTGGAGCAGAAGAGGAAGGCATTTCGAACAATTTTTGTAGTAATTTTTATAGTTATTAATCGAATATGTAGTGCATATGTATGTTCAGTAATTTAGTAAAATTTGCGTGGGTAGTTCAATAGAAATTCTAGATGTGTTATTCTGACATCCACCAACTTTCTTATCGACTATCGACAACATTATGACAGGTTAGTATTTAACCAGCGACCATCAAACAATAGTTGTACTTTTGGTCAATTTTTTTCTATTTTTGACCTTACAAAATATGTTTATTGTAGCTTACTCCATATAGGAATCGTGTGGTTTACGTATTTATAGGCAATTATATTTCACCCTGTATAAATATGTAAAATTGAAAGAGTGAGATTCGAACGGATTCAAGCTGATGATACGAGTAATTATCCGAAATTTGAGAAAATACACTATATTTATACAAAACTCTTGAAAAAAGGTTACATAATATATAGAAATGTTGAAATTAGAACAAATTGTAGGCTATACAATAACTAAAAAGAAGGGACAAAAATTGCAGATATAATAAAAAAAATTACGTGAAATAGAATAGAGTTTTAAAGCATCATCGCTTAACTCGCATTACCTTTTAGAGGCCTAATTTTTACAGTACAGTTTCAGTATTATCTTCACAAATTTATAAATCGATGACAAAAGGTAGAGAGATAATATAATGATCGAATTCTCCCAACACTTATTAAAGATACCGCAAACAAAGACCATAAAACTCAAAAACACCAACGAAAAGAGTTGTAACCAGAATCCAGTGAGATATTAGTTTGTATACATGAGAAGAATATCCAGTGCTTATCAGCTAGAAAAGTACCTATGATTGGGGTAATAAATTTGTCAAAGTACCTATTGAGTTCCTAACAGGCCCTAACGATTCCCTATACAGATATCTACAAAGTACCTTACGTATTAATAATAAAAAGGATGCATATCCAAAGAAAATTACGTTATAAATAAAAAGGTACTTACTACTTAGCTGGATCTCTGCTACGCTGTTCGAACCTATTGCAAATAGAAACAAATTTTGGAATATCTTGAATATCTCGAATTACCTTTTCGATGAACGTTATTCCGCCCAATTCCAAGGGATGACTAATTTCTTCATCCTTAAAAGCACTAACACTAACACATCACTTCACTATATTTTTTAAACAATTGAATTTATTTTTGAATTTTAGAAACTGATGTTAACACTATGACTATCAAAATTAAACTGAATAAAAGACGGCCACTGATAACAAATCTAGAAAAGAACGTTATGCAATTTTTCATCTAATGCGTTCTTATCAGAAACTAAAGAAAAACTTGTTTGTACACACTTATAATCCTACCGTTTATATCAAAAATTATATAATTTGAAGGTCCTTCATTTATTCAACAACAATAAAAGTTAGTGTATTATACAGAATGATCCATAAGTCTCGCACAATATCTTAAGGGAAGATAAGGGATGAATTTCTAAGACGAAAAGACCTGTACCAGTTTTTCACCTGACGCACAGTGAATCAGGTGCTTGCTTTAGCGATAAAAAGAGAGAAGGAAAGATTCTTGATAGTGCGATATGGGAAGCGGACTAGTTAGCAGACTGGCTCGACAATCGTTCAAACTAAGGGAGCATCTGATTGGCTACTTAATTTAATTAATAACTAATCACCTGTGCGTCAGGTGAAAAAATTGTACAGAACTTTTCGTTTTAGAATCCCATTCTCTATCTGCCCCTAAGAGATTGTGCGAGACTTATGGGTCATCCTGTAATATTGCAAGTCTTGGAGGAGGCTATAGCGTCGTAGCCCGCTTTGTTCGTTAATTTTCATGCTTTGTAGTTCTGAAATGCCCAGCCTTCAGAGGTAAGGTACTGTGAAATAAGGTTTATTTGTGTTTCTTTTTCAATTTAATTTATTGCACACGGCATTTCTTATAAAAATTTTGTAAATATTTCAGGATAACATTCGCTAAATTCAGAAAAAAACGTCTCTGATTCCATACAAGCTTAAAACACATACACTATTCTAATACAAAAAAAAAACACGAAATAATATTTATAATTAATTAATTAATTAATTATTCATAATCAAATAATAACTTGTTTATTAAACAAAATTAAAAAAGAATCACTAATACTTCTACTTAATTATAATTAATTAAGAGAAGTTCATTAAAAGAAAGTTATACGAATGCAGAAAAAAGGTACAATGGATTATTTATAAACTACCTAAAACAATGAAGTCTATAAGTATCAGCTATTCGTTTAATTATTTATTAATCTTATTTGTTATTTATTTATTAGAATTAACCCATAAATTTTGGAATTTAATTTCGGAAAAATAAGTTTAAAATCTCAAAACTAAACTATGATGATTTCTTTTTAATTATTGTTACAAATCTTAAAATCACCGTTTTTGTTCCTTTCTTAAACACTATTAATGATTTCAAAATAATTAAAACTATTTTAGATATTTTTGATTTGAATAATTCAATAAGGCCTTATAATTGAGATGAATATTTACAATAATTATGTACAAAATTAAAACGACACAAAAAAAAACTTATTAATTATTTGTATCATAAATAGTAAATATAACGGTAACCTAAACCGATACCCTTCTTATTCGTTTGAAAAATAATAGAAAAGAAATACAAAAATCACAGAAATTGTGATGTATTTTTTCTCCTTATATTTTTCTTTGCTAATCATTAAGAAATATCACATAACAACATAGAAATTAAAATGGAGAGAAAAATCACTACAGGAGAGCTGTAAACAGGTGTTAATTATATCTGAATTCTATATCAAACAAAACAGAAAGCGATAATTGTTAGCTTTGAATGAATTACAATTAGTTTATAATTAACTAATTTATTAGTTATAATTCTATAACAATTGATTTTTTTTTAAATTGATTTAATGATTGAAATGTTGTGGAAGCAATTCAGCTTTTTGCATTACTACTTACATCTAAATTTATAACAATTTTAAAACCATAAAATTATGCAATCAGACAAATTTGTGATCTGTAAAAATATTAATTTCTATCATTATCAATTATAAGTAAATTAAAATAAAATTCCAATATTTTTTTTGTAATTAATTAGGGATGGAAGAAACAGAAAGGAACTTGAACCGTGTACTGTTGTTCTGAGTACAACTCTCCAAATTTATAATTAAAAAAATAATCACAAAAAAAAAAATAATCAAAAAACAAAAATTCTCACATTTCGTCAGAGAATTAGTTATTTACAATTTATATAATTTGAGAATAAAATATTAAGACCTACCGATCAATACTTGTTTGAATTTGAAAATTTTCTGTCAATTCAGTTCCTTTCTCAATATCCTCTTGTTGGCTAATATTTAAATTTTCTTGAATTGAATCATCTCCAATCTCTTCCGGTATACATTTATCACTACAATCATCAATATCTTTCTTATTCTCTAATTCGATGGATAATTGAATTTTTGTTGGACTTGATGGTAGAGATTGTGACGAGTCATCAACAATATCAGTGATTGTTGTTGATGTTGTTTCACTTTGTGTCATTGTTGATTGTTGTTGATATTGTTGTATTAATAATGGTGATTGTGGTGGTTTTTCACAACTAATCGGACTCTGATGGATGAATACGGTTGGTTCACGGATATTTGCCGGTTTAACACGGACACGAAAGAATTTCGTACCTTTTGGTACATTGAAACGATTCACAGACTGCAAAGACAAAGATGAATACTCATCCTAAAAGAAATATAAATAAAGAAGAAAAAACGAAATGGGCCACTCCTAGTTTGTTTTTAGTAAATACTCTGTTAGTTAGAATAAAACAATAAGACAGTGGGGCAATTTTAAAAAAAAAAACTACTAGATTGCAACCCGCAACCGAAAATATATTAGCACAAAATAGGGTCAAGTTATTTGATAGATTAGAAAGATTAGAAAATCAGCTTTAACATCCGGAGTGCCCCACTTTATGTTTTCTTATAAAAAATAACGAAAATTACCTTTCTAGCATGGCAATATTCTTTATCTAAAACTTCTGCAAAACAATACGTGCGATTTGGTTCATTATCATTCAATTCTAAATCTAAACATTCCAATGAATCAGAATGTAAAAAATGCATCGAACTGCTATCTTGTAATATTTTAAAATTTTTATAAATTATATCCCATACAACCAATACTAGATCACCTTGACGGCAACTTTGAAATGTGAATTTTTCAAATTTGGATTTATCACTGCGACGTTTTACACGGATCGGACTAGTGACGGCATCAACTTTACCTAAAATCAATCAATTACAAACATCAAATAAGAATTAAGGGTGGATAACAGTAAAAAAAGGGTCATATTTGATACAAGATTTCTCGCTTAATTTTTCAAGATGTAAAAACGCGCAATAGCCTTATGGAAAAAGTGTTTCAAAGTAGAGAAGTGTCATAGCAGAAGCAGATTTTTTTGAAATTCAATATAACGGAAACAGAACAGAACCGGAAAACAGAAACATCACTATTTCAAAGAGCAGGAGAATGACGATTTTGTCTTGAAAATTTTTGATGAAATTCTGAATTAACAGAAAACTTTTAATTTTAAAGATAAAAAATCGTACAGCAGCTTATTTGAAAGCTTATTAATTTGCGGAGGGCATATGGAGCCCCAAAAACTTCTTGATTTTCAAAAATTGGATTTTTGGGGCTCCATATGCCCTCCGCGCAAAAATATGCTTTCAAATAAGCTGCTGTACAGTTAGTAGTTCTGCATATTTAGCTCTATTTTGAAAATCGCAACCTTGTTCAAAACGAGCGTTTTTTGACCAACTTCCAAATGAGCTACAAGGTTCTAATCTCGCTAAAATATTCTCTGGGCGACCCCCTATAAATCCTTGAAATATTTTTCGAATCTCTGACCAAATAATGGGAGTTTTCATAAGAACTTTTTATTGAAAAATAATCAAAATAGGTTCAAAATTTTCCAAAATAGAATCCCCCCTGCACCATGAAACGCTCTTTCCATAAGACTATCTCGCGTTTATACATCAACAAGCGAGAAATCGTATATCAACCATTCCCCTATTTCGTAAAAAGTACTAGTCTACACCCTTAAAATGATTAATTTAATTAATTAATTAACGTGATTAGTACCTTCACAGACGGCAACAGAAGCGGCCATATCTGGTGATTTTCTATTTTGATATTTCTCCAATTCAGCTTCTAGTGTTGCATTTCTTCTCTCTAAATTTTCAATGCGTTGTGACAATTCAATATTTAAACTTTCTTCAGTATGTTCAGCTAATTGTTGTACTGTACTTTTATATTTGATACATTCCAATGATAGATTCCTCATTTGTTCTCTTAATAAATCAATTTGTTTATCTTTATCATCACTAATTCTTCTACTAACATCAATAATTAATTGTTCTTTTTCTAATTGAAATTTTTGTTTCATATCATTTATTGTTTTATCAAAATATTGTTGCCATTTTTCATTCTCTTTATTTATAGCATCACTAATTGCAATTTCTTTTTCCGATTCGAAATTTTCAGTCATTTGTATTAATAATTGTTCAGTAGGATTTGTTGTTAAACTATTAAAATCACCACGTTCAATTTTCTCTAAACTATTCTCAGATGGACTACGTTCCATTGTCATTAAACGAAAACGTGAACGGATATTTTCAATTTCACCACGATGTTCATTCTTCAAACGATCCGTAATCTCTTTAATTTGTTTCTCTTTATCTAATTGTTCATTGATGATTTGTTGTTTTAATTCATCAATCTCTTTACGATTCTCTTCAATTACATCATCTAATTGTTGACGTATTTGTGTATGATCTTCGACAATTTTCTCAATTTGTTTCCGTAATTCTCTATTACAATTTTCTAAACGTTTAATTTCTTCATTTTTCGATTGTCCAATTTTACGAAAATCACTAATTTCCAATTCATGATCAACAGTTAATCGTTGTATAATTTCACGTTCTTTATTATCACGTTCTATTTGAAATTTACCCCATAATGTTATCAATTCATTACAATTCTCAGTTAATATAAATTTCTCTTTTATTAAACTATCACGTACAGTATTCAATTCAATTTTTAATTCATTATGTGCTTGACGTGCCAATTGCGATAAACGTATCAAACTTGTTCGAAGACGTTCATATTCACTCCGAGATATTTGAAGATTATCCTACAAATAAGAATTTTGTTGTATTTTCTAATTTTTTTTTTTATCATTTCTAAAAGTTAAACAAAAATAACAACAACAACAACCACAACCAAAATATCGGGTGCAACTTAAATCTAACTATAACCAATTCTAATAAATAAAGTTGTATTGTTTAAAAGAAAGCGAAATAAATTTTAATTTAAAAAAAAAAAAATAGTAATACTTAAGAAGGAACTAAAGGAGATTAATTAGTTTGTTTGTATTGGGAAATACCTGCAATAATGCCACAACATTATTGGCTGTATCAAGTTGTTTAACGAATTCACCTTGACTTTGTCCAGTTTCAATACTTAAACTCGATGGTAGACTTTCATCAATATAAAATTCATCATTAACAAAATCATTATTTTGTTGGCCCATTATAGGCGAATTAGGTGAATCCATTTGTAATAAATCTTTCAGACTTTGTGGCGATATTGATTTAGAACGTAAATTAGTTGATGGTGTTGTTGTTGTTGTTGTTAATGTTGTTACAACTGTTGTTGTTGTTGTAATAATTCCTTGCATTTGTTGATGATGTGAATTATAACAACTATCTGTATTTGAGCCAAAATTTTTCAAACTCGAAAATTCATCAATCGATTCTAATGATGGATTTTTAATATTTGTAAAACTTTCTGTATGACTGCTACTAACACTTAATGTACGTTGTAATGTTAATGGATATATTATTGATATTGAATCATCTGGATTTTGATGGATTTGTGAGGATTGTATTGATAATTTTTGGAAGGCACGTGGTGGTTTTTTAGGTGGTAATGATGGTACACCAACCTCCGTTAATGTTGATACATCCTGATTGCCCCCAGATGGTCTTGGTGATGGGATACCTTTATCGAAATGCAATTCGAACGGACTTTGGCTGACTTTCTCAAATTCCTCTGTATCAGTCTCTGATTCACAACCCCTACACAAAAAAAAACACTAAATTAATAACATCATTAAAATACATAGATGAAAAGCTAAATGTACACTGGTGGGCACATAAAACAGACCGACTCTTGAACGTGAAATATCACGTTCGGTTCATGTGAGTCAGGCTGCTGGCTAGGTAGGTGTTAGAACGAGTTTCACCATACCAAATTAGTAGAAAGTATTTTTTTATTCTGGTAATTACCCAAAATGGCACCAGTAACCCTAAACCCATCATCTGATTGAATATCTTTCTACCCAAATCCTAACCTGTGAAAATTCTGTTATATTGTTCCGATCATCCTCGAAAGCCGGTTTTACACAACCGCACTAAAAGTGGTCTCTTTTATGTGCAACCCGTTGTACAGGATTCGTGTAAAACTCCTACTTTTTTGGCGAGCGATTCGAATAATTAATCAAGGGTTTATAGGAGGGTGTCGAGAGATCATTTTAGCAAAATTAGAATCTGATAGCTCATTTGGACGTTGCCCAAAACACGCTCGCTTTGAACAAAATCGCGATTTTCAAAAACGAGCTAAAAACGCAAAACGACTAAGAATGACTCGTAGACCTCTCTAGCATTGACTCTTTTCGTTTTTCTCCATTGCATTCTAGAAAAAATGCGAAACATATCTACCTGTTCTAGAATAAAATTAAGAAAAACGAAAAAAATCAATGTTGAGTGGGTCTACGAGTTATTCTTAGTCGTTTTGCGTGTTTTGCTCATTTTTGAAAATTGATCAATTGTTTTTTGACCAATTTGTCAGTAAGCTACAATGCTCTAATTTCGCTAATATGTTCTCTGGAGACCTCCTATAAATCCTTGAAATATTTTTCGAATCGTTCGCCAAATAATAGGAGTTGCCATGAGAACTTTTCGTTTGAGTTGAATCACCCAGAATAAGAGTTAAGCCGTTAGGAAACGCTGTTTTAATATACAGGATGTTCCACTTAATTATGGCAAGTTCTTATGACAATTCTTGATAATTGTTGAGCGAAAGTAGAACCCCGCAGCTCATTTGGAAGTAGCTCAAAAAACCTTAGCTCTCCACAAGATTGCGAGTAAGAATGACTCGGAGACTCTCCCGGCATTGATTTTTCTAGTTTCTCTCCATTGCATTCTAGAAGAAATGAGAAACATCTCCACCTGCTCTACAATTAAATCAAGAAAAAGGAAAAAAATCAATGTTGGGTCGGTCTACGAGTCATTGTCAGTCGTTTTGCGTGTTAATTTTCATCTATTTTTGTCATCAATTCTCGTCTTGTAGTTCAAATTTCTCCCGCTCCGATATAAAATGGATAAAAACGGAAAAAAGTCAATGTTGGGAGGGTCTCCGAGACATTCTTAGTCATTTAACGAGCACAACTCGTTTTTGAATATCACGATATCGCCAGAAACGAGCGATTTTCGACCAACTTCTACATGAGCTACGAAGTTCTAATCTTGCTAAAATGTTCCCAAGACATCCTCCTATATTTAGATTTTCATTGCTGTATAATCAAAATCAATTACTTGTCTAAATCTCTAAGATGCGCCAAACCATGCGGTGTTGTTATAATTGGTTCATTATCAATAGCTTTTAATACAGTTTGATCTAAATTACTTGCAACACCAGCCTCTTTAACAACTTCAATAATCTTCTCATCCATTGGTTTATCATTATCATTACGTTCATCATCTTTCAATACTGATCTTGATAAAAAGAAATTTGTAACAGCCGTTGTATCAGGTACTTTTAAATTATCAGCTAATTCAGGTAATTCACGTTTTAAACATTCAACATCATTAAATGTTAAAACTGGTAATTTTGAATCGAATACAGATGGTGCTTCTGTTGCAAATGATGGTGGTAAATCATCCATACCAGGAAATAGACCATTTAAGAAATGTTCTTCAAATTGTGCTTGAAACTCTTTACGTCTTGTTAATTCATCATTGTGTATCGTCAACATATGGCACGCTAATTCTGAAGCCCACTACAAAAAAATTCAAGTGTAAAAAAAACATAAATTCTATACAGGGATGAAAATCTAAATGTGAAACTTGAAAAATATTCCAAGGATTTATCGTAGGGTGTTTAAAGATCATTTTAGCAAATTAGAACCTAGCAGTTCATTTGGAAGTTGGTCAAAAATAGCTCGAGCTAAATACGCAAAACGATTAAGAATGACTCGAAGGCTCTCCCAACATTTTTTTTGTTTTTCTCCATTGCATCCTCGAAAAAATGGAAAACATTTGCTCCAGTTTCAGCTTAAAGTTGAAGAGTTGGGAAGGTCACCAAGTCATTCTTAGTCGTTTAACGTGCATAACTCGGTTTCGAAAATCATGACCCTATCCAAAACGAGCGATTTTTCACCAACTTCTTCATGAGCTACGAGGTTCTAATTTTGCTAAAATATTCTCTAGGTATCCTTCTATAATCCTTGATATATTTTTTCGTATCGATCACCAATTAATAGGAGTTTCACACGAATCGTATACATTTAGATTTTCATTTTTGTATAACAAGAGAATTACCATAAGAAAGGATTGTGAGAATGTTCGCCGTCTTACAACTTCAGCAATAGCAGCAAGATATGTTGCTGGTGCTAAATGTACTTGTCGCAATACATCAAAATGATCCTGTATTGATGATAATGTTTTAAAATGGAACACTAATTTATTGTCAAGTTCTAATATATCATTCTCCATTAAAACAATCCATTGTAAACGACAATATAAATTTGCATTTAATTCATTCTTCGCTGCTACAATACGATAGGCAATACTACGAATTTTATTGTGATTATCTAATAGAACATTCAATTGTTGTTGGTGTGTTGCACATAGATCCGGCATTATTGAGGCTTCACGTAAATTACTAGCTCTATTTTGATTCTAAAAATAAATTATTTATATACAAAACAATTAAAAAAAAAATAGAATTTACTCTAAGAAATGATTGCGCTAAATTCATTTGCTCTTGTACGATACTTTTGAGATCTTTCATTAATGTTTCTAAACCAAATAATCGCTCACCTAAACCTATAAATAACAGTAATTTAAAATTATTTCTATAAAAATTCAACAATTTTACCTTTAATTTCTTTCATATCTTTACAATCACTATGTTCTAAAGCTTGACGTACTTCAGCTTCTAAAATATTATGCACACGTTCATCATGCTAAAAATATTTTTTATTAATTATAACATGAATCAATTAATATTTTAATAGGAATAACTCAACGTTTAAGAAAGACGATAAAAATCGAATTCTACCCTAGAATCATGTTGCAATTATTTAATACCACGATCTATAGGGTGAATTTCGATTGTAAATTCTAAGGTATTTCTCTTAAATTACCTGCGAAAAACCTTGGCTACAATGCTGAAATAATTGGTCCATAAAATCACCATTACGTGATATCCAATCATATAATGTTATTTTAGCATCATCCCCATCACCATCACCACCACTACTATTACTACAATCTGTTTGTTTTCCATCAAAATTACTATCATCAGGTACTAGTGTCTTTTGTGTTTCGATTAAAGCAGGCAAAATGGGGATTTTTTGTAGTAGAACGAGATCATCTTTGAAACTATCAAAAATTACAATTAAACATATAATAGAAAGTTGATTAATATTATAATTACTTTTTTAAGAATTCTATATAGGAATTGCGTCGTGTCATAAATTTATTAAATTCACATTTGAAAATCTCCCAACGTTTATTTAAATCAATGGCTAAATCTTCCAAATTTGCAACAACAGCTAACCAACCTTGATGTTGTAAATGTTGTTCACTTACTAAACTTTCAAGGAAACGTACCTCTTCAATTGCTAAATCATAGAATTGTTGTGATAATTTTGTACGTTTCACAACTGTATTATAGCATGCTGGTAATTCAGATGCTTCTCTCACTCGTTCTGTCATATCTACAATATTAAAAATTCCATTTAATCATAAATATTTTAATTTAATATACAGGTATGTAACGCTATTTCATCACATGAGTAGGCCATGCATTTGTGACATCAAGTCGTAGCTAGATTCATACTTTTTATTTGAACAACCGGCTGAACTAAGTTATAGACCTACGTAATTAAAGCCATAGCCAACTGCAAGGTGAAATAGCACCTGTATTATTGAATGGTAATAAATTACCACATGCAGGACCATAATATTTCTCTTCCTCGGCTAATTGTTGTGAAACAATTGCTTTACTAAATAAATAAATTGGATTTGTGTCTGTACCAGCAGCATATGAACCAACACGCCGTTCAGGACATAAGTGTTCACCACCACTAATTAAAAGGACTTGTTGATCAACAGGAATTTTACAAACACGTTCTATGTGCATTTTTAAATTTTGAACACTAGAAACAAAAATTACAATAATTATTATAATTAATGTTAAATTATACAGAATTTTTAAAAAATTGAATCATTGAAGGTTGTAATTACAATGGAAAATCAATCATTATGTATCTTTTCTATTTCATTTAAAATCTAGAAGAAATAATAGTTTCACATAAATTAACTATATCGAATCATGGATAAGAAAAACGTTATGATTATTATTTACTTTCTAATTGGATTCAACATTTAACAATTGCTATTACTCAATGAATCGGTTGCTTAACGATTTTTATCTCTTATTTGAAAAGCAAAAACTAAATATAACAGTAAAAAATAACTAATAAAACCATATAGAGTCATATTAACCTTGAATATATGTTTCAGGAAAGAGAAAAAAATTACAAGTTTCATCATTGAAAAAGAGTATGAACTAGAAACATATAAAGAAAGGAAAAATGTGAATTAATTGAAACAAACAGGAAGCCTCTCTTATTGAATTAAAGAGAAAATTATTAACAGAAACAACGAAAATTACAGTTTCATTTAATTAAAAATGAAATAATACTTAATTAATAAGAAAACTTCCTAGTTTTACTCCAATTTTATTGTTTTTCGTTTATTTATGTTTATTAGTCTTTCAACGAATCAATCATGAAAAAATTTATCGTTGTACAGTTAGGTGCAAGGAAAAGGTAACGATAGTTGTGAGGCTGTGTAGGTCAGGCTAAAGAGAGAGGTCCTGATGACCAAAATATTAGGTGGGAATAAGGGTACCTTGTTTATTTACAGAGCCTTGTATGGCCCCCACTATCTTTCTTTCAAGATCGTGAAAGCTTGGTTTACACAACTAAAAGAGAGTTCACACTCAAGAGTTGTCATCTTTTCCATGCACTTAACTGTACAGTCTTACAAAATTTCTAGT
Source organism: Mylabris sibirica (assembly GCA_039776855.1). Classification (NCBI taxonomy): domain Eukaryota; kingdom Metazoa; phylum Arthropoda; class Insecta; order Coleoptera; family Meloidae; genus Mylabris; species Mylabris sibirica. The sequence continues at coordinate 8,280,295 of CM077839.1, read as the reverse complement.
GTATTTATACAGCACTGGATACTGAAATGGGTATATTTGGAAAAGATCAGGCCTGAGTCTATGTTCTACTTGATTAAAAGTTAGAAAGATAAAATAGGTGATCTAAAAATTAGAAATGATAGTGACTACTAGCCTACTAGGTACTAAAGACACGACTTTCTTGTTTATCAAAAAGTTTATCTATTTCAGATTCTAAAATTTTACAATGAACAAACAGAGGCTTAAGACTTGGTATCTTTCTTATGAGCACGTAAAACATTCATCAACAAATGCATTAGACAGGGAAGAGGCTGTTTTTAAGAGACCGTTATTAGTAAGATTGTAGGTATTTTCACTGAGCTACAAAATAATTGGAAGAGTAGCATATAGCACCGGAATAGATGTAAAAATTTTGAAAAAGTAGTCCAACATTAAGTAAGGTTCAAATCCTCCTTCTTCAAGAGAGTTTTTCATTCATTTTTAATAAATTATTCTTTTACCAACCATTTTTCTTCTATGAATAATTGTTAGTAGTTTTAGCAACTTTATTCGCGCCATAGCAGATGTCTGTTCAAGTAAATACCCAAAATGGCACCAATAACCCCAACTCTATCTTCTGATTAAATATTCTTTGACCATAGTCTGACCTGAGCAAACTATCTTGAAAAGCCTGTTTTACATTGCGCCACAAACAGTGGTCTCTTTTATATGCTCATTACTGTACCTAAAGAAACAACCAGATCTGTATCTTTACAAGACAATAATCACAACTTCAACAATTAACAGCGTATATTTAAAAAGGAACTCGCAATTTATCGACTAGTAGTTTTAAATGAGTATGATGTTGACGAAAGAAAGTTTCCTAATCTGTCTCGAATTTTACACAGAAAAATAAATTCAAAGAAAATCAACTGAAATTAACAAAAATTAATAATAGCTAATTATGCAAGTGAAAGTAACGCTTTTATCTAACTATAGATTACACAATTTACATATCCTCATTAATGTTATTAGAGGTGATTAAAATAGAAAAACAAATCTTAAATTACTAATTGAAACTAACATTAATTTTATGAGAAAACTAATTTGGTTGGTACGAAATTCAAATTATAATTTATCCGATTTCTAACTATAGAAATTTCAATTTAAATCAATAAATCCACGAGCTTCTAATTTTTCAGGGCAGGCACGTGTATTTTTCCCAGTTGACGCAATATAAAGATGTTCAAATTCAAATGATACCTAAAATGTGTATGCTTCACCGGTTTATTGTTTGCTACAATAGATATTTAACAAATAGATACGGCAATAAACTCTAAATTAGTTATTGTTTCGTTTATTATATCCTTCTATTAAAGGTCTTTCAACTTCAATTCTATAATTATTTTTTTTATTGTTAGCTTAATTATTTGCTATAAAATTTAGAATATCAGTTATTTTTTATATTTATTCTATTTTTAATTATTTAAAATAATTTACTGAAAATTTTGCAAAGAATTTGGGTATATTTATGGCAATTTGCCCCGGAAAAATATCGACTATACCGAGAAAAAAAATTAGATAAATACAGCTGTTGGGGTTAATGTACGAAAGATTGGTGTGTCTACGTCAGGAATATCCTTTTTATCCTTCTACTCCCTGAAATCCTGCAGGATAATCATTTCTACAACCACCAATCATTTTCATTTGAAATAATATATTAACAAAAACGTCGAATGAGCTTTTAAATTTTAAAAGTATTGCTGTACTCATAAAAAAAATATTGCGCTTTTTAAATTTTGGCAAAATTGCGTCATCTCTATGTGGGTATACGCATGTTGTAGATATAACTCTACAATGTATGAACTATGAATCGAATTGATAATAAAAAAAATGGATTTCATTATTGAATTAATTATTAATCATATCATTTGATAATAATTACAATAATAACAAGGATATGTCTAGTAGTTATACAAAATGTATACGGCCTAATTTCATATATTTTTATCAATATTTCTGCTTAATTTTTTCTCACAATAAGCAGTATTCAAGGTTTTAACCTTGACTTTATTTAAGTTCAAATCAAATCTTTTATACTATCTACAATATAAAAAAATAACGTACAATGAGGAGCATATAAAAAGAGACCACTTTTTGTGGCACTGTATAATAGACTCTTGATAGCACTGGTGACGATGTAATAGAGTTTTCACAGGTTAGACTTTGGGAAGAAGATGGGGGTGGGGTTAGGTTACTAGTTATGGGTATTTATCTGAATAGATAAATATTTTCACCAAAGTGGAAACTTGTTCTAACACTTCCTACCTTACCCTCACGAAAGAAAGTGTGATATTCTTCGTTCAAAATTTGGTCCCTTTTATATGTTCAGAATAGTACAATAAAAAAGTTGTAAATCGAGTACGCCTTTAAAAAAAAAAACAGAGTAGACGTACTGTCTCACCTTTCAATTTACCTGTCTCTAATTGTTTATAATTAAAATAAGCTTTTCTTTTATTGTGAGACTTAAAGTACGTACAAAGTCTCATTGTTTGTCTATTTATTATTAATTATAATAAAAATAATAATAGAAACTGTGATAGAATTTTAATATCTATAGGAACATATTGGGTAACGACCTATGATGATGTCGTCAATTAATTAATTAATTATAATCTGGTTTTTGAAAACAATTTAGTGAAGTTTTTACAAATTTATAGTAGAACCATCACAAAAACGATCATGAATCAGAAACGATATAGATATAAAAGTAAGACCAGTAGAGTTTTAAAGAAGTTTACAAATTAATCTTTTCATTTTCCTTTGAATAGTCAAAATTATTATTAAAAGCTATCTATGCGTACTTCTTTTTGTCTTGTACTCAACAACTGATCTTAAAGCCAAAATTAGGACAAATTTTACACCCTTCAAGTCATAAAATAACTCTATAAGGTTAATTGAAGAAACTGTCATCTTATTTAATCGATACACGATTTGTATTGATGTTTTTAAATAAAAGTCTGAACGGTTTTCTTAAGTTTGGCGTCTCAGAATCTTGACGTCTCTCAAATCTTAATTGCTGACTCTATACTAATTATTGAAAGAGATTATAAACAAAATTTAATTAATTTTCCAAAGTGTTATTGACCGTTTCTATTTACCGAATTGATTCATTAATTATGTACTACTTGTCAACAATTCTATTCCTACTAATGTTAAAAAAATAATAATAATAAACCGTAAAATAATCAATAACAGGAAATTTGTTAAATTATTTACTATAATTTGAAATTTTTATTATGATTACAATCTAGAGTAATTTATAATAATTAAATGGATTATTAAAACAACAACGAATATGATGAATGAAATTTTTAGTTAAACAAACAAATTGAATATTTGTTGATTTTTTTAGCGAATTTTTTTAAAAAAAATTATTAGACAAACAACAAACTTCAAACGAATGAAATTTTATCAGTGTTTCTTATTGTTTGTGGATTAAAAGTATTTTTCAATAAAAATCATAAATATTAAAATAACATCGGGAAATGAATTTAAGATTAGTTGATTCAATGTTCAATGTTATTAAAATATATTAATTGTCAGTATCATAAGAATGTTTTGCATTTAATATTTCAGCATGTAGATACATAAAAAAATTCGCTATATAAGGTACTTGCTGCCTTTGGAGATTTTTTTAAATGGAGAATTCAATTATAAATCATAATCATAATAGTAATAAAGTGTTAAATTAGATGATAAAAAATATAATTTTAATGACTTTGATAAATTCTAAATATAAAACAATTTTTATGAATTTTAAACATTAACAAAAGAAAAGAAAGAAAAGTAATTAACAAAACACAAAGAAATTTTCCCAGAAACATATAGCTACCATATAATCATAAACAATGTAACAGGTTCTATTTAAATATTGTTATTAAAGATGTGTTTTTTGTTACAATTAAACTTACAGTATACCTATTTTCAGTATAATGACATTAATGACACATCGTTGATTAATTAAATATTAGAGTAACAAATTTAAACTTTCATTGTCTATTATTGTAAGACTTCCTGTGCCTTATAGTGATTCACCATTACGAAGAAGAAAAATAGAAAATGTCTATTTCTGAAGACAAAACAAAAAAGTTTTTTTATTTAATTACAATCTAATTGTGTGGCAATATATGTAGATATTAGAAATAAACAAAATTATTAAGAAATTAAACTAAATCTATTGGTTGAGGTGAGGTCATTTAAAAACAGCAATTATCATAGATTTGCACTTTGTGCGATAAAACTTGGCCTAAAGTTTTAATGTTCGACTTTACTTAATGCTACACACGTACTCAATGTTTAATTAGAGTTTACATTCAAGTTTCTGCTGAATAAATTACATTTCAAAAGTCAAAAACTAACAAGTTGAAAAGAAGTTCAAAAACTCTACTTGTAATGGTTGTTTATTGTAATATTCACGTAGATATCTAATCATTAGAATACTACATAAATCATGTTTCATATCTATTATAATATAATCCATTTGATTATACACAATGGTAATGTAATTGGTAGCTTATAATTAAGCTTCAATACATCATTGAATTTCATATAATCAAAGAAAATTGAACTGTAAAATTTGTGGATGTTGAAATATCTCTCCCTATTATAGTCCCTAATTATACATATATAGTGACGGTCACAAAAAAGAGACCGACTCTTGAGCGAGAATATCACATTATTTCGTTCGTGTGACTCAGACTATTTGGCACCAGTAATCCCACCCCCATCTTCTGATTGAATATTTCCCCCAAATTCTAATCTATGAAAGTCCTGTTACATTGTCACAATCGCCCTCAAAAGCCTGTTTTACACAGTGTCACAAAAATAATCTCTTTTTTGAGATGCTTTTTTACAAACATGTAAAACAAAATACATGCTTTTATCATTTATAATGTATTCTGTTAAATAATCAATTATGAAATCTAAGAGTATCAAGAGCTGGATATACCTCTTATAAAAAGGAAAACCCTCTCTTTTGTTACAAATTGGTATTTTTGAACAAAAAAATATCTTAGAACCTTGTATGAAGCTCAAGCAATGACTTGAATTGATTAAATTTGCTACTTGAATCAACAGGAAAAGCCGCTAAAAAGTTGAAAGTGTCAAAATCTAAAATAAAAGTCAAGAATTTGCTTCAAAAAGCTTTTTTAGAGAATTTCCTCAAAATGTAGCTCTAAAATCGATTAAAAGTTTGGGCATCTTATTTCCCATTTTGATAATTCAAAAGCGAAATTCTCTAAAAACTGATGCTTAAGAACGAAAATGTCTCCAAAATTAAATTAAAAGGTGAATATTTATTTAGAACATCGACAAAGTATCTGTTTCCTTTTCAAGATTCAGTAGTAAGATTTGCTACAAAAACTGATAATTGGAGACAAGGATGTCTTAAAATGTAAGAAATCCAGTTCACAAATCGACCCAAAGTATCTTTCTGACTTTTTGACTGCTAATTTGTGATGAAATTCTCTTAAAACCTACCCTGATAACCGAGAATTTAGCACTAAAACTGATTAAAAGCCAGTGGGATTTACTAAAAACTAATAGTTGAAAACAAAAATACTGTAAAATGTAGACTCGCTCGAAACAAGGTTACCCCTTATCTCAGATATTATATGGAAACTCCATAAGAAAGTGGGATACGCGTATCTCAGAAACGATAACAGATATCAAAATGGTAAATATCTCATTCGATTTTAAATGCAATTCTACATGCCTGAACCAGACGAATTTTTCAAAGATCCAATATTTATGCTGAAAAAGTGGTATTGTTTGGATGCACTTTTTCTATACAGTTATTAAAATGATATGAAATTTAAATGAATAGATACCTAGTCTAAAGTCAAGTCTACGCCTGGGCGAGCTTATATTTTCAATTTTCATTATCATTTTTCGCAAAACTGCATGCAAAGTTACCTATTTTTTCGAAATTATAAATCTGAAAAACCGATAAGAAACGAATATTATATTCAACACAGTCGAATAAACAAAACGGATAAATAAAATACAATACGATGAACATTATTCTAATTGTAAGTGATCTACTATATCTGTAATCAAGAGAACCGGATGTCTATAAAAAAAAAACGAAGACTAGTTTTGTTTGCAAAAAATTGTACACCTTAAGCGAGACTATTCAATTGAAAATCATTCTCAAAAAAGCGACTAAAATTGTCTAAATTGTTGCCTTTCACAATTCATTACTAATGTTATTATCATTATTCTTATAATTAATGAAAGCTCATTTATTGAACCGCTCTTCGAGAAGATCTGGCACAATTAAATCCATCTATTGATTGCATTTTTATTCGCAAAACTTTTAAAGGAAAATATGAATGATAATCATCTTTATAGTTTATACAAACAAAATAATTCGTATTTTATCATCCTAGATAAGGGTTATTGACTTTTAAATTATAACAATAACTCTTAATACATATATTTAAATACTTAAAATTATTGCAAATAAAGATAAGTATTCGTTAAAGAATTTTCACTTGCATTAGTTAACTTCGGACAATTTATCCGATACGGTAGCATTGACGTCACTGCTTCGTATGTTGTAAGGAATTTACAGTTACAACTAGACCTCTCCACAGAATTATACGTTTATTTCTTGCGTTAACACTAAAATTATTCAACGTAATTAATAAGAGAGCAACGTCACGTACAACAAATAAACGGTTGATTGTAGCTGATATTTACCTTCTCTATCTCTAACTTTAGCAGGGGCAGCATGAGGAGGGAAACATACGAAATCAAGTATCCATTTCGTCTATCTGTAATTGGGATTGTTGTAAGAATCGAGACTCATGTATACGTTCATGACGTGCGCTGACGACAGTCGCTCAACTATCTAAAGAAGCTTAATAGCCCTAAGCTTAGTTATTTGTAAAAATATCGACCACCTTCAAATATAGTGTATCTCAAACGATAAAACACATGACTTAAAATATTAGTGGAAAAATGAAAAAAGGATTAGAATTGATAAAATTCTATTAGTTTTGTTTCATGTAAATATCAATAAGGATTAGTTTAAAATATATAAAATTTTGAAATTTTCATTAGTTAAATAGAAAACTTTTCTCAATATTTAAAATGTTTAAAAATTACAAAATTTTCACTACTCATTAAAATGTTTGTGGATTTTCCCTTTAATCATTTCAGTACAAGAGAAATGATTTCTTTTAATCAGAGAGATAAAAATAGAGCTTAACAGAAATAATTTTTATAAACAATACGATATTAATATTGTTTATAAATATAACCACCTGCTTTACGAGTGATTTTACATAAATAAATTAAACAATAACAACAATAAAAATAATCAAATTTGATTTTGTTATATTATTATTATAAATAAACAAAAATTTCCTATCCTTAAATATGAAAGTTCGTGATTAAAAGCACACTCTAACATTACTATAAATGTTCCTTTTGTGCTAATCGAATCCAGACAAAAAAAGGATTAATTTTAAATATAACTAATCAATAAAATTATAACAGCATAACTACATAAACAAAACGATTATTTTTAAATCGAATAACAATAACACAATGTTATTTATTTATTTAATTTTTTTGATAAATTCATAATTAAAAACGATACCCATAATGTTTTATTACTTAATTGAATTAACCTCACTATAAACCTTGGGGAAAAAATAGAAGCTTAAAATTTTTAAATTAAGTCAATAATATCGAAATTGAAACGAATTAAGAAAACTAAACCAATATAACTAAACAAAATAATTATTTTCTCTATTGATAAACATATAATCTAGTTTGCATTACTATTATTATTATTGTAGCCAAACATTTAAAATGCAATTATTACTAGAATATGGAAAACTTAATGACCTTTTATTAGCCTTAATCTGCCTTAAGGTTATGAAAGTTGAACATTTAGAAGAAATTAGATTTAACATTTTTGTTAAACAATATGAATTAAATATAGAGATATTTCTTTGATATTTTTAAAAATTTCGACTTGTTAAACTTGTTAAAAGAAGAAAAACAGGCCCAGCTCTATAAGTAATTGTAATTGAACCCACTGATGATTGATGATACTTATACGTATTTATATTATCCTATAACAAAATTGACCATTTTAACTGTAATTATTGAGTGTCTATAATCAAATTAAATTTGTGTACTGTGTCAAAAATTTATTACTAAAGCCAGAAGTCCCATAGAGCTTCAAGGCTTTGAAATATGTCAATCCACCCCTGGTGTTATACGATATTTACTCCTAATCCCTTACTATTAATCTTGATATATTTTTTTCTTATAAAAGCTTCTCGCCAGAAAAAAAACACTCTCAATTTTCTTTCATGTGAAATAATGGGAAGATGAAAACGAAAAATGTCTCTTTTAAATAATACTTTGAGTTCTTAATAACATAAGACGGTGTGTAATTAGGTGAAGCAACCTATACAGGGTGATTTACGTCAGACGAAAATTTCTTATGGCAACTCTCATTATATGGCGAGTGATTCGAGCAAAGCACGCAAAACAACTAACAATGAGACCGACTCCAAGACCCTCCCAACGTTGATCTTTTTCGTTTTCTTAATTGGAGAGGCTTCTCATTTTTTTTCTAAAACGCAATGGAGAAAAACGAAAAAAATCACTGTTGGAAAAGTCTACAAGTCATAGTAGTTTTGTGTCTTTGTCTGTTTTTTTTAAAAAAAAAAAATAATCGCGATCTTGTCCTCAACTAACGTTTTTTGACAGATTTCCCAATGAGCTACGAAGCCCTAATTTTACTTCAATGTTTTACAGGGACCCCCTAAAAATCCTTGGATATTTTTCAAATTGCTCGCTAAATAATCAAAGTTGCCATAAGAACTTTTCGTTTGAGGTGAATCATCCTGTAGTAACAAGACATCAAAAAGGGGCTTAAGTCATGTGATTTTCAATAACAAAAAATGACAATAATTATCACAAAATAAACAAAACAGAGAATGTTTTACAGCGAATAGTTGTTCAATAATTGATTCAATCGGATTAGAGATCGATATTACTTCTAAGAAAATGATACAATAAGAATAAAAAGAATTACTAATGAGCTGTAAAAAATTTATAGTTACTATAACGTTTAAGACCAGCTGCTTTTTTATTATTACAGAACTTGTCTTGAAGACTCAAAAGAAACATATACTCTATCAAATTCTCTAGAGTCTTGAGCATTCACTCAATTAAATTGGGTTTATTTATATTCAAGAAATCATACAGAAAAGAACATTTATGGAAAGTTCTTGGGCAAATTTTGCAAGGTTTACAATATTAGTACATGTGCTAGAAATTTTGACGAAGTATACTTTTTCTTGAATAATATAAAAGACAATTTTAATGCTTTATGGAAAATAAGACCTGGTGGTAATTAGTGTTTAAGTACTTCAAGTCCAGACATTTATTTGGGCAGGCAAAAAAATAAAAAGAACTACCTATAAAAATTTAAAAAAATTTGTGTGATAGCCATACAGTTAGGTACCTATCGTCAAATTTTTTTAAGGGAAAGAGTTTAAACAGAAATTAAGACTTTTAAAAAAATCTGAAACGTTTCAAAAACAATTTTCATCGTGTTGTTTGATTTTAATTCGGATTGAAAATAAAAACAGGAACATAAAAAAATGGAAAATTCCCTTTTGTACATGCAGGAATTTTAGTAATCCCTAATATTCAATCAACTAATAAGTAAGCCATCCGATTTTAATAATTTTTGATATACAGGATGAGTATTCTAAATATGATTCAGAAAATATTTCAAGGGTTTGTAGAGATCCCTGGAGACCACTTTGGCACAATTAGAACCTTGTAGCTCATGTTGAAGTTGATAAAAAAACGCTCGTTTCTGACGATGCCACGATTTTCAAAAACTTGCTACACACTCGGATACTCCCAACATTGTTTTTTTTTGTTTCTCTCCATTGTATTCTGGAACAGGTGGCAATATTCCGCATATTTTCTAGAATGCAATGGAGAAACGAAAAAAATCAACGTTGATCGTTTTACATGTTCTGAAAAATGTGCGACGAGGTTCTAATTTTGCTAAAATGGTCTCCAAGGATAACCCTGCAAATTCTTAAAATATTTTTCGAATCGCTCGTCATTTAATAGGAATTTTATAAAATCGACCATATTTAGAATCGACACCCTGTATGTATGTATAAATAGTACAACTTATTTTAAGGGATGGATGTTTTATCATTCGCACCTATATTCAAATTTAATAAAGGTAAATATGAGTTGAAGTTAACCTTATAAAAACAGTGTTTCTTTTTTTAAATCTTTCTACAATGGCTCAATATTTTTTGGTAGTTCGAGCGTAAAAACATATGTAAAATGTTTGAGTACTTGCTTATATTTTATATTATTACTATGCAAGTTATACTCAAGGGACACTTTAAGGGTGAATTACTGCTTCACATATCAACGTGAGAGTTGGGTAAGTCGTACACGAATGCAATTTTATCAACAGAATAAAAAAAGTGTTATCAGAAAGGTGATTTTGGGATTACCTCAAAATATTTAGACTCACATCTTAGCTTGTTGAAGTCAAGACGGTGATACATTTTTGCTTTTTAATCACACCCTAAATCCACAATTAAAGAAATCAAAAAATATACTAATTCATCTGGAAAATTGACTAAAATTTGTAATGATTCAAGCAACAGGATGCACTAAATCACTAAAAAATGAGGAAGAGAATGTCCAAACACTAGAATTTTCTTATGCAACCCCTACTATTTCCACATGTCTGAACGTAAAGAAAAATAACTACCCAAAAATGCAATAAAAAAACGCAATGGTAACTGATAGAGCCGTTTTGGATCAGCCACGATTAAATAATTAAAAAAATAAAAAGTTAGCTATCTCGTTGTTTTCCAAAATTTTCATAAATAAAAGTTTTGAGGATTATCCTCACTTTATACAGGGTTATTCACATCAGACGAAAAGTTCCGATGGCAACTCCCATTATTTGGCGAGTGATTTGAAAAATAGTCAAGAATTTGTAGGGATAGGAAGGGCCCTGGAAAACATTCAAGCAAAATTAGGGCCAAAAAACGCTTCATTCCGACACTGTTACGATTTCCGACAATCAACTACATGCATAAACTGATTAAGAATGGCTCGTAGACCATCGAAAAATTGATTTGTATCCAAGAAAAATCGTACTGGAGATCGATCGTTGAAAACATGAATGAATCTAGGGTGAATAACCTTCTATGTTGTTTACTATTTTTCACATGATAGGGTAAGATTGTTTATTCTATTTCAGAGCTTATTGCTTTTGTTCTGATTTCTTTTAATGTAAAAATAGTAAAAGTTACGTACTTCATATTTGTTTCTAATGTATGCAATGTCAAAGATTTTCTTTAAAAAACAAACACTAAATTAGCATAAACAATCTACTTAAAAATTGTAAACAACAGCGAAGGTTACTCACACTAGGTTCGTTCAAAGATCGATCTCCACCACAATTCTTTCATTTTTGCAGAATACAGTCGTAAAAAATTGGAAAAATCAATTTTACGATAGTCTACAAGCCATTCTTAGTCGGCTTAAGCGTGTAGTCGGTAGGCGGAAATAGCGACATTGTTGTATTTTTTTGATCAATTTTCCATAGGGCTAGAAAGCCCTAATTTGACTAAAATATTCTCTGGATACCCCTCCACAGGCAGTTAAAATATTTTTCGAATCACCTGCCAAATAATGGGAGTTTCCATAAGGACTTTTCATCTTATGTAAATAACTCTGTATCATCCATAATTTATTATAACACCTTCATTTGAATCAATTCTTAATATTTTTATCCATAAAATCATGTCAAAACTTGTTCTCTATTTAATAAAAAGATAAAATAATAAATGTACTAACCTTTCCACAGCCAGACTCATGTCGAAAGTGGTCATTTTTCCAGTATCCACTTGGAAAACGAACAGCATTTTAAGGCAGAAATACAGGAACTTTCCCCTTTTAAAAATCCACACACAAACAACCAAAATTAAATTTATATATAAAAACAACAACAAACAAAACAAAAAATTTGAAAATCTAAGGAACTCCAAATGAATACTTGAGATTTACGTTGTTGCTGAATTACCTGTAAATCAAACCGACAATTAATTAGTAAATATAACAGTTATCAATAAATAAACCACCGATAAGGTGATTTTTATATTTTGTTATTAATTCATACATTTATAGGTGTAGTTTAAAAAAATGAAAACAAAGACCAAAACAACAAAAATTATTGTAACGATAAAATATAACTCATAGTTAAAAATAGTACCACACACATACATACAAATACACACGTATAGGTGTATAGGCGAAAATTTTCAATACATCTACAATATTTATCCATGAAACATCACAAATTGTGCATGTTTACAATTGGGAAACTAGTAAACAAAGAGCACCTTCCGTTATTATAATGGAAATTTTCTACACATCAATTATTAATAGAAATAAAACAAAAAAATGGAGACGATTATATAAATTTACAATTAATTATTATAAATTTAAGTAATTATATTCAATACTTACGAAATGACAAAGGATTTATAATTGTAAGGTTTCCAAATTGTTTGTGTATTCGTCCATAACTGAACGTAGCACAACTAGCTGACATTTTCACAGCTGATATTGACACAAAACACACACATACACAAACACACAGTTATTAAACAACAACAAAAACAACAACGATTTACACTATCATCATTGTTTTGGTTCTTGTTTTAATTAACGATTTTCTGTTGTTTCTACCTCACTAAAACTACGCCAACACTACTTTTATTTCTACAATAAATATTCACAAACATTATTGTTTATTTTCAATAATATATGAATGAAATTAATAGAATACGTTTAAAAAAATTATAAAAACTGAATTATAAGAGAACGCAATTCAATCTATCAGCTGACTAGGAAGTGGAATTCAACATTTCTAAATCGTCTACAACACATCGAGTGTGCGACGATGATGTGCAATTCATTAAAAAAAAATAATAATAAAACACCAAGGACACACACACACGCACACTTCCCTCTACACAACAAGTCAACTTATGTATTGTTGTTATTATTTGTCAACATTTATACTGAACAACTCGATTCTAACGACATCTATATTTACACCGAAACACTTAACTGTCAGCAATTATAGCAATGTTGTCAAAGTTCTTGGTTTCAATACCTCTACTAAATCTCCAAGTCGGTCTTAAATACCTTATCAAATATGGTAATTTATAACGATTTACACAACAAATGTGTTAAGGGACAAATAACTTCAATTGTCATTTTTTCAAAATAATTATAAGCTGTTCAAAATTTCACAAATTTAATTATAGTTTGGCAACACTGCATTAACGGTTCTTTTTAACCAGTTGACAGAACAATTGTGGCGACCTCTATCCAAGAGATTCTAATATGTATGCATAGAACGCATAGAAATTTAAGTTAATTATAATTTGACTTGAAAAATAGAAATTACCATGCTTGGGAATTAATTTGTAAATTTATAATCAATTTTCTTGTTGAAAAAATGCAAGACTTCAACCATATAGAATAGTAGAAATCTATAATTTATTGGCCAACAATAAATACGATAAGTGACATTTGCACTGGTTAATAAACTCTCATACAGGAATCTATTTGTATCTTAATAATTTTTTTTTTTTAATTCAACAAAAATGTCTTTGAAAGATGTTATGTTTAGATCGGAAATCGAATATTTAACTTCTATTGTTATACCAAAGAATACATACTCCATAGAAGCTCAGATCTCGGGGTTTTGTGGTTATCAAACTTTTAGTACCTACCCTGACTCACGAAGGGCGACACTTGTTCAATGTCGGTCGGTCGTCGACACTGTTGCCGGCGACGTAGGAAGAAAATCTACTAAATGGTCACGTGATACCCACTAGAAATCCATTTAGTTTATTTTGAAGTCAATATTCCTTTTCTACATCCAAATATGTCCATTATAAATATAAGATAAAAAATTATATAGGTAAATATCTCCAAAAGTTATATTTAATTAGACAAATCAACAAAAAATATTCGAAAAAAAAAAAATCTACCAATTTTCTACTTTTCTACCAGACATTCTACTTTTCTACCAGATTTTCTACTAATCTACTAGACGGAGATTTATCCACAAGACGGGTCGAAATTCCACCAGATCTAATAGAAATTCGCCTGAATCGGCAACCGTGGCCATGAGTTCGGTTGATAAAATCGTCGTGCTTAGCATGTGCTTACCGACATTGAACAAGTGTCGCCCTTCGTGAGTCAGGGTAGGTACTAAAAGTTTGATAACCACAAAACCCCGAGATCTGAGCTTCTATGTAGTATGTATTCTTTGGTTATACTTTTCAACACAATTTTCAATTTTCGACATAGATCTAGTATACTTAATGATAGCACTTTCTTCCGGAACAGTGAGGCAACATGAGTAGGCAACCAAGATTTCTACCATTACTGATTCATTGTTATTACCCGTGAAGATTTAACTGCAGTAAAAGAATACCAGTATTTTTTGTAGTAGCATTAAACGATATATGGATTTTTGTTGAAGAAATGGCGATTATAAAATTAAAAGTATTGGTCATCATTAAATATTATTTCTATAAATTTACATAAAACCTTCAATTTACGTACAGGATATTTAATGTGTTGGCTATCTGGTTGTCACGCTAGGTGCTACAGGCGAAACTAGGCGAAGCGCTATCAATATAAATTCTAGATCTATGAGTCTCCATAGGTCAGTGGCGTAGTAAATCTTATTCATAGAATACAAAATTAATTACTAATCGTTCTTTTTTTACTCGGTTTGTATATTTGGTTTTATATTTTATATATTTATGAATAAATTTTTAGAAAATTATCACCTGTCTTGTATTGTTGAGATTTCCTGTGATTTAAACCATGGAAGATTTTCAATAAAAATATTCACATGAATTCCCTATTATCGAATGTAAACATGCAGTATTGTTGGTTGCATAAGTAATATTTGTCTATTGCTTGATTTCTTATCATTATCATTGATGCAACATTTAAATATTTGATTTTAAATAAATTATACAAGTAATTAAGAAAACATTTCAATCTATTGCGATAATAAAGGAGATTTTCTAATTATAGATACCTAAAGAATTTGAAATTTTTATTAAAAATTCCTTTTTAGTAGATATATGTTACATTTTAATCAAAAAAATCTGTTTTTTTTTTAATTATATGTAAGCCCCCAAAAAATAAAATTCATCTTCACATATATAACGTTCAACCATTGTTTAAATAGACTTAAGTCTATTTAAACAATGGTTGAACGGAGAAAAACTTCAAGGCAAGTATGGCGGTTCACCTACAATTATTTTTTCTTTCAACCAACAACAATTTTTCGGTTTTATTTTTTATAGATTAAAACAATAATAAAAATGGTGTATATTGTTAAAATATTAAAACAATATAGAGATAAAAACTTACCCATTTAATTAATTATTTAATTACTCAATTAAAATTAAAATAATCAGAAAATTGCAAACTGTAAATTGTAAAAGAACAACCCTATAGAATATTTACAAACAAATACCAAACCAAATGTTTAGGGAAAAATTGACAACACTCCCACTACTCTTCCTACTTGTTGCGGGGGGTGGTGAGCGTTGTTGCTGTACAAAATTTTAGAAGCAATAAAAATTCCCAACATTTGTATAAATTTTTAAAATAACGACTTTTGGAAAATCTACTTGTTATACAGGGTGTAGTTAAAATGACTGACAATCTTCAAACTTTACTATCTCTGTCTGGATATCTAGAATAGAATAGAATAAAATGAACATATTTTGAAGATTTAAAAATAAGAAAAAATTGACTAAAATTTTTCAAACTTTAAACCATTGTTTGTTGGTCGTAGGTTAAATATTAAGAACTGATAAGACTAAGTATAGTTCAGTGTAACACATGGGATTTCCATGAACTACCCACAAAGATCTTACTAACATACTTATTGGTATTGGACATTCATTCAATACATTTACCTAATTGAAAAAAAAAAATTAAAGTAGTACAACAAAATATTATAAAATGCCCCTTTCCCTGTTCCACGCAAAGCCACTGGACGTTTTGGTGCCTGCAGCTGTTCGACATAAGCTCACCTTACGATTAGTAAGACCTTGACTTAAATCGAGCTAACGATAGGCTTACACACATTTGAGTGGGGGTCCATCAATGTACAGGTTCCTACCCAAATGTCTGTAAATCCACGCTTAAGTCGATTTAAGCCAAGGTTTCGTTAAGACGAGCTTAAGTATGAGAGGAAAACCGGACCCTAACTGTTTAATTTTGTTTAAAAAAAGAAGAATTGCATCTTTTATCTTGATGAGTATAGGTACTTGAATAGTTAAGAGGCTATAAGTGGATTTTGCTTGACAAACAAAAATCATTTGAGTTGGTAGTCATGTATACTGTTTATTTATAATCCACTAATCTCAATATATGGCATAATATTGTCAATAATCTATATGAATAGATTGTAATAATTTTCCTGTAGTGAATAAGATCAATATGACAAGCCTTCAATTTAACTGATAAGACCTATTGAAATTTATTTAAATTATCAATACTTATTGTAGTCCTTTGTTTATCAAATATTAAGCATTTATAAGCCTTGTCTATAAAATGGAAGTTTAACCAAATCCGATTACTGTTCATCAATTCATGTAAAATGTGATTTTTGTTGAATCATTGTTGTGTTTTTAAAAAATAAACCATAACTCGGTATAATTCTCACATAAAACACAAAAATCTCGATGTTCCTTTATCTGATTTAGTTTTCCTACTGAATCATCCTAAATCTATTTCCAATGTAAAGCAAGTGAGATATTTAAAGTAGCCATTGTATTCTGTTCAAATCTACGTTAGTTTACATTAGTTCGAACAATAAGTAAATTCACAAATAGTTACACGATAAGTACTCATTTATTGTTTTGTACAAATTTTAGACGTTTGAGGGATTTATTCTATTATTTTCGAATACAACTACGTCAATACAGTTTAAGTGAGAACGTTAATTGACTTTGATGAGTGTTCATTTAGGCACGATTGGAGCATTACCACAAAATCTTTTCACTCTGAAATTCCATCTGTAAGAAGTTTCTACTTTAATTATTGTTCAGATTTTGATTGTAACCATGAGCCCGTCATTGGCATAAGTTTACCAACTAGAGATAATAATGTGAATTTACTTTAAACATTAAATAAGCAGTCAGCAATTGTTGATAATAATGCCCTTTCTCTACAAGTCCTTTAAGGGGGAGTTGGACCATGACATCGATCAGCGTGCGAAATTTATCAATTTTCAAACAACGATATTTCGCTTATTTTTTAAGATATTGTGAAATTTAAACGTGCGTTGGATAGAGCATTTCAAGGTGCATGTTCTTAACCAAGCATGTTTGTGCTGCGCGAGGTATTGTTGTTGTAATATACCACATCTATACGGTTTATACCAGATATGCGGACTAAATAACAACAATAATACCTCTCGCAACACAAACATGCTTGGTTAAGAAAATTACCTACGGACAGATTTTCAAATATTTTTCATTATTATGATATGGTCGTGAAAGCAAATCGATTTTCCTATATTTTGATACTAATTATCGGTCAAATTAATTAATTTTAATAGCTGTAAATAACAGGTGAAAATGGGATTCCAAATTTTCCAATAAATCACGTAATTTTCAAAATTTTTCTAAACCCGAGCTTTATTACCTCCGCCCTTACAATATCTTTCTAAAAACAAGAGTAGAAGATTCTATCTTTAAAATTGTGCCCTATATCTTGGATCAAAGTTCATTTAATTTTCTTCAAAATTGGGAAAACTAACAAACGTATCGAAAAAATTCTTGAATATTTGGAAAGATCTCATCATTTTCCATCTAAATCACTCATTAGATATTTAAAATCAATCATATTGGCCAATTTTTAGCCAATTATGAAGGAAAATGTACAAAAAAACATGGTCCAACAGTTTTCTCTACCATTCCGAATTTTATCAGCTTTTTCTTTAATAGAAAGCTTCAGGACATGCACCTTGAAATGCTCTATCCAACGCACGTTTAAATTTCACAATATCTTAAAAAATAAGCGAAATATCGTTGTTTGAAAATTGATAAATTTCGCACGCTGAATCGATGTCATGGTCCAACTCCCCCTTAACAAAATGGAATAAACTCGAAGAGAAGAAATTAGCAGCGGGATCGGGAATTTATTTTAGATTGTCGCGCTATTATCGACATACTTAACTTGCAATTTTTTGTAGTATAATCGAAATTTATTTGTTTGTATTTCACCGACTCGCTGTACTTATGAAAATATGTATAGAAAGCGAGGGCAAAAATCAGCTACAGTAGATCATTTGTTTATTGTTTGTGACGTCGTTCATTTACTTCATCTACTACGTTGACTGATTGTAGTATTACAATCGCAACAAATAAGCGAATAACTATAAATTGAGAGGTCGATGCAGATCAAGTGCAATTGGAGAGCGCTAACATAAAAGATAGTTCAGAGTAGTGACGTCACTTGCACGCAAATGCGAACAAATCCCGCTGCTCAATAATAAATACAAGCAAGCTAAACTAATATTTAAAGGAATACTTTAAAGGTAGATGATTCTTATGACACTCCCATTTCAAGCACTTGTAAATCCTTAGAAATCATTTTTGCAAAACTGGAACCTTGTAGGTCTTATTGAGCTCAACAAGCAGTAAAACTAATTGTAAGAATGATTTGAAGAACCTGCCAGTATTGACTTTGTTCGTTTTTTCCTAACTGCATTGTAGAAAAAAGCAAATATAATGGAGCAAAACGGAAAAAGTCAATATTGAGAGTCATTTTACGTGTTTTTGAAAATCGCGACATCGTGAGAATCGGGAGTTTTTGACCGACTTCCAAATGAGCTACGAGGTCCCAATTTTGCTAAAATGATCTCCAGAGACTCCCGACAAATCCTTGATATAGGAGTTTCACAAGGAGTATCTACTTTTAGGTCAACAAACCTGTAATAACAATCAGAAAAAGCGCTTGATGAGTGGTGTAACTTGTAACTTGATGACTAGTAAGTATTTGAATTTTTAATTAAAAGCTAGAAGTGTCTCGCCATTTCAAGACTTCAAGCAATTTAAACTTAAACTCAACAATTATTCTAATTCTTATTAACAATTATTATAATTGTTGATAATTCTTTACATTGAGTGGAAATCTTCCAAGAACTCTAAAAAGACTACTAGAGCAAACTTTCTATCTAAATTATACGGTTTTCGAGAGCGTTCTTGTAAAAAAAAAGTTAAAGATTCCGTATACTTGCTATGTAGATAATTCAATAATTTGCCCTCTCATCTTCATAATTGATAATAACTTGTAATACACAAGTACGAAATCTAAATCGGCCTCCTTTAAGTCTCTTTGAATTCACATTATCTGTTATTGTTCAACACTGGCATTGTTCAAAGAAGATAGCATCTCTTATCATAATTTAAATGGGTCACTCTTGGACCCAGAGTTAAGGTGAGCTGTCTTAAAGAAAATTGAAATAATATACATACTTTTTTTAGTTTTTGTTGATTTTATTTTTTAATATAAATTTTGAAACATTAATTTCTATGTCGTCAAATTAGTACAAGGGTGGGATAAAAGATCTTTAGTTGGGACATGGCCCATCCGCCCCCATCTTTAGTTGCGTGTTTGCTATTGATACATTAAACTTGAACTTATGACTTGATTCTATCTATTTAGATCTTGTGAACAAGACGAGTTTGATAATCCCTGATATTATTCTTTGCTCTGAGAGAGACTTATCTCTTTTATATTCTTATCGTTAATAGAAAACATCTGCATTATACACTAGCGCTAAATCCTATTAACTCTATAAAAGCTCTACTTCATTGTATTCTATTCATGCAATTTAGAACTTTGATACTACATTTGATCACAGTCTTAGACGTATCGCCTGCTAGTAAACAAACTAACATTCTCCCATTCAAAATAAAATCTTGTTTATTTTATTTCAGATGGATTCTATTCAATAAATTGATTCAATATTTGTGGAACAATCGCTACCCAAGTAGCAAATCTAAGAATTTTATTGAAATTGTCATATACAGGATGTCGAATCGAAATATGCTCGATTCTATAAAATGCCTATTAGTTGACGAGCGATTCGAAAAATATTTCAAGAATTTGCAGGGGGGAGTGGAGATCATTTTAACAAAGCTAGAATCCAATAGCTCATTTAGAAATTGGTCAAAAGCACTCGCTTTGGACAATGTTGCGAGTTTTTGAAAAATGAGCTGGAATGACTTAGAATGATTTGTAGACCCTTCAAACTTTGATTTTTTTACGTTCACCACCATTGCATTCTAGATCAGATGGAAATGTTTCTCAGTTTGCGTAGAATGCAATGGAGTTGAGAGGGTCTTCGAGTCATCATAAAGGGAGAAAATGAGAGTTAAAGCTAACCTTGCAAAATTAATGATGAATTTATTTAAAAATGTTTGATTTTCGAACATTACACTCTTGTATTTTCGACTGTGACCGACATGTCTGTTTAGATATTGCTACAGGGTGTCCCGTAAGTCGCGCATTTCCTGCTAACGGATGAAATTCTAAGGTAAAAATTGGTACACACACATAATTACTTATTAATTAAATCATATAACCAATCAGCTGCTCGATATAGCGATAAAAAGAGAGAAGGAAAGAGTCTTGACGATAGGACGTAGGAAGTGGACCAAGAGAGCACCTGATTGGCTACTTGATTTAATTAATATCTAATTACCTGTACGTCAGATGAAAAAATGCTACAGGACTTTTCACCCTAGAATTTCATCCCTTATCTGCCCTTTAGCAGGAAATGCGTGACTTACGGGACATCCTGTATATTACAGTAAACGGCATGGATTATATTATAAACCAAATGATTCCATGTCAACATAGTTTAAAAGGCAGCCAAAACGAATGATAGATAATCTGCTAGTGCTATGAAACAATAGGACGCCTATTGTTCTGTTGATATGCTGAAAATACAAAAATTAAAAATAAGGCTAGAAAAATATACTGTTGTAGAAGTAGAAGTTTTCACATATCTCTCTATACATATGATGTTGAATAAAATATATATGAGGAAAATAGTAAAGACTTTGAAATTTCACAAAATCCACAGACGATAAGATGGATGAATCAAAACACTTGAACTGAAGACTATTCAAATCTGGCAACTCAATTAGTTTGCAAATAAAATTATCAATAATCGCCCTATTGTTGTGTATCAATAGTGGTTTTTGGTGCTTTCATTGTTATCGATCCAAATTTCAATCAACTCTATTGATTTGGTGTTTGTTAAATGGTTATTTCGTAAACTGCACGTTGGAAATTACAGGAAAATTCCAGTTTATTGTATGTTGATGAGACAGCAAGCTGAAATCTTCTGTAAGTTGGTACATAAAGTTGATGATTATATATAACAACTTGAATGAATCCTTGAAGTTTTATTTATACTTCATCATATCAATGTTGTACTGAAGACTTTGATTAAGTTTTATGGAAACCCTCGAAGTAGTTTATAGATATCGTTACTATCATATCGGACTCCAGATGATAATATTTTGATAATAATAATAAAAATAATCATACTAGATAGTGTGAAAGAGACGATTTAAACAGCTTAAGTCGTTTGCCTAGCCGGAATCACCAAAGAAGAGGAGATTTACACACTTTTGGTCACTTTTATCAATTTTTATCAAGTGTCGTTATTAAATCCTGAAAAGGAGACGATTTGTCAGAAGGATTTTTGATGCATTTTTTAAACACTCTTATGCCAAATGGTCTGTTTTTCTGCTATATTGAAGAAGTCACTCTTGGTCGATTCCCGAGCTGAATCCTTAACTTTCAACCAAAATTTTGAGAGCTTCTCATCATAAATCGTTACTCTTTTGACAAATCCTTCTCTGAAGTGGTCAAAAATAGAAGTTACAAAGACTCTTAGTCGATTTTAGAGCAATTTTTTTAACTTTTGTGCTGAAGAATTTTGCTGTTGAATCTTGCATAGGTGACGATTTTGATGCTTGTAATCATTTTCTTGAGGATTTTCTAGTGTTAGTCTAATTGCAAGTATTAACTTTGAGGCACTTTTTTTGTTAAATGTTGCTATCAAATAGTGAAAAAGCAACCAACAACAGTACCACCAACAATTTCTAGACTCGATTCTTAGCCCAGATTTTGAGAAATTTTCATCTTAAATCAGTTTTCAATACATTATCAAATTTATTAATGAATCCTGTTCCTTTTAAAAGACGCCTATTTGTATAGTTCTAGTAGATTGCTTGCGTCCAAATTTGCACTTTTTGGCTGAGCTTTTTATCTTAGCTTGTCAATTTTAAGCAACTTTCTTAAAGTAAAGCGACATTTGGTTGATTTGTCTTCAAATTCTCGACTGTAATTCGTGATTTTAAAATATTGATGCCAAATTATAAATTTCTTTCTGATGAATTTGACTATCGAATCGTCGAAAAGGGATATATCAGCAGCTTTAAGACAATTTTTAACCAATCAAACGTCCGAAAAGGGATATATCAGCAGCAATTTTTAACCAATAAAACGCCTTCAAAATCAACAAACATAACGTCGAAGAAATGCGGAATCATTTTCACACCTTCACACTTATCAACAACCCTTGTTTTTGTATATTCTTATTGTTATATAGCTAAATGTTTTATTCATATTTCTTTTCTAATTGTAACTCTAAATAGTCTGTTGTGACTGTCACAAATTTACACTTAAAATGTTTGAAATTGTTGTTTTTATAAGCACAAAAATGGATTACTTTCATAGTTATAACTTTAGGCAATTTTAGAATAGTTGCTTATTGAACAAACAGGCAAGAGTAGTAAGAGAAGAATCCAGATTTTTATTGATAAAATGAAAATCTACTGCAGATTTCCTGAATTGTACTACTATGAATTTAATTTTAAACAAGATCAATATCTTGTACCGTAATTACTCCTACTAGATAGGTAAGCTTATCAGTTAATTAATTGTAGTGATTTTATTGGAAATTATATCGAACAAAGGAAACTTAAACCTTTAAACTTTTCACTGTAACTATACCTATTTATTCACGTATTTGTATTTATAATTAGTCAATTCGTAAAATTGGCAATAAGAAAATTAGCATTGTCATCATTAAAGAACATAGTCGTACGATCCGCATGTTTCAATCGACTGAAACGTTCGTTACGTAAAATTAAAACCGTATTTTTCGTTTTTATATCAGTAACAAGATAATTAAAAATGATTGTATAACAAAGAATAATTGTTATTTTGTTGATTTGTTAACATGCCCTTAGCCCTTATAACTGTTCCATCTGAATAATGATTGATTTTAATGATTTTATGTTTGTATTGGCAATACGACGAAAAAAAAACACAAAGAATAAGAAGACAAGCTACATTTTGCTTTGTTAACATTTTATAAATTTCTTTTATTCAGAAATCAATATCGTCACGAAATTGGAAAAAAATTAATCCAATTTATTCCATAATAAAACAGTTATTTCTTACCTATAATTACGAAAAAAATCGTGTCTGAAAATAGACAACATTGATATTTACAGCTGTAATAGATGTTTACTTTAATTTTCCTTAATTCATCGTTAATTTAATTAATTAAATAATTAATTTTATTGAAATCCAAGTTATTACAGAATTGTTATTGTTTAATTTAGAACGAAATAAACTTGCTGTTAATTAAGATTTTCATCCGCATGAATCATCAAATTGAAGACTTCTTTTTCTTAAATTCAATCAAAAGCACACTTTTTCAACAACTTTTCTTGCAGTTTTGATAATTATCAGGAAAAAATAATTACCGTTCCACAAAGAGAGACTACTCGTAATTTCACTGCTGTTTTGATAATGTTTCATTAAGTAAACGAAAGCTTCGTAAAAATTCCACGAATAAAAGCAATTTCCACTAATCTTTATAAAAACACATTACAGTAGGTGTATCATGTTTGAATCTCAAATTTTCAGGTACAATAATTCAAAGATGCGATAACAATATGTTGCCTTATAAAAATTACTTCCTGTAAAACTTTAGTTGCTGAATCGCTCTTATATTTCTAATAATATAGAAGATTCATTATTTAAAAGTGTATTTACACTGATCTCATAGAACTGACTTTATTGAATTTCTGCAGGTGCTTGAAAATTTATCTATAGAATAGAAGAACTTCCGGAGAAAATATTATACACCAAAAGTGTTGTTATTATAACTATTGTTCAATATTTCCAAGCTTTCAGCTACTGGATATTTTATAAAATAGATTTTAACATACTGCCCATAATCAATTTAAATTTCAAGGAGAGTATATAACAACAACAATACAGGAAATTTATCGCATAATTCATGTATAATAAATCAAATATTATCGTAGTATATGTGGAAATTATCAAACATTAATTCACTATTCGATATAATGAAATTTAAAGTAAATAATTCTCCATCAATCACAGTCTGGTGAAGTTCTCACAAAATCGTTACGCGTGGTCAAGAATCTAGAATTTGATTAAAATAAATGGAGATCAGAAACATGAATATTTTACCATTTTCTCTACATAAATGTTACACTACAAGGGTTGTTTGTATTTTGTGAGTGAAATACAGGAAATGGTAAGTAGGGTTTCAGTAATTTTAGTAATGAAGAAACTCGGGAAAGCTTCAGGGCGTACTTAAAAATCCATCGTCTAATTTACAACAGTTTCTGTCGAAATTCACTTACTCATTCCAATTTGATTATTAAAAATAAATTATAGAGTTCCACTACCTATAGTCATGAATTTGATATTAAGCCGATAATTCAATGTGTTTCTATTATTAACTCTATTTCAAGTCTATATTGAAAACATTGTTAGAGGTAATGAATCAATTCTAAAGTTACTACATTATTTTTGTCCCATTTATTGTATCCATCATAAATAATACGACCCACGCATTTATTGACGTTTCGATCTTCTCTAGTTGTCGTCCGAAACCTTAATAATAGCCTAGAACAATTTACAATCTCGTTCGTAACAACTACAAATTAACTCCTAAATCAATGTAAAATCAAGATAAATTAGTCCAAGCGAATAATCTAACCGAATTGCCTCGACTGAAAAAAAAAGGATAAAACAATCAGAATATAGATGAAACAGAATTTATAAAATTATAGCAATTTTTTCTAAGAAGGTGAGTAAAGTAAAGAATACATACTTGTAAAAACTGGATTAAGATGTGGGTAGGAGCACGAAGACGTGCTAAAGTTGTTAATAATTTCTTTTTTCGCCGAATAGAAAAAGTTAAAGAGATTTTATTCTATTAGAGACACATTTTTTTTGTGGAGTAACATAGAATTTTGTCAGTTGATGTCAGTTTTTTTTTAAAATATTTTTTCTACAATATCCAAAATGACGCTTAGAAAGATGATAGATTACAGAAGTTATCGGTTAAAGTATCTCTCGATATTCAACGATTAAACGAAATGAGAAAGCTTTTTTATTAACGTGTTTTTTAGTTTAAAATGATTAATTTTCAAATTTTTAAATTTTACCCTAAATGTTACTACCTCTAAGAGCTATTTACAAGGCAACTATTTTGAATATAAAAAACCATCAAACTGGTAACTTATTAGCAGAAGAATTTTCATAGTGACATATTTTATCATGGGATAGAAAAGCACAAGACCCATAAGAATTGGCATACAATCATCTATAACTTCAACCCCCAACAGGGGATGAAAACTCGCCTTACATTCTGATATTCCTAACGAATCTTTATCAGCGACTTCTCAAGCCACTAAAAAATATTGATCTGTCCCAGAGATATTTGAAAAAAAAAACACTGATCATGCAGTGGTAACTTTAACCCCGAATATCTCCCTTAAGCTTGAGTATATGGACACAAACGACAAGTAGCAATTTTTTAAGATAGACCTAACTACCTAAACCTATACAAGAAAAAATCGACAATTTTTCGATCTCAAAAAGTTAGTTCCGGATTTCGTTCCGGACAGAATTTTGGTTTTCTCCAATTTTCGGCTTTCAGTTCAATTCCGGTTCAAAGTCCTGAAATATTATTTTAAAAAAATGATATTCTTAATCAGTGTTATTAGATTTACATTCTTTGGGATTGTACTTTAGGTCCCACAAGAATCTTTTTATATCCTCAAGACACGTGCATATCACAAGATGAAAGCTTGCACTACTTCCTATTCATCTTATTTTGTTGTTGTTCAATTGTGACCTATTGTTGAGAACGGTAGTTCGTGTGTTGTTTGAATAAATAGGGAATTATAAACCAACGGTCCACCTAAATATCTATATCTTTATCAACCTATTGTTCTAGGAAAATTAAACAAGGCAATCATGTACTGATATTGTTATTCAAGAAACTTCTCGTTACAATAATTAGACTAATAATAAATCTATTCTATCAAGGAAAGTTCTCGTTCATATCATAATTAAGGGCGAAGAATACAACTTTTTACAAATCTTTTTCTGGGAATTTGAGAAAAAGTTAAAAGATGGAGAAGGGAGCGATAATTTGTTTAGAAGCTTATACTTAGAGCTTTTGTAAGAAAAAAATCCAATGAGTTTTTTCTAAAATTCACCAGTTTTGTTCACCTATTCAAAATAGTTATTTATCTAACTAGAATGGAAACGAGGCCTTTGTGAAACGAGTGTGTACGTTGAAGTACCAACGTTAGCTAGTGCTTCAATTACACGAGTCCCACAAAGGCCGTTTCCATTCGAGTTAGATACTAAGATACATTATTTCTTATACGATTGAACAGAAACTCAAAAATTACTCATTATATGACACAATAAAATATAATGTACATTTATAAAAAGTGTCGTTTCCAGTCTAGTGTAAAAAAAGCCACTTTCCCACACGCTGATGGACTAATAAGAAACGAATTGCCTTACGTAAGGAACACACTTACTCTGGAGAAATCGAACCCTTTTCACCTTTGTAACAGGGCAGAAAATTGACAGTTTCTATCCACTCGTTAAAAAAATTGTTTCCTAACAGAACTCCATAAGGGGGTGGGGGTGGGGAAAGATGGCTTCGACGGGTGTAAGACATGAGGAGTTGCAGAGTCGTGTTTCTAAAGTTGCTATAATAAACTTATAATATCTTATTAGAGCAATTTCGCTTATTCACTGATATCGTTATTTAGGGATTTCATGTTCTATGAAATAGAAAATTAGATAAATAATTGAGTGAAAACTCATAAATCTAATCCATTATTAGGAAAAGTTCCTGCTCATATCATAAATAACACAGACTGCTGTAAGTCATTAGATTAAACTATAATATGGATTAAATTACGGTTATAGTAGTAGATTGAATAACAATAACAACAAGCAATATTAACGTGGATGCCAGGGCGAAGAGCAGACGAATTGGTAGAGAATTGATCGAGACTTAGGGTGGGTCAGAAAATGTTTGTTTTGGCTAGGCGACTTGGAGCAAAAAAACACAATTTATAAGCTAAGATATATATTTTTTTTAATTTAATGGTCTCAATTTTGAATACACCAACTGTACATGTAATTTCGATGAATAACAACTTCAAACACGCTAAATAATCTACAATCCGTAAGTAATTTACAGGATCGATAATTTTTTTTAAGACAGTAAATGGTTCAAGGCTGAAATGTTTGTTAAATTATCGGTACAAATTATTAATGCAGTAGTGATGAAAACTAGATTGTAACAAAGGTAAATTAATTAACTTAATTGTAATAGTAAAGCAAAATTTTAGAATTGAGGTACTAAATACACAAATAAGCTTATTTTACGTTCTGTTTATCATTCCGGTGTATTCTAAAAGAATTAAGAACGCATTAACCGGCAATATTATAATAAAAGTAATTAGATTTTGACTTCTACAAATTCAAAAACGTACAACGAAGCTATTCACAAAGCCATTTCAATTTAATTACAACGTCTGTATAAGAAGATTGTTCGTCTTTAATTGAAATCTACAAGGTTTTGGTAAAATTAACACATTCAAAGTAAAAATAAAATTAGTTTATTCATTGAGATTTCCAAAATATTTCATCCTGAATAAAGCTCAACGTTCATTCAAGCGTTTCAAATAAGATTAAAGACAATTAAACTTTATTTTGAAGTGTAGTAGAATTTTTATTTGATATCTTCCCTTTATCTACTGCTGTTGACAGCATCCGTGTTTGTTTATCAATTCCGAACAGATAACACGGATGTGACACAGAAGACGGGTAAAAATCTTAAAATACGATTTCCACTATGTTATTGGAACTATAACAATGTTATGGATAGTGCTGAACACTGAACAATAAAAGGTGCCGTTGAAAGTTGGTGGAGGCGCCGGGTGAAATATCGAAATCATAAAATATTACAATTTAACGTGCACTATTTTTACAATTTGTTTAAAACTAAAAATTAGAATAACCAGTGCCAGATTAGACAAATAGAAGGATGCAAATCATTAGATTGATTTTATTTTTATCAGTTAAATTAAATTGATCCGCATTAACGACAATTAATACCGAAACTTGTACACATAAAATTTCATAATAGTGGAAAATAAACATTCATGAAGAGAAAATTGTTCAAACAACCGTTATATCAAATCGATTAATGGAAACAACATTGCAGTAACCATGGGGACACGTGCTAAATGATTGACAACAACAACAAGAAGAGGGGCACAAAAATAATAACACTAAATGAGGCATATTTAATTGGTTTGATTTGAAAAAAATAATATTTTTCCTTCAATATTTGTACGTTCAATCAAACATATTTCTTCCACAATAATTCCTCTATACATGGTGAATTTAATTGCCTTTAAATACGTAAACCACGCTATCCCTATGTGGAATAGAGTACAATAAATATATTTTGAATGGTCAAAAAAAGGAAAAAAGGATTGTCTAAAATTCACCAAAATTGCAACCACTGGTTGATGGTTTCTGGTTAATGTTGTTGTCGGCAGTTGATAAGAAAGCAGATAGATGTTAGTATAAAACATCTAGAATTTCCATTGAACTACCCATGCAAGTCTTACTAACTTACATATTGAACATACAAACGACACATTTCATTAAAAAGTATAAGAATCACTATAAAAATTGTTCAAAACGTCTTCCGCCTCTGTCCTTCAGAAAGCTGCACCTTATGTAGAAGGGAGGAGCGCTGTACGTTTCGGAAGTCGCCCAAATTGTGTCTGTTGCTTTACAAATTCGAGTCAACAACTGTTCACAGAAAGTTCACAAATTGTACCTGTTGCTTTTCAAATTCGAGTCGACAACTGTTCGACATTTCCAACCGACACTGAATACACTAATTATGATGACACAAAGATAAACAAAATTATGAAACTTAATAGACATAAGATAGGAGAATAAACTCGGAATCATTCAGAAGCAATGTCCCTCTTACATTTGCGATTAAACTCTGAAAAATTATTGATATCAATCGAGGTTTTGTTCAAGGTTTTGTTGATAATAAAGCTGGTGTCAATAGAACACATCTCGAATATCCATTGAACTACCCATGAAAGTCTTACTCATCTACTTATTCAATATTAGTATAACACTATCAGAAAATGGGGCCATATCGACTCTCTAATTTATTTTACAAATCGGCTTAGTTTTTCGAGCTCTACACGTGGTTTAAACATTTATAGGGGTATCGATTTCACCCTGTATAATTCGTAAAAACAAAATAGGGTAAATAAGGATGATATTTTCACCACATTTATCGTAGTTTTTTCAAATAGCAATTTCTATCACACACAACGCAAATATCTTACAATTTAAATTTACGAACAACATTTTAAACTTTAACAAACATGATAACATGAATAAAAATAATAATAATAAAACGTTTTTGTTGCATTAATATTGCTTATGGCAAACTATAAATTTGGTTGTAAAAATATCAACGTTTTCCGTATAAATCAAAAGACAGCTTGACAAGATAAATAAAAAAGAAAATAGAAATAAGCTACAAAAGGAATTACTAAACAACTCTAATGTTTTTCTTGAAAGATTCATAAAACCGACCAATCGAAAGCTTTTTCGGCTTTTAAGCTTCTTTCAACTCTCAAAAGTTATTGTTGTTTATTGATATGTTTCTTTATTTTTTTTTTTTAGAAAAAAACAATGCTCTTAATTAAAGAGAGATACAATTAAATCACTGAAACTTTCGAATTATTCAAATCATCTGCAAATAGTTTGAAGTAATACAATGTGTGTACAATCTGATGTATGTAAGAGCCTAACTAAAGTGTTAAATAGTGAGTAGAGGGGGTGGATTGACGCTCATTGATAGCGGGCGTCGCGACGGCCGCTCTTCTACTCCTCTATCAGTATGCGCGACGTTCTTAGCTGGTCAACTGGGACGCTCTACTGTGTACGGAGTAGCTTGAAAATTTTGGCGCGTTTCGTATTACTACGTGTTTTTCTGGGATGATTCGAGCTTAAATTCAGATTTACATTGGTAAAGATTCTCAACTACAATAAACGGTGAGTTGTCATTTTGATTTATAAAACATTAATTAATATTTCTCGTATAACTGACAAAGCAGATGTAACCCACTTCAAACGTTAATATTGTAATTAAACAATAGTTTTGATAGTTTAGGTAAATTTGGATTTAAATTCTAGTAAATGATGACAACAGGTAATAGCAAGTTGCTATATTCAACTATAAATGTCAATTTAATCCTCAATGGTTTTAATATGTGATTAATTATGCAAAATCTGGAAAGCTTGTATCGATCATGATCCTTTTGACTCAAGTGTTGTAGAAGATTAATCATATTTTGTGAGATTAATCGTAAATATTTCCATCTAAATTCCACATTGTTTAAATTGTGGAAACTATCACTACTTTTAACGAGATTTTAGTGTGTTCATTTATGGATAATTTCAACAAATACACTCAATATTTGTTGGTTCAAAACGACAAAGCAGCTCTATAGAACAAACGACTAGAAAATAGATTTTTAGATTTAATTTCGATAATATTTATCAACATTAACTAGCTCTGTTCGGTGAACCTTTATAATTCACATTTAGTAAAGCCTTTGGAATTCGAACGTTTGTTGTTTATCAATTTCTTTAAAATCACATACGATAGGTTTCGAATTCATTTCATATACAACATTCAATGGTTATAGGTGGATTGTTATAGAATTCCCCCTCGGTATCGGAATCAAACGTAAACATTTTGATCTTTAAAAATATCAATCAAAGAAAAATATTTAACAAATAAATCGAAACGGTAAAAATTTGACGAAAATCCAATTCAATCACCACCCATCTTTACATATACGTTTAATGGAATTCATTGATGGTCTATCAAGATGTGTTGAAATATTTATATAAAGACCAGAGACGAAAAAAAAACACACACACAAAAGTTAATAAAATAAAGTTTTTCCACCTATTCAATTATAGGAGGATTAAATTTTCTCTTTCTTTTGTGTTGTATTGGACAATAAATAGGGTCGCTGTCCAATAGGCTTACAAAAGTAGAGACAAACTGGTGCTGTCAGTGATAAATTAATTAAAAATCCAAACGATTTATCCTTAATATTCTTCTTTAGATCGAAATTAATTAGATCAAGCTCAATTTGATTGGTTTAAATATAGGCTCGATGGTTTCAGGGGTGATACTTTTCATTAACTACAAATTAAATTTTTGAGATACCGAAATATAAAAAAACAATAATGGCATTCATAATTTCCTCTTATTACTTCGTAATTTTTCAAATGAAATCTACTAGACTGACCATATACTTGTTATTTTTTATCAATTTATCATTAGGACGAACTAGTTAAAATACAAGGCTGGAAAAAGCTAGCGTTAGGGCTACTTTCAAATACGATACCCTGTTATTTCAAATAAGCATGACAAGTACCAAATTTCGGGCTTAAATAAGAGGGCTTCTAATAACACGAGTGAATTGTATTTATTTGGTACAGTAAGCGTATTCTCAGGAGCTCAATAATTGGTAATTATTTAGCATTGTTAAATAAGCATTTAGAGCGATTTTGGATGAAAATTTGCGTAATTTTTTTTTTAATAAAAAATATGCATATTTTATCAATTATTAACTTGCGGTTGAGACGAATTATGTTATTAAATCTAATTAAATTGGAATTTGGCTGAAAGTCGTCATTGTTCTCAAGTATCTCAAGAATTCTCAATTATATCGATTGTGCGGCAATAAAAAATCGTAAACATTGGATACTTGTACTCTAAACAAATTTCTTGTAGTACACTGTAAGAAAAGACGAAAAAGCGTGCCTCAGTAAACTACATTACAGAATAAAATTGAGAAATTCTACATGAGAGCACCTCAAAATTGACCTAACGAAAACTCTAAATATGTTGTTAATTATTGATAGCATCAATAAATTATTCCTTTAATTTAATAAATCTAATTAAAAGAATTTAATTGACTCAATTTATTTCATGTAGGTATATGTATAGATCTACGTTAATTAGGTACATTTGGGTCGAGTCTTGTAAAATTTGCATGCAATCATCAAGAAGACAACAACAAAGTTAAAATAGCAGTACAGTTCTATACACGTGTCGTAGTATCTAAAGCAATTTTGGTTTTCTTGATATTAATGCTGTAGAAGATAAATTGAGAGTATTAAAGAATTGTTGATGTTGCCAACTTTAATATAGGTTTAGTTTGAAACTTTAATAAAATTTTGTTCGCAAAAGGAATTCTTTTCCAATTCTCAAATGTACAATCAGTCTCACAAGAAAGTGACCACTTTTGGTGCAGTTGTATAAAACCAGAGCTTCGAATCGTTATTTTTTGTTCGTGGAAAAATAACAGTTTCTTTCAGCTTCCGGTTTTCGGTTCACTTCCAAATGATCAGTTTTTGAGTCCTCCCCCCCCCCCAATGGCACTAATAACCCTAAGCCTTTCATCTTTCTTGCCAAATCTTAATCTGTGAGAGTTCTGCGATATTGTTACGACCACCCTTGAAAGTCGGTTTTACATAACCGCACTTAAAATGGTCTATTTTATGTGCATCCCAGTGTACATTCGTCCTTCGATTTGTATGACACTTAATTTATCCGCTTTTTGATTTTATTTTGGCCGTTTTTTTATTATAATATAAAAATTGAAAGAGTCTAAAATTGATAAGTGCATTCCTTTAAAAGTTCGATTCCTTAATAAGCTTCATGTCAAAATCAATGTTCCTTGATTTATTGACTTTCTACTATGAGAAACGAAAGAAATAAAAGCCCCAGTCAATGTTAATAACAAGTAAAAAAGATAATTTTTGTATTCTTATCTAGAATTATCTAGAAAAATGCAATATTTTTACCTATATTTACGTTCATACATTCTTCTCAAATTTATATCGAGGTGGACTTGATCAGTTTAAAGCTCTAACTCTTCAACAAAACAGTCCAATTGCCAATTATACTTAACAGAAAAATATTCAAGAATTCCTCCAGAACCATTTTTATGCTAAGCGCTAATACTAATAGAGAATCTCAAATATTCAATTAAATTGCACGTGCTAGTATTATTAATTACTATATGCAAGGATAGTATAGAAATATTTTTAATAAAAAACATATCAAGCCATTATAATTTTAATCTATCTTCCATTTATTAAAAAAAAACCGTCTCGCTAATATTAATTACAATAAGATTTGATGTTGATTACTACTAATTCATTCTTATTCATTATGTAATTATAATCTAGACTACATGCTGATGATGATGATGATGATGATGATAATAATAATAATAATAATAATACAATGGCGTCTTAGATTCATCCCTCAAAGAAAACTTGTAGAATACAAAATAAACAAGAGCAACTATTATCTAGATCCTCAATTTAGTGCTTAATTGCTATAAATGATTGTGTACACGGTCACTTTTTTGTGTGACTGATATTACATTGTATTTATATCTAATTAGAGTTATCAGAAAGACAGTTTTAGTAGACAATTTAATTGTGTCTATTATTATATAAATACATGTAATAAAACATTGACAAGACTTTAAAAAAATTTGAATATAATATTGGAACATTCTATCTTTTTTTGTTATGGTAGTATGGATTATTTGCTATAATTTTAGAATTAAGCGCATTAAAATTTTATTACAACAACACAAATTGAAAGAAACTTTAACTGTTTGTATCGACATAGATAAAATTCGAAAAGCTACATTACCTTTAATATTTATTTTATTTATTTATTCTGTTTTAACTCTAACGATTCGAATTAAATTTTTTTGACTCTATCACAAATTTATAGCTGCTAATACAGCTTCCTTATTTTCCATGAAATTACAGTTGTAAATTCATCAAATTTGACTTCAATCAAACACAGGACAGAATACATTTTTTAATTTAAGATTACAATTTTAATTTACAAGAGAAGCTTGATTGAACTTCTTATTGTTAGATTGACATTCTAATAAATTTCAAAAAGATCCTTGACTCTACAGAAAAATCAACTAATTCTTATCATTTGGTGTTATTTTAACTGTTATTCTTCACTATTATACACAATCTGTCTTGAATATCTGATAAATTTTGTTGTCACCGTTTGAAATCTCCCACCTTGTCGATTCTAAATCTGTTGCAAAGTCCCTGAAGAAGATCTGATCAGAACTTTACTTACTATTGTACTTTTTTTTCAAAATTTATGCGTAACGTTGAAGTCTATAGGGGAAAGAAACCTTTGGGTAGCAATTCACTTCCATCAAAGACATTTTTCGGGTATTCCTTGTTGTTATAGTTGCATTCACAAATTCGTTACCGGATAACACCCAATGGTGCGTAACCGAATTTCTCTTATCTGTTAGCATTACAACTGTTGAAGGACATGTCATGTAGTTCCTTTGTCTCTGAATAAAATTTGTGGTCTTTCTTTAGGTTCACGATTTTTTAGGGTAAAATTTGAGAGAAATCTACAACTTTCTTAAACTATGAAAATTTTAATTTTTGTTACTTTCTGTTAAAAATAATTTTCATCATCATCATCATCATCTTGTTCTTCATCCAGTTTATAATCTGACTATTGTCTTGGTCTATTTATTGTTATTTAATTATGAACTTTGCCAAGCGCCTTATCCGAAAATTGAAGCTTATTTCAACTCATCAGCATTGCATTTTTCTCAATTATCAACATCATCTACATGTCATTTATCTTCATTTCGATTTGAAACAATATTAAACGATACGTCTGATACGAATTTGAACACTTCATTTGTGTGTGCGTGACGATTTTAATCAAGTTGTAGTTTAAATGTTTTGACGCACAGTACCAATTTTCTCTTGCTTTTATTGCCACAAAGTCAGATCGATGAAATCAAATTTCCCTAAAAATGTGTTGAAAATGTTCGCCGGAAAAAAACACCCACAAATTAGCATCTGATTTTAAGTGCTAATACGTCAACTTTAAAAGCAATTTATTTCAACATCCAACTTTTTCCTAATTTATTTTTTGATCGATTCTTACCTTCAATCATATTACATTTTTATTAATTTTACGACATTTTAAAAAAATAATTAAAGATAATTTTCTTGAGAAAAATTGTGCAAACTTTTAGGTTCCAATTAACATTGTTAATTCACGACAGAAATTTCCATTAAATTCTAAATAATGAGCGAATAAATTTAGATCGCATTTTCTTTGAAATATTTTTCCATTCTTGTTTGAATAAATCGAATAACATTAAAAATGATTCTTAATAAAATCTTGAATTCATCTAGAACAAAAATTTAATATTTAATAATAATAATAATAATATTTATCAAACGAACACATTTTTAAGAATAATTAATTAACGAATTCAAATTCATGCAAGGTAACGTTAAGATGAATGTTGTTGACGAAATCTCGATTTTTCTTTCTATTCGATTTCTTCACACTTCCACAACAAATAAAATCTTATAAAAATGGAAATTATGTGCATATTATTGCATCAAAATGTAAACTAATGTTGATTTTCCCTCGACAACAGTACGAAAAAAATGTCGAAAAAATTGAAATTCGCAACCGAATTTGACAATGATTCAAAGAGAATCATCAATTACTCTTAAGAAAAAATAATAATAATTATAATAAAAGAAAATGAGACTATTGACAACATTAATGGCGATACGAGAAATTAAAAGACTTACGTACTTAACTCGATACCTTAGCTTAAATCGACTTAAGCGTAGATTTACAGACATTTGAGTCGGAACCTGTACATGGTCGGATCCCCAATCAAACCTATGTTTAGCTTGCTTTTAGGAAAAGTCTTGCTTAGGCGAAATTATGTATACATATACGGGAAGAACAACCGGGTCTTTTAGATTCGCTGTCCAAAAGAACACTAATCTTTTATCTTTGATATCTCGCTTGTACTCTGAGATATTGAAACGCATCAGATATTATTCAACTGGACATTTCTCGATTCATTCGAAACCATTTTCCCTTGACTAAATCCTGAATTACAAGGGAAAATCTCGAGGAATTTTAAAAAAATGCTAAACAACGCTTTATCTACAAAAATCGTACACATTTTCAAATTTCAAAGATTTTCTTTCTTATGATTTGACAATGAGTCGTATCTGCTCATGAATAAGCTATCAAACAAGCTGATGTACGATTTTTTAACTTTAAAATTGTAAACAAAGTCTTGTTCAAGATTTTTTGACATGCTCCAAGGTTTGCCTCTGTAATTCAGAATTTCCTCGAAATTTTCCAAAACTGAAAACTCGATCGGAAGCAGCGCAAAATGCCCGATTCAATGCCGGTTGTAGAGTTTCAATATCTCAGAAGCTATGTGAGGTATAGATGATTGAAGCTTGCCATCGAATATAATGCGGGCAGGCTCGTTTAATTTTCAATATTTGTGTGACTAACAGAGCCGGATAATGATTGGAGCTCGTATTTGATTTGATTTGCCACAATAACGTTCATTTCGTCAAAAATTGAAAAGAACGTCTCTTCAAAATTCCTATATCTTCCGTCAAATAGAAACAAACAAAACTGTGGAAAAATACACAGTATTCAAATAAATCGAATCAGTTTATTTGCATTGGTACAGGTGCAAGTTTGCCGATTTTCATGTTTGTGATTCGTTCGTTTTCTGATAGTAGAAACAGAAAACAAAAAATAATCCAACAAATAACACTTGTGTAAAGAACGATCAATCATATATGCAGTATTTCCTGAAAATGGCATATCAATTTCAAGTGTCTACCCGAATTTCACTCAAATTTTACACGCTTTATAGGACATATTTGATAAAGGACGGATAAAATTAAATGAACCTAGTGGCTTTTCCTGCAATACCTACTATTCACTTCATTTTCTGTACCATATAAGCATAAATTGATAAGTGCTTTTCTTGAGAAAAAAAAATGTGCAGCTAAGTCTTCAACCACATTAAATAAGTAACAAGATGGATTATACTTGGGTGATGTAACAAGCTTTTACTTTTAAAGAAAATCATCATATGAGATGGGAATGTGTAACTTATACGCATCTTCATTCTACACGCTTATAATAAATCAACCACAGAACGGATGTTTGATCAAATAAATTCCCTTTTAGTGTAATTTCTTTCTTTCACTAGATATTTTATACATTGAACTTTATTGCGATTACCTTCTTTCAGTGAACAAGTGATAAGAGTGTCGTTATCTAATCTCACCAAATGGTCGAAACATCCACAAAATAGACAATAACCACCCAGATAGGATATCGTCTATGCGGAAATTCGAATCGAACTTTTCTTCTTCTCAAATGTTGTAGAACATTTCCTTCAGAAATAATCGCAAATTTATGCAATATCCAAGCGATTCTTGGCCACTGTAGAAGCAACATCGGCTGAATTATTAACCGAAACTTCTCTGTTTATACAGGCTTATTCATGATCGGCGCTAAGTTCTTAAGGTGATATCTCTCATTATATGGCGAGCGATTCGAAATACTTTTCAAAAATTTGTGAGAGAGTCCCTAAAAACTTTTTGTCAAAATTAAGGCCTTGTAGCTCATTTCAAAGTTGATCAAGAGACGTTTTATTACAACAATGTCGTGATTTTAGCTAACCAACTACACACTTTAAACGATTAAAAATGGCTCGTAGGCCATCCTAAATTGATTTTTCCCGTTTTTCTTATTTGTATCTTTGAAAAAGTTTAAAAGAACATTGTAGAAAGCGATTATGAATCTAGTGCGAGTAACCTTCTCTGTTCTTTACTAAATTCAGCTTGATAGGGTAAGATTGCTTATGTTAATTCAGTATTTATTGTTCGTATTCTGCTTTAGTTTAATGTAAAAATAATGAAAGTCACGCAGTCTTATTTTTTCTAATGTTTCCATTGTCAAGATTTTTCTTCTAAAAACATTAAGCAGCATAAACAATCTTCCCCCATCGAGTTAAAGATAGTAAAAATCGGTAGATATCCTCGTCATTCATTAGAATGTTGTAAAATCAGTGTTCCCATTTTCGTAAGGATCGAGTGATGAAAAACGAATAAAAACTATTTTAAGCGAATCTTCTAGTCATTTTTAGTCGTTTGACGATTATAATCGGTTAGTGAAAATCGCAAAATTATGACAACAACGCGTCATTTGACCTATTTCGCAATGAGCTACAAGGCTCTAATTTTTCGAATCGTTCGTCAAATAATGAGAATTACCATAAGAGGAGTGAATAACCTTGTAGATGGATCAGCTTAAGTTTGCCCAAGTCTATCCTAGTTTTTTTAAATGTATTACCAATGGAGTAAAAGAGAGGGAATACACTTTGTTGCATTTCTACTGTAGGCAAGATCCTTAGTTTTGGGTAGACTTATCGTTAGTTTGATTTATCTATACTTCACTGTATTTATTTTGTAGTTTTGTGTGTTTAAAACACTTAACTCGGTTTTAAAGTGTCGGAAAATTCAAGAATTTGTTAGACTTGTCGTGTTATAAATTAGATTTTGTTTACTAGAACGTCAAGTGGGAAGAAATTACAGTTTCTGCCAGTTTGTAATTGCTTTAGAGCACACCTGACATTGTTATTTATTAAACTTAAAAAATTCATGGATAACTGTAAAATTTCTGTGTATTTCTGTATTTATTGTACTAATTGAACTCTACTATCTAGCTCAACTTTCATATATTCATTCATTATCGAGGGATGAATAAATTTCTGTACACAACATAAAACTGTCTATGGTCCATTTGCTATAAATTTGATATTTATATAGACGAGAAATAAAGAATCACCGATAAAATGCTAAATATTTTTTTACTTTAAAGTCCAATAAATACGATTTGATTAGGATAAATTTAATTTTATTTACAGCATACTTCATATTGAAAAATTTAATGGAAAAAAATTTCTTTGAAGCGAGTCGTTCGAATTATGTCTCTCATTACTTAAAAAATATATTCTCAATCATTTCACAGAGTATAAAACATACTTTTCTCGGCAAAAATGCTCACCAATAGAAGCTTTTTTAAATCATATAATCAAATAATATTTTGTCTTGATTGTCAGAGGAAATTATGGTGTTTTGGAATGTTGATAATCTACTTTATCTTTCACAACGTTCTTATTTCAACTATAACTAAGTAAGTGCATACCTTATGGCAATTTATTGATCTAAAGTCTAATAAAATTTCATCTCTATATTATGTGCTTATATGTATTATTGTAAATATTGTTGTAACTGTATAGTAAATTGTGTATATTGTAAGCTCACTTTATCCTTAAAATTCTTGTATTAGAGATAATATAAAATCACAAATAGTATTCCCGTCAACATTGAAGTTACAACGAATTAAAACCTGTAAGTCGTTGCAAATAAGAGACGCAAAAATGGTAAAGTTTTAATACAACAGAGAAAGTAATGAAATTAACGTTAATAATGTAACAAATATACTTTATGGTCGTCTCTTTAATTAATTAAATACGCCTCATTAGGGTTCACATACGTATACTCACAGTAATTTAATTGAGCTTATATTTTGTATACTTTCTCATTAGTCAAATAGAAAAATTAATATGTTGATAATAGCATTCACCATTAAATTTACAATTTCTTTCAAAGTTGACAAAAATAAATTGGGAAGAATGTCACTTTAATTCACTCACAATAAGCTCTAGTCTTTGTTTTGATAGATTTCAGTCGATTTTCAACGTGTATGGCTTTTGAAATTGAGTTTTATTATTAGTAATAAGAAATCTCAAATTTTCTTTACAAATTTGACAAATCTACATAATTTTTATTTATTTTTGAACAAAATTTGTCGATTTTGGTTTACCATCTAAAAGATATACGAAATTTAAAGTTATGTAAAAAATGGTGGATGCGCCGGGTGAATTTATTCAAATATTTATATTACAACATAAATCGAGACATTTATTAGAAAGATTTTTCTATATTTGGAAATAGATGAGTCTTCTATTGAATATAAAAATTCATAATTCTAGACAAAATTAAATTAAAAGTCGATTTAAACCAAAATTTACCATAATTTTCTTAAATTTTTATAGCTAGGACAACTTCAGTAAAATGTTAATTTCAATGAGAATTGAAAATTTTAATAGTGTGTAAGAATGGTGGATGCGCCGTACGAAAATACATGCATTTAAAATATTTCTTGAAATTGTTATAGTTGATAAAGAAACTGAGCTCTAATTCTTGTTTTCGTAAATTTAAACCAATTTTCAACCTATTTGATTCTTCAACTTCTGCCTCAATTGGAATAGTACGATTTTGAAATTTTTGTGCAAAATTGGTCTGTTTTAGAAGTCTATTTAGAAAATATTCAGAATGTTCTAAAGATTCAAAGCACGGTTTGTAAAAATGGTGGATGCGCCGGGTAATTTTCTTAATAATTGATTTTTTTTGTGGCGCACAAAGTTAAGTGGCTATTACTGTAATACACTCATTCGTGTGCTTATAAACATTGGATTATTTTAGAATATTATCATACAAAAGCTGCCTAATTATGTTTACTTTTTATTAAAAGAGAAAACAAAGTTGTAATACAAACTAACGAAAGATAATAATTCGGTCTATACAGAAAATATCTCAATCAAATTGTAAATGTTTGGTTCAAAAGTTAAATCAAACTATGAGCTATTTTGTTACCACGTGGCAAAATTATTCGATACTTCACATTTATACAGTGTGTAAAAATAGACTTTAATATTTATCGCAATTTTCGTAGAATAATTATACGTATGATAAAAATTACCCTAATTTCCTTTCTACTAAGAGATATGTGAAGTATTTTTTTAAAACGATCGATTTTAGATTTGTTCGTCTGAGTTATTGAGTTGATTTTCTTGCATGTGGCACCAATCAAAATATCAAAACTAACATGTTACATTTGAATGTTACATTCAGAAAATTCAGGGAATTTGTGTCTATCTGTCATTTCTAAACAACTCAACTGATTGGAAATGTAAGCTATTTTTTTTTATACGGACTAATACTAACAAACGTTCAACAAAAATCTTTCACTATTCGAATCAACACAATATTTAGTAGAGCGCGCAAAGTAGAACTTGACGACATCCTATTATTAATAGTTCGAAACCGAGCGAATTTTGGTACTTCTTCGAGTGCAGTCTATTGAGAGTCCCATTGACACATCAATTTGATCGTAGATGATCGACGGATAAATTGTGAATTCAGTAGCCATATCTCCATCGATTTGTCTGTTCGGTAAGCAAATCTTCCCGTTCTGTTCACAATTTAAACTGT
The DNA here is from genome assembly GCA_039776855.1 of Mylabris sibirica. Lineage (NCBI taxonomy): Eukaryota > Metazoa > Arthropoda > Insecta > Coleoptera > Meloidae > Mylabris > Mylabris sibirica. The sequence goes on along the minus strand of CM077839.1, from coordinate 8,238,406 downwards.
AATCTTGAATATTATTAAAAACTAGTAATATATTTTTTCATATTTCATACCCCATCCGTTTTCATCATCATCATAATGCTCTGAATCACTGAAACTGAGCTCTCGATAGCAATTATCGTTAGTTAATTACAGGATTTATTATGTTATGTGATTATGTACAGTTACAGAATACCACCTTCACTACTTTTACTAAGAGGGTTATCCCAAAAGTAATGCATAGCGCGCTCTAGCGGGTGTTGTAGACAACGTAGATATCTGATCGAAGCGTCAGATTATAGAGTGAAGTTTTAAGATTCCGTTATATGATAATGGGATTTGTTTAAAGGCAAAATATGAAAAATTCTAAAAGACAGCCAGTCTGTCGGGTTTGCTTGTACGTTATGAAATTGAAAGTGAAAACTTCTTGGATCGCATCAACGCAACTGATAAAACGTGACTTCGAGCCTAAAATGAAATCTCAGAGCGACTGACAATCCGTAATCTGCGTCCAGAAATGCTGCAAACTGGTATGTTGATTCTGCACGACAATGCACGCTTGTACATTTGCGATCAAAGACAAGAGACCAAGAACAGCAAATTTATAGAAAGTATCTTTCTATTCAGGTAAATACCCAAAATGGCATCAGTAACTCCACCCCCTTCTTCTGATTGAATATCTTTCTTCCCAAATTCTGACCTGTTAAGATTCGATTACATTGTAATGACTGCCCTCCTAAGCCTGTTTTATACAAAAGCACAAGAGGTGGTCTCTTTTTTTTGATCGCCACTGTATATCAGTGGCTGGGAACAGCTTCGTATCCAGCTTATAGTCCTGATCTGAGCCTACCTAACTTCGATCTAATTCTCAAGCAAAAAAGTGCATTTTCTGAAAGGGCTCAGAAGAGAAGTAACAAATTCGGATGTTTAACAAGAACAGAATCCGAGCACTTTCGCCCCGCTGGCAAGGGAGGTTTTTATATTGAAGCCCTATAATTACTTGTATCTTCTTCAATGAACATTTTATTTAATGTAGTATACTCCATGTATAGGCAATAAAACGTGCCTGTTTTGATGGCTTTAGTAATTAAGTTGCATATTTACATTTTATGGGAATATTTGTATAAGTGTAGCATATGATCCAAGCTAAGAATAATCGAGCAACTTTATGTCCAGTTATTTCCGTTTTCTAATAACTGAGCTTTTAATAATTAAAAGAACCATTAAGGGACATTAATTAAGTAGATGTGTTGGTCTGTATGTTTAAAGCTTAAGAAAAACGATAATTAACATCGTCTTTATTGAACTTAATAATCATCAGGCAAACAATATTTTAATCTATTTTATATTGCATTATTCCCTGAGGGATCCCCATGGATAATTACAAAGTAAGCTCATTTAATTGTTTTTAATACTTGCCCCGGTTACTATTCCTCAATTTTTTATTATGTCAACCCTTTGTCTTAAAATTGAAACCCTCTTGATAACTATTTTGTTACTTTTCATAGGGTGAATTGGAAAATAAACTAGTCAACCTTTTTGTCATTTATTTCTTTCAAGTACTTTTGCTTCGTTTAATTTATTTATATTTAGGTTCTCCAACTTCTTACTGTGTATAATTTCCAAGTTTTTTGCGACTTTTCAAAGTAACTCTCTAGTTTCACCAAAGTTAAATTTAGATTCGAATACATTTTGAAATATTTAATTACAATATAATTTAATCGAGTCTTATGCGATTTAGGCGCGTTAGGGATCAAAGAGATGGATGTACTAATGAAATACGATTGCTTAAGCATTTAATAAAATTACATGATTAGATACTGCTCCTAGATGAAATATGCTGTAAAGTTCAACTTGAAAGTAAGAATAGTTAAAACAAATACATTAGGTTCACATTACGAGCATTCTAAAACAAATATTCGCTCTATTGTGTCAAAATGTATAACAATAATATTACGTTTAAATTGTTAGAATTCTATTTGAAAGTTTTATTGTTAAAAGATTCTGCCCCGGCGCATCCACCATTTTCACCATTATAAAATAATACTCTGACATTTTCTTAATTAATTATAAACATACTATAAACAATAAAGATAAACATAAATACATGTTGTTATTAATTAACAACAACAATAACAGTAAATAAAGACATGCCATTAAATAGAGTTACTTGTTTGAGTATAAAAAATTAATTGAACTTTAAAATCTTTAAGATGTTTGTGTATAAAGACAAATTCTGGTCATTAAATTTGCAATTTATCTTGTAATATTATTTGTGAAAAGACACGCTCCTATCTTCATTTTTAGATGTCACTAAATTTAGACTTGTAATTCACTAACATTTTGGAGACTAATTACTGTATTCAAGCTAGATACTAACAGAGTCATACGGTCACTAAATATAGGGTGTTTGGTCTAAGTATGGTGAGTTCTAAGAAACTCCTATTAGTCGACGAGCGATTCAAAAAATATTTTAAGGATTTGTAGGAGGGTCCTTAAAGAACATTTCAGTAAAATTTAAACCTCATAGCTCACTTGGAACTTGGTCAAAAACCACTCGTTTCTGACAATGTAGCGATTTTCAAAAACGAACTAAACACACAAAACGACTTACAATGACTTTAGGATCCTCCCAAAATTGATTTTTTTCGTTTTTCTCCATTTTATTCTGGAACAGGTGGGAGTACTTCGTATTTTCTCTGGAATACAATGGAGAAAAACGAAAAAAATCAATGTTGGGAAGGTCTCTGAGTCATTTTTAGTCGTTCTGCGTGTTTTATTCGTTTTTTCAAATTGCGACATTGTCCAAAACGATTGCTTTTTGACCAACTTTCAAATGAGCTACGAGGTTATAATTTTGCTAAAATGGTCCCTAGGGACTCTTCTACAAATCCTCAAAATATTTCTCGAATCGCTCGTCGATTAATAGGAGTTTCTTAGAACTCACCATACTTAGACCAAACACCCTGTATATACAGTACCGCAATTCTATGGGCCAATGTGTTAGAGAGAGAAAAAGCAAATTTTTCGTCCAAAATGGCGGCATTTGTAAAAATCTGCCATTCTATTGGCTGTACTCAATAATCTGTCACGGAGTCAGATATCTTGATTTTAAATTCAACTTCTCAATGTTACCAACTTTTAGTTTAATATTCAAATATCCCCGAAAATTTTAGTCCAAAATGGCGAATATTGCGGTACTGTATATATTTAGTGACTGTATAGAGTCACTTTGAACAGAGCCATCTATCTCACTCCCAACAATTTCATTATATCTAATAAAACAATTTTTGCGCAAGTTACTGCGCAACTATCCTATTTCACTGATTATGTAAATTTACAGATTACTGAATTATGACTCTCCTTGTAGATAAAGACTACTCTTATAAAATTTAGTGACTTAACATACAAAAAATGCACGGCTTATTTTATTAAAATCCAAATAACGCTCAGAGTCATAAAATTGAAGTATAGCGTGTCAATATTTGATAATTGTTACGAAAGGCTATAATTTTCGAAAATGATTCTAATTTGCATTGTTTCACTTTCAGAATATGGACGGTGTTTATTATCAAACATTTTATAATCATCATTGAGAACAATAACAACAATATGACGGAAATAATTGACTACATGGCCAATATAACAATGGATAATCATGATAATAATAATAATAATAATAATAACAATTGTACTGGAAATGATTGTTTGAGAAACAAAACTACACTACTAGATAACGATCAAGAATATATTTTCGACCGTATTTATATAAGAATCATATTCATCTCATTGTATACAATAGTGTTCTGTCTGTGTTTTTTCGGTAAGTACCAATTTTTTCTTTATAATGAAGATAAACAACAACCATATCAAGATGAATTGATTGATAGTTGTCTGTGAAGACAAAATACAGAAAATCGTCGAAATATTGATCAATAAATGGATGGTTACAATAAATAAAAATAAGAGAGAAACTAAAATTAAGTCCACTTTCAGTGTCACTGTAATTAAAATAAACGCTCCATTTCGTTTTCTAGACGGAACTACGTATCAGATAAACTTCTATTATTGATCGTGTTGTGTGCTGTATATCTCCTTCCGTATACAGGATGAAATTGAATTGAGTTTAATGTAAGAAACCACGTATAGGGCCGGAAAACTGAGCTGATTCGGTAAATTTTAGCGAAACTCTTAGTCGTTTGACAGGCGATTCGAAAAATATTTCAAGTATTTGTAGGAGAGCCCCTCGAGAACATTTTGGTAAAATTAGAACCTCGTAGCTCATTTAGAAGTTGCTCAAAAACCCTCGTTTCTGGTAATATCGCAATTTTCAAAAACGAGCAAACTACGTAAAACGACTAAGAATGACTCATAGACCTTCCCAACAGTGGTTTTTTCATTTTTCTCCATAGCATTCTAGAGAAAATACGAAACATTTCAACCAGTTCAATGTTGGAATCGTCTATTATTCATTCTTTTTTCTCGTTTTTGAAAATTGCAACAGTGTCAGAACGAGTGTTTTTGAGCCATTTCGAAATAAGCTACTAGCTTCTAATTTTGCAAAAAAACTCTCCTACAAATCCTTGGATTCGTAAAATTGCCTGCCAACTACTGGGAGTCTTGTTCAAATCAACCATCTTTCAAAAAAAGAGCCTGGTTTCGAAAAAAAGGGGTGAAACTTTCACCACAATTTTCAAAGCCATTGGAGTTGAGCAACGTTAGGTTAATGACATGGAAATCCGAGATGTGTTACTTAACCAGCGGCCATTAAGCTATAGTATCAATTTTGGCCAGTTTTAGTTATTTTTTTCTTGTTAACTCTTCATAATCCCTCTATTCCATTCCATGTAGGGAATGCAATTTAATTTCATCCTGTATACCGGAACTGTTGCTCTCAATTAGGATTTTCTTTTTATATTAACATTAACATCAATTCAGTGAATGAATGTTGAAAAATTCTAAAGTAGCTCCTTTATTTTACAATCTTTTATAAAAGAATACATGATTTTATCAAGGACAAAAGATGAATTGACTTATTTTAAAAATTGCAACAGTGTCAGAAACGAGCGTTTTGAGCAACTTCGAAATGAGCTACTAGGTTCTAATTTTGCAAAAAACTCTCCTACGAATCCTTGGATTCGTAGAATTGCCTGCCAACTACTGGGGGTCTTGCTCAAATCAACCATCTTTCAAAAAAAGAGCCTGGTTTCGAGAAAAAAAGGGGGTGAAACTTTCACCACAATTTTCAAAGCCATTGGAGTTGAGCAACGTTAGGTTAATGACATGGAAATCCGAGATGTGTTACTTAACCAGCGGCCATTAAGCTATAGTATCAATTTTGGCCAGTTTTAGTTATTTTTTTCTTGTTAACTCTTTATAATCCCTCTACTCTATTCCATGTAAGGAATGCAATTTAATTTCACCCTGTAACATTAACATCAATTCAGTGAATGAATGTTGAAAAATTCTAAAGTAGCTCCTTTATTTCACAATCTTTTATAAAAGAATATACGATTTTATCCAGGATAAAACATGAATTGACTTAAAAACAAATTTAAAGAATCTTTATAAGAGCCTCAACATTATTGTCATCAAAAGTTGTACAGTTTATTGTTGAATAGACGTAAACTTTACATTGTTATAAAATAAAATCTTGTCGTATTAATTTTGTCAATGTCCAAGTTAAAACTTTTGAAAAATAATGAAATTCTATTCTTATAGAAGACTTTTTTAATAATAGTCGCCACAATGTTTTCAACATCACTAGCCTAAAACTTTTATGTTCGTTTATTTAATTTTACGTCAAAACTACCACAAAAATTCAAACTTTTCCCAAATAAAATAATAACCGATAATTATGTTGAATGTAATTATAACAACTTGTATATAACGATAATTACAATTTCGATTATTAATGAAACAACCACTGTCGAAAACTTATTTTTATGTTTGATAAGCTGAAGGTGTTTTTTTTTTAACAAAAAAAAGTTAATTGCAAGTTACTTTAAACACGGATTATTTAACCAACTTTAGTTAAGTCTAATGAACAGTTAAAAACAATCGTTGCCATGATTATAAAAATCGTTTCTATAACTTTTTGTTTGTTGAAATTTAACAGACGTTAGTGAAATCGATCCTCAATAAAATATTTATTTATACAAGTGCGTTTTGAAGCAATTAAGATCTTATTTAACCCTTAACGCTAGAGTTGTATACAAAATTTTATCGAACAACAAACGAGAGACTATTTTTATTAATTTAAAAAAATATCTGCTATTGCCAATTAATTTATTTGAAAAATTAAAAATTAGACTAAATAAGGCTTGATTTTTAGTTAGCATAGTTAAACAAAAACATGAAAGAGGCATACTAACCAATAGGAATTTGTAATGTCTATAACACACTAGTGTGTTATAGATACAGGGTGTAAATACAACGGTATTTCCATTATTAGTGAATTTTTATGTAGTCGATACTACGTAAAAAAGACACAACCAACTACATCCTGTATAACACACTAGTGTATTATAAGGTGCCTTATTGATTTAAAAGCGTATTGAAAATCGGTGATAAACAAATTACTGAAGTCTTTAAATCGATAGTTAGAAGTGGAAAAGTTTTTAAGTTCACCCCTCTATTAAACGATTTATTAGTCTGATGGAGAAGTTCATGAATATAAATTAGGAATATTTTTTTTACATTATTGAAAAGCCGATAAATTTTTCCGTATACATTAAATATTCAGGTATTTTATCATACTTTATAGTTGTAGTTGGTTCAGTTTATACAAAGCTCAAGGGAAGTATTTGACATTTTATGTGAATTTAAAGTGGTATTCTATACATATGAGTATAAAATGATCAGAATGGAGACGATCACTAGAGGGTTGGTTGGATTGTACTCTTTATTCATCTTTTATGCTTGTTTCATTAAATATAAATGATGAATTAATTGTTTAAAGTTATTACCATTATTGCCTACTGTCTAACTTGAAAATATCCTTAATGACAGCTACTTTTGCTCATATTACTATAGATAAATATAAGCTATAAAACGTGCCTGATTAGATGGTTTTTCAAATAAAGTCCAATATTTTTCCAGTGGAACGAGTTTGGGGAGGAATACTTTTTTATATACAGCCTATAATCCGAGATTTTGTTATTTTATTACCCCAGTACGTGATACTAAATAACCAATTAAATCACACTAATTAAGTATGTAGATGTCTGTGTGTTTGTGTATATGTGTACGGTTAAAAAACAGAATAACAGAAATGAGACAATTAAGGGAGAATAACCGGCATTTTCCTAATTTGCTCTACGAAAAATGGGAATTTCCGAAACAGAATTCTAAGTTGTTTTATAAAATATTTAAACGCATGATACATCATTAGAAAGAGAATTTTAAGGCACCGACACTGATCTATCTCATCTTGAATTTTTTTGACAAGATTCTGAATTATAAAGGAAAAAATTGGAGTATGTTTAGAAGCACTATATGGTATCATATTTTGCGCCATAAATGCAAATCTAAATAAGATCAATAATTCAAATTTCTTCAATAAATTTATATCAGTATAATTCATTGAGGGGTTGTTAGGGGATTGTCATTTATATGTCATATCAAAGGTCTTTCGGATACCAAAATTTATCCCTAAGATCCATTTACAGGGTAACTATTTTAAATACGGAATAACCCTAAAGCTTAAAAAAATAAGGTATAAAAACTCTGTTTACACCTAGCATATTGGCTAGTTTTTGAAGCACTGAAAAATAATGAACCGTTTCAAAGATGAATGTACGAAATTTATTTTGCAGAACTTACTTCAACCCCCATTTTCTCCCTTAAACTTAAGTATGGGTACGAACGGCATAACATGCATCCCTTAAAATAGAGTAAAATCGGAAGTTTTAAGCTCGGGTAGTTTACTTATAGGTCATTTTATGTGAGCAATTAGTTTTTGAAAATCGCGGCACCTCTAAGATGAGCGTTTTTGGATCGACTTCCAAATGAGCTACGTGGTTCTAACTTCACTTAAACGTTCTCTAGAGACAATCTAACAAATCTTTCAAATATTTTTCGATTCGCACGCCAACTAATGGGAGTTTCATACGAATAGTCTACTATTAAAGCATCAGTGTTGCATACAAGTCGACTCAGTTTTTCGGGACCTACTCTTGATCTGCCTGTTTATAGTAATTTCAATTACACTATGTACAGTGGAGATTTAAAGAAAAGAGACCATCTCTTGTGCGACTGTGTAGAACAGGCTTATGAGGGCGGTCTTCAAAATGCAATCGAAACTTGATAGGTCAGAATTAGGGACGAAGATATTCAAACAGAAGAAAGGAGATGGAGTTACTGATGCTATTTTGGGTATTTAGCTGAATAGAAAGATAGTTTCTCCGGTTTTGTTAAGGCTGAAATCAGCTCCAACACCTCCTATTTACTCACTTTCTCACCCTCGCGAGAGAAGCAACCTGACTCACAATAACGAAAATACAGGGTGTTTGGTCTAAGTCAGGATGAGTTCTAAGAAACTCTTATTAGTCAACGAGCGATTCAAAAAATATTTTACAGATTTGTAGGAGGGTCCTTAAGGAACATGTCAGCAAAATTAGAGCCTCGTAGCTCATTCGAAAGTTGGGCAAAAAACGCTCATTTCGGACGATGTAGTGATTTTCAAAAACAAACTAAACACGCAAAACGACTTAGAATGACTTTAGGATCCTCCCAAAATTGATTTTTTTGTTTTTCTCCATTTTATTCTGGAACAGGTGGAAATATTTCGTATTTTCTCTGGAATACAATGGAGAAAAACGAAAAAAAAAATCAATGTTGGGAAAGGTCTCTTTTATTAAAATTGCGACATTGTCCAAAACGATCGGTTTTTGACCAACTTTGAAATGAGCTACGAGGTTCTAATTTTGCTAAAATGTTCCCTAGGGACTCTTCTATAAATCCTCAAAATATTTTTCGAATCTTTCGTCAACTAATAGGAGTTTCTTAGAACTCACCATACTTACAATTAGACGAAAAATGCTGTATATGAAATTCTCGCTCAAGACTTGGTCTCTTTTTTTAATCGCCTCTGTACATATTCTAGTTTTCCGGTGAATCAATAAAACCCTAAAATATTCAAAAGTGAACTTTTCGCATAATTTTAAAAACACAAAACCCACACTTTGTTTTAAAGCTCTTATAAACGTCTGGACGCTGAACTATCCAACTATTGAAAACTATTTTGCAACAGACTTTATGCAATTTATCCCTAGTGACTTTAATAATCTTTACTAAGTGAGTTTAATAATAATAGAGATCCTTTATTTCTACAAAACTTTGTTGTTTAGTTTCATTATTTATTTCTAATAAATCAAAATCTTGCTATAAACTATAAATGATTATGTCAGAACGAAATGATCAATTTTGTAATAAATAAGACACTCAAGACTATCAATTAGTTATATTAATTTTAATATTATAACATAAAGACCTCTTATCAAACTTCCTTACAGTGAAAATGTGTCAATATACCGCTGAATTTAATAAATGGGGTCTTTATATAAGGAAGCAAATGAGAAAAATGCTTCTCTTCCCATCAAGCGTATGCAATAAAACGAAGAACTTTGTGTTTCCATTATAACTATAACAGTTTCAACTTTATATTTAGAATATCAACTTTGTAAGTAGAATATCAAAGTTGTGTATTTATTTCACAGAACAAAATAAATTAAATCCATTATTTAATTAACTAAACAGTGCATTTGTAATTTTCAAACTAATTAAAATTGAAAACATCTGAAGGATTTTTTTTACTATTTTAGTAGAAAATTGCGCTAATAGAATATCTAATATAAAACTCTAGAGCAATTAGGATTAGTATTCCAATGATATAATCCAATAACTACCACATTTTACAGTAATAATGCAGAATTTATAAAATCTCATCACATACATTCCATAATAATCAAATCATTTTTGTTAATTTTCTATTTTCGTTTCAATGATTTTAGTGATGAGGGAAATTGAAACTGAATATTGTAAAATTTTCATATCATAGTTCCATAATTGATCTAATTCAATATTGATATAAGGGTAGATATTACGCAACTAAAATTGCACCCTGTATAATGAAATTGTTGATTAAATCGTCGAACAGATGACACGATTTGTCTTAGGTTCTCATTTATTGAAAACTTCTACACCATAAATTTTGACAGAATAATCTACAGTTTTTCATGACAATGCGAAAAACTGTGAAAATTCATCATCAGAAATTATATTCTATGCTCATAATTTCAGGTCATTCTATCTAACAAAGGACACGTATAGAAATTTCTTGCGTATAGGGGCATAATCAACAAGAAAAATTAAATTTAATGCAGCCGTGCCTGTAATTTAACGCACCCTCATACATACGTGTCTGAATAACTTAAGCATTTAGGGTCGTCTTCGAGTTTGATACTACTTGAAAAACTATCAAAATTTGCTGAAATCGACGTAATTTAAAATCAAACAAACGACTTGTAACGTAGTGTTTAAGAGAGGAATTCTAGCAAAGCTTTTAGCAAAGCCCTCTACTGAATTATTCGACTTATTGTTAGATAGCCTCTAAGAAAGAAAGTCGTTTTACCTTTCAGAAATCGACGATCTTGGGTCATAAATCTTGAAACTTAGAGAAGACTTGGAATAATTCTCCTCTAAATACTTCTTAAAAACAGAGAAGACCCTAGAACTTTGGTTTTATCCTAACACAACAATTCAACTAAGGGTTAGAAAATCACAAGAAGCTGAAAATTTTATACGAAATAATTTGTAGCTTTATACAAAGTGTTCAATCTAAATATGGTTGATTCTATGAAACTCTTAGTAGTCGACGAGCGATTCGAAAAATATTTCAAGTATTTGTAGAAGGATCCTTAGAGAATATTTCAGCAAAATTAGAGCCCCGTGGCTCATTTAGAAGTAGGTCAACAAGTCTCATTTCTGACAATTTCGCGATTTTCAAAAATGAACTAAACACGCAAATCAACTTAGAATGACTCTAGGATTCCTCCAAAATTGATTTTATTCGTTATTCTCCATTTTCTTCTGAAACAGGTGGAAATATTTTGTATTTTCTGCAGAATACCACGGAGAAAATCGAAAAAAATCAATGTTGGGAAGGACGGCTTGTCATTTTTAGTCGTTTTGCGTGTTTAGTTCGTTTTTAAAAATTGCGACAATGCCCAAAACGTTGTTTCGTTCTTTCGTTCTTTCGTTCTTTCGTTCTTTCGTTCTTTCGTTCTTTCGTTCTTTCGTTCTTTCGTTCTTTCGTTCTTTCGTTCTTTCGTTCTTTCGTTCTTTCGTTCTTTCGTTCTTTCGTTCTTTCGTTCTTTCGTTCTTTCGTTCTTTCGTTCTTTCGTTCTTTCGTTCTTTCGTTCTTTCGTTCTTTCGTTCTTTCGTTCTTTCGTTCTTTCGTTCTTTCGTTCTTTCGTTCTTTCGTTCTTTCGTTCTTTCGTTCTTTCGTTCTTTCGTTCTTTCGTTCTTTCGTTCTTTCGTTCTTTCGTTCTTTCGTTCTTTCGTTCTTTCGTTCTTTCGTTCTTTCGTTCTTTCGTTCTTTCGTTCTTTCGTTCTTTCGTTCTTTCGTTCTTTCGTTCTTTCGTTCTTTCGTTCTTTCGTTCTTTCGTTCTTTCGTTCTTTCGTTCTTTCGTTCTTTCGTTCTTTCGTTCTTTCGTTCTTTCGTTCTTTCGTTCTTTCGTTCTTTCGTTCTTTCGTTCTTTCGTTCTTTCGTTCTTTCGTTCTTTCGTTCTTTCGTTCTTTCGTTCTTTCGTTCTTTCGTTCTTTCGTTCTTTCGTTCTTTCGTTCTTTCGTTCTTTCGTTCTTTCGTTCTTTCGTTCTTTCGTTCTTTCGTTCTTTCGTTCTTTCGTTCTTTCGTTCTTTCGTTCTTTCGTTCTTTCGTTCTTTCGTTCTTTCGTTCTTTCGTTCTTTCGTTCTTTCGTTCTTTCGTTCTTTCGTTCTTTCGTTCTTTCGTTCTTTCGTTCTTTCGTTCTTTCGTTCTTTCGTTCTTTCGTTCTTTCGTTCTTTCGTTCTTTCGTTCTTTCGTTCTTTCGTTCTTTCGTTCTTTCGTTCTTTCGTTCTTTCGTTCTTTCGTTCTTTCGTTCTTTCGTTCTTTCGTTCTTTCGTTCTTTCGTTCTTTCGTTCTTTCGTTCTTTCGTTCTTTCGTTCTTTCGTTCTTTCGTTCTTTCGTTCTTTCGTTCTTTCGTTCTTTCGTTCTTTCGTTCTTTCGTTCTTTCGTTCTTTCGTTCTTTCGTTCTTTCGTTCTTTCTTTCTTTCTTTCTTTCTTTCTTTCTTTCTTTCTTTCTTTCTTTCTTTCTTTCTTTCTTTCTTTCTTTCTTTCTTTCTTTCTTTCTTTCTTTCTTTCTTTCTTTCTTTCTTTCTTTCTTTCTTTCTTTCTTTCTTTCTTTCTTTCTTTCTTTCTTTCTTTCTTTCTTTCTTTCTTTCTTTCTTTCTTTCTTTCTTTCTTTCTTTCTTTCTTTCTTTCTTTCTTTCTTTCTTTCTTTCTTTCTTTCTTTCTTTCTTTCTTTCTTTCTTTCTTTCTTTCTTTCTTTCTTTCTTTCTTTCTTTTGCTCTTTCGTTCTGAGATATGGGGTTCTAATTGTGCTAAAATGTTCCCTAGGAACTCTCCTACAAATCCTTAAAATATTTTTCGAATCGCTCGTCGACTAATAGAAATTTCATAGAACCAACTATATTTAGATTGAACACCCTGTATACCTAGAAGGGATGTAAAACCGATTTTTATTGAACAACAGCCCTTAGAAAGCTCCATCATTTGATTTTTAAGCAATAGAAAATTAAAGTATTTCTGAGAATTTGTAAAGTTACCTTCCCTTAAAATTTGAGTATATTTAAATAAGACCGACCACTTATATACAGGACTTTTCATGTAAATATGGTTAATAGCAATAATATCGTTATGACTCTTTTATTTATTTATTTAAAATCATTCTTATAACAACTTGAAGAGGACCACCTAAGCTGTCTACTTTTGGAAATAGAAAAAATTGACACCAACTTGCAATAATTGAGCAATATTGAATGACCTTTTGGAAATTTCATTTCCTTTCTCGAAAAAAAAAAACGCAATTCTCAACACCGAATTTTCTATAGGGAATCTCCTAATCAGAAACTTAAAAGATGCAATGAAATTTTGAAGGGAATACCCATTATTGTTAACCTAGTGCAAAAAAGAATTGTAACAAGATGTTTGCTATTTGTAAGTAAAAGTTTATTCCAAATTTTCGATTTCACCTTTAGCTATATCTATAATCGATTCCTAATTAGGATATTTCACCTTTCTTTAAAGCATTTCGACCCGTTCCATGATGGAAAAAAGTTTATTCAGTCCGTTTGCACAAATATTTGCCTACCATTGCTTCAGGGAATACTTTAGAAAGCCCTGCAATCCCGTTGGAATTACTCGCCATAAAAACTATCCATAATTTAGAATAACGAGCATGAAATACGTAACTGATCTGAATGTACTGTAAATATTTATGTAATATTAACGAATAAACTCTTTCTGTGAACTTACTGATAAAAACTTGATCTGTTAGAAGTGTAAACAGTAATAATCAAACGAATACAATGAAATCGTGATAACATAGGAGAAATAAAAATAATTGTAAATTGAAGTGTTTTAATGTGTTTAATGAAACGTTTATATTTTAGTTGAATCAACAGAATTAGTACTTAGAATATTTATCAAAATGCAAACAATTCTTTTTTTTCACAAAACCATTTTCTACTTATATTCCAGACAACGTATACCTACAATTTAAACAAACCTCAATGTTAGGGGATGGTTAATTTTCAACATAACTGTCACTTTCAACAAGAGATTAGTCACTTTCTAACACATTAAACAGGCTCAAATGCGATCGTTATTCAGTCTGGCTATGTACACAAATTGAATTTTTTTTAAGGACAACTGGAAATGGTCACTTTTTTCACGTCCTTGTCGCTTTTTCTCGTCCCCAAATTGATGATATAAAACGGATTAGATTGTTTACCAAATAAACCAGAAATAGTCCCAAATCCCCAAGTATTTCCTTCGTTATTTCTCATTTTGTAAAAAATACCATTGAAGAATTTCATAAATCAATGCCATTTCGTTTAGTTGATTCTGTTGATGATTTGTGGTTTTCAGTCGTGAAATTGTCGAAATTTCACATCAATTTTTGATGGAGCGACATTTTAGTATAAAACCAACGATATATAGTTTAATAGCTTTAAAATGGATACTGGCAAATTTTCGTTTAGTCTTTTTATTGATCGACAAATTGTAACATTATGTAGCTGTCAATCATAAAAGATTAGTGATAATCTGCGTCATCTACAATGTCGATAAATGGAAAATATCACTTTTGAAAAGTTAAATATAAATTTTCAATAAAAAATTAGCAAATAATTTGAGAATGTTGTTTTTATAATTGATTCGTTTATTATTATGGAGAGCACGTCAGAAGTTTTGATCGAGAAATTGCAAGCAATGCAGCTTTGCATAATATAATTATGCAAAACATTTCCTTGAGGTTTTAACTTAATTCGATTAAAACTATGTATGTTGATGTAAATTAGCAGAGAATAGCTTATAAGCTCCTTAATAAAGGTACGATCCTTGGATACTAAATTTATGATAAGTCACAAATCTATAGTTATTCAAATATTACTCTATAAGTTAGAAAAGCAGGCAAGAATATCAAATAATGGCATAAGCTTATTACTTTATTACCTAATAATAGTCACTTATGCAACAAACAATAACAAAAGCCCTAGAATTTTTGGAAATATTGAAGAAACAAATTACTACTTTTGAAAATTCTGAGTCAGTTTAGCATGAATAAGTATGTTAAAAAAAAACGAGTCATAGAAGTTTTTAATATTAGTGAGGAAAGATACTTTTCCGCACGTTGAAGGGCCAATCAGATAGGAGCCGCTATCTTGTTTACGAGCGCTTTGCACATGTAAAACATGACAGAAAAGTGATAAAATTTTGAACTTTTTGCACATGGAAAATAATTTTACAAAAATTAGATATAGAAATATAGATTCATGATGTTCAAAATGTGGTAATTTTTCTCCAATTGAATGTAATTTTAAAAGTTACCGTCAGGCATCCTGTATATCAATAAACAAGAATTTCTTTTCGATAAACCTTTAAGCTACAATAAAAGTTTAGAATATGTCTGTGTTGTATGTGTTAGTTTTTTTATTAAAAAACTAATTTTAACATGATAACAAACAGATTTACACTTTTATCATGTTTAACATGAATAAGAGTCTTTGAATATTTTTAATTTAAAATTTAGCCATATCAAAAACCACGTCTGAGAAAACTTTCTTCTCTTAATAAATAGAATTTTGTCTCCACCTCGAAGATAACTTTTCTAAATATGACACCATAAATGCGACTAGCAAAAAGTAGCGTAGCGTTTTCAGCAAGATATTAAAAAAAAATATTGGAGAAACTTTTATAATTAAATATTAGAAAGCTTAAACTTTACTAACTGTAATAATAGAAATATCAATCAGTATTATTATACTGCTACAAATAACCAAGAGTTATATATAATGATGATGTTAATAGTACAAATAATTAGAAAAAGTTAATTAGATTAGTGCAATTATTTAAATTTACGATACTCACACGCTTTCAAAGTGAAATTGTGATTATTTACAAAAAGCCAACAGAAGTACATGTTCCATATGTGAAAGCATTAAAGGCACACTAGACGACTAATAGAGAGCTTTAAAAGGCTCTACACCAAAAAAATGGATGTTTTTACGATCAAACTTTTCAATATAAAACATCGCTATGAATTAGACTAGAGTGAAGTGACTAGACCATTTTCTTCATACCCTCTTAATGTCATCCCTTAAGAATAAAACATGAGATCGATAATATCTCCAATTTTTTTAAATAAATAATTACACTTTTGTTACAAGTTCAAACGAAAAAAAAAAACGTACCCAAATTCGATGTGTGCGCTGTCGAGAACAAATCAAAGGTCTAATGAAAACGAGGAAAATCCTCCTACACGAATGAAGATATAATCCAAAAGCTTTTCAATAAAAGACCCTAATTGTTCAACCGTGTTTTTCAAACGTGCAATTTTTTTCCCTATTGTAAGCCTCTTATTGTTAACAATTCTGAATAATTCTCAATGAATTTAATCACTGGTTAATTAATAAGCTTATCCGTTCATCTATGTCTTCATGCAACCTTGTTGCATTAAGATTAAAAATCTTAAAAATTTGATTATAGTTGTTACAGATCATTAAAAAAATGTCTTCCAGTATCTTGCTAAGAGTAAAAGCCACCAATAAAATGAAACTTTACAGATTCACAGATAAAATCGTGTTTATGGGTGAGTTTGTAAGCCTGAATGAGTTAGAATTGAAGACCCAAGGATGGTGGATGATCGATGACCGATGAGTGATGATCGATGAGCGGTAATGGATGAGCGATAACGATCTTGGATTAAACGTTATAGAGAGCTTAGCAGTTTACTAGTCTTACCTGATATACAGGGTGTCGGATCTAAAAATGATCGATTCTATGAAACTCCTATTACTAGACCAGTGGTTCGAAAAATATTTCAAGGATTTGTAGGAGGGTGTCTAGAGACCATTTTAGCAAAATTAGAACTTTGGTGCTCATTTAGAAGTTGGCCAAAAAACGATGGTTTTGAACAGTAAGAATGACTCGCAAATCCTCTCAATATTGATGTTTTTAGACTTACTCCATTGCAATAATCTACGAAAAATCAGAAATTTTTCCACCTGTTCCAGAATCCATCGAAAAAAAAAAACAAAAAACCTCAATGTTAAGAGGATCCTTGAGTCATTCTGAGTCAATTTAAGCGTGTATCATCAGAAACGAGGTTTCTTTTTGACCAACTTCCAAATGAGCTACGGTGTTATAGTTTTGCCAAAATGGTCTCCAGGAACCAGGATATTTTTCAATATTTTATTAAAAACAAAGAATATTGTATCACAATTGCAGCTTATAAAAAATAGAAGGATACGATTTTCTATTAATACTGACAGTAATTTAAACTTCATTCAAATTCGACATCCGGATTTTAGAGAATGTTTCTAAATTTTATTACTTTAGAATAGAATAAAGTTTAATTAATAGTATAAAAGAAGTTTCAACTAATTGTAAGAGACTAATTTGTAGGATTGATTTAATTAAGTTTCTCTTGAAATTAAATGATAAAAGATCCACTGGAATACTGTTACATTTACTGATTTTATTCATTTCAATTTAATTCAATGGCTTCAACACTATTCAGAAGTCAGAAGTTGCTATTTTTAGTGAAATCATAATATTATTTTCATGATAATGATAATACCGAATAGCGAAAATTGAACGACTTAGATTCGATTTCACAAATTTCAGTTAAGCTTAATGAACAGTTAGAAACAATCGTTGTTATGATTATAATAAATAGTTATTTCTATGACTTATGTGTTCGTTAAAATTTAACAAATGTTGATGAAATCAACCCTTAGACAGTTTTATTTTGAAAAATTTCGAGCTAAAGCTTAGTTTTATGAGATTTTCGTTATTAAACATTCTCAGTAGATAATTCTCGATAATGTGCGAATAGTACCAATTTTTAATCATCTATATCTCGCTTGTTTTTTAAGGTATTAGGAAGCGTAAATGTGTGTTAGAAAGAAGCATCTATTGGTGTTTTTATTTAAGAAAAATTCAATAAGATTTTAAAAAATCTTGGAGCATCGTTCTTTTGTATATTTGCTTTTGTAGCTTTTATCTTACTTGTTAGCTAATATTATTGATTTTCAATAATTATACGGTTGGAAGAGCTTTCCAAATCTTCAAGAACCTTTCCGATAGACTTGTTAATTTTTCGGGAAATGGAGAAAATATAAAATATTTCCATTCATGGATTTTCCGCATAATTTTATAGACAGATCAGTTTAAAAGCTGATGTTTTGGAAATTAATTGAACTTTAATGGATATTCATTTATGTATTTAAATTAATTAATTTACTTGAAAATGGGTCTATCTAACGAACTCCACTTCCAATCGCCTTTTCAAGAGATTCTGAGATATTCTTGTCCCAAATCATCAGTTATTTTAACAAACTTTATGATCTGAAAGGAAACTATTTAGTCGACTTAGCAGCTAAATTTTTGATCTCTAATTTGGGTTTTAAAAAGTTTTTATCTTGCAATTTTTTGGCAAATTTCTCTCACTAGTCCGCAAAATGATTTTTTGAGATTTTAAAAAAACTTACGCTCTAAACTAAATCATCAATTAAATTGTGTAGAAGCAACGATTTTAGCATATTTTTTAGGAACTTAAATTAAATCTAAATTTTGTTCTAAATTGTCAGTTTTAAATGAAATGAAAATATCCTAGATTTTAGGATATTTTCATCATAAATTATCAATTTCTAGTAAATGTTGCCAATAAATTGTAAAAAGTTGACGATTTAGAGTCACATTCACCAACGTCTGTTGAAATTTAACGAACAAATAAGTCATAAGGATTTTTATAATCATAGCAACGATTGTTTTTAACTGTTAATTAAGCTTCACTGAAGTTGGTGAAATCGTCCCATAGAAACGTTTAGTCTATTCGTGAGCTGAATTCTTGACTATTATTCTAGTTTTTATAAATATCTTATTTTAACGAATGTTAATACTCAGTTGTAATTTAGGCACTTCTGATCAATTTTTGAGTTGTATTATCAACTTGTAGACACTTTCTTTTTAAATCGTCCGTTTTGACTCTTAAAAACGGAAGAGAGACATTTTAAGTGAATTTTTGAGCTAAATTCTGATCATCTGAGATGTATTTTAAGAAATTTTAATCTTGGGACGTCTATTTTTAGCAAATATTTGTATTAAATCGTGGTGAGAAGACGGTTTAGACACTTTCAGTCGATTTTTGGGCTGCATTCTAGACTTTAAAACGTGATCATTCCAAATTATCAACTTTTTTAGTAAATTTTGATACTGAAAAGAAGAGCATTCAAAAAGCTTCAAATAATTTTAGAGCTGAATTATTCACCTTTAATCTAGTTTTTAGACATCCATTTTTAAGAAATTGCAGGACTTTCTATATTAGAAGCTTTCGAAAGGAGTCTTAGAAAATGGACTTGATACTTTCAACGATTTTTTTTCTGTGAAGAAAATGTTTCTCAAATATTGAAAGCAAAATAGCATTTCGTTCAGTTGTTGTGGATTTAACCCCAGACAGTTTTTTTTGACCGTCTTACTATACAAATTTCTCAATTAAAATCTTCTATGTATATTGTTCTTTTAATAAATGAGAGTAAACATTATAAATTGCAAAACGAAATTGCTCTTCATTTATTATTAGATATGGTTGTTTTTTAGATAGTAGGTTAATTAACAAATCATATCACCCCTCTATTTAAATCAAGCTGAAATAATTATAATCAACATTGCGTAAATATTTACAATACATTTCTAATTTTATTATAGTATTAGATGATAATTCTTGTTTTGATTTTTTAATTATTACAGGAAATCTGCTTGTTATCTTGGTGGTAACATTAAGTCGACGTTTACGATCAATCACCAATTTCTTCTTAGCAAATCTAGCTGTTGCTGATTTCTGTGTAGCAATCTTCTGTGTTTATCAAAATCTATTTATTTATATTGTTGATAGGTAAGTAATAATTTATTATTATACAATCAATAAAATTGTAATGTTTACAACTAATTTTATGTGTTAATCGAAAATTATTCAAAACACACATAAACACTGGATATTTTTAATAAAATTACGAAATATTGGTTTATGTTTATAGTATATGTACAGCGAAAATACGTTAATATTATTAACGTTCACAGTAATTACCTTTTCTTATCAAAACAAGCATGTTTACAACTATGAAAAATTAAACAGTGCACGTTCATTAATTGTGTAAGCAATTAAAAAGAAATCGACTTAATAACATCGGTTTTTCCCTACCTAACCGACAGAATAATGAATAATTGTTGCTGAAGTTTTAATTAAAGTTTAGCATGTTGCAAAAATTTTAATTTATTTTACCTACCCATAGAACTATCGAAAATACTGCCATTTAAAGATTGATTGTAACTAAAATTTGTTCGAAATTGTTCTATAGTTATCCCTCTTGTGATTATCATCTTTACACAACTTTATCCATTTTATTTATTGTGTTGCTATAAGATTTGCTACATTTTATCGTAGAATTTATCAAAATAAACCAAAGTATTGTTCTGTAAAGCAAGAGAAATGTCCATCACTTATCAAAATTGTTATCAAGCCTTTCTCTAATTGGTTTTGTGAAACTTTCTGTACACCAAAACACAATAAACAGTGTTGAATTCGGAAATTTTATGGTACTACGGTAAGAAATTGGACTTTCATAAATTTCATTGTCTAATTATTAATTAATTATTAATTTAAATCCAGGAATTTAATAAACAATTATAAATTAAACAAATCATCGTATTCTATTACTTACTATGCTAAAAGGAAGCCATAATTAAATATTCTCTGTAATTCTTCCGGGGGAAATTTCTCTTACTCATCCCTTGGATTCAACACTGTCACTCAAATGTTCTGCACAAACACGACCCTTTATATTTTCTCCCTTAAACATTGATCACATGGGAGAGACACTTCTATAATCAGTTTCATTGTGACTTATAATTTTTCTGTGCCCTACACAGAAAATTGGACACGTGCATATTTACTGTGTTCCAGTGAGATTAAAATACATTTCTATAAAATATAACATTCTTACACCCTTCTATTATACGGCATTAAAAGGTCGTAACTTTTATTAAAACGAAAATAATTGAAAATTGGATTGTAAAGACGCTGTAATATTTCCATTATGATTTAATTAATAAATAGAAGCTTTAATTTCATTAATCGTCTACTACTAACTTTATAGTTTCTAATAAAAAGTGTACATCTTATTATTTTATATTATTATAAGATTTTGCTGATACATTCTTCAATAACTTTTCAAAGAGTCGGTACTCTCTATTTTCCATTTAAAAACGGATGATTCAATCAAAAAGTTATGATCAAGTCGAGGAGAAATTTTACATAGCCAACCCATTTCATATATTTTGCTGAATATTAAAAAATCCTCTAAAAAATCTCTATATTTATCAACGTATTATTTTTAACTGGATGAATTAAAGCTGGTATAACACGCCTTCTACTGCTAACTCGAACTTTAAACACATAAGTTTTAAGTACAATAAACTTTGTTAATGTAATCTTCCACAACTTTCTTCAATTAAGTCCACGACTTTTTGCAGAAAAAAAAAACTAGTTTCAATTATTTATCCAATTCATTATTTTATTGGAAAGTTTGTTGATGAAGAAGAAAAGCAACGCTTTCAAGCCATAATTTTTCATCACCAAAAAAAAACTGAGCGCTTTATTTATTCTTATTATTATTGTCTAAATAGCACCTACTATTTGAATAAATTTAGCAAGAAAATATCGATTTATATGGCCTTATCGCAGCTTTCCCGGTAAATTATTCTTGTGACAGTTCTAAGCTTATAAATATTCACAATATTTGCAATTTCTTCCCTCTAATTTCCCTATTTTCCAATCGATCAAACTACTTGTCCATGACCTGCCAGACTCAAATCGTGTTTGTTCCATAGAAAGACCAAGCATCTTGTTTACTAATTTAATATTCCCATATTTCCCATATAAATTCCTTTATTGAGTTGAAGATAAAACAAAAAAGACTGTTTTACATTTAATATTATTTAAATTTTAATGCGATTCCTGTGTAACTGACAACAACCTTTTTTCCAACTAGACCTTTATGTGTGTTTATTTAGTCAACGGACTAATTACGAAACAATTTCTGTGTTGAATTCACGTAGAATTTCTGTTAGTTGACTTGCCGGAGGATTTATATCAGCAAACATACAAACAGTGGAGATTAACTACAGAGGAATTCCGGTAAACCGGTTTTTTAGGGCAACATTTTCTACTGTAATAATGGTACAGAATGATTTCTAAATATAAATGCTGTCAACATAAAATAAAAACGCACACATAACAAACTAGGTGAAGGACCAAGGATTTTATTGTTGATGTTGAAAGCTTAAAGTGGAGCAAACAAGGCAGAAACAATTATTTAATAATAACACTAGTTGGGAATTGTAGCTTTAAATCATTATGATCATACAAAATATATAACACAATTACTGAGCGTGTAGACATGTATGCGAGAGAGTAATTCGTGTATACTCTTTGATAATAATTTAAAAAATAATGCAAATTTAAATCTAAAAATGATAATACAACATAATCAGAAATTCATACAGGGTGTTTGGCCTAAGTATGGTGAGTCTAAGAAACTCCTATTAGTTGACGAGCGATTCGAAAAATATTTTGAGGATTTGTAAAAGAGTCATTAGGAATCATTTTAGCAAATTTAGAACTTGTAGCTCATTTCAAAGTTGGTCAAAAAAGGATCTTTTTGGACAATGTCGCAATTTTAAAAAACGAACAAAACACGCAGAACGACTAAAAATTACTCAGAGACCATCCCAACATTGATTTTTCTCGTTTTTTCTCCATTGTATTCCAGAGACAATATGAAATATTTCCACCTGTTCCAGAATAAAATGGAGAAAAACGAAAAAAATCAATTTTGGGAGGATTCTAACATCATGATTAGTTTAGTTCGTTTTTGAAGATTACGACATCATTAGAAATGAGCGTTTTTTGACAACTTTCAAATAAGCTACGAGGCTCTAATTTTGCTGACATGTTCTTTAAGGACCCCCCTACAAATCCTCAAAATATTTTTCGAATCGCTCGTCGACTAATAGGAGTTTCTTAGAACTCACCGTACTTAGACCAAACACCCTGTATATCGTTTCCATTTTTACTCTAACTTTTCAATTTTGTTCTCAGTTGGATTCTAGGTGAGTTCCTCTGTAAGATGTACATGTTCATCCAGTCGTTAAGCAGCACGGCCAGTATTTTTATTCTGGTAATAATATGTGTTGAAAGATATTTCGCTATAATCTACCCGATCACATGCAAACAGATTTTAACACCGAGCCGATTAAGGGTAAGTAGAAATTTTTAGTAATTCGACCACTAGAAAGCTTCATTGTACTTATATTAACTTTAATAAAGAAACGAATGAGAAATACACCTACTACAACAAGAACATGCAATGCAATCACTCTTAGGGTAACACGCATAAAAATTACATCTATTTCGTATGGAATTTGTGAAACGAAATGTAATTTTCTACAATTTATTAAATCATACAACTTCATATATTCGGTCTTACTCAATTTAACGCAAACATGCTAGAATTTGTGGCTTCTATAATGTTATAACCGAAAAATTCAATTTCTAGCAATTGCCCGGCGCCTCCACCATTTTGCAATCATCCAAATATTAATTCTATAATAGTTCCGATTAATTATAATTATTACTTTAATAATAAATCATAAATGTTGAATTGTTCATGTCGTATAAATCATTGTGGAAAATTACGTTAATATTTTATTGACGTCAAAAACGATAAACAATTTTTTCGGTACATGAATAGAATCCGTTTTTCTTCTCTTGTTCAATATTAAATATTCGAAAATAAATCAAACACGTCAATATAATAGAAAATAGGTGGTTAGGTAAGTGTTCACCTTGGCATTTACCACATTATTATATAGTTTTAACGTAAAAGCTTACAGTTCTTACCAGGGCCGGACCGATCAAAATCTGGGCCCGGTGTAAGGTTGACTTGTGGGGCCTTTCAACAATTTTTGCACTGACAGTTCTTGATCAATTTTCACGGTAACGTTTCTACATATGTATAATTTGTGTGATATTTTCAAGAGTTGATAAGAAAGCAGGTTTCAGTATCACACATCTCGGATTTCTTTTAACGCACTTACTCGAGTTATCTCGAGCGCACTAAACAGTCTGAAATGCACTTGCTCGAGTTGATTCGAGCGACTTTTCTCTTTTGCATTCATAATACCAAAAAAACTTTGAGAGACATATGCATTATTATTATTTTACACTATGTATTGTGAT
The DNA here is from genome assembly GCA_039776855.1 of Mylabris sibirica. Lineage (NCBI taxonomy): Eukaryota > Metazoa > Arthropoda > Insecta > Coleoptera > Meloidae > Mylabris > Mylabris sibirica. Next base: position 8,214,308 of record CM077839.1, on the reverse strand, counting down.
CTTGGGAAGCAAGATTCAACGACAAAGTAAGTCAATTTTTGATTTTAGAAAATCTGTCAGTGACGCGTAGTCCTCAAAAAGGGGAGCTCTGGTGCGCCTCCACCGTTCGCACCGCCATCGAGCCGGCCCTGGTTCTGACTCTGTTTAAATACCATACAAGCGTGATTACATTACCACAAATACCAAACAAACACACTTATATTGGAAGCTCTACAAAGTCATGATAGCTTTTATCGAAGCGTTAACTAATTCTTGTTTTAAATCAATTCATTTAATTGATTGTCTTCCTTAATTGAAAACGATAAAAACTGAAACTTTCCTAGTATGTAGTTACTTTAAAGAATTGCCAATCTTAATTGTATTTCTTGTTTTCAGTTAATTATCGTTGCTGTGTGGATAACGTGCATATTGTACAGTTCACCGAAATTCTATTGGGGTAATACGGTAACTGTACAGATTGGAAATATGAGTGAAACAGTGTGTGTTTTGAATCGACAAAAATACAATTCAGAACTATTCGATATGATACATTTCGTTCTATTTTACGATATACCATTGGCTATAATGTCGGTAAGTTTATAACAATTTTAAATTAATTCCAAGTTATTGATTTGATTAAAACAATGCACCCCTTTCGCCCATTTAATCCATTGACGTAAGCATCTTTTCTACCTAGTTTGAAGCGTGTATTTGAGTTTCTCTCGGTAGGGATGCGGCTAAAATTCGGCGAATTAGCTTCGCTGGGTCGTTATTGGGATCTTTATTTCAATCCAACGGTTATTTCTATATTGTTTGAATCGAATAAAGTAACAGTTGGTCGCAACAGCATCCAATATTGTACAGTATCTCCAATGCTGTTTCAGCATCTTTTTGGATGTAGGTAACTCTAATTCGTTAAGAAAGCCGCAATAATCGCCAAATATTTCCTGTAAATTTGATGTAAATAAAAACGGAATCTCATGTTTAATAAGTGTCAATTTCATTGGAAACACCCGATAAACTTCCATCCTTCGTCCGATATCAAAATTTTCAATCGTTTTACTTCCACAACGTTAACTTTTAAAGCCTTTGTTATATTTCGACAATTTACAATAAATTCTTGGTGTACATTTATACCATTTCAAGCCCATTGAAATCAATAAAAAGTTTCTTACTGTATACAACATGAAAGACAAATAATGTCGGATCGTTGGCCATCGAAAATCCCTCAACAATTCAACAAATTTCTCATTTAAAAACCCAATTTTCAAACTTAAACCAGACGAATAGCTCCAGGTGCATTTTATCATTTGTACACAACCAAACTTCGAAGAATACTGAAGTTTAAAGCTTGAAAATAATAAAATATCGTTTACAACACTTAATATCACCCCCAATAATTGGGAGAGATGGCAACTCAACGAAAATGTCTCATTTCTAATAGAGTGGTTTTGTTTAAAACAAGCTTGATTGACAATTTTCAACATATTCTCTCATTAATTATGAAAATTAAAATTCCCCGGGGGAGTTTATCGAAAAAAACTCTATTGCCATCGTACTAAGAGCTTCAATTTGATTGCATTAAGGCCGGTTTGTTAAATTTCCAAAAAGAAAGAAAACTTGATTTACTTTTTCACGAAACACTCAAACATCACAGAGAATAAGTTTGTTTCGTAAAAGAATCACAGCAGGTACGATGCGAATTAATAGTCTTATCTTCATTTAATTATTTGTTCCTTTGACACAAACTCCAAGAATACGATTGTTTATGTTTAACGTGTCTTCTTAGATCTAAAGTTTGTGTTCAATCTTTTTCTCAATGATTGCAATATCGAAAATTGACGACCAGTTTGAAAATCGTTTTGTTTACGATGAGTTATTTTGGTAGTAAGCGATTGATTTGCATTTTAATAAACATTGTAATTACTTAATTTGCATTCAGTTCATCTATGCAATCTGTGGGAAATGTCAAGCCTAACTTCTATGTGATAAAATATCGAAAAAAATAGTGTTATTTATGAATTTATGGTTTCTACTTCAAAACATGAGAACAAAGAATTAGATACTTTTAACTTATTACGCAAAAATATGCAAACACCTGCTGTGTCTTAAATTAAATTCCAATGGAATTCTTTCGAATTTCTCACCATTCTCATTGTAAGTATCTTCTTCACAAGCTGTTTCTTGTAAGATTTGTATTGTTGAAAATTTCTTCTCCCAAGTACAGACAAATTAAAATTGTTTCACTGTAATCTCTTAATTTATGTCGTCTTGTATATCAAGTGCTTTGTTAGTTTCCTTTTTGTGATATTGTTTCACAGCAATTCAACAATCATCAAAATTTTAGATTATTGTATTTATTTTAGAGTATTACAACAATATAAAGCTGTAATTTGGAGCGGAGTTTATCAAATCAAATGTTTCATATATAAATATTTTTACAGTTGTTGTATTCAAGAATCGCTATATGTTTATGGAACAGTTCACAACAATTGAAGAAACAATTGGATGCTTCAACGAATTTTAATCATTATCATCAGGGTTTATGTCGACGACAATCCAGTCGGTATCGTCATGAAAAGAAGGTAAGCGGATATTTCCTTTATTTTTAAATCGTCAACATTATGTCACAGATTGTTAATATTGTTGAACCGATTATTTTTTACTATCCTTTGACAAGTTGAAGGACGATAATAACAGGCTGTTATGTAATGTTCAGTACTAAAAAAAAAAAGTGACACAAATCTGGATCAATGATTTTAGTAGTGATTATTTTACAATTTCGCTCTTTTGTTGTGGTCTGTAAGCTTCGATCAAAATGCGATAATCGAAAATCGTCGCTATAATCAACGGTATGATTAAATTCTCAAGTGTCGCCCTCTTGCAGATGTTCACGCAAACAAAACAAAATACTTGACAGTATAATTTGAGCGTTACTGCAATTGGCGTTTGAAATAATAAGAAGTTAACGACAAATTTCAAGATTTTTCAACATTTTTCACGATAAAAACACGTCAGTAATTACTTAACAGCGAGATTTGCACGCTCTAACGTGCTCATCACGTTACTGTTCTGAACTAAATCTACTATATCCGCTGTCTAGTCGCGCTCGATGTCCAATGGAATGTCTCAATGGAATTATACGTTTATTTGTTAAGATTGTAACACTACAATCAGTCAACGTAGTTGATAAACTGAGTGACGTCACAAACAATAAACAAACAGTCTACTGTAGCTGATTTTTGCCCCTCTCTTTCTGGATTCTTATGAGAGCAGCGAGTAGGTGGCTTCAAGTTCTTAATGAAATACTAATACAAGCTGACCCATAAGTCTCACACAATCTCTTATGGGCAGATAGAAGATGAAAAGCCCTATACCATTTTTTCACCTGACTCACAGGTATTTAGTTATTAATTAAATTGAGTAGCCAATCAGGTATTCGTTATAGCGATAAAAAGAGAGCAGGAAAGAGTCTAGGACGTGGAAAGCGGACCAGTTAGCAGACTGGCGCGACAACCGTTCAAACTAAAAGAGCACTTGATTGGCTACTTAAATTATTTAATTACTAATCACCTCAGCGTCAGGTGAAAAAAAGATATACGACTTTTTGTCTTAGAATGTTATCTCCTATCTAACCCTAAGAGATTGTGCATGACTCATGAGTCATCTTGTATAAAAATTACAATTATAATAAGAATCGATAATCACGTGAGCTGACGATAGTCGCGCGGCAATCTAAAATAAATTTTCGCTACCGTTGCGAAGTAATTACAACAACAAAAAATGCAAGCGAGAATTAACAATTCATTTAAATTAAAGAAAAATCGTGAAAATTTGCCGTTTTTTCCCCCAGTTACGACCAAATAAATGACGATTTAAGCCAGAAAAGTTTTTCAAAGCAGACATACAACTGAAAATGTTACCAACGAGATAAAATTAATTTAATTGTTAACGAATTAAATAATATCTTGTAATATATTAGAGCAAATTTGGATGATTCGCATTACGAATTTCTATTGGAAACTAACAAATTAGGTTACTTTCATTAATTAGTGCTTATATGGAAACTCATCAGTCCACTTTCAGTTTTGACACTAAAGTTTGGTTGTAATAGTGAAAGTTTTTCAGAAAGTTTGCTCTTTCATTGACTTGGTTTTTTTCGGTAATAAAAGCCTAATTAATATCGATTTATTTGCACTGAAATTCAACTTCCTTGACATTTACGGGAATTAATGTGCTTTAATATTTTCTGCTTATCACTAAAATCTGTTATTTACAAAAAAATATTCCCAGGAGTCCCTCTCCGATTTCGAAGAGACTGCGAAATAACGCTTCAGTTTTACATACTTGCTTAAAAGTAATGTCCCATTCGATTATTCTATCTGCAAGTACATATATGAAACTTACGAAGCATTCCTTTAAAGACTAAGCTTTCAGGCTTGATTTACCGCCTAGAAAAACTTTTCTGCCGATGAAAAAACAAGCATCTCTTAGATTTCAATGAAGCACAACACATCTCAAGTATCAACAAATTGAAGAGGGACACCTGGGAACGTTTCCTTGTTAGTAAAGTCTGTTATTTCTCTAATTGTAAGACGAAATGCTCATTCTTGGATTTAAATTGGATTTTTATTCTAAAAAGAATAACAAGCTGTATATTTTCTGTTATTTAGTTATTTTCTAAACCAATTCACGATAAGCTTTGTTTAACATCAAAGCTACTCTGTTCTTCTTCTTCTTATTATTATCATGATTACTACTTTCTCTCTCGGGTTTCTTTTGGAATCATTGTACTAGAAACAAGGAAAGTAGAATTTGTCGAGATTTACAATTTCTTTAGCAGTCCGATATTTCAACATTAGATACTAAATCAATCAATAAAATAGAAATCAAATGTTGATTTATGCTTGTGATTATCACATGGAAAAAAGGACTGTTATCTTAACGAGTTGTTGAAGTTGATTAAATTCGATTTTTCTCTATTGTTTTATACCAACATCTTTAAACATCTGTGGCTTTGTTACATAACAAACTCTATAACTAATCCTACGACTAGCGATTCGAGTTGATCATGTCAGACCGCAGACAGTTTAAGATACTTGTTAAGAAATAAATCCACTTGAAAACAACGTTGACATATCTCCCTATATTTATTACATGTTACTTCATTTATCCCAATCGACATTTAAATCTTCTGTGTTGAAAGACTAACACAATCTCCAATAACAAGTTAAAGGAAACTTTAAATTTGTTAATCATATTTGATCGGTAGATTGAATACCGCAACGCATAATAAAAGACAATTGTCTAACCGAAATTGTGAAAATTTACAGGAGTTCTTGTCGACTAATATACAGAGTGCAATCAAGATCATAATAGAGAGTTTTCGCCCGACACCGTTACGTTATTTTATAGCTTTAAACTATACGGTACAGATTATAACGGAAAGACGTTTTCGCTTTACGTAAAACTTAGACTGTTATAAGTTATAATGACAAATGATGTACATTGAGATCACCGCTACTAGCAGTACGATCATACGCCATATTGATTCAAATGCGCATAGGATCACATGGTTTATGGTGACAGTGATTTCATTGGTTCCGTTATTTTCACAAATAGCGTGAAAAATTGCCTTGTACGGTATTAAATCTAGACCTTAAAAGTACAACGGAGAATTTTTAACGTAACGGTGTCAGGCGAAAACTCTCTAATCTTCAAACCGTGGATAAAGCCCGAAAAACTGAGCCGATTTGTATAATACATTAGGAGGGCAGTGTGGATTCGTTCTCGAGAGAAAAAAGGCTTTGAACATTTTGCCAACATTCTGAGAGCTTCTGGTATCTTAAATATTCAAACGTATTAATTGACCAAGCATGTTTGTTAATCGGATATGTTGACAAATGATTAATCGAGCAATTCGGCTGTAATTTTCATTGTCAGTACCTAAATAAGCAAATCGTAAACGACTTGACGACATTTTGAAACTTCCTGTTTATGCATAATTTCCAGTAAGATGCCTACCCTTTTACTGTTATATCGTATTTAAATCACCCTAGATAGGGACTTAGTATGCTGTAAATACAACGTTAGATTGGCATATTCTGTTGGATGCCAGTCAACAAACAATACCACTTCTGGAGAGATAAGAACGTAAATGTTAATTTAACGATCATTAAAATGAAGGTTTTCCTGAAAATGTGCCATTTTTTTTATACATTAATGTTCTATATATTACATACATTAACAGTGATGAATAGGGTAAACACATAGGGAGACAAATTAACATTCCCGTGTTGACAAGGCAACAAAATCAATTAATTGTGGCTTCATTTTTGTATCCATTTGAATTCTAATGTCACGTAAGCTATTATAAGGGTAGTATGGGGTAAGTTCGGTATGCGGGACAAGTTATAGGCAAATTATACTTTTACAACCAACTTACGCTTCGTAGGGCGTTAATACCTTTAATATCTAAAGTCTAAAGATTCAAATCAAAAGATTTTAAAATTCATGTTTGGTAAATTGAGGTATTAAGAGGAAATTTTGTCGATATTATTGTTGTACTATTACGAGCATATTAAAAAGACCAAGTCTTGAGCGAGGGATTCACGTGTTCGTCATACTAAATTTGTACAAAATATTTGTATATTTAAGTAAATACACAAAATGGCACCAATAACCCAACCCCTTTCTTCTGATTGAATATTTTTCTTGCCAAATTCTGCTACAGTGTAACGACCGCTCTTGAAAGCCTGTTTTAAACTGCTTCACAAAAGGTGCTCTAATAGTTCTAATACAATACTTTGTGCTATCGATTGTACTGGTTAACATTAATTATATTTGCTAAACATAAGTGTAGTTAATTAGTTAATTAATTATTAATAAATTAATTGCACCAGTAATAGGGGAAAATTCAGCAATTTTCAGGAGGCACAATAACGTAATTTTCTAAGGTTTGTAATACGTTAAAGCGTTTGTAATTTGTCACACACGTTCGTAAATTTATAAACATTCATAACAATACGCTGTATAACTAGTCTAATTGTAGTTCTCTTCACTTCTACAGCCAATATTGTGTTACCAAGCCCGAGTTACCCCGCTCACTCCCATATTAAAGATGAAATGAACGATTTTAATCAACTAACTGAACTCCAACTTTAATTTATTTTAATGACGATTTCTCATTTTTTTGAAAATTCATGGTTCTATATCGATATTAATACCAATATAAAGTGTCTCTTAAATATCGCCAACAAATACAACAAATTTGGCTGTTTATTCAACATTAAATATTACTTTAAAGCTGACTTTTATCCGAACTGAAGTTGAATTCGATTCCAAAGGCAGTCATTTACAAAAATAAGGGCTTGGATTTTTGAAAATTTGCCAGGATTTTCACAGGATAAGGCAAAAATAACTTTTTGTGCTGAAACGAGTGGTTTGGCGAAACACAAAACTCCCTGTGTAAAAGTTGATTAATTTAATAGTCACGTATATGTATAAAAAGATCAAAGTTCACTCTACAAAAATGTGAGTTTCGATTTTCAATTTTCTTTACCGGTTTTTCATAATTATCATCCAAAGTAATCTATTTTTTCCGAAATCGAATTGAAATAACACGGACAGACATTAACTCGCATAGAAAGGTGGGAGAAGTGGTGTAAGACTGGGTCGTCTTTTAGTGAAGGCGTCGCGACTATGACAGTCAGCCTTAAAGTGATTAAAACGGCTTGAAATTAGGGGAGAAATCAACAGTTATTGATCTTTTGTGAGTCAATAGGAGAATTATACAAGTTGTTTAAAATTCAACGTATACATTAATCATAATTCTCAAGTGTCAAGTGTTTAATTCTCAAAATTTGCTTTTTTAATGATTCAACATTTACTAATTTAATTCATCGTTTTGTCTTCTCACAGCTTTTATTAGTGAGATTCCCAATTTTATTGTCCAATATTTCCCTTTCAACCTAGCTTCTTATTCGACACAATTTTTTATACGAAAGCTACTAAATTAATTTTTACGAATTAAGGGAAATTCCAAAGATATCCCAATTGTTATTCTTCCCATAAAACATAATAAGACAATATTGAGTCTATTTTATGATACAAATGTTAATATCAACTATTTCTAATTTGAAATAAATCAATAATTAGTATATAATTAACTCAAAAAATGTCACTTTATAAAAAATGTAACTTTTATAATATTGTTATGTTTTTAGGGGATGATTCAAAATCACCAACATTCCCTTGTTTTCTTTAATTATAAATAAATTTGATTTAGATTGCTCTTTTAAACTGATCCTGTTATACAAATAATCATGAAATTTATGGATTGAATTGTATTTCCATTGTTATGAGCTTTTCAGCTAAAATTTAATAGAAATCGGTTTTATAATTCATGATAAATTATAGTAGAGTACTTTTATAAAACACACCAGATTCATAAATTGAAAATGTAGACTTGGACTACGGTCATAAATAAGTCTCTTTTACATTGCAAGAATAACTTGGATGATACAGAAGTGCATTTTAAATTCCCTTTGGACTATTTTGTTCCTGGTTTGCATTTCAATAAATTATCACAAATCGCCAGTATCGAAATATTACAAATATTCATCGTTGAATTATCTTCGCTTAACTATAGTCGATACGTAAACACTAAATTTAAATTAAAAACTCTTAGAAGTTTACTAGGATCACTATAATAATTTACGCCCGGCGCATCCACCATTTTCCAACCCAACCAATTCACACGAATTCACTAAAATTATAATTTTTTCCGATTGCATCCAGTTGTGATAGTTTTAACTGGATAAGTACCAGTTAAATTTACTAAATTCACAATAGAGAAAGCTTAAATTTAATTGCAGTTAAAGTAATGCTCTAATTTTTGAATATAATTTACTAAAACTAATAATAAATAACATAATAAAAGTCTACACAGTATAGCATGTTAGTTAATTTGGAATATAAGCTATATGATGCGATAACATTTCACCCTGTTTTAATTTTGAATGTAGTATCTCATTAAAATAATGGAATGTTTTGAAGGATATTCATCACAAAACTCACCACATTGTATCTCATCTATTTTATCAATAGTCTCGAATGTTGAAACATATTTAATCAAAATGAAAACATCTCGATACGAAAACACTTTCAAGTATCATTTAATCAATGAAAGTACATCCATTTCTTCTTCACAAGCCTTAATTGGTAATTGCTATTCCAAATTTGAATAAATATTAATACTGTTGTTGAATAAATTTACGTCCTATTAAATAATTGCTACTTTAAGAATCAAATTAAAACGTCCTATTGAAAGCCAACTGAATATCACATGTCCATGAAACCTTCAGTAATTATCATCATTGTTAGATGAACGTAATACAGCTTTTATTCTTTTTGTTTAGGCGTGAATTTCAAGAATTTCAACCTTGACCTCATATTTGTTTGATAATATCAATCCTTATATGTTTAATGGAAACCGTACGTTTAGAAGCATACTAATTCATTAGTTTTAGTCTGTATGTCATTGCTGATTAATTTCATACAAAATTCCAGGCCCTTCTCCAAATTCTTGTCGGTTAATCACTAATCAGTATACGTTAAAAACGTTCCTTTAATATTATTCCTGTTGAAATTTTTGAGCTGTGAATAATTTTTAATTAAATTTCCCGTTTTTTTCTACAAAGATAAAAGATCATCAGGAACAACAAACGTTACTAGAGTAAAAAGATTTCTAATTAAAATGTTCAGTAATATCGGTTTATTAGCAATTTAAAAAATTAAAAGTCGGCTACAAAGAAACATTTAGTTGGTACTAAAAGATTATTGAATTTCGCTGATAAATTGTAGCAAATTAGGGTTAAATTGATTAAGTTTGGTTGCGAATTAATTAAATACGACATGTGTGTTGAAGCCCAATAATTATCGTTCGCTTTATGCGAAAATTAAAATTATGATGATTCAATTGAAATTTAACCGTTATTGATTTTTAATCAAATTTGTGTGATTTGATGATTTCTCCGGTAATTTTTAAGGATTCCACCTTCTTATTTATCAATTTGTCGATTAGTTGTTCGGTTAATTTAACTGATTCAATTGAAATTTAACCGCTATTGATGGATTTTCAATCAAATTTGTGTGATTTGATTATTTCTCCGGTAATTTATAACGATGCCACTTTCTTATTTGTCAATTTGTCGATTCGGTTAATTTAATTGATGAAACCGGCGCATCCACCATTTTTCATCTATAGCAATATTATTTTTGATTTACAACTATTCAGAAAACTAATTTATTATGGTTTTCATACCATTCAATTCGAAGATTTTTCAGGTAATTGTATTGAGTTTTTAGTGAGTTTTCAGTTGATATTGAATATTGGAAAAGCTGGATGAAATTTTGTAAAAAATATGAATGGTTTTATCAATACACTGGACTTTTCAATATTATAAAACGTATATGAAGTTATTGTATTTTACTTTAATATCAGTAGAGGATGTTGAGAATTGATGTGATTCGTGATATTTATGGAAAATCTGTCGAGAAAGTCAATTTATGTTCAATAGGAAGTTTGAATTAGTATGTCATGTATTGTAATGTTAACGTAGAATGCAAATTGATAAGTTTCACATGCACTTTTTTGACTGTGTAGATAATCTAATTACAATCGAACAAAAGTTCAAACAATCGGTTATAATAAATCAAGATAGAGGCCAATAAAATCTGCACAACTCATTGATTTATAATGTTCTATTTTTACAGATAACGAATGGTGATATCAAAAACTTACAAACAACGGCTACATCAACAACAACAACGATGCCAAATCCGAATTCTAGTCAAAATGTTCTAGCAGCACGTCGTGGAGTTATAAAAATGTTAATAATTGTCGTATGTGCATTCGCTATATGTAATCTACCATTCCATGCTAGGAAAATGTGGCAATATCGTTCATCAAATTATCATGGTGATACGAATTTCAGTGCTATACTAACACCATTAACATTCTTAGCTACATACTTCAATTCAGGCGTTAATCCATTACTATACGCTTTCCTATCGAAGAATTTCAGAAGGTAAGTGAATCTATTTATCTTACAAAGTTAAGCAACGGAAAATACAGATTGGGCAATTTTTTGGCAAACATTAGTACCGCCTACATCTGTACTGCTTACATATGAGTTAGAAGAAGATAATAGGTGGTCAAACAATTTAAAAAATGATGACTATTATACCAACCATCCTTAGTCTTTCTTTTATAATAAAAAATTTACCTGCTTCGAATTTCACCATTTTTCATCTAAAAGACATGAACAACCACATGTTAAGAATTTGGTATCTTTGTCACACAATATAAGAATTACTCGTGTAACATGCCCTTATAAATGCATCAGATAAAGAAGGAACTATTCTCAAAATAGCTTTGCGCTACAAGATCATCTCTTAAATATTTTGTAACTAAACGAAACTACCTACTATGTTACCAATACCGGTATCTTGAAAATAGTTCTTTCTTTATCTGATGTATTTGTTGATGAATGTTTTACGTGCTCATAAAAAAGACACCAAATCCTAAACTTTTTGGTATGAAAGAAGAACCGTTATTGTTTCTAATATTCAGACCACCTATTTTCTCTATCCCTTTCTAACTTATATGCAAATGAAACAGAAGGGTGAGTCTGATATTTTCTTACCCATTTTATTGACAAGTGCTGTGCTGTATTTGAATTTATAAATTTCGTTGGTATTTTCCTTTCTAAATCAACAGTTGTTGTGTACAAAAATTACAATGCAGCATATTGATAGGAAGTGAGGAAACCCTATTTTAAACTAGATTGAATCCGGTAGAATTCTATATATAAATATCTATTAAATCTGACAATGATCCTTTATTTGTATTGTACATTGAGTAGAGTAGATCGAATTGTAAACGGGGAAATGTTTGAAACTATAGCAATATCCGTGCGTATTCTTGTTATACATAAATTTGAAGTAGATATTAAATTCATAAGCAATCAGGTTTGTTTACCAACGAATCCAACAATATGACATTGATCGATTGGATGCGAGAATCTAGCATTAGATATTCTTCAACATCTCTTCTTTCTATTCAAAACTTTTCCCAGGCACCAACACGTTCTGACTGTATTAATATTCTTTAATTATCCTATAAAATGTGGGTATATATGAATTTTAAGCAAGCCCTATCGATTCATCCACCAAAACATGGGTCAAAACTTTGATGTTTATTAAAGTTGTGCTGATTTTGCTATGCTTACTAGCTCGTCCAAACTAATTCAGCCGGAAGCTATTTTGTGTTTTCTCCATCTGTTTCCATGATCTCATAACTATACAAAGTACAGATTGTTGTTGTTTTGAATTTTCAGGGGTATGCGAGAAATCTTATTATGTACGTGTCATCGTCGACGACAACCCAGCAATCATAATAATCACCATATGCTTAGTTTACGTGTTGCAATACAACGACATGCATCGACAAGATCAACAGTTAAAGCAAATGCAACAACTGTAACAATAATAAATAATGAACAAAGTTCGGAATGTTCACATGGTGTATGAGGTTGTGCTTCCTGTCTCTATTGCTCTAGATATAGCTAAAGAGACAAAGACTATTCGAATTTTTGTATGTTGTAAAAAAAATGTGAAACACGAGGGGAAACGAAAAAGCTTCAATATCAATTTATTGTTGTTTTACGAATTATTATTGTAATATAACGTAAATATTGTTTTATGTTTATCAAATGGAAATTGTAATTTTGTAATTTATTAAGTCATTATTTATTCTATTAAAATAAACTCTAACGATTCCCTGGTCGAAATAAATACTAGAAATCCCAATTTATTTCCATTTTCTGACTTTTTCCGAGTTTTTTTTAGAGAAAATAAGGAATTTTCAGAAATTTTCAGACTTTCAAAGAAAATTTCCACCAGGGTTTAAAAACAAAAAGACTGACTGGAATCTAGACGTTGTAATGTAGTAATTGTGTTGTTCTTGTTGTTGTGTATTGAAAATTACTCGTAATTTTACAGAAAAATTTGATATAAAACCATACCAAATAAACATGTGTGTTAAACATATCTGGATTGTAAGGCATCGAAAATAAAACAATAAAAGCTTCTACATGAGTACTTAAACAATAACGAATTTTATTTCATCCATTCTGTAATCTACAAATACCTCGTTTTAACAAAATTAGAACCTCGTAGCTCATTTTGAAGTTGATCAAAAATCGTTTCTGAGGATGTAGCGATTTCCAAAAACGGGTTATACACGTTAAACGGCTTGGAGTGACATTATTTTTGTTTTTCTGCATTTTACTCTGAAACAGCTGGAAACATTTAGCATTTTTTTCTACAATTCAATGGAGAAAAACGAAAAAAACCTGTTGAGTTTGTCTTCGAGTCGTGTTTAGCTCGTTTTGCAAGATCGTAACCTTATCCAAAACGAGCGTGTTTTTGACCAACTTCTAAAAGAGCTACGTGGTTCTAATTTTGCTAAAATATCCTCTAGACATCCTGCTATAAGTACTTGAAATATTTTTCGAATCACTTATCAACTAATAGGAATTCTATACGAATCGTCTATTTTAGAGCCACAAAGGGGAAGAACGCCTTAAACGTTGGTGTTCTATCAAGAATCACTTATGTAAAATGTTGTTATGAGAGTTTTTTGTTGACTTCCGGGACAAATGACAAGGACTTCAAATGAGAAAACTCGTCCTTAAAGAAACTCCTTCTAGCAGGACAAATGCATGGTAAAGTTGTCGTATTAGCATACTAAAGGACTACGAAAAAAAGGTAATTTATTAAAATTCCTAGAATGAAAGAAGCAAAAATAGCCCCTGGTTAGTCGGAAAAAAATTCAATAAAGAAGATGCAAAAAAAATTTATTCCACCAGGCGTACAATTATGTTGTTAATTTGTGAAATTAATTAATTAATTCTACAGGTATCTATGTGTGTTTTAGACCCAAAATTTAGAAACAATCAAGAAAATCGAATTTCTAATAAGAATGATGATATATTGTTACAATTAAACAAACAAACTGATAAATTTACTTATTAATTCCGTATTAATTAAACTAAATTGGGATTAAGTCATTGGAAATTTGGCGAATTATTTATTTAAAACGATAACATTGAAAAGGAAACAATGTGTTAATTATTAATCACTTAATTTCAATTCTTAGCAACTTTACTTAAACCACCATCAAATTTAACTAAATAGAATACAATAGTTTTAAATTTTGCATTTACTACAATTTATTAGTGCTTATAAAGGACCTTATAACTGTTGAATAATTTGATTAAAACTTAAATCTATTGCACCTAAAATATTATAAAACTTTAAATTGTGTTTCTGTATAAAGTTCATAACAATTATCACCACAACAATTCTCTAAAGTATCATTTTTGCGAAATTAAATCCTTATAACTTTCTACCTTTAATCTTACTTAATTGATAATTTCCAATTAGTTCTCATCGGAAATTATATTTAACACATACCTAATGATCATCTATCTCGCTTGTAGTGTTATTTACACAAGTATTTTCGCGTGAGAACAGATCGTTAGCACATTCTTCCAATTTATAAGAGTTTTTAGAGATTTGCTGTTGGTTTATGGCTCTCAAAGTTCAGTCAAAACCACGAATCTACTTCAATTACTTAAAATATCATCTATAATTTTCAAACTTTTTGCTAATCTTCGTCAAAAACTAAACTAACCAAGAGTTACTTTTCCCCAAAAAAACTACAGTTTTATTACAAACGTAATTTCTATGGTGAGGTTCTAATTGTCTTCGTTTTTAATTGAAAATTTGTGTTTTTAGGAAATCAACAACAACGAGAATTGTGACGAATAATGAAAAATACCTCGATAGAAATCGAAATAATACTAGAGAGAAGTTTGGATTTAAACTGTTAACAAAAGCACACATTCAGCTACTCACAAAAAAGGATTGTATGTTAAAATACAGTATTAAATTATCCAAAATTCCATTTATTTATACTAAAATTCTATAAAGGGGGATTTTATAACAATATAACGCAAAAAATTCTTATCCGCAATGAAGAAAATTGAGAAAAACCTTTTCTAAAGAAAATCATTACTACCTCTTGGCAAATAATAACTTCATGATTTTTTTATATGCGAATTAATTAAGCTATTCCGCCACGTGTCTATAAATACAGGGTGATAATATCAAACATTGATTACTTATTGTAAGAAATAAACATGCGTTGGATAGGGCATTTCAAGATGCATGTCCTGAAGCTTTCAATTTTGAAAAAATGTGACATTTCCACATGAATTGCTCATTAATTTTTGACATAATTAGTGATAATAAAAATCTGAAAAAAACTCACACTCACCTTTGAACATGCTTACCTCAAGATGGTGATATTTTCGTACACTAAACACTCTCGTCCTTCCTCCCATGGGTGGCAATTCCACTTTGAAAGAACCTAGCAGGTTGATTTTATATTTTTTAGATTTCTAATGACCCTCTTTTTGTACCCCCAAAATTTTATTCTTGTACGATTTATACAAGAGCCCTATTCTTAACTTCTAATCTATTTATTTTATATAAAACCTTAATATTCTCTGAAAAAATAAATCGCATATTAGGTAATATTCAAGTTTAAAAAGTCAAGTTAGCCTATCATACACTGTTACATTTACACCAGATATTATAACTAAGACTTTGAAATTATAAAACCGAAAACGAATTTGATAAACTTATCATCTAATAGCTATAAAAAACCCGTTTGAAAGGCATAACTTCAATGTATGATTGCCTAGCTTTATTCCACAGTAAAGGTATTTTTTTAATTTTCAGTGTTTTCAATATTCACACGTGCAGTCCTTTAAAAAAAAAAAAAAATTGTTATTTTTCCAATAGAGTCTTAAAGTATATTATTGTATGTTTAGTACATATAAATTAACAACTATAATGCCCTTTTGATCGGTTTCGGTGCAACGCTAACTTTCACCGGTTTACATAAATCTAACAATGTTGGATTAGCATTGATCTTCTTTTTACCAATATCAGCTTCAGGTACAGCTAATGCTATATTTATTTCAACATTACAAGCCTCAGACCAGACTTGATGTGAGATCAATAATGAAGTCAACAATCTTAAATTTTGTCCAGCTTGTGATTCTATAAACAAAAAAAATATTACGATTTAATTAATGAAAAATTCTTAAAAATTGAAAACCTTCACTACTGCCATCAAAATATAACGGTTTTAAATGTGCCGGTCTTGGTAGAACAACTTGTGTCTTTTGATCAGGATATTTCACTTTAATCCGTACCCGATTAGGATCGGATAGATGTGTTAATTCAGCTTCAAAATGTACCGACATTACTAAACCGGCTGTAAATTTCAGTGATGTATCAGTTTGGCCGTTTGGTTCGATGATTTCAGCCGAACTCATTCTTATCTAAAATTAATCAATAAAAACTACAATATTCTAGGTATTTTACTACACAAAAATAACATACATTAACATTAGGTCGTGGAATTTTTGCCAGTTTCGCTTCAGACAATATTGGTATTAAAATTCTTGAAACAGTACCCGGTTTTGGTTCTTCCAAATTTGCTAATTCACGAAATACAGCAGCTGTAAATGTATCCGGTTCTAAACCGGCAATATTTAAATCTCTTTGTACATCTTCTACTGTTGTTAAAAAATGATGACATGGTGCTAATGCTGAAGCATTACTACCTTTTACAATATAAACAAGATTCAATGCTAATGCACGTAAACGAAACATTTTTATTGTATTCTCTTCAATTGGACTTAAACCAACAAAGAAAAATTGTAATTTCAAACAATGTTCTAATAAATTCTTAATATTCGTTTGTAAATTATTCACTTGTTGTGTTGCTAACGTATTAGGATTTATCCAAAAACCTTTCTCTAATATTTGTGACATAATTAATTGTGCACCAATAAATAAAGCTGTAAATTGTGCTGTACCAGCAACAGACGAATCAATCTCACTCAAACGTGTCAAATGTTCTTTAGCCATTTGCAATAATGTTGTTTGTACACGAAATGTATTCTCAGTCATATCTAAATTCGATATGACATTATTTAGGAATTCTAAACTCTCTGGTACTGCATGTGGACGACTAATTGTATTATAATTTGAATCTGGTAAACTTAAAACTGGTACTAATGACGGCATTGTATCACTTAAATATGCATAATGTCGTAAAGTATGCGGTTCTAATAAGGGAATTATTGTCGGTAACCATTTAGCCGCATTTAATACCAAAATCAATACACAAATATCTAGAAATAAAAGCGTTTTTTTAACGTAAATAATCAAGAATAAAAATTACTTACATTGTGGATTTTCAACATCCGGTTCGGCGGTATCAAAAAAAGGATGTATATTCAATAATTGTGGTACTAAAGGTAAAACTAATTCAGGATGTTGAGCACCGACTCTTTGTAAACATCGATACGTTGATCGTTTATCGTGCGGATACTTTTTTAAATTATCCAATAGTTTCTCAATGCACATTTTTAAACCGGCCGTTGTTGACATTCTACAACTAGCCAACATACGATGTAAACCTTCACGTACATCCTGTGAGAAATCCTCCAATGCTCCCAATATTGTCTCTAATTGATCATCACGTAAAATTATATGTTCAGATATACGTCGTAAACTATCTATAGCTTTTAAACGTACATCTTCAATTTCATCATTAAACATATCTACCAGGAAATCAAGAGACATATTTGCAAATTGTGGATTAAATAAGGAGAGTTCACATAAGGATTCCACAGCTGCCGATCTCACCTCTATTAAATCAATTATATTGATTAATTGAGGGTGTAAATTAGTACATTTTACGAAAAAGAGGATATACGACTTCTCGCCTGTTTGCAAAGATGTAGAAAGCGTGCCGGTTTTTATTAGAATTCCGGAAAACTAACAAGCCCATCGGAAAATTTCTTGGACAGTTGGAGAACCCTTTGATTTTTTTATATATAATTGAATTTTCATTAAATAATGATCAATATAAAGCGAGCTGCGCAGAAAATTGTAAAAAAAACATGCTCCGAGACAATCGTCTGTAATTCCGAATTTTCTCAAGATTTTCCAAAAAAGAATCCTCATGCATTTTTACATCTTTAATAACAAGGGAGAAAAGGTGTATCAAACATTCGCTTCTTCGTAAAAAAATACAAGTGTACACCCTTAAATTATTAAATATGATGGAATTACCGAGAAATTCATCTTCTAATCCGTGCACGAAAGCACCACAAGCACCACTACTCATCAAATTGATACTGTCAGCATCCAAGATTTCACGTGGTGCATCATCTGCCCATTTTTTACCACTAGCCCACTCACCACTAGTCACATTCTCCCAAGCCAATTCATGTGCAGTTCTCTACAATTTAATTTAATTTATAATTAAAGAATGAAATATTTTTTTAAAAAAAATAATACTTTTCGTCTCATATTCGACATTAATTTCTTATCAAGTGTTTGATTTAAGAATTTCGAACTAACTAATTTCATTGAACCTAATAATTTTGCTGCCAATGTACGAACATGTATTGATAAATCAGTAACAGCACTACAAACTTTACCGAAAGCATCATCAATTAAACGTATCTCATGTTCACTACCAGGTATGAAGACTTCACTATAAAAATTCAATAGTTTCTATATAACGAAATAAATTAATTGATGAAAACTTACTTTTCTGGGTATGTGTTACCTAAAAGCCAGATTAATTTCAAAACAACTTGACGAACAATCTCATAATCGTCTTTTAATGCCTCACAAACGCTCACATAAATATCGGGATTTATTTTGAAATTACGTTCATGTAATGTTATAATTGTAGAAAATGCTTGGCTACGTACACGTGCATCATCATTATTAAAATACGAACTGACTAATATTAATAATTTTTCAACATCTTCACCATCACAAATCGGTGTATGTACACCGATAATTTCCAAACATTTACATTTAACAGCATGACTAACATCTTTCAAATAACTGCGTGCAATATCGACCAATTTTTGATGTAATACAACCACTGAATCAGACACTAATTTACCTAATTTCAATACTGTATTCATACCTTGTGCAATCACTTTATGTGAATGATCATTTTTCAATAATTGTATTGTTTCATCAATAATCGAACATACATCAGCATTATTTAAATGACCAATATCGCATAATAATGATAGAATTTTAACACGTACCGCTGATTCTGGTTCGTTTTTAAAATGATCACTTAATTTTTTTACAGCTTCAGGTATATCGTTCGTTTCCAATTCGAATGTATCTGATACACGTAATAATGTTTTCAATGCTTCACTACTTGTCTTGCAACTTTCTAAACAACTTATTAAAGCTAACGATGAATTACCAGTGCCTGTTGGTGGTTTTTTAACGAGACGCAACTTCTTCACAGGAACAGTCTGAGAGGTCTCCTGTACAAAATCAAATTTAACCTCAATTTTTTTTAAATGTATAAATTCAAACCTGAAGTGTTTGGGTGTATTCGGCTAAAGCGCGTTTCTTCAACACTGCAGCCATTCTATTATGTTTTCATACCAAGTATTAATTAATTAAAGAATTAACAAATTGGCGATCATGAAAAGTTAGGTTAAGTGAAACGTCAAAAGATCACAGATATATGTTGTGCAATGCTGCCAGATTGCCTCACTCGGAATCGGTAGAATTGAACAACATTTGAAATAAATCCGTATACAGAAAACAAATGTAAATTATATAAATATGCTCGATCGTAACACACTTATGAATAAGTGTAGGTATTTTCGTTTCTTTAATTAGTTTGAATTTTTATTTAATACATAAAATAAAGTCGGTAGATCTACTGAAAATTTTGTCAATCATGAGCTTTCAACTATAGCTCAGTGTTACCAAACCTAAGAAATTTCTCCTAAATTTAGAGAATCTTTACTTGTTTAGGAAAAAGAGATATCTTGACATTTTTTTTTTAAATCTAGGAAAATTTAGAGAAAATTTGGAAAAAATAAATTTTGAAAGCTAAGTCTTACTTCATTAATAATTAATTTCATACCGGGTGTACCACAGTATTGATTCTCGCAGTTGGCTGTGATTTTGTTTACGTGGTAACGTAACTTGATTCGATTCACACTTGATATTTGTTAATGTATTTTTCAAATGGCCGAACTAAATTACGATACTACGTTATCAAAGGCATACATTTTATCGAATAAAGCAATTTTAACCTTCTCCACGCATTAAAAATTTAATTTTGTAGCATTTGAATATCTAGGGAATTTTTTGTTCAAAATCTAGGGAAAAACGCTCTAATAGACCTGGCAACGCTGTCGTGGCTTGGGTTGAATTCGTAAATTGCGGGAAATTTTGAAAATGAAAATGGTGGCTTTAAGCAATAATTCTTCCAATATTTTATCACAAATCAAATTTATAATTTATACCGATGAAAAATTTACAAAAAATAAAACACTACAAAAACTACAACTTTCAGTCCATCAATTGTAAATTATCAAACTTTTCCGTATCGTAAAAGTTCGCTTTAACTTGTCGTCCACCAAAGAAACGTCCATTAAGATCAACAACAGCTTTAATAGCACTCTCAATACGTCTAAATTCAACAAAAATTCGTACAGCTTCTTCTGGATCATTACTTTGTGTTTCATGTATTATAACACTAGTAACTTCACCATATTTTGAATTACATTCATCTTTAACTTCTGGTTCAAGATCATCATCTACCTCACCAGGACCTACCATATTTTTCAATAATACCACCTAAAATAATTCAAAGAGTTGAACTTTAGTTTTTCTATAATTGGATAGAAAATAATTAAACGAACTTTGCTGGGGTTTTTGATAATGTCTGTAATACTAGGTTGTTGATTGCTTATTGGCGGTGATGGTTTCTCAAGTTTTTCAACAACTACTGGAAGATTCTGTGCGGCTTTCTCATTTTCGTGGATTATTCTACCGCCACGTTTTGATGTTTTCTCAACTTGTAGAGCACTAGCCATACCCTGTTCTTGTTTACCTAAACCTTGACCCTCTTTAAAACCATATTTCGCCATAATTCTCGCCGCAACCGATGATCCAGAATTACTTGTACCTGGTTGTGGTTTATTCGGTATCACCGGAGATGTTTCACCTGCTTCTTGTAGACTTGGTGGTGGAGCTATGGCTACACCGACAGAAGAACGCGATTTTGTCTGTATCGGTGGCTCTTCCTCTTCATCTTCTTCCGCCCATCGGCCTAAAAGATCATCGAATCAATCATTTAATTGAATTTAAAATTAAAATCTTTAAATTACCAGCAAAACCACTAGCAACAGGTGGCTGAGTTATCTGTGGTGTTGGTACAATTAACGGTTCTTCCGAATCACTAAATCGTGATTTACGTTTACGTTCACGTCGCTTATCATCCTTATCATTCTCACGGTCACGATGTTCACGTAATTCTTTAACAACTTTATCGAATTCGTTTGGCCATAATGGATCGTATTCATCTTCAACACTCCAATCGTATTCAACACCATATGTAACCGATGATGTTATTGTTGATATAGCAGTTTCATTTTTCGGTTTCGTTGTATTTATTGTAAATATATCATCATCGTCACGTTTACTTTTCAAATCAATCACCGGTGCTAATGTACTTTTACGTTGTTGTTCACGTTTCGGTTGTGTTACTGTTGCTTTTTTTAATTGTAATTGAGATTGTAGGAGTTTAATACCAGAAGACCAACCAGATACGTTTTCAGTTGCGCGAGTTTTCACATCCAAATCGTCGTAAAGGGACATTTTTTCAATTTATTTACCATTTAAATTTCTCATACGAAATCCAAGTGACAAATGTCAGAATTTGAGGTTAGACTCTACTATCATGATCTAGTACAAACAAGGACAGCGCTTATCCTGTAGTAAAAAGGTAAACATAGGTAGGCAACCAAAATTTCCATTATTATAGATGTTTACGGACTTTTGTTAATACTCACTCGATCGTTATGAAATTGCACATACAGGCTTAAAATCACTTATAGAATCCAATTCTTACTGCACCCAATCAGAATGTTTGTTCTAGAGTCCTTAAAAAGGCTCTATCGTAAACTGCTCTTTCCGCTCTTTCTTCCTGACGGTCCTGCCCAATCACAGCGCTTAGAAACTCTGTTTGACAGCGTTGCCACTCGAGAGATGGTTCGGTGTTTGTATTCTGGATAATGTATGTTGTGTTGCCTACATCAAACCACCGCTCGAGTGACAACGCTTTCAAACAAATGTCAATCTCGAGCGGCAACGCTGCCAAATAGAATAGATGTTAAGCGGAAATTATAAGAGCTATGTTTGGTTAGAGCTAAAGAGCCTTCGTAAGGGCTTTAGAGCCAAAATTTTAGTTAGACGTACGCAGTTAGAAATGGATTCTATGAGTGATTTTGAGCCTGTATGTGAAATTTCATAACGATCGAGTATTGACAAAACCCACCATTACTGTTTTATTATTAATTATTATTACTTGACAACGATGGTAAGACTTTATTTATTTCACCCACCTACTCACTGCGCTCATAAAAGTCAACTACAGTAGACCGCCTGTTTATTGATTGTGATGTAGCTCACTTACTTTATCAACTACAATGTTGAAGGATTGTAGTGCTGCAATTGCAATAGATAAACGTATAATTCCATTTTCCATTGAGTACTCGATGGAGATCGAGTACGACTAGACAGCGGTTATATTAAATTTAGTTCAGAGCAGTCACGTGATGAGCTCTCTGGAGCGTGCAAATGTCGCTGATAAATTATTACTACTCAGATGAGCAGCAAAAACACATACTGGGTGATTCACGTAAAACGAAAAAGTTTTTATAGCAAGTCCCATTATTTGGCGAGCGATTCAAAAAAATTTCAAAGATTTGTAGGGGAGTCCCAAGTTACATGAATATTATTTAAAACTTGTGTAACCATAGTATAATATAGCTCAATTTAGAGATGTGCACAGGCGATATTCTTAGCGTATAAACATTGAACGTTACCATATTGTCAAAATTTTAAACTAAAATTAGTAATATCAAAGAGTAAATTTGCTCTGAAGTTACAAAAGAATTTCATAAGATTTACAAGATTACATTTATTTTGTTGATAATGATATTTCTCAAATTGGTGTAAATAAATTTGTATACTTTATTTAACTTGACAACAGCGCAACAATTATATAAACTAAAGTAAACGTTGGTTACTGTTTGTGGTATGTAGTTAGGCAAGCAACAATACATTTCGTACGGTCGCCATGTCTGTAGTAGCACATTTTTCAAGAAAATTTGCACTAAACAATGTAAAATCGGAAATATTTTTAAACAGAAACAAAAAATGCCTAGTTTGTGCTCGATTTTTGAATTACAGTCCAAAAGAATACGGTAATTATCAGTTAAATTTTGTTAAAATTTTTAGGTTATATTTGTTATTTATTTCAGATGATAATCCAAATCCGGCTCCAATATTTCTCAAAAATGAAGTACAATCACTATTAAAAACATTAACCAGAGTCGATCTTGGACGTGTTTATAGAAAAAGAAAACTCGGCTACAAACTCGATCAATCAACAATAAAATTTATGACTGATAAACAATTACAAGAGGCAATGAATGAAATTAAACGTAAAGTTGATGATTTAATACAAATACCACCGATTGTGCCAGTACGTAAACCAATAGATCGTATATTATCAAAAGATCCAGCTTTACAAGGCTTAGATACAGCAAAATTCATATTTACTGATATAACATTTGGTATACAGAATACAGATCGTTTAATTGTTATCCGTGATCCTGATGGTAATCTAAGAGAAGCCGATTGGGACACTAGAGATCGTATAAATCAAATCTATTTCCCAGTGAATGGACGTTCGATTAATATGCCAAAAATGTTTGAAGATCAATATTTAGAAAATCTTCTAAATCGAAAAGAATACGAGTACGTTTTAGATAGAGCATGTCTACAATTCGAACCGAATGATCCGAAATATCAGAAAGTTGTATCGATTACTTATCAACATCTAAACGATAATAACCAATTTGAAAGTTTGAGATCAACACGACATTTTGGTGGTTTAGTATTCTTTTTAGCTTGGCATAAAATCGTTGATAATCTATTGTTGGAATTGATTGAAAATAGTCGAATTGATGAAGCATATTGTTTGGTTCAACTTTACAGTCATATTCATAATGTTAAATTTGATGGAAATCAATTGGAAACAGTGGAAGAATTCATTAGGAAATTTGCTGATAAACGGGGTGCGTTAGAATTATCAATTCAAGCAATTAAAGAATTGGAGAGACAACGACAAGAATTAGAGGCAGGAATTAAAACGGCACACGGTTTAAATTGATCAAACATTTATTTTATTATATGCAATTTATAGATTAAATAATGATAGAACAATTATTATTTTTTTTATAAATTAAGTGCTTTCAAAACACTATGATTAACAACACCCGGTGTTGTTGTATATTTCTGACTTTTCTTTGTTAAAGCAATAAATTGTTCAGATATTTCAACAGCTACACGTATTTGTGCTTCAGCTGTACTAGCACCAAGATGTGGTGTTGCTACAACTTTTGGATGTTGGATCAATTCTAAAGTGACTGGATCTTTTGGTGGTTCTTGTTCGAAAACATCAAGAGCCGCACCACCACACTGTCCATCATTTAGAGCTTTCAACAAATCGGCCTCGTTAATAATACCACCACGTGCCACATTAATAATACGTACACCTTTTTTACAACTCTTTAGAACTTTCTCGCAAATTAAATCTATAAAAAATGATTAGAATTAAATTAATTAATTGATTAATTGAATTAATACTTCTTGTTTGTGGTATTAGAGGTGTATGGACGGTTATGTAATCAGCTAAAGGCCAGATTTCTTCTAAACTCAACGAATCAACATTGAATTTCTTTGCATCTTCAGCTGAAACGATTGGATCGTAACCGATCGTCTGAAATGATCATTTTTTTTTTGTTTATTATACATTGAAAATTTCAAGAAACCAGTTTGAAAATTACCCTCATGCCCCAGGCTTGCATTCTTATAGCAACTTCACGTCCAATCCGTCCTAAGCCTAGAATTGCTAAAACTTTACCACATAATTCATGACCAGCGTATAATTTACGATCCCAACGGCCGGCTTTCAATGAAGCAGCAGCCGGTACAACGTTTCTTGCTAGTGTTGTAATTAACGAACATGTTAATTCACATGCACTGATTGCATTACCACCGGGTGTACTGTAATTATTTCAATTAATATTCAATTTTTTTTTTGTTTTCAAAGTCAAGATTTACTTGAGAACTAAGATGTTTTTAGCCGTGGCAGCGTTAATATCGATGTTGTCAACTCCGGCACCGGCTCTTCCGATGACTTTTAGTTTTTTACCAGCTTCGATCACATCGGAAGTGACTTTAGTGTCAGATCGTACGATCAAACCATCGTAATTCTATAAATTAAAAAAAATAATCTTATCTATGTTTTCTTAATATTATTCAGTTGTTATGTGTGCGTGTGGAAAGTACTTATTGATAATAATTTCATCATATGATTTTAATATTAATAGAATTGAACTATGAACTTGGATGTTTAATATGAACGAAATTATTGGTTAAAGCAAAAATAATAAAACTTACAGGAATTTCTTCAATTAATTTCTCTTTTGGCAATTTATATTTACAATCGACTTGAATTGAATGTTGTTCAAGTAGTTTAACACATGCTGCATCTACAGCATCAGCTACTAGAACCTTTTTAATATCCATTATTTTCTGCTTTTTTTGATTTAAAATACTGCTTCGTTGCTTTATTACTAAGATCCAAATCGGAGAAAACTAACAGTAAAATTGACTTGTAAAAGGATTATATTCAATGTCCCCACTCTTGTTGTTTTTGTACTTATTGTTAAAAAGACAACAACCTGTTTATCGGCATTTTAAGCAAACTGATAAGATGTGTAATTTGTTTTCTGCGGATATTTACGATGAGAAGACCATTGGGGGCAATTACTCAATTCAAGTATTTTATTTTTATATAGAATAAATTTATCTGTGGTCAAACATGTGATTTTAATTGACGCTGTACATTAACCGTTATCGGTACTTGTTTATGATATTTTGTAATACTTACCACGTTGCTGCTTTAAATGTACACCCAATTCGTATGAAACTCCCATCGGTTGGCAGATGATTCGAAAAGTATTTGGGCAATTTATAAGAAGGTGTCTAGAGATCATTTTAACAAAATTGGAACCTCGTAGCTCATTTGGAAATTGGGCAAAAAAAACTCGATTCTGACAAAGGTCCGCACCCAACATTGATTTTTTCCATTGCATTCTAGGAAAAACGCGAAACGTTTTCTTTCTGCTTTTCCAGAATAAAATGAAAAAAAAATAATATTAGGGAGATCCTCGAGTCATTCTAAGTCGCTTATAGGCGCGTTTTTTTCTTTTTATTCTGGAAAAGGAGAGAACGTTTCGCGTTTTTTCTATAATGCAATGGAAAAAAAGCAATGTTGGGAGCGGACCTTCGAGTCATTCTTAGTCGTTTTACGTGTTTAAACTCGTTTTTAAAATTCGCGACATTGTCTAAAAACGAGCGTTTTTCGACCAACTTAAAAATGAGCTATACCCCCTTACAAATCCTTGAAATTGGATACATTTAGAGCAGCAATATTATATTTTTGAAACGATATCAAATAGGCATTCAATTTACAGCGTTTTTTTGATTTTGTGAAAAAAGGAAAAGAACTTTTCACAGGCAAACAAAATCCTTCATTTTTACGTGTACCAATCCGATACAAGTACCTATACTTTATTTTAATAGAATTAAAAATGTTCGTATTTGATCTCAAATAAATTTGTCCTTGTTACGTTTATTAATTTACAGAGGTTTAAATTAGTTAACCAGAAACCACGAAAATCCCACAAGAATCTTAATTAGAGCTCAGAGATTCACAACTTTTTTTGCTCTTGTTGGTTTCAGGAATTCTAGCTCAAAAAGAGTACTTTCTATATCACGATCCTGATATGGAAAGTACTCTTATTGTTTAAAAATTAAAGATTTCGAACTTGTCTTGAAACTTATACTTCCAGAATTGTCTAAAGACGCATGGATCCTTCCCTTTTGAAAATTCTACAGGATGAGCTAATTTATTTCTGCTAAACGCTGAAAGATCATGAAATATAAACTTTAATCGAAAGTTCAGTACTTAGGTAGCACAATTGTGCTACTTGAATCCCAAATTTCAACATAAAGGTTTGAAAGATGAAAGATATGAATTTTTTAAGTTAAACACTGCAAAATTTAAAACTTCACTAAAAGTCAAAATAGCGCTAGTCCATAAGTTATATTATTAATGCTCCCTTCAATTTTAACCAAAGAATTTAGAAATTCAAGAAAAGAAATATCATTGCATTTAGAAAAAATCTGGAATGGGGTTGACTCTGCAGGCCATTCCTGAAACTTCCCGCTAAGTTTTTAAAGCTCCAAAATTATTGTGAAGAGTACAAATTTGATTAATTAAGGAATTTTGAGGTTATGTTGAAAAAAACGCTTTTTCGAAATTTTTCGTCAACGATATCTCGCGAACAAATCAACGGATTTTGACGACCTTTGCGGTATTCGACACAGTTTTTGAAGCTCCAAAATTATTGTAAGAAGTATAAATTTGATTGGTTGAATAATTTTGAGGTTACGTTGAAAAAACACTTTTTTCGATATTTTTCGACAACGATAACTCATGAACGAAACAACCGATTTTAATCGTTCAAACGGCATTCGACGTTATTAGTTAAGATTAAGAGCTGATTAGATTATGGAATCTACAGCAGCCCAGCAGTTATTTTGAAAAAACATGATTTTAACAAAAGAAATTTTTCAGTTTTTTTAGATTTTCTCAAAATTTACCGGGCCGAATCGGTTCAAATTTGCACGAAATCTAAGTTTGGTGGAACCCTTTCGAATTTTGCAAAGAGCGTTTCAATCTGTCAAACCCTTCAAAAGTTATGAGCTGCTTACATAGTCTTCCCATACACACACATACAGACACCCTCGCAAAAATAGTCAAAATAGCTTCCTAGGGTCCCAAAACGTCGAGATCTGCTAAAAATTCAATTTTCGAAAATCGAGGTAAAACCAGTAACTTCCCGAAATTTTGAAAATTTTCAATTTTCTTAGCGGGAAGTTAAAAAAAAGTAGGATGCAATAACCCACATGACCGGGGCTGTTAGAACAACGAAAATATTTTCCAAATGTACCTAATTCAAGTGATGAACCGTTTCAAGAACTTCGATCAATTAGAACTTCTCTTACTCTAAATAGACGATTCTTTTGGCTGACTCTGTATAAGTAATCTATAGCAAAATTCATGAAACGAAAATAAATTTAGAATTGAAGTCAGAAATTTAGTTAAAAGTAACCAAAATCGTATTGTTACCACAAATTAGTACCTAAAGTACCTTAAAAACGGATGATTTAGGAGAAAAACTCCTTAAATGAGTAGAATTAGCACAAAAAAGTCTTAATATCTCAAGAATTCGGCTCGCAAATTGAGCAAAAAGTGCCTGAATCTCCTTCGTTAGGCGATTTAAAAGACGACTTTGATGATTTATGGCGAAAATTACTTAAAACTTGCAATAAAAATCAGTAATTCAGCTTAAACTTTCAAATATCAAACTTTTCCAAAAAGATATAATTTATCAGATAAGATTATTCCACAAACTAATCTTTAACATTGAAAATTTCCTAAGAAAAGCGTCTAAAAGTCTCCATTTCACGATTTAATAGCATTGGCTAAAATTGACCAAAATTGCAACTATTGTTTGATTATCGCTGGTTAAATACCTACTAAAACCTACCATAATGTTGTTGTCGAGAGTTGATAAGAAAGCAGGTGGGTATCAACATAACACATCTAGGATTTCCATTGAACTATCCACGCCAATATTACTAACTTACGAACTGAACATACATACAACATATTTGATTAAAAACTATAAAAATAAAGTACTACAAAAATTGTTCATAATGCCTTTCTACCCTAGTCCACTAGCTGCAGACTACATAGGAGAGAACGCTGCATGTTTATCGGCAGTTTCCAAATTCGAGTCAACAACTGTTCGAAATTTCCGACGAGCATCGAATACATGAATATTTAAAAATAAATGCAGATAGAGAACAAGCAAGAGACAATTTAATTTTTAATAAGAAAAATCAATTTTATTCTACAATTTATTGAACGAAAGTATTTACAGTTAATTCTTCTATGTATCAATCATCATTATCTTGTCTTCTATTTACTCAAACTAACCAATTGGTGAATGATTCAATCCCAATAGAAAACTGGCCCTGGTGTTCTACCAGTCTTTGGTATTGCCACATCTTTTGTACCATCACCACTTTCAATTAATTTCGTTGATGTGATATCAACTGGTGGACCAACTTCACGGCGTGCATCTCTTGTATAATAATAATTCGCGTATAATTTATGTGCTGGTCCATCTGGTAAATCGGGCAATGGGGGCGATCTTGTTGCTACATCATCTTGAAATCTTAATGCTAAATTCAATTCTCTACCCAAGAGGAAGTTGCGGAATTTTTGTAATAGTGGTGAAATATCACGAATATCACCTTTAGGCATTTTATTAATTAAAAACGAATTTAACAATTTTTAAACGATAATTATCTAGAAATACTAAAATTTTGAGGTTAGGTTTTTGACAGTTGTTGCATAATTTTGACAGACCATACTATAAAAATATAGGTTATCTTGGGCAAAATTATTAAAAATTCATAAATGTAATAGAAATCTGTTTATTAAACAATAGGACTACTAACTGAACATTTATGGCCTCATAATTAAATCGCCAAACTTTACATAATTACCAAGTTACCAGGCAGATCCAAAATAAAACAACATTTGTGATAACTTGATAACTAGAAAAGCTAATTTTCTCATAGAGAATCACTGGTTATTACACAAAATTATATAAAAAAATGAATAGAAATGCACAACTATCAAAGCGGAAAAGTCAACTATTTATCGACTTTGGCTAAAATATCTGATTCTCTATACAAATGATACTCTTGATTCTCTTCTAATTCAACTTTAGTACCGCCATATTCGGGCAAAAGCACATTATCACCGACTTTTATACTAGGTTTTACATGTTCACCATTCTAAAAACACCAATAAGATTAATTTGAAATTGTACAAGAACTTTACTTATAAAAAATTTACCTGATTTCTAGAACCAGGTCCAACGGCTACAACCGTACCATGTAAAACTTTAGCTTGTGCTTTCTCCGGCAATACAATACCACCTTTAGTTGTCGTTGCAATTTCAGCTTTTTTGATTAGCACACGATCAAAGAGTGGAATCAAACGTTTCACTGCACTAGACTGATAAAAAAGTAACAACATTAAAATTAAATCGTAAAAATAAATAGAAATTTCGTAAACTTACCATTTTTAATACAATTTAGAATGTTTTATGTTAGAATTTCTTGAAAAATTAATAACGTGAAGAAAGTTCCAGAAACGTGCACCGACAATTCCTAAATGTCGGATCACAGGTTATCTGCAAGTAACTATAAAAGTACAATAATAGACATACGTTATTGACAAGTATCTTTATTTAATATTCACGATTGTTGGAAATCTATTTCTGTTTGTTTACACGCATATGTCGCAACTTAACCCATAAACTTTGGGCAAAGATGAAGGTTAATAGTAATGTTGCCAAATTTGCCTACATTGAGATTCTTCGAAAAATCTACTTTTGGTAAATTCAAAATTAAAAAAATATAGTCTTGGCGGCATAACTGTATTAATCTCAGAAAATAAACGTTTGAAAAGAGATTTGTAGAATTATATCGTAAAAATCGCTGTTTACGTTAGTTATTCCGAATACTATTTGTTGTAATATTGCCGATTCTTGTGAGGTTTCCCTTATAGAAGCAGAAAAAAGTGGTTTTTTTATTTATATATTCTGCTTTGAGTGATTTATTATTTTCTTTTCGGCAATTTTGTAACCATATTGATTCAAATTTGGGGAAATAGTTGTGAATTGGCAACGTTCAGAATTTTTCTTGTCGATAATACAGATTACTTTCTAAATTTGCCAATACTTGTCAATAGATGGCAGAGTAGTGGAATCGGTGATTTATGTACCATGCGATCCAAAAAAAAAACGAGTTTTCCTCTGGGATTTCCCTTTTGTTCACAACTTCTTCGCTTCTATAGAGTTGGATTTATTTTCTTTTTACTTTTGTTCTAATTTTGTTGGTCTAAGATTTCCATTTCGTGGATCTGTTTATGCATTTTAATGACACAATTAAGAATTCCAATCCATATCGGTCTAATAAATGAATTTCCTTATTAATGAGTGTCTGTTTTCGAAAATGCCACAAAAATTATCACGGAATTTGGAACGATATTATCAGTTATCTGGTTATTTTCGGCTAACAGCCAGATTGGAAAATAGTAAACAAAAAGACATCAACCATGGGATTAATTATGAAGATTTTCAATTTATTTAATTAATGTTTCTCTTTAAATTGTATTCAATAAAATTGAACAATAACTTTTCATTTTGTTATACAAATATACAATAAATTCCATAGAGATAATAATAAATTAATTATTAGATATTTTGCTAAATTTTTTTAAGAATTAATCAACAAATTTTTATTTACAAAAAAATTATCAAACTATAGAATTTGTAAGCAATTGATAATAATAAAACAAAGCATCAATTTTTGACTAGTTTTGCACGATTTTAGTCCACATTATGATAATTGACTCAAATTCTCTCTTTGTGTTATAATTTCGAAAAATTTCCCTCAAAAAAAAAAGTCACCACGGTCGCCACATGTCACAATTATCATTATTCTTACTGAAATCGATCGGTGCTGGTAACCGTTTTTCTGGCACCATTTCTTCACAGATTTCGACTTTTTCAACAGTTGACACACCTGGATCAGTTCCAGATTGATTCTGAGATCGCAGATTGACACCCAGTACATTAGCCAGTTGGAAATAATGTTCGGGTAGAAGTAATACGAAGTTTCCATCATAATTTTTGATGGGTTTGCTACACGGGAGTGGCGGTGGTGTTTGTTGTGATGAATGTGCTGGTATCGTTGCTACTTCTTCTTCTTTGTTGCATGCTTCTTTTATGTTGTGATTATTGTTGATTTCTTCCAATGTACTGCTGTCGGGTGGTTGGAGACGTTCTTCTGTTGAAGGTGGTGGCGGTGGTGGTTGTTGTGGTTGTGATGATGGTGGTGGTGGTGCTAAAGTTGCATTTCTTATATCCATATCGACTTCAGCTATACAATTATCCAAATGCCTCAATAATCTTTGTCTGACACCGGCATCGATGATAGTCATTGTTTGTGCATCTGGTGTATCCAAATATCGTTGAACTTCACGAACACAATCAGCATAACCAGCCTTGTAATGATTAACACCTTTCACATCTAGACTACGATGCCTTTGGAAATGTCGTACAGTCAATTCCAAGATATCAGCCTTCTCCAATTTGGAATGTTTCGTATTATCAGCTTTTGCTGTATCCAATATTAATGTTTTTAATGCGGCAAGACTTTGATTTATACGAGCACGTCGTCGTTTCTCCATTAATGGTTTGTTAGCCCTACGTGGTTCTGATGCTCGTTTTGTCTTAGCGGTCATAACTTGTACGAAACTTACAAATTTAAATAAAATATATTTTTAAATTTGTTTATTTGCATGTGTAACAACTGTATATGTACGATATTTTTTTTTATTATTTTTTTTTATTATTGATACCGACAACGGGTACGTATCAAAGACTGAACTGTTAGAGCACGAGCTATGTAATGAGAACTGTTCGGTGGTGGTAGAGTGGGCGAGAATGTGTATTTATGTGTGTGTGTTAGTATGTGTGTGTGTGTGTAAAGTGAGTGTGCGGCGAGAGCTGGTTGTGAGCAGCAGCAAGGCAGGCGGTGGTGGAGGCGGCAGTAGCGGTGGCAGTAGTGGTAGTAAAAGGGGAGCGGGTGGCGCGTGCGGTAATCAGGATCAAGTGCGGGGGACGGGTGATGCTTTAGTCGCGTGCCGACACCGCCACATCACACCAACGGATCCGATCAGTGACCGTCAAAATGTTCATACTCAAAATCAACACATATGTATATAAAACACTATCTTCATTAAAACTTTAACCGAAATAGCCAACATAAATTCAATAAAGGTTTCCAACATTGTCTATTTTTAACTCTTATCCAACCTTTTTTAGAACTTGTAGAAAATTTATTCGTGCAGGGTAGGTAACATTCTCATTTCTGATTTAAAAGCTGAAATTCGACAACTGACCCCAATCGGGGCTTTTGCCCCTTTGGACAAACGGTCATAAAACGTGAAAAAACAGTCTTTTAGAATTTAAGATGAAGGGTAAAGATCGATTTACATATACAGGTAAATTCCATTTCATAGACACATTGGTCCCGCCCGTGTCCCTTCTTTGTCAAATCACATGTTTCATGAATAACAGACAGAAAAACCAAATCCACAAACCAGATCTGGTTATTGTTATCTTTTAAAATAGAAAGTTTTCAAGGTTCTTTCGTATAAAAGAAAATGCTTTGTTTGGTCAAAGGACCATGGGTGGGCGGCAAAAAGCGCCATATTTTTTACACATCCTACGATCTCTCTGTCTCTTTCTAACTAATATGTAGTAGTTTAAATAGGCGTGGTCAAAGTTTCTTCAATGTTTCTAGCGGCCAGGGAACATACTGTATTGTAGGGTTGTCTTGCTTCCCGGCGCCTCCACCAAAATTGCACTCGTGTATATATATATATATATTTAAAAAAAATCTGCACTTTTAAATTATGTACTATCAACGTTGTAGATGTTAGAATTAAATTTGGTGGTTTTTTTCTTTCTGAGGACTGTCAAATTGATCCCCTATCAAGAATTCCAGACGTTTTTGGAATTGTAACTATTACGTTGTATTTGAAACATTTTGATGGTCGCCGTGTTGCGGTTGGCGCGGGGCGCCGGGTGGGTTGCTTGTTAGACACGAGACGCGTCAGACACGCGCCGCCTCGTCCACACCGCAACGTCGCGACGCTACCCAGCTATATTACTGCTGCTCATTTACTAGCCAACCTGTCCCTGATACTAGTCACCATTACGTTTATCATTAATTATATCATTTCGATCATCATCATTATCATTATGATTTCTACTATTTTTATTATCATCATTGTCAATATTAGAATTCATGCTAGAACGTGTATTAGAACGTAAAGAAAAGAAAGAGAATAAAAATGTAGAGATTAAAAATAAAAATACAAAATTGGAGCTTGCTTCGAGCGGTTAAATATGCCAACCGAGTCTTGGCCCAGACTTGCATTTTAAATTCGGTCGCCGAGCTAATTATTGCCACAATCAGGAAACATTATGATAATGTTTATATAGTAGACAGATACTTTGAGTTATTCTTGTTACACTTTATGTATTTCCTCAATTTACAATTAGAATAATTTCAATATTGCTTTTTTATTGAATGGAAGATTATTTTCTTTCTCTCTTTGTTATTTTGTTTGGTAATTTCAGGATGATGTGGCGAACATTCGGCTTGTCGTCGCGGCGCCCACACCATCTATCCAGATGATGATAGTCGAAGCGTAATGCCTGGATGCGGTCCTGGTTTTCTATATAGGCGGACGTTTTAAAGCGGATATGACGATGGAATGAACGTCCGTTTTTATATGAATACACGTTTCATATGTAGGTGACCGTAAAAATGTCGGCGATACCACGCATTGTATAGAATATATTTAAAATTATGGGTAAAAACATGACAATAACAACATATTTAATGAAGGCTATTTTATTCATAGTGCATAGGGCGAGTATTGTTTTTTGTTGCATTTCAATGCATGATACTTTTGTTGTTTTTCTATGTAGAAATTACACAAAATTATTGACTTTCTAAAATTTTATAATTCAGAATTTTTCGATAAAAATTCAACTCTGGTACTATTTAGTTGGAAGACATTGATTTAAAAAATTGTTGAAATGAAAGCAAAGTGATGGTAGTCATCGCCATCGTCGTCGTCAAGGCGAACAATAAAGAATTCATGTAGATAAACAGTAAACCTCATTACTCGTCGTCTGGTTCATTACTTCAAGGCGTCACTTTTATATTACATGTTTGCAATAGATTCACTCGATTAGTTATAATTTACAATCCAATATATAAAATGTGGAAAAATCGTAATCTCGTATCAATTGTGTTAGTGATTGGGCATCAACAATTGTCGTTTTGTGTAACTATTGCGGTTGATGTTGCTGCATTCACCAGATAAATCCTCAATAAACGAACGTTAGAGAGTATCGAACTGGCTCTATGGTGAAGGTTCCAATAATAAAGCCAACATGTGACTTTTTAATAATGATGAGGATATCGAGGACACGTTACTCTATAGGGAAACACATAATATTCAAGGGAATCTAATGCGTTACATTGAAAATAATTAATGTTACTTATTGGGTTAGTTAATAATGTAAATTAGTTGTTGGCTAATTCTGAGTTTGGGATTGCGTAAAGATCCATCAATTATTTGTTATAATTCCTATTGTGAATATGTCATACGGCTTCTGTTTCTGTTTTGCTGTAAGCCTCTGTAGTGTTGGCGATTGATCCGATTTTCGTATCGATTTGATTTATGGAGGCCATCACGATGCGGAGGTGCTTGTATTATATCAAAGCACACAACAAACGATCATCAAAACAAAATAAAGAGAGAAATATCCAACATATACTCAAAATACATTGAAATTTTGTGGACCATTTACAAGATTCAAGAAACTGTGAAAATCTCCATTGACCGTTCGAAATGATTACTGATGATAGTTAGAAAATGTTGCAGACTAAGTTTTACTGATTACAGCACGAAATTCTGGAAATTTATCGATTTTTAATATGTAAACTTTTTTGTTATGCAGTATTGTAAACTGATCATTTTCATCTTGATGCCTTTGTCTTGATCCAGTGCGTTCTCGATGGTGTTGTAGCGTCGACGCCCTAGAGATTTGCCCTATGGGAATTTTCCAGTAGTACGAGTGTAACAAGGGCGTCGCTATACTATGACGTTAACAAACACCACGCTTTAGATAGAGATAGATGTTTGGAATATTGCGTGGGTGGCCACCTGTCTGTGGCAAATGTCTCGGTTAGCGCCTCTCGTGCCACCGTAACTATACCATGCTACAAGCATTTGATAAATCTATTCCGCTACAGCCACCACCACTACCACCATCGTCGTCGCCACTACTACCACAACTGCCATCAACATTGTCAGACATGAAAATGGGGACGGACGTTGGCAAAGTTAACGTATTCACTGTAGTACTCCTAGACAGATTAATCGCAGTTCACTGCAATAACTTCGACTATATACCCATGATTTTTCCATCTACCCTTTTTCGCTCATTTTGTATTCAAAAAAGCAAATTTTTTTCGTAAGTCTATATCGATTCTCTTGAATTCTCTTTGTCTTCACACTCTCATATTCGTAATGTTTAAAAGTTGGCCCTTTTGAAGCATGAATATTACACCTGTAATACATTTGAATCGATCGTTTTGCGGTGGCCGCCGCCGCCCCCAATCTGTGAAATTAAAACCGACCACACGCCGGAGGTGTGACATTCTATGATGTTTTTTCTTCCACAAATTTCACATCAAATTAGATCACACTTTCGGCTATTTTATTAATTTGATTAAATAGAATTATCACTTCCATTTTTGCCCCCATGCTGATCGTTTTAATCGAAAATTACATTTCTTCCACCCCATTTCTATCACTAACCCATACAGTTCATAATACGGTTATAGCGATAGAATAATTAAAATTGAATTTTTATTCGTTATGAAATAGATTGGTTAATTAGAATGAATATTTACATAGATACACACAATTTCCAGAAAGGAAGAAATGAATGATATGAAACGTTTCAACGTTGAATTTCCACGATAGATAAAAATATATGTTTTTGATGATATAACCAGAATAGTGGAAGTTGAAGGTCCTAGTCCAGAGGCGGATCTAACAAGTAAGTTCGTACAATTATGCGAAAGAAACTTTGATATAAACGAGCTTAAGTAGGCTAAATCGGCGTATATTTTGACGAAAAAAGGACATTTAAGCTACTAAAAAGCCATTTCGACCTTATTTTTAGCTACTTTTTTGGCCAAATAGTTCAAAATTCAAGCGAAATTCGAAAAAAAAAGCAATAAAACAAGGACTATTACCGTTAGAAGTCAGACAATTTGCATAAAATCGACGATTTTTTGCGAAAAAAACCAAAACATCTGGCTAAATTCCAAAAAAATCCACTGAAACGAGCTTAAATAGGCTAAATCGACGTATTTTGAAAGAAACTTTGCGATAAAATACGATCGAATCATAACAAAAACTCTTAGAAATTAAACTGATTGGATTTAAATGTGAACTTATATGTTTTGTGATAAATTACAAGCCGACCACTGTATTTCTAAATGGATTTGGAGGAGAATATCTTTAAAAATACCTACAGGGTTTTTCACGCAAATATGGCCCGTGGTAGTAATCTGGCTAGAACTCTTTCATTTATTTACAGAATAAAATAAATTTATAAGAACTTGAAGGAAACACCTCTAGGATACCTATTGAAGGTAAAAACGCCCTTCTACTATTCTTGAAAATAGAACAAATTAATGCTAACTTTTGGAAATTACGCAATGCTTAATAAAAAATGCTATCTTTAAAAATTCAAAGCCAACTGAATACAGAAATAACATTTACCTACCTTTTGGCAAACTAACTTTATTTTGCAAAAAAAAAATGAATATTTGTGAATATTGAAAAAGCTCATCAGAATCCCCAATACCGAATTGATTGTACGGAATCCTCCAATCATAAATTTACAATTAAAAGCAGAGCCGTAACAAGATGACTGTGCGACTGGTGCAGTGAACTTTTTTGGTTCTCCCTTTATCAAATCCTGATTTTTTTCTAACTAAACTGGGGTACTTGCGCCCCCGTAGGTGTGGCTCTGCTTATAAGATGCAATAAAAATGTGAAGGAAATACCCAAAATTGTTAACCTTTATCTGTAGTTTAGTGTATCGAATCGATAAGTGCTTTGCTAGTTTACTACTAAAAATCCTTGGTCCACATTTTATAATGTCATTCATTGAAGTTTCCCAATATTCAAAATTTTCGATTTTAATTCGCAAAAAAAATTGATTTTTCAAAACGAAAATATTATATTTGTATTTGGTTGACTTATGAATTTTTGAAGGTAGCAATTTTCTATTCAATATTGACGTCCAAAAATTGTAGAAAAGCTCTTTCACCTCCAATAGATAGCATAGGTCAGTGGTGGCGAATCTATGGCCAGCGGGTTAAAGACTGACCCTGAGCTTTTTAAATGACCCACGCGTTGATTTTAATAAACTTATTTTTTATGTCATAGAAGGGAGAACTAAAAAAGGTAGTTTTTGACCATCCTCCTCACTTCCTTTCCAAGTGACGCCATTGACTTAATGACCCACGAGATAGTACTTGAAAAATAAAAAACTTAAGCCGCTTCTCAAATAGTTCTCTATCACTGGCCTAAGTGTTCTCCCCTAAATTCTCCTAACAG
Organism: Mylabris sibirica; assembly: GCA_039776855.1. Lineage (NCBI taxonomy): Eukaryota > Metazoa > Arthropoda > Insecta > Coleoptera > Meloidae > Mylabris > Mylabris sibirica. The sequence continues at coordinate 8,175,541 of CM077839.1, read as the reverse complement.
TTATTTTATCCTATAAATAAATGAATGGACCATATTTACGTGAAAAGCCCTGTATATGACCAACTTTGTGGCACATTGGTTATTTCAAGCTTTTACCTTTTACTACATATGTGATGCTTTTGAATTTTTAACGGATTCACTGTAAGATTCCTTTTATGTTTATGCCTGTATCTCATATATGTCTCGATAAGTCTATAGTATAGAGCTGAAAATTAAGAAATAACAAATATTGAGACTTTATGATGATGATAGTGAAAGACGAGTGGGTTTTTAGTATACAGACACAACATCTCTCTATATTTTACACCTACTCAGTCTTTTATTCAACATTGTCATTAACCAGCTTCATAAAAACTGAAAAGCGGCTACAAATAGGGGTTGAAATTGACGTTAGTTTTATAGGTGGATGTCTAGATGCAGTAGAGCTGTTGTGTATCATCATCATCATCATCGTAATGATGATGATGCTGGTGGTAGTTGATAGAGAATTCGTTTCTTTGCCATTTGGTTTTTAGTTGAAAAGATCTTGCACACTATAGTGTGGTCGTGTCATAAGCACACACGATTTAAGATTACGAATCCAACGTTAGCGCTCTTATACTTTCACGCTTTCTATCTCCCTTTCGAGAGATATATAACGCCATACCAAACACACAGCACAATGGATCAGTGAAACTGGCGAGCTGAATCCTGAAAGCTTAAAGCTCATAGACCGTTCCGTCTGACATTACAACACAGTTTCCACGCTATTTTCAACAGTCTTTAAATTATTTCCAAAACTACATAAACACCAAAATATGCCCTCAAAAATGTTAGAAAAATCTTAAACATTACGATAAAGTCAAGAGATTTTTGGAATGGACGGAAATAGTTAATTTACATGGAAATCATGGTGTTTTCTACAATTTTTCCAATGGTTAGACTGTGAGAAAATCTCTAGCATATTTCTATTTTCGTCTAATATTTATGGGAATTTTGTATGATAATTTCCCGAAATCCCGCTTATTCGACTCTACTGTTTGGTTCGCATGTATATTGGCGGCACGCGCGCCCGGACGCCAGCTCGCCGTTACTGCGTTTACACCATAACTTACAACTGCTTTCAAATTTTACCAAACAACACATTTTACACATTTAATGCCGTATTAATAACAACAAAATAGTAAATTGTTTGAAAATCGATAAAAACTATTTAAATTATATCGAAATTGAGAGATATAGTGAGAAGAAAAGTACCCAAAAATTAGCAAATTTCCAATCAGTAAACGTTGAAAACTCAATAAAAACTATGCTGTAGTATAATATTAAGCTAGTAATTTATTTTTGTGGATAAATTATTTGTTTGTAATCTCGATAAAGATAAATTTGGGTATGTGTACTTGTCTGGATAACATAAGATATAGAATTTATTCATCGTGGCCACATGTAGACGTGATAAGCGTGGCGGCAGGTCAACCCGAGCGTCGCGGCGTAGTTCAACACCGCTCACCCCTTACCCCCGTACAACCCATCTACAGTCTACTGATTACGAAGCCACCCCATGTGGCCTTACTGCTTCGTACTGTTCCACTCACTCCCCATTTATTAAACGGTTCTCACTAACATTTCTCTGTTTAAATGATCATAATACGATATCTATATCTGTATAAGTTTACCTATGTATTTTTACATTCTATAATTCAACTTTAATTAGAATGAAAATTTTCAGGTGTCAACAAAATAAACAAAAAAAAAATGATTGTATTCTATACAATTAAATGATGTATCGATACAGGTTGATAACGTTGTTGTTGTTATTACAAAACAACCAAGTGTAAATATTCATTAAAGGCGTCTTATCATTAATGATTGTTTACAATACAAAAATATAACATCTGGCTTATAAAAACGATAAAAAAACACACCATCAATATATTTGCAAAAAAAAAATGTTACGCTGAAATCCTTTTACGCCAGCTAAAATTCAGAAACCGAAAGCTTTTTTATCCCCAGTGAAATAGCACTACTGCTATATCTGAGCTTGTATTGTTGTCGTGTAATCACGGAAAATGACACCCTTGATACTTTAACCAGTAAGGACAAAACAAAGTTGACGTTATCTGTGTATACAAGATTTTTTGCCGCCGTCTACCATGAACAAAGTTTAAAAAACAAACCAGTAACGAGCAACAAAGACTGTTTCTCTTCTAGCCTATTTTAAAATAACCAATGGAAGACCGTAGGGTGCATAATTAAAAATTTTCGCGTACCAGTAGCAAATATTAAATAGAAACATTACAGAATCATTCCTCTCCTTTCTGCAGTGAGACCGACTCTGAGATTGGTTTATAAATATGGGCATTTTAGTGAATTCTATAAGTAACCAATGGAAGACCGTAGGGTGCATAATTAAAAATTTTCGCGTTGTTGGATCAACGAAAGGATTAATTTTTAAATGTTCCAGGCGGCTAATGGAAGTTGTATAATTGATTGCCTATCCTACAGATATACCACCAATATTTCATTGTAGTAGAAATCTCATTTTCGTCAACTTCTTATTGAATTTTGGATAAATAACGGGTAGTAAATGTGATATTTCTATCCAGTCTCGATTATTTGTTTATTGTATCACTAAAAATCGCTACGTTTCTATACAAAAATTCACCATTTCTTGTTGTGTTTGTAATTAACTCGAGTAACTCCACCTTTGATACTGTTCCAATCTGTAATCTTTTCAATATTATCATTTTGTGCTGTTGTCTTAGCAATATCTGTAAGAGCTTTAAATGTGAACGGTTCCCAACAGGCTAAATCAGCTAATGTTTTTCTATTTAATAGAATATTGTTTCTTGCTAGAGTTTCACGTAAAACTAGATAATCTACTTCATGTTGTGTACATGCGGCTTTTAATCGAGTCTCCCACAACTAAAAAAATTTGAAAATAATGTTGAAAAATTACAATTTTAAACTATTTAGCATTTTTTACACACATTGATCATATCTAATTTTTTAAGTAGACGTCCTTTTGTTGTATAAGCCAAGGCACGATGTACATATCTAATAGCAATACTGTAACAATTTCGTTTTCGTCCATAAAAATGCTGAAAGATACAAAAATATTGAGGTTAGGTTTTTCAGCATTTGGTGAAATTATCAATAATTACCGCAGCTAATTTAAAAATTTTCCGTTTACGCCAGAATTCATCCGGGCCCCTTGATCTGATAAGATTCACCGCAGTTGTAAAAACCATATTTACCACAAATAGGCAAATAAATTAAAATTCAGAATTGAGGATTTTTTAAGGTTATGTCTAGGCGTTAAGCGCAGGACGTGTTCCAGAATCACAAATTTCACAATGATATATTGAAATAATATAGAAAAAACGTCGATAGAATAAATTTACAAACAGATTATTAATTGATATAAATTATCCAAGAATAATTATAGAATTTAAAATAATTGTTGTGATTAGTTTCCTGTATATAGCTTCGACAAATTGTAGCTTTCTTAACAATGTTGGCATATCTAAAGATTTTCTTTTATGTAATGAAATTAATTGCTTTAACAAAAATAAGTTACCAAATTTAGTCAAAATCTTGTCAAAAGTGAACAGTATAACGTATAATATTAATTCCTTGGCATTCTATTATTTTTAATGAAAGACGCGTCCACATTATGCCGAAACAGGTCGGTCGGCCTATGCCGGGCGGCACGTTCAGTTCGGTATGCGGTGTTCGGCAAGACATCCACATATATAAGTCAATAAATGATAATATCTGTTCATCAGTCAACTTTCCACTCATTTTCGCACTCATGAAGCCAGATGAATAAGAACTAAAAAAATATTTTCGAAAGCAACAGGCGGTTGAAGCTGGATTGAAACCGATCAACACGTCCACAGGATAAATTTTGGTTCGATTCGGTTCGGCTTTCCTTGTTCCGGACCGACTTGGATCGGTTTGGGTTCGGCATTGTTCGACTCGGCTTTTAGTAAGTCGATGAGGCCTACCGGCACGTCTACATTAACCTGCCTTGAGACGAGCTTGAGTTTTGCAGAAGGTGCGCGTGCGCACAAAAAGAAAAACGTGACCCTATAAAATGTAACTAGAATTCGCCAAGTTCTCAACCCTCCATATACTCAATCCTGACTTCCACCGAGAATTCCCGAAGCAAGACTTATAAACCAAAACTCGTACTTGGAAGTTAGACTTGAGACCGAGTCTGAGATTGGTTTATAAATAAGGGCATTAATGGCGACGGAAGATAATGGTAGGTATATTATGTAACAAGGGACTAAACTGCGACATTTCGTCCCGAGAGTGGAAGGGACGAAAGAGAGCACTTTGGTCCCAAGTTATGTACGCAATTTTTTGCACTTTCGTATACCAGTAGCAAATATTAAATAGAAACATTACAGAATCATTCCTCTCCTTTCTGCAGTGAGACCGACTCTGAGATTGGTTTATAAATATGGGCATTTTAGTGAATTCTATAAGTAATTTTGAGGTGTAAAATCTGGCAACTATGTTAATATTGGGCTACAATTAGTGGTTTAGATATCAAATTTCCAGGAAGACCCGTCATTTGTCAATGTTCTGTCAAAATGGTGGAATGATAAATAATTGAGCAATAGATCTATTGGAATTTATTTATTTAATTTTTAATTAAATAAATATTTATAGTGTAATTCACAATGGAAATTCTTCCAGGTATACTGTAGATGGTATCCCACAACTTGTGCACTAATTAATTGTTGTAGTGTTTTGTGTGTTTTTCTAATTATTTGAAAGTATACAACACAATTTTCCCCTTTTTGTAGTTAAAAAAAGAAATGGGTATGAAATATTTCTTTATTTTTAGATTTATTAATGCATCCTTATCAATTTCTATTTATTGATTATATGTTGTTAATTCAATTTTTTTGTGAAATTTTTATTTTTGGAAAATGTAATGTTTTGATGTTGTGCCTTTTTTTGTGATTTTAGAGGGTGTCAATGCTTCGTTAAAAAAAGGGCCTGGTCTCTATGAATTTTTAGTAGAAGCTGAATTACAACATTATTTTAATTGTTTCAAGTAAGTTTTATTTACATATTGATTTCAAAAAATATAATTTTATTCTATTGTTGCTTAAGAAAGAAACAACAACAAAAATTAAGTATGTTGCAATTCTTTCTTAGTAAGAGTTAGGCGTTTGGGCTATTAATTTCTATAAGTTATTCATAATAGAAACATTAATATAATGAATTGATAATCTCAAAAATCAACCCCCAAAACGACCTCCGATTTGGGCTTAAGAGGGATAAAAAAAAATCATTCACCTCTCAGCTTCTTCCACTAAGAGTTAATGAGGGCTGTAGAAATGAAATCCAGATTAGTGCTGGAAAGCTTACTGAACATAACAAAGTAAACTTGAAATGCGTGCCAGCTCATCAAGGGTTCGAGGGCAATGAACAGGCGGATTACTTAGCAAAAAGCCGCCAAAACAGCTCTAACTGGACCTGGACCCTCATGCGGACGCTAAAGGGGCCATAAGGGAAGAATTATTAGTAGGAATGGTCCTGTCAAAGACATTTTTGGATTTTTTGAGCCATAGAAAACCGTAAAGAACTCCTACAACTGAACAGTACTGTTTACTGGTCACTGTGCATTCAGGAAGCATCTCAATAATATTGTGAATGTAAAAGACACAACATGTAGGGCCTGTGAAGAGGAAGATGAAAGCTCGCTTCATATCTTATGCTACATTGAAGCCTTGAAGGATCTCAGAGGATAGTTGGGGGGGGATATCTCTCCCGAAGAATTAAAAAGAATTCCCTTAAACAGTATCCATTCTGGACTTTATTAAAAGGACGGAACTATTGGGGGCAGACAGCTAACGAATGTTCAAAAGGCTTTAAAGGCCGAGGTACAATGGAGAACAAATCACAGCTCGTGTGTGAGGAGCGAGAAAAACCTCACACAAACCCTTAATTAATTAGAATGAATTAAGGGAATTTTGGGGGTTGATTATGTACATTTATATTCCTAATCTTGTATCCGCAATTTTATTCTATATAATTGATTATCAAAGCCCAAAAATTCACTCTTCTTACCTAAATATTTTGTTTAATTTATTTTGTTTGCTTAAAATTTATTTTTAGAAATACTCTAAAGATTGCTCATCCATCACAATTAAAATTTACAACAGAAAATGATTTAATTGAAATTGGAATGTCTAAACCGGAAATGAGACGTTTAAGGAAATATTATGATAAACATTTTCCAAATAATTATCTATCAAAATTAAAAAAGATCATTAATTATAAAAAACCAGGACATTCACCAGTTGGTAATTTAATCGATCATAATTTACAAACAGAACCAATAAGTCGTGAACCAAAAATGTCTAGTAAACATATTATACCAGCTGCTAGTATAACAATAAATAAAGAATTAGGTATGGGTGAATTTGGGGTTGTACAACAGGGTGTTTGGTGCAATGAAGGTGAACGTATACAAGTAAATCAAAATATTATATTATAAACTAAAAAAAATATATATATATTGTCATTATCTTATTTTAAAGGTTGCAATTAAATGTTTATCACGGGACAAGATGCAAAGCAATATGGTTGAGTTCCTAAAAGAAGCATCAATAATGCATCATATTGATCATCCAAATATTGTACGATTCTTTGGTGTTGTTCTACCAAATATTGAAGGTAGTTTAATGTTAGTAACAGAATTGGCACCATTACGTTCATTATTGGAATGTTTGAAAGAACCATCATTAAGATCAAGTTTTCCTGTTTTAACATTATGTGATTTTGCTTATCAAATATGTGATGGAATGCAATATCTTGAAGCTAATCGTTTAATACATCGGTAAATTATTTAATTTAAAAACTCTAAAGAATCTCTTTTATTAACATGTGGTCAATTCTTATGAAACTTCGATTAGTTCTAGAGTGATTCGAAAAATATTTCAAGAATTTGTAAGACGGTCCCTGGAGACCATTTTAGCAGAATTAGAACCTCGTATCTCATTTCGAAGTTGGTCAAAAACGCTCGTTTCTGCCGAAGTAAAGACGCAAAACGACTTATTGTTAGAATGGCTCTAGAATTCTCCCAACATTGATTTTTTTCCGTTTTTCTCCATTTTGCCAATTTTTTCTTGAATGGAATGGAGATAAACGAAATAAAATCATTGTTGGGAAGGTGGCCGAGTCATTTTTAGTCGTTCTACGTGTTTAGCTCGCTTTTGAAAACTGCGACATTGTCCAAAACGATTGTTTCTTGACCAACTACAAGGTTCTAATTTTGCTAAATCTCCCAAGTACCCCCCAAATCCTTGAAAAAAGTTTCGAATCGCTCTCCAACTAATAGAAGTTTCATAAGAATTGACCAAATTTTAAAAAGACCCTATTTACAACAAATGGAAAAAGTCATTTTTACTCTAATTTGTAATTATTACAAATGAGAATTATTTCTAAAAGTTATAAAATAAATGGCCATATTTTAGTACAAACTACCCTCTAACCATGTAATTGTTCGATTGACTTTGTACAGTGGCGATCAAAAAAAAAAGATCTCCAAAGGCAGCAAGTACCTTATATAGCGAATTTTTTCTTTGTTGTTTGTCTAATATTAATTGTCAAAATTAGTTACCACCCCGCGATATTCAATTTTTTTTCTAATATCAATTGTCAGAACTCATTGCCATCTGAGATATTCGATTTTACTGTTTATACTCAATAAAGATATTTTTGCATTTTTCATGCGATCCAACGAACCGATTTTGATGATTTTTTTTCTTGGTCATAGAGAATGGACGGCTCTACTGTTATTTTAATTTTCATCCAAATCTAAGCAAATTTAATATTGAAAATGATTTTTTTAACATTTCTTCAGCTCTTATTCCAAAAGTGTTGGCCCTACCAGTCTGGCCAACGAACTCATCCAAGCTATCTCAAAGACTGATTTTTGTACCAAGTTTCATTAAGATTGGAGTATTTTTACGGCAGTTATCGTGGATATACATATATAAATATATAAAATGAGATCTCGTCATAAGCTAATTTTTTTTAAAAAAAATTCGCTAAAAGCGACTTGGGTGAAAATTTTACATATTTTCGTCAGTGTAAGTCTGGTTGTTTCTCTCGTAAATGGCATAAGTAACTCCACCCTCTTCTTCTGATTGAATATCTTTCTTCCTAAATTCTTACTTGTTAAGATTGTGATAACCGCCTTCAAAAGCCTGTTTTACACAGCCGCACAAGAGGTGGTCTCTTTTTTTTTATCACCACCGTACATCTTATAATAGACTGGTTTCTATTCCTTTTGGAGTGCGGAGAGTGGTAAATTTTTCATAAATAAAGAACCGAAATCAATGTTTCTGTCCTTGAGTCAAGAAACGGTACAAAATGTTTGCTCTGAAAACTAATTTATAGCTTCTAATAAGAACTGCAAAAAAGTAACAAAATTTACACAACTTATTGACTATTTAAATTTAAAAAATTGCTTGTTTCTGATTTAATTAAAGACTAAGAACTTTAAAATCCCGCTTAAAAAAGATCAAAGTTGGAGAAACCAAATATTATTTCTGCCTTTTTACTTGTACTTCTTGAATTATTCTAATATATTGCACTTCTTTTTGCTTAAATGATTAATTTTTGCCTTTAAAGTAGGTTCTGACAAAATTAGTGATAAAAATGTTTTTCATTTGTTGAAATTGTTTAATTATTCAACGAAATTAATGTGTATTTTTTATGTATATTGTAGTGATCTTGCCGCACGAAATATTTTAGTATTCTCTAAGAATAAAGTGAAAATCTCCGATTTCGGTTTAAGTCGTGCCCTAGGTCAGGGTAAAGATTATTATCAAACAAATTTCAATGTGAATTTAAAATTACCAATTGCATGGTGTGCACCTGAGTGTATAAGTTATTTACGTTTTACAACAGCTAGTGATGTATGGGCATTTGGTGTAACATTATGGGAGATGTTCTCATATGGTTTTCAACCATGGGCAGCATTAACTGGCCAACAAATATTGGAAGCAATTGATGAACCAAAATTTCAACGTTTAGAACAACCAGATTGTTGTCCATTAGATCATTATAATTTAATGATGGATTGTTGGCGACATGATGCATCATCTAGACCGAAATTTGCTGAAATTGGTCCAATATTAGCTGAATGTCGACCGGAACAAGTACAAACAAAAACAGCATCAACAGATGGACCACATATGTTAACATATCGTGTTGGTGATGTTATTACAGTTTTAGATAAAAAGTATAATTTAATGTTTTATAAAGAAATTAATAAAAATAAATTAATTTTTATCTAATAGAACACATCATCCATTATGGAAAGGTGTTACAGCTAGTGGTAAAACTGGATTATTTGATCCTATCAATGTTGTAACATATCTTGGTAGTGATTTACCAAGTTCATCATTTCTACGCACAGAAAGTACAAGATCATCATTACGTAGAAAATTACGTAGTGAAATGATTAGTGCTCCACAAGGTGATTTCAAACATACCGGACATGTTGGTTTAGATGGTGCTTATTTTGGTGATTTAAGTTTCTTGGGTGGCTCCAAAGGCAATGTAAATAAATTTTATAAATCTAAACAATTTCAATCATTACAATTATTTAATTTTTTATAGTATAGTTCAGTTCCAACACAAGTTGTTTTACCATTTCGACCACATAAAGATTTAGAAGCGGCACCATTATTAGAAAGTGATGTACCAGCACCGGCACCATTACAAGATCACGAATACCATGAAATTAGTGATGAGGATGATCCGAATAGTCCACAATTAGATTTAGGTCCATCGTTAATGGCTGAAATGGAATTAATGTTGAATTCATTTGTACAACCACCATTGCCACCAATTCAACAACAACAACAACAATTCGTTGATCATGACAGTTCAAATCGTAGTAATGAATTACGTGAAAAATTTAATAATCGTGATAGTATTAGCGGTGGTGGTGGTGGTGGTGGTAGTGGTAACAGTAATAATAATAATAATAATAGTAAATCAAAAAAACAAGCAACAGTTAAACCATTATCAGCAAATGATCAAAAAACATTAGATACAGCTATAGCATTAGCTAATGAAATTAGTACAAAATCATTATCAGCACCAACACCAACAACACCAGCATCACCAAGTAAGAAGAAATTTAGTTTTAGATTTCCATCAGTTGGTGAACATGATAAAACAAGTGAAAGAAGAAATTTCTCTGAGGAAGCATTATCAACACCTGATTTACAGGTATTGAGATTTATCATTATATAAAAAAATTACCTATTGTTTTTTTTTCTATTATTTATTTGTTGTTTAAAAATTAGGCACAAATAGCACTTGGGCCTAAAAATTATTCAAATCTCCTATGATTTATTCACTATATTAAGGGTGTAAACCAATACTTTTTACAAAGAAGAGGAATGTTTGATACACGATTTCCCGCTTGTTTTTTAAGATGTAGAAACGCGAGATGGCGTTATGGAAAAAGCGTTGCATCAGCATAGGATACGAAAAATAACACCTTTAAATAAGCATTGCAAGCATTGATTTATTACTGGATTGAGTAGGCGTTTCACATGTACAAGCTTTTAAACAAGCAATCGTCCACTTGCTCATCTTTAAAACTATACAAAAAAGTACTGCATAAACGTATCCCTTTTTATTAGCATTTCGGAAAACTAACAAGCCCATTGGAAAATTTCTTGAATAGTTGGAAAGCCCTTTGAATTTGTTATAAATAATAAAATTTTCATTAAATAATAATCAATGTAGACTGAACTGTGGGGGAAATTGTAAAAAAAAACATGCTCCGAGCCAATTGTCTGTAATTTAGGATTTCCTCAAAATTTTCCACAACAGAATCGTTCTTCTCCTCCAACTTGAAATGTTCTTTCCATAAGGCTATCGCTCGTTTCTATATCTTTATAAATAAGCAAGAAATCGTATATGAAACATTTCCCTTTTTCGTAAAAAGTACTGATCTACACCCTTAAAATCATTGGAGATTTGATTAAATTATTATCATATCAATCAATCAATACACTATACTAACACTGATATTTTTCCCCTTATCCTATCACATTCCCATTTCTTTTTTTCGAATGATTTTTATTTTAATTTTACTTAATTAAGAAATTTGCTGGTTCCCCATCCTCAATTGATGAGCTATCAAATAATAGTTTACGTTTACCATTATGGGATAAAGCATCAGCTGAATTTTATTTTGCCAAATCTCGTGAATTACTCTCCCGTCCTTTTCCATTAACACAACGTGTTCCATCATATTCATCATGTAGAAATTTAAGTACACTATATGATGATAATTACGATCACCATCATCATCATCAACAACAACATTATCATCACCATCATAATCGTTATCAACAACAACAAAAACAACAATCACAACAACACCATTCTCATTATGATTTAGATGTTGAGAATGATTTCCAAAATTTATCATTTGTTGATGATTATTATCGTCCACCACCGACACAATATCGTGATAGAACTTTAACAAAATCGGAAAGTATGGCACGTAAAACTTATACACCAGATCCAAGATATCATCCACAACATCATCATTATCATCATCATCAACAACAACAACAACAACAACATAATGATGATTTCTATCGTGATAATTTACATGAACCAATTAATTATAATTTGAATAATTCTGAATATTTCGAAACTTCGTATATTTATTACAAGACTGATAATGTATTTAATGCTGGTAATAATTTTGATAAAGAATTAAAATTTGAACGACAACCTATTAGTAATAATAGTAATAAAACAATAACAAAAGACATTTTCAGTAGGCCTCGTACATCAAGTTTCAGTGATACACCAATACAAGAGAATTTACCTAGACGAACTAGTCGTAGTATACGTGATAGAAATCGACGACGACAATCATATAATCCAAAAGCATATGAATCTAGTTCAAGTGATAGTGATTGTATTAGTATTGGTTCAGTTGATTTAGATTGGAGACGTCGACGTCGATTATCACGTTTATCAGCATCAAATAGTAGTATACGTTCAGAAATGGGTAAACGGTCAACAAATCCGTTTTTAAAACCGAATTTTAATACAAAAATGATGGGACGTTCACCACCACCTAGTAATAGTATATTAAGTGGTCTATCACCGACATCCGTTGCACGATGTCAACGTTCCACATCATCATCGTCATCCGATTCTAGTCTATAAAAATCGAATTTAATTCGAAATAAACATTTATTTATATACATAATTTATAAATACGTAACGCATCCCTCCTATTTATACAATTATAGCAATATAAAGGCAGAATTTACTATATACATATAAATATTAACTTATTATACAGGATGAGTTTAAAGTAATGCATAATCGTCATAACATTTTTACTGATGAAAATTTCGAAAAACACCGAGGCAGGTATGTTTTTATTCTTAAATTAATCAACTATGACTGAGCCAAAACGGCTCTACCTATTACAATCGCGAAGAAATTACGCCATCATCAATTTTTTATATGATCCCTTACTTTTTATTGTATTTTTAAGTAAAGGATATTTTTCTAATTTCAGATATGTAAAAATATTAGGAGTTTACATAAGAAAAATTTTGAGAAAGTTTACAAGATTTTCTGTCATCATAATATTCATGCATCAGCATAATATACGAAAAACAGAACACCTTTGAATAATCATTGTAAGCATTGATTTTTTAGAGGATCAAGTATGCATACTTATGTTAATTATTTGATAAAATTATCAGAAAACATGGCGGAATTTAATGTCAAAAATAAAATTGGAAATCTTAAGAATGGTTACTTCTGTAGGAAAAGTAGGAAGCATGGTTGAAGTATATGCGATCTGTTTAACAGTTTGTATGCAGCTAAAACTCTCAATTACATTAAAATTTACATTTAATCCGCCATGTTTGCCAATAGTTTTGTCGAAATTTTACAGACGCCTACTTAATCCAGTATTAAACCAATGCTTGCAATGCTTATTCAAGGGTTTTCCGTTTTTCGTATACTATGTTGATGCATGGATGTCAGAAAATCTTGCAAACTGAGAATTATTTTCTCAAAAACTTCTTAATGTAACTTCCTACTATTTTTACATGTCTGAATGTAGAAAAAATAGGGGGTGCCATTAAAAAAAAAATTGTTGATGATGTCATTTCTTTGCAATGGTTACTTATAGGACCGTTTTGGTTTAGCCATAATTAAATAATTAAAAAATAAAAAGTTACTTATCTCAACGTTTTTCAAAATTTTCATAAATAAAAAAGTTATGAATATTATGTGTTACTTTTGACTCATTCTGTATATTAACTTGATCACTTGTACGATATAAATGCTTAATTTCTCTATCGGTAATCAGCACATTTTTTTTTTTTTAAAATTGATTTCCTATTTATTTTTTATTCCAATTTTGTTTTTGTTTGAATCTTTTCTGTTTTCTTTCTTTGTTAACATCCTTCAGTCCAAAGTTACACAAGAAGCTCAGATGGCGTACCAAGGCCTTATCGAAACACCAACATCAGATGTGACACAGGTATGTTTATTTATTAAAAAAAACCTAATACTTTACATTTTTTTTTTAATAAATTTGAGAATTAGAAAAATTGGAAAAATCAATTTTTAGTTGATGGTTACAAATCCATTGAGAATTTTACGTTCTGGTCAGGTACCTGTTATAAATCCACGGACTCGTTCAATTAGTCTAGCGAATAGTAATTGTTTAACAACAATAACAACAACAAAATTACATGATAGTGTTGGAAATTCTGTACCAGAAAATCTAAATGGAACACAAACAGGTAAATTTCTTTAATTAGGGTGCGAATCAGAAGGACATAGTTGAGATAAAGCACTTTCGTCTCTAGCCACGCCTGATCGGTGGAGTTTAAATTGTCTTTAAGGGTAACGCTCGAACACAGTCCTCTCCTTGCTTTGCGAATTTAAGGGTGAGTCGATATGTATCTAGAGGAGGCGTGCTCTGTTTTATAAAATCTTGAGATGTGTGTGGTCGGCAATAAGTTCTAATTCCAAGAAAAGCAAGACATTTGGAACATCTGTCTTTATTAAAGGACGTGATTGGTTCTTTTGACCTTTCAGGAGAGTTGAGACTAGATTTGCTGTGTTATTTAGAAAAATTGGGCTACTTTGGACGTCGCTATCGGAAAAACGTCAAAGAAAGTTAAATCAAAAATGAGCTAACGAGGTAGCGCGACCATTCCTCTATCTATCAATCGGTCTTATAATTAATTTTATCGATTATACAAAGAGATAAGTGACTTTTTTGTGAAACAAATAAGTATTTAGATTAATTTCCTAGTAATAACTCAATAAGTGAGCTACGATACTCAACGATGAATGACTTTTTTATATTAATTTGGATTCAGTCAAAAGTATGCGATTATCTCCACCCCACTGAATAGTTTACATGTCCTCTTTGTTTTTTTTTTTGGTTAACAGCTCTATTTCTCCACCTACTTTTAACTGCAGTTCTTCTGAATTTGTACATGCCTTATCTCATAGATGTCCTTTAATTATTACTCGAAATCTAATAGTTTTTCTGTATTAGTGGTGATGTTTTTTTACTTTTAGATTCATCAATAAAAGATAAACCGCCAGTACAGAGAAAAGACGAGAATCCAATTCCATTACCGCCGCGAGATCGTAATAAAACTTTATTAACAGCAAAGCCACGGCATACACGTAAACATCCATTAATAATACCACCATCAAGTTTACAAAGAACTTTAGATCGTGTCAATACAATAACACCACCAACAAATCTAGATCCATTTCGTAATATCAACAATAATAATAATCATAATAATGAAATGCCGATTTATACGAATAATGTAAGACAAATGGTTGAGAAGAATCCAGAATCGTTACATTTTGAAGCACAAATCGAATCGAATTTGAATGCATTGGATGAAATACCACCGGAACAGGATGTTGTTGATGGTACCATTGAAAATTTGACTGATTTAAAAATTGTTAATGATGAAAAATTGAGTAGTCATCATGTTAGTTGTGAAGATCTATTGAAATTTGCGAATACAAAACCAAATTCACGGACACGTGGACAAGAATCGGATGAAGTTCGGATTATGTTGAAAGTATTGGGGAAGAATGTAAGAATTCAATAAAAATCAAATCAAATTACTATTTGTTAATAATTTAGGTTGCAACCGAGAAATGTTTAAAAGCTTTAGATAGATCTGAATGGGATGTAATGAAAGGAATCAAATTGATTAAATTACAAAATATGGTTAATAGTGATCTGAATAGTTGTTTTGATGCATTAGAAAGTTCATTGTGGGATGTAGCAAAGGCGGCTCAATGGATTGTACAACGAGATGGTGAAGTGACTCAAGTGTAATATTTATTTATAAATTATAACCAATATATTTATTGTCTTGCCAATATCTAAAATTTTTTTTAATGTTTTTGATATATTTATATGAACAAAAAAAAGAAATTTAATTTCGTTAATCAATTTTCTAAAATTTATATGGTAGTTAAATTATTATGCTGGTCAAACACTGTATCTACCGATAATTAACAATACAACAATTGTAAACACAATAAATTTTTATTCGTATCGATTGTTATTATTCCAATATTTTGGAAAGAAAGCATCGAGTCACATGAATTGTAATAAATCGAATTTATTTAAATTTTATAGCCTTCGATGAAGGGTATTCCAGTTCCGACTTGTTTCTGGTAATCACAGTACTGTTGTCCGAAGAAATTCAACAACATTATCTCTTCGATAAAGATTCTCGATTTGAAGAACATCCAACTGGCTATAGCATATGCTGGTATACAAATCGGATTGATTAGTATTATCTGTGTACCAATTGACCAATAGAACCAACCGACATAGCTTGGATGCCGGCACCAACTGTAAACACCATGTGTAACCAATACATGATTTTTAGCCTTTTCGCATTGGACTAGATGATGGAAATTTGAACCGGCTGTAAATATGGCAATTTTACGCAATAAATCACCACATATACAAATCAACAATCCGATATTGGAGAGCCATTCGATTTGTTTTAAATTTGGGAAAAAGTACGTTTCAATAAAGAATTCCAACCATGATGTTATTGCTGCTATTGTGTATTGTGGACTATGATTGATTACATAGGAATCGGTTGTTACTTGTGACGGTTGGACAATGGCAATTGCAAGAAATTCAGTATAATGAAATATTGCCATAATTACCATATAACTCCCGAAAATTCGTAGATTTAACGGTGCGATTAATTTGATATAAATACCTAAAGCTAGAATACAACCAAGGAAAGCTGCACGAATCGCAATCTGTAACAATACCAATGAACACACAAAATTGATAATACAACAAAGACTTACACCAAATGCATAGTTTCTATAGGTGAATCTTAAAAGGAAGTAGATATTAATAGCCAATATTGTAAAAATTATTACATTCAAAGTTAGATAATTCAAATCATAATATAAATTTAACATAGAAACTATAAAAAATGTAATAAATGTGCCCATGAAGCTTTTCAATGAAACTTTCGCTTCTAATCCCAACATATTTATCTGTCAAACGATATTATTATCACAATTAAATAATTTATTATCAAAATCACATATTTTATCGATAAATTATTATTTAAACTGAATTTTTACATATTTACAAATATGCACAAATCTCAAGCAAAGAAATGTGGTTAAAGTTACAGCACATATCACATCTTTATTAATTTCAAAATTTTAACGTCTATCGAAATCAGTTCAATTATTATTTAGATAGAAAACAACAAATTTTCATTAATTTGTTGGAATTTTATGAAAAATTAATTGATTTTTCGGTATAAATAATGTGACAATTTTGATGTGACTTTTACCACAGATGTCACACTGACAGTTGAGGTTATGTTTAATTAATTTTCAAAGTAATGATTAAAAGAAACATTAAATGTTGTCGTTTTTGTTAATTTAACAATATTTGGCTTATTATCAATTTTTTAGTGAAAATCTCAAATCATTTCGCGTTTGAGAAATTATTGTAGGTCACATAGGCCAGTCTTGAACTAGTTGGACTGCGTCTGTGAATGGGTAGAGTTGAAAATGTTTTGTAAAATTTCTAAAAACTCTCCAATACTGCCCTGATGGAGGCATTAAAAAATCGCTTTACAAAATAAAACAATAATGTTGACAAAAAAGAATGGTACTGGATGGCGAACGCAGTTCTGTTGTAACTTTAGCCACAAATGTCAATGTCAAATTCATAGACTTGGATATATTAGACTGCCAATGTGGGTAGAAATTTGTAGCCACCATGCACACTAATATTTTTTGAGACTCATCTGTTGTTTCTTTCCAACAATGCAAGAACTATATTTTCTGTCTTTGTCAACTTATCCGCCACAGTGTTTTACGCTGGCGGATAGTCAGTCAAAATGAAGGACAGATAGTGATAAGTAGTTAGCTAAAAAGAGTAAGACTAACTTTCGAGGTCATTCGAAGTTGGTTGCATTATAATGCAATACAAAACATACGACATTAGCAATCTATTCCCTTCTAATATCTTTGGTCAAATTTGAAACTTACAAAATTGAGGTTATGTTTTGTTTTTTTGGGGGATAAGAAGTGTTGAGTTTTCGTTAAATAAAAATGGGTGTACGTGGTTTAACAACATTTATAGCGAATCGTTCAAGAGATTATTTAGAAACTTATCAATTACACGATACTTATTTGGTAATTGACGGTTATAGTATAGCTTCACAATTATACAATTGGCATTGTAAATGTAATGATTGTTTTGGTGGTGATTATGATAAATACAAGAATACTGTAACGAATTTCTTTCAATTATTATCAAAATGTAATATAACACCATTGATTGTATTCGATGGTGGTTATGAATATCGTAAATTACAAACAGTCTATGATCGTATGAAATCACGTATCAAATCAGCTACTGGTTTAAATACAGTAACAGAAGGCTCATTATCTGTATTCCCATTATTTCTACGTGATTTATTCGTTGATATTGCATTGAAATTGGATATAAAATGTGTTCGATGTGATTTTGAGGGTGATAGTGAGGCTGCATATTTAGCCCAAACATTATCCTGTCCGTTATTAAGTTACGATTCAGATTTTTATATTTTTGATGTTTTGTACATACCGTTTATAACAGTCGATTTACATATTGTACAAAATAAAGATAAATCGACGAATACTTTGATTAATTATATACCATGTCAAGTGTATCGTATTGAAAAATTCTTAAATTCATTTGGTGGTTTAGATAAAGTCAATCTACCAATTTTGGCAGTTCTTTTAGGTAATGATTATATAAAAAAGAGTGTTTTAGCAGCATTTCATCGTCAATTAAAATTACAAAATACAAGAACTAAACAAAATAATCAACAACGTCGTATTAAAACGGTTATAATGTGGTTGAGAAATCACACACCTGAAACTGCAATCACAACAATTTTGAGTAAATTTAAATTGAAACGACGCAAATTACTTGCTAAAAGAATACAGAGCATTATCAACGGTTATTGTTGTGATAACAGCAACATTTTAAAATATTTAAATATCGAAGTACCAAAGCCTAAAGATCGTTTAGAATTGTCGGTTTTTGATAACGTTGAAACCATACCTGATGACGATGAACAGATTGATGATGATGATTGTGACAATCTTAGCGAAGATGATGATGATGATGATGATAATGATATTGTTGATAATATAAATGAAGAGTTGGAAGAAACGAACCCTCTAAATTTACCGCAATTTTTCCATGAGAATTTCCGTAAATGCCTATATCCGAGTTGTTTTATTGATATGATAACAAGAGACACATATTATTGTATACCACAAGTGGAGGATTATCATCAAGAACAATCGCATAATATTTGTTTGAGGATAATATCGGCAATACATGAGATTTTAACATCAGCTCAATCGAATGGTTTAATTTCTATATACCGGAATGGTTCATCAATACGACGTAGTAAATTACAAGTTTATAATAGAAAATTACCAATATTGGAACAAATCGAATTTTTAACAATAGATGAATGCCGTCGATTATTTTTAAACATCCTAAATATTGATTCCGTTGAATTTCTAACGGAATTTCCAAAATCCTGGCATTTATATTTGATTTCTATGAAATTCTGGTTGAAGAACAACAAAACTAAAATCGAAATATCTTATATTTATTCGATAATACTTTGTGGTATTCTATTGAATTATGTTGATAATAATATCGGTTTTTATCGTTCGAATAAAACGTTTTTCAACAAATACGGTAAATTCGATGAGAAAATTGAAGCGAATATTGTAACAAATATAAGAGAATCTATTGAGAATATCGATAATAATAATAGTATTAATTGTATGAAACAATTAATACAAAATTTTCAAATGGATGCTAAAATGAAGACAAATTTAAAATTGTTTGATCGTTGTATCGTTCATAATTTTGCTAAATTTCAAAGTTGTCTATTACATATAAGATATTTAAATTGTTTATTAAAGTTTCCATTCGATTCTTTTATCATATCAGATTTTTACGATGGTACTTTTTTGTATAATATCACAACGAATTTTCTAAAAAGAAGCAATTTAAACGCTTATATTACAACATTATTGGGCCAAAGTCCGGCTATTTTAAACACTTTCAATTTAATGGTTGATTGTATTTTAAAAGAAGTTGATGGTAATGTTGATGAAAGTGTTTGTTTGAAGAAACGAAGACGACGAAAAAAGAAAACAGTCGATGATGATAATACTGATAATAATCAAACAAATAATATTGAAGATGAGAATATTGAAAATATTGATGATGGTTATGAAGATGAAAATAATTTATATTCGATTTTGAGTACTGTTAATAAATGAAATTTTCTATTAAATTGTTTTATTTGAAGGATGTTTGCTACAGTATTTTACGCGATAAAAGCGGAAATCGCGGGTGTATGGACGGTATTTCTATGCAAATTCATAAATGGTAAATATTACTAAAATATTGCCCATGTTGAATAATTAAAAAAGTAAGTCACAAAATAACTGTAAATTTAATATACATACGATATACAGGATGAGGCAGCATATCCTCTTTTTTTAAAATGCGCGCCATTCACTCGGTTGATTTCGTAGCGGAGCGCTAGTGGTCTCGTTCGAGAGGCGGGACTTTAAAATTTTGTCCCGATATAGTTCATTCGCCATCATGCGTTGGAACAGTGAGGATCGTGCTTTTCCGTTGAGCTCTACTTTTCGAGCGGAATCGCTTTAGTTTAGCTCAATTGGCCCCTGTCCTTGTTACGTTCAGACAAAGTGCAAGTTTTACAAGACGAAGAATTGAAGTCCCTTGGCCCATTAGATTAACCGAAAACATTGAGGCAGTGACAACTTCTATTTTGCGCTTAAACAAGGCGTCTGCCCTTGGACTTTCCGATTGTTATGTGAGGAGAATTCTTTATGATGATCTTTATTTCATTCCTTACAAGAGCATCGATGACTGTTTTGAGGGAATACTTCTCAGAGCGCTTCATCTCAATTAGGGGCGATTTGGAGTGGCCGGCTCGCTCTCCCGATTTGGCCTCTTGTGATTTTTTCTATGGTTCTTTTTGAAATCTTGTGTTTATGTGAATCGTCCAAGGACCCTACAAGATTTGAAGACCAACCCAATTGCCAACATAACGCCTGCTATACTGACAAAAGTCATGACAAAACACCAGAAATCGGTTTGCTCAATGTATGGAGAATGGAGGATATGTCATATAGTTGATTTGATCTTCAAAACTATGTAAAACTAAACTTTAGACATGTATTCACATTATAAAAAGCAAATAAAAATGTTCTGCGATGCATTCAATGGGTTTTATGAAGTTCTGAAAAAAGGAAGTTATGCTGCTGCACCCTGTATAATTTATTATAATCACGTTCAACATGTACAATTTTGGGATATATTTTTAACTAAATAATTCTAATTATTTCCAAAGCCTTACATTGTCTTACATTAATACAGAGGTCAATGGATTAATCAATTGATAATAGTTGGTTAAAATAAATGATAACAGCCAGAATGTTGATTGGAGAGTTTAATAAAAACCAACGAAATTTTTTTAATGTTAGCCTATTAGCTGATATTTGAAACTTTTAAAAACAGAAAAATTTATTCTGAGGTGACTTTAAATGCTTGTCTGTCCTAATATTTTTTCTATGCTATTTAAATTTCAATCTGAATCATTTTATGACCGTATTGTTTCTACTTTTAATGTTCCTATTCGAATTAATTTGTGTAATGTTTCTGTTCTAGTCAATAAAAATTAATGAAATTTACAAAACATACCTAACATTTTTCTACTGTACTGGCAATCTTAACTAGAAACATTGGAAAAGTTATTTTACAGCGGTGTTTCGACTTCGAATCGCCAGCTCGATATAAAGACAAATGAACAATAATCAATGAATAGAGAAATATCGACAGCCTTGCTGAATTTACATTTATGCAATTTTTTTTTATCATAATTTATTTAGATAACATAGTTTTATTAAAAGGAACCCCCACAAGATTATCGAGTTTCATTCATGCCAAGATCAAACGACTTTCATAATGCTTGTTTATTTATTTTATTTTTTTAAAACAGGATAAAAAGAAAACATGAACGGGTCAATATCCACTTATCAAGAAAAATAAATAAAAATATACAACTCTACTACTTTAACAGATGTTCATGGAAAAATAGTAGAATTCTTCATAACTCTATACTATGTAGGGAATTCTTTTACAATATACGACCGGAACTGAACTGAAAACCGGAAAAAACGAAATTTTGACCGGAACTAAATCCGGGACTGAACTGAAAACAAAAACCGTGTTTCAATAAATATTTCAGAGAACTTAAGACGCATTTGCAAGTAAGCCATCCGAGGTCAAAACTTCCAATTTTGCAGGAACGAAAATCGAAAACTGAACCGATAATACAGGGTGTTTGGTCTAAGTATGGTGAGTTCTAAGAAACTCCTATTAGTCGGCGAGCGATTCGAAAAATATTTTAAGGATATGTAGGGGGGTCCTTAAAGAACATGTCAGCAAAATTATAGCCATGTAGCTCATTTGAGAAGTGGTCAAAAAACGCTGATTTCTGACAATGTAGTGAGTTTCAGAAAACGAACTAAACACGCAAAACGACTTAGAATGACTTTAGAATCCTCCCAAAATTGATTTTTTCGTTTTTCTCCATTTTATTCCAGAACAGGTGGAAATATTTCGTATTTTCTCTGGAATACAATGGAGAAAAACGAAAAAAATCAATGTTGGGAAGGTCTCTGAGTCATTTTTAGTCGTTCTGCGTGTTTTATTCGTTTTTTAAAATTGTGACATTGTCCAAAACGATCGTTTTTTGACCAACTTTGAAATGAACTACGCGGTTCTAATTTTGCTAAAATGTTCCTTATGGACTCTTCTACTAATCCTCAAAATATTTTTGAAATCGCTCGTCGACTAATAGGAGTTTCTTAGAACTGGCCATACTTAGACCAAACACCCTGTATATGTGTATTTTTTTTGAATGAATACCGGAACAAAAAAGCCTTGGTCTTAACAAATTGTGGCTTCTCAGGCCTTTGTAAAAGAGAAATTGGTGAGTCTCGAAATACAAAATACAACACTTGCTGATTTTTTCCATCTATTTGAAGAAATACGATCTGAATTTAATCTTTAAGTGTGTTAAATTAATAATTATAGACCTAGGTACAGTTTTTTTAATTAACACAGTTTCTTCTTTAATCATAATTTTCATCGAATTTTTATAAATTAATCTTCAATAGAAGGAGATTTAATTGATTTTCGTTGATAATTGAGTTGAATTTTTCAGTTTTAAACAAAATACTGTTTTTATCACAATTCATCAGTTTTACTATAGATACTAAAATATGAAAAGAAGACACTTGACGTTGATTTAAGAACTAAATTCTGGTCATCCAATTTACGTTTGAGGAAATCTTAGCTGAATCCTGTTAATAAATCGTGGTAAAATACGATTTAGATGCTCTTATTTAAATTTGGACTAAATTTCCGACTCTAGTTCGGGTTTCTAAGATGCATTTTCGTTCAAATCATCAGTTATAGGAGGAGATTGACGTTGTTAGAACATTTTAGAGCCGAATGCTTCAGTTCTAATCTAGATATTGAAACACATTTGTTCTAAATCATCGATTTTCGAACAGTACTTTTGAAAAATAATTCAGCTTCCCCTAATTCTACGTACTATTGTAGACTGTAGGCTGAAATATATAAAAAGCGAAAATTTCAGTCGAGCAAATCTTTTATTAGAAGCTTCTTAGAATAACACAACGGATTTTAAAATGTTCAAAATCAGCCTTGGATATTATTTTTTTAAATGGCGTGTAGGCGACAATAAAAACAGATAAGATTTTTTTTCCTAATTAATAAAAAAAGATTACAACTATACAACAATAATAACCAGACCGAAAATTAGAAAATTATTTTAGTTTAATAACAGCTGCAATTATTCTACAATTATTGTAACTTTATAAAATTTTATTATCGAAAATTACAAAATCGTGATATTTGCAACTTATCGATTGCAATTAAAAAAAAAAAAATTATGAATTATAAATAGTATAGTAGCTTATAGAAAAGTGGGAATCGTTCGAAATTTCTATTTTTAAGTAAACAGATAACATTTGCATTTACCAAGAATTAAGTATCTTTTCGTTCCTGATAACATATCAGATATCAGAATATATCAGAGAGGTATCCAAAATTAATCGATAAATAAACAGAATTTCAACATAAAATTTAAATATCTAAGACTCGATCAAAGTCCGTTAAATTTTAACGAACAAATAAGTCAAACGATTTTTATAAATTAGCAACGATTATTTTTAACTGTTCATTAGACTTAACTCAAGTTGGTGAAATTGTCACTTTACTTTATAAATTTAAGTGTAATATTCAAAATTAGTACTTAAAAAATCCTCAATTCTCATTGGTGTTGTTTTCTTAGTTAATGTTTTAGTTAACTGTCGCGCACAATTCACTATAGCGGCTATAGCGCAACATTTCGTATTATATTTACAGTGTAGAGTTGTAGTAGTACGCCTCTTTTACTGTCAGGTCATTTAATCATTCATAAAATTTGTAATGTGATCAAATTTTTCTTGTAATCTCCTGAAAAACACTCGAAATTCACAACCATTCATAAATTTACAAGGATTACAACACGTTACAGGTGAGTGATTTTTAATTATCGTAAATTACGTTAGAATTACAGGTGGACATCCCCTCCTAAAAATCCATATTTACAATTCACAATAAATCGATCATTATTTCATTAAATAACGTCTAAAATCTTCGATTTTAGTCTATTTTAATAATTTATATATAAAAAAAATCGATTATCTGGATAATTTCCAGGCGGTTTCTAGTTTCATCTGTTGAATCATGACATCATCTTATCGTTATAATAATTACAATATTATTAGTCAATTTATATAAATAAAACAATTATAAACAACTTTCAGGTGTGGCACAATTATAAAAAGAAATCTTTAAGGAATTTCTAATAAAATGGCAGATCCAGGATTTCCAAATCAACATACAACTACCACAACAGTAACATCGAATACAACTGTACGAACTGATCTAAGATTCGATCAATCTTACATCCGAACATTACCAGGAATATTAAAAGTTGCACAATGTGTAAGTTGATTAAAAATTATACAATATTATATAAGTTTTCCTGAAAAAAAGTGCGTGTGAAACAATCATTTTTCCTGTAGTTGTAAAATTTTTTTGTTCATTGTAATTTAAAACTAGGTCGTTTGGCGACTATCCAATAACTTGATTATTTACAATTTAAACAACTTTATATTAATTGTTGTAATTTAAAAATTGTTTATATTTTTCCAGTTGTTGAATTTGATTGGTTTTATTTGCATAGAAGCCAGTGGTGTATTCTCCTATCATTCCCGTGGTAGTTGGTTTAATTTCGTTGCAATGACCGGCTTCTGGTTCACTGGCTTTTTATTATTATTCTATTTATTCCACATCATCGAGAAATTCTATCGTATACCATGGTTAAAAATTGAATTTATCTTCTGTGGTGTATGGGCGTTATTATATTTGATTGCTGCATGTTTAGCAGCCACATACGCTGTTGAAGCCTATGAAGCGGCTGCAGTAAGCTTATTACAGGACTACAATATTTATTCTCGCAGTTGGTTGTGCCTTTGGTAACGTAATATCATAACTTGATCATTAAATTTGTTATTAGAGTTGGCGTTGAAACTGTCAAGGCATGTCTTTGATTGAACCATCATTTAAATAGCCGAACCAAACTACGATATTACGTATACAAAATCACAGCCAATTGCGAGAATAAATATCATAACACAACTTGGTACAATAATTTATTGATATTTTTTTGTAGTTTTTTGGATTCTGTGCTATGTTAGCTTATGGATATGATGCATATTTGAAATATAGAGCTATCCAAAGTGGGCAACTGGCACAAGGTGAACGTGTTGTTAATAGGGAAACGACAACAACAACAATGTCATCACCAACGTATTAATAACGTTGTTTTTTTTTGTTATTTAATTTTACTAAAATTATGTAAATTGTGTTCATACTTTCATTTATTAGCTTTTATACAGGGCTTTTCATCCAGCTCTTATGGCAACTCTTATTAATCTCGTAGCTCATTTGGGAGTTGGCCAAAAACGCTTGTTTCTGGACAATGTTGCATATTTCCCCCCAGTTCCAGAGTAAAATGGGAAAAAAGAAGATAATCAATGTTGGGAGGATCCTCAAGTCATTTTATGTGTGTAGAAAGTTTTTCCAAATCGGGACATCGTCAGAAATGAGCGTTTTTTCATCGACTTCTAAATGAGCTACGAAGTTCTAGTTTTGTTATAATGATCGAGTTGAAATATTTTTCGAATCGCTCGCCATATAATTGGAGTTGCTACAAGAACTAGGTCAATAGCCTTGCATACAGATATATTTTATTAATTATTATCTATCTAGATCTAAGAATGATACATATTTATGTTTATAATAATAATTCAGGTATTTGTATATTTATATTGTTAATATTTTAGAAATAATAGGATTTAGTTGGACACCGTTAATAAGTTATAGTGTTAATTTCAGCAAGAATTTTTGAATTTCTATTTAAATTCTTTGTAATATTTTCAATTTTTATTTGCAAATTACAAAAGTAATGAATCTTGTAGAACTATACATTAACACATGTGTTATTTTTTTTCCAAAATTGATCATAATTGTAATTAGAAAAATAAATAACATGTTTTTTTTTTTAACTGGATCGATACTATGAAACTCCTGTTAGTTGACGAACGATTCGAAAAATATTTCAAAGATTGGCAGAGCGGGCCTTAGAGACCATTTTAGCAAAATTAGAACTCCGTAGCTTATTTCGAAGTTGGTCAAAAAACAATTGGTTTGAACAATGTCGCCATTTTCAAGGATTTGTAGGGGTCCCATTTTAGAAAAATTAGAACCTTGTAGTTAATTTGGAGGTTGGTTAAAAATGGCTCATTTTGGACAAGATCACAATTGTTCAAGCTACACGTTAAATGACTCGAAGACAACATTGATTTTTTTGTTTTACTCCATTGCATTCTAGGAAAAATGGTAAACATTTCTACCTGTTCCAGAGTGCATTGTGAAAAACTAAAAAAATAATGTTGAGATGACCCTCGAGTCATTGTAAGTCATTTTAAGTGGTTAGCAATTTTTTGGAAATCGTAACATTGTCATAAAAGAGCGATTTTTGACCAACTTCCAACTGAACGACGAGGTTCTAATTTTGCTCTAATGTACCCCAAGGACTTCTCTACAAATCATTGAAATATTTTTCGAATCGCCCATCAACTAATAGGAATAATACTATTCAACTTATTTGGAATCGACATCCTGTAGTTACTCAATGTTTTCAATGTTTTTAAATAGTCTATTGTTTTTTAAGTATCAATAACCATTATTATTCTTGATATTGAGTATTTTGATAAGAGCACTAATTAGATAAGAAATTGGAAGTTTTTATAATTCATTATTTAACAGACGTCTGTGTATATTTATTTTATTTACATAATAATGATGATAAAACTCATCATTTTATCAATGATAGAATTACTTGAAAATTAATCACTATCGATATTGAGAGGAAAAATCCTCCAATTCTTGATAATTTGTAGACAAATTTCAATGTGAAATATAAAAACACTAACAATAAGCGATATATTTTTAAGTATACTGATTTGCTAAAAATTGTAAAAGATAAAAGAGAATTTTTGTTGTAATTAATAAATTGTTAATTATTATATTAATTTTTGTTTAATTCTTATTAGATTGATGAAAAGGCGAAATAATAAATCTATCAACAATGTTAAGAAAACGGCAAGGTCCAAGTTGAATGAATTCCCATATTTTTCGATGTATTTATAAATAATATTCATATCATAATATAAAGGAAAAAATTATGATATAAATAATATTCATATCATAATATAAAGGAAAATTAAAGAGATTACCATAATTATTATAAATAAATCCATTCTATGTAGACGATTTGTTCAATAAATATTTATTTGGAGCTTGATTTATTGTTTACTAAAAAAAAAATCAACCACCCCATGTTAATCTAGCAACGTGATCAGTCTTCCTACGGGAACTCTTAATGAAACCTAAATATTCCAATTCGGCGACAGCTTGAGTAAAACGAGCCCTATTTAATTAATTAAGGAACAATTAAATTTACAAACTAGCAAATTTTAAATAATTAAGGATACTGCAATTTCGGATCTACAGTCTTCTTTCTTTTGTTATCATCACAATCATCATCATCATCATCTTCGATATCACATCGATCAATAATACTAAGATAAGCTTGCAACCAATCGTATAAATTAATCATTTTACCACATTCTAAATGTAATTTATAAACAATACTAATATCGGGCATTGTTGGAAGAATCATTGAATCGTTGTCGATATAACAACACGAACACTGTAATCAAAAGAATAATAATAAACGGGTATACAGGGTGATTCAAGAGGATGGCCTGAAAAAACAATAAGAAGTTATAATTGATGGAAGTTACTGAATTTTTGATATACAGGGTTATTAACATCGGACGAAAAGTTTGTATAGCAACTCCCATTATTTGTCTGATTCAAAAGCTGAAAAATCTGAAAAACCTTCAGAGCTAGACCATAGGCCGTTTTATCAAAGTCCCCATCGATTTTATCAGAGTACAAAAATGTAATAAAAAATACATATACCATTCTATTTAAAATAAGAGAGTAGGGTGCACTACCCCATATAACGGAGGTAGTTAGAACAAAAATAATTTCTAAAGAAAGTTCAGGGGAGATTGCGGCTATACTATATAAAATTTCACCAACTTCCATTAACTATAACTTCTTATACTCTTAATGGTCTATCTCTTGAATCACCTTGTATATGAAAATTCATCAACTTCCATTAACTATACAGAATATACCACAGTTGGCTGTGCTTTTGGTAACGTAGTATCGTAACTTGGTTCGGACACTTGAAAAATACATTAGCAAATGTCAATTGTGAACCAAGTTACGATATTATGTTACCAAAGGCACAGCCAACTGTGAGAATAAATACCGTAGTACACCCGGTAGAACTTCTCATACTTTTAATAAACAATCCTCTTAAATCAGCCTGTATAAACGATGTAATAAATACCTGTAAATACTGATGTGGATTATTTAGCGCTGTATGAATAGCTGTCCGATGTATACCAACAATATGATCTTGTATTGAAATATCATTAAAGAAGTAGATTTCATGGAAATAAAACGTTTCCGGTTGACGTAAATAAATTTGAAATAATTCATTTAAATATTCCAAAATTTCTAAACGAATCCTTTCGTAATCGTTTAATGGTTTAGTTTTTTTCGAATTTGTCAACAATACATTTTTCAATTGTAAACGCGACATTTGTCCTGTTAATAAACCATCAACATTATCACCAAAATCTTCATTAATTCCCCCTGTTGTATTATCGAGCTGTTGTAGAAAATTTTGTAATTTTTTAACGATATTGTCGAAAATCACTGTAATAGTCTTCGATTCTAATTGTTGATTATTTGTTAAAATATTGATGATTTGTTTGATTTTATTGTAAAGTTCATCTTTTGATTGGAATTTTAATAGTTTAAAACACTCTTTATATTGTTCGTTTTGTATTAAATCTTCTGATACAACAATTGAATATAATTCCCGCATCTTTAAAAAACAGAAATTAATTAATAATTAACAATAATAAAGGAAATCTTACTTGTTTTCCTAGCGGCGCCTTCGGTAAATCCCCAACGAGAATCAATAAACACCCCATAAATACCGGTAATGCTTTTATATATTTTTGTATCTTCCTTATTTCTTTCAATAAACACTCACGAAGATAACCATCGTCTTTGATTAATTTGATACGATTTTCTGCCGTTTGTAATTCGACAAATTTACGAAATGATAGCAAACGACGGACGTTCTCGTAATCGTTATGTTCGAATTTTTGTAGAATTTTATCGGTTTTTTGTTGATTACACAAAGCCATTGCATTACCATAACTGAAATGCTCCAACATTGCATACTAAAAGTTTATTATTAATTTTAAATCAATTCAACAAATTTAAAATTTACTTTAAAATTACGAATGAATCCGTTCACTGATAGATCATAGAATAGGAAAATATCGGTGAATAGATTGAATACTTTACCGCCTAAGTAAAACGGGCATTTTGAAGAAAATAAAACATTCTCAATGACACTATTTAAACATACAGTCGATGGTGGTGATTGAAATATTTTGATCTTAATTTTCGATGAAACTTGATATGGTAACGATTGATTAAGTATTGTTATTGATGTCGCTATACCAAATATAAATATAAACGGTAATATATTCATATAATTACTACTAATTAAGATAAAATCTTGTATGACACGTTCATCGAAACTTTCAAAATCAGTCACAATCACAACAATAACTTTACGATTATCTTTAAGTTTTTGTTTCTTTTTTGGTGAATTTGTCTTATTATTATCACCATTTGAATAAAGTTCTTCATACCATGTTTGTAATAAAGCGAAACTACATTGTGATTTTTTTAAATTAATTGAATCTTCTTCTTTGTCTTCTAAATCATTACAATTCTTACTATTATTGATCAGTTGAAAACATAAATTTTCAACTAATTGTTTTAAATTCGTACAATTCTCACTTGTTAAAGTTACAATATGTGGTGTTAATAACATTTTAATAACACCACTTAATATCTGAAATTGTGTCCGATGATCAGGCATATTGATACCTGTTAATAAAGCAGCTGATGGTATTTCATTTACATAATTCTGATAACAATCCCTTACGTAAGTAACTAAATTGTTTAATACTGTTGTAAACATTGAACCATAAACTTCCTAAAATGTAGACAAAAGGGGTAATTTTTTAACGATAAGAAAATATGATAGATACTTGTAAATCGAGCTCGATTGAATTCCATAAACTTTTATAAGTTTGATACCACAAATCATCCGTTAATGTTTCGATGGTAAATTGTTTCTTTAGCTGACGGGACGCTTTAGAAGCTGCCTTCATTCCATTTTTGTAGATAAAAACACCCTGAAATTACAACAACAGAATTGGCGCCAATTTTTTATTTACTTGTCCAACTATTTATAGAATTATTAAAGATATGATAACGTATTTTTAATATCAACCTCATTAATTTATACAGACTTTAATTCATTATAATTAATTTAAATACTGTTTATTAATAATTTTTAATAAATTTATAAAACATAAATTAATTGAGGTTATGTCGATATTTTTAATGGTTTGTAAAAATAGAATTACCTTTGATACAGATAGAGTAGAAGCCATAATTCGATTATAACTACAATAAATAATGGTGAAATTTAATATAGATGCAAAGAAAAATCACAATTTTCGTTATTTTTATTTGAATTTTTTGAAACATAACCTCAAACTTCTTGCTGTCGCAATTGAAGATCGGCGTTGCCACGTTTACAATTTTGACAGATTTTTAACTCTTTCCACGGTTTTAAACAAATTTTCCTATTGACTCTTCAAAAATGAAGATTTTGATAAATTAAATTGATTTTTGAGCTGAATTCTTGTCTTTAAGTGTAGTTTAATCGGCAAATTTTGCTCAGAAATAGTCCATAGTTTTTTCTGCCTTGTAATACTTATTAATTTTGAAGGAAAGTTTAGCAAAGTGTTAAGACATTTTGAAACAGGGGTAATATTGCTCAAAATTTTTCAAAATTTCCTTTAAAGCAACCCTCATGTCCTCCCCCTTATATTATCTTTCTAAAAACAAGAGTATGATTCTTTATCTTTAAAATTATGCACAGCATTACTGTCCAATCTTTTTTTAAAATTTGCTCCAGTTGTGGGAAAACTAAGAAACTTATAAAGAAGTTTCTTGAAGATCTGGAAAGCTCTTTCGATTTGCTATCTAAATCACCTGATAAATATTGAAAGTCAATAATATTGTCTATATTTTAGCCAGTTATGAAGGAAAATGTACAAAAAAAAAACAGGGTACAAGAGTTTTCTTAGAACTTATTTTCTCAGAATTTTATCACATTTTTCTTTAGTAGAAAGCTTCAGGGCATGCACCTTGAAATGCTCTATCTAACGCACGTTTACTTTTCACAATATCTCAAAAAAACAAGGAAGTAATCGATGTTTGAAAATTGATTTTAAGATGAATTTTCGTTTGTTATTTTCAGTTTTGAAACGTTTTTGCTTTACCATAAAAGACCAATTTTGAACGAACTTGGCTATTGGATTTCCAAACGTGTATAAGCCTAAAGGTCGATTTCACGAAAGTCTGTCAAATTTTAACAAAGAAATAAATCATTAAAACAATTTTTATAATTACAGCAATGATTGTTTCTAACTGTTGATTGCGCTTAAGGCTTAACTGAAGTTGGTGAAATTGTCCCTAAGTCGATATGCGAGCTAAATTCTTAAAATATAATCCAAACTTCGAGATACTTTGGTCCTAAATCGACAGTTTTTAGCAAATGTTCACATTAAATTGTAAAGGGAAGAGACTTTAAATAAATTTTTGATCAAAATTCTTTACTTTTGATCAAAGTTATTAAAAGTATATCTCAAGTCATCCATTTTTTTACCTAGTTTTTCCGAGTAAATTATGAAAATTAAACTATTGAGAATCAGTCC
This sequence comes from Mylabris sibirica, assembly GCA_039776855.1. NCBI lineage: Eukaryota > Metazoa > Arthropoda > Insecta > Coleoptera > Meloidae > Mylabris > Mylabris sibirica. The sequence continues at coordinate 8,143,201 of CM077839.1, read as the reverse complement.
AAGTTTTTAAACATGTTTGTCTTGAACCGGCAGTTTTTATCCAATTTTGTCGAACGCTTGATAATTTTTTTTCTGCTATCAGCTTTTGAAGAATTTCAATTTTCAATATTAGAAATTAACTTGAACACATATGTATATTTCAACGGCTCTACTTCAAATGAAATAAAAGGAAATAATATATCATCAAAATTGGAGACAAATAGTTAACAATGGCAACATTGAAAGTAGGTTGAAGACGGTGCTGCCACCACAATAACTATTGTAATTAAAATTCCATAGGCGTCACTAATATTCACCAATTGGGTATCTATTTTAATTAAAGTAGTTCAATATTATTGTTAATTAGAATTCTGAAGGATCTCTATACAAAATTACCATTTTTATAATGGACGTTTTTGTTAGATGTATATAGAAGAGATTAATAAAGAGAAAATCAATACGCTTTCACCACCAAACGAACCGAAAATGTACGAAACTAGCAACTATAGCTTTTATTGCACAGTGTAATGATAATAATAATAATAATAATATTGAAGAAGAGAAGAAGAAGTAAAAGACAAATGGTTATTGAAATTGCATAAAGTAAGTCAATGGCTTCTAAGAACAGACATGGATCGTCAAATGCATGCAGTAAAAGCGAATATATGTCAGTGTGTTGCACTTCTTGTCTATGTGTGTAAATATGCGTACGTGTGTGTGTGTTTGATAGTATTAATGGCGTCACAGAATATATTTCCGTTTGAAAACTCGTTGAATTTCTACAAGTTTTTATTTGTATATGCACACAATGAGCAATAATAAATGTTCAATTTGCAATAAAGATCTTATGAAATATTCGCCTTTGTTCTATAAGAAATAAAAATTTTAGTCCTTAAATCTCGTTTGGCCGTTGAACTCTGTACCTGAACTTGAGTCGTGCTGAATTTATTATTAAATTGTTAAATTGATTGTTAAGTTTTGCTATCTGATTGTTAAACTATTACATAAGTATATCCTTGTTGCTATTTATGGTTGTGATAGTTAAGGATTAGCTCTCCTAGCGATAAATTTTTATCCTTTTCTTCTCCTATGTCTCAGAGACAAAGGAAAAAAACCTGGCAAATACTTCCTCAGTTATATGGTTGTTCACGAAATCGAAACTAATCATTAAACTAACTATATATAGTCGTTATTGTCTTTATAATTATATATAATTTATTGTAGTATTAACAGGAGAATTTGTATTTTCGTTGATATCATCATTTTAATAGTAATTATCGATCATTAACGCTTTTTAACAATGAATCAGTTGTTGGTTTCGCTTACGTATACAAGCCGAAAAATTGGATGCCATTGGCCTGCGAAAGTGAACATGTCGGACCATCGAAATCGCCGTTATCTTTCGACGTCGGACAACGAACTCGATGAAATGCAAGCGAAAAATTTTTTTTGCTTTAAACTATCACCATCCAATGGCTAAGGAGGAGGAAAAAAACCCAACGAACAAATCGCCGGATTTGAATGCTTTTTCTGATTAGTTTCACGGTCAACAACAGTTCGTCATTGTTCACAGATTACACAACAAAGTTTTGTTGATTTCCGCACAATTATTTCTATCTGATGACGAGGATGATAGGAAACTTTGAATAATTAATAGAATAATACATCAGAAATGTATGCTAATTAAATGATGTTCCTGTAAGCATTGATATTTTTAGCAACTCCAATATAATCGTTCACATTGCCATAATAGATGTAATGCTTTTTTGCTAGAAAAAAAAACTAGAGGTAAGCATGTTACATCAAAGTAAACGGTAACGAAAATTAACAATTAACAATGTTGCAAAAAACACCGTTCAAACTTAATTGTTTCAACTTAGCTGTTTCACTCATTGCCAGCATAACACGAGAGTAATTAACTGTATGAAAAAAATAAAGAACTAACAGGAAAAAGTATTAACAAGCATGAATTGACAAGTTGTGTTATAAGTGAAAAAGCAAAAAAAAATTCGATTGAAGAAAACGGAAGAATAGAACGTTTAGGTCGATGCCTGCTACCTTTCTACAATCATCAAAGTTCAAGGTGGTGTTTGAGTAGTAAATCGAATAAATTTCATAACATGTCCACGATGAACTCTAGCCCAAAATAGCACTACTTTACACTCCTTTCATTGAGTGAAGCAAAAACCCGGAAAATCCGCCGCTTGCTTGGAACCTGGTAGCATTGTAAGCATGCTCGTTTTTTGGGTTACAAAGAGCAGAAATTCCAGAAATGTCCTTGGATTGGAAGAATCATTACAGAGCATTGTAGAGATTTCTGTTGTTCTTGCTCGTTGTTAATTTGCCAGTTTTGAATCAAGTAGTGCTTGAAGATTGGAAAATTGCTGTCTGGTTTGTTGACTTTTCACCAATCTCATTGTAGAAATATTTTTATTAAAGGCAACTCTTGCCTTTCGCTAGGCATAAATATTGAAGCCCAAATTTTTCTCCAATATCCTTAGATTGTGATCAATTGTGTTTAGATGACGGAATTGAAATAATCATTTAGCAGTGAACTTGGCAAAAGGTAGGCCACTCGAGTTCAATGCCTTACTTTCATAACTCAACAATCTCTCTTACATCACTTGTACTACTCTATACAATTCTTTTTCAGTTGTGAGTGGGGAAAATTTACAACTGTTACAAAGTATTCAATGGTTTTTCGCCTTTATTGTTATCATATAAAAACAAAAAAAAATGAATAAAATTAATCAATTTTTCCAAAAGATATTACTTTCATTAGACCACACATGTATAAATTTATTGGTTAACATATATACAAAGCTTGGGGAAAAGTGTGAATTTAGTTCCGTTATGTGTACAAGAAATGCAAATAGAGGTGTTGGAGCGATACTCTAGGGTTTTTAAGTATTTTTTTTTTAACAAATAACTAAACAATGGTGATGATGATATAGGAAGTAGTCATCTTAACAAAAATTCTGAATTGTTATTGTATAATATTAGAAATTCTAATTTTAATCTGAAAATATAATAAATAGCCCACGTGTGCAACGGTAAATATCACCCACTTTCAATACACTACGTACATTACTCAACTTGTGAGAATTTTCAACCAAAAACATTGCCGTTAAAATTGGGAAAAGTGCAGTAATGTTGCGCTTTCCCAAACAATCGACTGCATTCTATTGTAAACATAAATTTCCTCCGTCATCATTTTGCTTGGTTACCAATTGGTGGACACACTTTGATTGTCCATTGGTATATAACGTGTATGTAAGTGAATAAGGTTAGATATCAAGACTGGTAGGTTATTCGCGAACATTGTGCCACTTACCTGCTCCGTACACCGTCAAAGCAGAAAAGAAGAGTATCTATATTGTTATTTGAATCGTATCTATGTACATGCCATTGAACTCTTTATTACATTACACCAATAATAGCGTGAATTGCTGTTTTTTTTTTACACCAATTAATCAATGAAGATGAGTAACAAATTGGGAAATTACCAAGACTAGGAAAATTCCAAATTTTGATCAGAAATGAGGGAGAAAAAAAACCGAACACCGCATATCAGGAAGAGTGGTTCTTAGTAGAAACCACTAGGTCAAACCGGTCAACGACCAACCTTCGTGAGGATTCAACATCAACCAATCGACATATTTTTATAAATCTGTCTTTTTCTACATTGTTCAATTCTTGAATGTTTCATTATAGATGGAATTTTGTTTGATTAACATGCGATCAAGGTGAATTATAGAATATCTAAGGATAGTCGGACGTTACAATTGTTAACCCTGTACTTTATAAAAACCGAAACAGTATTCTATATGGACGAACCCAAAAAGCTAACGGTACTGTGTATTGTATTTTTATTGTAGGTACCTAACAACAGGGTGGTTTATTTCATCTTCTCTCAATTCCCCTGTCTCGCTGATATTCGTAGATTCGTTTGGATTTTTCTGTAAGCTGGCAATAAAAGTGTCAAAGAGTTGAGCTATCCTGTTACTTAAAAACCACCGTTATTAGATGAAAGTAAACTCAGTTAGCGGTAGATTTCCGTAAACGGTTTATTTTTATCAAATACAACTTTGTTTAGTAAGTAAGAAATCGTATTGTGAATAATTTTCGATAGTCTTTTAACAAGACAACGGCATCAATATAACGTTATTTCGATTTTTATTAAAAGTAAATCAATTAGAATTTAACTGTATTGAAATAATAACATTTTTTTTTTTTGATTATCACTAACAATATAAGAGGTTTTGATTTCGCTTAGGTCGACGACCAAAATCTAGACTACAATGTTGAATTTTTTCTTTAGCATCTCAACAAATCCGTTATTTTCAGATCTAATTTGAATCCATGTTTAATAAAATCCCAAAAACACCCATGTGTTTTTATGTTTAGTGTAAGTTTTAACGGTGAATTTCGAGCGTTTGAAAAGAAAATGGATTTCATTTCGATTACTATTAAATTGTGGACTACTTAGTCATTTTACCGATTAGATTATTTTGAGTAACATTAAAAATTCTACCTTGAAAATGGAGAGATACGTACCAGGAATTCTTCATGTGGTGAGATGAGACGAATCAAAAGAAGGAAAAAAAAACCCAACTAAGGTTGATTTACCGCTAGGTCTTTAGACCCTTGTGTGCCGCATAAATAAAACATGTAACATTTCATTAGTTCCAGAATCAGATTGAATATTCGATTTGGAGTAGATGATGATGAAAAAAATTACTCTATCGGCCACCTGACATGTATAACTAAAATATAATAATAATAATAGAGGTGGAGGTTGTTTAAGAAGTAGGTCGAAAAAAATCTATTAAATTCCTTGACCTTTTTTTTGTCGGTACTCCTAAATCACTACCCGAGTGCTTCCTGGGGTTATTTTTACAGTTACAACACTACCGGTTCATTGTAAACTGTTTAATATACAGTTTTGGGGTTTATTACAATACTCTAACGGGATCTAACCCTTTTAGTGTCGTAATTTTATGACTATTATCAATTTTTTTTTTTTAGATAATAATGGTATTTCTCTACTACTTTCTAGTATTGATTAGGGTAATAATTTATGTTGGAAAATATTCAAATTCCAACAATTCCATTGGATTTCTTTTTAAAACAACACACTATACCAACAGTGAGATAGAGTAATCATCAATTTTTAATAATTTTTAAGTGATATTTAACGAAACCAAAACCGTTATATCAGAAAGTAGAACTAAAGTCCATCAAGCTGTTCATAATTTACCAACAATTTTAACCATCACCAACAACAATACGTTGTGTTCTTTTATAAACATACACATATGCATGCTCACATATACTATATATATATATATATATATATATATATATATATATATATATATATATATATATATATATATATATATATATATATATATATATATACAGATTGGTTGCTTCTTTGATTCCGTATACACGTTCCTTTTTCTTCAGGTTACTCAGGAACATTGGTCCACATTCAATTTTTTTTCCAAGTCTTTACAAAAATGTTTCTTTTTTCTTTCATTTCTGTTATAGTTTGTTATTGCTGTTATCGCTATCTAATTTAATACAGTTTTGCCAATTCTAGTAACAGCCTCACTTGTATATTTGTTACAAACAACAACAAAAAGAGACATATAGTGAAACAGTGAGGTCTATGAACTTCACAATATAACTGTAATACATTGCATAAGTGAACGTCCCGTTACAACTTTCATTCAGGGCCGATGAAACGTTGGACACCAGATATGCGAATTTCAAACCATTTGCAAAACTACCAACAACCGGTCTACGGTTCGGAAAATTCGGAAAAACTCTACAATCTACATTATCAAAACTAGAACGAATAAAACGATTCGAGGGAGGTTTTTGGGCGATTTTGTACCATTCAGTGTGAGCTTTATGATTGCCGGAAAACGGCCGGATATCCGGAGTGTTTTCGCTAGGAAGATAAAGGCCAAGTTCTTGTTGGCAATGACAACGATACGAGAGACACATGTGTGTTTGTGTTAGTCGCGGACGTAACACACTATGTTGTCTTTTGCAGAGGTCAACAACGTACATCGACACACTTACCTACACAGGCCCCACCATAGCACGCCAACGTGCTATAGTAGTATTGAACTTCAACATCATCATCAGCGTCGACGACGTTGCTGTTGTTGTTGGGTTATTTTCAGATGGTTAGAGGCTGTTGTGTCTTTAAAACAGGCAACAACAAGGAAAACAAGCTGTATAAGCATGTTGGCATTGGAAATATTTACCCTTGACAATTCCACCTGTACTTTGTGTAATCTTACAAGCGTTACAATAATGTTGGAATTGGTTGTTGGTTTTTATCAGCACGCTAAATTAGACATCCATTTAAGTTTTTGTAGCGTGACACGTTAATTTGTAGACTTTCTTTATAAATTTTAAGTATGATCTTTAATGGTAATTTTGTTAGTAAAGACCACAACATCTGCCCTTTATAAATTCTACAGTGGCAACAAATTACTATTTTACACCACTTAAAAGTATACATGCATATTTATTTTTAAATTAATACAAACAAACCAGACTGCAGGTGACATAAAGCTAACAACTTCAACAGACCTTCTCATCTTTGACTCGATTATAATTGGAAAAATAGAGAGTTTTTAAAATATAAAAATTATTAGAGTTTCGTGTATGATAAAGTAAACTTGACCATGTCGTTTTCAAGAATTGAAGAAGAAAAAGTTCATCGACCGAACTCATCTAATGTAGGTAACATAAGTGTGACGTCAGGCGCGTCACCTCCATGTTCCAGTGGTCTAGTTACGATTTCCAGCAGTCTAGTTGATTGTTGCAATCCACTCTCTGTATATACGCATACATTGCTTATGTTTATCTCTTATATTTTATTGCATTTGTAGCAGATATACCTATGTGCATGAAGAGTCCGGTCCATCATCATCAGGTCTTTGAACTCGTTCACTTATCTTATCCATGTCCTCGATGGACGGGGATAAGTCGTGAAAAGAAATGAGTTCATCTTCATCCAGTTGATGTGCACCTTCGACTTGTTTTTTCCATCAACACAACCACCATTATCCATCATCATCATCAAGAGAAACCAATTTCGACTTGTCCATTCCAGCAAGAACGAACAGGATAATACCTGATTTCATGTCGAAATTATTACTATCAGACGGTAATTTCATTCTTATGTAATGAACAATTCCAGTGTCAATGCCACTAATTATAATATCGAACCGACAAAACTACCTTTCGGTATTCTCAGAATTATTTTTGTAGTCTACTATAAAACTTGAATTTTTCATAGAATTGTCTAGAAAAACTTTAAAAGTTACAGTTTGAAAAGGGCTTAGGTCTAAGCAAACACAATACCCCGTAACACTTTCCAAACACTACAAAAATCTGTCTGGTTTGAACAGAAATCCAAACAATTAAATCTTTTAATGGTTTGTCTCGGCACATGTTCATCGGTGTTCTTTTCATCATCAAAACATCCACCTTGGCACCCGTATGGTCATTTTTTTCCCCAAAACGTCATCTTATCCTGTCCTAATTACAGTTTTTCTATACCCACCTTGATATTATTTTTATTCATCTGTTAGGACTAAAAGATTATACAATACTATACACCTGTCGCTGCTCGTTAACGGAAAGGGTTGTTTTGATCGTCATCATCGAATGATTTAAGGCTTTGATACACGAAATAAAAAAAAGGGTTAAATTGCTCTTTATAGGATGGTTATCTATAAGAACAAACGCCGTTAGAAACTGGGTCAATTCTTTTTAATGATTTAAAGATGAAAACATCTGTTCCTCATCGGAGCACCTTGTGCCGTGATTTGGTTTAAATATACCATCCCTTGTTCTCAAGTACCGTTAACAGGAAACTGAAGAGCTTTAGGGGCTGTTATTATAATACATTTGAAAAAAAATAAAGATATGGGTATACAGAATGCTCCTTTTATTGTTATATCGACGACCTATATTTCTACAAGATTAATTTTATTAAAGTCTCAAATATTATAATTTGATACTTCTATTAAGGGTGTGTTTTTTTTAAAAAATTGTTATAATAAATCGATAAATTCTAAGGCCAATATTTAATGATTTTATTGAATCGTAACAAAACTTCTTGGAGCAATTTCGCAAATGGTTTTATTACAAGTACCTAACCAAATTAGTTATGGTGGTTGCTTTTTGTTATATATTCAACTACCTGGACGACCATATTTCAACAATAATTACCAACATTTTGACAAGTTTAGGGTGTTTTTTTTTCTCTTCCATAGAACTGTTTATTGTTATTCAAGGTTAAATAACGGCGCCCACACAATCGAAATATTTCCACTTTATACGATTCGCAAAAGATCAAATTAAATCAAAATTATTATTCAAAGCATTAATTATTGTTTGATTTTTTAAGAGTTATTGTTCATTTAGCTTTATTTCTGGAACTAGAATGATGTTTTTTATCAGCCCGGGTAGCTCAGTCGGTAGAGCATTGGACTTTTAATCCAAGGGTCCAGGGTTCAAGTCCCTGCTCGGGCGATCACTTTTTTATCCGATTACATATAACCCAATTTAAATCGAATGTAATTGCGCTCTTATCAGTGGTAGTCTGATATATAGGAGCCCGGGTAGCTCAGTCGGTAGAGCATTGGACTTTTAATCCAAGGGTCCAGGGTTCAAGTCCCTGCTCGGGCGGTCGATTTTTTTCCTGTTGTACTAAATTCTTCCTAGTTTTACCTAGATGTAATTGGATTGATAACAGGAGTTGGATTAGAAATGTAAGCCCGGGTAGCTCAGTCGGTAGAGCATTGGACTTTTAATCCAAGGGTCCAGGGTTCAAGTCCCTGCTCGGGCGTCTAATTTTTTTATATTTCACAATTTTACAAGAAATCCAATTTTTTCGGCATGATTAGATAGTTTAGTGAATATCTTCAGGAAGGTCGAATCAATGCAAACGAAAGTGGCAATGCAAATTATCACAGACGTGCTCAGATGGCAAAATATCACTATGTTTATTATCCATCAATAACGATCAATAAATGTTTTAAAGGTCAAAATCTATAATCACATCATAATTTTTCCCCACCAATAAAAACCGTAATAAAATCAGCCTATGCCCAAATTATTATTACTTTTGTTATGGAGTTGTTAAAAAAAGGTAACCTTGCAAAATTTCACTATGTATCATAAAAGTTTACAGTTATTATTACGCCATTTTATCATAAGAGATCCTATTTGCAAAAGGAATAAAAGACCTGTATCGAATTTCAAAGAAAGTGTATACGTGTACAATACTCAAGGATGCCGAAGTGTTATTTTTGAAATAATAAAAAAAAGAAAAAATGTGTTTACTTTATCTTCCACCTTTTTCTTGAAACATCTTAAATGTGAATAGTTGTTAGCCATCATGTTGTTTATTTTCTATAAATAAACACTCGCTAAAATATAGCCAAAAAGCGAATGTTATGTAAAGGCCGTTGCACTTGAAATTTATTGAAACAAGGAAAGAATGTTGCAAATTTTCGTAATTTAACAGCTTTGTGAGAAGAAGATAAAGTTTAGAAAATGAATATCAAGACGATGATGAAGAAGAAAGAGGTAACACATTGCAAAATTGTAAAAGACTTTTTTCTTCTGATTTATTGTGTAGTATACCTACCTACAGTAAAATTACAATGACATGAGAAATATGTATAGAAATCATGTTGTAAATTTTTCAAATAGAAAATGTGAATATAAAGAAAAATGCAACGTCATATCGACTTCAACAAAGATTTATTGAGTTGGTAATAGAATTTAACCGATACATAAATCAACACAACAATAAAATAAATATTAGTTTAAGCTGACTGAATTATCAAAATAATCAAAAATTTTCAAGTGAATTTCGGAGACTTCGATGGTAGATTATGCGCGAAAATTTCAGGAAAATTACAACCAGGGCCCCATATGCGCCAATCCATATAAGAGGGCAAAAAAGGTAACCCAAAACATCAAAAATATATAGGTATAAATTAATACTATGATTATACAGGATGTCAAAACTTCCATTAATTGATTAGCGATCCCAAAAATATCTTGAGCATTTGCAGAATAGTCGTGGAGACCATTTTGGCAAAACTAGAACCTCGTAGCTCATTTGAAAATTAGTCAAATAAATTTCGTTTCCGATGATGTCACGATTTTCAAAAACTTGCCACACGCTTAACCCTGAGTTTTTTCCGTTTTTTTTTTCAATGCATTCTCGAACAGGTGAAAATGTTTCTCATTTTTGGTAGAATGAAATAGAGTAAAACGAAAAAAAGCAATGTTGAGAGGGTTCTCGAGTCATTCTTACAATTAGTCGTTTTACGTGTTCACCTCACCTTTGAAAATTGTGACATTGTTCAAAACTATCGTTTTTTGACCAACTTATAAATGAGCTACGAGGGTCTAATTTGGCTTCAATATTCTCCTGAGGCTACCCTGTAAATCCTTGAAATATTTTTCCAATTGCTCCTCCCACATTTAGATCCGACACCCTGTATACCTGATAGCAAGGGCGCAAATAATTGTCAGCCAATGGCGCATAACTTATAAAATATCATTACATGAACAACAAGCTTCAATCAGGCAAATATTTTTATACCACCCCTAACTCTTAAGTGGCTATCAAAATCTTGTGCCATTTATTATTTTACCAAAAAAGCCATAATAAAAACCATACACAGGATCATTTTTAGTTGAATCTATCAACCATGATTGTTGTTATATGAGCTCTTTCAATTGAATTGGCTCCTCTTTAACTAACATGATGGCAAATCTTCCCTTCATAATTAAGGGCCAATAATATAGATCTAAAATATCCAGGGCCGGTGCTGTATCTATGGGGCTCTATGAATAGTAACATAGGACCTTTTCTTAAAGATATGAGTAGGGACTTGGAAAAATTCTGAGTCATTTTTGTTGAATGATTTGTTTTTTTAAGACTCTATAATTTAGACAATCCTTTTACTGCTCTAAAATTGATGATCCAGAACTACTGCGTCCTAAAATCTAAGCTTAGCAAAAAATTCTGAGTCACTTTTGTTGAATTATTTGATGAGTCACAACTACTGCGTCCTAAAATCTAGGCTTAGCAGAGAATTCAGTTTTAAAACCTTATAAGGTGCCTAAGTTTTTTGTTCTAAGCGATTTTATTTAAGATTTTATCCAAAAACTGGTGGTTTGTGATGCAAATATTTAAAAATTTAAGACTAAAGTCCAGAGTGCAGTCCAAAAACCGACCAAATTTTTTTGGTAACTGGAGTTGGCTAGAAATTATTGATTTAAACAAAAATGTTCTAAAGTCTGGATTACAAGAGTAAAATTTGGATGGAAAATTAACTTAAAGATCTCTTTTTCATAATCCATGAGCAAAACCAGAATAAAAGTGTCATAATTTTGCCTTTTTGGTCTTAAAAACTAAATGCAGTTGAAACTGAAAAGTTCATTTCAAAGATTTTCTACTTTCTGAAATTCCATAACAAAACTTGCTAAAAATTATATTTTAGGAGGTGAATGAAGAGGGGGAGGAGGAATTCTAGGACCCGTCATCCGCATCCGGAACCTCTCAGGATTAGCCTAGAGTTGACATTCAAGGTCCTTCAGGTTAATCTGCACCACTTCCTCAAAAATATACTGGACTTTATTAAAAAGGCGGGACTATTGGGGAAAGACAGCTAAAAGCCACTTCATTATCCGATTTTACATACGATTTTTTGTTTCGAGCAAATCAAACAATAAATTTGTGTCTTTACACCATTCGATTTCTTATCCGAATCGTTACATCCGAGATATTTCATCCGATTTTTTCAGGATAGAACGGTCTCTAATTCCATCCGACTTTTTATCCAACTTGCGCAATATACTGTTTTAGGAATTTGGGGTTGCACGTAAGTTGAAAGTATGACGATGGCATGGTTGCTTGGTGTCCTCGTGTGGTTTAATATCAGCTTGTTTGTTAATGCCTACGTACACATGCAACTCACTGTCAGTCGTATAATGTGAAGATGAAAATATCTGGTATTCGAGATGAATTCGAATAGAAAAATCGAATACAAAACTCGGACACTGTAAAGGGGCTTTAACTCAAATCAGGAGCGTTGATGGGTGACCAATAGGCCTTAAAGACCAAGGTACAGTCGGGAACGAAACACAGCTTGTGTGTGAGGGGCGGAAAAGGGACCTAACTCAAAACAATTATTTAATTATTATATTTTAGGAAGTCAAAAATCGATTTAAAGTATCTAAATAGAATTTTCTTATAATTCAATGCAAAAATTTGCTAAAAATCAGTGCCTTATAATAAAAATTTTCAAGATCTAAAAGTCAATAATGTATCTCAAAAAAAAAAAAGATTTAAAGTTTCTAAATTGACTCCTTCGCAGCTTAATTGTCCGTACTCGCTAAGAATTGATGATTCAGAACGAAAATATCTTATTTTTTGGACACATACTAAATGAATCATAGTTTTGGCGCCCCTGCGAAGTGCCACCTTCGGGCAATACCTCAGCTGCCCGAGAGCTAGCGACGGTCCTGCCTTCAATTAACGATAGATCTTTCCCATAAAAATCACGTTTTGTTGACAAACACACACACAATTAAATCGCCTTTGAAACGACCTAACTTATAATGTCCATAGTTGTCGGTTTACAACAAATCACCTTGTATTTTAATTACGAATATTATCACCTTGCCCCTGCTATTCACCTAACAATTTACTAATCACATTTTCTAATTAGTTTTAATACAACAACAAAAAAAAATCGTTCTTTTTCGGGTAATTAAAGTTGATTAGATTAAGTGAAGTTTGTAATTTAAACGGTTACTAACCTTTGGCAACAATCTCAGTGAAGGTCAAGTTGCACAGGAAATAACAGACAGTACCAGAACCGTGAATGAGGACACTGTTCTGTAGACCTTTGCATCAATCAATTTCATTTTTCCAAAATTGAAGAAAATCCAAAATTGGATTATTTTTCTACAATTATCTGGACTCGGACCAAAAATGGTTGGAACAGTTTCAGGAATTTTTACATTTCCTTTGTTGTGATCCAATCGAATTTTTCGCCTCTAATCTATATTTTGATTGATAATAATAATAATAATAATAATGTGAAACAAACGGTCAACAACCTTCAGTTGTAATGTGTTACGCTATCCATTGCAATATCAACAAGAATACACAAACGTTTCGATTATTTCAACAATATAAAGTATAGTTAACAGTTGTGAAAGGTGTGTCGTTGATTAGATGAGACAGTAGGTGTAAAAATGCTGCGAATTGAGGGCGAAAGGTAAACCGTAAGGTGTGTTATAAAGTAAAATCGGAACGAAACGGAATTGATTTTGTTGTCATTATTATTATTATCATTATTATTATTATTAACAAATAGACATTGAAAAATTATAAATAAACAAATATGAAGAACAATAATTGAATGACGTGGTGGTCCGAGGAGGACAATGAAGAAATTCTTAAAACCTCCACCAATCACTGGATGGTTACCATAAGTCCTTGATAAGATTCTAGACAAAGCTCAACAAGTCAGAAAGCCATTTATATCTAATCTGGATAATTAACACGAATATAGCCTTTATTGTGGATGGACTTTTGTACGATTATAGCTTAAAATAATTTCGACTTTATGGAGGTTCATTGACTGTCTGACGTCATTGTACCTAACCTAACATACGCATGAAGATCAAGTTCTAACAGATAAATATACTTTCAAATATTTTATGATTAAACTTGGCACCCTAGTTAGAGCTCTAACTGCTCTAACATTTAACCACTACTGTACTTTAGACAATTTACAGGAAATCTACGTAAATAGCATTCGGTCTTTGAAGTTCTAGTTGCGTTAATTAAATGAAATCGATTAGCAGGATATCTTCGACGTATAGTCCTGCGAAATTGAGTCTTGTACAAGTGTTAAAACAGAAGTGTTACGGTCTGAGTTTATTGAACTCGCCATAATGTAGAGCAAATATAAACTGTTCGTTTACCACACATACACACATAGATACATACATACAATAACAAAAAATTGATAATTTTTCAAAGAATTCCAGAAAATCTACCACCGTATAATCAACATTACTACACATCAACCTAACGGTACATACTTAAACCCTAAAATAAGAATTTCCAGAAGCTGTAACTCACCACAACTTTCTACCCCCTGATGTTTCTATTCCACTATCGTAAATTTCACCATGAACAGTAATATTGTGGTTTATGGGCCCAACCATCCCTTGTTCGTCTATTTTGTTGAATAGTATCAATACGGGTTGTCAACAGAAATGAAATATTGGTCAATGACTGTTTAGAGACGACCTAGACCAACAAAATAGACATCTATTAAGTTTTTATTGCACGCTACTATTATTGGAAATATTCCATTTTTTAATTAAAAATTTTCAGAATTCCTCCAAGTTATATCAACGTAGACTTGGCGGCTGCTGCAAAAGCACGCGATGCAACTTGGATAATCGTGCAAAAATTTCAGTCTAAATCTCCAAAATTAGCAAATTATCCGAATTCATGGTGACTATTACCGAAATTTCGATTATTTTCCAGAATTTCCCCAGTACAAAGCCGAAATGAGTCAATAATCGTGGAGACTTCAACGTTGGATCAAGCGCGAAACTCTCTTATAAAGGGGATGTTTAGAGTTTTTCGATGTGATTCAAGAATTTCATAGAATTTATGACGAATATTGAGAGAAAGCATTTCACTGAATACCTAAATTCATCAGTTGAACTCGCATGAAATAAGGTTATATCATTTTTATAAAACATAAACAAGTGAGACGATGTTTGTGTCAAAGACCTTACCAATTTATAAAGTAGAACTTTTACTATAGTGCGTGCAAAATTCGATTGTTTAACTAGCTTTTAAGCAACATTTCCTCCTACAAATATTTTAAGATTATTTTGTTAATTTATCAAGTAAAAGAAGTAAGAAAAGCTCGATTTCCTTGTGGAGAAGTTGCAGCTCAGTTGGTTTGTATCTTCACTTGTGGGGCCGTTTCAGAATTTGGAGGTTGTTGACCGTAATTCCCGTTAGTTGATGCTTCCAACTATCACCACAATGGCGCTGGCTTTGTGTATGTATGTGTGTGTGTGTGTGTGTGAAAACCATCACGGTCAAGTTTAACTTAGAATGAGTGTTTAGTTATTGAAAGACAGCGAACGCTGAAGAACGTAGTGGTAGTGTTGAGAATGTTGAGGATGACATGCGACACTAAACACCAACAATAATAGAAAACGATTTAAAAAAAATAAATAGTGTAGGAGGATTTGTTGTGGTTTCTACTTTAAATCATCTCTTTGTTATCTATCGGAAATTTACGGATTAAGTTTTAGTTAAGTTTATTTAATTGATTAGTGTTTTTATTAGAAGAAACAGAAAAGACTGACCTCTTAAAAGTATAGACGGAAGACAAATTTGCCGGGCGCCTCTATCTTCATTATATTTAAATCTGATAGGAAGTGACGTTTATTGTGTGTTCAAATTACAATAACAAAACGACTAAATTTTAATAATTTTTTTTGTTTCTGTTGGCGGCCAAAATTTATTTTTAATTGAGTTGTAAAGTGATCTTATCAAAATTTTTTGGATACCTTGGATTCTCTATATACCTCCAAAAGACTGCCACGAAGGTGAGTTTACACACCAATAACTCATTAACACTTCCTTATAATGATGATGATCATATAGTTGATGATGGTATACCAGTCAAGACCAGTCAAAATTCAGCAACTGTAAAACATTTCCTATACTTTAATCTTCTAATGATTATTTTTTATAAATTGTATTCTATCATATTTCAAAGAATCTAATTAAACACCTGCTTGAAAATTTACAGACGTTGCGGTCATTATTTGTTAATAAATATGTTTACATTCAAGGAAAATCATTATTGATAAATCTATCGAATTAATCAATTATTTGATTACGTAATGATTGTTATAAGGGGGGAAGCGTGCAAATTTCGATGATTATACACCAACATGAATCAAGTTAATGACCTTTACAAGATTTTTTGCAAATACTATCCAGAAGATAACGAATTATTTCCAGAATTTTCAACTTTCTTTTCTTTCTCTAATATTACAATAAAACTAATTGTAAGATCCTGGTTGAATGAACGCTTCGGCCCAAATTTTGCTGAAACACTACGCAATTCATTTCCAAATTGTTCTTTTATTGTTGATGCTTTACACACAACTATTAATCTTGAAAGTGTTGACCTTACCATTACAAGGACAATAATGTTGTTTTTTTTTTAAGTTGAAGTTCATCGAACTATTTGCGATTAGTTGTTTTTTCGTTGGTCTATTATTGTGTTTTTTTTTTTCGTCCGATTATCCATCTCGGCCTTGTACACGATTTGTATAAGGACGAAAACTGCATATAATAAAGAACCAGTTCCTCTTCCATTTTGCTATAACTTGTTCGTTATTTTGCAATTTTATTTATTATTAACTTTAATCTATTGCATTTGATTATATGTTCATCACTGATCAAATCGATGATTCATTAAAATTTCAATGATTATCGAGAAGAATTTTTTTGATCAGTCCGGCTGTAGATGAAGTAATTCTCGATTTTTCTCTAATTCACCTTTTCTTTGAGATTAGTAGGACAGGAGGGCAGTTCAATGAACTCTTCACTCTCCTAATAAGTGGTTCTCTTTTAGTTTTCATCATCATCATCAAACATTGAAGAATTCGCCTGAAATATTATCAAATTATTAAAACAAAAATTAATCATTAATAATAATAATAATTTACCACCGGCATGTGCTCATTCTTTAAAAATTTCTCCATGATATCCTCAATTATCATTATCTTAACAGGACAATAAAAAGACATAAAGGGGTAAGATTACTATGGCTTTTAAGTGTTGGAAATATTTAGGTTGACTAACGGTGCATTCCAATAATAATCGTTTCAAGATTGCTCGATGAATGATGATGATGATGTTCTTTATTTTTATTATCAAATACAGACAGCAGCAGGGAAACCTCGACCCTTATAAGCCTTGAAAGATACCCAGATAAATTGTATCACCTGCCCACACATTACAACAAGTTGTTGAATTTGTGTTGTACACAAATACCATTCTATATAGGTATAGGTAGATAAACAAAAAGTACCGTTAACATTCCTTTTGTCATTCTTAATCAATCGTTTTCCTGTTCGTTGTTTGGCTTGGTTTTAATTAGAAAATTTTCGGGGAAAGTTCTAGGAAAAGTATTAGGTAGGTACTATAATAGAATAGAGGATTATTCGTAATTCTTTTGAAATGGAAAAGAAATGTAGAGGGTTCTATTTTTGGTCATTTCGCCACCGGTTTCTCTTATATTTATAAAGTTTCTTTAAAACGGCAGCTGTCTGGTCAATAGATTAGTTCTTTTCACAATTTTATTGTTATTTGCCTGAGTCGGCATCGGGGCTTATTTGTTTATTCTTGCAATTTTCTACGAAAATCTTCAAAGTAGAAAACTGACCATTATACAGGATGTCCACCATGGAAGTATACAATTCGGCCAATCTCCACTAAATGTACAGAGCGATTTTCAAAAACTTGCCGCATTCAAGAACGACCCAAAGATCCTCCCTACATTGGGAGGTCTTCCAGTCAATCTTAATCATTGTCCAAAATGAGCGTCTTTTGACCGACTGTTCGATGAGCTACGGGGTCCCACTTTTGCTTAAATATTCTCCAAGGACCACCCTACAAAATCTTCAAATTTTATTGGAATCGCTCTGTTAGTTTTGTGGTGGCTGCCAAGTTGTGCACTCCCAAACCGGACGCCTTGTAGAACTTTGTTGGATGCTAGGTCGACCATTTAAAAGCTCCTGAAACAAATTATTTTTACGTTATTTTTTTAAATTTCTTATCATTTGAATTTGTATTTGAACAATGAGCCTTTTCCGTGGAAGGAGAACGTGCTAGTAAAACCAGACAGGTGGGAGAAGTAGGGGAAGTCGTAGTGTGTCGGACATTGAACTCGTGGTCCCAATGTTGACATCCCGGTTAAAGCTGCATTTCTCTATCTAACTTACTATTTTACAATCGATTTTACATCTCTATCTCATCAAAATTCACATTGGGAAAAATCTAATTCATAAAGAGAAAAGCTCAATTAATCTTTTACAATAAACTAGCTTCTTATACGATTAATTACATGAAAAAAATTATCGAACGATAAAGTTGATGCGTTTGTCATTTGATTGAAATAGTAGAGTGTAGGTCAAAATGCGTTTTTAGGCCAAAAGGCCATCATGGTAATGGCCACATAATGGTGTGTGCTGTTGCTTTCGCACCAGCACACACCATTGGTCGGCTTTTAAAAACGACCCAATTTATCCACTAATTCATCGAGACAATACAATGTTGAAGGAAAAAATCACCACTTACCCTTAATCCTATCAATCTTATCACACTGTAGACAAAATCAAATCGACTGTATTATAATTGTATTACATTTGTAGTGAATGCTTAAAAATAAGGGGCGGTGTACTGTTACGTTGTATAGTAGCCGCACCGAGTTTTGTTAGTAAACAAAGGGGATTCCCGGGGGTTGATTGAACTCTCTCTCACTATAACTATCTATGTGTGTGTGTTTCGGGAGAATTGTGAATGCGGAAGGTCCGGGTTTGACCCCACATGACCTGGGCCAACACTTTCCATGGTAACCGACACGCAAGTCGGGGGATTTCGATCGATTCACACAATGTGCCACAAATGGCCCTCCCTTCTCGAACAACAACAACAACAACACGTTCCTCTTTGACAGTTATCACAATTATCTAATAAAATTAATCAATAAACACGTGATATGAAATAATACAAATCAGTATTGTTTCTAACAATATTAATAATAGTATAAAGTAATTTAGAAAGGGGTAGTAGATCGATTGAAAAGTTATGAATGTAAATGCACGTGATGTAAACAGGGAACACGTGTTGGGGATCCTTAAAACAATACATTATAATATTAACACTTTCAATTGATAAGATGGATAAATTAATTGGTAATAAATTGATAATCATCTTAATTAGTTGTATCTAATTAATACTAATTATGTCATAAAACGCTCTTCCTTGAAAAATTATCAATTATTATCGCAATTTTGACACTTGTAATCGTGGTGACAATAAAAATTCGTCCCATTTATCAAGGGGGGTAAAAGTTACAAAAAACTTACAACCCGGCGATAAGTGATGTCAAATTAATTAACAAAAAAAATCCTTATCATTTAAGATAACTGAAAGTTGTTTATGAAATACTTCCTGTTAATGTGATTAAAAATAAAAGTCGTGTTGTTTTTTTTTGTACTTTTGGTTTTAATATCGATTTTCCCAATTTCCATTTCGGCATCCCTTTAGTTCCGGGATTTTCCGGGTGTAGAATGCAACTCTATGTGTTGAGTACATTGACCTGTTATTGATTTTGTGCAATTTCACTTTTATTTTGTTTTGATGGTGGAAGAGTAATATGCATTATTGCAAAAGTTGAATTAAAATTTATAAAATAAATAAAATCAATCGATATAAATTAAGCTGAATTCAGCTCGATTTTATCCAAAACTTTCAATTGAAAAATTGATAAATTAATAATAAATATTATTGGGAAAGTCGTAGTAATAGATTTGATTAAAGGTCGAATTTTATTTAATTTTAGATAAATTAATAAATAATTATTGTTAATTGTGGAAATTTTAGATCATTGCAAATTACCTGTTTTACTAATTGCAAATTGCTCTCTTATCATTGTTGCAGTTATATAGCAAAACAGCATTTTTTTTGCAATTAACAAAACTGACCTTGCTCAAGTCCAAGTGCATAGCAATAACATTGACTTTGAATAAAAACGAAAATGTTATCAATTATTGTTTTTCTGTTGTTGTTTTTTTTCAAATGTACAACAATAAATAATGACCAATTAGTAGTATTGCGTATAATTTAATAATTTTTCTAAACTAAGCACGATCATTTTTCTTTAAGTGCTACTTTTCAACTTGGAGGAAAAAATTAACATTTTTTTTATCATTTTTTGCATTATCATACAAAGTGCACATGGTCAGGAGTGTTTGGATAACAGGAGCCGATGTTATAGAACGTTGCAGGAAGCCTCACGACAGAGTGTGTTGAGCTAGGTCGGCGTCTCGACGCATAGATCCCAACTAGTTTTCTAGCACATTTCCGCGGCGTAACACTTCCCAAATTTGGCAGAAACCCACATAGAATACAGCGAAATATAAACGGAATAAGACCCACATTTGTACGGTGTCGGAAAATTCAAGTGTTGTGTACGTCAAAGATAAATATTTTAAAAAGAATTTTCTCCATTGAGGAAATATTCAAATTTACCGCTAAATTCAATCTAACCTACATTGGACAGGAACCGGAACACCACGTGATTTTCAGAAAATTTCAATCATTTGAATTTTTGCGATACGATTTATCTCAACTAACCTGAAAATCAACGAGAATTGTGTGTTTTTTTTTTGGTGCAATTTCAATAATCAACCGATATCCAACAATATTTGTAAGTTTTTTATTTATAATTAAAATTATTTAAATTAAAATTATCGTTAGATTATGATTAAAAATGTGTATGAAACAAATATTGATTCCTCTATTTTTAGTTTTTGAAATAATTTCACTATCTAATTGGCAACCAAACTGAAAAAATCAAAAATTACTTACAATTTTCAAAATTTCACAATCACACCCACAAAAATTCTCCAAAATCTTCCAAATTAAATCCGCTAGTTTTAATAGAATTTAAAAAAAATACACTTCTTAGGAAAATTCTTTGATCACAATTTCAGCGTTCAATACAATCAAAAGTGAAAATTCAAAATGGCCGCCTGTAGATTTCCGTTAAACTGAAACATAGATTTTTACGCCCTTAATTATATAAAATCGAAATAATTCTAAAGAATTTACAACAAGATAAACGATAGTTGATTCGTTTATTGTTGGAGAGATTCGAAAATTTTTCGGGTAAGTGGGTGAATTTTGTGATTTTCAAGTCAATTTTGACCGACTGTCAACTTTGACCTTTAGAGAATTTTCAGTAGTTTTCCCATCATTGTTTGATTTTTGTAATATTACACAATTTTTAATGTAAGTTTTACATTAATTCTGTTCAATTTACGTTTATTATTGTTGTTTTTATTAAATTTATAACATGACAATTTGTTATTGTTGTAGAAAAAAGTGAATTTCAAGTGCACCTCAAGGATATCTTTTATTATAGAAAATTATAATAGTAAAGGAATGATAGAGGCTTTTTAACAACAAAATTGGTTCCCTTATTAGCTAAACGGTTGTGAAATTATCAACGTTGAATTAATCTTTAATTATTACCAAACGTCGTTTCGGTAAATTGTTGGTCTTGTTGTAAGTGTCTTGTTTTAAATCTGTTTAATTTAGGGTAGATTTTTTACAATTGTATCGCCCCTTTGATCCTGCTTTATTATGGTGGTTTTCGACTGTTGGCAGATTGTGTGATTGCTCGATTTTCTTCCAATAATTATAATCGTGTTCAACTTTATATTTTTGGTTATAATTACAATAACATTGAAATGTTTAAAGATCAGTCATGGCCTCGCAATTGTGCCAAATGCTAAGCAAGGTTTCTATAAAGCGAGAAAGATAGAGGAAATGCACACTAACTAGATAAAGAGCATAAGTTTTAAAATTGACGTCAGGAAATATGCAACTCAACCTTGCACTAATATTAGTGCAGAATTAAATAACACGAAAAACAGGCCGGGAAAATTATAATAAAAAACTATATATCTAAACATATACGTTTATATTTTAAAATTTAATCGTTTTTTATTGTTGTTATTTTTTATTATTATTGCAGGTAATACAAAATTAGAATCCTTGAATGTGATTGAATATATAGTAAAATATATAAATAATCTATTGATAATGGTTAATGATTATTGTTGATTTGTTACAGGACTTAAATGCCTTGAAGAGCAATTGCAGTCCTCGAAAAAGGCCAAAATGAAAGAGGTACCGATTTTTTTATTACACCAAATTAACGATAAGCAATCAAAGTTTGTAATTTCTCACATAAAAAAAACACTACAATTTCCTTATTAGATATTACGAAATTTATTCAAATCATTGCACGTATACAACAATTTCGTACAGCAAAATTTTTAAGGTCATACAGTTATCATTTCGTATTTGAACTGTTGACATTTTCCGGGGTACTCGCAATACCAACCGTTCAATTTTAATATCTTTACCTGCATTCCGCACATAAACAATAAAGACGATTCTACCAACTATTTTGCATAATGAAACAGTTAGATAATCGAAAAAAATACAACACAGTTATTGTTTGTTGTATATAAAGGTCAATATTTTAATTGTTTCTAGTACTTATTGCAAAATTGATAAGTACTACAAGTCAAGTTCATTCAATAGTTTCTAATAAACGTCTTTTTTACAATAAAAGTTAATTTGTAACAAAATTGGTGTGAATTTGAATGATGGGATGGTATAGGAATTCCCTTAATCCTGGCCAGAATTTAGACTATGACGTCATATGAAAGTTATGACGTCAAATTGGACGCGGTGCAATCCAGACGAACTGAAGAGGAATGCGCGCCGATCGATATATTCTGCACATTACTGACCCATATAATCCTTTCACTTAACGTTTACAATAATCGTTTGAATTGAATTGAATTGAAATTAACCCCTTCATTATATTCTACCCTTCGATAAAACCACCAACACTACTACAATACAAATTTATTTAAATTGATAATAATGCTTGTTGTTTTTAAGATTGTATACGAATAAAAGAAAAATCAATAGGATAATTGTAGCGGATTAATTATTGTTATTGTAATTAATTATAGTCGTGTTACTTTGATGAAGGGGTTGTTGTTATAGAAGGGGCGACAGATGCACTTTTCACCCTTTTCGTGCGCCATTGATTTCATCCTCATATGAACGTGATGGAGGTCGTTACTGTTGCTTTCATTAAAACGACCTTGTCTACAATGCAGATTAACATATAATTTTTTATAATTGACAGGAGGGCAAAACTAAAATAATAATAATACATGTTTGTTATTTGAGTGAATTTTCGGCAATTTCAATGCTAGGTCACTTTATTCCCGCTTATATCTGTTAAATTAATTACCGGAAACGAATCTAGATTATAATTTAAAATATTCTTCAATTAGTTGAAGATTTATAAATGCAATTAACTGAACTAATTTAATTAATTTATAAATTTAATTAAGGACATTATGGACGATGTGGCTGTATCATCTGCTAGTGAATTCGATTTGGCCAATATTAGTGAAGAAGAATTTGAACTACATTCAACATTTATTGTACCCGATCTACCAGTTGAACCAGGAACACCAAATCGAGCTGAAGCCACACTGCCCAGAAATTTGGTATTGAAAACATCTCATGCTCTATCAGATGTAAGTCTTATCCACACCCCTATTTGATTAATTTATTGATTGATTTTTATGAAAATTAGGCTCAAGGCGTTTGGAGTACGGGTTACATCCCAAGAGGGACGCGTTTTGGCCCTCTGGTTGGTGAGATTTATGCCAAAGATGCCGTACCAAGTTCTGCCAATCGGAAGTACTTTTGGAGGGTAAGTTACAATTATAACCACTGAGAAATTTCCTTTTTTTTTCATATATTCGTTTATAATTTTGGTGTTGGTTTATTTGTATTATCTGAAATTTCTGTCTTTGGCTTTAGGTGCAATTACGCGAAGGTTTTTACAGAAATAATAACAACAATAAGGTATTCTTTGAATTTTCTTTTGCTTTTCTCTTCCTCTAACTATCTGTTTTTATCTATCTATTTTATATTTATTAATCATTTCAATAACAAGATATTTGTTTAATTATATTTGGCTTGTAGCCCAATTTATGACAAGAATAATCTACTAGACAAATAAATTCACCTTCGTTATAAATTTAGTAGAATTAGCTGAAAATTTGGCTACAATAATGTACTGTAAATTATTCATCAGTGGTGAAATTGAAAGGAAAATCATAACGCTCCTCAGATTTTTCATTAATACAAATGTCTTGACCTTAGAAAAGAGGCGAATGTTTGATATACGATCTTGCTTGTTTTTTAAGATAAAGAAACGCGCAATATAATTTTGGAAAGGGCATTTCACGGTGCAGGACGAAAAAGTTTCAGTTTTGGGGAAATTTTTATAAAATTCAGAATTGCAAAGCATGTCTTTTCACAGATTTCCTTCCGCAACTCAGATTAGTTTGAAATGAATCTAATTCGTTGTAATTTTTTCCATGGCATATTGAAACAGCCTTTCAAATCTTCAAGAAATTTTCCGATTACTTTGTTAGTTTTCCGGAGAATTAATAAGAACGGAAAAGTTTTTGTCACGGCATTTTTAAAGAATTTTAAAGATGAAGAGCCGTACGTCAGATTGTTTAAAAGCTTGTGCATAGGGAATAATTAAGAAGTTCTTAAGGAATCCAATTTTTGGAAAATAGAGCAAAAATCTTCAGATTTCACTTGCTATTTTCATCTTATGGCCTTTCCCAATCTAGAATTGGTGGAAGGGGAAACTTGCTTATTTTCCCAGGGAAATTAAAATAATTTTGAATAGAAAAAATGGCTTTAATTCGGCAGATACTGGATAGATGGCGTCGATGGTATAAGACATGAAAAGCTGCCGATTTGTTCTTTTAAACCATGAAATATAGAGATAAGAAGGACTATCCCATATGGGTCTTCAACCGAAAAAGTGTACACTGAAATATATGAAATAAGGGTTCAATAAATGACCAGAATAGCGCTAGTGTAGGCAGCGAGTAAACGTTGTGATTGGTCCATGGAGTTTAGAGATAAGGAGGACTTCTCTCTCTCTAATTTTGTCTTCAAGTATTGGCATATGGCTTCAAATTTTACCCTCTAGCTAAAGTGGCACCCTCATAATTTCATTTACATATATATTTGTGGATCGTTTTTTTACATTAACATAGTCCTCCTGATCTCTATACTCCATGTTTTAAGGTTGAGGTAGACCCGGAGCCACACTCGTTAGATGGCGCTTGCTCCACCATGTCTTTTATATCTATATAATTATGAATATTTACAGATTTCTTTATTTTTTTCGAGAGCGAGATGGCAGAATTTTTAACTTAAGATTTTTAAATGCGTTTTTTGGAGAAAAGATTGATGTTTACGTTAAATAATCTTGTTTATATCAATTTTCATTGTTCATTCTATACCGTACATTTGGTTTCAAGCGTATATTAAAATTAAATACACCTATTTCGACATTTTTTCTTTTTTATTTTTTTGTACAAAAACGGAAAGGTCAGCGTCATCCACAAAAATTCAGAAGTTAAATAAAACTAACTCGAATATAATGAAAAAGTTTAAACAAAATCTCTCCTCTCATTTTCGAGATAAAAAATAAAATAGTGCAAAAAACATGGCTTTTTTACTTTTTTTCAAAAACTTAAGGACAGATTTACATAAAATTTGGTACAAGTAAAGCTTAGACTAATACTAAGCTCTGGTAATTTTTTCAAAATTTCTGAACCTCACGTTTATATTTTGATCCACTAGAGTTCCACCTTAAAATCATATATTCCTTGTCAATTCTATGAAACTGCTATTAGTTGACGAGTGATTCAAAAAATATTTCAAGGATTTAAAGAAGGCTCCTTAAAGAACAATTTAGCAAAATTAGAACCTCGTTGCTCATTTTGAAGTTGGTCAAAAACGCTCGTTTTGGGCGAGATCAGAATTTTCAAAAAACGAGCTGAAAATGCAAAATATTTTCACCTGTTTCAGAATGCATTGGAGAAAAAATTAAAAAATCGATTTTAGGAAGATGCTGGAGTTATTCTGAGTCATTTTAAGTGTGTAGCAAGTTTGTGAAAATTGCTACATCTTCTGAAGCGAGCGTTTTTTGATCAACTTCAAAATTACCTACGAGGTCCTAATTTTCTATAGGTAAAATGAATTTAAATTCAATATACTTATGGCAACTTAAAAGCAACGCCATCTATCTGGTATCTTGCAAGCTAACAGCCACTTTTTCTATTCAAAATTATTATTTTTCCAGGAAAATCAAAAATTTTCTCTACCAACAGTGTTATCTTTTGAAAAGTCATAAAATCATCTATAAAACTTAGAATCTTGTTACAAAATAACTGTTTTTAAGAGGTGAAAATGTCAAATGTTAAACAAATGAATTTTGCAAAAACTTTTCCCGATAAATAATTTACCTGTTTAACAAAAATTGGACTCCTCGAGGTCGCCCAGACTTTTTTCCATGCATAAACTTTCAAACGAGATGTTTCTTCATTCTTAAAATTGCTCAAGTGAGGCTTAAGAGGCTTAGCTTCCCTGAGCTTTAAATTCATCCCCTAAAAATAAATCGGTTGAGTTACTGATGATGTCTCTTTCTAAAGTCGGGTTTTCACTGTGGACAATAAACTCGATATTTTTTTTCAATACTGTTACAAGATTATGTCCAATTAGCTAATTAGGATTATGCAGTAGTCCTTCAAGTCCGCCCCTGATTTTCGGGAAAACTTGAAAATTTTCAAAGCCATTTCAACTAACTAACGTAGGCTGAGTTATGAGGGGGAAATTTACGGAAAACATGCTCGAGAAAAATGTCTGTAATTCTAAATTTCATAGAAGTTTTCCAAAAATGAAACGTCCTCTTCGTGCACCGTGAAATGCCATTTCCAAAATCAAATCGCGCGTTTAAAAATAAAGGAGAAAACGTGTATCAAACATTCGCCTTTTTCGTAAAAAGTTCTAGTCCACCCCCTTACTTCTTCTATTATTTCTTATTTAAATTCAAAATAATTCAATTTGTCTTTGTATTTCAGGTATATAAAGATAACGAACTGTACTATTATATAGATGGTTTTGATACATCAAAAGCGAATTGGATGCGTTATGTTAATCCAGCATATTCGAGTGAATCACAAAATCTAATTGCTTGTCAATACAAAATGAACATCTATTTTTACACAATAAAACCAATTTTACCGAATCAAGAGCTACTCGTTTGGTATTGTAGAGAATTTGCTGAACGACTCAATTATCCTCTAACTGGCGAACAAATGTTACAAAGAATTCGTAAGTTAACGTGTTTCATATAAGAAATCACAGTTTTATTCTTACAAAAATTATAGGGCAACAAGTTCAACAATCCACCGAAGTGATAACAGTTAGTACAAGTGAACCACCAACAAAAGATGGTCCATATGAACATCAATTAACACCAACTGATGGTAGTGTACGTTCTGATGAAGGTTATCATAGTAATGGTTATCATGATGATGTTTTTACACCACCTGAAGATTCTAGTGATTCAGATAGTGAAAGTAATTACGTATTAGATTTTAGGTAAAATATTCAATTTTGTTTGCGAATTTAATTAATTTTAATTAATGAAATTTTATAGTAAAAAAACAACAACAAAAGAAACTGCAGTAATTAAACCGGTATCACCAGAAGCTCATAAGAATGAATATAGAAAAGTTAAAATAAAAATATCAAAAGCTTATCATTATAAAACACCGAAATGTGTTGAGAGCGATCATGAAATTGATAAAGATCCAAATCAAGATGCTACAGTACCTGAAATAACAACATTAACACCGAGAATTATCACACCACCAAATACAGTAATTGTGATCGATTCTCCACCACCTGAAGTTCCTAATAATCATAATATTAACAATAATAATAATAATATAAGTAATCTTAATAATATTAGTAATAATAGTAATAAACAATATTATGAAACTGAAATTAAGAATGATAATGTTATATCACGATATACGCCACCGACATCGAGTATTTTGGAAAACATCCTATTGAGAAATCGAATTGATACAACTAATAATAATGAAAATAATGGTAATCAACGACAACCGGATGCTACACCACCACCAAGTTCACCCACTGAAATGGCATATTCGTATAAGAAGAGCCATCGTTATGGTACAATACCGTGTAGTCCGGATTCTAGTTCAAATATCCAAGCACAAAATCTATCACCTGGTCCAGTTGGATTAAAGAATCACCCACCAAGTCCAGTACAACCACCAACAATCTATGTACAACACAATAATGACAATTATGGGAATCATTTACAGACTGGTAATTATTACAATATTTATTCATCATCAAATAGTATTGTTCATAGTACAATACAATCAACACCTACAGCAGCATATTCACCGCCAATTACAACAAATTTCAATAATAACAGTAATAGTAATAATAATAATTCAAATATTATATTACCGAATTCGCATATAATCAGTACGAATTTAACACATCATCTTTTAACACCATTACCACCGATACAAACAACAACACCGTTAACAAATAATGGACGATTATCGCCAAATTCTCGTAGTCCTGAAATGGCATCAACTATCGTAACGAATGGCGGTCCAATCAGTCCGAATTCAACACAATCCCGTGGCTATCGTAGTCTACCATATCCATTAAAGAAGAAAGATGGTAAAATGCATTATGAATGTAATGTTTGTTGTAAAACATTCGGACAATTATCAAATTTAAAAGTCCACCTACGTACACATAGCGGTGAACGACCGTTCAAATGTAACGTTTGTACAAAATCATTTACACAATTGGCACACCTACAAAAACACCATTTAGTACATACTGGTGAAAGGCCGCATGAATGCGGTATATGTAAGAAACGTTTCTCATCAACATCGAATTTAAAGACACATCTACGTTTACATAGCGGCCAGAAGCCGTACGCTTGTGATTTCTGTCCGGCGAAATTCACACAATTCGTCCATTTGAAATTACATAAAAGATTACACACAAATGAACGGCCGTATATATGCCAGGAATGTGGTAAGAATTATATTAGTGCATCCGGTTTGAGGACACATTGGAAGACTACAAGTTGCCGGCCAAATAATATCGATGATGAATTAAATGGTGATGGATCACCTAATGTTTATTACGAATATGCTGGATCTGATGGTAGTTTAGGTAAATTATAATAATAATCGAATTATTTTGTATTTTTAACGATTTTTTTGTTACAATCAGGTTCGGTTGAGATGGTGAAAGATTTGCATCATGATGATTCTAAAGAGCCGTTCGATATACATCAACAGAATCAAATGGGTCATACTGTTCTACATCCAGGATTGTCGAGGCCATCATCAACAATCCAGAATGGTCAAAGACAACAACCAACAACAACAACACAACAACAACAATTACATCCAAATAAAGAGACACGACCTAGTGTAATTGAATCATCACAACCTCACATAATTGAATGTACCTAAATTTTGTATTCTTGCTCATCTTTTTTTTTTGTTAGTTTTTATCAACTCTAAATCCTATATCTTTACCTGTCGTCTACTATTGTATCGTTGTTAAGTTTTTAATGTTTATTTATGAATTAATTAATTAATTAATTAGTTAATCAATAAGCAAATTTCGATGGTAAATAGAGAACGTGGTAGGAAGCAATGATACTCATAAGTACATATTTATTTGTAATTTATTTGTTTAATATTTAAGTTTATAATAATTTTTAAGAGAATATAAACAAAAATATAAAGAGTATTTATGGAAATTAACCGAATTTCGACATTAGACTGATCGCATAATAATTATTAAAGCAATATTGAAATTGCACGATGATTTTTGTTTGTTTCTTGGGAGAAATTAACCAAATAGTGTGTGTTTTAAATTTGAATAATTTTAAATGTTGTAGACATTACTTAGATATGTTCCATGTTATTCTTTTACATATATATATATATATATAGATTTTATAATTGAATGTGTTCTAAAATTAAAAATAAGCGTTAAGGTTTTCTCATCCTCTATTCATCAACAATAACAATAAACCATATTTCTTTCAAAAAAAAATTGATAATTTCACAATATAGTTGCTAAATCTGGATTTTGTTAGAAATTTGACTTACCCCAAATATACGCCAAATATGATCACCACCATCCCCCTATTTCATGTATGTATTGCTAATATTCATATACATGTAATAAAAATTTATTGTATGTTATTACCTGTATGAAACAAAGAAATTATTAATACTTAAATGGTGCTTGTGACTGGTTAATTTTTAAGTGTCTATTAAGAGAATCTTCTTCTCAGTACTTAAAGGCGGTCCCTTAACAAAAAATTCTCCTTATTAAATTATTATTGTTATTATTGATTGGCTTGCACTTGAAATAAAACAGAGCATCAGTATTAAAGTAAAAATTTTGTTGTTAAAATAATAATAATAATAATAATGTTATATCAACATATTGTGTGTTTATGTGAGTTTTTTTGATTGTAAATATAAATTCTTGTTTTGTTTAGGTACCTACTTGGAATTTTTATTATGTAAATTTATGTAAATTATGGATATTTAGAGAGAAAAAAAACAACATAAACTTGCCTTTGTATATAAACAATAATAACAACAATAATAAGAAATAGTAATGCTGCAACAATTCTATCACAATTACTGTTTTTTTTAAATCCATAATTAATTTGCAGTTATTCCAAAATAACACACAATAGTATAATACAATATTATAATTATTGTAGTATGTACTGTGTACAATAAGATTTGTTTGTTTTCTGTTTGTTATTTAGTTGTATTTTACAATTAATTCGTCCTCTTTTTGTATTATGAAACATTAATTTATTTTCATTTTATTTTTATTTGCGACTGTTTTAATTATAATTTTTTTCTTCTCATTTTAAATTTCAAATAAATAGCGTGTCTCTCTTTATCTTATTTTTTTTTTTGTCTTCTTCTTATTATTAATATTATGATGATTATTGTTATAATTGAATGAAAATGAGAAACTGGTTTAGGTGGGTACCTTTTAATAATAATCTCTGTCTGTTCACTTCAAATTCTCGAAATATTTCAAATTATTTTTGGTAAATCTCGTGCATGTAAAAATGTTCATAATGATTATTAAATAACTATAATTAAAAATGAAAACGTTTATTTTTTCTTTACGATAAGAGAATTGAAACTTATTTTTATAAATAATCGATGTGGTTGCTTCAGAACTATAAAATAAACACAACTGGAACCTTTTTACTATAACTATAACATTATAAATTCATTTTGAATAGTTTAAGAACAACAAAATCAAGGAGGGACACCGGGAGTTATTAGACATTGCTGGCAAATGTATAATAAGTTGCCTACCGTCACGACAGTTTCGATTTCTCCCCAACCATGGCAGAAAAATAAACTGACAATGAGACTTAAATTCAATGACGCAAACAAGAATTTGTATTGGGGAAAGGAAAGAGGGCTGATCACAAGGATATACAGGTCGTTTGAAATGGATAGAAACATTTAGCAAAGTATATATCTATCTCCCGCTTTCATCATTCCATCTCATGTATTTTTTTGTCTATTGTCTAACTTATGGAAACTGGCAATGTTTCCACTAGCTATCCTTTTCTCACTAACTTAATTTAAAAAGAAACAGAAGACATGTTTCTCCGTCTGTTCAATGGAGTTAAATGAGTATTAGGAGGTGGAATAAATATCCCGCCTTAATTTGCTCGACCTCCTTCTAACACATGTGATAAAATGACTGCGGAAAGGAGAAGGATGATTCTGTAATGTTTCTATCCAATATTTTCTACCGGTATATTATCTTTACCTACACTTACAGGGTGTTCCTCTAGGAAACAATCAAGGTAATTAACAATTTCCTAAATGAAGCTCAATTTTTACAGCTTTAAGTGTCGTAAAGGGACTTAAAGTAATTCGGGTTGATGAAATATGAAACTGATCGTTTATAAACAGGGTCGGTGCTAGATTTTGTGCAGCCTTGTACAAATAATAATAAAGTATAGGGCCTTTTCTCATAAAAGAACACTTTAACTGAAGTCTTGGTTTCAAGGGCTTCTAATATAGAAAGTCCTCTAAGACTCGGTTTTTCTTTCTCTAATTAAGCTTGCCTTAGCAATACCTTGCATTAACTCTACAAAAACATGGATTAACAGACATTTCGGAAGAGAGCTGTATATGGACACATTTAAGGACGTAGCTACTGAAGGGCATGACTGGGGCGCTTACCCTCCCCTGGCTCATTTAGTAGAAGAAAAACTGAGTCTAGAAGTATCCTCCTTTTCATATGCTATCAGTAAATTCGCTAAAAAAAATGGATGAGTTAGAACTACAAAAATAGGCTAAGAATATCTGAATTTTGAATTTCTTGACTTAAGAACAAAATTCAATTAAGACTGATAAATTAGAATGAAAATGTTTTCAAACATTGACTAAAACTAAGAAGTTCAACTCAGAAATCCTCTAAAATTGATTAATTTTGTGTATTCAATAACAAAATTTGATAAAAATCCTAATTTGGGCCCAAAAATCTTAATATTAGATGAAAAAGTGGAATTCCAATTGAAAAATTGCTTAAAAGTGTCCGAAGAGATTTACATTCATTTAAATTCACTGAAAACAGTGCTTTACGATTTTTTTTATAAGCTTAAGCTAAAAGTCAAGAATTGAGTTCAAAAAAATAATTAAAAGTTTCTAAATTGTTTCCTTTTTACAGTTATATAGCAATTTTATTCAGGAACTGATGATTTATACCGAAAATATCTCAAGATCTAGACTAAATTTGAGACTAAAACTTGCTTACATCGTCCTCTTTAACTACTTAGAAGCAAGATGATTCATTATATGTTATAAGCTAACATAACTCAAAACAAAAGTGTCTCAAGACTTGTACTTCAACTAGAAAATTCTCACGAAGCAATTAGAGCCGTCGAAATCGTCACCTTTGCATAATTCACTTACAAAATTTGATAAAATTTTGTAAGTGAATGTCGGTCCTGTTTTAAAGTAACTATGGAACTTTGTAAAATACACAGAGATCGAGACCGGCTACATAAGATACCCCCTGGGCCCAGCGGCGCGTTGTCCTATGGGCAAAATGGGCAATTGCCCGGGGCCCCATCAACAGGGGGGCCCCAAAGTCTCCAAATCAATATTCTCATTTTTGCAGTTAAAAAGCCGATTACAGTACTAGTATTTTTTTATAGCAGACAGATATAATGCAAACGTGTGGCATATGAAATATAAGCTTTTTTTATCATTAAGATAATAAATTTCAGTAGCATGTGTTTTGGTTATTGCTGATAACCAGTCAATATCATCTCTCGCTCTCTCGCTATCGCTATCGCGTTGTCTCGCTTGCTTTCTCCCGCTCGCGCTCTAGCTTGCTTTCTCTAGCTCGCCCTCTCACTTGCTTTTTAGCTCTCTCACTCTCTCGCTATCGCTATCCAAATTTCAGAAAAATTAAATGTCATTTTATTCAAAATTCCATGAAAACGCCCACCTTAGGCCTACTTGTTGAAACTACTGTGTTAATTATTTTTGTCGTTGCCATGGTTTTGTTTACATTTGACGGAAATTATAATGGAAATACAATTTTCTGATTGGCTGATGAGGAGGGATATTTATTTATTTTAAGGCTGACTTTCATCAGAACTGAATGCTACCAATCACATGTAATTTCCATAAGACAGTTAAACACACTTTTGTCTTAAACGGTAACAGATAGTGACCTGGAAATAGTTGATTTCAATTCCAAAGACAGTTACATATATACAAAAATACACGAGTGGATTTTTGAAATTTTGGCAGGATTTTCTCTGTATAAGGAAAAAGTAACTTTTCGTGCTGAAACAAGTGGTTTACTAAAACACACAATTCCCTGTGTAAAAGTTGATAATTTTAATAGTCATGTATATAAAAATATCGAGCAAAATTCACTCTACAAAAATCAACGCTTCGATTTTCAATTGTCTTTACCGGTTTTTCATAATCTGCATCCAAAGTAATCTATTTTTTCCGAAATTGAATTGAAATAATACGGACAGACATGAACTCGCATAGAAAGGTGGGAGAAGTGGTGAAAGACTAGGTCGTCTTTTGGTGGAAGCGGCGCGACTATGACAGTCAGCCTTAACTCCCTAGGGATATAAAATAGGTCATTATATTACAAAAATCACAAGTATAATGATCACTTTATATAGATAAAAGTATATACCTACTAACCAATTGAGTTAATTTATGACTTTTTTTGTGGACTGTATGTCACTTTAAATAAAATTTTATCGACAATCTTTATTTATCGTTTTGCATATGTAGACAATAACACAATAAGAGTATATCCAAGGACAGGGATTCTTTCACGAATAAAAATCCAACACTACATATGGGGGCCCCCAAATTCAAAATTGCCCAGGGCCCCATGAAGCTATAACGCGCCGCTGCCTGGGCCACTCACTTAAAGCCAGTCCACCGCTGTGTATCGTTGACAAGGATCGTCGTAAACTAAAATTGAATCAAGTCCAATAATTCTTAATGAATTAATACTCTTTAATAAATGTTTTAATTAGTTTTTTACTTTTATAAGGTCATTTTGAAAGTCTCGTAAGTACGCCACTGGCTATTTTGATTTAATACATCTAAACAAAACCCTAGTACTTGTGTTCATAGAATTAAACGATACATGCATATTTGTTGAAGAAATTGGAATTAAAATTATTGGTCATCGTTTATTAATTAATCTATTATAAATATTTTTATAAATTTACATAAAACCTCCAATTTTTTGTATAGCATATTTAATGTGTTGCCTAAGTGGTTGACACACTAGGGGCTATAAGAGATACTAGGGAAAGCGCCATCTATATAATTATACTAGATCTATGTTTGATTCATATTCCAAATAACACTTTTGTTGCGGTCAGCAACCCACAATACACACATGTGATTTATTTTACATAGATCAGAAGTGTAAATGGATTTTCAGATAGATAAAGCTCAAATGCTTATTTCTTAACAACATTCAGGGACGTATTAAGGAATGGATGGGCCCTCAGGGGTTAGATGGTGAGCCCCATAAATAATAATAATAAAACGAAGAACAACAATTGAAGACAAAGTTTGTCTTTGAGGCTAGCTAATTTATAATCAAATATTACTTAAAGATTTTGATTATGTATTTCATTCTGAAGATTAACAATCAAAAAAGCTGCCTGGAATTGAATGTACAGGAATTGAGTCAAATGATTTGCTTTCGATTACCTTTTAATCCACAAAAAATAGCAAAATTGATAATTATGAAGTTGTTTCTTTTAATACTTAAAAAGTATTTTAATACTAAAAGTATCTAAACTCTTTTATTTTTACGACTTAATGTCCAAATTTGATAAAAAGTTGATGGTAAACAGCAAAACCTAGATTTAACTTTGAAAATTCTCTTCAAGAAGCAACTAAAGTTGTCCAATAGTCCCCTTTTTGCGATTCAGTAGGAGTGTGTTAAAGAATTGGATGATTTAGGACCTAAATGCCTTGATTAAAAGTGCAAAATTCAGTTTAAAAATTGGTTCAGGCAGTTTTAATCGTTTTCCTTTTACAAAATAATGTGAAAAATCGTTGTAAATCGATTATTTGAATCAAATTTGTGGCCTCGTGTTCCCTCGAAAATTGTTTAAAAAATGCCTTTATTGATTTCAATTCACCAAAAAAAAAACACTGATGACCTCAATTGGAAGTCAAAGATCCCGTCCAAAACTCCTTATTTCAAATACTCCCATAGATTTTTACAATTGGTTAATTTTTATGCTAAACCTTAAACTGATTTTTAATTAATTAATTAATTAATTTTATCATATACAATAAGTTTTTTAATTAATAAACAGTCTTTTTATGAATAAGAGATATTTATGTTATCGAATAATATTTTTATTAAATTGTAATAGAGAGTTTGGTTAATGAAAACAAACAAATATTTCATGAATTTCACAAATTCTGTTAGTCTCCTATTGGCCAAAAAACCCTCTCCCCTTAATTTAAATAGTTACAAAAGCTCTCTTATTAGGGTAAGCGCACTTCAAATTTTCAGTGTTCTTTTACCAAGAAAAAATTCATTTTAGGTGTCGCATCATGAAAGCTTTACGATAAGCTGAAACTTCAATGTTTCCGAATTCAGTTAAACAGACCTTATTATTGGTCAAATATAAAACAGTTAAAAAACAAGGGTGAACATCTTGCAACCCTCTTTTGACGAACCAATAGCAATTTTGAAATGGGGGAGAATTTTAACCAATAGAATTCAACTTTTAGCCGATGACTCAGATCAAATTATTTGATATTGATTGATACAAAAATCCTCTAAGGATGTTGAGATGTTGAGAGATATAATACACATATAGTTGGACTATCAAGAAAAAAACTGATAAAAGTTCCGTTTTGTTAAGGACAATTTATATCATTATCGTTCTAATTAAAAAGCCACCCTGGTATTTTTCTAAGGATTACATTGTTAATCAAATTAACTGTCCAATTAAGGGAAAAAATTGACAGCAAGAACAGATGTCCATGTCTTCATTTCAAGTTAGCTTTTGACAAACAAAAAAGAGTAGCCAGTGTCAGCTGGATGGACCAATTTTCATCAACTATAAATATTTGATCTTAAATAAGCACGTGTTACAGATTCTCTATTTTTTTTGCTATTATGTATACAGTTTTTTCTATGTCCATCCTGATATTTATAGATGAAATAAAGATCAGGGGGTGAAATTGATAAAAAAAAATGTATAGAAAGGGCAACGGTCAAATCTATAACAAAGTATACATAATAGACGCGTGTGTCTGTTCTTTTTTTACCGTACTAACAGAGGGTGCACGTTTTTTTTTGCCTTATACCTTGATTTATATGAAAATATACATTTAAATCGTAATCCTGGCATGATTCTATTCAGTTAATTTCATGGATGTTATCGGGCTTATTTTCTAGAATTAGCCGAGGGTCAGAGGGTAATTGGTGGTGGAGAAATAAGAGAAAAAAATATCAAATAAATCATTTTTGTTTTGGATTATTTCGAAGAGAACTATTTTTATTTTGTTGTAGTAAATTAAATACTTGTATAACGATCGCCGCTTAACACAAACATTTCACTTTTTGTTAATTTTCTTTCCGAATGCAGAGGTGAAAACAGACAGGGCCGCAGCTATGCGGGGAGCTAGTGCTAATCCTTGCCTCCCCTGCCATTAGAACTTTTTCTCTCAAATTTTTGCTTCTTTAAACCCTTGGCCTAATATTTAATTTCCAGGCTTCAGTTAAATTCGTATTATTGCCATCACGACCAGAGCTTGTGGTTATTATTTTTGGTCCGATCAACTTACCATGAGTGTAGTTCGATATTATACATAGGTTAAAGAGTTAAAAGTTGACCTGCGTTGCAAAAAACGCGCTCTACTTGGAATAGTTTTATCTGACTATGGCCCTAGTGATAGAGTCAGATTTAGGCGAAAACACAAATTTTTAGCACTATAATAAACCTGGTTTCAATTTTTTACCACAGTTAGGATCAAATTGAGCCCTCAATTTTAAATAATTTCGATGATCCAACATAAAAAATTTGTTAAAAACCGATAGTTTCAAGAGTCATCTAAGAATATTGATTAAAAGTCGCGAATCTAGCCTGAAAATCGATTAAAAGAGTCAAGATTTGTTACCTTTAACTTAAACTAAAAGTCAATAGTTAAGCTCAGGAATTGATTAAAAATTTGTGAGTCGTCTAACGGTCACAATTTAGTAGAAAAACATATTAAATACTTATGTGTCCTCCAAAAAATTATGAGTCACAATACAAAGTTCTCAAACCATTATTAAGGTCAATATAAAACATCTTCGAGTTCTATTAAAAATGGGTGAAATGACTCAAAATTCACCTTTCACGTAGCAAAATTTACCAAAAAAAAATGATGATTTGATACTATAATGACTCAACATGTAGTCCTAAACTCAAAAATATTTCTAAAAAAAATGGCCAAGGATTTGGGTCTCAGTTTTACAGTTTTATACCAAAATTTGATGAACATTGTTAATTTAAGCCAAGTCTCGAAAATTGGCTAAAAGTTTCCTGCTGTTATAAAATTCAGTGGCAAAATTTTCCAGAAAAACCGATGATTCAGAACGAAATTGTTTTAAAATTT
Source organism: Mylabris sibirica (assembly GCA_039776855.1). Classification (NCBI taxonomy): domain Eukaryota; kingdom Metazoa; phylum Arthropoda; class Insecta; order Coleoptera; family Meloidae; genus Mylabris; species Mylabris sibirica. The sequence goes on along the minus strand of CM077839.1, from coordinate 8,105,065 downwards.
AAACAAAAATTAGAAAATTCTCCCCAAACAATGGAACAGGCAAGCTTCCTACGTTGAATAGCATCCCTCAAACTCCAGGCTGAAAAACCGTTCGCTAACCCTTGTTACGCCTCTGAATATGTGCATTCTTCAATTATTTAAATTCCATATTATTTTTAACAGATGTTTATGCAAAAGAACCCATTTGGTTTAAAATATTTATTATTTTTTATCGGATTATTACTTTTCTCAAAAAAATGGTATCAAATAATCATTAGATATGATTAATTATTAGGGCTGAAATTTGAAGATTGTGCGCTTCTGTATTTCTTGCGCCTGAGGAAACTGCCTTGCTACTTATTACGCTAGTTAACAGCCAAATCTTTGGGGCGGCCAAAATTGACCATATTTTCTACTATTAAGTCTTATTGGGCCTTTTATTGTCCATAATAATATTATGAAAAAATGTCGTTTCTTTTTCTGATTGAAAGGGCGGCCAAAACGTGTTTTGCATACGGGCGATCAAACTTCTAAGGACGCCCCTGCTGGTTAAGATTCATATTGTTAAAAACTTTTTTAAGCATTATCCTAATTCGTCTTTTTACTAATTAATTAATAAATTCCTTTCAACATATATTAATTAAATTTAATAATAATTTTTAACTGATTAAGTTGATCACTCGCATACCTACACTAATTATTGACATTTCAAAAAAATCGATTGATCTAATTATTGGCATACCTACCGTTAATTAATTAATAATTATTAAATCGAGTATATGATTAAATAAAGAAAAAGCAAATAAAGCTTTTTAAAGCTGTGTTTTCTTACCAGAATAATTAAGAAACTTGACCTAAATGAATTGCTTTCATAGACTTCAGTAGCTTGTAATTTTATTATCAATGAAAATTTTTAATTTCTCACTACTAACTTTTTACATTATACAAATTATAAAGATTGTGTAAAAATGATCCACATTGTTATTAAGATTGAAGTTAATTAAATAAATACTAAAATAAAATAGGGTGCCAATAATTGGACCCCTGTCAATAATAGGTAGTTTTACCCTATACCTATATCATCTGAAATATTATCTGTTCAACAGTAATGTTCTCGAAAATTCTGTTAATAAACCAATTTGTAATCGAATCTAACAAGAACATCATTAGTTGTATGTGGAGTCTCCTTCACATATTTGGCTTAATTATAATTTACTTTTCTGTAGAAAATATCATAATAAAATGGAAACATTGTATGTAGTTTCGTCCTCATTATTGACGAATTTATAAAAATAAATAATGTCTACATATAAGTAGAACATTCTTTTTAAACCATCTAGAAGTGTGGGCCACTAACCAACATCGTCGATATGGTTGGTTATCAATTAAGAACGTCATCATAATTCGAACTATATGAAAGTTGAGCGGCACACACAAAACTGGCGTATTTGCAGTGAACTTTCTTAGACGCTCGCTATGTTAGACTTGAACACAGTTAGCCAATCGTAGCATTAGTACAACTTCACGATCTCATAATGACAACTAAGGTTGTACATTGTGGTACAAAATCCTCTCCACAACATGCTCAATCCATGAGCGTCTCATGCTGGACATAAAAAAATGTAGAGCGCAATAAATTAAGTAATAATTGAAGAACTAACATTTCTATTAAAATTTGTTATTATTAAAAATAAACAACGCATTTCAACTAAAATAATGTCAATAATTGTGCCTAAGCCAAATCTTGGAGTCTTGGACGATCAACTATGCTAAAGTTGGTTACTATCGCGCGACAAACGCTCCGTATCTTAGAGAGCATCGATGTCCGTTCCTAAGTTATGAAACAACAATTTTCTCTGGCTTATTATTTGTACTACCGACTTCAACAATAGTTTGTCGATTGACATCGTAAACAATGTATGCAAAAATACATTTAATTGTTTGCCAAAATGTCAGAAGCACTTAAAATCCAGCTATTAACAGGATGCCCGTCGACAATGCAATGTGTCAATCACAACAAGATCAGGGTTGGGGTGGTCAGTTTATTGTTACAACAATAACAACAACAACAAAGTTTCAGCTTTTCGTCTGAAAAAAAAAATACAGAAAAAGCATAGACCTACACATAATCAATAGAAGAACACACACACACACCCAAAAAAAAATTAAATAGACAACTGATATTTCTCGAATATTAACTAACAAGTAAATAAAAAATAATTAACATTACATGTGTGTAGATAGAATTTAAATTGTGTCCGGAAATGGTGTTCATTTTATGAATTTATCAAATTTGTATGCTGAATTGCTGCGAAATGAAGGTTTAATCATTGGAAACTTTCAATTTTTCCATCTATAGATATTAAATAGAGTTTTTCTGCACGTTATTTTTGTAGATTACGGTCCCCCATTTTGCATTCATCTATTTATTTCACCATTATTCTTATTATTAGTATTATTATTATTATTATATCCAATGTCCCTGATGTGGTAATGTAGTAGTGCGCTAGGTCATTTCAACACCACAATGACAGCAGATGGTCATGAAATTTTTGACCAGGTGAACGAAAGAAAGAAGGAAAGAATGAAGAATTCGATGCAAATACCAAAATGAAATAGGGGTTTATTCAAACGGATGATTGTGGAGGATTTTTGCCAGTTGCCCAGCAACTGGGCAGGTAACACACACAACAACACAGATACCTACTTACAATTATCTAATCTAGAATAGAAAAGTAGAGAAATGAAAAATTTCTCTACTTTTTTTTACGATTGCGATCGATTTTTGATCGACAATGGAAACCACAAAACTTGATGGGCTTTTCATGTTATTTAAAGAAACCACCGATCAAAGAGAGGGGAAAAAAATTAATAAGAGGCTGCAATGAAAAGAAATATGAATGATCACTTTCCAATTGTCGTATATTTACAATAAATATTGGGCAAGTCATGTTAACTGTCAAAAATATATTTGATGGGTCTATTTTCAATCGAAGGCGAATTGTTGAAAATCTGTCATCACTATTCTATCGCCGACAAAATCATAATTCTCAACTGTGTACCTATGTACTATGTACATTCCCCACATTTTTTAGTTGTTGTTGTTGTTGTTTATTAATAATATTGTTGTTTATTTAAAACTTGTTTGATAGGAAAGTTATACAGGGTGTCGGATCTAAATATGGTTACTCGATACTATAAAACTCTTATTAGTTGAGAAGCTTTTCGAAAAATATTTTAAAGATTTGTAAGAGGTTTCCTGAAAGCTATTTTACCAAAATTTAAGCCTCGTAGCTCGTTTGGAAGTGGGTCAAAAGCGCTCGTTTTTAGAGAAGATTATAATTTTCAAAAACAAGCCAAACGCATAAAACGACTAATTGTAAGAATCAGGGCATCGAACCGTTATTTTTTTCGTTCCGGTATTTCGTTCCGGTTCAATTTTTTAAAAAAATTATCGGTTCAGTTCCGGTTTTCGTTCCTGTGAAAATGACGGTTTTGTTCCGATTTTCGGTGTTCGGTTCAGTTCCAAGTGACTCATTTTCAAATTTTTAAATATAAACAATTTAGTTTTGCCGTAAATTAGAATAATAATATAAATAACAGTAACAACAACAAACCGTTTCAAAGATCTTTTAAAGGCCTTTAAGATCCATATAATTTTGAATTTGAAAAATGATATACTGGTCAAAATTCACCCCTTAATATACGACCCATATAAGGTGCTTATAGGGTGAGTGTTTTAAATGCAATAAAATCTTCGGACAGGTAACTGTTATTTTATAAATTTTCTATCGGCAGAAGAATTTTCATGTTGATATATTTTACCATAGAGAAGAAAATTGGAAAAAATGATGAAAAGGGGCATATAGTCATCTAAAGCTTCAACCCCTAGCAAGAAATGATAACGCAGTTTTCATTTTTTGATAGTCCTCGTAAATCTCTATTATCCAGTTTTTGAACTACTAAAAATATTCAGCGGTTCCAGAGATATTTGGAAAGAACTGATTTTTTAGGGGTAACTTCAACCCTCAATACCTCCCTTAACCTTAAGCCGGGATCAGACGACTGGTGTATTTGACAAATATACCAATATTGGTATACTTGGCAAGTATACGCCAGTACGCCATATTTTCGCTCACACGACGTGTATATATTTTTTTGAAAATACGACAGGGAATTTGTACAACGTTGATGGGGTTGATAATAATTGCGATCCCTTTTCTTGTCCTATTTTTACCGACAGACGATGGGAAACGGACCAGTATTCATACGAATGACAAAACACGCATCCCTTCGAAAAGAATGAACTACCTATATGTATACCGAAAATCATCAAAATCGGGAGTTTCGATTTCGGGTGGTTTACTTCATTTTCTTGGCAACAAAGGAAAGAAGAGAATGAAAGAAAAAAACAGAAAAAAATCGTGTTAAAGTGGTATGCTTAAACCGAAAAAAACCGGTTTTTGCTTTCGGTTCAGCTCCGGATTTCGCTCCGACCAAAATTTCGGTTTCCGGTTTTCGGTTTTCGGTTCAGTTCCGGTTCGATGCCCTGGTAAGAATGACTCAAAGACTTTCTCAACATTTTACTCCATGACATTCTACGAAAAATTGGAACATTCACTGTAGATCTGACTTAAAAAATAATAATAATAAAATCAACGTTAGGAGGATCATTGTGAGTCACTATAAGTTATTTTAACTGGCTGGCAAATTTTTGAAAATCGTGAAATCGTCAGAAACGATCGTTTTTGACCAATTTCCAAATGAGCTACAAGGTTCTAATTTTGCTAAAATGGTCTTTTGGAACCACTCAATAAATACTTGAAATATTTTTCGAATCGCTCCTCAACTTATAGGACATTCATAGTACTCATAGTACCTATACTATATGTAAGAGTACCAACATGACGCTTTTCTAATTCCTAGATTTTGACGGGTACGGTTAAGAAATTTAGTGTTGTAAAGTTTGTGTTAAGATTCAACCACCTCAGTGGACCGTGTAAAACAATAAAAGCTTAAAAATTAAACACCAGTTGAATTTTATGTAAAAATTATCTTGACAAGAAATAATAAAACAATAAATCTAATCAACATGTTAGTTGAGAATTTTCTTTATTGATTTATTTCATTTCTATTAAAATTTAACCATTAATTATGTATATATCACCTTGTAAATACTTATTGAAAACTTAATTACTTAGTCCTTAATTACTACCTGTCTGATTAAATTAGAAATCACAACACAGATATACAGTACGTTCAGTGTTTTAAGAGATTGACTTAATTGTAAAAGTACTTTGTCGTGGATCATGATTCATGAATTTTTAAACCTTATACTTTATCTATTTCAGCTTCTACTTATTGCAGTATGTACCTACACTTAAAAAGTCTATTGTTAGTCCAGCTTATTAAAAGTCGATTTCACTAAGGTCTGTTAAATTTTAACGAAGAAATAAGCCATAGAAACGGGTTCTATAATTATAGCAATGATTGTCTTTAACTGTTCGTTAGGCTTAACTGAAGTTGGTGAAATGGTCCATAAATAGAATAAATTAAATTCACGTACTTACTTTAGTTGGCTTTAAACAAATATGAAATAAGAGAGGAAAAGGCAATATTTGAGACTTAAAAAGGAACGAGTTTATTTAATTATACTTTTTCTATTTTGCACCCACTTGCACTTTTTTTTTTAAAGATGAGTGTGGGTAAAACTAGCAAATCACTAGTACAAATTATTATCTTATAAACGAATACAGTATGGAACCTCTCTAATGTGACACTTTCGGGCCTCATTAAGTGTCTACACATCCACAGAGGTGACTCAAAAATCACTAAAGCTTCATCTTCTAGTTCGAGTACAGCTTTCGTTACCTTCGTTAATGAAAAAGGCGCTCTTGTCATGTCTAAAGCTCCTTTGAAATTGCAAATTTTGCTACCTTTATACCTACCTGCTATTATTCATTAATATTCTTTTACAGAACCAAAAAGCTAATTCATCAACCAAAGAACCAAACAAATTAACAGATTTTATGTTTCACACAAAATCAAGCGGCCCCATTAAAGTGAATTTTAGTTAAAGTCCCATTTAAAGTTAATTTAGTTCGTTTCATTTCAATAGATGGCGCCCCCTTTCAACATTATCAGTAAATGTAATATTTGATATGCTGAAGCTGAAAGCTGAAGCGCTCGATACTGAAAATTTCTAATACCAGATTAACTTCATCGAAAACCTTTGTCTACTCCTATTTTCGGTCCAGATCTTATACTTTATTTACATTAAAGAAGAGCCAATCTAATTGTAAGAGGGCAAAAAAAAATGACCGAAAACATCGAAAAATATGAATTAATAATAAAATCATAAACTAGCAAGGGGTATACAAAATAATTCTTAGCACAGGGGCGCATAACTTATCAGTGCCCGTCCTGCTTTGGCAACATCCCCTCATTTTTTAATAATTCTAAAACAATTTGCACCTAAATTTTGAACGAAGAATCTACAATATCTGTTCAATTTTCAATAGGACCAATAAAATGAGATTTTCCGGTTTAAGATTTTGAAAATTTTAATTAACCATTTGGGGTAACTAAATATTAAAAAAAAATCGTAGGTATAATTTTTCGTTTTCTATGTTATTTGGGTACCTACATGTCTGTTTATTTGTTTAACTGGAATATTTATTTGAAAAACACATTTAATCAATAGAATGATAAATATGTGTGTTTTGTAGATAGGAAGTAGGAGGCGGAGTTATTTCCCGTCATCACCATCGAAATTCACATTTCCCATACAATATAATAATAACATTAATAACAATGATAATAAATAATTTCAACAAAACTATTAAAAATTATTAATGATGTACCTGGTCAACATAATAAAATTTTTGCAAAAAACATCCACATTATTCAAAAAGTCATTCACTAAAAATTATCAATGAAGTACAGGGCCGTATCTGGAACAAAATAATGCAAAAATAACTGACATAGTTATCCAATAATAATTATTTTTTAATAAATAATCAACGATTAATGATAGTTTTAATAAAGAAGCTGCGCATTTCTGTTTTTTTTTTTTTGAAGTCTCGTCTAATAAAAATGCTCTATTTCCGGAATATACCTACCGATAAAATATCCGTTGTATAAGTGACGTGAAGAAAAATAAATAATACTTAATAATAATCGTACGAATCTTATCAGTTAGTGATTTTTGTTAACCAAATAAACACGAAAAACTTGGCTATGAAAATCGTATTATTCTAATTCGATTAAAAAGCAATTTTTAGCTGTTCCATTTAATAATTAAAAGGAAAAAATCAGGTATATGCATATATGAGATGGTAGTCCTTCATTTTAATTCGCCGAAATCCGAATCGGCCCCACCACACTTAACTAAATACTAAAGTCGTATACGCTTGCCATTCACCATTGCGAATTTCATTAATAGCGATTCGCGGATGAGTAAAAAACAGGGGGACGGCGCCATTTTGTCGGAGCTTTTAATAACATCCGATTTCATTGATCTTTGAAGCAAACTTTAGAAAAATTCATAATACATTTTCCAACAATCAATTTATACAAGCTTTCACTATCGTTATTATTATTATTGTAGGTTTATTTCACCCTTTTTGTTCCGGTTTTGAATTGGCTTACAAAAGTTAATTGATAGGTAGACTACTTTCAGTTTATTATTTTTATTTTCCATTTAATTGTTAATTCTACTTCCGGACTGGCAGGAGATCATTGTAAGACTTGAAGTCTAATAAAGGGTAGTTTAAGATGGATAATAGCGCCCCATTCAATTAGATTGATGGAATTTTCATGGAGAAAATCAGCGACTCTTTTTATGCCTTCCCAGTTTAAACTAGATGAAAGGTGGATGGTGGATGATCATCAGAGAACGCCCGTCCAAATTATAAGTTGAGATAAGGCGAGCTTTCAAGGGGGCTGTTTTTCAGATAAATCACCAACTTGTATGTTTTGAGATTGGGGCTCTGCTGTTCAATGTGCGTCTGTTTGTATCTTTTTTCCTCTCAACTATATACATTGAGTGAGTGAGTGTGTGTGTTTGTGATGGGGTGGGAGGGAGACTTTCTCAGATTAGTGCATGGTCCTCGTGTCGGCCGGCCAGCTCTCTACCCTAGGGTGAGAGGCGTTAGATTGTCATGCCCTTGTTGGAAATACCAAAAGCTATAATACAATACTGTATTTATATACGTTCGTGTGTTGGGTTCTTTTTACCTGATTTTCAGTCAGTCAAGTCGCATTTTTCCAACAACCATCCAAGGGTACGGTTCTTTATTTATACATACAGGGTGTTTGTTGATTTTTAAATGACTTCAAATTGATTAAAATTCCATAGTGAATAGTGTTTTCGTGTGAATTTCCTTGAATTGTATCTGCTTAACAGGTAAGCAAGCGTGTTTAAAAATCGTTGTTTTTCTTGTTTATTTTTTAGAATTGTTGAAATTTCAGTTTCCTATGACGATTGTTACAGTAGATGAAGGTAACAGTGTGGAGATGGCACAGCCACAAGCCGATAATGGTTAGTGATTTTATCGTTTTTACAAAATAATAAATTCTATTCTTCTATAAAAATACCGACGCCATTCATCAACCGTATATAGTTCTTTCAATTTTTTCTAAGTCGTTTATTTGTTCTGTTTGTTTACCACATATATTCTAAAACCTACCGGAAATAACTAAATTATGACAACATTTGCTATATACTGACTTACTATACAGTTTGAAGAATATGTAGAAGGACAAAAAATCCATTAACAACAGCATACCAAAAAGGAAAATCTCTCGAAGGCCATTGATCTCTGTCAACATTTAAACAACAAAATTCCACCGTATAATTTGAAAAGATTTCAAGGACGATTGAAGCGTCCTTCATACATCTCTTATTCTACAAAAAAATACAACTTTACATAGGAGAAGTTCGAAATTTAGCTACAGAGAATTTTTGTTAAAACTCGTTAGAATTCTGACCTGAATTCCACAGGGTAGTTCTAAGAATCTACCTTTCCCTATCGGATGTTTTCGTACCCTCTACGAGGGAGACAAGTTTAAAATAAGAATTACACCCGGATATGACCGTCATAAGTATAATAGTTTGGTTATTTTATAATTTACACATATTTTTTTAATTATTTTCAATAGCGATAATTTTAAATTTTAATTATTTCCATACCAAATTTAGTATGAAAATATCAACATTTATTGTTGTTGTGTTGCATGAAATTATTATGATAAAATCGTCACGAATTTAATGTTGATCTGACCTAAAAAGTAACTGGAATTTGAGGTCAATTATTCATTACAGGGTGGTCTAAAAGCAAGAATGTTCGTCATTTTTAGTTTATAGAATAATTCAATCACTTTTGAAATTATTTCCTCAAAGAAAAATAACGACACAAGACTGGGTGTTAAAGCTTTAAAAATCATCAAAATTGATTAATTTAGCTGTTTGATGTTGTTTTTTTATGTTAGATACGAATTGTTACGGATAATTGGAAATACCGGATGTTACAGGTGAATTCTGAAAGGAAATAAATCAAGTCTAAAAATAATGTGATCGCTTACAAAAAAAATAGGATTTATTCAACTAGAGACGTTGAAGTTTCCGAAAATTTGGCTTCAAAATTAAAAATAAAATAATCAATTGAGCTTGTTCATTATCGCCAATTAAATTAATTGGTTGAGGTGGCTAGTTTCTTTGTTTCTTGGGGAAAAAATCGGTTTCCCCTGAAATATGGCGATTTTTCCAAAAACTTGCCGCCCTTATAATAGGTACGGCTAGGTGCAAAAAAAAGTGACGACTCTTGAGTTAAGCTTCCTCCATTTTGAGGGAAAGAGTGTGGGGCCATGTAAAGCTCTGTAAATAAACAAAACAACACCCTTATTCCCGCCTATTATTTTTGGTTCAATATTTTTTTTCCAATTTTGATCTGTTGGACTTTGTGAGGGTGTCCCTGGTTGACCTGACTTATACAGTCTCACAACTATCGTTACCTTTTCCATGCACCTAGCTATACCTTTAACTGCTTCCTGAAAAATGAAAAATCATAAATTTCACCAGTTCTACCATTAATTAAATGTAAAGCGTACAATTCCTATATCGACTACTTTTTTCTCCCATGAAGCAAAAGGTTTACTTATTTAGAAAATTAATTTAATTCAACTTAATGTCCGTAAGTTCACTTCACTTTAATAAAATTGTTGATTGGAAAATCTCAGTATAGGTGTAATATTTACAATTTCAATCCAAATCAATGCCCACAATTCACTTACATAAAGATATTAATTGCTTACCTGATAATTTTGCCGTAATTAACAAATTAAAGATTAGAATGACAACAAATTAAAGGATCAAAAGGTGAGCCCTTCAACTCCATTTCATGTACATTTATTGTCATATTGAAATTAATTTGGCGACTATAATGATTTGATTATAAGCTTCAAGCCCTACAAGCGCTCATTTGTTTATATTTCTCAAAAACTGTACAGTCTCTTCAGGAACTTTAGAGACTGACTTGAGTATTAAAATAATTTATGATAAACTAGAAAATTAAGTCTAATTCTTCTTTTTATTGAAGCTATTAGGAATTAGTTCGGCCATTTAAGTCGTAACAATAGATTCAAGACTGAATAAATTTTAAATGGGTCGACAATTAAATTCGAACAAAGCAACAATAGAAGAGATTCTTTTACTCATTAACAACTTGGTATTTTTTAATTTTTTTCAAGTTATATAAACAATTTATATTGTTGTTTAAATATTGTTTTATTTAATTTAGAATATTAAATTATTAGAGAAGACTACGATGATAATAAATATTGATTTTATTGTAATCAAAACATTTAGATTTTCGTAAAAAAAAATAATATTTTGGGTGATTTCTTTTGAATAAACAAAACTGTGTCAAACTAACAGCAGGAGATAACTTATCAAATTCTTCCCTACCACAAGATGCATTTCGTAATATTACGCATTATCAATAACTAAATTTTATCATGACGTGATCGCTGAAATTTGTTTATTTCTATCATACCCACAAAAAAACCAATAACAAGAAGTGTACTACTTAGAAAGTTGACTTTTACGCTTCTTCTTCTTCTTCTTCGTCTTCTAGAAAAATAATCAATACTTTTTTTTTCGGTTTCTTACAAATAGTTTTAATAGAATTTGATGTTGTAAAGCGGGGGTGCGCCATTACAACACCAAGTTTGTTAAGGGTGTCTCTAGGCAACCACCAATCATATTCACTACCATTTATGACGTCACTAATGCGAAATTTTAGCGAGGGTGTTTTGTAATCAATACAACTGAAATTATTAATAAAGGGCAAGTTGATAAGAGCCGAAAAAAGAGAGGAACGTATATTTAGATTGTGTATAGTAGTATAGTATATAGAATGAAGGGAGTTTAAGTAAATAGAAAGAAGGGGGAGATATTCTATAAATGGCTGAAAATTCCTGAAAATTACGTAACGACTAAAGTGGAAAATTTCGTTTTGATACACGAAAGAAAACGTAAAATATTTTATGAATGGTACCGTAAATAACAACACGAACAACATTAAACAACGAAAGAATTCGTCAATAGATATAATGAAACTATATTGTTATAGAAGATTGTTCTCTATGAAAATTATACAAAAGGTACAACAACAACAACAACATAGAAATAGTAGACTATGCAGTCCGTACACTTTTCATTGGCCCGAATATTTTTTAAGGTTCCTTCATTCCTAGAGCGGTAGTGTGAAACTAGAAGTCTATCGGTATGGGACTATACGAGATGTAGTGCTTTTATACCAACATTATGGCTTAAATTTGATTTCAACCCATTTCTTTTCGATTTTTTTCTGTTAATTTTCCCTACCACACAAACATCCACACCATTCAATTATTTTGTTTTTACCACAAATTCATAACCGAAAAATTCCACTTACCCGACTTGATATTATAATAAGGGTGTGTTTATAGTTCTTATATTTAAACAATTAAATGGAGAGACAATTGGAAAATGGTAAAGGTACGTTTTTTATTATTATTTCAAACGAAAATAACCTTTGATTTGTATTAAAAAATAAATTACGCGCACTTCTATCTTGTTTACAACAACAATTTGATTTATTATTGTGTAGGTATCTGCTAGAAATACCAAGGGTTGAATTCAACCCTTAGTATTTCTTTAACGACCATATGGTGGTTTTTACGATTAAAAAAACATAACCGTAACAATAATTAGCTCGAAACACTAAACTTCAGAAAAAATCCAAAAAAATAAGACTCTTGAAGTGAGGAAGATGATGATGATGGATCTTGTGAAAGAACATACCTGAAATTCCACAATTACGCTCGTTTTAATCAAAATAATTTTGGTTAGAATGTTTTTTTTTGCTGTTTATGTTGTTTTCGTGGCGGAATCTACGCATTTCCGGCAGGTGATTCACGCACAAATTTCATGGAATTATTGTTACACAAAAAATAAATAATCATTTTTTTTTAAGGGACAAATTATTCAAATTGTATCGAATTAGAGATGATTTAATTCAATTTATGAGAATAAATGAATCAGATTTTGACGACCAATTTGTGTGATTCATTTATTCGATCTTAGTAATAATAATGAATGAGTTTTTACGGTGATTCTATAAATATTTCCCCTCGTTTCTAAAGAATCTATTTTAAAATCGGTATGTCACCCTAAGATTATTTGAAAGCAACGACTACCCTCGAAATTTTCAATTAATTTCGGGGTATCCATTTTATTTAATTATTGTTGTTATTGTGATTGTCTCAATAATTATAATTTACACTGAACAATCAACGATTTTTCGTTTATTTATATTGATAGAGAAATAGATGACGAACACCACTGGTTTCTAGAATAGGTAACTAGATATTTGGCCAGGTATTGTTGTGTTGTAAGAAAAAACTACCCTTCTCTATATAGTGGAAACAACCCTTGGTTGCATCCTTAAACGGGCCATTGTAACCGCGGGAAAATATAACCGCCCTTAATATATTTGACAAAACTTGATGCCTTCGAATAGAACAAATTGAAATCGGTTTTTCTAAACTATAGGAATAATTATTATTATTATGATAACTACAATTTTTATCCGTTTATTTTGTTGAAATAATTGTGGAATTAATTTTTTATAAATTCAGTTATTTTTGTTGTTATTGCAGGATCCGAAGGCGGAAGTGCTAGCCAAGGCGGTTCAGAAGCCAGTTTCGGTCTACGAAGGGGTAGATGTAAATGGTTCAACGTAGCCAAAGGTTGGGGCTTTATAACGCCAGATGATGGGGGACAAGATGTTTTTGTACATCAGGTATAATTTATTTCAAAAAATAGACACATGTAATTTTCAACGTCAAAAAATAACAACAATAACGACATAGTTTTTGAATCAAAATTTTAATATTTTTCGTATTTGTTAAACAATAGTGAAATAAGTTTTGATATGTGATGATAATAATAATTAGAGAAAAAATCTGGACGTGTTTTATCTAAACGGTCCTATTCATTCAATAATTTATTCAGAGTTAATTCGTTACTCTAAATCAAAAACGATAGTGTTTGATATAATAATCCGACACAAAAATAAAATAAATATTATTTTTGTCAGTTCGATAAGTGAATTTCCAATAAATTGGAAATTAATGAAACTTCTCGAGATTGTCTTATTTTATTTACGATGTGATAAGAAAAAAGAATTGATAACAATTGCTTTTAAGTCAGAGGTGGATTAAACGAGATAGACCTCAAAGTTTTCGAATTTTTCAAATTACCGACTCTCAAATTGTGAGACACAAACAAGAATACCAACATTTTTTATCCCTTATACAAGGGTTCTAAAACATTCTCAATCCATTCCTATTAATCTACATGAGATTTTATTGAGTTAGTTGGGTTTTTTGTTTTGTTGTATATGTTTTGAGCCTCTAACTAGTTTCAATGCTTCATTATTTAATTATACAGTTTATGAAAAGTACTATAATTATTTATAGGCGTTTGAATTTCTCTCCCAGATTTAATGATTTCATTACTTCAGGCTAACTATTTTAAAAGCTAAATTGATTCAATTATCGTTCAATATCAATAGAGATCTAAATTCAATATTTCTTCTCTTTCATTTCAGTTTACAATTCTTAAATTTTCAGATTTGTACGTTTTCAGGTTTATTTTCATTAATTAGAGCAGTATTCAATTTGTATAATTAATCGACTAATTATATACGTTTATTGATTAACCCAATTGTCGAACGTTGAACTAAAATTAGGCGTGCTTTTTATTGTCACTTCTTACTGTTTACATCTTTTAGAGCTGGAAATACACAATAGCAAGGATATGTGCAGCTTTCAAGCAAACATTTTTATACCACCCTCTCTCTCTTGATTGGCTAGAATATCTTACTGTTCAAAAATTGATAATCCAGGATTACTTCATCCTAAAATCTAGATTAAAGTGAAGAATCCAGTTCTAAAACCGTGTAAATGTGTCTGAATCTCCTTTCTCAAAGCACGCTGTAGAAAAATTAGTCAAAAAATGGTGACTTAAAATGAAAATATTTTAAAATCTATAATCAAAAATGATAATTTATAGCTTAAAAATCGACCAAAAATATTCTAAATTTTATTGTAAGCATGATTTAAAACTGGAGCTCACTAAAAATGGATTTTAAAATGTAGATTAGAGGGCAATAATTTAGCTGGTACTATTACTTAAAGTAAGTCCTTTTAATCATTCAATTGTAAAAGTGTCACATTTTTGCCATTTTAGACTCAAGAAGAAAATTTAATTAAGACTAAAGAGTTCAGTTCAAAATCCCATTAAACTTAACTAAATATTTTACTTTTGACAATTAGATAACAAAATTTGTTAAAAATTATATTTTAGTAGGAGAATGTCCATAAATCTTCACCAAAAATCGATGCTTATGAAAGTCAATAATTTAGCTCAAAAATAGATTATCAAAAATTTCTAAATTCAAAAAATATCTTATGAATTTGTAGGAGGGTCCATAGAGAACATTTTAGGAAAATTAGAACCTCCTAGCTCATATTTGTAAGTTGGTCAAAAATGATCGTTTTGGACATTGTCGTGATTTTCAACGAAGTCAATATGTGAATATGTGAAACATTCCCACTTGTTCCATAATGCATTGGAGAAAAACGAAAAAAATCCATGTTAGAAGGATCCTAGAGTCATTCTAAATCGTTTTGAGTGCTTAGTTCTTTTTTGAAAATCAGCACATCGTCAGAAACGAGCGTTTTTTGACCAACTTCCAAATCAGCTACAAGGTTCTAATTTTGCTGAAATGTTCTCTAAGGACCTTCCAACAAATCCTCAAAATATCTTTCGTTGACTACTTAATAGGAGTTTCAGAGAATCAACCACATTTAGATCGGACACCCTGTATACCTGTCTATGTACTGAATAATATTGAGTTGCAATTTTGCCACCCCTGTGAATTCCCGCCTTTAGGCAATGTCTGAGTTGTCTGAGCGCAATCGACAGCCCTGACATTTAGCTACCTAAAACACACCTAATTAATCACTCAAATTAATTACACAGTGATTTTTCCACAAAATGCTCTGTTGTTTGTACAAATTTTATTAGCCTTATAATCACATTTGCCTTTTTTTCAGTATTCTTATACGAAGGTAACTGAAAATTTTAAGCCCTTATGCCTAAGTTTTCATAGACTTACAGTTTGGTATAAAAATATCTTCAAACTAGATACTCGTGTACTGCAATATAAGCTCCTGAAAGCTCTTTTTATATTTGTTGTCTATTTTGAATAACCGACTCTTTGTAAAAAAGCTCCAGTGCAAAAAGTTAATGAAACCATTTCAGTCTTGTATTCTAAGCGATCAGTCACTGATATCTTCCCAGAAGGCCTCCAGATTTTGATTCAAGTATCTATAATTACTCTATAATTACTTTTAATTAAGTTTGTAGTGTCTTGATTGATTTTGGCATAAATTTAGTTTTTCAACTACCTAAAATTGTTCATTTTCATCATCATCTTTTGTGCAGAAATGCTTCAGTACAAATTTCTCTAGTATTTAAATAATTTGTTATGTTACGAACGGCACCTGAGACTCCTGAGCCCTTACGCATTGTATGTTGTTGTTTATAGAATTCTTCATAACTGAATTCTACTATATTTTCAACGTATCACACTACTAAGCCGCGATTTTTTTGATTCTAATATCAACTTTCCAATTAGATTTCTCTTCTAATTAAGTTTGATTGATTAATTTTTTAGTGATCTTACATTTAATACAAAACGTTCACTTCTTATCGCAGTTAAATCCGATGTTTATTGGGTTTCACTTTTTTTTGTCAAATAAAATATATCAAAATTCGAATAAAACTGACAATAAAACGAATAGAATACATAAAGCGATCTAATTTGTTATAAGAACTATAAAAATACAAATTAAAAAAAAAAAAAAACAACAACAACACTCAGGTGAAATACCGGGTGTCTGTTTTAAATATGGTCGATTTTTATAAAACTCCTATTAATTGACGAGTGATTCAAGTCCTTGGAGATAATTTTAGCACAATTAGAACCTTGTAGCTCATTTGGAGGTTGACAAAAAACGCTTCAGAGAATTTCGTAATTTTCAAAAAAAATTAGTTGATTACGTAAAAAGACTAACAAGAATGACTCGAAGACCCTCCTTCTTCGTTTTCCCTCATTGTATTCGAGAGAAAAATGCGAAAATTTTCACCTGTTTCAAAATATAATTAAGAAAAATCAATGTTAGGAGAATTCTTGAGTCACTAAGTCATTTTACAAGTTTATGTCGTTTTTGAAAAACGAGGCATTGTTGGAAACCAGAATTTTTTGACTAACGTCCAAATGAGCTACGAGGTTCTAATTTTACCAAAAAGGTCTTCAGAAACCTCTACAAATCTTTGTAATATTATCTAAATCGTTTACCAACTAATAGGTATATCATAAGAATCAACCACATTTAAAATAGTCACCCTGTATATAAGTGTTTTTTTTTTTGTAATCGTGAAGAATAGTCGAATAGGTCGTTTCATTTAAAATTCAAATCCGAATGTATTTGGTAAATAAAGACAATTTAAATCTAGACTCAATCTTTTTAATCAAATACCGAAAATTTAAAGCCTATTGATAGTAGGAATTCTTTTAAAAAAATAACACACACAGACATCTAATGAACTAACCATACGTATGTTATCCTATCATTCCATTGAAACCACTAATTAATATTTTATAAGAAAAATGACTATTAATTAAGAAAACATTCATCATTTGATTTATTATAGAAATGAATTTAAGCACACCTGATCATCAACGATCGAATCACCGGATGTGGTGAAAAGCTCTCTATTAAGCGCTTTCAAATCTATTTTAATTATTATTTTATTATTCATTAGATATACAAATATTAGATATACTCGTATGGGGAAACGGGATAATTCCCTGAACTATTTGAAACAAGTTTTACGTCCGTCCATACACGCAGGGGCGGACTGGCTTACCAGGCAATTGCCCAGTGAATCTCGAACGTAAGGATCGACTTGCCATTAATTACTTTTTATGAGTCTTATTTGATAATAATTAATACACACGTAAAACGATTAAAAATGACTCAAAGATTCGTAATATTGATATTCTAGGAAAAAATCCATCTATTCCAGAATATAATGAAGAAAAAGGAAAAAAAACAATGTTGGGAGGATCCTAGAGTCATTTAGTCATTTAACGTGTTCAGGTAGTGTTTCAAAATCGTGACATCGTCAAAGATCGAGCACTTTTTGCAGTGGCGTGTTATACTGTAGATAAATTAGGCAATTGCCTAGGGCCCTATCTGATATATGATCTTCTTTGTCCTAAATAGTCACATTGTTACAGTATCAAATAGGCCCCCAAAATTTATTTCGCTTATGTTCCCAAAATTTTTAACACACCACTGGTTTTTTGACTGATTTCTAAATGATCTACGAGGTTCTGATTTTGCTGAAATATTCTCCAAAAACTACGAGACTACCTTACAAATCTTTCAAAAATTAAACATAAAAATACCTATTATTATTGTCTTGACTGCTAACAATTTATAAAAAAATCACTCTTTATGAAATAAAACGAAAGCTAAAAACATTTTAATGCTTGACGAGTGTTCAACCCTCAAGCATAATTTCTCAGAAAAATTCCGAAAAGAGGTATTCTCTGATTATTTTTTCCTTGATTCGTTATTGGTTGAGTTAAAATCCAATGGATAGTTTTGTAAACTGGAGATTATCCCAACTGCAAGTATTAGAAACATACAAAGCACCCTTTCAGTCTAAATATTGAGAAGTGATTTCACCTTCGCGTCTTTTAGATTTCAACAAAGAACAAATTTGTATCAGCATCATCAAAATTGGATAGGGACACCTGTAATGTTTCCCAGTAAATTAAAAATAGTTAAGGTTGAGAAACAGTTTGAGTCATGAACATGCATTTATGTTAATGACTCTTACCTAAATCAAAAATTTGGTACAATACAAGTACCTAATAATAATTTATATGTTATCTGAAGGAAGTGAAACATTGTCAATGTTACTAAAGTATTAATTTCTATGTACGTTCAAAAATAAAAAATGGGACCCCGGGCAATTCGGAAAGAGCCAGCCCGCCACTGCATATACGCACACAAAAAATTGTATACCGCATCCCCAGTTTTACGTGTTGAGCCAATCAACATAATAGGCAGGTACTTAACGGGACATGAGAGTATTCATTGTTGTGCTACCCTCTGAAAATTCCCGTATATTTTTTTTTAGAGTGACTGAACAGGTCCGCGGTCTCTCCGCCCAATAAAAAACTATACGATTGTTATTATTATTATTATTATTATTATTATCAAAACTATTGTATTGTTATTGTTATTGGTGGCAAAGTTGTCAGGGCTAGTGCTTGTTAGTTTTGATTTATCGTTTTTTAAACGTTCACTCTTATAACGACGAGGGTCAGTTACGCGAAATTAACATCGAATTCTAATATTTACATAACAAGTAAGAATAAATTAACGTGTTTTTTTTTTCTATTCGTGATTAGAGCGTGATCCAAATGAGCGGCTTTCGATCACTGGGCGATGATGAAGAAGTCGAATTCGAATGTCAAATATCTGATAAGGGTTTGGAAGCGACGAAAGTTTGTGGGCCACAAAACACAGATTGTCGTGGTTCTCATCGTCGGCCAGCTTCAAAGAAACGTTTCCGAAAAATTCGGTTCGTTCAACAAATTCTTTCAAATTAAAAAAACATATTTAACATTGATGGTTTGTTTTAGGTGTTATAATTGTGGTGAATTCGCCAATCATATTGCAGCCAAATGTACAATGGGACCACAACCGAAACGTTGTCATAATTGTAAAAGTGAAGATCATTTAATTGCCGATTGTCCAACACGAATTGAACGCCAAATGAAAACTAGCGAACAATCCACTACAAATGGTGGCAGATCGACTGCTAGTCCTGTTGTTACAACAACACCACCACCGATTGAAGGTACTAGTAAACAACAAGAATAGAGCAAAATCGCCTGTTTTGTTCCTTTTATAATACAATACAAACCAAGAAAAAAAACAACAAACACCTATTTTGTGTTCATTAGAATAAGTTTCCATTTCTGGAAATTTCTACTTATACAATAATTAAAAACTTCCATCAATAATTTCTATAGCTTTTTTTTCGAAAAGAAAAAAACAACAGAAGACTGATTTATTTATAGAAATTGTTAATGGAAATACAATAACAAAGACAAGGATATAGAAAGAGCCCGGAAGATTACCGAAAATTGGTGCAAATATTCACAATATTTAAACCAGTGCAATTAAATCAAATAGGTGGAACAATTTACGAAAACTAACGAATTTACATATCGTGCTGTGACAAGAGGATTATAAGAAACTTCTGGTTAAAATTTTAATAGCAAGACAGTACACACAAAAAGGGCGAAATTCTATAGTGGACAAATACACGACAACAACAGATCAATTACAGGGATGAAAATGTAAATTTACAAGATTCGTGTGAAACTCATATTAGTTGGCGAGCGATTTCAAAAATATATCAAAGATTTATAGGAGGGTATAGATCATTTTAGCCAAATTAGAACCCCGTAGCTTATTTAGAAGTTGGCCAAAAAAAAACAGATAAACTAGCTAAACACGCAAAACGACTAAGAATTGCTAGAAGACCCTCCCCACATTATTTTTTTTCGTTTTTCTCCCTTGCATTCTAGAGAAAATGCGAGAAATGGCCCTTGCTCCAGAATAAAGTGAAAAAAAAAACAATGTTACGAGGGTTCCAGGTCATTCTTAGTAGTTTAACGCGTATAATTCGCTTTTGAATAACGACATCGCCAGAAACGAGCGATTTTTGAGCAATCCCCAAACGAGCTACGTGGTTCTAATTATTTTTGGAATCGCTCGCCAACTAATATAAGTTCCACACGAATCTTGTAAATTTAGATTTTCATCCCTATACAGGGTGTTCGATCTAAATATGGTCGTTTCTATAAAACTCCTATTAGTCGACGAGCGATTCGAAAAATATTTTAAGGATTTGTAGGAGAGTCTCTAGGGAATATTTTAACAAAATTAGAACTCCGTAGCTCATTTCGAAGTTGAATAAAAAGCGATCGTTTTGGACTAAACACGCAAAACGACTAAGAGTGACTCGGAGACCTTCCCAACATTGATTTTTTTCGTTTTTCTCCATTGTATTCCAGAGAAATTACCAAATATTTCCACCTGTTCCAGAATAAAATGGAGTAACACGGGGAAAATCAATTTTGGGAAGATCTTAGAGTTATTCTAAGTCGTTTTGGGTGTTTAGTTCGTTTTTGAACTAACTGACAAATGAGATACGAGGTTCTAATTTTGCTGAAATGTTCTCTAAGGGCCCTCCTACAAATCCTTAAAATATTTTTCGAATCGCTTGTCGACTAATTGGAGTTTTATAGAATCGACCATATTTATATCGAACACCTGTATATCAATCAAGTCTTTTAGTATTTATAGTTGTAGTTTTTCCTGTTTTCCCTCGTAATTTTCCATTTAAAAAAAATGAACACATATCTTATACTGGGCTCGAGTTTGCTCAATAACAACAACAAAATAAAGAAATACCAGCCTGAAATTTAGATCCAAATTAGTACTTACTGTAATTGTTAATTACTATTTTCTTAATTAATTTTTAACGCTAGGTATATTTAAGTAACTTTAAAAGAGATGTAGTACGACACCATTGTTTTTATATTTCGTATATAAAGCAAATTCAAAATTTGTAAATTATTTATTGACAAGAAAGCTTTATTTATTGATTTTTTTTAACCAATTGTTTGTTTTGTATTTTAATTTTATTAAATTAATAATTATGACACCATTTTTTTAATTTGATAATTTTGGAGGTTTTATTTTACAAAAAAAAAAATTGTTTATTTTTTATTGGATTCTGTTTTAAAAAGTGTTGATTTTTCGAAATTTTTTTGGTGATATTTTTCGTAGAATGCTACTAATTTTGTATTTAATTGTAATTAAAAAAAATTTTGTAAAATTTATTGTAAATGGCGTCGAACTACAACAAATGTGGAGTACTTAAATGGCATCTACGTAAAAATAAGAACTACATCTTCTAATTAGTTTTGTAATATGTTCGTTGTATAAGAAATCTCTAATATTTAAGTTTGTTTTGTAAGTTTTCTTTTTGTACCTTTTTTATACTATGAAATTACACCGTAAACTACCTCAATTTTTGTTTGTAAGACAAAGAAGTAACTTCTTTTTAATCATTAATTATTGATTAAGGTTCCTACATTGTGCCACTTGTACATTAAGTAAATATTAAGACTCCTTCCATTATCTGTACCTGACATGTCATTTTTGTTTTCTTTACATTTCACCATTTTGTTCAAACAATCGACTATAGTACAAAACAATTTAATTTTCCTCAATTAAAACGGGTCTTACATTTTTATTTCTTGTTTACAGTATTTCATTTAATTTGCAATAGACTGATTATGTTGTAAGCTCAGGGATTTACACAAAACAGTTTACATTACAAGAACCAAATATAGACTTATCAAAAACTGAGAAAAAATACGTAAAATATAGGTAGTTTGTAAAATAATTGTTTTATTTCATCTTACCTTTCAGTTATTAATTAGTAGCCATTTTAGAATCCATTCTCAGAATACTGTAAAGATGGTGTTACAGTTTAAAAGACTAAAGATTATTTAAATATTTATTCACACAAGTAAATTCTCATTGCTATGGTTTAAATTAGGCAACGATTTAAACACACAACTCTTGTTACGTATAATATCAGTCTTTAATTGATGATGATGATGATGATCAAGTGGTAAAGCACTTTTCGATGAACACTGTATATCTAAAGCTAATATTCCTTGAATATTATCAGACGACGTAATTATTGATAAACGATTTGTTGTTGAATTCGTTTCACATAAATCCTCAACTTGTATATCGTCTTTTTGTGTTGACGATGAACCACTATTATTACATAAATCTTGTTCTTTATCATTAAAATTTTTCTCAAATATATAACATAAATGTGAATCATTATTTGAATCAGAATTATTTGTTGCTGTTGATGATAAATGATTATTAAGATGATGATGATGATGATAATCAGATCCAAGTATTTGTGGTGAATATTGTTGATTAACTTTATTAAATATATAACTAGGTGATGTTGGTGTTGCTATTAATGATTTCTCTGGAGCATTTTGTACCAATATAATTCTTAAAGAATATCATTTAATTAATTAATAATAAATTAAATTATTTTTAAATTATTTATACCGGTTATGAGCTTTCCAACGAGCAAATAAATGTAAGTACTGTCTACATTGTATATACATAAATACAGCACCACCAGTAAAACCAACAGCCACAACTACTAACTTAGTCCAAAATGGCCAAGCTATAATAATAATAATAATAATAATAATCATTTATTTTTTATAATTATTATATTTATATAAAAAAAAATTAATAAATAATTAAACCTATTAGGCCTTTTTGAACTTCTTCAGCTGCTCTATCAATTAAAACAAATAATGACCATATAACACAGACAGCAGCAACGAAATGGAACAATATAGCACAAAGTAAACGTCTTCGTTCCACACTGGTCATCTCTAATGTCCTCCACTGGAACATTAAATTAATTTATTCACTAATACGAAGTTAAATCAAAAGAGAATTCATTATTATTATTATTAGAATACGTGCTGTTTTTTATTATTCATCTTGTACTAAGCTATGACGTTATACAAAGAAAAAAATAAGCGCAACTTTAAATACAGTCTTTTTCACGTAAATATGGTTCATGGCAGTAAATTTTCTTATAATTCTTTCATTTAATAATAAAATCAAATGATTTTCACAAGAATTTGGAGAGAACACCTAGGCTAGAAGTGAAAGTGCCCTTCTACAATTCTTGGAAATAGGAGAAATTCACGTCAACTTTTAGAAATTACGTAATATTTCATGAAAAAATTCCACTTTTAAAGATTTATAGTCAACTAAATGCAAAAATAATATTTTTTTTGAAAAATTAATTTTATTTTGCAAGAATTTTTTTAACAAATGTAAATATTGGAAAAAGTGACCAGGGAATCGAACCGTTTTCGTTCGTTTTCGGTTTTCGGTTCAGTTCCAGTTCAATTTTTTTTTAAATATAAACAATTAATTTTAGCTATAAATTAGAATAATAATATCAATAACAATAATTATTATCATTATTATTATTATAAACGGATTTCCAGGCAGATTTTCAAAATATTTTCCATTTATAATGATAAGGTCATGAAGTAGATAAAATTTCCGACATTTTCATATTGATCAAAATTAAATTAGTTTTAATAGTTGTAAATAACATTTTGTTCAATTATCGGAAAACTAACAAGCCTATCGGGAAAATTCTTAAAGATTTAGAAAGCACTTTCAATATCCTATCCAAATTCACTTGATAATTATTGAAAATCAATAATATTGGTTCAGTTTTAACCATTTATGAAGGAAAATGTACACAATAAACAGGGTGCAAGAATTTTCTCTGTCATTCAGAATTTTATCACATTTTTCCAAAATAGAAAGCTTTAGAACATGCACCTTGAAAGACTTTATCTAACGCACGTTTCCTTTTGACAACATCTCGAAAAAAACAAGCGATTAATTGATGTGTGAATATTGACAATTTTCGTAGGTCAAATAAGTCCGGAATCCCCTTAAGTATTGCTGACTCAGTTCCTTGGCAGGAAGCAAAGGGAAGATGAAAGGAAAAAAACATAAAAAGATCGTGTCAAGTGGTATGCTTGATTGAAAAAAAAGGTTTTTGTTTTCAGTTCAGCTCCGGATTTCGCTCCGGCCAAAATTTCAGTTAATTCCGGTATACAGTTCAGTTTCGATTCGATGCCCTGGAAGTGACTGACCTATTTTGAGAATCTAGGCCAGGAGATTTCTTTCCCAATGAACCATAATTTTTTTTTAAAAAAAAAGGAAAGATGTAATAAAGCTTGAAGGACTTAAATAACTGAAGTTGAATTAAATGGAGTAAGCAAGACAGAAACAGATGTTCTGTGTATCAAATCAACAAATTTGCACATTTATTCAATTTAATATTATACAGTTTTTCTTGCTTTTTTAAACTTATGGTCTTTAAAAAAAGGAACCCTTTGGTAATTTTTCATTAAATGTTGCGCAATTTCGAAAAGTTGACGTCAATTTCTCCTATTTCCAAAAATTTTAAAAGGGCGCTATCACCTCCAATAGATAGCCTAGATGTTCCCTTCAAGTTCTAGTAAAAATTATTTGACTCTATAAATAAATGAAAGAGTTATAGCGAATTTACTGCCATGGACCATATTTACATGAAAAAGCCTGTATATGTGACATGCAAGTTAAAAAACCGTATATTTCAAGTTCATTTAAAAGAAATTAACGTTTTTATGGGATTCTAAGTATAGAGAAATTGCTTCTATAACAAATATATTCTGTGTTTTTCCCACAAATTTATTATAACGTATACAGTGCTGGCAAATTGAACTTAAATTACTAATAAATCAATTTGTTTAATTATTTCAGATTTCTAAACCGTTCAATCTCTCTTACTGAAGCAA
Source organism: Mylabris sibirica (assembly GCA_039776855.1). Lineage (NCBI taxonomy): Eukaryota > Metazoa > Arthropoda > Insecta > Coleoptera > Meloidae > Mylabris > Mylabris sibirica. The sequence continues at coordinate 8,079,890 of CM077839.1, read as the reverse complement.
ATATTATTTTTGTACCTAATGCTTAAAATAAATCTTACTCATCTAACATTCTCTATAACTATTCAATTATTGAGTGTTTCATTTTAATTCCAATAATAAACCACATTTTCTAGTTGCACTAAATTTCTCTCCAGGCGTAACTCATGTTTGTAAATTTATACATAGTGGATGTTTTTTTTTAATGTTTTCTTATGAAACTCCTATAAGTTGGCGAGCAATTTGAAAAATATTTCAAGGATCCGTAAGGGGATCCCTGAAATATATTTTAGCGAAATAAAAACTTCGTAGCTCATTCGGAAATTGGTCAAAAATCGCTTATTTCTGACAATGTCGCAATTTTAAAAAAATAATTAAACACGTAAAATGACTCAACTCCGAAAATTGTTTTTTTTCTCGTTTCTCTCAATTTTATTTTTGAACTGGTCAAAATATTTTGCGATAATGAAAAACAAAAAAAAAATCAATGTTGGGAGGTTCTTCGACTCATTCTTAATCGTTTTACGCGTTTAGCTCATCTTCGAAAATCGAGACATGGTCCAAAACGAGCGTTTTTTGACAAATTTCCAAATGAGCCACTAGATTCTAAGTTTGCTTAAATGGTCTCTAGCCCCCGCCCCAAATCTCACGGAAACTAATAAGAGTTTTACAAGAATTGAGCAACTTTAAAAAATCTCCAAAGGCAGCAAGTACCTTATATAGCGAATTTTTTTATGTATCTACATACTGAAATATTAATTGCAAAACATTCTTATGATACTGACAATTAATATATTTTAATAACATTGAATCAACTAATAAATTCATTTCCCCGATGTTATTTTAATATTTATGATTTTTATTGAAAAATACTTTTAATCCACAAACAATAAGAAACACTAAAAAAAAAATAATAATGAAGTTTGTTGCTTGTCTAATACGTCTAATCAAGGCCTGCTTGATTTTTTCAAGCGTAATTCTCTAGCAGGCCTTGCGTCTGCTAACTGCTTAACTGTCAAAATTAGTTGCCCCCCCGCGATATTCAATTTTTTTTCTAATATCAATAGTCAGAACATATAGCCACCTGAGATAATCGATTTTACTGCTTATACTCAAAAAAGAGATTTTTGCATTTTTCTTGCGAACCAACGAACCGATTTTGATGATTTTTTTTCTGGGTCATAGAGAATGGTCGGCTCTACTGTTATTTTAATTTTCATCAAAATCTAAGCAAATGTAATATTGAAAATGATTTTTTTTAACATTTCTTCAGCTCTTATTCCAAAAGTGTTGGCCCTACCAGTCTGGCCAACGAACTCATCCAAGCTATCACAAAGACCGATTTTTGTACCAAGTTTCATTCAGATTGGACTATTTTTACGGCAGTTATCGTGGGTATACATATATATATATATATATATATATATATATATATATATATATATATATATATATATATATATATATATATATATAAATAAATATATATAAATTTTAACGAACGGTGGATATGGGTTCCTTAGGTCCCAAAACGAACTTCTGTGCAAAAATTTTTCGGAAATTCAAAAGTGAGGATCTCGTCATTAGCTAATTTTTTAAAAAAAAATTCGCTAAAAACATCCTGTATATTGTGTTATCAAATAGTGGATAAACATTTATAGGTGCGATTTTATGATAAAAAGGCAAAAAAATAATATAAACATTCAAAAAATGCTATTGAAAATGAACACAAATACAAAAACATTTAAAAAATTTGTATTACAAGTAATACTACAGGAAAGTAGCATAATTATTAATTATACAGCAATTTTAATAAAAGCATTCATTTTTCCAAGTATGAACGGCATTTAATTAACATTTCATATCTATCTGTATTTTTCTATAGAACAGAAGAATTTCCAATATTTTATTAATTACTATAGAATTGAAAAGAATTTTATCAATACGTGTATGTATACATACTTTATTCGTTCATGTTAATAATTTTATTAATTTTATTATTGTATTTAATAAATCAATTAAAATACAACACCACAATGAATCATTGCAATTTTATCAACATCACAACAATAATAAACAATAAAATTTTAATATTTAATTGGAATTATTGGAAATTTTTCGATCAACAAAACATAAAACAATAAAAGAATTGTTCTTATAATCCTTAAAGAATTTTTAATAGATTATTGTAAATGTTCTACGATATTGAGATTTCCGGATACTGACAAAAAAATTATAGATTTTTAGCGAATTTTTTTAAAAAAAATTAGCTAATGACGAGATCCTCACTTTTGAATTTCCGAAAAATTTTTGCACAGAAGTTCGTTTTGGGACCTAAGGAACCCATATCCACCGTTCGTTAAAATTTATATATATATATATATATATATATATATATATATATATATAAATATACCGGCAGAAAATGTTGGATAGAAACATTACAGAATCATTTCTCTCTTTTCCGCAGTCATTTTCTCACATGTGTTAGAAAAAGTTCGAGCAAATTAAGGCGGGGCATTGTTCTACCTCCTAATACTCATTTAACTCCATTGAATAGACGGAGAAAAATGTCTACTGTTTCTCTCTAAGTTAAGTCGATGAGAAAAGGATAGCGAGTGGAAACATTGCCAGTTTCCATAAGTTAGACAAGACAAATAAATACATGAGATGGAATGATGAAAGTGGGAGATAGATATATACTTTGCTATGTTTCTATCCAATTCCGCAGATATGTATATATATATATATATATATATATATATATATATATATATATATATATATATATATATATATATTTAAGATAAAAATTTCAACAATTATTACATCTCGTTTTCAATTTGCACCTGTTTATTAAAAGTGGTTGAATGGGAAAAAATATTTTGATAAATGATACGACTTGAGATACGAAAAGAAAAAGAGAACATAAATGAAACTGAAATGGAACCAAGCTGAATGATGGGTGGACGAAAATTAACAGAGACGATAAGCTTCACAAATAAAGAACGAGTTATATTTTAACTACTAAAAATCCTATCAAACTAAATCGGAAGAATTACTATTAACTGTTTAGTTAGCCTGGTCAATTCTTTTTAAATGAGTAAAACCATCATTTGGAAATATTCGACAAATAAACGGGAAATTCTAGTCCTGTTCATTATTATGCTGTAAGTTCAAGTATACAAATCTGGCAAATTGAAGTGGAAACATAGAAAAATTATATAACTTCACTTTTAGCGAATTTTTTTAAAAAAAAATTAGCTAATGACGAGATCCTCACTTTTGAATTTCCGAAAATTTTTTGCACAGAAGTTCGTTTTGGGACCTCAGGAACCCATATCCACCGTTCGTTAAAATTTTTATATATATATATATATATATATATATATATATATATATATATATATATTATATATATATATATATATATATATATATATATATATATATATATATATATATATATATATATATGTATACCCACGATAACTGCCGTAAAAATAGTCCAATCTTAATGAAACTTGGTACAAAAATCGGTCTTTGGGATAGCTTGGATGAGTTCGTTGACCAGACTGGTAGGGCCAACACTTTTGGAATAAGAGCTGAAGAAATGTTAAAAAAAATCATTTTCAATATTAAATTTGCTTAGATTTTGATGAAAATTAAAATAACAGTAGAGCCGTCGATCCTCTATGACCCAGAAAAAAAATCATCAAAATCGGTTCATTGGATCGCAAGAAAAATGCAAAAATCTCTTTTTTGAGTATAAGCAGTAAAATCGATTATCTCAGGTGGCTATGTGTTCTGACAATTGATATTAGAAAAAAAATTGAATATCGCGGGGTGGTAACTAATTTTGACAGTTAATATTAGACGCAAGGCCTGCTAGAGAATTTCGCTTGAAAAAATCAAGCAGGCCTTGATTGGACGTATGAGACAAACAGTAAACATGCAGTAAACTTCAAACAAATGTATTAGTGTTTCGTATTGTTTGTGGATTAAAAGTATTTTTCAATAAAAATCAGAAATATTAAAATAACATCGGGAAATGAATTTATTAGTTGATTCAATGTTAATAAAATATATTAATTGTCAGTATCATAAGAATGTTTTGCAATTAATATTTCAGTATGTAGATACATAAAAAAATTCGCTATATAAGGTACTTGCTGCCTTTGGAGATTTTTCTTTTTTGAAAACATCCAAACAAGATTAAAACGTAATTTCCCCGATTATTTTAATTTTTGACTATAGTTAATACATTGATTTCCATTGCTATCAACATTAACACGAAACTATCTTGTTTATCATAAATGATTTGTTTTAATTTTAATAATTAAATTATTTATTGCTGTTGTTATTGTTGTTGTTTAGCTTATTTTAATTCTAGAAAATTTACAACTTTTAAAACCTAGAAATACGTCAGAGTTTAACTATTTTAAAATAGAACTAGAATCTTTATACTGGATGGTCCACGTAAAACTGCATATTTTTTTATTATGGCAAGTCATATTAATTAGCGAGCCATTTAAAATATATTTCAAGGACTTATAGATCAATCCTTAGGGAATCTTTTAGCAAAATTAGTATCTTGTGTCTTACGATATCGAGATTTTCAAAAGTAACTAACAAAAAATGACTCCCAATAGTGATTTTTTTCGGTTTTTCTCCATTGTATTCGCATTTTTTTGTAGAATACAATGGCGAAATTTTCAATTGTTGTTGTATAGATAGTTAGTTTTCGAAAATCGCGATCTTGTCCACAAACAAGCATTTTTTGAACAACTTCCAAATGAGCTACGAGATTCTAATTTTGCTAAAATTGTCTCCAATGGGTAGTTTACAAATCTATGAAATATTTTTCGAATCGCTCGTCAAATAATAGGAGTTGTCATAAGAAACACCTAGTAATTATGTGATGACTAAAATTAAATCATTATTAAAGCCAAACAAATAAGTAATCAACTTAATTAATTTTAAACAGCTAGAGAGAACGATAAAAATGATGTTTATTAATTACACATTAAAATCTCATGTAATAACGATTATTAACAGAATCTATGAATAGAACGAAATAAATTTAGCACGTATAAAAATAATTCTATACAGAAAAAATAATCAACAATTCATTATGTTTAGAAACATAAATTAAACAGGAATTAATATAGTTTTGGGCGTGATATAATCAACAAATACAGGATGATCCATTAACGTTCTTGATTAAAAGAATAAAGAGTTAGGTACAACTCAAAAAATTATCACATTTTTACAATACAATGCGATGTATTTTGATGTCGTTCTATTGTTAAAGTAGTAATCAATTAGCCGAAATTAATTTGTAATAATTGATGAAAATTTGATTTTGATCATAACTGTTTACATTTACATTCAAACGCCATAATGGTAATTAATTGTAGGGCACTTACGTGTTAATAAAATTATTTTATGGGGTAAGTCACGTAAGACTACATTTCTTAAGATAACTGCCATTATTTAGCGAGAGATTCGAAAAATATTTCAAAAATTTATAGAAGGATTCCCAGAGGATATTTTAGCAAAATTAGAACCTCGTAGCTCATTTGAAAGTTGTTCAAAACACGTTCTTTTGGACAAACACGGGCTAAAGACGCAAAACGATTAAGAATGACTCGGAGACCCTCCCAATATCGATTTTTTCGTTTTTCTCCAATGAATTCTAAAAAAATGCCATCTATTCCAGAATAAAATTAAGAAAAACGAAAAAAATCAGGTCAGTCTTTGGGATGAAAGCTATTCAATCAGAAGATGGGGGTGGCGTTACTGATGCCAACTTGAGTATTTATTTAAATAATGGAAACTCGTTCTAACACTTCCTATCTACCCATCCTCTAACCCTCACAAGTGAAATCCTGATCTACACGAACCCAAAAACGTGATAATCCTCCCTCAAAACTTGGATCTCATTTACAGGATGATTTTTAAAAATGTGGTCAATTCTTATGAAACTCCTATCAATTCGAAAAATATTTCATTAGAACCTTGAAGTTGGTCAAAAAAGATCGTTTTGGACAGTCGAATGCGTAAAAGTTTTAACGACCCTTGAGAATTTTGGCCTGTTTTACATAGATTGAACCGTTCTTCTATCATGGTATCTATAGGGGGTATGTAGTTTTCTTTATTCAGGTACAGTCAAGAGCACTGGAAATGTGACAACTCTTATTGAACGAAAAATATCCCTTCTTTTAGTTGTGTGAATCAAGCTTCTTCGGTCTTGAAGGGAAAAAGGTGTAGCGATGGGAACAGTTAAAAAAACAGTAATTTACAAGATAACACACCCCTAGTTTCACCTACGATTTTTGGTTGGATATTTTTCCTTACAAATTCTGACCTGCTAGGCATCCGCCGTATTATGAGAACCTCCCTTGTTAGCTTGACTTACACAGCCTCACAACTACAGCCACATTTTCATTGCCCTTGGCTGTACATCAATAAATCGTCTCCTTTTTTGTCTCGATACCCAATAGAATGTTGTTCCCTTGAACCAAAAGTCTAGTTTACACCATACAATCCTCACCGTTAAAACTTTTCCGCACTCAAAACGATTAAGAATAACTATTACAGACCCGCCCCATACAAATGCTGAAATATTTTTCGAATTGCTTGCCAACTAAGAGTTTCATAAGAATTGACTCATTTTTTAAAAAAAAAAAGCCTGTATATGCTTGTCATTATACACAAGTATATACTCACCTCTGATAGTGGTTTAATTTTCGTTTGCAATATAAAATTGAATTTACATAATTCACATTGTCGTGTATCTGATGCAGCTAACCATTGTCTTAAACATGATTGATGTACGTATTTTAAACTACCAGAACAATAACATGGTGATAACAATGGATTATCTTGATCAGCTTCACAATGGCATATTCGACAAATATCACCATTTGAATTTGATATATTCGATGTTGAATCATATTTAACATTATCGTGCTTCTTTTCTCTATCTGGATTCATTTTTATGTATTCAATTTTTTTTTTGCTTTCTCTCTATTATTGTTATTTATTCTTCAATATTTATATTTCAACATATTCTTTAACAATAACCTTTATCAATAATAATAATAGTAGTAATAATGATAATAATAATACGGAAAATTTTTGCAAAATTTCAATTTTTTGACAAAGCAAAGTAAAATAGAAAAAAAATCAAAAAACTTACAATTGAACATTTGACAGATAAATGATCATAACCTAACAAAATTTTGATTAATTTTTCTTAAATCAAAACAATTTCACTTATATAGAAAAAATAATTAAATAGTAATTAAATGCGACAATTATCATTAAAACACAACACTACATTCGTTGTATATCAATGTTTACTGTTGTATGATATTCTACATAATAACAATAACGAAAGGTCATGATTATTTATTAATAAAAATCAATACAGCGACATCTATGTACATTACATAGATTTATTACGACCACCGCTAGATGACACTGTATGTAAATAATAAAATCTTGCTGATCTGTCAAGTATAGTGTTTCAAATTTTTTAGTGTTTTGACTCATATTATTAATTATTTTTAAATAATCTATTATCCACACATACTTTTGTCAAGTTTAGTTTAGCTAGAGTTGTTCAAAAGATTCTTGGTTATTAGAATAGTGTTCAATTTTATATCATGAAGTTAGCCATATTTATAAAAGCCCCTTTACATTATCCAATATTACATCCAACTTTTTGTTCCAACAAGAAGTTTTTGTGTTTACACCATCCAATTTTTCTATCCAAGCCGTTGCATCCAATATTTTCATCTAATATTTTCAGAATAGGACGGTCTTTAATTTCGTCCAATTTTTCACTCGATTTACCAGTGTCATGCGAAGTACACTGTTTTGAGAATTTCTATTAAACCTATTTACACCATTTATAGGTTATGTTTAGACAATCTTACACTTAATGACAGATATCAGATGACGATTCTAAACGTTGCGCCTGCGCACACACTATCCAATTAAATTGGATAGTGTAAAGATGAAACTATCTAGGATTGGATATGAATTCGTATAGAAAAATCTTATACAAATATTGGATACAAAAATTGGATAATGTAAAGGGGCTTTTATACCTTAATGACTACGTTTATGTCGTAACGTTCAATCCGATTAAGATCTCAATCGGATTGAAAACGTGATTTCAATCTCGAGATAAACATACAAGGTCAACATAGTTTCAATCCGATTGAACAGTTCAGACAAGCGTCAAGTCAGTTTGAAAATCAAGATTGAAATTTTGAATCGGATTGAAATTGTTTTCGTGAACGCTAACTTTTCACTCTACGGACACTTTAATGACCAAGATTATACAATGATGCTATAAATTATCTTAGTCATACTTTTTTAGAACTAAAATTGTTTCTTTTATATTCTCATTTCATTGTATAAATTCAATTTTACTTCTCATTGTTATAAAAATATGTATAATTATAATAGAATAACTCGTTATTATTTGTTGTAAACAATGATGAAGCTATACTCGGTACAAGATAGTAATTGAAATTTTCGTTTGACAGTAAAGTTACTAAACGTACCGGTAGTCGCGCGAAATTTCAAATTATTGTGTACCACAAAAATTTGATTTTTTGATCTATTTTACTATGAAAAAGTGAATAAAACAATCATTTTATTCAAAATGATTGATAAAAAAAAATAATGGATAAAAATAAATACAACCAACTACGACAATACAAAATGATTTATAAAAAATCAAAATAATCAATAAAAATCGAAAAGAATCAATAAATACTTATACAATGATTAAAAAAATCAACATGAGCACAAGAAACAGCATATAACTTATCGATTGCAAATAATTATTGAGGTTATAATTTCAAACTTTTCTAATGTTTTCATCACGTGATCACCACAAAAGTCACTAGAAGATTGTGTACCAATTTAACGCTTTTAAAATTTCCAGACTTTGACAGATACATTAGGGAATTTTATTTCGTTAGGTTTGTGTCAAGATTCAATTACTATCTTGTACCGAGTATAGTAGCTAGTAGCATACCAGCCGACAAGTGAGATGGTCAGTCATTCTTCTTCTCTTTTTAAGGCTTGAAATTTGTATTCAATCGGATTGAAGTTATCTACAAACTTGTAGATATAAACAGCGATTAATAAATTGTCATTTTAATCCGATTGAGATCTCAATCGGATTGAAAGTTAGGACATAAACGTAGTCAATTATTATTAAATCATATAATACTAACAAAGAAGGAGTTGTAACACCATTAACACCTTTGTATTCTAGTCCGTTAATAAAAGAATAATAACCGAAAAAGACATTGGATTCTGTCTTTTTCAGTAAATTTTAATATTGCTTATTAATTATAAAAACCCAGTTTTCATGAGGGAGTTGAATATGTTAAATTTAAAACAATAACGAGACTTTTTCTATGTAAACCAGTCTTTACTAGTTTACTATGAATCCATTACTCCTCCATGTTGAAAAATAAGGATAGTTAAAATGATATGTATAATAGTTAAACCCATCTCTATTCAAAGCGAACCGGGTTCTCAAGATTTTATTATCAACTATTGATACAAAAATAATGTATTTAGCAAATAGGGCATTATCAATATTTAAACGTTTCAAAATTATTGATTAATTGATTTTGTTGTTTTCTTTAATTATCATGAAATTAATTAATCAATTTAATTTAATTTATAAAAATAAATAGTTGGCTATGTGTGTATAGTTCTATAAAAATTGATAGATGGCGTAAATGTCTTAACCTAAATTTCAAGGTTTTGTGTATATTGATTTTAATGATTATTTGAAAACATCCAGGAAGGTAATAAAGAATTTGTTGTGTTTATAAAATAGAAAAGTGAATAAATAGAAATTTATTAAACAAAACGAATTAAAAGAATGTCTGAAATACGGAAACGTAAAGATTTGGATAATAAAGCACCGGAATCAGCTGAAAGTGACCATGTAAGTTTTTCCTCAAATCTATCAAATTTCACTTACAACTAAATAAAATCCAACAAAAATAAGACAAAAACGTTTAGAATTTCCTGAAAATTTGTTAATTTTGCGAAAATTCCAATTGCTTTATTGAATAATTTCCAAGTAAAACTACTCCAAAAAAAAAATTGTTATTGTTATCAAAATCTGTATTTTTATTATTAGTTGATAATAATAGATTTGTGATTTATGGTGAATTTTTAACCTTTTCCTGTTTTAAAATTCTATTAAAAGGAAATACATCAAGGACAGTTATTGACACAACACACATGGCTTCTATATTTATTCAATTTCAGACGAAATACAAATATTTTCCAATAACAAATTTCATTTGTCTTATCAAAACAATTAAAAATATTACATTGAAAATAAGTTATATTTAAAAATTCATATGTTTTCCTTCAAAACCTCCTTTTAACAGGAAAAAAAGAAACTTTGAACTTTAGTATTTTTAATTGTTTGAAACCTTAATTAATTAAAATGAATTGTGTATCTATTTGAATAAGAATTATTTATCATTGATTATACATGTTAACATATAATAATAACAAATTATTTGTTATATTTATCATTATAGATTGATAGTGAAGATGATAAGATAGGTGCATATATTAATTTATCAAAAACAGTACCTACGGGTACTGATAAGGCACCATCAGTGCTTGAATTTTTAGTACAAGACTTACCAGAAAAATGGCGCAATTGGGTTGTACGTGGTATATTCAGTCTTTTAATGATTTCATTTTTTCTACTTGTAATTTATGGCGGACCTTTAGCTCTTATGATGACTGTAAGTAAATTTTAATTAATTTGTTATTAATTGATATTAATTGATATTTTTAGACACTTGTAGTTCAAGTAAAATGTTTCCAAGAGATTATCAATATTGGTTATGCTGTTTATCGTATACATGGTCTTCCATGGTTTCGTTCATTATCTTGGTATTTCTTAATAACATCAAATTATTTCTTTTATGGTGAAAATCTTGTTGATTATTTTGGTGTTGCAATCAGTCGAACTGTATTAATACTAATATTTATTTTTATATTCTTCAAAAATATATGATTTATTTATAAATTTTAGGATATTTTCAGATGGTTAGTAACATATCATCGTTTCATTTCATTTTGTTTATATTGCATTGGTTTCGTATGGTTTGTATTAAGTCTTGTTAAAAAATATTATATGAAACAATTCTCATTGTTTGCTTGGACACATGTTGCATTATTAATTGTTGTAACACAATCATATTTAATTATCAAAAATATCTTTGAAGGTTTAATATGGTTTATTGTACCTGTTTCAATGATTATATGTAATGATATAATGGCGTATGTTTTTGGATTTTTCTTTGGTAAAACACCATTAATTAAATTATCACCAAAGAAAACATGGGAAGGTTTTATTGGTGGTGGTGTTTCTACTGTTATCTTTGGATTTTTGGTAAATTATCAGTTTTTTCTTATCACTAGAATATTTAAAAATATTGACGAATAATGTGATCATTTATCGTACGTATACAGGATTGCTGCTGTAAATATGCCAAATTCGCATGAAACTCATATTAGTTGATGGGAAATTCGAATAATACTCAAAGGCTTTTTAGGAGAATCCCTGGAAAACATTTTAGCAAAATTAGAACCTCGTAGCTCATTTCGAAGTTAGTCAAAAAATTATCGTTGTGGGCAACGTCGGAATTTTGAAAAACGAGCAAAGCACTGACTCGTATACCCTCCCAACATTGATTTTTTTCGTTTTATTTTGGGACAGGTAGAAATGTTTCGCATTTTTCTCTAGAATGCAATGGAGAAAAACAAAAAAATCACTATTGGAATGGTCTAAGAGTCATTCTTAGTGCTTTGCTCGTCTTTGAAGATTTCAACATTGTCCAAAATGATCGTTTTTTGACCAACTTCCCGACGAGCTACAAAGCTCTAATTTTGCTAAAATGTTCTCCAGAGACTACCCTAAAACTTCTTATACGAATTTGGCATATTTACAGCAGCTAGCCTATACTAGAGAAAATGATTAAAATTTTGGTTAAGGCCATGAAAATCGAATTTTATAAAAGTCATCCACCGGATTAGCGAAATAATTTAATTATCGTAAGATTAAATTAATTACATTAAAAATATTTGCTTCTACTTTCATCATAATAGAAGTTATGTAATAAGAGATTATAGTCTGTCGTTTAATCCCTGAAGTAAAGTTATTTTAGGGCAATAATTTGATTATTTTCAGTATAATTGCTAAACTTACGAAATATTCAAACAAAACTTTTGCTCTTTTTTAAACAATTTACATCTGTTTATAAATAATACATGATCTACATTAATTTAAGCAATTTATTATGTTTATAGTAATGAAAAAAGGCATATTCTAAATATGATTTTATGCTCGTTAGGTGGAAAAAAGTTCAAAGAAAATCTCGATTTCAAAATCTTTAAAGCATGAAAAATATCGTTTTTGGCATCTAATTAAACATACATAATCACATAATTCGTCGTCAACTCTTGTGCAAATTTATATTTAATTAAATCGATTTCAGATCTCTTATGTTATGTGTCAATATCCGTACTTTGTTTGTCCAATCGAATATAGTGAAACTTTAGGTCGAATGACTATGGAATGTGAACCGAGTGCACTATTCCGCCCTACTGAGTACAATCTACCAACTTGGCTTGCTGGATTTCTATCAATTGTAAGATTTATAATCAAAGAACAAAAAATGAATCTATTTTTTAAGTTAATTAATTATTTTAATTAAGTCTTATCGTGGTTTCCCAACCGAAAAAAGCTTGTTCCATTCGATGAACTAAGTTTTTATCGGTTGAAAACGATGATAAGGTTTTAGTAACAAATGTGTGTTAATTTAAAAATAATTAAATCGTTAGTTTAATTTAATTCCTAATTTAATTTATTTTTGTTACAGTTTGGTATCTCTAAAACGATCTCTTTGTACCCATTCGTCTTGCATTCTCTATCTTTATCGGTGTTTAGTAGCGTTATCGGTCCATTTGGTGGTTTCTTTGCATCTGGTTTCAAACGAGCATTTAAAATTAAAGTAAAATTAATTTATTTCTACTTGAAAAAAAAAAATTAATAATTTATTTTTAGGATTTTGGTGATGTAATTCCTGGCCACGGTGGTATAATGGATCGTTTCGATTGTCAATTCTTGATGGCAACATTTGTAAACGTTTATATAAGCAGTTTTATTCAAACTGATAGTCCGCAGAAATTATTGGCGCAAGTATTGTATTTAAAACCGGAACAACAATTACAATTGTTCCATATGTTGAAAGAATCATTAGAGAATCGTAATATTTTAGAAATTAATAATTAAATTATCTGTAATCTAATCATATAATCAGAATCCTTGTCTTTTAATTTCCACAAAAAGAAAATTGTGCCATCAACAATCCTATTGTTGTTTAGAATTTGGTGGAATTGATAATTAGAAATATCTTTCTAAATGTTAGTGATACTGATAAAATTTATGTATATTTATTAAAGACTTCTATATTTAAGCTAGATTTATTGAATATTTTCGTATATATGTTGTGTGTAATTTATTTATTACGCTTGTTTTTATTTAATAAATTTATTTTTAAGTTTATATGGATTAAGTTCCAATTATGTGCATTTCTGATGTATGTGTTGTTAAACATTCCTTTTTTGTGTTTCATAATTTCTCGTATCGTTTATATTTGTGTTATAGAAGCAGGAATACTTAGATAAAACTATATTTATATTGTATGTAAAACAAGATAGTTAGCATATATCAATTTGTTGTCAGTGTTTACACGAAATAAATCCATACAAACAACAGATTGTGTGTTTCATTTTGATAGGAATTATCCATTTTCAAACATTAAATTTCTACAAATTCCAATAAATTACTCGTAATCGTCATCGTTTGATTGTTGCGATGATGCCTGTGCTTGTTGTGCAGCCGCCTGTAATTGTTCCCATTGTTGTTGTTCAGCAAACGCTTGCTCCTGTCTAGCTTTAGCAAACAATTCCTGTTGTTGTCTCAACAATTCCTCTTCTGGTATACCTAAATTTTCTAAACGTGTACTCTGACGTCGCCGTTTAGCCGCCACAGCTTTACAATCTTTCAATACAGCTTCAGCTTCTGTATGATAATCACTGAAACCTAATTTATCTAATGCTGAAAATTAGAAAACAAACAACATAACCTCAACTAGATTGTATTTTTTTTTGTTAAGATTTTTACCCATTAGTACATGTTCGGCATTTATGGTTTTCTTATTGAGTTGATTGCAAATTTCGTTTGCTTCTGAACTGAGTAAATGAATAAATTCGGTACAACAATTTAGAATTAATTCACGAGCCTCGTTTGCAATACGTACAGATGGTACAAGTTCTTTAATCATTTTATTTATACTAGCACGAGGTAGTGTTAGTTCATCGTCTTCACTATTTAAACCACTAGGATTATTCTGGGTCGACATATTTTTTTTATCAATTAGATTATAATTTAATTAAATATTTATAAACAATACTATTATAACCTAACAATTTTTATAAAATTTGACAGATGACAGTGGCTAAATACCAACGATTGTAATCTTACAATGATTGCTCATTGCCTATACTCTCCATATAAGCCAAATATTTGACGTCATTGACGGATAGTTAGCATACCTACATATACATGATAGAGACAGGCATAGCTACCTGTCTCTATCGATGTCTATCCGTATCTGTATGTACGCGAATGACGTCACTGGAGACGACAAGAGAGGGGATGCCGAAAAAATGTGGTTCATGAGCAATCCTTGTAAGAATTCATAATCGTTGATAAATTTATACATTAACATAGTAGTTCATTCGAGTAGAAGATGGCGGTACAGGCGCGAAATTTGAAAGGAACGTAAAAGCAACGCAAAAAACGTCTGATAAAATTGGCAGGTAATTTTGAGTTTAGATAATATAAACTGAATTTGTAGATAACAACATTCAAATCAAACTTTTTTTATATCTATACAAATACGTTTTATGGGTTTTATGTAACAAAAGCTAATTTGAACGTTTATTCCACTGTTATTCGATTTTTATCAGTTGAATTTTTGGTGTGATTGTGTTAACTTCTAGTTGAATATATATATAGATATTTTGTAAATTTATTTGATTTATTGTGATAATTGAAATAATTTATAATCTGCACTATTTGTTAATTGATATGGAATGTGAATTATCGCAATTTAAGGAGTGGATCGAGATCATACAGGTGTTTACATGTTATCGATCAGGTGAGTCGTATATTTTCAAAAGTCTACATTTTTTTCTAACAATAATAGGTACTAATGATTTAACCAATTTGGAAAAAAGAAAAACTTAATTGTGTTTAAATTAAAACAATTCAATGCAAAAGTGATTTGTTAATGAATCATATATTAATTAATATTGAATTCCAATTCTTCTCTTTTCCCAAATACCTATCGTTAATTCAGTATTTGATTACTTTCTGTTTACGATTATGCAAAAGTTGCATGAATTTTAGTCACTATTCTACTTCTAAACACATTTTTTTATTACGTTCTGTTCGGAAAGAGAGAAAATCAGTACTTAAAAAACATCTACCGTCAAGTTTATTTGGTATATCTAAAAAAGTGCTTTTTGACTCCTTCATTTTGTTATGTTGTACTTTTGTTATGCAACTATTTATGTTATGTAGGTAGGTATGTGTCTTGATGACGAACAATGCATCCATAAAGTCAGGGCCGTCGTTAGAGCTCAGGAAACTCGGGGACTACCCTAAAGGCGGCACTTCATAGGGGCACCAAAATTATGACTCATGTCATTTAATATATGTTCTTAAAATTTAAATTTAAGATATTTGCGTTATAAATCATTAATTCTTAATAAATTGTGGTAACAATTAACCTGTGAAGGAGACAATTTAGAAATTATTGACTCTTAGTTCTGGTTTTAAGAATTTTTATAAGGCACTGATTCTTAACGAATTTTTGCAATGAATTTTAAAAAAAATCTGTATTGATACTTTTAATCGATTTTTGATTGGGACTTATGACTTTCAATTAAGATTTATGGACATTTTTCTTCTAAATCATAATTTTTAACAAATTTTGTTATTAAATTAGCCAAAGTAAATTTTTTCAAGTGAACTCTTCAATTTTAATGGATTTTTGTTCTTGAGTCTAAAAATGCAAATATGTAACACTTTTAAGATGTTTTTGCACTAAAATCGCGACATTTCGGCGAATTTGCCATTGCGTTATAAAAAGAAGTCACTTTAAGTTAATTTTTCAGCTATATTCTAGTCTTCTAATTATTGTATTACTGAAGGTAATTGCCTGGTTTGAAAAAGTTCGCCAATTCGCTATTGGTTATATTGCAAACTACAAAAAAAAAATTAAAATTCGTACCAATAAATACAAAGGTTTTGCTTATCAATTATTGAGAATGTAGACGGTATACAAATATGAACCTTTCTTTCAACAAAACACATAATTGATGCTCCCAGATGCTGTTTTCGTTGCAACAAATAAATCAGGTTTTGTTCTACTGAATTCAGTATTACAAGTAGTGCGTCCTTTAATTATCACATAGTGATTAAGGACAAATCACTACCCTGATACCTTATCATCAGTCATCAAATCAAACGATTATTGATCTTATTCACTCGATACGTACCTTTTTCACGCTTCAACTGCTATGAGTGTCAACAAATGGAACAGTTCCTTCGATTTTTCACAAGGGTGGTGCTGGCAGCAAATGACTGGGGGCGCAAAAATAGCCCGTGGTTAGTCACAAAACAGTGATATTTTATAAAGGAAGCGCCAAAAAATATATCTTAGAGGCGCACAGTCAAGTGGTTACTTCTCTGCCTGCAATAATACCAAATAAGGTACCAGAACCAGCAGTGTGTCGAGGAAAAAGGGCTGTGAATGCTTCTTTTGATCAACATATCGAACTCGTTCTTGTTTTCTATTCCTGCTAGCCTGCTACCTTCAAAACTAATAAAGAAATTAATTGGATTTACTTGGGGTTTTAACGTTTCTAAACATCACCAACACCGTTTAGAATCAATATTTTTTTTGGCTTCCTTAAAAAAGCTCTAAATTCTAGATTACGACCGAAAAAAGCTCGATTTCCTATAAATATGGAACTTTTTATTTATAGGAAGCAAAATAAACTGCCCCGGGTGAGGATCGAACTCACGACCTTAAGATTATGAGACTTACGCGCTACCTACTGCGCTACCGAGGCTTCGATTTAAATCTTCCTGCAATGCTTCGAATCCGTAAATTTTTAAGATTTATATAATTTATATCAGATTTTATTCAACACATTTCACTTATAGGCTACATTTACATCATGATATTTACATATAATCTTTGGTACAACACATCTAATATTATTATAATTGTTATATATTTTAACATCAAAATATTTGAGGAAATTGCACAATTATTATTATAATTATTACGAATATTTTCTTTTGAGATTAGCAACATATTAATATTCTATGTAATACATACATCGTATCTATTCATAAATCTAATCTTTGGGAAAATATTCTCAAACATTTATAATTTGAATAATTTTACAAATATTAACGAAAATCGATGGGAAGGTGAAAAGTGCAAACACACACGTAAAATTGCCACCACAACAATTGAAGAAATAAAAAACGATTACAAATTCTTCGATAAACTACTGACCTTAGTGATTTTTCTATTATTATTATTATTATTTTCATCGACCGGAAAGTGAATAGATTGAAATTCTGTTAAAATTCTTTGGCTGAACGCGATAATCTATGCTGCATCTATCACATCGAAAATTGTAATTCTATAAACTAGATGTCACACAAATTTTATATACAAATAGACAACAATCAGTACAATAAATTAAATATAGAAATAATTCTCATAATCAGCATAATTGTTGTTGGTGTTGTTATTGTTGTTGCTATTATTGATAGAGATTTGTGGGGACTTCGTCTCGAAAATCTTCAAATCTGCACTTTTAACAACTGCTGTTGATTTTTTTCCATCGACTTTCTTTGTATCATCGTTGTTTATTTGTTGTTTTTGTTGTTTAGAAAACTGAGCGAGATTCATTGCTGATTGGTATTGGCGTTGTGGATCGTTCAACCACAAGAACTACAAATTAATTTCTCAATTAATCAACATTATTGGATTTATTATAATCGTTTTTTTAACTTACTCTACGTCTTGGCCGTGGTGGATAATCGGGATTTCGTCTGATTAAGAAATGGCATTTATGTGATGGTAACCAGGTTTGTTGTACTTGTAGAGGTCGATCGTCTGGATGTAATTTTCTTTGTTGTTCTTTATCTGGATTGACTTCGTATAGTGAGAATTGTTCGACACGTTCTTCACTATTGTAACAATTTAATAATAATGCAATTAGTTCGTCGACGGTTGTACGGGCACTAATTAATAGGCTCTTATATTGTGAATTGCAATTCAACACAGAATCGTGTACTTTCACTAAACCACCACGACGTGTTTGTAACGAAAACCTATGAAACATACAATTAGTTTCGTTTTTAAATGAATTAAAAAAATATGTAATTTACTTTGAATCACCGCGTGGATGACAACTTTGTAAGACAGCAGGCCGGGCTTCTTCATCTAGGGCTAGATGTGTACGTACACCAGCTTTACGTACTGTTACCTCCATACTCAAATAGAATAATTTCGGGTCACGATGTTTCATCTTATATTTACCCAATAATGTTGCTACAACTTCTTTGCATGTTGTTTGAAATGTTATACTTAATGTTTTATATTCGATATCGGAACGTAGACATTTCGCATACACTTTAATTGTTGTCTGTAAATAGAAATTAAACAAAAATAATTATTTATTTAGAAGAAAAAAGATAAATTCCGGTACCGGGAATCGAACCCGAGCCTCCTGGGTGAGAGCCAGGTATCCTAGCCACTAGACCATACCGGATTGTTATTATTAATGGCATTAATTCCAAAGACAATCGAAAAGTCTTCTGAACATAATAAGAAAATTAAGAAATTGGGGAAAATTCGAGAATTTAACATTTCGATACCGGGAATCAAATCGGAGTCTCCTGAATGGATGCCAGGTATCATAGCCACTTTACTCGATTCTTAAACTAGCAGGAATGATTCAAATTTTGCGCGCTTAAATGTTAGCTTCTTATTGGTTATTTTACAGGCAAGTTTACACAACTCAACAATTTAAAATTTTAACATTGACGCAATTGATGTTGTAAAAGAAAAATTAATTAAACAATACAGTGCACAATTAAATAATTGATAAGTATGTAGGTTTTTATTAATTTTAATTAATTAATTAATTGAATTTCTCTGTCGATAAGAATGCTGCTACAGAAAGTACCAGTAAATAGTACCTACCTGTTCTCCCCCCCCCCCCCCCCGGCCGTAAAATTACAGATTTAGGACATTTATTCTTATCAAAAAAATAGACAACAGTGGATCTGTATAAGGGATTTGTTTTTTAGGCACCCTAACAGGTATTTCTTGTCGATTATAAAAACTTATATAGTTTAGATCGTGTAGCTAAATATGTTACAAAATAATAACGAGACAAATATTTAAATTCACCGCCAAAACGATCTAGTGATTCTAGTGTATTTCATCTAGTGACTTTTTCTGTGTAAACCCGACTTTAATCACTACTCCTTCTAGTTTAAAAATAAGATAGACCATCATAATATATCGGATAACGGAAGATCTAGCGCAAGAAACTTTCACGTTTTTGAATTTTGTTGAATTTTCAAAATTATCAAGATAAAAGAATAATTTTCCGATACCGGGAATGGAACCCGAGCCTCCTGGGTGAAAGCCAGGTATCCTAGCCACTAGACCATATCGGATTATAAAAGCTTCTCAACGGGGGAGCTGCTTTCACGAGCTTTAAATAGCCAACTATGATTTAAATGTAATAATAATAATACTATTAAAATGGGCTATTATTGAACCAGATCAAGAACCGTAAAGATCAAATTTTGACCAAAACGAATTGCAATTATTTCCGCTAGTTAAATTAACAAAAACATAAAGAACATCATTTTTTTTTATCATTAATAAATCTTTCTATGCCATACTTACATGACTATAACAAGCAGGTATTAGATGAACTTGTACAAGGTTTTTACACGAATTATTCATTATTTAAAAGAAAAATTCATTGAATTTCTACGAGTGAAACAGAGAGAATGAAGAAGCTTTGCCTTTCTAAACTGGTCTAGAACTGGATTTAGATTAAATCGACACCTTTACAGCATCCTAATGTTAGGCGTCTTCCTGTTTTCCGACATACAAAAATACAAAATTAAAAAAAAGCAAGTTGGAAGAAAAAAGAATATTTGAAATAGTCGAACAACACCCAACGTATACTTCTTGTCTAAAAAAACATGATGATGAATGGGCATGAATGGTTGATATTTCTTGTTACAAGAGATGAAAGTGACAAAAATTTAATAGACAAAAAAAAATCAATAAATTATTATCGGAGATGAACATGAAATTTCGATTTAATTTTAAGGAAAATATTCAAACAATGAAAAATCGTTGAAGATGTGATTAATTATTATCAACTAACAGGATATTTTATTAAATTTATCGTCTTGTTTATTTTAGATTTGTTGTTGTTAATAACAAATACTAAAAACTATTAAAATTCAATTTTGATTAGATAACAACAAACATTTTTATTTCTGTGTCTCTTGTAGATACACTGATGGCCAAAAAAAAGAGACCGAGTCTTGAGCGAGAATATTTTCGTTCGTTTGAGTCGGGCTGTTTTTCTCGTGACGATAAGATGGGCAAATAAGAAGTGCTAAACCAAATTTGTAGAAAGTACTTTTCTATTCAGGTGAATATCGAAAAAATGGCACCCGACCTCTATCTTTCTTCTCGAATTCTCACTTGTTGAGATTCTGGTACAGTCGAGTGCGGAAAAATTTTAACGGTGAAGATTGTATGGTGTAAGCCTGACTTTCGCTTGAAGAAAACAACATACTATTGGGTATCGATTGAAAGAATCAGACGATTTATTGATGTACCTGAATAAAGAACACACCACACCCTCATAGGCCGAGTCAGGTAATTTGCCACCCTATATTTATTTATGGTTCAAGTTCAACAGCTACTATTAAAACAATAAAGCAATAATAGTAACAATGGTAGAAGAACGGTTCAATCTGTATAAAACAGACCAAATTTTTCAACAAGAGTCGTCAATTTTTTCTACAACTGACCGGACATTGTGACAACCGCCCTCATAAGCCTGTTTTACACAGCCGCACAAGACGTAGTTTCTTTTTTATGGTCGCCAGTGTACATCCAGTATTCGATATATTGTTGTCGTCATAGAGGATCTCTTACAAAATTCTAATCAACAACTTTTAATTATTACAGCCGGAAATTTGGCAATTAAATGTTTCTTCAAAATGAAATCCAAAAGGAATGTCGATCATTTTAATAAACACATCAATTATAAATTTTTTTATGGCTCGCCTTAAGAGGGAAACCGTAACAAATAGTAATCTAATCTGTTACTACTTTGTATACAGGAACATCAAAGTAAATTGTTTTAAAGGGGTGATTCCTCCCTTATATCTTCGGTATATAAAAACATTAGTAAATTGATATGAAGAGCCGGAAATAACCATTTGTACACCATTGAGCACGTGCAGGCTGTTTTCAACACTTGATCCTTGAAAAGAAAAGAATCTACTAGTTGTTTTTTAAAAATCGCGCTAAAACTCTAAACTGCGATTGCTTGATTTAACCAAAAAACGCGCGCTATTCAAATATATTGTATTTTTTTTTTCAATTTTCTCTGCAATTAGTGATTTATTTCGGTTCGTATTAATTAGTTGACTTTATAGCTGTTATGGTCAATTAGTTTGTTTCTATTAGACACGATTATTAAGAGTCGATATAATATTTTGTTTTGTTTTAAACAAATTGTTGGGATTGTTTCAATATCCTGTAGTTCAAGGTTTTGTTAATAATGTACCGGAAAAGGCACGTGATTTGATTGTTGTTTTGTATTGTACAATCCAAAAAAACAATTTTTTTTTAATTTATTCTCCAATGAGAGACGTTCAAAGATTTTTCACATTATTAGATTTTCATCTCCCATACACATAACAACAGAATCAACAAATGTTTCTACTGATAAAAGTGGAATGTCGTTGACTATGTGTAATCTTTAGATCTGTTATCAAGAGACTTGTTAACATTTCACTATTTATACATATTTATTGTTAAATTTTATATTTTTATGGGTGGTAAACATGGATTATGGTATAAAAATAACTGCCCTACAATTACCCCTTTTTTTCATCATCAACTTCTGCTTATAATAATTTTATTTTTAGTTACAAGAAGAACGTGTTCAATATTAATGGATGGCCCCTTTAACAACATCACGTGCAAAAGGGAGATTTCAATAATATAATAAACGTTTTTAAAAAGGGTCGGACCGGTGTATTATAGAGAGCAATATAGCTGGGGGGCTCTTGTACCGTGTGCCACTAATAAAAACATTACCTCTTACATCCTGTCTTGTGTTAGACTGTTTGAATGTTGTTGTACAGCAGCTGGCTGAAGGTAATTGAATTCAGTCACGGATTCAAGAAACAAACAAGATGGGGAATTTTTTTTCGTATGAAATAAATAGCGAACTGTTATTGTTATTATAGGGGAAAGACTCGAAAGTTGCCATATTGAGACTTTACACGGTTAAGCCGCCGAAATCGGACCCGTCCGACTGTAACTGTGCCGAAAATCAGGAAATAGAAGCCTTAACCATCTGGTTGAGGTGAAGAACGCAAATAGGGTCAGACAGGATACGTATGGCTTGTGCTATTTGGTTAACATTGTCGTTTTTACGAATTCTTCGTCCCCTTGAAAATCAACACAAATCTGTTCACATCAATCTGTTGAATAACACGCGAGTTCTTTTTAATTATTTATTAAAACGGAAATGGCATAAATCTAGTTTTATTAACAATAAAAAGGGAAAATTATATTAGGGAAATAGAAAATCTGAACGATTATTTTCTTGTATTCGTGAAAAAATGGGCAATTTAGACTAATAATCTTCAAGATTTATCAATGAATTAACTTTCTAATTAATGTTAATTATAAATTGAAACAATCGCATCATTATTTTATTGCAAAAGAAGGAAAGTGTGGGTTTTTCTCTCGTGACAATTGATGATTTCAACAACAAAAAATCAAAAAAAAAAATTGCATAATCTTCACAATTTTCACATGTAGGCGGTGGTATATTAATAATTGAACTACTTTTTTCTTAAAAAGGAAGAAGAGTTAGTTTCTCGTACATAACATACACACACACACACACCAGGAAACCATCAATTTATTGTTTTATTTTAAATTACCCAGTAATTTTCATTAAGGAAATTCTCTTATTGAAAAACACGATAGGAATGAAGATGATGATAATAATAAAGAAAAAGTCGTCTGGTTAGTTTTTAATCAATTTTATGTTAATAAAATACAATATCCGCATAGTTTTACGCAAAATTTCCTGTTCGATTATCAGACGAATGGAAACAATTATAAAGATTGTTGATGTCTTTGCCCTTTTTTCATGTTCGTTCAATTGTACAAAGTGTTTGAAGTTCAAAATATATACAATATAGGGTCTTTTTTCATGAAAGGGTTTATATTATTAATAATAATAATACTAATGATAAACATAATAATAAAAGATCAACAACCGCATTGAATAGAAGGCCTTATATGTCTTGAATATTAAACAAGAATCAACTATGAATTTGATTAATGCTTTTATCGCAGTGTAACATATGTGTGTATGTATATGCTTTTTTTTAAAGGCTCTTATATGTTTACTTTTGTTGGAATTTTGTAAGAATTACTACCAGTTTGTGTGTCTGTCTGTCTACATTCTGTATTTGTCAACTTGACCACCCATAAAACCGTTTGAAAATTACAAATAATTGTGAAAGAAAGATCAAAAACAACAATAAAAATGATAATGCTAAACAACAACAAGGATCGTTTATGTACAAAACAACACTGGGAGGATGTTTACGGGAAAGTCAAGTTCACTGACATCTCAGTAACTCATTATAGAATCTTTGAAAGCTCAGTAAGTAACGTTCTTACGTATATTTTTTGTAATTGGATTGCGACTTTGACTTCTTCCGATAATCAAAAACTGTCCAAAGCTACTCAACTTTTAAATTCACATATGAACTACTTAAAATAATGTTCAGACGACAAATTAGTCGCTTTTCGGGCAGAATTTGGGATTTTAAATACAGGTTTGAAGAGATTTTTGCACCAAAAGATCAATTTTAATTGAATTTTAAAATGAAGACAATTTTAGGCGATTTTTTGATAGATTCTTGTCTTTCAGTTTCGATTTTGGAACGTGTTTGTATTCAACCATCGGTTTGTTTAACGAATGCTTCTGCTGGTTCCTGAGAAGAAAACTATGAAGATTTTTAATCGTTTTCAGATTTGAGCCAAAGCTTGAAGGGGCATTGTTGACCTTAAATAATGAACAAGAGATGATTTTGAAGCAATTTGGGAATTTTTTCCCGAATTGCTCTCATCGAAGATAAGATCCTTTTGGTTGCTCTTTGAGTCCAGTTATAAGTCGAGATTATGGTTTCAAAAAACAGATTTTTATTAAAATTTTCTTCTAAATTTTAGAATGAACACTTTTTTAGACGGTTTTGTGATGAATTATTGACTCTCAGTTTCAATTTTGGGACATGTTTGTCTTCTACCATCGTTTTGTAACGAGTGTTGGTTGAATCCTGAGAAAACTATGAAGATATTTTGAATTTTTGAACAAATTTTGCTCTCATCGAGGATAAGATCCTTTTACTTGTTCCTTGAGTCCAGTTATAACTTCGGATTTTTATTTCAAAATATAACTTTTTATTAAATTTTAAAATGAAGACTATTTTCGGAAAGTTCTTGTCTTTCAATCTCGATTTTGTGGCATGTTTGTCTTCAACCTTCGTTTTGTAACGAGTGTTTTCTGAATCCTTAGAATACTATGAAGATAATCTTAATCCTTTTTTTGATCAGATTTTCCAATGTAAATTTAACTTTAAAGGCATTGTCAATCCTAAATTATGAATAATGGATGATTTAGACGCAAATTTCGGTAATTTTTGAGTAAATTTTGCTCTTACCGCGGAAAAATCTTTTTATTTGCTCTTTGAGCAGAATTATGATTTTAAATCCAGTCGTAAGTTAAGAGATTTTTGTTTCAACAAATCATCTGATAGCAAAGTACCTAATGAATCACCAGAAGAAAATTTTGACAGTTTTAGACGACCTCAAATTCTCCAAACATGGAGAATTTGACCACTTTTTAGCAAATTTTGTCATCATTGTTACCAAATTTCGAAAATTTTCTCTAAATTTTGCTTTTAACTCGTCCAAGTTTCAAGGTATTGTCTATTTAGAGGCGATCTTGAACAATTCTTGAGCAAATGCTGCTAATAAACATCCTTTTAGTTGCTCTTTGAGTTACAAGTCAAGATTTTTATTCAAAAACATGAATTCATAGCGAATTTCAGTATTGAAATACCAGAAAACAGTTTTAGACAATTTTAAATTCTTCAAATTAATTTTAGGTGTGAAGTCATTCTCTCAATAAGTAATCAATTTTTAGTGATTTTTGCTATTAAATTTGGAAAATTTTCCAAGAATTTTGCTTGTAACTCGTCTAAGAGACTAAAATCGTTTTATTGAGCACATTTTGTGCCTTGATTTTTCAAATTTTGCTCATGAATTGTGAAAAAGGCACTATAAAGAGACTTTTAGTCGTTTTTAGGCTGTTTTGGAATTCCATTTTCATTTTTAAGCCTTGTTCAGGTAGCAACCTGAAGGATTAAGTCAATTTTTGTTGATTTTTGAGATAAAATCCTGAAATAAGATCAAGTTTTTGAGAAATTTTAACACTAAATCGTAAAAACTAAGCAACTGATTTACTTCTACATAGAACCATTGAAATTTTAAGACATTTTTGCCTCGAATAAGATAAGAATTCGATAGAAGAAGATCGGATTTATTTTGGAGCAACTTTATTCTTCTTCAAGTCAATTTGCATTTTTTTCCCTAACAATAAGTCAAGTTGAGCGAGACGTACCGTATGTGTTAGTTTTATAAACCACCAGTAGATATTTATCTACTTGAGGTCGTCTCGAATTTTATTTTTTGATAAAACAACTAAAGCCAATATTTACATATTATCAAATTTTCTTATCAATAATAACAAGACAAGAATTTTAGAATAAAATTTTAGAATTTAATTAAATAAACGTTGAGAATTAACCGCTAAACAATCTACATTAAAAGAAACTTGTTACATTGTCTTTTCAATTTTCCAAAATCAGAATAATTATATGAAAACTAGGCTAGTATTTATTATTATGGGAATAATAAAGTAAACATCAAGGATGTCTCGACTTAAAATTTACTATTTCCCACATTCTAAATTTTTTAATCAAAAATTACATATAAAAATAACGCCGTTATATTCGTTGTTGTTATTCTTTTTTTGAGTGTTTTATTTCGGAAAAAAGGGTTTCATACCCGACAACCAGATGCTATATGACACCATGAGAACATCCTATGGGAAGACACATTCACCTTCTCTATCATCATTATTAAAACATGATTAAAATTGAAACGAGACAGATATGAATCTATTAAAAATGAATAATGGATCGTTAAGTCAAGTTTTTAATAAAAAATAAAAATTGCATGTTGATTATTACAATTTAATATTGAACGATCTGTTTTGAATGGTGAAAATTTTTTGCGTTCCAACATTATGATTTCGTAATGTATTAAACAGGGCATCGAACCGGAACTGAACCGAAAACCGAAAACCGGAATTAACCGAAATTTTGGCCGGAGCGAAATCTGGAGCTGAACCGAAAGCAAAAACCGGTTTTTTTTCGGTTTAAGCATACCACTTTATCGCGATCTTTTCTGTTTTTTCTTTCAATATCCCCTTTCTTTCCTGCCAAGAAAATAAAGTAAACCACCCGAGATCGAACTCCCGATTTTGATGATTTTCGGTATAAAGGTAGTTCATTCTATTCTAAGGGATGCGGGTTTTATCATTCGTGTTCACACTTAAGTTTAAGGGAGATATTGAGGGTTGAAGTTACCCCTGAAAAATCAGTTTTTTCCAAATATCCCTGGAACGGTTGAATATTCTTAGTAGTTCAAAAACTGGATAATAGAGATTCACGAGGGCTATCAAAAAATGAAAACTGCATTTTCATTCCTTGCTAGGGATTGAAGCTTTAGATTTTTAGATGACTTGACGCCACTTTTCATCATTTTTTCCAATTTTCCGCTCAATGATAAAAAATATTGAATTTTGACTACGTATAGGTTTTATTTTTCAAAATTAAAATTATATGGATCTTAAAGGCCTTTAAAAGATCTTTGAAATGGTTTGTTGTTGTTACTGATATTAATATTAATAATATTATTATTCTAATTTACGCTAAAAATTAATTGTTTATATTTAAAAATTTGAAAAAGAGTCACTTGGAACTGAACCGAAAACCGAAAACCGGAACAAAACCGTTATTTTCGCAGGAACGAAAACCGGAACTGAACCGATAATTTTTCTTCAAATTGAACCGGAACGAAAACCGGAACGAAAAAATAACGGTTCGATGCCCTGGTATTAAATTCAATATATCCAACAACAATATCTTTGTCGACCTTACAAGGCAACCTATTTCCACGGGAAAAGAACACAAATTCCCACGTAGTGACGTTTGTTTTCTTTTTGTTGTGCTTGTTGTTAAATTTTATATGCGTTTTTTCCTCCTTCACTATTCACTATTAAAAGAATTTCTGTTTTTTTGTCGTCGTTATTATTATTACTGTCTATAAATTCACAACATAATTATTATGTTCGAATTGAGTGGTGTTAACTGTTTATTTGCTTGTAGTACTTGTTAATTTGTAATCATTACACAAAATTAGTTTATTTTAAATTGGTTTTTAGCGAAATTTTCAAAGTTCAATTCAAAGATTATTTTTAGAGGAACAAACAGCATCCGGGACGTGTTCTCCTGATAAATAGTTGAACGTTAAAAGATCGATTGATACAGAGAAATTTGATATCAATTTAATTGCGGAATTGCTGATAAACGAATATTATGAAGAATTATTGTTAATCTCTCACCTGTGAATTTGATATTGACGATGACGTTTCGTGTAATGATGAATAACTCGATGATCGGCTACCAAGCGGTTCAGGACTTAAACTAACATAGGATGTTGTTGAACTAAGGGACACAGTGTCAGCTCTACTCCTGTAAGGAGAAAGCTGCACGTGTTTCATCATCTGAAACCAAACAAATCAAAAAAATATAGATAATTTTTAAATATACAGAGTGTCAGAACTAATACGGCCGATTCTTAGGAAACTCCCAAGGATTTGTAGGCTAGCCCCTGAAGACCATTTTAGCAAAATTAGATCCTCGTAGCTCATTTAGAAGTTGGTCAAAAAATGTCGTAATTTTCAAAATCTAGCTACAAACTTGTTAGTTGTTTTACAAGTTGAGCTCACCATTGAAAATCTCAACATTGTCCAAAATGAGCGGGTTTTACCAACTTCCAAATGAGCTACGAGGTTCTAATTTTGCTAAAATAGTCCCTAGGACCCATCCCTTCAAATTTTTGAAATATTTTTGAAATCGCACGCTAATGAGTTTTAGAAAAATCGGTCACATTTAGATCGGACACTCTGTTTATGAAATACTGTATTTTTTTTAAATACAACAAGAATCTGTTATGCGGTTATCACTAGGGTCGAATTTTGGTATAGACCCGCCCGTCAATACAATAGTTCCATTTTAAATAATATCAAACGTGTGGAATTTCGATAAATTTCTGTATTTATTTGTGTATTTATTGTAGCGTGAGAAAATCGCGTTTCTAAACTTTTTCCCACCTAATTGCTCTTGTTATTTCTACAGTTGTCTCAATACAAATCTAATTATTGCAATTATTAAGCGACCATTTCCTGTTGTTATTGCATCTCTGGTAGTGTTTCTGTCGCGACCCGATTTTTATCACAAAAATATATCCCTTGAAATCGATATTTACAACATTCTTTTAGTTCATTCAAATAAATGCATTATAAGATAGATCAACACAATGTGTAATAAAATCTTGTGGTTTCACAACAATTTCTGTGGTCATTGGAAAAATGTAGGGCGACGACTTTCGTATATGTTGTATATTTTAACAATCACTACTTCTTTTTATCGTCGTTGAATAATTACCGGATATTGAGGTATAGTTAATTGGAAAATGGCCCTTTAAAGGGGGATTATATCGGTTAATTTCCTAATCCACCATATGTATCACAAACACTCTTATGTATACTTACAAGAAAGAGACGATTTCGATAAATTATTACGGAAATTCTTCTAGGAGATTTACATGAAAACAAATTTGTTTTCTAAAACGAACAAGGCAATCCATTGAGAATTTATCGTTAATGTTAGTCTTCTATACAAAAGAGAGAACTAAAATTGGTAGTTGATGAAATCTAAGGTTATCAACGGGACATATCTTCCCTTGTTAGTGTTTTAATAATAAACAAAATTATAGTTGGAAAAAAAATAATTACGGTACAATACAATACTGTAGTAAGATTGGAAACGGGTCTTAATTTTGGAAGTTTTTATTGCATTAACTGCAAGAGTTGAATCATTAGAATGACTGTCCGAATCGAAAATTGATCACTAAATTGAATTTGGCAATAGCTGATTGTATCGCAAAAACAGCAACAACAGTGAATTAGAGCGATTTCGTAGTATTCGAAGAATTTTAACTGAAGAATCATCGACATTTTAGGAGTTTAAATTCGTGGAAATTAAGCAAATGGATTATTGGAATCAGGCCAAATCGATATTTAATGGAATTAATATAAGTCGGATTCTAATGTAAATCCAAAATTGGATTTTTCACGGACATCATGTTTCCCTCACATGGGTAAGCTTTCGAATAAGCAATCGTCCGTTTGTCTATCTTTGAAACTGTACAAAAAAAGTACTGGATAAGCCTGCTCGTTTTTATTAGAATTCTGGAAAACTAACGAGCCGATCGGAAATTTTTTTGAATATTTGGAAAGCCCTTTAAATTTGTTGTACATAATAAGATTTTCATTAAAAAATAATCAACATAAAACGAGCTGTGAGGGAAATTGTAAAAAAAACATGCCCCGGGACAATTGTCTGTAATTTAGAATTTTCTCAAAATTTTCCAAAGCAGAATCGTCCTGCCCTTGCACTTTGAAACGCTCTTTCGATAACGCTATCGCGCGTTGGTACATCTTAAAAAATAAGCGCGAAATCGTGGATCTAACTTACACCTTTTTTGTAATAAATAGTATGCCGCGTCCTTAAGAGGCTAGAGCAACAAGAAATTCAAAAACACAAAATTTGGCCGGCTTCTAATATACGATACGGTTTGATATTGTAAAGAAAATCCACACAATTAAACTTCAAGACTTAAATTTTCTTCAGGGCCTGATTTACGTATGAACAGGACATAAAAAATCCATGGGAAAATGCGACAAGCTCGAGTTTATTTTGGAAAAATCGGGGCACTTTCAGGGCGGATTTTTCGAGAATTTTCCAAACAATGACCCATAATATTAAGGGATAGTGAATAAGCTTCTCCACAAACTGAATAATTGGAGAAATCGAAAATTGTACAAAACTCTTGGAATGATATTTCGGACGTTCTCACTAATTTTCCGGAAAACTAACAATCCCATCGAAATATTGTTTGGAGATTTGAAAAATGCTTTCAATTTACCATTTACAGCCTGAGAATTTTTGCCAAATAAATAATATTGGCTAAGTTTTAGCCAGTTATGGGAGAAAATATACAAGAAAACATGCTTTAAAATTTTCCGCTGTAGTTCAAGATTTCGATAAAATTTTCCAAAACAGAAAATGGTATCAAATGCTCAGAGAAGTAACCGTTCTGACGCCGCTTTACTCCTTTCAATGCCTCAGAAAACAGGCGATATATCGATGATTGAAGATTGGCATTTTTTCAGACACGGGGCCCTTAAGAAAGCAGTACAATTTTTATACAAAATTTTGGATTTTTTTGTATGAAGGACATTTAGCTCATTTTTAGAGGCTCTTTGATTGAGTGTAGCAATCAAATTTCATAATGATATAAATGAGATTTTTAGATTTGTAGGACAATTGTGGATATAAAAATTTGTTAGCGTGTAATTTCGATTTCATTCACCGATTCTGACTTCCGCAATTCGATTTCCTGTCAACTATTTTCGATAAAAAAAAACAACAACGATTATCTTGTTTTACAATTGTAGATTTTCTCTCTCTGTCTGCACAAATGATAAGCTATTAATTACGATTAGAAATAAAATCGTTGATGCATGAAATCACGACGAAATTTTTAGATTATTTATTTTCAATTCAATTTTCATGATTGATATTTTGCTTTATTTTCGTTCTGTCATTGCACGGATCAGGTGCAGATCAAGTGTATATTATGCACCATCATTATCATCTTTGATATTTCTGAATTGGCCACGTGGCAAATTTGCTAATAAACAGTCGTTGTTGTCTTCTTGTATTACGTCCATCCGGTTCAATCTCAACTATCATTAACCATCTGTACCACCAATACCAGATGCTGATCCTGTTTACACATTGATATCAATTGATTGATTGATCGATCTATTATTATTATTGAAATATTTTATTTATTTTGAGGAAAAAAATTCAATTCCCATAAACACCACCGGAGATTCAATAATAATAAAGACCATCTACACTCTAAATTCTCATTTCCTGTTTATAACAATAATTTCGATTTAATTATATTGACGCCACCGGTTAATTGGTTCGTATTAAACATTTCCTTTTCAGTTTCAGTTTACTGTTGTTGTTATTGTTGTTGATTTGGTGTGATACTGAAAGTAGCGCCCCTATAATCGAACCCTTCCGTTTCACAGTTTTTAACCTGAAGCCCACACAATATCACTACCACAGGAAAAAAAAACGAGTACAAAGAATTTAAAACAGGAAGTTGTAGATTTGTTCAAAAACCAACAACAAGAACAACAACCACTCATTGATTTGTGTCAGTGGCGTAACGAAAATCTCAGGGCCTCACGCAGCAAAAAGGGCCCCACTACTCTCATTAATATTAATGACTTACCTAGAGCTTGAAGGTAAATCATTTTATTACATTATTGAGCTAAGATATTTCGAGATGCTGCCCCTTAAACGACTGATTTGTTTGTAGTTTTGTTGGTTTAAACGGTTGTAAAAATCCATCGATTGCGTCATTGTTATTGAGTCAGGTTAGTTCAAATGTGGGCGATTTATTTCGAGAACTCTTTATGCAAATATTGTCATCGTCCTACCTTAAACGCTTTCAAAAAAAAAATGTTGTAAAAATTATTGAACACCTGTTCGACCTTTTTGTTGTTGTATATCAAACATAATGTCGTGTTGTTTTGATGTAAATTCAAGAATTTTGTACAAGTGGGCTGTTTATTGCAGCCTATAAAAATCACACCCCCGTATATAGTTGACCAAATTTGAGAAAATCCTCTTAAAGTAAATGTCTAAGTCCGTTGAACCGCAACAATTCTTTATAAATAACGCAAATTATATTTGTATTGTGTTGTATTTTAATTGAAAATTGTTTTGTTAAATAAATTACAATTATTTCCAGCTTTTCATCAATAAAACTCCAATCAATTACGAATATTTTCAAACAGAACGTGATTTCTATTAAAATCTATTTTCGAATCAATTTATAAAATTGTTTCCCAATTAAGACTTCCAATCAAGGAATACACATAACAAAGGTACAAAACGATATATATTTAGCTCTTCTATTCTACCCCTTGAATGCATTGAATTCAATTATGATGCTAGTTTAATATAGAATAAGGGTGGCGACCACTCCTGTTTCTCCCCTGGTGCATCTATTTATATCAAAACAGGTGTGGTGTGTATATTGTTGTTTGTCCGAAAAGTTGATGAAATTTTATTGACACGATGCAAGATAGTGAAAGTGGTATTTATAAAATATGATAAAGGTGTGGTTGATAATCGATATACTATATGTATATATGACGACTTTTTATTATTAATATAACTGAATTGAGATTTCTAGATAATAAGGTTCGATAATAAAAAAAAAATTAAACTAGAAATAGATTGGAAATTAATTAATGATTGATAATGGCAGATTGGAGAGATTATTTTTAAAAAGCATCGTTATAAATATAAAACATGACGGAAAAGTTGTGAAAAGGCTTTCCTATGTTTATTTCATTAATAGTTTTCATTAGTTGTTTACTGTTGATTTAATTATCGTTTTCTTCCTTTACCGATTTTTTTCTATCTGTTTCTATAAAAAGAAATTCTGTTAATAAATAAAATAGAAACGAGAAATATGACAAACTTCAGTCGATTTCAACTTGGAAAAATCGTCTACAAATCATAAAAATTGTTTTTTTTTCTTCAAAATTTCTTAAATCTTTCTATTTTATAAGCAGCATTTGTGACTTTTAAGCGAATTTAAAAAAGAACATTCAGTGTTCTTTTTTAAGTTAAATTCTCGTCTTCAAAACTAAATTTTCCTACATTAACTCGACTGTAAGTCTAGTTTTTACAAATTTTAGAGCTAAATTTCTTTCATTTGTATAGAAAGCAAGGTTTTAAGACATTTTCGTTATAAATCATCAGTTTTTAGAGAATAGGAAACGATTTTCATTGATTTGCGAGCTGCATCCCAAATTTTAATCTACACGTTAAGAAATGTTGGTCCTTTTTTGACAAATTTTGACTTGAGATATTAGTAAAAAGGTGACGATTTTTGATCAAAAATTCTCGAAAGGATTAATTTCTAACGCTGTTTGCTATTGATTTGCCAAAGGAAGAGTTTCAGACAATCTTGAAGCTTTTCCATTTCTGGTCAAAATTTAAGCAGAATTCTCAACATTTAGCCTAGATTTTTAGGCTTTTTTTGTCAAAGATTATCATATTCTGAACAATAGAGACTATCTGAATCAAGCACAATTGAATAGAAGAAAATCGAAATTATTTCTGAGTACTACATTTCAGAAGAGTTCATACTTTATTTATTTTAAGAAAAAATGCAAATTTGATTGTTTGCGTTTAGATATTGTACTAGTTTTTACGAATTTTTGTCCCAAAAGATTAATTGTTAAGAGCTGGATTCTCTCCATTTTTATAGCAGGCAAAGCTTTAAGATATTTTTGTTATAAATCATGAGTTTTCAGAAAATAGGAAACGATTGAAATACTTTTCATTGATTCGTTAACAAATGTTGGTCATTTTTTGTCAAATTTTGATCTGAAGGAGACGATTTTCGAGCAGAAATTCTCGAAAAGATTAATTTCTAACGCAGTTTTCTATTGATATCCCAAAGAAAGAGTTTCAGACAATTTTGAAACTGAATTTCCCACTTTTACTCAATGTTCAAGCAGAATTCTCAACTTTTAGCATAAGTTTATAAACTTTTTTGTCCAAAATAATCAATTTTTGAGCAATAGAGGCTATCGAAATCAACCACAATGGAGTAGAAGAAAATTGTAATTATTTCTGGGTTCAATGTTCAAGCAGAATTCTCAACTTTTAGCCTAAGTTTGTAGACTTTTTTGTCCAAAATTATCAATTTTTGAGCAATATCAACCACAATTGAGTAGAAGAAAATTGAAATTATTTCCGGGTATATTTCAGAAGAATTCTTACTTATTCGTTAAGGAAAAACGAAATTGTAACTATTTGCTTTTAGCTTTAACAAATTTTTGTCCTAAGAGATTAATAGTTAGCGAATAGCCAATTTTAGAGCTAAATTCTCTTAATTTTTATAGCAAACTAAGTTTTAAGACATTTTCGTTATAAAACAACAGTTTTTAATGAATAAGAGACACTTTTCATTGATATGCACCTCAAATTTTAATCCAGACGTTGACAAATGCTTGTGCTTTATTCGCCAAATTTTCATGTGAAGTAGTGAAAAGGAAACGAATTTTTGAACAAAACCTCTTGAAAAGATTAATTCCTAACGCATTCTGCTAATTAATTTGCCAAAAGAAAGAGTTTCAGACAATTTTAAAACTGAATTCTCCACGTTTGCTCAATGTTCAAGCAGAACTCTCAACTTATAGCCTAAGATTGTAAACTTTTTTGTCCTAGATTATCAATTTTTGAGCAATAGAGACTATCGAAATCAACCACAATTGAGTAGAAGAAAATCGAACTCATTTCTAGGTATATTTCGGAAGAATTTTTACTTATTTGTTTTAAGGAAAAACAAAAATGTGACTATTTGCTTTTAGATATTGTTCTAGTTCTTACGGCCACTTGTAATAAAAGATGAATTATTAGCGAATAGTCAATTTTAGAGCTCTTCAGTTTTATAGCAGATAGAGTTTTTAAGACATTTTTGTTATAAAACATCAGTTTTTAATGAATAAGAGACACTTTTCATTGATATGCACCTCAAATTTTAATCCAGACGTTGACAAATGCTTGTGCTTTATTCGCCAAATTTTCATGTGAAGTAGTGAAAAAGAAACGAATTTTTGAACAAAACCTCTTGAAAAGATTAATTCCTAACGCATTCTGCTAATTAATTTGCCAAAAGAAAGAGTTTCAGACAATTTTAAAACTGAATTCTCCACGTTTGCTCAATGTTCAAGCAGAACTCTCAACTTATAGCCTAAGATTGTAAACTTTTTTGTCCTAGATTATCAATTTTTGAGCAATAGAGACTATCGAAATCAACCACAATTGAGTAGAAGAAAATCGAACTCATTTCTAGGTATATTTCGGAAGAATTTTTACTTATTTGTTTTAAGGAAAAACAAAAATGTGACTATTTGCTTTTAGATATTGTTCTAGTTCTTACGGCTACTTGTAATAAAAGATGAATTATTAGCGAATAGTCAATTTTAGAGCTCTTCAGTTTTATAGCAGATAGAGTTTTTAAGACATTTTTGTTATAAAACATCAGTTTTTAGCGAACAGAAGACGATTTAGACACTTTCTCATTGCCCAGGTAGGAATTGCCAAGGCTGACGATTGGCCAAGCTTTGGGCCAGTCGTTATTTGCCAAGGCTTGGAAACTGAGTGTCGGTCCAAGCTTCGTCCCAAGCCTGACCCAGTGGTCAATCTCATCGCACCCAAGCCTTGAAAACTAAGCATTGGCCCAAGCTTCGCCCCAAGCTTGGCTCAGTGATCAATCTCATCGCACCCAAGCCTTGAAAACTAAGCATTGGCCCAAGCTTCGCCCCAAGCTTGGCCCAGTGATCAATCTTATCGCACTCAAGCCTTGGAAACTAATCATTGGTCCAAGCTTCGCCCCAAGCTTGGCCCAGTGGTCAATCTTATTGCAACCAAGCCTTGGAAACTAAGCATTGGCCCAAGCTTCGCCCCAAGCCTGGCCCAGTAGTCAAACTCATCGCACCCAAGCTTGGGAAATTAATCATCGGCCCAAGCCTTGTCTCGAACTTGGCCCGATAGTTAATCTCATCGCACCCAAGCCTTGGGAACTAACCAATGGCCCAAGCTTTGTTCCAAGCCTAGCTAAATAGTCAATCTTATCGCACCCAAGCTTGGGAAATTAATCATCGGCCCAAGCCTTGTCTCGAACTTGGCCCGATAGTTAATCTCATCGCACCCAAGCCTTGGGAACTAACCAATGGCCCAAGCTTCGTCCCAATTCTGGCCCAATGGTCAATCTTATCGCAAGCAAGCCTAGAAAACTGAGCGTCGGCCCAAGCCTTGTGTCTGTCCTGGCCCAATGGTCAATCTCATTGCACCCAAACCTCGGTACCTAAGCATTGGCTCAAGATTCATGTCTAGCCTGGTCCAATGGTCAATCTTATCGCACCCAAGCTTGACAGTCTAAACATCGGTCCAAGACTTGTCTCAATCCTGACCCAATGGTCAATCCTATCGCACCCAAGCCTTGGGAACTAAGCATTGGCCCAAGCCTCGTATCTAGCCTGGCCCAATGGTCTTATCGTACCCATGCAAGCCTTATGCATGAGATTGTGTGTGCGCTTGCGGGGACACTTATTTTAACATAACCTAGAACTTTCATATCTATTACTCTTAAAATGAGTTTGTCTCGTAAGCTTGATAGCTTATCAAAGTCATATTATAAAATTTAAATTCACATAGAGAAAACGTAGATAATAGTGAGCCTCAAACTCCCTTAAGTAAGATTAATCAAACTTGGTTCATACTTTATAACATTTAACATTTCTTAACGTATTTTTCATGTGACCGAAGTAAGCTACGATACTACGTAATAGGGAAGGCGCAGCCATCTGTGAGGTGAAATACTGTTGTACTCTGTATGTACATATAAATAAAATAATAAATATTTTCTACAATACATAAAGTGTTTGTTATCATTAATTTTGGTCAATATTATTATTTTTATTTCCCAAGGATTGGTCCAACGTTGGTTTTCTCGCTGCTCGGGGCTAGGACCAACGTTGGTTCATTGTTTCTCCGAGGCTTGGGCCAACGTTGATTTTCTAATTCCCGAGGATAGGGCCAACGTTGATTTTTTGTTTACAGGGGCTGGGGCCAACCTCGATTATTTGTTTTCAGAGGCTTGGGCCAACTTTGATTTTTTGTTTCCCGACGCTTGGGCCAACCCTGATTTTCTGTTCCCCGGGGCTTGGGCCAACATCGACTTTTGATTTCCCAAGGTTTGGGCCAATGTTGATTTTTCATTTCTTCAAGCTTGGCCCATGGCCATCATCCAAGGCTTGAACCAACCCCGCCCCAATGCTCAGCCAAGGCTTGTGCCCAACCTCGCCCAAGGCTGGTAAGGCTCGGCCCAAGCCTGGTCCAAGCCTTGGCCTATGGATTTTTCCTACCTGGGTGGTTTTTGCGAGTTGCATCCCGAATTTCAATCTAAACTCTAACAATTATGTGTCTTTTTTTTGGTCAAATTTTGATCTAAAGTATGAAAAAAGACGATTAACTTGAGCAAAAATTCTCGACTCCAAGACATTTTTCTTTCCAAAAGATCAATTTCTAACGCAGTTTGCTATAGATTTGACAATTTCCCCACTTCTAGTAAATATTCAAGCAGAATTCTCAATTTTTAGTCTAAGTTTGTAGGCTTTTTCCCCTGCAGATTATCAATTTTTGAGCAATAGAGGCTATCGAAATCAATCACAATTGAGTAGAAGAAAATCGAAATTATGTCTAGGTGTATTTCAGACGAATTCTTACTTATTTGTTTTAAGAGAAAACGAAAATGTGACTATTTGCGTTTAGATATTGTTGTTGGTAATTTTGGAAGCAGATGTTGTTTATCACCTGCTGATTTCATGAAATCTTCCAGTTTGTTTAGGAGTATTTTAAAAAAATAATTCCCGTAATTAATGTGAATTATACAATAGCATACTACCCCTATATTCCTTCTTCGTTTAATTTTTATTGACTTTTTGAAAATAAACCATTTGTTGCATGGTCAAATTACATCCAACATATGGTCTGTATTATTGAAGAATCAAATCATAATTTATGAGAAGTAATAAAACTATAAGTTTTTGCATATTATTAACACGTGTATTTAAGAACCGACGGAGTCATGTGTCAAGTTCTAGTATAAGGCTATTTTGCTAAAAGAAAATTTAGTTTAAAATCATCCAATAACCAACAACGATAAATAATGTGGGAAAATTGGTAACGAAACGGTACCACTAATTTCGTAAATTAAAAAATAATTAAATCTGCAATAATCGCCTTGAATTGTTTCAACTTTTCCCATAATTACAGTTAATTCTCCATGTAGAAAATAAGCGTTTATCTACAAGAATTCTCCATTGATAATTTACTAGAAATCCAGGTGTTGACAGACTGGTGCTAACATTGTTATTAAACAAAAATCCCTTATTTTATAGCTTAGATACCATCATTATCAACAACAACAACAACAACAGCTGATTACAAGCCCACAGCTAGTAATTAACTACAATATTTACTAATAGTATTAGAAAAGAAGCCACAAGACTTAAGAATTTCCCTACGACTAATTATTTTCAATAAATTTTCGTCACGTTCTATACACACAAACCAATGGTGCCCGTGTCAAGACACCTTCAACATACACACATAATACAAGAATAAAATTAAGGAAAAGTCATTCTACAGGGGCCCGATATCAACGTGCCAAGAATACATAACATAATTTCATTTAAATTAACATTTTGTCAGACGGAATTAATCAATCGAATGATCAAGAAAAACAGACATTGGTACACATATCTCATTTCTACATCACTAAACAAGAATCGAAAAAAATCTTGTATATTAATTACCAAGTGCAAAGATCACTATCACTCTCCATCGTTTTTTGAACAAAACGAAAGGTCAATTGAATTATTAAACGATTACTAAACGATGATACTACAGTGGAGAAGTATTGTCTGTAGATGGGGGGGAAAATTCATCGAAATTACACACCAGAGGAACCGTAAGCATAAATAATATTAAATAAAGCCTTGAATGGCTTTAATTACGGTATTCTCCTGTAATTAGTAATTATCGTTGTTTAATTTTGAATTTTCTATTGAGGTTTCAAATAATCAACGTTTTTACTGGAATTTTAAAATAAGCACAACTTGAAACGTATTCCTTATATTCAAGTATTGTGTTAATTTTTTTTTTTTTTTTTGTCTATTTGAAAGATTTTTCTCTCTTGGTTATGATGGAAAACAAGATTATTGTGCAAATATCATCCATGTTTCAAGTTTCTTGTTAGTTAGTTACACAATGCTTTATAAGCGCGTGCATAATACGCATATGTAATTACTTTTATGTTGGACATCTTCGTTATTTATATACACATATGCATGCATAATAAAATTAAACTGGAGATATAATCGACTTTTTGAATTTTGCCGAGAAAATAGACGACGACTTTGTCCAGTCGTTTTTAATCATCGTCTTTCATCAAATACTAGCAATCATTCAATAATAATTAACTTGATTTTAATGGTTAAAAGTCGAGTTTTTCATGAAATAAAAAACAGAAAATTGTACGCTTTAGGTGGTTTGAAAGTTTTTCAGTAATCTCTCTGTATACCGGGTGATTCACGTAAAGCTACAGTTCGTATGGCAACTCCCATTATTTCAAGAATTTATAAGGAAGCCCCCAGAGAACAGGGCCTTGTAGCTCATTGGGAAATTGGTCAAAAAACGCTTTATTCCAACGATATAACAATTTTCACTAACCGGTTATACCCGTTAAAGGACTAAAGAATTAATAGAAGATCTTCTTGAAATAGTCTTTATTCGCTTTTCATCACTGGATCCTTGCGAAAACGGAAAACAGTGATTTTCCGACATATTTACGGGTGACGAGCTCATTTACTTACTTTTTAACTCGATGGGGGAAGATTGTTTACGCCAATTTAGTGTTTTTTTTAATGGCTAATCCTTGACATTGGAAATATTAGAAGACAAATAAGACTACGTGACTTTTATTATTTTAACCCCCGTCCCACACATAGGCCCGGACAAGTTCGTAAACATTGGCTGACATTGGAGTAGGTATTTTTTTATAACGTCGAGGCAATGGAGACACCGTGGGCGACAGATCGATTTACGCCGACCAAACATTGCACCAACACTGTTTCTGTAAACAATCGGGCCTATGTGTGGGGCTGGCTTTACATTAAACAGTATGAGAATAAGAGCAATAGACATTGTATTAACATAAATAATCTTACCCTATCACATTAAAAATAGTGAACAACAGAGAAGGTTACAAACACTAAATTCATTCACAACCAGTTTTCTTCACGATCGATCTCTACCTCGTTTTTTTCTGAAATTTATCAAGGGTACAAATGAGAAAAAAGAGGAAAATCAATTTTACGATGGTCTACCGGGTCATTATTAGTAGTTAGTTGGCGGAAATCACGACATTTTCGAAAGAAAGCGTTTTTTGACCAATTTCCACAAGGTTCACTAAAATATTCTCTGGGGATGGAAGTTGCAATAGAAGCCCATTTACATTGTCCGAGTTTTGTATCCGATTTTATATCCGAATTCACCTCGAATCCCAAATATTTTGATCTTTACATTATACGGTGAGCTAACAGCAAACAACCATGCCACCGCCATATTTTCAACTTGCGTACAACTCCAAATTATCAAAACAGTATACTGGCAAATCGAATGAAAAGTCGGATTAAACTAGAGACCGTTCTATTCTATAAAAATCGGATGAAATGTCTCGGATTAGAAATCGAATGGTGTAAAGACACGAAGTTCTCGTTTGATTTGCTCGGAACAAAAAATCGGATAATGTAAAGGGGCTTTAAAAACTTTTCGCCTTACGTGAATCATCCGGTATTAAAACATGTACAATGTGTGTGTTGTTAGTAGAGAGGAGCGGCCTAAAGTCCAAGATGTTGAGGGCGTGTGTAGGATGATGATTCCAAGAAACAATCCTTGGGTCATTTTATTGCTCAACAATAATGCACATGCCCTTTTTATATGCTCGTATCGAATCAAATATGATTT
This sequence comes from Mylabris sibirica, assembly GCA_039776855.1. Taxonomy (NCBI): domain Eukaryota; kingdom Metazoa; phylum Arthropoda; class Insecta; order Coleoptera; family Meloidae; genus Mylabris; species Mylabris sibirica. Next base: position 8,038,207 of record CM077839.1, on the reverse strand, counting down.
ATTAAAACGAATTATTGTCAGTTGTTGTATTTTATTGCACAATTACAAATTGAATTTATTTAAACTATAAACACAATAGAAATTAGTGTAGAAAATTCGATAAAATTGTGGGATAATTTTTAAGGAATTGGTCCAATTTCCCATTGATATTTTACTGTTTCATAACAAATCCAACAGAATTGTTGAATACTCGAATGGATTTATGCAATGGAGCGAGAAATTTGATAAAAAAAACCACAATCATATTGTTCAATGGGTGCAAAATATTTGATACCTTTCGATTATTACTTGGTAATTTTCAAACCAAAAATTCTCATCTCCAAACGAATTTAGAAGTTTAGTGACTCAATTATATAATCCACTAGCCGTTATGTACAAGATTCTTAATTAACTCAATCTTAAATGTAACCTTTGTGCTGAAATTGCCGATAAAAAATTAGTTACAGTTTTAATTAAACTAACTGAACTCTACATCTTTTTTAGTGTCAATCTAAACTCGACAAATTTGCGGTGGACTTCTTTTAATTTCGATCGAAACACACTGCAAAATTACAACGTATGGCGTAACTTATTTGGTAATTTTCTAATATTGACATGTATCCCACAAAAAAAATAAATATCTTCTTGTTCATCCTGTATTACATAAACTTGAGGACTTGTTGAGGAAACGAATCAAGTTATCTTGTGCAATAATTAGAATCTTGTCGAGTCGTTCTTTTCATATAAGATTGTGGGAAAATTAGTGTAATTTCAAAAGATTCCAATCAATTATGTAAAATTCCCCAACATTAATAAAAATATGAGGGTGATGTAATTATTTTGATTATTTGCGAATTATATTAACGGAAATTGTGAATAATGGAAAATTTCTAATTTTTGGTACCCTAGTTTCGTTCTAATTTAACGTGGACGTTTAGATTTTACTTTGCTTACAAGCATCAATTATCCTCCTTATAGTAGGTAATCTCGCAATTAAATTACTTGATTTAAGACACGAACCGATCCCACAAATTATCGTTTATATTAGTAATAATGAGACGGTAGCCGTGTTGTTGTTGCTTTAATTTCAATAAATCAGACGATGGTTGGTTTGAAAATTACTCAGTAACCGGTGTTAGTCAATAAGAGGCTCAATTTTCATTTGATTTAAATTAAAAAATAAATTATTATTCTTCTATCGATTAGCGGCTAATTTGCAAATAAATTGACTATGTGGGATTTTTCAAGAAAACGTCTTCATCGAGAACAATAACAACACACACAATGACATGTTTCTTATTTGCTTTTTTTGTTTCTTTCTTTCTTTTCCTTAGATTTCATCTGTCTGAAAGTTGATCAACACCAGTGGAATGCGATAATGACCTGCTGCTATACTTGCTACCGCTATTATAACAACATAGTCTCTTTTGGGTTTCTTCTTTTCACCTTGCCCATAGGTAAGGAAGTGAAATTAAATAATAATAATAATACTAAAGCGCTACTACTCGTTCTGACAACTCGTTGAATTTATTCAATTCAAACGGATATATGATTAACTGTATCGGAGTGGGCAATTAAGCATTCCAAAAATTTTTCCAAAAAAAAAAAATCAACCGATACGTGCCCTATTGTTGGCTATGAATACACAGATAATAGATTTTTTTTTAAATTTCTCTCGTTCTAAATACACAAGAAAAACAAATTAATGGTGTAGCTCGTGCGGCGATTTAAATCGAAAATCATCGATGTGTAAAGGAGCTTCCGTTTGAAAACTTTTGATCTGTACTTTTATTTTTATTTTAAATGATAATCATCCTATCGACAATCATTTGAATTTTACCACGCTTCCATTGATTATTGCAGGGGTGGCCAGACTTTTTACAGCTTGAGCCATATATTGTAAACAAAATCTGTTGAAGGTAAAGACACAAGTACCTATACTAGAAAAGAGCCTCATGTGGCCCAAGAGCCACAGTTTGGCCACCGTGGGATTTTAATATGGTTGTAATATGCTCTCGAATCTCGTTGTCGTCACAGTGGTTTAGTCTTTTTCCGGCTTTTGGGAAACAGAAACGGCATCCGATCGCACTTTTGGACCCTCTACTCGTGAGAGAATACCATGCTTCCTCTACACACTACACATAAACAATTCTCGGCAAATTCTATATAAAAAATAATCTAATTTGTGGCTAGTTATAATTACTCAATAAACACTTAATTTTGTCGGTTATGAATCACGACCATTAATTTTTAATAATTTCAAGGTATTCACATGAACTACCCAATAGAAAAGTGATAAATATGTAAATTGTTTCTGACAGAACTGCATATATTACAACAATACATATTTATATAATTCTTCGAAATACTATTTTTTACAAATTTTACAAATCCACAAGGTTGAAAAGGTAGTACTATACGGATCTTTAGAATTGTTCAACTTGGATTGTTTCTGAGTTAAAACACATCACCATTGATGACCATTTCTAAGTATCTTAGTGACATTTTTCATGAACAAAAAGAATCAAGAGAGAAATCAAAAGATAATACATCAAGCGAAACGCGGTCAACGACGGTGTGATTGTCATGTATTAAATCAGTAAAAGGATAAATTACAAAGAAAAAAAATTGACCAATTCTATCTTCTTCGCAACTATTCAATATTCGATTATCTAGGATTTTATCAGCTAGCTTCTAAGGGCACGAGGGGCGACATTCAGTTCGCAAGGTTAATTTTAAAAAACTAGAAGATCTGATTAATATCTTTATAAGCCAAAAAAAAAAACATTCATACACACCACATACACTCACATTAGCTAGAAGATAACTCTTGTTTTTAAAATTTTTCAATTTCTGTATGAGAAATTCGAAATCAATATTTTTAACGTAAGTAAAGTTAAATAAAAAAAGCTAAAAATCGAATAAACGTCTTTAGACAATTAATTGAAATTTGGTCAGCAAATCAGTATCCGTATTTAGTGCCCGCGAAAGGTAAATAGAAGCAAAAATAAGGTAATAATAGTATTACCACATGGCATAGGGGCGTAATATTTGAAGCGCCTCCACCTGACTACACCACTAGATTTTATTGATTTCAATCAATTCGTATTTGTCTAATTTCAATTAAAACTAAAGATGATTATAGTTGACTGGAAATAGTGAATCTTATATAAAAAAATTAAAGTAGGTACTCTATTGTTGGGACACGAAAGAATTTCTTTAGTGTAAAATCTGTACTACCTGATTTTCAGGAAAAATTACCTGTCTCTAGTATAAGTTGTAAATTATCTGCATCTATTCACAAAATTTGCAGTGGACAAATTTCTTTAGTGTGCCCCAACCATTTTGATTTTTCTTATAGATTCACTATTTCCAGTTGAGAACTATACATGTGATAAATTTGATTTGAGAAATATTCTGTTTTTAATTTTTCCATAATTTAATTATTATTAATAATTTATAAATAAACACAGGAAAAGTGTCTCCAGTTAGTAAATGGTGCATGATTCGTTCTTATTAACTAAAATTAATGCATCAATTAACGAGAATTAAACGACACTTTCTAATATTAAATATGCCGGTAAATTACCTGAATTTTTCAGATAACAAGAAATTAACATTTTAGGTGTTAAATAATAACGGATCTATTAGAAAAAGAAAGTTACAATTTTCTTAGTAATAGAATCTATCAAAAAGTTGACTAATTCTATTGCAATTTATACTTGAAAAGTAAATGTGCATTAAAATCCTATTCATCGCTAGTTAATATAATTAATAATACAATAATAGATAAGACTCATGTTCAATTCGCAATAATATAACGTTATTTTATTAATTTTTTCGTTTCAAGTTTAATTAAATTTTATTTGGGTTTTATCGATAGTCTAATTATTAAAGAGCGTTTCGATCGTGACTCAACCACAATAATGAGGCGGAATGATTTCGTTAATTGTGTGGATTATGGATGAATCATTAATTGTGAAGAAAATCTTTTCAATTTCAATTAAAAATATTAAAAATTGATGATTTTTATAATGTAGTCGTAATAATTTCGAGCACGCATCCAAGGATAATGGCAATAACAATAAAGGATGCCAATTTATCACGACAACCTATCTGACATGTATTGTTTAGTTTATTAAATTCACAATGAAATATACTGAAAATATTTGCATGTAAATCCTCCAAAGATTCCAATGATTATAATAACAACGACAGATATTTGAATTTTCTAATAATAAGAGGAATTCCAATTGACTTACCTTGACAAATTATGGGTTTTTTTACGTTTGTTGTAATTCGAATTTGAAAAACTATTAACTTGTAAAAATTTTCGAAAAAATCGCCGCTGGTCCGCAAGAATAGTTCACAAATTTAAATAAAAACACGCGCACATGTTGTGTTTGTTGTAATTGAATTCAAAATGATGACAACGATGTTGCTTGGTTCCCGTTTGAAATGCAACTAAACAACGATTCACATCAACTCTCCAAGTTCGCCTCACGTTTCAATATAAACGGATTGTTGTTTAATGTTGTTCCAACAACACACACACACATATTTCTCTTCTCTCACTTGTACTAACAGACGCTCAAATTATTCGTAAATGATGATTGATATAATTTATAGAGTAGAGTAGAGAAATTGGACAATAACGAATACTCTATCTAATTCACATACACACACACAAAATACATGTATTTATTGTTTAGAGAAATTATAGAATGGGATGCGACTTGGTCCATTATTCTGTTCTATAGTTATTGTTTCATTGTCAATGGAAGTTTGTGCAGTTCTCACACTTTCCTAAGCTTTGATGTTGTTCCCTAACAATGTATTGCATTTATAACCAGGAACGGACTAGCGATCAATTTGTGACCCAAATGACTTAGGCTCTGTTTTCCCCCCTATTTAAGCTCCACTTAGTAAGACCTTGCTTTAAATCGAATTAACGGTAGATTTAAACACATTTGGGGCCCGTCCATGTATACAGGTTCCCCCCTAAATGCCTGTAAATCCACACTTAGCCCCAGTTTTTCTTCCCCTAATTAAGCTCCATTTAGCAAGACCTTGTCTTAAATCGAGCTAACGTATTAGGCTTGAACACATTTGAGTAGGGATTCGCTTAGATCGATTTAAGCCAAGATCTTGCTATGGTAAGCTTAAGTAAGGAAGTATTATTATGCGGCATCTATTGTCAATAAACCGCCAGTTCCGTACTTAATATTATTCATTAAAGAGGTTCAAGGAATTGTAAATTTTTGTTTGAATCATGACAAAACAGGATATTCTTTTACCAATAAGTCTTTGTGCGTATTTCAAATGCTACGATTAAATGAATACAATCACTAATTTTAATAAAAACATTGTAAGCGATACATATGCTAGAAATTTTCGATACGGTCCTGGACGAGACAAGTGTTAGCTACAACAGATGTTGTTGTGTCCGGTACCCTACTAAAGAGCTGGTAAATACTACAACAATAAACATTCTACATAACAAAAGATCTTTGATTGACAGGACTGTAATAATATTATTTGACTTCTTAAGCTCATAAGCTGGGTGTTTAATTGCTTTCTTAGGCCCGGTTTTTCTTCCCTTACTTAAGCTCAACATGTCGTAAATCAACCTAAGTGTGGATTTACAGATCTGTACACGGATAGACTTCCACTCAATCGTGTGTAAAGCTACCGTGAGCTTGCTAAGGCGAGCTTAAGTAGAGGAAGAAAACCGAGCCTTATGCCCGTATTTATAGACCGATCTTGAGACCGCCTTGGAGCTTGAGCTTGGCCTTGAGGCCAGAATATGTAACCAAGCCAAGACTGGGTTGTAGCTGCCTTGAGACGAGCTTGACTTTTGCAGAAAGTGCGCGTGCGCACAAAAAGAAAAACTTGGCAATGTAAAATGTAAGTAGAATTCGCCAAGTTCTCAACCCTCCATATACTCAATCCTGACTTCCGCCGAAAATTGCCGAAGCAAGACTTATAAACCAAAACGCGTGCTTGGAAGTTAGACTTGAGCTGGAGTCTGAGATCGGTTTATAAATACGGGCATTAAAGTCTGAATTCTGTTATATTTTACAAAATTCGATAGTTAAATTTTCGATCTGAATTTATGAGATCTGAAGACATCTTTTCAGCTTGAGTTGAAGTGCAAGTTTTGAGACACTATCGTCTTGAGTTATCAGTTTGTAGCGAATCTTGCACTTAAGTAGTGAAAGGGAAGCGATGTAGCAAATTTAGTCTCAATTTTTAGTCAAGGTTTAGAAATTTTCATTATAAATCGTCAGCTATTACAAAAAATTACTATAAACCTGTAAAAAGAAAATGATTCAAAAACTTTTTGTCCATTTTTCGAACAACATTCTTGACTTTTATAGACTGGGCTTGAAAAAAACCTAAAATACTGGATTTGTAGCGAATTTTTGGAATGAATTGTAAAAAATATCTATTCGGAAATGTAAATCGACTAAAAGTGTTTCATCAATTTTTGAATTGATTTTCTACTGAGATTTTTAGACATTTTACTCCTAAAACAAAAGTTTTCGCAAATTTAGTTATCGATTACCGAAAAGTAACCAATTTTGGATTTTTGAGCTGGATCGGATCCCATGCTTAGTGAACTCAGTGGCGAAAAGTACAACCCCGCAACCAACGCACCAGGGGGCTAGCGTTAGAGAGGCCCAGTGTTAAAGAAGGCTCAACAGAGCTTAAGTCCCTTTTCTTGACATATTTTAGTTCAATAATGTAATAAATATCTCTTAATGAATGATTTACCTTCAAGCTCTAGGTAAGCCATTAAATAATACACAAATGAGTAGAGGCGCCCTATGTTGCTACGGAGGGGAGGCTGAGTTTTTCTGTTACGCCTCTGAGTGAACTGCTGTATTAAATAAATAAGTGAGAATACGACCTTGACGATTTTTGTGCTGTTTTCTCAACTTTAATTGCAGCTTTTACAACATTTTTGTCATCACTTTTTTTAACTTTTGATATTGAATCGTTGAAAAGAGGAGATTCAAGCTACTTTATACGATCTTACAGCTAAATTCTCTACTAGATTTTAAAATAAAATAGTCCCAAATCACCATTTTTGGTCAGTAAGACGACTTTTTACATTCAAGGCCTTTGAAACCAACAGTTCAGTTAAAATAAATGAGATTTTTTTATCTTTCATATATGTTTATATCTTTTATTAAGTTTGTACAGGGCGCCTCAAAATATATCGCTGGCCCTTTTGTTATATTAGACGAGCGGTTTTATCAACCCGAATTAATTTTAACATTTTTATAAGTGGATTACCACAAAAATATCTGTTTCTCTATTTGGAAAATCGTGGGCGATTGCTCGGCCAGTCCGCCTCTGTTTATAACAAAAATAATTAAGAAGGAAATAAATTATTTACCGGAGAGAAAATTAATAATTGTCTTCAAATTAATTAATCAATTATATAAGAAGGAATAGATAAATTATAAGGAATTTTAGATTAATTATAACAATGATTTTTATCTCTCTTGGGAGAGTATTTAAGTTTTACGTAATTCATCTGTTAATTAACATCAATTTTATGGTTGCTTATAAGTTTTTAACAAATTTTCACTATTTCAAATCAAAGAAATAACAATAATAGATCTGATTATCTGATTGTGATTAGATATATGGGTTGAAGAATTCCACTTTTTTGAATATTATTGAAATTTGATATGATCTAAATCTAACTCAGAAAGTTGCCTTTTCAGTCATGCTCTTCCTTGATGGTGACACTATTCTTGTTGAGTAATGTCCAATAACTATTTCCATTTGAAAATCCAGAGTAATTTAAACTGACCTTCTTTCCATATTTAGTGTAAAAATTCTAAAAAAAAAAAGTTTATTCCCACAATATTCCGATTTGGTCTTGTTTTTGCTCATTGACGTTACTACTACAGCATTGTAAACGATGATATCATCTTATTGTGGTTATTAAAACGTTTTTAATCGTTCTTTGAGCAGCATGTTTTATGTTTCAAACAATCTTTACAATTGAATCGTCAAAATGAGGAGATTAAGAGATATTCATTCAGTTTTTGAGCCACGTTCATGTGTTGAAGTGTATAGTACGTTTACTCTGCTTACGTTTTGACTTAAGTTGTAAAAATAATTTGTGGTTTTACACAATGGATGCAAAATTTACGATAGCCGGTTGGGGGTGTTATAAATCATAGACAGAATCGACAAATTCACCATCTGTTTATACCTATAGGTACATACACATTTGGATGTGTCTTGTAGCAGGTAGGTAAATAACAAGTATTTTCAAGGGTCTTTTTTCTAAATATTTCTATTTATTATTGTTTGAAAAATGAATTCTAAACAATTGAATTTCTAAACACAGAAACATTTATTTTATATATTTTTATTAAAATTATTGTAATTATTGTTGAATAATTACAATAAATCCTATGGATAAATTGTAATAAAAAGTATAAGAAGTAAAAATCAAGTTATACTTATTACATAAGTTCCGTTAAAGAACTGAAAAACTAAACAGACTACCGAACTCTACATTAGTCAATTTAATTTGCATTATTCTAAGTAGTTATCATTTACTTGAACTGCACATCTTTTTTATAGAATATGTGCAAATTAAATCGTCCAGCAAGAAAAGTAGACACCTCTTTCCTTTTATAAATAGCGTAAATTGTAGATTTTATTTCTTCTTTTATTGAAGAATCTAATTTATCTACAACTGATTCACGCTCTCTTTTTTCCCCCTAAGGATTCTTCCGACTTGGAAATTAGGTATACCGTGGATAGTGCTATACGGTTTTTTTAATAAATCGGCTGTTAGTTTAATCGGCGCTGGTTCACCACGCTCTACCAACGAAGAATACAATGCGCGAATTAGCTTCTTACCGTCTTCTGATAGATTATCCCTCGTATTTTTTTCTGCAATCGAAAGATTGACAGTAGCATAAAGTGAATAAATATTAAAAAATTGATATCTACTCATACCCTTTTCTACACCAGTTCTGCTGGTCGATGGACTCGATGGTCCTACGCCGTCTACAACGATTTCAACATCATCATCATCATGAATATTTACAATATCCATCTCTTCAACTTGATCATCATTAACAGGTTCCCAAGCTCGCCACATTTTTAGTATAACATGATTATCAAAACACAAATCCACACAAAAAAAAATGTAACAATGTTTCAATATTCGACTTGTCCAATACAAGAAGACTTTGTAAACTGAACAGTTGTCTAAAGGGACAGGTATAGTTTGCAAAGATCAAACCGTCATATACCCGTTCGCATACAAATTTTAGGGTTGAAATTTATATTTAGAAAAATTTAGAACGTTTTAATCCTTCCGTGGAAAGAAATTACATTACAAACTGCCTAACGGTTAATGATTCAAATGGAAAACATTCACTAGTCTTGTAAAAAATAGTTTTTATTACAATTTATCCATAGGATTTATTGTAATTATTCAACAATAATTACAATAATTTTAATAAAAATATATAAAAAAAATGTTTCTGTGTTTAGAAATTCAATTGTTTAGAATTCATTTTTCAGACAATTATAAATAGAAATATTTAGAGAAATACCCTTGAAAATACTTGTTATTTACCTACCTGCTACAAGACACATCCAAATGTGTATGTATAGTATGGCAGAAGATATACCGCGTTTATGACATCTTTCGGTATTTAACTTTCACAATTTTTTATGAGGGTGTAACCGCAGACCGTCATTTCTCTCCCCCAATAAATAACACAAACAGGTCTTTTCGATATCCAAAAACCGTTCTCTCTAAGCAGGGCCGTATTGTAGAAATTAGTTATATTTGACACGTTTAAATAACAAACGTATGCACATTTTTTTTAATTTCTTATGGATATATCTATTTGAGGCTCTGAGAAATACCTAATAACATGCTTAGTTATCTATCTGACTAGCATCCAAGAAAAGCAACTAATTTCAACGTCAGCCCTAAATATAAAACTGAATGCGGACCTGGAGCGGCATTGAGAGCACGTGTTTGGGTGAGTTTATCAAAGGCTGGAAATGCATCGTTTGTGGTTAGACCCTCATAAAAATTTGTAAAAGTTGAATACCGGAAGAATGTCATAAACACGGTATATCTTTTGGTAAACTCTACCTATAGGTATAAAAAGATGGTGAATTTGTCGATTCTGTCTATGATTTATAACACCCCCAACCGGCTATCGTAAATTTTGCATCCATTGTGTAAAATCACAAATTATTTTTACAACTTAAGTCAAAACTTAAGCAGAGTAAACGTACTATAAATGTTTGCTCATTTTTATGCTAAATTCAAGTCATCAGTTTTCAGGTAGTTTTACCTTTAAATCATGCAAAGGAAACAATTAAGACACTTTAAATGGCGTTTTAGAATGATTTTTGAAATACAGAGCAAGAGGAAATTTTAGTCACTTTCAGTCGATTTTCGAGTTGAATTCTTAGCTATTATTTTAGGGTTTTAAACAGTTTTCTTGCCAATTTTTAGCAAATTCCGCGCTTAAGTCCTGAAATGGAGAAAATTAAGACACTTATAGTCCATTTTACAACAGAATTCTTCAAGTGTTAAGTTTTCAGACATTTTTGTTTTATGCCATAACATCACTTTTTAAACATTCTTGCTAGTAAGTTCTAAAAAGAAGACAATTTAGTAACTTTCAGTCTATTTTTGGTTTTAGTCTATACAGGGTGTTTGGTCTAAGTATGGTGAGTTCTAAGAAACTCCTATTAGTCGACGAGCGATTCGAAAAATATTTTAAGGATTTGTAGGAGGATCCTTAAAGAACATGTCAGCAAATTAGAGCCTCGTAGCTCATTTGAAAGTTGGTCAAAAACGCTCATTTCTGACGATGTAGTGATTTTAAAAAACGAACTAAACACGAAAAACGGCTTAGAATGACTTTAGGATCCTCCCAAAATTGATTTTTTTCGTTTTTCTCCATTTTGTTCTGAAACAGGTGGAAATATTTCATATTTTCTCTGGAATACAATCGAGAAAAACGAAAAAATCAATCTTGGGAAGGTCTCTGAGTCATTTTAAGTCGTTCTGCGTGTTTTGTTCGTTTTTTAAAATTGCAACATTGTCCAAAATGATCGTTTTTTGACCAACTTTAAAATGAGCTACGAGGTTCTAATTTTGCTAAAATGGTCCCCAGGGACTCTTCTACAAATCCTCTAAATATTTAGCGAATTTTACTAATGAATTGAAGAAGAAATGTAATTTAATCCATAATTTCTACTTTACCTAACATTTTTTACCAAACTTTGTTACGCAATTGTGAAAAAAAAACGATATTAAGTGCATTTTAGAATTGAATGCTTTAAATATTTCAAAATATTTTCGGTCTAAATTTTTACAAAATTTTGTTCAAAGAAAATTTAGTTTAAACACTTAACTTATTTTTGTGTTAAAATTTGAACTTTTAGGATGAAATTTAAAAAAAAATAGCCCTAAATTAGCAATTTCTAGTACCGAAAGATGGCACAAATTTTAAAGAATAATGTTTAGAAATTGCTAATGGCACAATTCTACCCTTATTTTAAAGTCAAATCATAAATATTTGAGGTGGTCATTTGATTTAAAATAAACAAAATGTACAAAGTTTGACCGGGCATGCAAGAGACTCAAAATGTTAGTTTAGTTTTGGGTGGCAATATTTCAATGGTCTCACCGTGACTATCCATGATCAAATTTTGAATAAATAATTTCCTGTGATTTTTTTAATCTGTTTTTAATATGTTAAGAAACGAAAAGGACTCATTTCACCATTCACTTTGTTCTAAGAATCGTAATTTCATCATAAATATTATTTAATACAAGAGAAATAAGATATTTGAGAGGGAAAGAAGTAGTTTCTGTGAAAATATTTGTAAGTTATTTGTGCAAATTTTGTATATTTTTATATAAAACTAACAAATAATCGTGAAAAATAATGGAAATTCCCTGTCAAAAAAATTGAAAAGAAAACAATCAAAAATAAGAACAATAACAGAAAAAAAGAACAAAATAATTTATCTGAAAGGAAAATGGTGAATGTAAAATGGATGTTGATTGTAGTCTCACAATTCAATTAAAATCGATTATGAATATTAAATTGAAACAGTAAAAATATGTAACAACAATCGTGAAAATGGTGGAAGCTCTCAAAAGATTGGAAATGAAAATAATCAAAAACAATAACAAAAAAAAACATGATCATTTATCTGATAAGATTCCCAGGTGTCCCTCTCCGATTTCGATAATATTAAGAAATGCTATTCTTTGTTGAAATCTAAGAGACACATAAATAGAACATGAATTATAACTTAGCAAAATTAGAACCTCGTAGCTCATTTGCAAGTTAGTCAAAAGATTAATCGTTTGTGACGAAGTTGCGATTTTTAAAAACGAGCTGCATGCTTAAATTGACAAGAAACAAGAAAGTAAAGCCATCCGAACTGTCTATTTTTATAAATTATTTATGTATAGCCTAAATTTACCCCTAAAGCCACAACCCCTAAGATCTATTTACACAAATTCACCCCTAAGTCCACAAACTCTGAATCTATTTACAATGTAACTAGAAATTTTATCCTTGGGGTGGTTTACCTACTTGCTAGAATGTGACTCAAGGACTTTTCGATTTTCTAAATTGTATTCTGGAAGAGTTGGAAATGTTTCTATTTTTTTCTAGAATGCAGTACAGAACAATCTGGAATGGGATTGACCCTGTAGGCCATTCCTGAAACTTCCCGCTAAGTTTTTAAAGCTTCAAAATTATTGTGAGGAGTACAAATTTGATTGGTTAAGGAATTTTGAGGTTATGTTGAAAAAACGCTTTTTCAAAAACTTTTGACAACGATATCTCGCAAAAAAATCAACGGATTTTGACGAGCTTTGCGGCACTCGACGCAGTTTTTAAAGCCCTCAAATTATTGTGAGAGGTACAAATTTGATTGGTTGAGTAATTTTGAGGTTATATTGAAAAAACACTTTTTTCGATATTTTTCTGTTCATTTTAATATTTTACTATAAGACCAAAGATATTATCCTTGACTTTTCACCCCGACCCGAAGGTAATGCCGTTGGTCCCATTCGATTATTTCAACTGCAAGTAAGTGAAATTCATAAAGCACCCCTTAAAAAAGGCTTAAACTTTGAGAAGTGATTTCATCCCCTAGAAAGTTTGTTTAACCAATAAAACATGCATCTCATAAAGCCCCTTAATTTTATATCCGAATTCATCTCAGATCCTAGATATTTTCATTTTATCCGAGTCAATTGCATGTGTATCTACTCAGACACTAACATTTAAAAATCGTTGATATCATAGACAAGTTGATAGTAGAAGACACAAAAAAACCAAGCCACCGTCATGCTTTCAACTTGTGTATAACCTCAAATTCCCAAGACAGCATAATATAGCGCAAGACACTTTTTGGCAAATCGAACGGGATCTCGGATGGAAACTCGATAGCTTTCTCAGATCCAAAATTAAATGGTGTGAAGACACAAATTTGTCGTTTTAATTGCTCCGAACAAAAAATCGGATGTAAACTCTGATAATGTAAAGTAGGCTTTTGATTTCAACAAAGAACAACATAGTTCAGTCTCATTTAAAGCGGAGAGGGACACCTGGGATTTTTTTCTTGTGAGAGAACGTTTGTCGTTTTAATTGCTCCGAACAAAAAATCGGATGTAAACTCAGATAATGTAAAGTAGGTTCTAGATTTCAACAAAGGACAACATATCTCAGTCTGATTGAAATCGGAGAGGGACACCTGGGAATTTTTCCTTGTGAGAGGAGAACGGTGAATGTAAAAAGGATGTTGATTGTAGTCTCACAATTCAATTAAAATCGATTATGAATAATTAAATTGAAACAATAAAAATGAATGAACACAAATCCGACCACAAGAGAAAGTTTTGGGAACAGAGTAGGTACTATTTTATAATAACAGTCTGACAAAATGAAAAAATAATATCAGAGAAGAGTAATGTAATCGAAACAACGGAAAAAAAATAACAACATCACATTTACAAAATAACGTAATTATTATTTAAAGTAAACAAATAAATTGCAATTTAACTAGGAAAAAAATTAGAGAGAAATGGGTTAATTCCATATAATGCATAAAGCCGGAAGTTATTGTTATTGTTGCATTATTATCTATTATGAAAAATGTTTGTCAAGTAATTTTCAAAGAATAGACGAGTAAATTATTACAAATATCAATATTGGTTTCTAATGTTGTTTAAAAAAAGTACTCCTATAATTAATTTATTTGAAAAATACCTCTTATTGTTCTTGTATACAGTAGGGCAAACATTTTATCACCCCAAACCTTAGACAACTCGGTTATACTCAAACAAATTCGACTTAACTCACGTCTATTATTAGCAGATTGATTAATTATCATCAATATTTTTTATAGAATTGGAAATTTTATTTGTGAATGGAGTATTGCGTGATTTCTCATTCTCACAAATTAGGTACACTTATCACAAGACAGAAATACAATAGTAATAGAGACAGGTCAATTATTGGAAAGTATATATGGGAAATGGACCATAAATAAATCCAATTATTGTTCGAAAGTGGTCGATTCTTATGAATCTATTATTTGGCGAGCGATTCGAAAAACATTTCAAGGGTTTGTAGGGGAGCTTGGCGACCATTTTAGCAAAATGAGAACCTCGTAGCTGATTTCAAAGTTGGTCAAAAACGTTTTGGACAATGTTGCTAAAAATGTTTTTAACAGTGTTTTGTCCCGTTTTTCTCTATTTTATTGAAGAACAGGTGAAAATGTTTTACATTTTCTCTAGAATGCAAAAGAGAGAAACGAAAAAAACACTGTTGAGAGGGTCTTCGAGTCATTCTTAATCGGTTTACGAGCACTTTTTCCAAATGAGCTGCGAGATTCTCAGGGGACTACCACACAAAACTTTTGAATATTTTTTTAATCGCTCGCCTCTTAATGGGAGATTCATAACAATTGACCACTTTAAAATAACACCCTGTATAATTGGTTTTTCTCTCCAAAAAACCATAACAAAACTAAATAAAATGAATTTTTTTGTATTTAAATCAATATATCGTCAAGGCAGGCTTATTGAAGGTGGTAGTGATAAGCCAGACTGATAAACGAACCTTGACTAATATAGTCCAATAACGGAAATTTGAAACAAGGTAAAAGGAAAAGGTATTGTTTTTTTTTTAATGATTGGAAAAATACCACCACACCTTAATTTGTTCTCATCTTAATTGAAAATTGCAACATCCGTTACAAAAAATTTGATCAATTCCTCATCTGGAGGCAGTATGTCAGTCAACAGCTGTCGTGTAAATAAAGAGCCCCCTTTGCAACATCTTATCGAATTTTTTTTTGGTTGCCTCTTCGTTTATATTTTGTAATACGATCCAAAACGTGACCTTATAATGAGTAGAATAATCGCCGACAACAACCCGTCTATGTTAAAGGGTTTTAAATGCGATAGACTAAACATTTTTCAGAAAAATCGCATTATTTTCGAATTTTCTACTCAAAATAATCAATTAGGTGTGTGTGTGTGTGTGTGTGTATGGTTAATATAATCGTTCTCCTTTAAATATGAATATGTAAACAATTTAATAGAAACACAGATGGGCCGTTGTTGTGTGTTATGCTTAAACTGTGAAATGTTTCATGTTTTGAAGTGACTTGGAAATATGTTAAATTTAGCATTATTGATGTTTTCTATATTTTCGCAGTCAATTTCTCTTCTATTTATTTTATTACTTAAATAATAATGGAGTTTTCTAAACAAAGAAAATTCTGTTAGAGATTTAAGAATTGTAATTTTTTCTATCTATTGTCAGCTTTTTTTGTTGTTAGATAGATATGGGAAATTATTGCAACGTTTTCCCTTCACAAGTCATTATTTTATTATTGTAGTACGTCGAGAGAGCGCTATTTTCCCCTCTTATTATTATTACTATTTTATATTGAGCAATCATGGAAGGAAAATAGAGTAACAGGACCAGATTTCTAAAAAAAATACAGTAACAAAACAAGAATCTACATTGATATTCATTATTTAAAATTATAGTATAGACAACCAATTATACACCTATAATTTTTAATTAAAATCTTAATCTTCATTAATGATCTTTTTTAATTGTTGTGAAAGTCGACACATTGGTAATCCAATCACATTATTACAATCACCTTCAATTCGTCTAACAAAAGTACCAGCAATACCCTGGATACCGTAACCACCAGCTTTACCCCTGAAAATCAATAGCTTTAATAAATTCAACAATTATATCTAATACAAAATACAAAGATTAGTTTCTAGGCCTTATAACAGGAGATAATAATGGCTAATTTCAGTCATATTACAGAATTGAATTATGTATTAGTACGAAATTATTGAAGGGTTAATTAATGATTCATTTCAGTTCTCCTTACATTGGTTCTCCTGTATCAACATAGGAGAGAATCTCATCGTCTGTTAATTTCAGCATATAAACAGTTGTAACTTCTGTAAATCGATAAAATTCATCTCGATATTTGATAACAACACCCGTATAAACTGCATTAGGTAAACCATCTTGTGTTAAACTGAAATTTATACAAAAATTATAATTAATTTACAAAATTTATTATAAATATACTCTTTAATTGTATTGAATGCTTCTTTTATCGTTTTCGGTTTACCATACATTCGTCCATTATATGTGACCATTGTATCAGCCCCAATTATAATATCAGGTGGTGTTGGATCATTTTTAAGTTTAAACCAAACATCCTTCACTTTTCCTAATGCTGTATTTTCAACAAATTCCGAAAATGTATGCTGATTCGGATTTAAATCTTCAACGAAATCCGATGGATAAATCTCAAATTTTAATTTCTAATAAATTCAATAATTAATAATTTATTCTAGTTATTGGTTATAGTAATAGCGCCATCTCTTACCGTGCTACGTAACAAATTTGCACGTTGTTCAGAACCACTAGCTAAAACGATACGTAAATCGTTTAATTTATTGACTAATGATGCTAACATTATCGATAAAAATTAAATTAGCTTACAACAACCCTAAAACACACTAGGGGTGGTTTTTTAATCATTTATTTCAACTATACAACTATTAGAATTTGTTGTCGACTAGAGTACACCAGGTGGCGTCTATTGGTGATATAGAAAAGCGGGAATATTAAAATCCGGATTCGTGATTGGTTGGGCTAATTTTAATTGTTTAGAGGGTTGAATTTATGGCGGTAATTTTAAATAACCGCCCCATAGAATTATATTTCTCTAAGGGCGTAATCGTTTCATTTTTCAAAAACAATTTCCAAATTCATACTGTTTTATTTCAACATTTTACGTTATCGATTGAAATAAATTATTTTTGAAAATAGGAACAAAACTGATAACAACTGTATGTTAACATTATAATTAAGAATAATTACAACAGAATTGTTTCATTTATTGATTATTCTTGGTGTAAACTGTTTTATTTGTAATTTTTTTTTAATATTTTTAGGTTTAATAAAATATGTTTCTGCACAACATTTATTAAAACACTTCTCTCTAATATTTTCTACATTCTTGTTTTTAATTATTATTATTATTATTATTATTTTAATTTATATAAATCTCATTTACATTATTTTTTCATATATAATAATTACTAGAATAATAGCAGTAACAAAGTAGTAATGTGGAACCTAATGAATTTTAATAATAATAAAAATTTAAGCTGAAGTAGTTTCTACCATAGATTTTTTAATAATCTCACCAAAATTATCGTCACAATCATCTGAATTATTTGGATTATTACAATTGGTCGTAATGTTCGAATCGCATTTCTGTATCACATCATTATTATTATTATTATTACCACCACCACCACCACCATCATTAATTGTTGTTGTTGTTATATTAGTTGGATTTAAGCTAGAAAAATTATTTGTATCATCATAACCAGTATATGTATAACGTCCATTCAATAAATCCGAAAACGATTCAATTTTATTGTTGGCCCCAATTGGATTCAAACTCGTATATTGATTCTCTTTAGCGCTATTAAAATTATTATCATTTGTTGTAAAATGTTTAATATTATTTACATTTGTATTTATCGTTGTTGTTGTTGTAATTGTAGCGTTAGTTGTTGTATTTTGTGCAAAATCTTTTATTATTGTTCTTCTTCTTGTTGATGTACCAAATTCTGTATCATATACATCTCCAACAATAGCCGTAGTAGTGGTACAAGATGTAATGCTGGCAGTGGTGGTATTATTGTTTCTATTATCACCATCTCTAACAACCCTCGATACGCTAACATTTTTACACATATCATTATTACTATTATTGATAATACCATCTGTTATATTACTACCACCACTATTACTACTACTACTACTACTGTTACCACCGGTGGTGGTATTATCATTACTATTATTATAGGGATTGAAGACGGGGATAAAGTCGGTGAAGTTGGATTGGTACGGCTGCGTGTATTGATTGGATGGATATGGGGAGGTACTGGCTGGAAAACCAACATCAGAAAACCTCGGGTCGGGGAAATGGAAACCCTGAACGCCACCACCACCACCAGCACCACCGCCACCCGTTGTTGTTGTTGTTGTAGTAGATGGGAATGGTTGGTGGGGATGTTGTTTATGCCTTTCACCACCAACAACAACAACGGGACTGTCCCGTGTCGTTTCATCCCCATACCAATCTTCTCTAAATGTATAAAGATCCAATGAATCTTCACGTGCTGGTAAATCTGTAAAACCGGCAGTTGTTGGATTATGATGTGTTACCATTTGACCAGGACCTTCACCAGGTGCACCATAATGTAAATTTGTAAAACTACCCGAATCATGGACACAACTATCATCAACAATATCTGTACGTGTATTTAAATTATTATTTCTTAATAAATTACCATTAATATTACTAATATTATTACTACTACTATTATTATTATTATTAAGATTACAAATTTTATTCGATTGTATATTATCAGATTTAATTTGATAATTAACATTTAAACGTTCATTATCCATCCAATTGGTATCATCTTTCTTTTCCACTTTCATTTCATCTTGTTGTTTCTTTTCTAATTCAAGTCTCATTAATGTATGTATAAAATGTGTACGTACTCTAACTGGATTGAATTCAATTCGACCACTAGAATTACCACAATTGTCTCTAGAACAACCACATGGGAAGTTTAAACGATCTACTTGGCATTTAATGCCAGCTTGACTACATGAACATGTATCAGGATCACAATAACCTTTACAACCACAACCGCAAAATTCCCGTGATGATCTAATATCACGACATTCATCTTTCTCATACGAATCAATTTTTCTAACACCTGATGCACGTAATAAAGCACGTCGTTGTCGTATTGGTACCGGTTGTAAAAAATAATAATTATCTAAATCCATTTCAGATTCTGATGCATCACTCGGTTCTTCTTCGCTATCACTCTCATCACTCGATGAAGCTGTTGTTGTTGTTGTTGATGAGGAAGATGAAGATAATACAGCTCCTCCACTGCTACTTGTGCCGTTATTACTACTGTTGTTATTATTATTATTAGTATTTCCACAATTATTACTATTATTGCCACCACTAGTTGAATGTCTTTGTGAACGCAACTGTTGTAATAATTGCCGATGGATGCGGCGTTGTTCGTTTGCATGTTCAACAATTGAGAACTTTCTCATGTGTGTATGTTGTGCCCCCATTCCTAATGTTGATCCACCTTGTGATGGGATACACGTGAAACCTTGAGCTCTTGGAAAATAAAATACAGTAACACTATCAAATGATATTCCACGTCGTTTTTTCTTGCATTTCGGTTGACCATCATCCTCTTCATTCGATAATTTACGTTTTAAATTACTTTTTAATGGTATATTTTTTTGTGATTGTGCAGCATTTAAGATATCACAAATATCTTTATCGATTGGATTTGTTTCTTTATTATTATCATCATTAACAATATCATTATTACAATTAGTTTCTGTTTTATTATTAATTTCATTACAATTTGTTGTTGGTAATATAAAATCTTCAACTTTATTATTATCAACATCATTGTAATTATCAATATTACCATTTGGAATTTGTGTAGTATCATCAATACGATCTAAAAATGATGTTTCACTATCACTTTCAACTAAATTTGTTGTTGTACATATTGTTGTTACAACTTTACTTTCTTGTCGTTCTTCTGATAATTCAGAACCTAGGCCAGAATCGGAACCATCTGAACGATCATGGGGTTCTTCAGTTAATTCATCAGTCGGTGGTAAACTTTCAGTAGCTGAATCTTCACCATCATTTGTATTTTCAACATTTATTGTTGTTGTTTGTGATGTTGTATTAATATCAGATTGACATAATTCACTATTAATATTATCATTATTACCATTATCTATTGCTTCATTTGATTGATGCTCTTTATAAATAAATTTAGAATCGTTACGCTCAATATTATTATATTCGTTCAAGTTTTCGTTATTTGTACTTAAAGGCTTATCAACAACAATGAAATTTTCAACAGTTTCAACAAGATTCGAATTTAACAAATCAACAGGATTCATTAAAAGTTCTTTCAATAAACGATTAGTATTATTATTATTATTATTATTACTACTGCTGCTGTTGTTGTTGTCTTTAATAACCGATCCATTTGACCCCATGGTGGTTGTTATTATTGTATCGCCTTTGGTTTCAATCTTCTGTTCGATTAAGATTAGATTGTCGTCCTTGTTATCAGTGGAGTCCTTAAACTTAACAGCATCCGTTGCAGACATCCTTAGCTAATTAACAGAAAGAAAACATTTTTTTTTAATATACATATACAAATATAATAAATTTATAATAATTGAATTTCAAATTTTTGCAATAACAAACTCTCGATTGAAATATAAAAATTTTGCTATACTTAAGCAATCCTCAAGGTTAATATTTAGAATGATGAAACATGGACAAAAAACAATAATTGATCGATGTTTTTTGTTGTTGCTTTAATTATGCAAACAAAAGAATATAATTAATAAAATAAAAATACACAAAACCACCCTGTCAGTGCCGGATTGTCAAACTTTTTTGGCCCGGGCTATTACTATGAAAATCGACCACGAACATTGGACATCACGATTTTTTAATGTTCTTCAAATTCAATTAATCCCTCTTTAACTAACATTGTGGCAAATTTTTCATCATTAATTAAATGTCGATAAATAATACATATGTATTTCACATATCCAGGGCCGGCGCTATATCTAGCGGGGCCCTGTGCATAGTAACGTAGAGGAACCTTTATCTTATATAAAAGATAGGTAAGTACTTACAAAAATTTTTAAATTGCTTTGATTGAATTATCTGTTGGTTTCAACAGTCTATAATAAAAAAAGTGCTTTTACTGCTCAAAAATTGATGATTCAGGACTACTGCGTCCTAAAATCTAGATTAAAGTAGAGAATTCAGGTCTAAAACTTTATAAAGGTGCCTTAATCTCCTTTCCTTAAGGTTTCTATAAAAAGAGTCGTCGCAAAACTGGTGGTTTATAATGCCTCAAGATCTAAAACCAAAGATGAGAATGTTGCTCAAAAATTGACCAAACATTTTTTAAAGCTTAATTAGAAGACTAGAATTTAGCAGGAAAATTAACATAATGAGGCAAATTCGCCGAAATGTCGCAATTTTAGTGCAAAATTATCT
Source organism: Mylabris sibirica (assembly GCA_039776855.1). Taxonomy (NCBI): domain Eukaryota; kingdom Metazoa; phylum Arthropoda; class Insecta; order Coleoptera; family Meloidae; genus Mylabris; species Mylabris sibirica. The sequence continues at coordinate 8,016,472 of CM077839.1, read as the reverse complement.
TAAAAGTGTCACAATTTTACATTTTTAGACTCAAGAACAATGTTCCACCAAACTTAAATAAGTAATCTACGTTTGACTGTTCGATAACAGAATGTCAATAAATTTTAATTGAAAGTCGAGAGTTCAAATCAAAAATTGATTAAAAATATCCAAACAATTTTTGTTTTGCAAGCTATAGCAAAAAGCTAAGAATCAGCTTAAAATTCTTGGCAAAATTGATGATTTATAACGAAAATATCTTATTTTAGCATCGCCGTAAAGTGCTGCCTTCAGGTAGTACCCAAGTTACCAGAGTGCTAGCGAAAACCCCGACTTTATGGACACTTATATGCATTGTTCGTCATTAAGGCACATACATAACATAAATAAGTTGCACAAAAAAAAAACACAACAGGAGAAAATGAAGTAGTCAAAAAGAACTTCTTTAGATTTGCTAGCATATGGCCCACCGGGCATTTATCTTCCTAGCCCGCCACTGCAGGCACTGCACCCTGTTAATTTATGAAAATTTAAGCAAAATCTATTGTAAAGTGAATACCACAGAAATGATTCATAATTGTTTAATATGCAACGTATCGGTTCTAAATGTGGTCGATTCTCATGAAATTTTCATCAGTTGATGAGCGATTCGAATATTTTTTCAAGGATTTGGAGTCCCTGGAAATCATTTTATCAAAATTAAAACCTCAGCTCAGTTGATCAAAAACACTCCATTCTGACTATGTCGCGATTTTCAAAAAGTAGCCACATGGGTAAAACGACTTAGAATGACTCGATGATCCTCTCCCAAATTTGATTTTCTCGGATTATCTCCATTTTAGTCTAGAATAGATGGAAATGTTTCACATTTTTCTCTAGTAGAAAGAATAACGAAAAAATAGCCGTTGAGAGGGTTTTCGAGTCATTCTTAGTCGTTTTACGTGTACAGTTGATTGGCGAAAATCGCAACATTGTGCAAAACGATCGTTTTTTGAGCTACGACGAGGTTCTAAGTCTGCTAAAATGTTCTCTTTAAAATCTTCTTCCAATCGCTCGTCAAATAATGAGTTTTATCAGAATCGACCACATTTACAATTTACTTTTTATAGAAGCTAATGTTGCAAAAATAATCAAGGTGTCTTTAAAACAATTACAAAAACACAAAAATCAAAAATACTTCTAATTATGGAAATATTGCAACTTATTCTTTAAATATGATTCACTCAATAATAAAACCATCTGTGAAGACAGCATCTTGATTTCAATGTGGCTTAATTGAACGGCGAGCCTACTGTGCTTTTTAAGGAGAGATCTACTTACAGAGTTTGAATGAGTAAAACGTTAATTTTACTCATCACCATCATGAATCAACAAAATAAAAATACGACAGAAATAATACAATTTTGCATACATTACTTTGTATTTAAAATTTAAAAAAATAGTGTTGTTTCATTGAAAAATCATGAAAGGTATTTGAAGAAAAAAAAACCTTGACTTATTTTTTCCTAACACTGTAATTATCAATGGTTTCAATAAACGATTACGAAAGTAGAATAAACAGTGAGGTATACATAGACGTGGAGAAATAGAGAGAGAGCTTTATGATTCTTTTTTCAAAAAAAGCCGATTTTTGTATTAGAACTTGTAGCAGTAATGATGATGATAAGGAAAAGGTCGATCAACTCTCTCGTACTATAAAGAAGATTATGTTGTTGTACATTGTTGGTATACAAAATGTATGTTCATGCATATGGTAGAGAGTGGAATTCAGTCTGGTATAAGTTGCAATAATGATGGGATGTGTGTGGATTTATTAAAATTATATCTCTGCAAAAGAACAATAAGAATAAACCCGAATTCACTGCTAAATATGACAAGAATACCAATATCAATACAATACGAATTCAAATATCTAAAATAAGTTAAAGATATTCAAGAGTCAAGAGTTGAAACAACAAAGTTTGATATTATTTTAAAAATGGGAATTGTAGCCAGTTCTGTTGTAGTTGTTGTTGGTAAGAGTGTTCAAGAGTCGAACCCACGCACTGAAAGAGTTGAGGACAAAGTTTTATATTCATTACTACCATGGTATAATAACCAATAAGGTGTTGTTGTTGTTGCCCAATAAGCTATACCTTGCTTCATCATTCATATCTTTACAATTTCCTACTACTTAAATTTATTATTTATTATTATTAATCAAAAGTTGACACATAAGATTTTTTTATAACATTTAAAGCTTATCAACACAATTAATGTTGTTATTAGAACTGTAATTTAAATGAAATTATCAACATTATTATCATTTCTTTCTTTCAGTAAAACAATAAAGTTAGATTGGTTGACGGTTTTTGTAGGAATTCAATCAAACTTTGTATAATTAAAATAAATACATTTTAGAAAAAAAGTTTAACAAGTCATTAACAAATAATTATCTTTTAAATTTAATGTTGCTATAAACAGAATGTGTTTGATTGTAAACAAAAGTAGTAATATTCTTTATCGTTATTTATTATTTTTAAAATGTTCAACAACAAATTTATCAGCTTAACCAAGGAAATTTAATTTTTTTAAATGTAAATATAATTGAATCACTCTCATAATAAACATTTCGTTTTTAAACTATAGTCCAAATCTTTTAACTTTGCCGGTACGTCATCAATCAGTGAACCAATAACAGACATCTTTAAGCAAGCCTGAAAGTATTAGCGAATTTTTTTAAAAAAAATTAGCTAATGACGAGATCCTCACTTTTGAATTTCCGAAAAATTTTTTGCACAGAAGTTCGTTTTGGAACCTCAGGAACCCATATCCACCGTTCGTTAAAATTTTTATATATATATATATATATATATATATATATATATATATATATATATATATATATATATATATATATATATATATATATGTATACCCACGATAACTGCCGTAAAAATACACCAATCTTAATGAAACTTGGTACAAAAATCGGTCTTTGTGATAGCTTGGATGAGTTCGTTGGCCAGACTGGTAGGGCCAACACTTTTGGAATAAGAGCTGTAGAAATGTTAAAAAAAATCATTTTCAATATTACATTTGCTTAGATTTGGATGAAAATTTAAATAACAGTAGAGCCGACCCAGTATGACCCAGAAAAAAAGTCATCAAAATCGGTTCGTTGGGTCGCAAGAAAAATGCAAAAATCTCTTTTTTGAGTATAAGCAGTAAAATCGATTATCTCAGGTGGCTATATGTTCTGACTATTGATATTAGAAAAAAAATTGAATATCGCGGGGGGGGGGGGGCAACTAATTTTGACAGTTAATATTAGACGCAAGGCCTGCTAGAGAATTTCGCTTGAAAAAATCAAGCAGGCCTTGATTAGACGTATTAGACAAACAACAAACTTCATTATTATTTTTTTTTTAGTGTTTCTTATTGTTTGTGGATTAAAAGTATTTTTCAATTAAAATAACATCGGGAAATGAATTTATTAGTTGATTCAATGTTATTAAAATATATTGATTGTCAGTATCATAAGAATGTTTTGCAATTAATATTTCAGTATGTAGATACATAAAAAAATTCGCTATATAAGGTACTTGCTGCCTTTGGAGATTTTTTTTGATTTTGGTTTGTGATTAATCTTTCTTCATCGTTGTGCACGTCACTGGCCGTTAAAATTCTAAAGGAGTACGTGTTAATACGTCATTCATAGGATTATAAGACCCCGCCTCATACAGTCTTAGTTCATACGTTTCAGATTGATGACGTACCGGCAAAGTTATAAGAATGGGCTTGTTCAGTGTACTCTAAGTTTATACTTTTTTATACATGAATCGATAGGAAATTGAGTATATATTACCGTGTAAAAATTTTAAGTCAATCAAATAAGCCGTTGTGGAGATATTTAATTTTTAAAATTGAGTTTTGCGTTTGGCGCGCGGATGACTATGACGTCAGACTTTCTGTCAGGCCGCAGTATCCATATGTGAGTGAACAATATAACGTATACCAGCGTGATTTGGTACGATCGGAGTTATCTATATTTTGTCAACAAATAAATTAAATATCTTCGTTACTGTTTTTTAAATTGTTATTTAATTTTTGAACAGTGTTGGGGTTGATTAAACTTTAAAAGAAGAGTCTGTCGAACTAGATGTAAATGTAGATGCAGATGGATGTTGACTGAACTGAACGATATTTGGTTTCATTTGAGAGAGTATTTTCTTTTTTTTTGTAAAGTTGCATTGTGTGTACTTCTTTTTTTAACACGCATATTAACTTGAATACCTTTATCATCTATTTTCGTTAAATTCTTATTAGTATATTTCTCTTTCTATAATGAAATGATGATTGATTTTGGTCAAACAATGTAGATTCAGTTAATGGTTTAGGGTATTTTTGGTCGCCTACCAAAATCTTTAAATCACTTTGGCGTTTTCTCCTTAAAAAAACTTGATGAGACTTTTATTTTATGTGTTAATTTCCTATCTGTTTGACAATAGAAAATAATAATATGTGGAATCATTTCACGTTTTAATTTTAAATGCAAGCTTTCCGTTATCCTAAAGTTTAAATAATTTTCTACATTTTAGCGAATTTTTTTAAAAAAAATTAGCTAATGACGAGATCCTCACTTTTGAATTTACGAAAAATTTTTGCACAGAAGTTCGTTTTGGAACCTCAGGAACCCATATCCACCGTTCGTTAAAATTTTTATATATATATATATATATATATATATATATATATATATTTATATATGTATATCCACGATAACTGCCGTAAAAATACACCAATCTTAATGAAACTTGGTACAAAAATCGGTCTTTGTGATAGCTTGGATGAGTTCGTTGGCCAGACTGGTAGGGCCAACACTTTTGGAATAAGAGCTGAAGAAATGTTAAAAAAAATCATTTTCAATATTACATTTGCTTAGATTTTGATGAAAATTAAAATAACAGTAGAGCCGACCATTCTCTATGACCCAGAAAAAAAATCATCAAAATCGGTTCGTTGGTTCGCAAGAAAAATGCAAAAATCTCTTTTTTGAGTATAAGCAGTAAAATCGATTATCTCAGGTGGCTATATGTTCTCTGACTATTGATATTAGAAAAAAAATTGAGTATCGCGGGGGGGCAACTAATTTTGACAGTTAATATTAGACGCAAGGCCTGCTAGAGAATTTCGCTTGAAAAAATCAAGCAGGCCTTGATTAGACGTATTAGACAAACAACAAACTTCATTATTTTTTTTTTTAGTGTTTCTTATTGTTTGTGGATTAAAAGTATTTTTCAATAAAAATCATAAATATTAAAATAACATCGGGAAATGAATTTATTAGTTGATTCAATGTTATTAAAATATATTAATTGTCAGTATCATAAGAATGTTTTGCAATTAATATTTCAGTATGTAGATACATAAAAAAATTCGCTATATAAGGTACTTGCTGCCTTTGGAGATTTTTTTATAACTATATGTAGGTACGCAAAAAAGCAATAGATAACATATGTATATACAAGGTATAATAGAAATTTTACACGTTAAATATAATCAATCACAAGCATTAACATGATCCTCACAACAATCATGTATCGTTTTTGGCCCTAAGAATGTCTCTCCGCACTGATATTTGCCATTGCTTTCTTAACTTTTGATTTGTAGGCAAAGTAAGTAATAAAAACCTAATTTGCCGTTGTTTTCGTCGTATTCTTACACAGAGGTACGATACAATATTTAAATGCTTTCTTTTTGTCTATCTTATAAAATTATTAAACGATTTATAATCAAAATATATCTATTGTAATGTAATAAAGATAGTCATAAACTTATCATTCACTTTTAAAATGTTGCTAATCATAAACCAAAACAAAAGCACGCTTAATTAGAAATACGAATTATTTAAATACGTTGTATTATATAAAAATAAAAACGAATAATAGAATAATAACAACAGAACGTAGTAGTAAAACAGACTATAGAGTGCAGAGAGAGAGAGAGAGTAGCGCGATACGAAAGTGTGACGTCATAGACTGGATCAACAGATTGAACATTTAAAAAATTTTTTCGCCATGAAGGCGTTTGCGTAGAATTATAATATTTTGTATAGTGACTAATTAGGACAAGATCTTTCAGAAAATGCAATAAAAAAAAATTGCTGAACAAGCCCATTGGACTATACATATTTCTAAATACTCTTGAAGTTTATTAGCGGTTAGAAAGTGTTGCCTGAAAGATATTCTTAATTATGGTACGAACTTAAATCAAATTTCAGATAGAGAACCTCACTGTAGTATTTTAGAATAGTAAAGTTTGAATGTAAAAAAAAATAGAAGAATATGTCCACTTTAATTACAAATAAAATGAATGGATAGTTTAAGAATTCACACCAAATGTAGAAGAATCGTTTCTGTATCGATACAATTTTCTAGTTTTCTTTACACCACAAAACTAATCTAATTTTTAAGTGAATGTAGACTGTTTCTAAAACCTCAACAATATCCGTCTATACTATGAAATTATTTGATTTTATGATAAATCTACGGTTTAAAAGCCCAATTTTCGTTGGAGTAAATCATAAATTTACTATTAATTAAGAGGAATGGTGTCAATCTAAGGTCAATAATAGACTATAATTTCATCATAACCTTGTTACAGTTTTAGGTGGTCTTTTATTTGACTTTCTAGCTTGTTCATCTTTGAAAATGCACGAAAATATTGCATGCTCGAAGCTGCTAATGGGTCAAATTAAATGATTGAAGTAAACAGCGAATCCAGTAAGCAAAAATAAGAATGTTTCGATTTAACTAAACTGAGTGGGGTAACAAAATTTTTAACACTTACTAGCTTGCTCATCTAGTTTTTATGTCAACTCCTATTATTTAGCCCACAATGTGAAAGATATTTCAAGGCTTCATAAGGTAGTCCCTGGAGGACATTTTAGCAAAATTAGAACTACATAGCACATTTTTAAGTCGTTTTTCAACGATGTCACGACATTAAAAAACTAGCTGCACACGTAAAATGACTTATAATGACTCGTAGACTCTCAATTTTCATTCGTTTTTCTCTGGTTTATTCCTGAACAGGTGAAAACGTAATTGAAAAAAACGAAAAAAAAATCAGTCTTAAGAGTCATTCTTAGATCGCGTTTGAAAATCGCGACCTTGTCCAAAACGAGCGCTATTCGACTGAATCGCTCACCAAATAATGTGAGTTGCCCATAAGACCTCTAACTCTAGCCTGAACACCGAAGTGAATAATCCACTAGTCATAAATATAATTAAATTATTAAAATTAAAATTCTTTTTGACGTAAAATTATCAATCGTTAATACATATTGATAATTAACAATTAATTTGCAAGTTGGTCAAGAGCGCTCGTTTTTAACAATGTCGCGGCACTCAAAAACTAGCTATGTACACACGTAAAGTGACTTAGAATGACTCATAAACTCTCCCAATATTGATTTTATTCATTTTTCTCCATTTTATTTCACAACAGGTGGAAATGTAATAAAGGAAAACGAAAAAAATCAATGTTAGGAAGGTCTACGAATCATTGTTAGCTCTTTTTTGATAATCGGGACCTTGTCCAAAACGCGGGTTTTTTGATCGAATCGTTAGCGAAATAATGGAAACTGCCATAAGAATTATACTAATAGGCCGAACACCAAAGTCAATAACCCATTAGTTATAAGCACAGGGTGTTTTTTAAGGGTGGTAAATTCGAGCTAAACTTCTATTAAGAAGTTGTTAACCGACTCGAAAAATATTTTAAGGATTGGACAATGTCACAATTTTCAAAAACGAGCAAAGCACGCAAGGCGACTAAAAATAACCCGTAGACCCTTCCAACATTGATTTTTTTCGTTTCTCTCCATTTTATTCTGGAACAGGTAGGAATGTTTCGCATTTTCTCTGGAATGCAGACAATACAATGGAGAAAAAGCAAAAAAAAACACTGTTGAGAGGGTCTACGAGCCATTCTTAGTCATTTTGCCGACTTTGCTAATTATTGAAAATTGCGACATTGTCTAAAATTATCGTTTTTAATCAACTTCCAAATAACCTACGAGGTTCTAATTTTGGTAAGATGATCTCCAGGACCCCCTCTATAAATCCTTGAAATATTTTTCGAATGGCTTAACAACTAATAGAAGTCTTGCTGGAATTTACCACCTTTAAGACAAATACCCTGTAAACTAGAATTATAAAAATTACGATTCTTTTTGATGTAAAATGATCAATCGGCAATATTGATAATTATAGATAACAGTAATTGTGACTCTTCCCTTATAATAAACGAGTTATTGTCAGTAGAATAGAAATGTAAATTATTCATAATTAGAAGACTGTCTTACAAAGACGGTAATTTCTCTCCCTCGATACATTTGACGGGGTTAAAAATGGACAGAAAGTTAAGCTTGAAATAATTTATAAGAACCTAGTGGTTATTTAAGGGGAAGTTGGACTGTTAGATCGATTCAGCGTGCGAAATTTATCAATTTTCAAACAACGATATTTCGCTTATTTTTCAAGATATTGTGAAATTTAAACGTGCGTTGGATAGAGCATTTCATGGTGCATGTCCTGACGCTTTCTATTAAAGAAAAATCTGATAAAATTCGGAATGATAGAGAAAACTGTTGGACCATGTTTTTTTGTACATTTTCCTTCATAATTGGCTAAAAATTGGCCAATATGATTGATTTTAAATATCTATTGAGTGATTTAGATGGAAAATGATGAGATCTTTCCAAATCTTGAAGAATTTTCACGATACGTTTGTTAGTTTTCCTAATTTTGAAGAAAATTAAATGACCTTTGATCCAAGATATAGGGTACAATTTTAAAGATAGAATTTCCTACTCTTGTTTTTAGAAAGATATTGTAAGGGCGGAGGTAATAAAGCTCGCTTTTCAGAAAATTTTGAAAATTACGTGATTTCTTGGAAAATTTGGAATCCAATTTTCACCTGTTATTTACAGCTATTAAAATTAATTAATTTGACCGATAATTAGTATCAAAATATAGGAAAATCGATTTTCTTTCACGACCATATCATAATAATGAAAAATATTTGAAAACCTGTCCGTGGGCAATTTTCTTAACCAAGCGTGTTTGCGCTGCGAGACGTATTGTTGTTGTAATGTACCACATCTATCCGGTTTATACCAGATATGCGGACTAAATCACACCGACAATAGAAAGCTTCAGGACATGCACCTTGAAATGCTCTATCCAACGCACGTTTAAATTTCACAATATCTTAAAAAATAAGCGAAATATCGTTGTTTGAATATTGATAAATTTCGCACGCTGAATCGATCTAACAGTTCAACTTCCCCTTAAGAGACAAAAATTAAAAAGAATTTCTAAAAACCCTACTATCTACATAAAGAAAATGTCATGATGACTATTAAAATAATTTAAAGATCTTCTCTATATCCTACCTTTAATCCCATATTTATCCATTAATTAATGATCAGGCACACGTATTTGTTGCTTTTTAATAAAACTTTTTCTTAAAAAACTTTTTTCTAGTCTCATTAAATCAGTCGATTATCAGAAAAACAAACGATATTTGACAATTCATAGTTTTATTGATAAAAACAATTTATATATTAGCGACTAGACTTTATCTTTAGTAATTTCTAATGTTCATTTTTTAAAAATTTTCTCCAGTTGTACGAAAACTAACAAACGTCTCGGAAAAATTCTGGAAGATTTGGAAAGCTCTCTTAATTTGCTATCTAAATCACTTAATAGATATTAAAAATCAATAATATTGGCTATTCCTTAGTCAGTTATGAAGGAAAATGTACGAAAAAAAAACAGGGTCCAAAAGTTTTCTCTGACATTCCGAATTTTATCACATTTTTCATCAATAGAAAGCTTCAGGACCTGCACCTTAAAATGCTCCATCCAATGCACGTTTAAATTTCACAATATCTTAAAAAAATAAGCGAAAAATCGATGTTTGAAAATTAATAAATTTCGCACGTCGAATCGAGTAATAATAAGTCAAACGGCCCCTTAATACAAAGATTATTTTGGTTTTGATTTGAGGATGTTACAGTTACTGAAAAGCTTCTAAAATACGACGATTAGAAGAGTAAATTACGAAAAAATCCGATACCTGTAGCCATAAATCATCAAGTTTTATCCAGTCTCATCTTATTCAACGAAGTTGTTAATTATCTAAAGCAGTAAATCATTGATAATTTTATCAGTAGAAATGGTACGATTTATAATAGATGACAATAGAGCTTCTTCTTCTATAAAATTTAAATTTAGATGCAAATTTACAATTTTAGTGCAGTAGTAGATGGACTATAACCGTAAGATTTTTGATGGTAATGAAAATTTAAATTGACTATAAACAGATCGTGAAAATTTTACACTTTAATAAATTTCCAATAAAACTGGATTAACAATTGCAACTTTTCTACATTATTTTGTCATCTTGGATAAAGCTCCTCTATTATCAGTAAATATAAAAACTATCATTTTTTTTTTCAATGATTAGGTAATAAAGCTACAATAATAGTCATCAAAAAGTAGCTACAAATCTACTAGAGTGAATACAAATATTAGAAAACATCAATTTGTGTACCGAGGCGTATTTTATTAATAATAAAATATAATCTACATAGGTGTAATGAATTATTTTCCATAAATAGTGACGATATAAGACTAGTTTAGTGTCTGGCAGATAGAAGGAAATTTTGGTACCTATCACAAATTTTATATGGTTTATAAAATAACGCGAAAAGACACCAAAAAATACAGTTAGAAAATTCTAATAAATGAAAATACTAATTTTTAGTAATATGTATTATTCTTACTATTTCCCGTTTTTTTCTTGAATTAATTCGAATGTAATCAAAAAATAATAGGACCAGTTTCAAGCGAATATTCAAAATTCTTATTTCTAGAATTAACTATTTTCAATAACTTTTTAATAAAAATTCTATTATTAAATATTTAAATTTCATGGTATTCGCCTCTATTTCTCTTTCTAATTAGAAAACGAATCGTTTGTGTAAATAAAAAAAAATTAATTAACTAAATGAAATTCTATTAATAGAGATCGACGAGTTTTTAATAGAAAAATTTGGCGTAAAATCCCTACAAAAACCTACAATTAAAATTGAACAATATTAATGATGATGATGAATAAATTTGTAAATTTCATAATTAAAATTAACCGATTATTAAATGATGTATAATTATTCAGTAATCTAACCCTATTGTGTTTATCAAACTGGATAATGACGTAACAATTGACATCACCAATAATTCTTATGTTAGAGACAAAAAATAAATAGAGATATGGATTAGTAGTTTAATTTAAAACCAATTCAATTGCTTCTTAATTTTTGTGTCATTTAAATCGTTATATTAGTCTTATATAAATAGATTATGGAAGGTATTTCTTATTTGGGGTGGTTGCCAAATATCATACATAGCTCTACATGTATAGTATATAGGTACACAAATAAAATCGATGATGTAGAAGACCAAAAAAAATAATAGGGGAGGAAAACTTGTAATATGATGGTGTCTGTTAGATACATTTATTGATCTTATTCTAAATTTAATCTTAACTGAAAATATCCATACATAATACATACATATCTACAAATTGATGAAGAAGCTATTTTACGGTCATTAAATTTTTGTAAAAATATTGGGCAAATGAATTATCGATTTTGAGTATACAAAATCGATGCATCGTTAGTATTGTGGACAAATCAAGAAAATAAAACGCAAAATAAACTGCAAAAAAATGCAATAGGGATCACCTCAAAAATAGCAATGGAGGCACTTTTAGACCAACTTACACTCCATCTAAGGCTACCCCAACTAGGGTCGGATTTACGTGTCTTTTTATGGTAAGTGGTGTCGTTTTTCGGGCCCCTATTCATTTATGCGAACAAGGCACAATCACTTGAATTTTCTTTGGAAAAATTTGAAGACAGATTTTCCAAGAATTTTCAAAAAAATCCAAATACAATGGTTTTATCGGATAGTAAACAAGGTATGATGCAATTTTTTATCTTTAAAATTGTACAAAAAAATATTAGATTTAATTTTTGACGTAGGTATTCATTAATTTTCCGGAAAACTAAAAAACTATCGGAAAATATTTTGGAGATTTGCAAAACGCTATCAATTCGCTATCTACAGCCTTCCAAATAATTAATATTGGCAGTTATGACCAGTTATGAAAAAAAATTTAATAAATTATGTTCAAAAATATTCCTCTGTAATTCAGAATTTCGTCAAAATTTTCCAAAACCGAAAATGTACCAATACACCGAGAAATGGCCGTTTTAACACTAATTTACGCGTTTCATTGACTCAGAAAACAAGCAAGATATCGATGAATAAAGATTGGTATTTTTCTAACACCGAATCAAAAAAAAGACGCTTGTGGACCCTTGAGAAAATAGTGAAATTCTTAAGGGGATTCGCGAGCTTGATTTTGAGATCCTACAATTACATGGAGATTCCATAAGCGAACTCTTGGGTCGTGTTATTTGTAAACGGGTAGAGATATGGACCTTCAAAATACCTCAATCGATCACAAATTTTATGACAGCCGATTTTCCATGGAAAACAGATTAAATTTTCCAAATATCCGAAAATAGCATGATTTTTGTCCTAAAAGGTAGTGTTAAGTTGGGTTACATAACTTCTTGTAAAGTGAAAATAATTTAATAAAATTTGCATGAATAAATAGACAAAAGTCAACTGCATTGGGGGACAGGCTTCAAATTTCAATAATCTTTTTCGTTTCTGAAAATATTGCATTTGAAGTGGCATGTCAAAAAAATTCAATACAATGCATTATCTTTTAATTTTAAAGCTAAAAGATCATACAGCAGCTTATTTGAAAGCTTATTCATGGTCAAAGGGAATATGGAACCCCAAAAATCCAATTTTTAAAAATCTAAAAAGTTATTGAGAGAAAATAAAAAAGTTGGAATTTTTTTTAATTTTTTTTTCAATAACTTTTCTGATTTTTGAAAATGTGATTTTTAGGGCTCTATATGCCCTTTGCACATGAATATACTTTCAAATAAGCTGCTGTACGGTTTTTTTATCTTTAAAATTGTAGATAATACGTTGTACTGAATTTTTTTGACATTCTCCGACATTTTCCTCTGCACTTTCAGATTTAGTAAGAATTTTCCAAAATGGAAAAGTCCGTCGGGTGCGCGGTGAAATGCCCAATTCAACGCTGGTCACAGCGTTTGAATATCTCAAAAAATAACCGAGAAATCGATGATTAAAAATTGTCACTTTTTCAGACAATAAAACGAGGCCTGCTTCCAAATAGCCTTAATTTTGAAAGAAATATCTGAACGTCGACGAAACCCCATCGACTTTGAGCTCCCACTTATAGTACGTTTACTCTGCTTACGTTTTGACTTAAGTTGTAAAAATAATTTGTGGTTTTACACAATGGATGCAAAATTTACGATAGCCGGTTGAGGGTGTTATAAATCATAGACAGAATCGACAAATTCACCATCTGTTTATACCTGTAGGTACATACACATTTGGATGTGTCTTGTAGCAGGTAGGTAAATAACAAGTATTTTCAAGGGTATTTCTCTAAATATTTCTATTTATAATTGTTTGAAAAATGAATTCTAAACAATTAAATTTCTAAACACAGAAACATTTATTTTATATATTTTTATTAAAATTATTGTAATTATTGTTGAATAATTACAATAAATCCTATGGATAAATTGTAATGAAAAGTATAAGAAGTAAAAATCAAGTTATACTTATTACATAAGTTCCGTTACAGAACTGAAAAACTAAACAGACTACCGAACTCTACATTAGTCAATTTAATTTGCATTATTCTAAGTAGTTATCATTTACTTGAACTGCACATCTTTTTTATAGAATATGTGCAAATTAAACCGTCCAGCAAGAAAAGTAGGCACCTATTTCCTTTTATAAATAGCGTAAATTGTAGATTTTATTTCTTCTTTTATTGAAGAATCTAATTTATCTACAACTGATTTACGCTCTCTTTTTCCCCCCTAAGGATTCTTCCGACTTGGAAATTAGGTATACCGTGGATAGTGCTATACGGTTTTTTTAATAAATCGGCTGTTAGTTTAATCGGCGCTGGTTCACCACGCTCTACCAACGAAGAATGCAGTGTGCGAATTAGCTTCTTACCGTCTTCTGATAGATTATCCCTCGCATTTTTTTCTGCAATCGAAAGATTGACAGTAGCATAAAGTGAATAAATATTAAAAAATTGATATCTACTCATACCCTTTTCTACACCAGTTCTGCTGATCGATGGACTCGATGGTCCTACGCCGTCTACAACGATTTCAACATCATCATCATCATGAATATTTACAATATCCATCTCTTCAACTTGATCATCATTAACAGGTTCCTAAGCTCGCCACATTTTTAGTATAAAATGATTATCAAAACACAAATCCACACAAAAAAAAATGTAACAATGTTTCAATATTCGACTTGTACAATACAAGAAGACTTTGTAAACTGAAGAGTTGTCTAAAGGGACAGGTATATTTTGCAAAGATCAAACCGTCATATACCCGTTCGCATACAAATTTTAGGGTTGAAATTTATATTTAGAAAAATTTAGAACGTTTTAATCCTTCCGTGGAAAGAAATTACATTACAAACTGCCTAACGGTTAATGATTCAAATGGAAAACATTCACTAGTCTTGTAAAAAATAGTTTTTATTACAATTTATCCATAGGATTTATTGTAATTATTCAACAATAATTACAATAATTTTAATAAAAATATATAAAATAAATGTTTCTGTGTTTAGAAATTTAATTGTTTAGAATTCATTTTTCAAACAATTATAAATAGAAATATTTAGAGAAATACCCTTGAAAATACTTGTTATTTACCTACCTGCTACAAGACACATCCAAATGTGTATGTACCTACAGGTATAAACAGATGGTGAATTTGTCGATTCTGTCTATGATTTATAACACCCTCAACCGGCTATCGTAAATTTTGCATCCATTGTGTAAAACCACAAATTATTTTTACAACTTAACTCAAAACGTAAGCAGAGTAAACGTACTATACTCAGCTTTCTGTATAATCCGGCCCCAGGCTAGAAAGTATGTTAAGTATAATGCTTTTCAACCTAATCAACAACGAACTAAGTCTACTTACAAGACTTTTAGGGCCAGTTCTTCTTCGTAACTTAAGTGTCGGCTTATTCTTAAATCGAGTTAAGACTGAGGATTTGTTCAGCTACTGGCCCCCACAAAATTTGTCTGTTAGTGCACGCTTAGGTCGATTTAAACTAAGGTATTTCTTAGACGAGCTTAAGTACAGGAAGAAAAACCAGGCTTTAGTCAACTACAATTTACGTTTCAGTCTTTTTTGAGTTTAGCGTTTCATACATGGTCTTAAACTGAAAATCACTGCTCTGTAGTACCTCTTACTTCAACGAATTTTATCCGACATTTTTTAAAACACTACGATAACAAAAAGATAAGAAAAACAATCTGAAAATGTAGAGAAGAATAAAGTTTTTAAGATCCTCCATTTTTTCTACGAAAAAACAGAACCTGTAAATTTTCTGTCCTGTTTTACAGGCAAAAAGCGTTCAATTGTGATCGTAGCAAAGTAAACAACCTCAGCGGATGGAAAAGAACTTGTCTGCTTTAGAGCGGAAAAGTAATTTTTTTCAGTTAGGTATTTAATTTTTTGACTTAACGAATAATTTTTGAGTTTCTGTTCAATCGTAGAAAAATTGTGTTCGCTATTCGAACAGAAACGTGTCTTTGCAAAACTCGGGATACATCCTCGTTTGGCAAAGATTCACTTTATAGCCTTAGATCGAAAACTATTAAAGCATTATATTGGTTAAATTTTATTAGAATGGTTTCAAATCAAAGATATTCGATTTAATCATTTATTAAACTGAATAAATTTGATAAACAAGTGGATTTGATGGTTCGTAGAAATCTTACAGATCGTAAATAAATACACGAATCTACGAATCGAAGCAATTAAAAGATAATGCTGTTGAACCTTAGCATTTCAATAGAATTCTTGCTACAATTACATGTCAATTATCACTTTATTACCTTTTTTATTTTGAAACTTTTTTGCTGTGTTCTATAATAAATCATTGGAATATTTCAATAAATGTTTGGATTTATTTTAAATTTAACACTAGAACATGTGCAAAACTATCTGCCAGCGAAAAAAATTAAAAATTCTAAACTATCAACAATCTAATTATTGTATACAGTTAAATTCTGAGTACGGATAAATGTTTCAATAATAAATCTGATTGTGTGTGTTAAGCCGCGTCCACATCTGACGAACGAATGCGAAGGAACAACCAACCACAACAAATCCACACCGACATTCACGAACACGGGCAAACATGCACAAACAGAATTCTCATCCAGATTTATTCCATCACGAACAATGGTAAACGAGCAGTTTTCTTTGAAGTACCAACATGAAATGGGTAACTGTTTGCCATGGTTATTCGCATTCGACTTACCGTCCATAACACTAACATTTTGATGTTTACATGTTCGCTGATTCGCGTTCTTTCGTGTTCGTTTTTAAAGCCGCGTCGATATCACACGAACGAGTGCGAACGAACAGAAATGTAAACATCCAAACTTGTGATGTAGATGGTAAATCGAACTCGAACAAACCTCACAGTTACCCGTCCCATGTCGATACTTTAAAGAAAACTTCCCGTTCATCTTCGTTCGTGCTCCTATAGTGTGGACGGGAATACAACTACAGTCATAGCACTTGTTTCTGTTTGCGCATGTTGGTGAATATTGGTGTGTATTTTTTGTTTTTGATCGTTCATTCGCATTCGTTCACGTTCGTTTGTATAATGTGAACGCAGCCTAATATATTTAATGTTTCTTCAACTGAAACGAATTTTATTATTGAGCAACATAAAGGCGCATCCACATTATGCCGAAACAGGTCGGTCCACCTATGCCGGGCGGCACGTTCGGTTCGGCAAGATGTCCACATATACATATACGTCAATAAATGATAATGTTTGTTCATCAGACAAATTTTCACGCATTTTCGCACTCATGAAGCCAGACGAATAACAACTAGAAAAATATTTTCGAAAGCAACAGGCCGTTGAGGCTGGACTGAAACCGATCAACACGTCCACACAATGAATTTTGATTCGGTTCGGTTCGGCTTTCTTTGTTCTTGGATCGGTTTGGGTTCGGCATCGTTCGGGTCGGCTTTTGGTAAGTCAATGAGGCCTACCGGCACGTCTACATTAATTCGGCTTTGCAGATCGGCTCAAGCCGAATGATGCCGATCGGCACATTGTGGACGCGCCTTAAGGTTAACAACACAGATGCTTGAAGACAAGTTTGCACAATCAACATAGACAGAGTGTATGTACAATACAAAACTAGTTTTTTTTCCAATTCTAAAAATAGCTTCTCTATCAACATTCTATATGAATTTAATTTTACAATTCTAGAAATAAAATATAGTGCATTAAAACTGATACCATAAAATCAACCCTTATTCTAACAATAAGAAATTGTCAAGTTTATTTAAATATTCCAACAATGAACACCAAATAAATATTATCTGTTGTTAGGATCATAAATCATCATCGATCGTGGTAAGTATCCCAAAAAAAATTCCGATTATTATGGGGTGTTAAATGGGGACAAATTAAAGTAATTCTTAGATAAAAAAAAACACGATTATTTCTCTATAATTAACAGGATTTATAATTAATCTAAAATAATCGTAATTTATTATAATTTACAGTAGTATAACGTTTGTGAAACACTGATCTAATCCTGAAACACTTGTTTGAGAGTCAAATCTATCTGACGTAAATTAATTAACATTAAATAAATATTTGGTGAAAAGAACAGAGGGAAATGTGTGGGAATTTTCCAAATTTTCTTTTATCAACAATAACACTATTTTTTGTTCTGATTAGTCGTTATTTTCCTCTATTTGCCTATTTGTAAACGTATGAAATCTACCTGTGTTTCTCTAATACGTTATAGGTATGTTTAGTAGATGGATATTCTTAATTTAATTGAAAATAAGGTTGAATTTCGTATGGATTTTATCAAATGAGAGAACGGCGGCGGTTCTCTATTATTATAAACTCCACCAATCTACCTACTTTCAACTTGAACTAAAAACGATTTATTTAAAAATAAATAAATAAATAAATACGAATGAAGAAAAATTATTAATAATAAAATTCTATAGAGATATAAATCAAGTAATAAATTATTATAGAAATTTGATAAATAAAATAAAACAATCACCTATATGGCAGATTCTTTTCATTGCTGTGTAAATTTCGATCATATTGGGTGAATTTTCAACATTTTCCAATGCACAATTCTCGTAAACACACTGTATAGATATAATTTAAATTCACCGCCGTTTATTTTTAATTATTTGATAGATTTTTGTTGTTTAATAATTAAAAATTTCCGTTACTTTTTCGTGTCTTTACAGATACTTTAATTAATTAGTTTTCTATTAATTGAACAATTTTATTTATTTATTATTAATTTTGTACAGTTCATTGTACTGGTTTTACACTATTTCATCAACTATAAACGACAGTTGCTACTTGTAAACTAAACAGAAAATATCTAAAATGGGGGAAGTGTTGCGCCGACTCATAACGAACAGTCAGCCGCAGTGGCGTCGATTGTAGGAAAAAAATGAATATTACTCCCATGATCGATTGTACAGCCGGCCAAAAAAAAAGATTGAGTCTTGAGGGAGAATATCACATCTTTTTGTTCCTGTGAGCGTTGAGTGAATAATAATATATAGATTTCAGCCTTATATGAGATTTGTAATCAACAAATTGCTCGGAAGATGCTGCCATCTATTTGTTAAGAGTTAAAATTCTAACTCTGTGCTTATTTAAGAAAACGAATTCTTTTTCTATTTTAAACTAGTGGTTTTATTATTTGTGTTTTGGTATAGTGGCCTCTAAATTGTACTATATATTATGGTTTTAGATTAGCTTCGATATGTTTATTGCACTGTTTTCTTATATGATACAATTGTGATGTTGAGTGAATTAACGCTCATGATTTCCTTTTTTTTTTTTGAGAAAGAAAAAATCGCCCTCTCTTAGGCAATAAATGTACTTATTGTTAGTGATGGTTCTTGTCTGAAATTGTAGTCCCATCGCTGGAGGTAGTGTCGTCGTCTGGTGGTCGGAGTACTCACAAAGCTGGAAGTACTTCGACACTACCTGATGTCGGGTGTACTTTTTAGACCTCAAATTTATAATTCTATATTATTATTTATGCAACGTTGTTACTTGTGAACTAAACAGAAAGTATGTATTGGGAGAAGTGTTGCGTCGACTCATAATAACGAACAGTCAGTCGCAGTGGCGTCGATTATAAGAAAAAATGAATATTACTCCCATGATCGATTGTACAAAAAAATATCGAGTCTTGAGAGAGAAAATTACATCTTTTCGTCTGTGTGAGCGTGAATAATAACAGAGATTATTATTACGTGAGATTTAGAATCGAAAAATTTGCTCGGAAGATGCTGCCATCTCTTTTTTAAGAGTCGTGTTACTTTAAGGAAAACGAATTCTTTCTCGATTTTAGACTAGTGGTTTTATAATTTATGTGTTTTGGTATAGTGGCCTCCAAATCGTACTATTTTGGGTGTAAGATTTGCTTCGATATATGGTTATTGGACTGTAATATGATACAACTGTGATGTTGAGTGAATTAACGCTTATGATTTGTTTTTTGTTTAGAGAGAGAGAGAGAGAAAAATAATGCTCTCTCTTACGCAATAGATGTACTTAGTGATGGTTCTTGCCTGCAACTGTATTCCCATCGCCCGGAGTACTTCGATAGTGTCGTCGTCTGGTGGTCGGAATACTTACAACGCTGGAAGTACTTCGACAATGCCACTACCTGGTGTCAGGAGAACTTTTTCGATTACAGAAGAAGCATGGATCTCAAATCTATATTAATATTCATACGACGGTGTGAATCAGGTTGTTTCCCTCGTGAGGCTAAGAAGGTAAGTAGATAGGAAGTGTTAGAATTAGTTTCCACCGTATCTCATTTGTAGAAAATATTTGTATGATTTTTCATCCCAAAATTTGACCTGTCATAGTTCTGTTACATTGTCACGACCACCCTCAAAAGTCTGTTTTACACAGCCCTACAAAAGTTACCCCTTTTTATGGCCGTCTCTGTATATAGACTCGTATTCTGGAACTTTATTGTTGTTTATCACTTTTTTCTCAATAATCACGAATTTATTCTGAGCTACAAATTTTTTTCATAGTAACGATACATTAGGTGCAGTTAACCAAAATATTCAAATGTTAGTGACAGTTTTGCTTGGTTTTAGTCTGGTTTTAGTTACTAACTGTGGCTATAGGGAGTCCAGGAGCGGCTCGAGATTTGAATTAGTGGAGGTGTTGCGCCCAAAAAATTTTACACTCTATTTTAATATCGTGCAAGGATACCATATTATGTATGAATATCAGGAAAAGAAAAATGGAAAAAAAGAACAAATTATTAATCTGTATCTTATCAATGAATGAAGACTGAAATTTACATGATTTTTTTTTTATCACAGTGTCAAAAGATACAGTGGAGTCTCCTCATTTGATGACAAACAAATCTAAAATCCGTCCAAACTAGAGTCAAAAAGACCCAACATTTCATATTTATCCAAGAAAAACGGAGCATTTCGGTAATCTTAATTTAATCTTATTAATCTTAAATTAATTTCTGTCAAATAAGTGTCACAGCTGGGAATAAAATAATGTTTATTGACAAGACTTACCACAAAGCAAATATGACTCAGGAATGATCTACTGACAATGAGTCTTTATAATGACTTATGACTCAGAGTTCGACCGATTCATTTGTACAAAATGCTTTGTGAGATAGCGAGAATCCCCGCCATAGAGTACTGGTCAATAAAAATCGTCGCTGGTTGGTAGGAGTTTAATCATTGGTCAGTACTGTATGGTGGGGACTATTGCTGTCTCTCAAAGCATTTATAATTTCTTCATTTATTTATGCTTTCTTTTCCTTTACTGAAAACGTATGAAACATGAAGGAATTAGGACCGGTTTGTCTTCCCCTACTTAAACTCATCTTAGAAAGACCTTGACTTAAATTGAGCTAAGGGTAGATTTACACAAATTTGAATAGGGATCCTCCTTATACAGGTCACCACTCAAATATCTGTAAGATCACGCTTAGGTCAATTTAAGCCTAGGTCTTACTAACAATAAGACGAGCTTAAGTAGGAAGTGGGGGGGGGGGAGAGAGAAGTCCGGGCTTGTTGTTGTGAACGATTGAAAAATAAGTACCTAAGCATGTAAGAATTAACCAGTTAGTTATGAGGTTGCTACATTTTCATCTCCTATGGCAGGCTATACTATTATAGATTTATTACTTCTTTCTTGTTTAAGATTTAAGCCACCCTTAAAAATGCCTCAAATAAGTAGGAAACATTTCTACTGGCTATAACTAGAGATTTTTTAAAGATGATTAAAACGAAGCATTTTTGAATCTGAACTTTTTGGTTTTTAGTCAGCTTTGTTTATCTTGCTCTTTTCCAATAGTAAAAGGCTCAGCTCTTGAACTCCTGATATTCAAAGCACAGTTCTACGAACAGAATATTTTAATTTTTTTAATGAATGAAATTTATTGGAAACAACTATATATTTTGTGTAATTTATTAAGTTTCAAATGCACTAAAAATTGTGGTTTCATAACTATAAACGAACTGTTTCCTGT
The DNA here is from genome assembly GCA_039776855.1 of Mylabris sibirica. Taxonomy (NCBI): domain Eukaryota; kingdom Metazoa; phylum Arthropoda; class Insecta; order Coleoptera; family Meloidae; genus Mylabris; species Mylabris sibirica. The sequence goes on along the minus strand of CM077839.1, from coordinate 7,994,656 downwards.
GCTCTTGTACAAAAAAAGTATAAAAACTGTGCAAAATAGAGGAAGAATATCATTATAGTTTCATGTCTCGTTTCAGGACTCGTTTTGTAATCCTGAATTGTGCAAGATATGGGAACTTATGACATTTATTCTTTAATGTACTGTTACGAAAATAAATGAAGAAATCTTACTAAAATTAAAGCAATAAAAATATCAGAAATTAGACAACTACTATACATACAGTCAAGTTGACCAAATTCAAGTAGATAGAGTATAAATTGTAACAGTAAATATGTAGATCTTCAATTCCCAACAATAGACTATAATCGAAAGTAAACAGTGGCTGTAAAACTAGCAAATTTAGAATTCCTTCAATATTTCAATTTTTTATATTTTAATTGATTCATTTCTATCTAGTATTAATTATAAAACTTCCTCTATTGATAAGATTCGGATCATAGAATAGTGTCGCTATAGAAACTACTATCGATTTATCGTTAATAATGTTTGTAATTTTTAATTGTTATAAAAGTCGATTAGTATTGAATTTCTCTTCGACATTGCATTGAATTGTTGAAACGAAATTCTAGTCTGTTGTTGTAATTAAAAAGGAAAATTCCGTTATTTTACATCAAATTACGTATTCTTTAATCAATAATACAGAAAAGCAGTGGCGGAACTACAAAATTTAGGCTAACCAACAGCAAGTGCACGTTTACAAATTATATAGTATGGACGGAATTTTACTCCCTTTTTCTGTACGGTCTCTCCGCCACTGCACAAAGGCCATCTAACAAATATTTAATATTTATACAAAAGACACGTTCCTACATTTTTACAGAAAAGATAATAAAATGCAATAGAAATCGGTGATACGATCTTTAAATTTATGGTGTTTTTGGTCGATTTTTAAACGATTTAAATCCCGTTATATCCGAGTTTCATCTAATTTTTATAATTTATTTTCAATGCAGCATTTTAAAATAGTAACAAACAAGTTCCAAAAGTCTTACAATTAGTTTATTACACGAGTTCTGTTTATGAAACAACAGTAGCGTAACTTGAAATTTTGGGCCCCTCCCGCAAGATTTTAGCTTGGGCCCTTATATACCTATACTTATAGTTATACTTTTTTTTTTAAATAAATAGAAGTTGGGCCCTTGGAGAGTCTAGGTTCCCCTGCATTGCGGGCGCGCGCGAATTCCTAGTTACGCCACTGTAAAACAGTCGCTAAGCTGGGAGTTTTATAAACTTCTGGAACGAGTTTTCTATACAATTCTTTTTTATTTTTACGCCTTGCACTCTTTTGAAAAAGATCAAATTTATGAAATTTAGGCAATTTTGTGGTTGTTGGTATCGTTGGCGTGACAACTAGAAGTTCAATTGTTCTTTTGTTGTCTCTGCTACTTGATTGTCTTTCTTAGTTTTAAAAATTTATAATTTTATTAAAGAACAAGGACTGGTAACACTGCCACTTATATTTTTTTTTTAATTGCAAATAAAATTATTAATGATTCAAATAATTATTGAAATATTTTCTTCAACGCAGCTTGACAGTTGACATTTGAATTTAAGTGATAAATGTTCAACTTTAACAAAATAAATTACACTAGCTATTAAAGAACATTAAAAAAGTGCTTTAATGGGTATTAAAGCATTTTTTGCTGCCTTAATAACGCTATTATAGATGCAACATAGAAAAAAACCCACTTTCTTTTCAAATTACAGTTTTCTTGGACAAATTCGTATGCTCTAATTGTTATCTCCCACTAACCTTTAATTGGGGAACTTTTCTTTTATTTTATTGTGGTAATTTTAAATATCGAAAATTATCGTTGTCATTACTACAAGATATAAAAGACCGTTGGTTATATTATTAAAGCTCAATTAGGAACGCTGTTTTCGGGTCAAAATTTCATCCAAATCTCAATGTATTCATTTATAAAATGATCCAAATTGTTTTAGTTGTCGCGACATTTCCAATTATATGGAGCTTCACGTTGTTATTGTTGTATTTTTAGAATTGATTTCGTCATAATAATACTAATGAATATAACAATAATCGAATAGATAATTTTATAAATCCACTCACTAGAAATGTTGAAATTATTGAAATTTGTAGTGTTTTTTATAAAATTGGGAAGTCGTACAAGATCAACATTATAATTAGTGTAACGTACATCTTTACGAAATCAAATTCCTGCTGAATATTTTGTAGCAGTGGTGGCGTTCGGAATTTAGCAAGAGCAAAAATTTCGAATTTTTGTTGCTAAAAATAACAACAAAAATGATTGTGTAAATAAGGGAACTTGTTACTCACTGATAAGTGATAACGAGTAATTGTATCAACAACAAACCAAAAATTATATTTTCCAATTCAAATCAACTAATCAACTAGAAAGTTGAGATTTCCACAGTATACTTACTACTTCATAAATTTTGTTTCTCTCTATTTGTTTATTAATAAATAACAACAATTGTTGTGTGGAACACCAGGAGTACAGAAACATAAACAGCACAATTCAATGTCCTTCATTTTTATAACAGCATACTTCTCTGATTACGACATGTACAGTAAAGTTGTAAAGGAAGGAGAGGCACAGATTCAATGAATTTCCTGCTAACATTAACGGTTCATATTACCATATTTTTTGTGTATATTTTAAAATACAAAATTGTTAAATACTTTGCAGCTTTTATGTTTGTTCAATTCACGAATTAAAATTGTCTAGACATGATTTTTCATCAAGTCCATTCTCTCTTTCGCCATCACTTTACTTTTCATTAATTTCCATGAAAATGTGAAGGCGGAAAAGTTGAAAAAAGAAAACGAAAAAAGTCACCATCATCATCATCATCACGATAAAAAGTATTTCTTTTTCTTCGTTTGTCTGTTAGAAAATGAATAGTTTAAGAGATTCGTGTTATAGCCCCATCTATTGGTAGCAACTATAAGAATTATGTTTCCTGCTGAATTATTTCCAGCAGGTAGTTTGCTATCTACTCATAGGTTTTAATGATGATTGGAGTGCCGGTCTATCTCTTCATATTTCAATGTTGTGTTTTTTCCTCTCTATTTTCATTCCGTTTTATCCATCTATTTTCTCTTTTTTATGTCTGTTGAATAATTGTAGTACGTACAGAAATACAGTAATAATAAGAGAAAAACGCAATATTTAAAATATTGATTGCAGGAATATCTCTAGAGATTTACGGGAATTTATTTTAATTAGTTTTTCCGTTATTTTCTTGGTGTTTGATTGGGGATTCTTGTTGAATAGAAATGGCAAAATTCGAATAAAAGGTGAAGTAGCCCAAAAACGCCCCTTTTTCTATGCTAAGGTGAGATTTCGGTTTTAGTAGATAATATAGGGATATTCACTTCAGACAGAAAGATTTGTAGGGGGTCCCTAGGGAACATTTTAATAAAATTAGGGCCTTGTAGCTCATTGGAAAACGAATCAAAAACGCTTTATTCCGACAATGTCACGATTTCCGTCAACCAACTACACGCATAAACCGACTAAGAATGGCTCGTAGATCATCGTAAAATTGATGTTTCCTGTGTGTTGTAACTGTAGCCCACAAAAAAAAGGGAAAAAAGACCTTCTCTGTTGCTAACTACTTTTAACTTAATAGGGTAAGATTGTTTATGTTAATTCCGTGTTTGTTCTTTTTAAAAAGAAGTGTAACAAATAATGAATACGTGGCTTCTATTAGTTTTACATTAAAGGAAATCACAATAAGAGCAACAAACACTGAACTAGCATAAAGAATTTTATCAAATGACAAATAGTGAACATTTGATTCTTTCAAAACTCGATCACTACGGCTTTTTTAAAAAAAATTTTAAGATACAAATGAGAAGAACTAGAAAAATCTAATTTACGATGGTCTACGAGCCATTCTTACAAGGAAGGTCCCCCAACCCGACCCCACCGATTCCCACCATTCTGTGATATGTTGTAGTACTCGAAAAAATAAGAGACACGTATTTTTTTATATGTGCTGACATCCACTTTAAAGGGGTGAAAAACACCCCTGAATTTTATCCCAGAAAATCGTTTTTTTATCATATCTCGGCTGCTAATTAATAATTTTTGTTAAAACAAAATGCAAAATATTTGTCATAAGAAGCGTAAGATATTAGATGTGTTTATGACCCAAGGGGATGCAACCCTTATTTTATATTTTAAAAAAATTAGATTTTTTTTGTTCTTTCTCTATAAAAACCAGGATATGAGCACAAAAAAATAAAATAAAGCATTTTCGTTTACTTTATCGAATATTTCAATTGACATGTTTTAGCATTTTTGAAGTTTCCACCCCCACCCATCGTAAACTACCCCTTAAAATAATTACCCACATGTAAATGACCAAAAAGAGAACTATAGTATTTTTTATCATACGAAGCTCAAAACTGATATAAAAGTCGTCGTTTTGAAGTTAAAATGAAAAAAAATTATTTTTTCTCAAAATTCATTACACGTGGAAGCGGAATATTAATTATATCAAAAGTAACCATGTTATAAATTTTTTTAGAGGTAGTACCTAGTAAAGAAATAAGTATTAAATGAAATAAAAAAAAGCGTCACTAAAGTCACCCCTAAAAGTAGGTTATTTAATATAACTTGATGTCTATTAACAATTTTTAATGGAACTGATTCAAAATTATTTTTCATTAGAAGACTTATTACCATTATGCGGCTTTCTTGGTATCAGATCTGTATCTTATTCTTCATATTGTTTACAATAATGATTTTCTTCAAAAAAGTGCTTAAAACATAAAGGCTTCTTACACCAACCACATCGCATAATAGCAATATTATTACATCCTGTGTCTTGCACTGTGTCTTGCAAGAACATTATTATAGTAAAAATTATATTAAAATATTGCAAAAAACCTGTAACATGGTTGCTTTTGTTATAATTTACATTACGTTTTAACGTGTAACGAATCTTGAGAAACAAAAAATTTTTTCATCATTTACATGCGGTCAATTATTTTAAAGGGTAGTTGATAATGTTAGGGGTGGTAACTTCAAAAATGCTGAAACACGTCAATTAAAATATTCGATAAAGTAAACGAAAATGCTTTATTTTATTTTATTGTGCTCTTATACTGGTTTTTATAGAGAAAAAACAAAAAAAAATCTAATTTTTTTGAAATATAAAATAAGGGTTGCACCCCCTTGGGTCATAAACACATCTAATATCTTACGCTTCTTATGACAAATATTTTGCATTTTGTTTCAACAAAAAATATTAATTAGCAGCCGAGATATGATAAAAAAACGATTTTCTGGGATAAAATTCACGGGTGTTTTTCACCCCTTTAAAGTGGATGTCAGCACATAAAATAAAATAGGTGTCTCTTATTTTTTCGAGTACTACAACATATCACAGAATGGTTGAAATCGGTGGGGTCGGGTTGGGGAACCTTCCTTGTTAGTCGGTTTATGCGTGTAGTTGGTTGTCAGAAATCACGACATTGTCGGAGTAAAGCGTCTTTCTACCAACTTCCAAATGAGCTACAAGGCTCTAATTATGCTTAAATGTTCTCTAGTTACCCTCCTACAAATCGTTGAAACATTTTTCGAATCACTCGCCAAATAATGTGAGTTGTCAATAGTAATTTCGTCTGACGTGAATAATTCTGTATATTATTAAAATTTTTAATTTTTAAGCTCAAGCTTCTCGTGTTGTCTTCCACAAAGAAGATGATGTAAGTGGCATATTGGCATTCTATAGTTTCAAGAATTTTCTCCGCGACCCTCCTTTATAAAGCTGCGCGTTGATTATAATCATAGATTTAAGAGGATAACAGTAAATTGTTGAGTTAATTACTTGAACATATAAACTTGTTCAACCACAATTAATTATTCAACTATATGGAGATATAGTCATGTTGAACAGGTAATTTCCTTGAACAAAGCTGGACGTGTATTTGACAGGGAATAATCTACTATGGACGCTTGCTTCTTATCATCGTTATCATATTCTGTTGTAAAATGCAATAAAAATAGAATTCATAGCAATGAAATTTTCCAAATAAGTTACTAGTTGAAAATATATTTAAAGGATCACCAAAAAATCGCTTTTAATGATCAAGAAATCTCAATATAACTGAAATACGTGACTTTATGTATATTTTTCTTTTTGGGAAAGTTTATACTGTAGTTCATTTTCAAGCAAAATCTGTCTTGTTGAATTTCCTTCCAACACTGTTAGGGCTTTTTGATGATTTATTTCATTAAGCTTGATTTATTAATGGTGCTGTTCTCGATATTATGGCCAATATTTAGCTGGCTTATTAGACCTACATTGCGTTGAATGTGAGAGTGTAGAGAAAATTCAGCATGAGCATGCTCAAGCTAACTTTATAATATAAAAATATTTTTGTCGTCTTCACTTACTAAAAAAAAAAAATGACTCAATTAACAAGGGAGCCTGAGAAATGGATATTTTATTTTAGCAACGAAAACATTCTTCGGGATGAAATAGTATACGAAATTTTGTTAATTTGAACAGCACAAAAAATAGATGTTATTAGTTGTTTTTGTGCCTTTATGGACAATACATTTGAAGGGTGAATTGTTTCTCCCTTTAGATGAACTAATTAGTCTAATTACTTATCAGCGGGATGGGGAATTTATTTTAGATTCTCGCCCAATTCTAACAACTAAGAAAAACTTAGCGTCCAGTTTGGAACATGAACCCCCGACCTTTTTAATTTATAGGTTTGTATTCCATCAAATACTTGAACCAACCTACTCGCTGCGCTTATGAAAATGTAGCAAGAGAGGAACAAAAATCAGATACAGTAGACCGCCTGTTTATTGTTTGTGACATAGGTCAAGAGATCGAGTGCGATAGGAGAGAGCGCTAACATAAAAATAGTTCAGAGCAGTGACGTCACCGACATGCAAATGCGGGCAAATCCCGCTATTAACTAATTACTCATGTGTAGTAAGGTTTTGTGAAAAATTAGATCAAATTCCTTGGAAGAGTTTTCATTTCTCGATTTTACACTGTTCCGACCGACTAATTATTGTTCTATTTATGACTACTTTAACAATACTATAACTTGTAATGTTTTTTTTTTATTTTTATTATACATATATATACAATTCAGTTCAGAACACTTCTATAGTGCTTGATTATTCATGTGCACAGACTGGCGTAATTACAGTCACGATGTTGTGTGTGTTTGTTGTATAGGATTTATCTTCAATAGAACTCTAACCAGTTTATCTATAGTTGTATTATTAATTTTCTTCTTATTTGAATTAAACACACAAATTCTACACCAATTCTATGCCAGAATATAAATGAGACATTAATAAAATTATACATCCACAATTTCCCACCTCTACCAAAGTAATAATAACGAAAAAGTAGGTTCGTTTAAATAAATTCGCTCCATTGAATTTATCTTTTTCAATATAAAACCAACATTGTTGTGATAAATTTTACCTACCCTCTAACCATCAGCAACCCCTAGTAGTTGAAAACACCCAATGTTCTCGATTTAACTTATGCTGATGATAGTTGTGACCTAGATTCGTGTATGGTTGCGGAAGAAAATGAGCTTCTACCAACACAACAAAATAGAAGAGAAAGAAACTATAGGAAAGATGAGAAGTAATATTCTTAAAAGTGAGATAAGATATCACTAAATGATGATAGATTATATTAATATTTAGCAGACATATATCTAGAGGTATAAGGTATTTCCAAGTGGAGAGCTTTTAACGTTTAAAACAATTATCGAAACAGATAATTTGAAGATTCGTTGATGGTAGTTAAACGAATTTTTCAGTATTTGTAGCTTTTGTGGGATATTGTTTGAAAGTCTTGCAAATTCTTTTGTGGAAAGTTGTGGATTGTTCACCGGTGAAAATATGACGATTTTTATGATTGATATTTTCTTCTTCCATCCTAATATTCGTAGAGTTACACTAGTATTCTTTGCCAAAATTGATAACTCTTTAAGGGGTATTTGGACATATTAGTCGATTCGGCGTGCGAAAATTGTCAGTTTTCAAACATCGATATCTCGCTTGTTTTTTTAAAATATTGGAAAAAGTAAACGTGGGTTAGATAGAGAATTTCAAGGTGCATGTTTTGAAGCTTCTTATTTTGGAAAAGTGTGATAAAATTCTGAATGGGAGAGAAAACACGTGAACTCTGTTTTTACATACATTTTCCTTCATAACTGGCTAAAACTTGGCCAATATTATTGATTTTAAATAATTATAAGGTGAATTTAGATAGCAAATTGAAAGAGCTTTTCAAATCTTCAAGAATTGTTACGATAGACTTGTCAGTTTTCCGGAAATATAGGGACATTTTAAGAATTTTCCAATATTGATGCCATGCATAATTTTAAATACAGCGAATCAAACTCTCGTTTTTAGAAAACTGATGTGATAGGAATGGTCATAAAGCGTGCTTAAAATCCAATTTTGCAAAATAAAGTGAGTTTCACGGAAAATTTGAACTCCTTTTTTCACTTATTAGGTACTTAAAACTATTAAAATTATTTAATTTGTTTCTTAATTTCAATGAAATTAAGAAACAAATTAAATTAACAAATTGTTCGTATCTATTATTATTTTTATTGTGATTAGTTCGCAATATATTAGATAGATGGTGTGGTCATTATTGTCTCTGTACTATGCTTAAGAATTCAACGTTGCCAGACGTCGTTTATACTTATAAATGAGACCACACCTTCTGCTTTCTTTGTATAAAGTTTGGAAATGTTTTTTTTTGACTACTCCTTGTTTCTCATTCACAAAGTTTATTTATTGCAATTCTTTTCACCGGTTAATGATTTTGCCATAGGCGTGGTATCATTTATAAACTTAACCGACGTCTGGCAACGTTGAATTCTTAAACATAGTACAGAGACAATAATGACCACATCATCTATCTGGTATACTGCGAACTAATTACAATAACAATAAACACAAATTCGGTCTAATTTGAGAAGAATTTACCGAGAGATTTTCAAAATATTTTCCACTTGTAATGAAATGGTCGTAAAGTAGATAAAATTTCCGATATTTTCATATCAATTCTGAAACAAATTAAATAATTTTGATAGTTCTAAATAAAAGGTGAAAAAGGGGGTTCAAATTTTCCGTGAAACTCATTTAATTTTTAAAATTGGATTTTCAGCGAGCTTTATGATCATTCTTGTTACATCAGCTTTGTAAAAACTAGAATATGATTCTCTATCTTTAGAATTATGCACAGCATCACTGCTCCAATTATCGGAATTTGCTCCAATTATCGGAAAACTAACAAGCCTATCGAGAAAATTCTTGAATATTTGAAAAGCTCTTTCAACTTGCTATCTAAATTTATTATATAAATATTGAAAATCAGTAATCTTGACTAAGTTTTAGCCAATTATGACGGAAAATGTACAAAAAGCAGAGACCAAAAGCTTCCTCTGTCATTCAGAATTTTATTTTGAAATGCTCCATCTAATGCACGCTTACTTTTTTCAATATCTAAAAAACAAGATCTCGATGTTTGAAAATTGACGATTTTCGCACGCCAAAGGCCCCTTAACGCCATTACAATGAGAACGTTCTCACTACAGAAAGCTCTTGTGTGAATTTTCTTTCTGCAAGATGTAGACGAAAACGTCCTAAATTTGAACAAGTATACGTTTCACAAATGCAACAGCTTAATCAATAACTGTATGAAATATTCATATTATGATGGTGATTGTGATAAATGATCTTGTTCACCGATTGACAATCCAATCGATGGATATCTATTGGAACTTTATAAGAACAGTCATTGTGACTGGCGGCTAGGTCTGACCTACCCTGTTACAGGTGGTTATAAAACGCATACTATAACAAATATTAGGGTTATCGTGTTCCATTTACAATAGATAGAATAGATTATTGTTCAATTGTTGGTTTAATAAAGACCGTCCTCTTATAAACACACTTATCAACAGTATTCAAGCGAACCTTCCGGTTTTTATTGCTTCTCAAAAAAAATCCAATTCTCCAATAAAATATGATTTATATTGATGTATAAAATGTATTTGTTAATTGTCTATAAGTTGATAGAATAATGTAATATAGTGGATGATTATTGGTAAAGCATCCCTTTAAGAGTATGCCAGCCCATCCACCCTCTGATACTAACCCCCAACCACTGGCATATTGTTGAATCTATTGACGCCAACGTTCGGTTTGTATCGTCGAAATCCGCCAGTTTCCGTTACAGGAATTATTGATCCTGCTATATAATATTATCCTTAAAACCCTTTTGAAATGGAGATTTTGGGGGTGAGAGTTGCCCCTGTACTATGGTTTTATAGATGGGGGGGGGGGGGGATGGAGAAATAATCGAGTGTAGACAGAAACAAAACAAAATGAGAAAATATATATATATGGTGGAGGTTTCAAAGTGCACCAACTCATTCCTGCTATTGCTGCTGCGTACGGATACAGAGATGCGTCTAAAGTTATACTAGAAGATATCGTTCTGATTACGCACAAGTCTTGTTACAGTAAAGAATAGAAATAGACTGAAGGGCGAAAAATTCTGGGTAAACGATTTGTTCAAGAATCGTCCCTTTATTTAAACAAAACCGTCAAAATAACAATCCTCAAATCGGATAACTTATACAAAAACATGTGTATTTTATATTTGATCAACAAGTGGATGTTGACAAAATATATCTGAAACATAAGCAACTAGGCTAATGCAAAGTATAAGAGCGGATCATAGACGTTTCAACTGGTGGTTGTTATGAATTCATAAAATAAAACATATCGAACATTGAATTAATTCAAATTATTTTGAACTTGAAAGGAAAAGAAAATCTTAATCAATCAAAACACGCAAGACAATTAAAATTCGAACATCATTTATCAATTTTCGTAAACTAATTGAAAAAAATCATGTGTAATTAACGCTCTATTAAACGATTTTCATAACAGATGGTGCCGTTGAGAAAGCACCCTTTTTTTTTCTTTTGTATACAGAATCAATAGGAGCGGATTTTACTTTATTTCGCATACTTAATTAATCAATTAGATTATAAATATTTGAAGTATTTGTTGCGGAAATATCTTCAAGTTAACGTTTGTTGAAATTTATCGAATTTACAGTGAAAATACGGCAAGCGCGCCCCTATTTCATCCAGTGAGTATCGCGCTTATCTTTCGAAACTCCCCGAATTAAGATTGAGTTTGTTAATTGTTTTCAACGGGAGACACACAGATGAGAATGGAAGATTTTAATTAATACCGCACAATTCCGACCAGAGCCGGCTTCACGCGAATTCTTGAGTCGAGTTTAAATCTCAGAGAACTTTCTCAGGTTATTGGAGAATCCATTCAAAGACAAATATTTAATTCTAGATATTTCTAAGGAAAAAAACTTGATAAGAGTGACTTTTAATTTAGACAGTTTGATGAAAATTGATTTCTTAAAATATTCTTTTAATAATCGACATTAAATCAGCTTTAATGGTTCTATAATTGGGGTTGTCGGAATTCTTCCAAATTTTGTGGCAATCAATCATTCAATTATTTCAACTTTGAAATTTCTGAATAAATTTGAAAGTTATCAGCGATCTTAGACGATCAAATTTAGGGATGATGCTACGGTGTCGTTTTGCCAACAACGACGTTGGCGTCGGTACAGCGCCGTCGTTACTATGGCCGTTCTAGCGTCGCCTTGGTAACCAAAACTGAACACATTGATTTCACGTATAGACGAAATATATTGCCTGCCATATTCTCTGCGCGAAACTCAGGAGGATAGTAGCAAACCTGATGGTGGGTAAGTTGTCGTATAGACGCCGATGTCGACGTCGATTTTGATAGTAATAGTAAAGGATCTAGAATGGAATTGGTTGTAGTGGGATAAGGGACTATCAGAGACGTTTTATTTTGTTCGTATATTTCTCGTTTTCTACGTGGTAATATTGTTGAGTGTCCCATATATTATGAGACCATTGTTATGTCGCACATTTAAATTTCCTCATCACTTAACCGTACTAGTTTTAAGATATTGCTATAGCAGAATGTGAAGCGAATAAATTATCAACAATTCCATTTTTTTATCATCATCACATCTTACATTAGTCCTGTTAGATTTCGTGATTCTGACAATGAAGGAATGTACGAATTAGGCCTCACGTGGATGGGGGTTTGGACAAAAACTCGTGGATTTATTGCCTCTTTTACACGATTTATGGATTGCCGTTTTGTCTTTGGTTTGCTTTCTTAAGCGTGAAAAGCGAATAAAATAATGAAATAGAAATACCACAATTTGAATTCGAATATTACCTCAAATTACACTAGGAATTTTGGCTATTATTTAAACGCAACTATAAAGGCAACAGGTAACATTATTTCAATTCTAACAGTCTGACTTGGATCCCGTTAAAGCTACAGTAATCTTGTCAGCTTAGATTTTCGATCGGGAATCGTTTATCATAAATAAATTTCGATTGTGTTATAAATTCAATTTCAATTAATCGAACAATACGTTGAAATCATTGTGAATTTTATTCCGAAATTCTGATTATCTTTCTTGTTGATTTAACGGTTTTATTATGGAAAATAGACATTGACAGAATTGATGTAATCGTTGAAAAAGACAAGGGATGAAAGAATCCCGATTCCAATACACAAACACAGGTCAAATACGATGGGGAAGGGCGACAGATAAAAGAATTAATAGGGTGTAGAGTTGGGGGAGTTGAACAGTTTTGTACGTTATTAATGGTATTTTCTTAATACAACTTTCACCATTTCCCACAGTATACAAACAAATAAATTACAATTAATTATCTTTGTTCAAACAACTAATGAATTATTAATAAATTCATACGTTAATGGAACAATTCCATTGACACTAACTGAAATGATTATTACTGGATATAAAAATTATACCTGTTGCTGTTAAATTTACTGAAATATCAGCGTATTATGTCAATTCTTTTACATATTTTTACGTTATCGATTCGATTGTAATCTTATAGATTTCAACGTTTTTTAGGAGGTTTTCCGTTTATTTTTCATTTTAATTCTAAAAGAAATCACAACATATTCAACTGACACAATATCGATCATTATGCATTATCTAAGAGCTTATAATAACACTCAACTGCATGATTTATCGAGTATTTCGGATTTGGTAATTTTTAGAATGCAAGGGCTCTCCTATTATTGATCAATCATTGTTGAAACATCATTCGACAAAAAAAATCGATCAATCTTTATAACTGTCGATAATATGGTTGTTATCACAAATAGTAAAATTTCCATTAAAAATGTAAATTTTAATATAAATGTAGAGAAATTGGGTCTTAATACATAAAAAAAATTACAAGGGTATATTACAATCATAGCCTTGAAAGTTTATTGGGTTCAACCCTAAGGCGATAAGGGTGAGAACAGAAGACGTGGGGGTGTAACGTCGGCTTCATGTTTCCATTAGATGTTAATTAATTTAAATGGCACAAAATTAAGGATTCAAATCTATAAATATCGAATTAAATACAATAAACGAACAATTTTGATTTTCGATAATTGTTTGATAATCATTGATAACGATAATTCTACCGCAATTGTATCGAATCTTATAAATTATCAATTATGTTAGAAAATTTATTTTTGGACAGTTTCATCTGAATTTATTTAAATAAAAAAATCGACATTTAACCTATGCATATTTTGATAATTTCAAAAAATTTTTAAGATTATTTGTGTGTGATAATAAAATTAAAATTGTTATATTTGAATGTATGTTATCAATTTAAAAATGATAAAAAATTGCCACTGACCTTTACACTAGACAATGTATGAAAGTTGTGTCACGTTGTAGGCGTTGTGCGTCCTTCAGGCGTTCGTCGGCATCGCAGGCGGCAGGACGACTGAAGCCAAAACGCCGCCGACATCGTACATATCTGATAGCTCCGTTTACTGATCCTGCAGAGGTTCGCGCATAAGCACTAGGACACCTGGTTTTCTGCATGTATATTGTTGACGCGCCACACACACACTCCGTTCCGGAGCTTCTCCAGACACTAATGATGATTTTCCATAACACAAAAGAATCGGCGTATATATCGTTTTTTTCTTCTCTTTCATCTATTTGTTGTATTTCGCTTCTCTTAGTTTATTTTCCATGTTGTATTTTTTTTGAGGATCTGTTCTTGTGTGTTATTAAGAGATCGAGACAGATTGTTGTTGGTTTGTCGGATTTTCGGTGACTTTTTGTCATTTTCGTTCTTTTAGTCTGCGCAAATGCTGTTCAAGTATGTTTATAAATCTGGCAAATTCTGAATAGCCTTTGTCTTCTGCTGGTGGTCGGATAACGAAAAGGGCTTCATAACAAGAGATGACAAACTGAAAAATATTATGGTGAAGAAAATCGATTGTAATCGGGAAAAGGATCTGCAACATTCTAATAATGTTCAACATGCTCAAAATATTAATAATAGAAGTGGATTTTTAATCCCGGCGCATCCACCATTTTTAGAGCGGAACTATTTGAATAGCCGACAAATGGCTTATTAGAATTTACACAAACATAACTTGACCATTTTAATTGTTTGGTAATTAATAAAAAAAATCACCTAATCCACGTACAACTTAATTTCAACGTAGACCAGATAATCAAACTGTAGCTGACACTTTCATATGAACATTCTAACTAATTTATGATTTCAATGGTTTTCATATAGTTACAAAATTGTTTATTTGACAAGAACTTTTCGAATTAATCAATGTTATTTACAATATACACCCTATAATCGCTTATATTATCTCTACAACTAAATGTTAATTTCAATATTAGTTATATCAAACGGTCTCTAATGTAGTTAAGTATATGCTCAAAATTCACAATTTCTGTTGTCAGTTGTATGTTAATATGAACATGACAACGTCGATACTAATTATCAGTTTGACAATTTACTTGTGTTTAGTTGATACAAGGATTGTAAATCACTGTGAAATCCGGAAACAGGAATTGATATTATGTTGAACACGACTAGGGAGAATTGTTGGCTATTACATAGCCAAACACCTATCGTCTCCTTTCCACTTAATGTAAACGTATAAACATGCATTTACTACATGGTTTGACCATACTCACTATACCAGTTAGTAGTTGTATAGTTGTCCGAAATTCATGACCTATAGTAATTCAAGTAACATCTGTTTATGGACCTCTATTTGGCAGCTTGATTGCGTCGATTTAGTTTCTTATTGGAAGTATTTATGAGAATTGAGCTTTAATTTAAGTGGATTTTTCAAGTAAATATACCTATTGTAAAATTATATTTTTAAGATTTTTATGTTTAAAAAAAAAGCTCTCTTATAAGAGCTATAAACATTTATTTATGGAGAAAATATAAAGAAAATAACGAGGTTTATTACAAAATACTACAATATCAAAGAAACGAACGTAGGAATACAAATAGAACCGATTTTCATATTGTTGCACGTATAAATATCGACTATAGAGAAAAATATTTTGTAAAAAAAAACTGGTGGGCAGATGAACTATGTATAAGAACTAAGAATAACCTAATACTAGTTAGTTTCTTTTCCTAAAACAATCGAACAATAAGTGGTATTCTGTAGCTGTAGAAAATTAACAATATACAGAATAACATTTAACAGGATTTAAAAGAAACAGTGGCGTAATGGAAAATATTAAGGCTTTAGCAGCAAAATATAAGAGCCTGTCTCTTCATTAATCTATTACTTGATCATATAACTTACCTAGAACTTGATGGTCTGTAATTTATTAAGGCTGACTGTCATAGTCGCGGCGCCTTCACCAAAATACGAGCCAGTCTTTTACCACTCCTCCCACCTTTCTATGCGAGTTAATGTTTACCCGTGTTATTTCACTGGTAAAGAAAATTGAAAATCGAAGCTCGTATTTTTGTAGAGTGAACTTTACTCGATCTTTTTATATACATGACTATTAAATTAATCAACTTTTACACAGGGAATTTTGTGTTTCGCCAAATCACTCGTTTCAGCAGAAAAAGTTACTTTTTCCTTATCCACTGAAAATCTTGTCAAATTTTCAAAAATCCAAGCCTGTATTTTTGTATATGTCTGCCTTTGGAATCGAATTCAACTATTTGCTGGTCGCTATCTGTTACTGTTTACGAGAAAAATGTGTTTTATTGTCTTAAGGAAATTACATGTAATTGGTAGTATTCAGTTCGGATAAAAGTCAGCCTTAAGAGACAAAGCCTAGTGATTTTTTACCTTATTGTGTTAGAATATTTCAAGAAAAAAATACTTAAACTTTGTTGACTCATAATAATAATAAGCATAGTGAAGATGGAATGATCTGCAACGGTTACTGTAAGCAATTCTTATTTGGATTTCTGTTGGACAGTTTTTAAAAGAGCATTTAATAGTGTCACTTTATTTTTTAATGACGTTGATAGAATTCAAATACCCACTAAAGAAACTGAAGCAAGGCAAATGCCTTTGTAGGTGTGTTGAAAATTGTACAACTTTCAATGTAAATTTTTCTTATCTTCTCCTAAAATATTGAGAGGTTTGTTGTTTCATAAAAAATAGAATTATAGTGATTACTGATTATTAATGAACAAAAAAGTACCTATATGTGACTTTGTATTGAATTTTTTAGTTTTTACACCAACGAGACAATTCTCTTAAAGTAATGAGTCGATTTTTGAATTAACTTCGTAAAAAAAGACATCTTCATTTTGATTGGTTATTCACAGCAGTTACTTTAGTTAACGCTTCTCGTAACTTACAGCAATTTTATAGTTACGCCATTTATCAGATATCTTGCAAATTAATTTGTTTATTTCCATTGAGTTTTTCCGGAAAACTACCCCATTTTGTTTGCCAATAATGATAGTAAAGTTAATGTTTAATTAGCAAATAATTTTTGGTAAATTTTCCACGATAATTTACTTATTTTTCAGAACAACAAATTGGCCGATTCTTTATCTGAAAAACTACTCGATTAATTTTCGTACAACATGAGGTTTTCGTTAATTTTCCTGAAAACTACAAACGGAAAATTTTTATAATATTTTTAAAGCATTTTCAAGGTAGGTACTATCTAATATAAAGTACCTATAGTGGAAAATATAAAAATAACATGCTTCAAATTTTGTCTCTGTAATAAAGTTTTTCAAAAATGTTCTCTTTTGGATGCTTAAGATGTTTGAATCAACCAAAAATGACTGATGAAGCACAAACAAGGAAGTTGCTATTGAAATAATAGTAATAATTTGTGAGTCCGCATGTGTACATTTTTTTGAAAATGATCACCATGTGCCTTTAGCCAAGCTTGTAATCTTCAAACCTTCACTTTTATAGAAGAATCTACAACTTTCATAATAATACTGACTATTGATTTAATCAAGGATGCTTTAGCTGATCCAAACGACTGCAGATTTCCCTTATAAATAGACAATAATTTGTAATTCAGTTGATTTAAGACAGGGTTGATAAGGGCCGACATTTATGCCAGACATTGTTACACTAAGAACTCTACAACTACCCCTAATATTACTTTTTATTACACTTCAGCTTCAGTTTTGACAAAAGTCGAGTTGAGTGGGATCCAAGAGACCTCAAGCAAACTTCATCTGCTCTCGTTTTCTTTCAGCAAGAAGCAAGCAAGTGTCTTGTTAGCGAATTTTTTTTTCTTTTCGATAAGCATTACCTCTTTTTTTTATGACGACTGTTATAGGAGCTTAATGAGAATTTGCTGTTTATCCGGTAGTTTCTTGTTGAATAAGTCTGATATTTACACCTGTGACACCCAATTTCCGCCACACGGTCTTTTTTTGCCCCATTCCTTGATTAGGTACTTCTTTTTAACTACTATTAATTTTTTTTGCGTGAAGTCTTTACTGTACCTTGGCGTGTAAGGCCAAGGTACGATACCTGCCATTACGCCTAGCTTGAGTTAACTGGCCTCCTTCAGCAGTCCTGTATTTTTAATTAAATACAAGATGCTATCTATGCTTAATGCTTATAACTTTAGGAGAGATAAATTCCGCTCCCAGATGCTATGTTCTGAGATCATTTAAGGCCTCACAGTGGCATAAGATGTGAAGTGAAATCCCATCTACCTCTTCACAGCCGGGTCCTTTACAACCTCAATGTTACTGAGATGCTTCCTTAGCCCACAATGACTAGCAAACGGTCACTGTGATTTGTTTTAGTTGTCCCATATTTAAATCTTGAGGATCTTTAGCTCTTCTACGGTTTGAAAGATTATTCCTGGTAATTCCTCTCAGAAGAGTTGCTGTTTTTTTTATAATTCTTGCCTCATGGCCCTTTAATATTTGTCAGTATATGGTTCATGTTAGAGCTATTTATGCGATCTATTTACTACACAGTCGTCCTCTTTACTTCTTTAGAGCTCTTGGTGAGTTTGCACCTCTTTTAAAGTCACATTGTTTTGTTTAGCGAGCTTTTTTAGTGGATCAAAGCATTTCAGCACTAGTCTGGATTTTTTTTCTAGAGCCAGTGACTTTAGCATTGTTTGATTGTGTGTTTTGATGTGGATGCTTCTAGTTCTATAGTTCTTCGACAACATGACATGTGCACAGATCATTATAGTTATTAGCTCTGCTTCAAAAATATGTTCATGGTCGTTTTGGAGCCACCTTTATATTTATACCAAACGCTTTCTCTTCGATCCGTGTCTTTCACCTTGTCCATCGATTGTTCGCCTTCCAATATTTCTACTCTAATTGATTAGTTCTTACAATACACCAAAAATTTGATAGGTATTTATACAAACCGTGTAAAAAAAGAATTGGGTGTTCTAATTAGAGATATAACAGAAGTGTCATAGCAGAAACAGATTTTGTTGAAATTTATTATAACGAAAACAGAACAGAAACGGAAACAGAAACAGAAATTAAAAAAATTAGAAAAATGAATTAACAGGTTTATTATAATCTAATACGAATACAGTTATGGTGCAGGCATTTTTATTTTA
This sequence comes from Mylabris sibirica, assembly GCA_039776855.1. Taxonomy (NCBI): domain Eukaryota; kingdom Metazoa; phylum Arthropoda; class Insecta; order Coleoptera; family Meloidae; genus Mylabris; species Mylabris sibirica. The sequence goes on along the minus strand of CM077839.1, from coordinate 7,975,657 downwards.
TTCATTTATACCAAAAAGCTTACCAAATCTTGTAAATATGGAAACATGAACAACAGATTTTTTTCTTTCGTATTTTTCTCCGTCAAATTTTCCCGCATATTGATCTTTTTTACTAACAGTATGTCTCTAGTGCAAATGCTAAAAATTTCCGTTATATATCCGTTCAAAAAGGTGCGGAAACCGAACCGGAAACAGAGCTCCAAAATCATGCGAAATTTCCGCAGTTGCGGAACCAGAAACAGAGATCCATAACATCACTAGTTCTAACTTCTAATGGAAGAAACTGCATGCAAATCGATATACTTATTCTCAGTCTAATTTTCAAAAAAAAAAAAATAATAGAAAAGAACAAACTTGAGGAGTGTAATTTAAAACTGTATTCATTTTACATTATAGAAACATTCTGTGATGCCAGTGTAGACACATTAATTTCCTGTATTGCTGTCAAGAAAGACGACATACAGAAAAATGGAATGTTTTTTGCCTCGTCCTCTATTAGTTGTTGATTAAAAACAATTCCAGTACGATATTCAAAAAAATAAAAAAACCCTACAAAATATTGCTATTCACCTACAATTTCTGTCTGTTAAACTCCGAATATAATGGAAGATATTTCTAGAGATAACAAAACAAAAAAAAATACACATAAAATTTATTAATCCCATTCTAATACATCACACATTCTAAACAATTGACTAGATTGTTTTACAAATTTGGACATTTAGCAGCTTGATTAGTTTTACATTAATCAATCATTTATTGCTACTCTTTATTATTATTATTTCCATAGGTATTGCTTTGACTTGTTTTTAAAAATTATCTTTAGAATTACTGAAAATTTATTTAAAATAATAATACTAATAGTAATTATGTTGAGCAAAGTCCCGTATTCTATTCCTGTCTTGTCTTATAAACCTGATCCTGACGTTCCCGTATTGTTTGCCTCATTATTTCTTGCATTTTCCGCTTGTAGAGCCTGTTGTTGTTGTAGGAATTTAGCAGCTGCCGGAAAACCTTGCAGATCGAATCCTGGTGGAGCTACAATTGTTGCACCACCACCTCCTGTACCTTGTAAATAAGCAATTAAACGTTTCATCTCTTCTAAAGCATTCGCTTGCATCAAAATATAATTTTTCGCTAATAATAACGTTGCAATTTTCGACAACTTCCGCACGGATGGTGAATGAGCATACGGTATAACAGCCCTTAATTCGTCTAATGCATCGTTTAGATCGTGCATACGTCGTCGTTCACGTGCATTTATATTCAAACGGACGGATTTACCTTGGCGGCCTTTACCTTTTGTTGGATTTGTATTTTGCAAATTCTGATGAGTGTTGCGAGAATGTTGTGGTCTAGAATGATTTGATTTATTCATAAAATTGAACATTCTAAAGACGAGAAAACGTATGTAGGTACCTATTTGAATCGCCTTGATCGGGATTATTCTCATCGGATGGTGGCCCGTGACCTATATTCGGTTGACATCCTTGGAAGTAGAATCCGCCAAGCCCTACGGCACCTAATGGGGTACGTCTACCGGGAATTTGACCCTCTTCCGTTGCATTGCCTGTGAATGGGGTGAAATTCGTTTGATCTAAACAGCCACTCGACGAACTTGGACCACTATTTCCCGTTGATGTGCCGCACTAAATTCAATTAAATCAATTAAAATAGTTGGTTAATTATTATAATGTTAATGATTTAATAATTACCCCAGTTGGCCAGCCCCAATTAGGGGCAGAATTTCCACGGAGCCATTGTGGTGATTGTGCTATTGCCCGGGAGATGGGGTGGATGGTGGTGGGTTCATCACCTTCTGATGATGATTCGCATTCAAATGACTTCATTTTTTCTCACTCTTTATGTTTATTTAAAAAAATAATATTATGGCAACTTTATTTTCCTTAATTATCGGCACAAATGGTAGCAAATTCTCAATGTTTGTTCTTTTAATTATCCACTTTAAAAAAATATTACCTCATCTCCATTATAATTAGCAAAAAATTCTTGCTAATTCACCAAATATCTTTATCACAAATCACTAGTTTCAATAATTAAAAAAAAGTCAATTATCACTCTTTTTTGCGTTTAATTTTTAATTAAACACTATAAATATTTGTTAATGTTGGCACTAATATTGCTTATCTACCAATTAATTATCTATTTTTGATAAATAATTAAAGTCTATCGTTGCAATTAAATAAATTTTAATGTAAACTAAACCGCTACAGCATTAGTGCTTGAAACTAGACGCGAAAAATTGACAGATGCGACCCCCATTTAGGAAACACTTTAGGGTGAGCTGCAGTGGCGTACAATACAACCCCTGACTTACCAACAAGACACCACAATAAATGTAACATTCAAGAACTTGAAATTATTACTCAATCAACCGCAAAATTACTCTAAAATTTACACAAAATCTATATTAATTTGTTAATTAGGGTCGATTTCACCGACCTCAGTTAAGCTTAATAAACAGTTAGAAAGAATACTTGCTGTAATTACAATTACAACAATCATTTCTGTGACTTATTGGCCTGTTAACATTTAACAGACGTTGGTGAAACCGACGTTTAATAGATAAAAGAATACTCTGAATAATTAATAACATCAATATAAAAAATTATTAACATTTAATCACAATAAATCGATTGTTATAATTCACATATTTTTGTCACGCCACTGACTAGATATTAAATTTGATTACACACCCTCACCGATGGGGATGCTGGAAGAACAAAAGATGAAGCCGTTGCTATAGCAACGATTACTGAAATTCACCCTGATAAGTGCTGCCCCGTTGAAAAACTTTCCTGAAATTCATTACAGAAAACTGTGATTTTCATTTAATTAATTGATAATAATAAAACATTTAATATATTGATTGATAGATGAAAACAAATCGATTATTTTGTTAGTTGATGATCGTGATGGATAATATTATGAAAAAAAAATGTAAAAAGTTTTTGTCAGAAGTGGGATTCGAACCCACGCCCTCAGAGAGGACCAGAACGCTCATTTTAACCTGCTGTGATACAGGCAAGGGAACCTTGAGTCTGGCGCCTTAGACCGCTCGGCCATCCTGACACATACTAAATTTGTAACTTTAGCATTATTTCAACTACAGTTATTATAAATTTAAGTTTTAATTTTTATTATAGAAAAAATGTATATTTAATGAAAATTCATAAGGGATTGTTTGTAAATGAAGCAATAAAATAAAAATAGTTTCAATCATCTATCAAATTGTCGATGTTATCGTATTGAAAGCGAGCGACATCTATGATGGTTACTTCGAACTTATGACTTAGACCGTAGATTAGTAGATGGCATTAGCCTTGATAATTTTGAAAATTTTCAAAAATTGTAGAATTTTATTTTTAATTTTCACAACTGAACTAAAGAAATGACTCTTGATTTTTATTTATTTAGTTTTAAATCATTTTCTAACACTATATGTCTTCTATTGTGTAATTCTAATAAATAAGAATTCAATTTGTAGGACTTATGTTTTTTTGGTTTCTAACAAATAGAATTTTCCCGTAAAAGAGGAGAAACTCGCCCGTCTAGCTGGGTGGATGGGTGTTTATTGTTGGAGCTGTTATTGTTGTCGTTGGTGGCACGTCTACTTTCCACTTTGCTTTTTCTGTACCACCACCCGTCATGCTCCCTAATTAATATCATCTTTTTTTGTTAACATTATAATCTAGTCTAACAAAATTTATTCAAAATTCCCATTCTAGGTCGTCTGTGAATCGAGGGTGTTTAAGAACCAGGGCGTAGTCGTTTTGCTGCGCGTTTGATTGTTATATTGATCTTATGTTGCTAGGAGACCCACTCCATACAGCATCAACCAGTAGCTATGCCAGGTGTTGGACGTGGATTTTCCACCCAAACATACATACATACATACATACATTCATGTATATGTATGTAGGTGTATAACTTGTATATTATTTCCAAAGACAGATACGATAAAGAGGAAGAATACACATAGGACACAGATGCTGTGAAGAGAATTATTTCTATAATAATATCCCCGATATAGATAAAATATGGACCTTAATATGTATGATGATAGAGTTGATGTTGTATATGAAACAATTCATTTGTTATGTTGGTCAAATCATCCAACCATTTGCAGTATTGTGCAATAGGGCACATCAAACACATAGAATATAATACATTTTCAAGGGATTATTGTTAATTAGGTTGTTAGTATATTGGAATAGTTGAGGATCAAATAACTAAAATCTACTATAGAGTATGGAATTTCGAGATCACAACATAACTAGGTATATGTATAATAGCCCGTATAGAGATAATTTTAGATAACAGTCATCTCATCATCAAAACGAATCTTCCTATTTAGATAGATTACACTACGTATATTTCCATCGAGAGATAAAAAATAACATGATTGATAAATTTAAAACATATAGTTTAGAGAAAATTAAAAAATAATTGTTAGGAAATTAAAAAAAGATTTAATTCCGGTACCGGGAATCGAACCCGAGCCTCCTGGGTGAAAGCCAGGTATCCTAGCCACTAGACCATACCGGATCTTATTTATTTATCTCTACAGATGATTAATATGATATTTATGTTTTGAAATGCTATAGAGTAATAAATTTGCGCTGAGGGCAAAGATCAGAAAAAACTCCCTTATTTTAAATCGAAATAGGACAAAAAATTGATAATTTTACTCGAAGACCAATTAAAATTGACTATAATTTTCCACTTTTAAATTCTTCCGAAATAAAATTTGTTAGAATATGATGATTGAAAAATGCAAATTTTTCGGCTTTTTTAATTTCCAAAATTGGATTCTTCGAGATCTCAGCCCTTTCCGTCCATGGTAAAACTTAAAAACACGCTGTCGTACGATTTTTATCTTTAAAATTGTAGAGAAAGCATTGTTTAGCATTTTTTAACATGCTCCTAGATTTTGCTTTGTAATTCGAAATTTCGCCAAAATTTTCCAGAACGGAAAACTTCATTAAGTTCACCGTGAAATGCCCGATTCAACGCTGGTTATGAATTTTCAATATCTGAAACGACAAGCGAGATATCAATGATTAAATTAGCATTTTTTCGGACATCGAATAAAAAAAATATAATGCTGGCCCTTAAGATGAGAATGTATAAAAGCCTTATTGTTAGTTAAAAATCAAGAATTTACCACAAAAATCGAATAAAAGTCTCCAACTAACAATTTTTTTTTACAATTCGTTAGTAAAATTCGCTGAATAAATGAATTAGGTACGATAAATATTTGTTTGAAACGAAGAATAGAAGAAATCAGCTCAAATAGGTTAGAAATAGAGACTAAAATTGCCTTTATTGGCCTTTCTTCAAAAACTTAAGAGCAAGATTCGTTAAAAGCTGTTAATTTAGGACAACATTTACAACTTAATTCTAACATACTTCTAAAAATGGTTAAGCTCGTTTGAATTCTATGCAATTCAGTTGTCTAAATCGTTAAAAGTGGATGATTTCGGACAAAATGCTTGAGAACTTTAAGAATTCAGCTCCAAAAATGGAGTAGAAGGATCTAAATTGCTTCCTTGTGACAACTTAAGAGCAAATTGTGTCCAAAATTGATGATTTAGGGAATCAGCTCCATAGTAGGTAATAATTAAATGATCTTCTTTCAAAAGAATTGGTCTTCTTACCAGAAGAATTGATGATAGTGGACAAGCATTGCTCAAAATGTAGTCTTAGAGTGGGAAAAATGTCCAATTGAACAGAGGATACTCAAAACTGAATTTTCCAATTGATTGACAGAGGAAAATCAGATCTGAGCTTAATATTTTTTATGCTCCATTTATGCTTTCTCAGAAGTAGGTACAACAGCAACTCTTGCTCTAACATTTCGCTCATTCACAAAAAGTTTCATTCCACATTCATTTTCTATAAAGTGAGTTTTTTGAGAAAAACTCAAACAAGTCCTTATTGATACACGACTTATGAAAAAACTTAATGCAAAATTTTCCAACATTTTTGAATTTCCAAAATTGGATTTTTTCGGGATCCGAGCCCTCTATTTACACATGGAAAAGCTTTCGAATGAGCTGTTGTACAATTTCTTATTTTTTGAATTGTAGACAAAGTGTTGTTTAGCATTATTTAACGTACTCCAAGATTTTTCTTTGTAATTCAGAATTTAGTCAAAATTTTCCAAAATGGAAAACTCGATCGGATGCACCGAGAAATTCCCGATTACGGTTACGAAGTTTCAATAACTCCGAAAAAAACTGAGATATCCATGATTGAATATTGGAATTCTTTTGGACACCGAATATAAAAAATGTAACGCTGCCCCTTACGGGTATGCTGGAGTTAGGTCTCGTTTCGATATATGAAAATGTGACAATTCTTAACAAATTTTAGAGTCGATTTCACCAACTTTAGTTAAGCCTATTGATCAGTTAAAGACAATCGTTGCTATGATTAAAACAATCGTTTCTGTGAGTTATTTGTTCGTTAAAATTTAACAGACGTTGGTGAAATCGACCCTAAATTATCGATTTCTCGGTTACTGTTTGGGATATTGAAACTCTGTAACCAGCGTTAAATTGGGCGTTTCATGGTGTATCCGACAGAGTTTTCCATTTTGGAAACTTTTCACTTAATTCTAAAGAGCAGAATAAAATGTCAATTCTTGAACAAGATTTTTGACTTTAAGTCTAATCTTTGGTATACTTTTGTTCTATGCCATTATAGTTTTTAGTCCTTTTTTGAGCTGAATTATCGACTTTTAATAAACATTTTCAGACATTTCAGTCTTATGTCAATTTTGTTATGAAATCATCAGTGGTGTAACGAAAAATCTAAGGGCTCCCCGCAATAAAAGGGCCCTATACTTATTACTTAATTTTAATTACCTAGAGCTTGAACGTAAATCATTCATTAAGAAACATCTGTTACATTATTGAGCTGAAATATTTCAAGAAAACGGACTCAAATTTTGTTGAGCTCTCTTTGACACAGGGTTTGCTTTGTTACTGCTTCACGCACTTCTAGTTGAATTATCATATTTTTTTGTTCTTTTTAAATTAAGGACGTTATTTTAGAATTTTGCCCTGGGTGCTAACTTGTCATTTAGGTACTATGCTACTGCTCAACACTTGCATGCCTCGAAAATATTGCTTGGCACAATATTTTAAAAATTAATAATCCTCCGCTTAACTTCTTTCCATTGGGCCTCTGCAACAACCACCCCCCAAGTTTTTTGGGGGTTAGTGGGGGTATAGTTACGCCGTTAGAGTATCTAAACAAGTGTCCACTGATTTTATCACAATCTATTGATTCAAAAACAATACAACATATCATCAGAGGGGGTGGTTGAACGTTCTACAATCAGCAGTGGACACACACAACAACGTTATAATAAATGCAAAATTCATGCACCCTTCAATTTTTTTTTTGTCCTTCCTCCATCTCTTTTTATCCACCATCATTAAATTGAATAAATCAATTATTATATAAATGGAGAATATTTTAAAATTACGTCATTTCTTCCAATTTTATAACAGAGAAAGATTATAATATTACTTTCTGTTTAGAAAAAAAAGACAATATTACCATTATTACTATTACTATTACTAATTAAAAATGGATATTCTACCGCTGACTTATCTTTGGGGAATTGCCAACCCTATACACATCCAACTCAACTACCCCCTTAGAATGCTAATCGGTCTAGTTATGAATGCGGACTATTGTTTACGGTAGCTGTGGGCAAATTCAAAACTTTGCACCGTACAAAAACAATCTGATTATCAATAGAAGATGGAATCGGATAGAATCTTTAATCATTTATAATTATAAATTATTAAATTGAACAAACGATAAGAGTAGTAATGACTTGAACAATAAGGATGTTCCATCTAAATTCAATTTAAAAACGTGTAAAGATTGGGGGCGGTTTATTATTAGAAATGCTTCAATATTAGCAAATGATGGCAGATTTGTTTGAGTCGATGTTGATGATGATGATGATAAAGTTAATGAAAAATTGAGTGCTTCCATTTATTTATAATAAATGTCGGTAGCTTTTGTTGGGGGTAAATTATTAAAAGAAATTTAAAGAAAGACGGTACTATTTTGTACAATATTAACGTTAATAAAAGATAGATGTATATAAAATAAATTACAGGAAAAAGAGATGGATAATAGGAAGGAAGAAGATGGATTGCAGCATCCCTAGATGGTTTCCATAGTGACGCTCCAGGACTGTGACGTCAGTATTTGTGTATGTATGTGTATGTATCCTGCGACTAAAGGTGTGATTTGCGTTTACTATTGCTTGTAAAACAGACATTCTAATAGTAGTAATGTGGTCTAATGTTGTCTACAGATCAGGCGTATTTGTTAATTGATAAACGGATATTACAATATTTGATAAGACAATATTAATGATTATTATAAAAAAAATAATTAAAAAATGATAAACTCATAGAAAGACTGCTGTGAGGGTGGTGTATGCAACATCCAGGAATCATCATATATTTAATTTAAATCGAATGGAATTTCAAAGGGGTTGGTTGGGGCGTTGCCAGGGGTTGCTATCGCTAATTGGCAAACGGCTCCGACAGAAAGCTCGTATGCATGAACAAACAAAATCGTTGATTGAACATTGCTGTTGTGTATGCATTTATACATATCTATATCTATATATATAACTATAGATGTTCAGTTTATTTAAATAATACTTGTTTTATGGTTAACTAACAATAAGCAAAATAAATATTAATATAAATTGTAATATTTAATTTTAATTTATTGTAAACTTAAACAATAATAGAATTGACTGTTTAATAGATAACGCCGTCTAGCGCCTCAGTTTCAAAATTATGCGAAATTATCCTTCGTTACTTAATAAAAGTATTAAAAGTACATCCTCCAAAGCTCTAGGAAGCTCTGTTGAGCCACAATTTAGTTTAACGTAAAGTTAAGGTGACCAACAGCCAAGCCGTGCTTACGTCACTGAGGGCTGTAGAAATAAAATCCAGACTGGTGCTGGAATGCTTCGAAGCACTTGAGGAGCTAGCAGAACATAACAAGGTTAACTTGACATGGGTGCCGGCTCATCAAGGGCTTGAAGGAAATGAGAAGGCTGACTGCTTAGCAAAGAATGCCGCTAAAACAGCTCTAATTGGACTTGGAACTTCATGCGGAATCGCTTATGCGGACGCTAAAAAGGTCATATGGGAAAAATTAGAACGAAAACACTAACTCTACTGGGAGGAATCATCAGGGATAGTCCTGTCAAAGACATTTCTGGATTTTTCAAACCGTAGAAAACTCAAACAACTCCTGAAACTCAATAGGAGGCAATTAAGACAGACCACAGGACTGCTCACTGGACACTGTGGACTGAGGAAGCATCTCAATAACATTGGGATTGCAAAAGACCCAACATGTAGGCCCTGTGAAGAGGAGGATGAAACTTTCCTTCATATTCTATGCTACTGTGAGGCCTTGAAGGATCTCAGAGCGTGGTACCTGGGAAGGAAATATATCTCTCCGGAGGAAATAAAAAGTACTCCCTTGAACAGTATCCATTCTGGACTTTATTAAAAGAACGGGACTACTGGGGGAAGACATTTAACCCAAATTAGGTGAATTGACGAGCGTAGAAAAGACCTAAAAGGCCTTAAAGGCCGGGGTACAGTGGGGCGCGAACTACGGCTCGGGTGGGAGGGTCTGGAACGGAACTCTCACAAAACGGATAATAATAAAATAATAATAAGGTGACCAAACGTCCCGAATTTCCCGGGACAGTCCCGAATTTTCAGGTTCTGTCCAGATTTTTTGCAACTCGTTTCTTGGTCTCGAATTTACAGCATTTGTCCCGAATCGTCCCGAAAAATAGTAGTGTGAGAACGTGAAAGTTTAAGTAGTGAAGATTTCAGGACTGAGAATATAAGCTTAAGTTGAGAAGCTGTATAAACAGGAGATTCACATTTAGCGTTTATTTTAGAAAAAATTTCGTTCACAGCTCAAATTTTCACTTGCAGACATTATTTGTTGGGTAATTTGAAAAATATTTCAGAGATTTGTAAAGGAGTCCCTAGACCATTTTAGCAAAATTAGAATCACACAGCTCATTTGGAAGTTGCTCAAAAAATGCTCGTCTTAAAGAAGATCAAATGGTGGTTAAACACGCAAAGTGACTAAAAATGGCTCGAGGATCCTCCCAACATTGAGAAAAAACGCAATGTTGTAAGGGCCTTCGAGTCATTCCTACTCGTTTTGTGTGTTTAGCTCGTTTTGGAAAATCACGACATCCTCAGAAGCAAGCACTTTTAACCAATTTTCCCGATGAGCTATGAGGTTCTAATATTGCTAATTTGCTAAAATGGTCTCAGGGGACCCTCTACCGATCACTAAAATATTTTTACAATCGCTAGCCAACCAATAGCAGTTTTAAATAAAAAATAGCCTGTTTAGCGTCCCGAAAACTCTATCGGGAGATGAGTAAGCAATCTTATGCCCCAAAATAAAGACTTCTCCCAATTTGGGCGAAATTGTCATTTTATCCGTAATAAAAGTACTAAAAAACCACCTCTAAAACCACCAACTGAAAACATCTCTGAAATTTTTAACTCATACTATGAGCGTAGTTAGAAGGGTACAACAAAATCTAAATTAGCACCCTCAATTTCAAAATTAACAAATTTTCGTATAACTGTCGCCCTTAGAGGCCATTTTAACAAAATAAGAAGCTCATTTAGGAGTTGGTCAAAAAACAATGCTGCGATTTTCAAAGATGAGCTTAACATACAAAAGGTCTTGATTTTTTACGTTCTTCTCCATTTCAATTTAGAGAAAATGCAAAACATTTCCTCCTGTTTCAAAATACAATAAGAAAAAATGAAAAAAATAAATTCTAGGAGAATCCTCAAGCCATTCTAACCAGGGCATCGAACCGTTATTTTTTTCGTTCCGGTTTTCGTTCCGGTTCAATTTTAAAAAAATGTATCGGTTCAGTTCCGGTTTTCGTTCCTGCGAAAATAACGGTTTTGTTCCGGTTTTCGGTTCAGTTCCAAGTGACTCATTTTCAAATTTTTAAATATAAACAATTTAGTTTTGCCGTAAATTAGAATAATAATATCAATAACAGTAACAACAACAAACCGTTTCAAAGATCTTTTAAAGGCCTTTAAGATCCATATAATTTTGAATTTGAAAAATGATATACTGGTCAAAATTCACCCCTTAATATACGACCCATATAAGGTGCTTATAGGGTGAGTGTTTTAAATGCACTAAAATCTTCGGACAGGTAACTGTTATTTTATAAATTTTCTATCGGCAGAAGAATTTTCATGTTGATATATTTTACCATAGAGAAGAAAATTGGAAAAAATGATGAAAAGGGGCATATAGTCATCTAAAGCTTCAACCCCTAGCAAGAAATGATAACGCAGTTTTCATTTTTTGATAGTCCTCGTAAATCTCTATTATCCAGTTTTTGAACTACTAAAAATATTCAGCGGTTCCAGAGATATTTGGAAAGAACTGATTTTTTAGGGGTAACTTCAACCCTCAATACCTCCCTTAACCTTAAGCCGGGATCAGACGACTGGTGTATTTGACAAATATACCAATATTGGTATACTTGGCAAGTATACGCCAGTACGCCATATTTTCGCTCACACGACGTGTATATATTTTTTTGAAAATACGACAGGGAATTTGTACAACGTTGATGGGGTTGATAATAATTGCGATCCCTTTTCTTGTCCTATTTTTACCGACAGACGATGGGAAACGGACCAGTATTCATACGAATGACAAAACACGCATCCCTTCGAAAAGAATGAACTACCTATATATATACCGAAAATCATCAAAATCGGGAGTTTCGAGTTCGCGTGGTTTACTTCATTTTCTTGGCAACAAAGGAAAGAAGAGATTGAAAGAAAAAAACAGAAAAAATCGTGTTAAAGTGGTATGCTTGAACCGAAAAAAAAACCGGTTTTTGCTTTCGGTTCAGCTCCGGATTTCGCTCCGACCAAAATTTCGGTTAATTCCGGTTTTCGGTTTTCGGTTCAGTTCCGGTTCGATGCCCTGATTCTAACTCAATTTACATGTGTAGTAAGTTTTTGAAAATCGCAACATTATCAGAAATAAGCATGTTTTGACCAACTTCCAAATGACCTACGAAGATTTAATTTATCTAAAATATTCTCCAAAAACTACGAGACTACCCTACAAATCTGTTTTTTTTTAAATACACCCTCTAGTAGTATCAAAAAACGTCCTTTAAAGAGTCCCATTGAGCTCCGATTAGCTTCTCAGGTGTTCAAAAAATCGATTAGTTATTGATTTTTATCTGATGATATCATTGGAAAATTCTTATCATTATAATAGAGTATAATTTGAGACATTCAACGCCTCAATTTAGAATCCTTGAAGATCTAAATTTAGAGAAAAATCATCACCTTTTGCGCAATAAAAATGAAAAGGAAACTACCTGTAATAAACCTTAATTGAACTTTAGTCGTTAATAATAAGTTGTTATCAATAACAATCCAAATAACTGCTTCTTTTGTGTTCTATGATATTTCTAACAAGCTTTCATCAATACGTTGCATAAAGGTAGTAGGCGTTCTTTTATCAATGTTTCCAAAAGACTATGCTCTATTTTTATTTGAAACAATTGTATCATTCCGGAAATGATTACTTCTTAAATTTGAAACCCTTAATAAGTATGTTATATTTACTTGGTAATACAGAAATGGCAAGAATTGAGGGTAAATTTAGAATTTTCTCAAATTATTTATCCTATAAAAGCTTACGCAAGGTACACGCTGATTCTTCATTTTGATCTGGTCGCTCATTGAAAACACTTCGTTTCTCTCTTTTTGTTGCATTAGTCTCAATTTTACACGGTTTTTGAAATATTAATTAAAAATAAGTGAATTCTACTGCCACCACTGAAAGAACGACAACGTCCAAGTATGTGTTAATAACAGGTAAAAGGCACTTTTGTACATTTTATAAGTCTTAGTTTACACTATTTTTTAAAGTATTTACCGTGCTGTAGTATCAAAATATCGAAGATTGCAACTTACTTTTCCTACTCGTTTTTCCATGCACTGTTACTAGACGGATTCTTATAAAGTAAACGGAATTTGCGAAGGAAATTATACGTTCTAGTATCGTTATTGTAATTTTTATAAAATAGTACTAGAGATTTTTTAATAGTGGCTACACATTATTCTTCATATCCGTATTCTGTTGTTCTGCTTGGAACTAATAAGAAATTCCGACATTTCAAAGTGTCAACTTATTTTTATTTTCTAACGTTCCTTTGGTTTCTCCTCTATCAAAGCTCGAGTTGTAATAACGTACGTGGAACGCATTTATATTCACAGAATGTTGAGTGATTTTTTCCTCATTCTCTCTATTTCTCATTTATTTTCATAGATGATTAAAAACGAAAATTTACAGACTCTTTTTTATTTATTTATTTTTTTGTTCTTTTATTTGGTATGTATAAGATGAAGATGTAAAATTTCAAGAGAGCTTTAACTTGCCAATTCAACGTAGATCGTAAACGATTTTATTGCATTCACTATTCTTCTCCAGGAGCTCATTGAGTGTTTATTTTGCAACAAGAAGTTGCAATATCACTACACAATGAAATAGTAAGAATTCTAAAAGAATAGAAAGTATACGGAAATGGATTTTTGAGTATATCAAACGACAATAAATAAGATATATTCCAAATGGTAAATCTACATAAAAACGCTATATTGAAACAAATGTTTGTAATGTTATCGTAATATATCTAAGAATTTATTGAAAATTTCCGGGAAAAGTTGCAAGAATCGAGCAAAAGGTTATATTGTTGAAAATTCTTGTGAAAAATCCCATTGGATTAGAATCCAATAAAGATTCCCAATAGGTTAAAGGCAAGGCAAACAAAAGACAGAATTTTTGGAGCATTTATTGATTTTTATCAAACAACGAAAAATACGATTATTAGTCATTAATAAAGCTTGTAGATTTTGAATTTATATTCTTTGTTAACGAGACAAAAATGATCAAATTTTTCATAGATTCCATCCTTGTTCCACCTCCACAATTCTCTCCCATTTTTATATAGGAGAGGTAGCTGTCGGGAATAGGGATGAGTTGCCCATAGCAACTAGTCGAGATGTTCTCTCCTACTCTTGTATATAAACGGGAGATTGTGATAAAACGACAAAGAAAACTATACATAGATAGGAGGGATGGAGAGATATATATATAGCCCCTGGAGCAGCGATCAAGGTTACCATTATATACAGTTATATAAAATTCACATATATATTTCAGTATCCAAATACATATAAAGTGCAGGAGGAGGAAGAGAGAATGAGAGCTTTGGAGCTTTACAGACCAAGTCCAGCTTCATGCCTCCGATGACCAATAAAAACTGTCGACCGTAAATACAACCACATGTAAATACAATTAATATTGACGAATTTTCTTCGTAGCCCGGATATTATCAAAAATTTTCTTAAAGCTCAAAACTTATACCAGCTTTTATTTAATTAAAATTTAACACAATATTTTTGTTGAGATCTCCTCCGGTCGTCGACATTGATTGATTTATTATTAGAAATCAAGACAAGTGGAAAAAAGACCATCATCAAGATGGAGAAATAAAGAATTACTCAATAGTTAGAGAAGGAAATCGAAAGCTTCAATGGTCAAGAGAAATCCAATTTGATGCTTTCGGAAGCTTTTTCGTTGCTTAATCGCAATTCAGCAACTGTTCGTGATAGATGACCGAGCCCAAATTAACCAGAATTATTTCCACTGCAACTATGTGTTTGTGTTAGTTAGTGTGTGTGTGTTTAGGGGTTAGTAATTTTTCCCATTTATTTTCCAACAAATATGTGGACGGATGAAAAAAATTCCCTAGCGAAATTTCAAAGCGTTTTCAATTTACTGTAAATTTACCGTGTTTTTTTTTGGATGTTATTACTATTCTTTTTGTTTTATTTTATTTTATACAGAAATTATTTGCTTTTATTTTGAATTCCCGCTAACGAAAATTGGGCGCATGCGTTGTAAATCAATCGATGAACGCATATGCTGGGGGCAAATACAAACCCACCCCTGTTAAGAGCCAAACTACCACAGTTTCCCGACACTCCAACAAAGAACAGTTCCCTAATTACACCGGTGACTCACCATTTACAAGAAAAAATATTTTAAAATTTTTGTGATTTTTCGAAATATTCCCAATCGTCCTGTTATACGATTTTTTTTTTAAATTGAATTAATTGTGGTAAGTACAAGTGGTCGGTTCGCTGATCGTAAGCCGCAAAAAATCATGCGAAAATCGAGTTTCTTGTCAAAAATTTTCCCGAACCATTTTCAATCGGATTGTTGTCAAGAAGCCGTCCTGGCCAAAGACATACATGTATGGCTAATAGGATTAAAATACAAGTTTCGGTGGTAGTATTACAATATAGAGTTGCCAAATTTCTCGCAAAACAAAAATACACGCGTCCAATAGCGAATCG
The DNA here is from genome assembly GCA_039776855.1 of Mylabris sibirica. Taxonomy (NCBI): domain Eukaryota; kingdom Metazoa; phylum Arthropoda; class Insecta; order Coleoptera; family Meloidae; genus Mylabris; species Mylabris sibirica. The sequence goes on along the minus strand of CM077839.1, from coordinate 7,960,115 downwards.
TCAACTGTATAAGGGTATGATGATTGCAGTGGGGATGGAATAGGGGTGGAAAAGGGGTGAAAAGCTTGCGCATGGGGTGGAGAACGACATGACGCCCGCCGCGACGGCACAGATAGTGAGTAGACTGACTGGCGTCTACAGGTCTAGCGTGCATGTCTGACAGGTTTTGGGCTACTTTAACACCAGGGTAAGTCATTATTATGATATAACCTTTCATAGTTTTTGGTGATTGTGGGGGTGGTGATATACTCGTATACCATTCAATGATAATAGTAATAATGATTATAGTTAATGATGGGAATTTTTTTAATTAATAAACGATAAGATCTAGTGGTCGAATTTGGATTGTTTCGGGGGAACAAATACAATTTTATTAAATTTCTTGTAAAAATTTATACCAACGACAATCCAAATTTATTGTTTACAACACCAAAATGTGGTAATTTTTGGCTAATCGAGGAATTTTAACATCGATTATCAATGATAAGATAAGCATCCCTACAGTACATTAACACGTCCCTAGATAAGGCGGTGTAAGAATTATAGTAACACAATCGTTTTTACATGGCTATGGAAATTTTTTGTTCGTTTTTCTATCCGGGAAACCTAAATTTCCTCCCAAATTTGTTGAACTTTACATCTTCAATGAGCTTCCATTTCGTCCTGTTTGAGGAGCATTATTCTATTATCGTGGAAATTTGTGTGTGTGTGTGCCTTCTTGGCTATTATTGTAGCAAAGTTTAGGTTATGTGTATATCAATCAGCAATCACGTGGTTTTATAAGTATGAAGAAAACTCCGGTTTATCGATTACCGCATGCGGTTAGCGGTTAAGAAGAGAGAGCTTGTACTATTATTAAATCGATCCTAATGTGATAGGTACGGAACTACTTTTATGTTATCTGCATTATTTATAAAAATCATTGGCTATTTGTGTAAAATAATCAACCCTTAATCTATTTTTTTTTCCAAAGTAACATTACAAAAAAATTCTCACCCACTACTGTGTGTTTTAGTTGATTTTAATAAGTTTACCCAACAAACTTTCTAGTTAACAACAGCGAAAGCTCTCTTTTATGGCTTCTATTGCGTAAATACGTCGACGACGTATATCGTTCGAAAGGGTAGCAGTCGTTGTTTTGTTGTCGTGACATCATCAAACTAATAATTAAGTCTCAATTTTAATTCTCTTTGTAGTTTCTAACGAAAAATTAATCGATGTTTTACTACCGTTAAGTACAAATGTCGATTTTGTTGACAGAAAATCGAATTGTTTCAACAAAATGGGCGTGGTTTTTCAACAATAATTAACATTAATCAATTGATCATATTATTTTTCTTCACATAAAGATCAGTTTTAATGCGGCTTCATCTTCTATCTATCTATACATTGTATTTATAATGTGGTTTAGATCGTATTTTTAAAGGACTTCCCCAACAATCATTATTTACATCCTGTCACAGGCTAATGTAAACAAGAAAATAAATAGAGGAAAAACAACTATCAATTCGAACACTATATCAATGATTTCGTCAATTTTCCCTACTATTATTATCAACAAATCACCATTAATTCCCCCCCAATAAAATTAGTTGTATTATCGATATATTGTTCTATATCGATTATTTTTATAAATAGAAAAAAACGTGTGTTTGCATATACAGGATGGACAATAATATTCACCTTTTTGTTATATAAAGTCGTAACTTGATTCATACTTTACTACATTTGAGATTTTTCAATGGAAAAACCAGCGACCGAACCAAGCTACAACCCTACGTATAACCAAAGACAAGGCGAAATAAAGTTGTACACCCTGTATAATATTTAACTGTAAATACTTATCATGGATTATATTATTAGATAAACGTAACATTAATGTTTCTCCAATATTAATTCAGTGTATTTCCATTATTTCCATTGTTGTTTCAATTATGTTCTACGTTTAATAAACACGTTTAAATAGTATATTAGGTACTACATAGAAAAACCCTAATAAAAATTGTGCGTCATTTCTCTACTAGACAAATCTATAATTTAAGAATCGATAGGTGAATTACCTGTAAACTAAACTCAAATGCACCAACAACGAATCTTTCCACGTTGGATTTAAAATTTGAAAATCCATTGAAAATTGCACGAGCAAAATCACAGTTCATGTCTGTCTATATTGAAAAGGGGTGAAAATATACGTGAAAAAAAATTGGCACGTGTCGTATCCGGGGGTTATCTCCGAATACGCTACAATGATTTTATTCACTTAGTGAATAATAATAATAATAATAATAGTACAATCCTTATTATTATTTTTTTTGGGAAATTGTTGCTTAAGAATATAATATTAGTAGAAATAGTGGTTGTTGGTTGCTTAGAAACACTTGATTATAATAACACCCTTAATTTATGTAGTATTGATTTTAAAATTGCAAACAACTTAACGTTATATAATGCTAATCATTTTTTGTTGTACCTAATTACCCGACTATCAATCAATTTCTAATTAAAATCTATTATAAATCTGGTAATTTGATAGATTTTATATTAATTAGTAAACTATAAACGATCTAATTTAATATTTTATTACACATATTTTTTTTCTATATAATATTATTATTGTTATTAATATTTGTTGTTTAATTAATTAATAAATATAATTAGATGTGTGTAAATATTTTGGAGAAGTTATGTGTTAGTTGTATCTATATCGACCACAATGGGGAAACCGACACCGACGATACATGGGGGGCCGTCGCGGCGCGATGACGTCACAACGTACACGCTATAGTCACGTGTCGTAACAGCTGATAATGAACTATGTACGTCTACGATAGTTTCTCTTTTCTATACATTTTTGATTATGTAAATATATAGCGTTGAGAATGACATTATTAAAAAAAAAAAAAACAGAAAAAACTAGGGTGAAAATAGATCAGTTTTTATAACAATGTGATAAGAGTTTTACAGATAGTTATTATCACTAATAAATTTCAATTATTTTCACTTCACTAATTTATAGGGGACGCGGCAGGAGTGTTGCAGGAATAGTTTTTAAGATCCGATATGGTCTAGTGGCTAGGATACCTGGCTCTCACCCAGGAGGCTCGGGTTCGATTCCCGGTATCGGAACGTTTATTTTTCCATTACTCGTTGATTTTTGTGATTAAACTCATTTTTTATTGATATTTTTGGAAATTTAAGCTAAATGAATATTAATTTGTAAATTCAAATATTTTGTTTAAGAAAATTTGCAAATCCTGCAAAATTAGCAGGAATTAGTTTATATAATCCGATATGGTCTAGTGGCTAGGATACCTGGCTTTCACCCAGGAGGCTCGGGTTCGATTCCCGGTATCGGAATTGAACTTTTTCTTGTATTTATTTTTATTCCTGCATTTCTATCGACTGTGAAAAAACGTTCAATAGTATCTGGTTAACTGTTTTTTTCTTCTATTTTGTGTCTGTAATAGCAATGTTAAAGCAACTAAAAGTGCTTTAATATCTATTAAAACACTTTTTGGTTGCTTTAACAATACTATCATCCCTATTGAAGAACTGTTTTCTAATATTTAGGGTGAATTGTTTTAATACACTTGGCTTTCAGCCAGGAAGCTTGGGTTCGATTCCCCGTATCAGATTTCAGCTTTTTCTTATAGTTCCTTTCTATTTCTGCATTTCTCCTGATTAACGGACGAAAATTAGAACAGCAATCTGTACCTGGAAAACTTTGTGTCGATAATAGCGATGTTAAGGCAACTAAAAAGTGCTTTAATATGTATTAAAACATTTTTTTGTTGCTTTAACAGTGCTTTAACCTAAGTACTGCTTTTATTGTTTTCTGCATTTTTACTGATTAACGGACGAAAATTCGACCAGAAATATGTACCTGGAAAACTTTTTTTCCTATTTTGCGTCTATAATAACGATGTTAAAGCAACTAGAAAAAGTGCTTTAATATCTATTAAAACATTTTTTTGTTGCTTTAACAATACCTTCCTGCATATTAAAGTACTGTTTTCTAAGGTAAAGGCCCGGGCTCGATTTCCGGTATCAGAATTCAGCTTTTACTTATAGTTCCTTTTTTCTGCATTTCTACTGATTAACGGACGAAAATTCTAACAGCAATCTGTACCTGAAAAATTTTGCGCCTATCTTAGAGATGTTAAAACAATTGAAATGTGCTTTAATATGTATTAAAACACTTTTTTGTTGCTTCACAGTGATTTAATGTCTATTAAAGTACAATTTTTAGTGTTCTCTTATAGCTAAGATAAATTATTTTTTTACACTTGCCTCTCACCAAGGAAGCTCGGGTTCGATTCCTGGTATCAAAATGTAATTTTTTCTTATAGTTTCCATTTATTCCTGCATTTTTATCGATTAAAGGATGAAAGTTTGACTAGCAATATGTACCTGGAAAACTTTTTCCTATTTTGCGTCTATAATAGCGATGTTAAAGCAACTAAAAAGTGCTTTAATACCTGTTAGAGTTCTTTTTAGTGTTCTTTAATAGTTAATGTAAATTATTTCTTTAAAGTTGGTAGTTGAACGCTTGTCATTCAATTTCAAATGACAGCTGTCAAACTTCTTTAGAGAATTCTTTAATAATTTTCAATTTAAATTGTTATTAATGTTCTTATTTGCAGTCTTTTACTTGCAATAATTTTTAATTTAATTAAAAAAAATATGTGGCAATGTTACCAGTTTTCATTTTTTAACAAAATAATTGTTAAAAAATATGTATATACAAAATCAAGTAGCAGGAAGAATAATTGAAAGATAATTTGAATTTCTAATTGCCAACGATACCAACCGCTCCAAATTCCCCAAATTGCATAAATTCACTTTTCTTAAAAATAAGGGTGCAAGGGGGTGCAAAATATAAAAAAAATAGTAAAAGAAACTCGATATAAAGGCCATTTATTACACCTGTTCTTTATTGTAACTTTTGAAACTTGCTTTTTTAATATATTATTCGATTCTAATTATATTTTTTTTTATAGTGATTTGTGGTGCTGAAAGCTCAGCGTTTGGGAGCTTTTATAGCTTATGTTCTTTTCAAAAATTTTTGTTCAATTGTACCATATCTACTTTGATTATGTAGCTAATTAAACGCATTTTTTCCTTGGTTTGTTTTACCATATTAACGCTAATTAGCTTATGTATGAATGTGTGTTGTTACATATAGCTAAACATTGCGTGATTTCAATTTATAAATTTCAAGTCTAGAAATGAATAGACTGTAACTTTATTATCATTATTGTAGACATTCTAGTATAGAAAAATGCATGTATGTATATGAATGTTTTAAATTAACTTTTTCCAGGATGATGTGGCACAACGCCCCCGTCAATTGGATTACATTTCCCTAATTATGGCCGATTATGGTCGATTCCAACGGAATTTGTCCTTCTCCTAGTGTTCACTGTTGGCCTGTATGTACAATTTTAGAAATTCATAAGGCACGCGGTGAATGCCAAGAGCAGACTTTTCTCAACGATGTAAAACACAACAACCTTTTATAATTATTCACAATCCAATAATTATAAACAATTATTAATGTTACTTTAATAATTGATTGAATGTAATACGAAAATCCTATGTGAGTGTGTGTGTTCTGTGATTGTATTGTAAAAGTTATTATAGAAATGTGTGGATATATCAATATGTCCCTAAATGTGCATTGCACAAAAACTAGAGGGTCCTTGTATTGTATTGTTCATTGGGGGGTAAGTTGAATAGGGTGCATGTTTTATCCCCAACTCACCCTTCTTCATATTTTAACTAGGGTGTTTGATTAAAGATAGACGCGACATTGCACTTGTAATACACATTGGCGTACCAAGCTTTAGTGTTTGTTTGTAATAATAATGAAAACAGAGTCGCTTTGACTTGTATATAGATCAACAATTGAAAATGAAATTGGAAAAACTTCACCAGAATGGGCGTAATTATCGATTTGAGAGCTTTCGAAATCGAAAAGCTTCAATTTTCTATCTTTTTTTTTTGAGATAATTCTTGTCTTATCTTTGACGCTATTGTTGTCTATTCTAGTAAAAAGAAAATTATAAAAAATGAAGTTTAAATACATTACCTATTTTTACGATTACGGTAAAATCATTTTTATTTTTATATTTTTAAGACAGTGAATTTTCTCTCTTCGATTTTTGCCCATTGTAGCGGAAATAGCATTCGATTCTCTCGACTATGTTAGATGGAACCTAATTTTCTCGAGTTTTTTCCAATGGACTATTTCCACTTCAATACCTATTGTATTGATGATAATACAACATTTTACAATAATCTAGGCCGACATTGTAACTATACTTATTTTAGTTTTTTTTTTTTTGATTAGTTCTATAGATTAAATTATGTAATATATTATATACAATATATGTATATGTTTATAAATAAAGTCTCCATTATGCGCTAGAGCGGCGCTGGGTCCATCAGTCGGTCGCCGGTTGAAATCTGCGAGAGTGGCGAGAAGCCCGGTTGCCATAGTTACACGATCGATAAACGGTCCTGCTGCTGAGCCTTTCATCATTTCCCAGGGAACGTGTGCCGGTTTCCCAGCAGCTTTCCGTTCACACTCACACATACACATATCTATATGTATATACAATAAATACATGTACATACATACAACTATTGAGTTGGGATGGACCTATTTTGAGACGGCTTTTATGACGATTTTAATTAATTTACAACAACTCTATATGATTTCAACTGGCTTGTAAATATTTAGAATAGCAATAATTTGAGTTGTTTTATATTTACTGTCAGTATATTTCATTTGATGGCCGACAATTTCTTCCCGCAGGATCGCCCACAAGGGATGTTTCATGACAGCCGACTTGGAAGATACCGCCATTGCCCTACAATCAATAAACACAATTGTTGATAATTTATAGTATTGATGTTTTCCTAAAGTCACAGTTATAGATCAAAATAGCATCATTGTAATGTGAGGGGTAAAGCTTGAAAATTGAAGATAGGGTGGTGGTATTATTAAAACGACGAATACAGTTTAGAGATATGAAGCATGACGCGTTCACTTCTCTCCACATATAATACCCGTAGGGAACGGAATGCTTGAAGGGTACTCATCAGCCTTCGGCCAGACAGACGTGGCCTTGATGCTGACATTGCCATCACCGACAATATTATAAAACCCTTCAAAACAGCCTCATTCAAATGAGAAGAATACGATCTCATCCCCCTCACCATCACAATTACAAATAAGGAACGTTCATTAGATTTGCATGCTTAATTTAAATGGATTTCTGCATATAAGTCTTCAAATTTCGAGTAAGTTTAAATGAAAAGTATCGAGACCCTTCGGGAGTTGATATTGATTTTAGCTGAACGAAAGACGAATGCATTACTTCCTCGTTCCATCAATTTTATAGATTTACAATTGAATTATTGAATTTGTTCACAAAAGTTTTAACGATTATTTTGTAGACGTTGTAAATACTTGAAGCTTTTGTTTACCAACTTTTCGACGATAGAAAAGCAATAAAACAGCTTCCTCTATGTCTTTGTTTCGTAAATAAGTCAGCGGAAATACGGAATAATTTTTATCTATCTGTAAATCAACTCATTTAAAGTTTCTCATAGAAATTACTGCAAACTAATTAACCCGTTTTAATACGAAGATCAAATGTTTTTGCTCCGGAAATATTTCAAGAACAGATCGTTGATGGAACTGCTTGAAAGGATCGTTTATTAACCGGAAAACAACTCAACAAACGATGATGATGAGTTCGTGAGTTGTTGAGGAATCCTTTATTATTATATTATTATTATTCTTTAATAAGTCAATTTTTGGTAGGAATCGGTTTTTTGTAGATTAGTTTAAAAATTCGCCCGGCGCATCCACCAAAATTACACCCGTTCGTATATTCTTGTAGAAACGGGAATTATTCCAAATATTTGTAAGTTGTGATTCAGATAACCCAAAAAGTTTATAAAAATTTTCAATTGGAGCTATGTAAGATTTCAGTTTCGTTAAATTTCCAATCAATCACAAAATAATTTACAAAATTGTAGAAATAGAACAATAGTTTTTTCCGAAAATCAATGATTGAGCACTTGTTCAAGATTTAACGCTTAACCAACGTTATAAAAGTTCAATAGTTGATTCGTAGACATTTAAGTTAAGCTTATCCGTGTGCTAGAAGGCGAGAATATCGTGAATTGTTTATAACTGAACAAAAATAGAGCTGATCATTCTGATCAACGAAACAACGAATTTCGACAATTCTGGTTGGTTCATTGGAAACGTAATTTCCCACAGGTCCATTCCTACAAGTCCAAACTTTATTCCTGTATTTCACTAAATTTTTATTGTTCAATCGATAAAATTATAATTGAGAAAAATAACAGAACAAAGCAGATCTCTCTTCAAAATAAAACAACGCTTATTTCTTCTATGGTTTGTTGAGCCAATTATAAAAGTATTTGATTGTAATGTTGATAAAAGGAAATTAATAATAATAAGGTTTGTTTTCGTTGTTTTATTTATTTATTTATTTTCCTTTTTTCTTTGGCGTACTAATTTTATATTCATTAAAATTTCATCAATTCCCTCGAGGCTTTCATTCTATTAAAACTTTTTTAAATTATGTTTTTAAAGGGAAAGTTGAACAGAAAACTGACATCCTTATTTCGATAAAATCCAATCCAACAGTATTATGTGTTTGTGTCAAGCTACCCACTTGTTCTCTTAAAAATATACACAACAAAAAAGAAATACGAGCAAAAAGGAATGAGAACAGGACGTATTTCTGGTGTTGTTGATTGTTTCATGTACACAACTGGAAATTAATTTGGAATGAATCAAATTACTATCAATTGTATGTTTAAGTGGAACATAAGAGATATTGGATAATGTTTATCTGTTCCAACATAACTATAGGATAAATGTTGTGTAAATCGAGAGGAACGCAATAATGCAAGATGAGAATTTCAGGAATGTAGATGGATTTTCAGTGAGTTCAAGGGCGATTCTTGTAGAACGAGATTACGTCATTTTTGTCGGATGTAATCCACGATAAGGGTTGGCTACAAGGCGTGGTGACAACTCCTATATCCTGATCTTTATTGTTAAGTAACTCACACTCGCCATCTATTTTCTTTAATACAATACAAAAAAATCTTCTTTACAATTTTTTTTTGTAACAAATATTGTAATTTATCTTCATGTTTCAAGTTCTGTTTTATAATTTATCTCAATGTTGTCAGAGATGATAAAATATCTTGACTGTTTGGACGTTTCTCAGCTTGCTATTTGAAACGAAAAATGATTACAAACTTGATGGGGAAAATAAAAATGAAATGTAAGTGTAATAATAACCATCTTCTATTTGCTCTCGTTAGATAATTTTATTATTAACAATCATGAATTGATGAAAACAATTCTCATGAACGCGATAAAATCTTCTATCAACTAATTGAATAATTCCATTTGGCAACTTGTGGGCAACTTCAATTAAATAAAATCCTCGTAAAATTACTTGCACCATAGTAAGTTTCATTATTTAATGTGTTGTAGAAAGTTGCCAACAGACGTTACCATTTTGATGAAAGCAAACATGATGTGAGACAAGAGGGTAGAATCAATTTGTTGGATAGTGCGGGTTTTAGCAAGTGTTGTAGACGTTATTATAGGGAAAAATCATCTATCAGTTAGATAGATAGAAGAACGCTTTCTTGGAAGAATATAAAGAGAGGCTTCTGACGCCAAGGAACGGGGTTCAATTCTCCGCCGGGGCATCGATAGAAGACAAATATAATAACAACTGAGAGCTTTGAGCATGATTCATTTATGCCTAACTGCTTTAAAGTCATGCTAGCGCGATTCCGGGGCAGGTAGGGCAAAAAATATGAATAAAAGGAATGATGCTGTTTGTCTCAGAGTAGACATTATGACCACTTGAAAGACAAATAAGGGATATTCATCCTTAAAGCAAGAATAATGAATGTTTTTAGCCTTGTGTCGGCATCTCATTTATCTCTGTTAGTTGGCGACATTTGTTAAATAAAAATATATATCGGGCACTATGTTTTTCTGAATTATTGTTCGCTTTTAGACAGACGAGCATTAAAAAAAAAACCGGGCACAAAACAGATAATCTTTCAAAATTCTTGTATTATTCAGAAACCAGGTTTTTTACTTTAGAAAATTTGCATTTTAATGATGAATAAGATCTTTAAAAATGAATTAGAGACAATATTCGTTAGATTATAGAAGAAAAATCTAAAATCATTAAACTTGCAAACTTCGTAGACTTTACATGGATGTACTGAAAGACAATAAGTGATCTCAATAAGTTTCCTTGGTGAATTGAAGTGAGTTATTCATGAGGCATTCTACATTATAAAGCCTTTGATCTGAAGTTATAATTAACACCCTATGCATATCATCGGATACTGAAAGAAAAAGTAATTTACAACAGCTTTTAATTGAATTCGGTTGATATCTCAGGAATTTTGCACACATGCTGAATCTGAGCTAAATTCATATGTTGCTCAGTCATAAAGAACAAGAAATCGCGTAATAGCTGCAAGATTGTTATAATTTTTCTTGTTCGTTAAGCTGCATGTAGAACAAAGGAGACTGAGCGAAAATGAACAAAATGCTCATCAATTTTCACATAGTTTTTTGTGGTTGTTTTAACACAACTCTTGAAATGTAAATTACAAAGTACGCAAACAAACCATTTGAGGCTTATAAATTGACCGGTTACAATGTTGATTTAAAGTAGATTTCGTTAATTAAAACAGTTTCAATTTTTGGTCAAAATAAATCAACAAGTCCCCCATAGAGCAATCAAAAGCTTGAATTTTTCCCCATCAAGCTTCTTTGCAACTGCTATTTAATTCGCAGTCTAACCGACGTTTAAAGTGCATGCCAATATTTTCCAAGGAGTGTGTTTATTCAAAAAATATTCACCTGACCGGGTATAAGTGTTTGATAGTAGTTAGGTGGTGAACTGTTGCCGCCTCCCATTACAACCATCACGCAGCATCCAGCCCAAAATAGTGGGGCGTTTTCAAGTTGCGACGTGTCGCGGGGTATGAATGTAAAACATCGATCTCGCACCGTAACCCTAGCAACCGCATCGAGGTATTAGGTTAAGACGTTAGTTACATAATACCGACTTCCGGTGCTTCTTATAACGCTTAATGGGATCAAGGAAATTCTAAAGAATTTTTACAGACTTAACGATGTTTGCACACGACATGTCCCAAAGCTGTCGGCTTGGCTAAATTAAAGCAACCATCAAAATTAAAAGAACAAGACTGTATATGAGACGTGAATTTAGACGGAAAAAAACAGATTCAAACAAAGACAAAGAAATGGCAGTATGAAATTAATAAGGGGAAACAAGAGAAAAAGTCAGTTAATTAATGGAGTGTCATTAATTATTATTATTATTATTATTATATCTTATGGAGCGCTACTGTAGAAAGATAAAATGGACCGTTAGTTTTAAATTTATAATCTTGAATTCGTTTAATTTGTTTCCTTAAAACTAATATTTTTTCTTCCTATTGCAACCGACATAATAAAAAAGAAAATGAACAGGAAACTCTTTAAAAATAAGCAAAAGATGGATGGTTTCACTTTCATTAATAATTCATGCCATAAATTTAGGTATTTTAAATTTGCCGAAATTTCTCCAGGGAGATATTGCTAACGTAAGATCAAACGTGTGCACTTTTATTAGTTGTGAGATGAAGATTGAACAAAATGATTACAGGAAATGAACATCGTCAACATTATACAAAACCAACAAAAGCAGAAAACACGATTTGGGGTCAAGCTTGAAAAAATATTGGTAGAAAATAAATTCAACAGAGACTTCTTTGATGTAAAGTCAACGGTGAGCCATTAGGGTAACTAAAGATCTTTCAGGGATTTAATAAACGTTTAAATAAACCAACCGGCTGTTATTTCAGTCGAGCTTTTTATCGCCGACTCGGTACAAATTCAACGAAACAATGCTTCATGTCTACAGAAATCATGAAATCGACAGGAACTATTAAAACGAAACAATAAACTGAATATCAGCTGGACGTCGTTGAGATTGTGTTACAGTCCATTGTCAGTTGAATTTATGTAGTTACAGTGATGATGACGATGACGAAGACTATACCATAGTAAAGGAATTTATCACCACTTATACGGGCTCTAATTTCTTATGTTGCGGCATTGGGTGTTGCTGTTAAATTAGCTTCCCAAAGGCGATCAATCATCCTGGATGTGGTTAACTCGAAGAATGGGGAAAGGTTTTACATACTGAATCGAAACAAGGAATGACATTTATAATGAAATATTTATTAGAAAAGTTTATCAAAATTTAATAAACAACAACGAATAATTGTTGTTGGTTCTAAATAAGGAGCATCTTTACGTTAATTGAAACATTGTGGAAAATCCTGAAGGCTTCCTCAATAAAATTCCATTAGAACACAGCTGTAACAGTAATCCAACGAGAATTCTTATTTATTTTTTAAAATAAAACTTAGAAGGTGAGATTTAAGCTCGCATTAGAAGCGTCATTCTTTGCAAGCTATACAAAGCTCTGGAAAATATAGTAAAAAAAAACAACAAGTAAACTCGTTTATTATATTTGATAGGATACTTTGAACGCCGTTAATGGTTAGTTATTCTATAAAGTTTGATGAAAGAAACTGAAAAAAGTGGAGAGTTTGCTAACTGAAAGAAAAAGGTAAGACTCGAATCAACCGCAGATTTGTAAGTTTGGTTTATACTTTTTTTTGTTGAACAAGATTGTTTAGAATTTAGTGTAGGAAACTTGTGAAAACAAAAGGAAAAAATAGACTTTCGCTAGAAACTTGATAAATAAGGTAGCATTTGTAAGAGACGTTTCTTGTGACATGATTCAAAAGCAAGATTATAACAAATAGCTTTCATCAGCTGAAATATAGCAAGATTAGAATGAAACATTGAATACAGGTCCTCTATTTTATTTTTAAGATGAATCGATTTTCCGATCGTTATAAAACGACACTATACTATTCCAATTGATAATGAGAAAGAAAGAGTGAGTGATAGGGAGAATAATTTGTTAGTTTTTAAAGCATTGAAATCACCATGATTTGTTTATTAAACGCCAAATTCCCACTATTCTCTCATGATATTTGAAATTGGGAAAAAATGGTCTTCTTTTTCCACAAATAGAATGAAACACAAATTTTGTTAGTGTGGTTGTAATTAATTTCTGAACGACAACTCGGAAAACGATTAAACAGGACAACTTATAGTCCTGAAAGTGAGAATGAGACAGACTGTACAAAGAGGGTGGATGAAAACACACATACACACACAGCTATACATAGGTTTGTGATTGCGGAAAAGCTCCGCTAGAGGGCGTGTCCGATGCCCGGGCGTGGGCGGCACACTGTCTCGCAGCAGCTGGTTGCTATAGAAACAACCCCAGCCACCCGGTTCTAGATATTGATCTGGTGGCGGCAGATGAGGGAATCCTCTTCTCCATACCTCTCTCTCTTTCTCTCTTTCACTTGTTCTCTCTATCTTTGTACATTGCCAACAGGCATAAAGGGGATGATGTTGTAGTGGTGGCAGTGGTGGTGGTAGTGTTGTTGGCGACCGTCGTCTCCAAAAAATTGCATCAACCCCCGAAATAACAGCACAAGCTTCCTTTACACATATTATACAATATATAGAAGGGGATGAGAGGTCATTCTTTGGTCGTTATAAGGCGTTTTCTTTGGTGGTCTTGGCCGACACAGGATTAATTTGCTTGTAACGATACTTATCGGACAATTCTGGGGGATGAAAGTGGACGTTTAGTGGATACATTAAAAATTCGATTCCTTTACGAATATACTTGGAATTTCATCATGTAAATCGAAAATAGGGCAAAACAGGGAGATGTTTTTAAATTACATTAAAAGAGAGAATCCATTGGAAAAAATGCTTACACAAGAGCTTTATATAAGGGCAGCTAAACATATTTTATTAATAAAACTCTGTAAATATATAAATCAAATAAAAATAAAAGAAAATCCTTGAGAAAATTTCATTATTTTCACTGTGATAATTGACACAGCATAGCAACACCTCGCATTATCCAATGTTGTGGAGGCTTACACTTTTCTATTGGTAATGTCATTGCGATAACAAAATTGGTGGAGTGTCCTGTTGTTGACAAGACACCACGCCTTTCTGATGTCTTATAAACAGGACATGTGTAAGTCATTCTTTCTACCACATCGAGTCTTTTCAATGGCTTCAACCAAATCTATAAAAACCACACAATTTTATCACATTTTCTATCAATAGAAAAGATCATCGAAAAGCTCTCACATAAGGAACAATATCGTATAGAACTTTCGGTAATGATTCATCTAATGTCATCTTGTCATGATTCCAACGGGCGCCATCAAGGAATAGACCATAAATTACAACACCATCATCTGGAGGTTTGTCGATTTTGCTTGCTTTCAAGACCTACAACATATTTCTTTCAAAATAATAAAATGTAAACAGACGATTATAGAATCAACAGACTTCATAATCAAATGTAAGCAAATCGATAGGGATGCGGTATTTCCGAGCGTAATTCTGTTGAGCTCCAGTTAGGAAAGCTTGTGTGAAAAAGAAACCCGATAACCAGAACGTCGACGGTGGACCATCATCGAACCATTTCTACAACAACAACAACAACAACAACAACGTTAATTTATTTTAATTGTTTAAATTAATAAAAAAATACCTGCAAGAAAGATAAACGTTGTAAAAAATCTAAAATATAACTCCCTAACGGTTTTAAACTGGGATATGATTTTTTCTGCCATGATACAGGAATTTTTCCAGTTAAAATACTATTGTAGAGCTTTTCCAAATCAACCGACATTACAATTAAACCTTTGATAGCTTTCTGAATGTTAATTAGACTATTACGGATCTCGTTCAATAAATTATTGAAACGATTCATCTCTTGTACAAGAACTGTATTCATACTTTGTTTATATGATGTTGGATATTTTTCTAATGCAGCATCATTATTGAAATTGGCAGGTAGTCGTTGTGAAATATCTTTCGTTATTTCCAATACTGTAGCATCTGATGATTTTACAGAACTACTACCAGATGCAGTATCCTGTATTAGAAATACAAATATTAAATTAATGTAATTGAAATTTATAATCTCACCATTTCCTTTATAAGTTGCTAATGAAAATGTGAAAAATTAATAAGTTGATGGAAAAAGTTGAATTTTATTACTGCAGTTTAAGAAAAAAAAAAGAACGAAATTACTTACCGATAGTTGTAGTAGATCCTAAATAAAGAAGCAATAAGAAGAAATAAAAGTAAACTTAAGAGATAGAGCTTAAAATGCTGCAAATACTTACAGTTCGATCCTACAGAAAAGCAAGAAAAGTTTCAACAGGATTAAGCAGCGATTACTATACAGGCTCTTATTTTCGATGATATTTAAGGAGAATATTCGGTAATTTGTCGATTCGGCGTGCTGAAGTTGTTAACCTTCAAACAGTGATATCTCGCTTGTTTTTTGAGATATTGTGAAAAGTAAACGTGCGTTGGATAGACAATTTCAAGGTGAATATCCTGAAGCCTTCTATTAAAAGAAATGTGCTAAGATTCTGAATTACTGAGGAAGCTCTTGGATCGTGTTTTTTCATAACTGGCTGAAACTTATTGATTTTCGATATTTATTAATTATTTTGGATAGCAAATTGAAAGAGCTTTCCAAATCTTCAAGATTTTTTCCTACAGGCTTGTTAGTTTCCCAACAACTGGAGAAAATTTTAAAAAATTCCAAACAGTGATATAAAGAGAAAGGACATAGAGCTCGCTTAAAATGAAATTTTGAAAATTAAGTGATTTAGACAAACATATTGAACCCCCTTTTTCACCTATTATTTACAGCTTTCAAAATTAATTAATTTGACTGATGATTGATATAAAAATGTCGGAAATTTTATCTACTTTCATGACCATATTATTATTATGGAAAATCTTTGAAAATCTGTCTATATTTTCATTTTCTAGTCGATCATGTTTATGGTAGCGTACCAAATCTGGCTGGTTTATACCAGATCCATCGATACACTCCTAACTAAATCACAACAACAATAACAATAACAAGACAAACATAAATAACTTAAAAATGGAAATACAGACAGATTTTCATATGTTCTCCATTATAATGGTCGTAAAAGTAGATGAAATTTCCGACATTTTCATATCAATTATGAAGCAAATCTTTTGATTTTATAAGCTGTAAATAACAGGTAAAAAAAAGGGTTCAAAATTTCCCTATAAATCATTTAATTGTCAAAATTTTATTTTAAGTGAGCCTCAAGTCTTTTGCCCTTATAGGGATCAGCTTTCTGAAAGGAAGAGTATAATTCTCTATCTTTAAAATTATGCAAAGCGTCACTGTTCAAATTTGTTCCAGTTATCGAAAAATTAATAAGCTTATCAGAAAAATTCCTAAAGATCTAGAAAGCTCTTTCAATTTGCTATCCAAATCACTTAATAAATATTGAAAACAAATAATATTACCTAAGTTTCAGCTAGTTATGAAGGGAAATGTACGAAAAAAACAGGGTCCAAGAGTTTCCTCAGTTATTCAAAATTTTATCACAATTTTCTTTAATAGAAAGCTTTAGGACATGCACCTTGAAATGTTCTATCCAGCGCATGTTTAATTTTTACAATATCTCAAAAACAAGTGAATTATCGATGTTTGAAGATTGATAATTTTCGTACGCCGAATCGACATATTGACCAGAGAAGGCCCTTACAGAGATTTCATATGTATAAGCAGTGATGCGGCAAATTAACTGATAACACATTCTCGTAGTACTTTTTTGAGCTTACAAGTACACATATGCAACCTAAAACTCCCGATTTTGATAATCCACTGAAAAAATCATTGAAAAAAATTGAAATATGTACTCGAAAACAAATAAATGTAACGCAAAAAAGTAAACTTTTCGACTAAGCACAAAAAGAACTACGTGTATGTGTTATCGGTGCTATCACTGATAACTTATCAGTTAACTTGTCCCATCATTGCTTACCTGAGATACCCTTAAATACCATCGAAAATAGAGCACCCTGTACTTATTATTAAAAGATAGTTTCTGTTAGTACCCCTACATACCTGTGTGAGAAGTATTGATGTTAATAGAGTATCAATTTCTTGTTGATCTTTCATAATATCAGCATTCGCATGCATTCCAAAAACTTCCGGATGTGTTGTTAATGGTAATGATTTTGTATACTCCACAAAATCATCATACTCACCCTTATTGGGACAATAATATTTGCCTGGGGATTGATTTATGTATATAACGTTAGATGTAGTTTTCTCTCATTTTATTTTTACGAATTTTCTTACCTGTGGGATCGAAGGCGTATTTAATAGATTCGACAAGTTCACGACAATAAAACTTCTTTAGTATCGTCGAGAGAGTTCTACGGTCCCAATCGTCCGTCACACGACCACCATAGTTACATTCACCGGTCAAATATAATAATGCTTCATATTGGATATCCTATTACAATTTTTAAATGTTTCATTATTTCTATATCAAAAATAATGCGTAAATCACCTCGTAATCGTTTAAAAACATCTGTAATTGCATTACGCTTATTCTCAAATCGGTCTCATTAAATTCGTATGGAATATTCCAGCCTAAAGGGCCGAACTTGCGCCGTTCTTGAACGACAGCATGGAAGAAACACAAACTGTACAATAATTTCTTGAATGCACCGCCTTGTTTACAATCTTCAAACCATTCACTATTCGATATTGGATCGCTCAAGTATGATCTTATAATATTGGCTTTTAAATTCTTCGGCGGCTCATTCGTCATCTTCACACTGTTCTGCAGGACAGATATTGGGAAATATTCACTAGGATACGAGGTTAACCACAAACGAAAATCGGGATGTGTAGTATCCGTTGATAAATTTTCGCAAATCTAAACCCCAACCCAGTCTTTTGTAAATGTCTTTATACAATGTAAAAAAAAGGTAAATTAATTACCCTTTCTAATGTTGGCATAAAGCTTTTAGCTAGATGACAATTCTGAAGAACTACCCAATTTCCTTTCCGTACCCCATCGTCAATTAAACGGACAGCTATAGGTCCCTGTCCTTGTCCCAGTGATAAGGCGAATAGATTAGAAATACCAAATCCTTGATTATCGGCGAATTTTAATAGAATCGTTGTTGGATCAGTGCCCGGTGTTAATATGAAAATTAATGGAACAACACACCGGGAATCATTGAATGATGAAAGCAAATCAAATGGAGGTGGTTCGATGAATTTTTTCCCCATATTCGCTGGAAAGAAAAAATTGTTTAAAATTCAATGATTTGATGTTTTAATACGAACCGATAATAAAATCTTGAATTCCTGGTATAATTTTATCGTAACGAATACACCGCAGGATTAACAATTTTTGGAATTTATTCAATTTCGATTCATACGGTTCCGGTAAGCGGTGATTATGTGGTTCCATTGAATCGAAAATTTCCTTCCATTCATTTAAATTTTTCTTAAAATTATTTTTAATACCACTGAAAGTAATTTAGTTTTGATAATTATTTGAAGATATACAAAAATCTTTGAAAACTTTACTGAAAAGCAGGATAATCATCAAGACGACACAATTCATCCCATGACTTAGGCACCAACCAATCAGACGGATTAACATTTGGATTATCCAAGCCAACACCACCAGTCAATAAAAACATCCATTCGGATTGATCGATTAAATTTTTATTTTTCAATAAATTTATGGTTAATAGTAGCGAGAATAATAATTTATCTTTTTCAAATAAACTTCGACATATATTCACGTATAAAGAATACGTGAAATATTCGTTTAAAATCTTTAATCTTTGTTGAACATTATCAACTCTATCCGTGTTATCAATAGCCGATTTGAATAGATTCATGAACCATTCTAACGAATATTGATACATTGGATCGATATTGGCTAAATCGGCTACAATTATTTTTAGTTATTATACGAGAAATATTTCAAATATTGTTTCATTATTGAATTTACCGATTGTGAAAAATAGAATTGTTGAATGTACAGCTATTGGAACATATGACAACCGTGCTTTATTTATTTGTTGTTCAGTAACTTCAGAAATGGCTTGTTTTGCTACAATATCATTTGCTAGAGCCTTGGACGTACTCATAACTTGTACAGCCGTTTCATCTTCTAAAATGTTTCCCTCGGATGTGCTTAGAATTTCTAAAATTTTATCTTCAAGCTCTTTCAATTGCCTAAAATGATTTATGTTAATTGTTTTTTGAATTGTTAAAATTGTAATTTTTAGTAGACCTTTTATTTTCTGCTCCTTGTACAATTAGTGAGATCCTTTCAGCTTCAAGATCTGGCCGTTCTTTTGCCACAGTTACACCAAGTAATTGATCCTGAAGTCCATCTGTAGTTATCATGAAATTCACTAATGTTACTTTAACTGCAATTTCAGGTAGATAATGTGGATTTCGTAATTTCGTTGTTATGTATAATCTAAATGAGTTAATAGTTTGTCAAAAGATATTCAAGAATTATACGAGGGTTCTTCCAAAAAGAATGCACAACGCGATCTGGTTAGCGTTGTAGGCAGAACACGTTGGTATCATATGGTAGAGGGATCAGTTTAACGGTAAAATGCTAAAAATTTGAAAAGGCAATGAAAACAGCCCATCGGGTTGGTATTTAACAATAAGACAACGCGCGTATATTTGCAACGAAACAGTGCGCGCTAAAAAAAGTGCCCGAAATTTATGCCACGTTAAAAGAAACGTCTGAAAGGCCTACTGTAAATCGTCCTACAGTACAGGGGTAGTACTCAAAGTCTTGAGAAAGCACAAAAAGTTTGTCCTTGACAGTGGAAAATGAAAGAAATTATTATCTTTGCCTATAATAAACGCCACAGATCAAGTTCTGACGAAAACCCGTAAATTGCGTCTACATAGGAATGCTGCTCAGTGAGGTGTTAATTTTGCACGATAGTGCACACATCAGTGAACCGATCATCAAACTTCTCGAAAAATACACCTGGTAGTAGCTTCGCCACCTGGTTTATAGTCCTGATCTGAGCCCATCTGACTTCAAGCTGAAGGAAGCGCGTTTCCCGATCCTGGAAGAGTTTGGAAGATAATTGTCCCGACAGATTCGGATGCTCAGTAAGAACGCGGTTCTGAAAGGAATCTACGCTGACATTCTTGCACTGATAAGAGAGAGAGAGAGGATTCATTGAAGCCCTGTAATCACTTGTATCTTCTTCAATAAATATTTTTCAAGTTAGAGTCATCTGTGCATTACGGAGACAGCTGATCGCAGCCTCAGTATATAGATTGAAGTTTTAAGAATATGTTAGCATCATATGGTAGATTAGCTTATAAAAAAATGTCGAAAATTCGAGAAAAGGCAATGAGAACAGTCCATCGAGTCGGATTTCAAGAATAGAGCAACATGCGTATATTCGCATCGAAACAGTGCTCCGGAACCCGTTTGTGGGATCTATTTACTGACTCTAAGAGAGCTCCGAAGAGAAGTATCCTGACAGATTTGGAAACTCAATAAGAACTCAAAAAAACTCCACACCCTTTCGGACTGTTGGTATCTGTGCATTGATCAGAGATTAATTGAAGCCCTGTAATCACTTGTATCTTCTTCAATAAATATTTTTCCGCTTTGAGCCATCTGTGCATTACTTTTGGGAAAATCCTCGTATTAAAACATTGAATTTTTACTTGAAATTAGCGTTGTATTCGACAATAGTATCGCCTAATTTTAGACAAAGCGCTCCGCCATGCTTGAAAATCTGTTGACTGAGAACAGGCTCTAGAACAGGATCTAATTCTTCGCCAACATTCTCTAACAATACCTGAAATTATTGAAAATTACCATTACTTTCGTTTTTGTAAAACTATCGAAATTCTACCGGTTGTCCAAACTGTATTGCATTCTCTAAAACTCTCATATAATCAGGCTGATTCAATCTAATTATATTTAGACTATTTTCTTTTTCCATATTTTTTATCCATTTATTTGCTTGACCTTGTGGGTCAATCATCAAGGCGTAACGTCTAGCATTTCTTCAATAAAACACGTATTATTTGATTAACTTAACGATAATGATTAAAATAAAATATACAACTCACCTAATAATAATTCCATTATCGATACTGAAATTATCTGTAGGTAAGCCGAAAATATTCCAAGCTCTAATTTCCACTGCATCACCCAATGTTTGTGTCAATTGAAAGTCTTTAGTACACACAATCTTAAAACCTGTCAAAGTCTTGACCCATTCCTCAATCTGTTTATTACGAAACTGTATAGTAAATGTACCTAAATAAGCAATTACACCAGCTGCGATCAGAACATCCCCTATACAATATTTACACATTATTATAAGATGTTAGCAATTATTATTTAACCTACCTGTTAAAATGTGATAACGTTTGCCTAGTGCTTCTGCCGTATTCTTCCATCGTGTCTTCTCACCACCTAATCCACTAATTAATTCTTCAGCACGTTGTAATTTTAAATTACATAAATTTACTTCATCAGTCATTTTTTGGAATTTATTCTTTTCAATTTCTAAAATTGCCTCCAATTTTTCAACTTTCTCTCTAATTTCTTTCAATTGAGCTTGTTTAATTTGTAGAGCAGCCATTGCTGTACTAAATTCAGCGTCAGCAGCCGCTAAAGCTTCCTTCTTTGGTGCAACATCTTTTGCTACTTTATCATACTTGCATATTGCAATTACCCATTTGCATAAACCTTAAAACATATTTATTTCAATATGATTAATAACAGATATTTATGAATCTTACCTTCAGCTGCCATTGATGCAACTTTAATTTTATCAGGATCAAAATTTGGATCATTTAGAACAGTTGCAGCTAATTTCTTCATAATAGCCGGTGGTACATTGTCTTTATCATAATTGATTAGACCATCAAGAAATCTAATATCGCCCAATAGTCGTTTCGAAGGTCCCCAATAGTCTTCAATCATTCCTATACCACTTGGGTTAGGTAATCTATCAGGTTTGATATCCTAAAGAAATTATGGTAAATTTTTGAAATAGTAATTTTAAACATTTACCTTTAGAATACAAATTGCTTCCATTACTAAACGAACACCTTTCGGTGGATTTTTCATTGATTTTACGACAGTTATATCAGCCGGTGTTAGTGTATTCAAAGCTGTTACGGCCGCATTTAATGCTGGCAAAGCTTTAGCTAATTCAGCATCGCATTCATCGCGAATCGCTTGAGCAGCACTAGCTTGTTTATTTGCTATTTCTTCATCAGCTACGACAGTTTTTTCAAATTCGCTAGCTTCAATTTGTTCTGTTTCAACTTTCTTCATAGCCGCTTCCACGATCGATTTTGCTTCTATCAATTTCGGCTGTAGTGCCGCTAAAGTTTCTTGCATTAATGCTATTTGTCCTTCTGCACTGTTTAATTGTTGTAAGCCAATCTCGTATCGTTTTTTGCCATCTAATACTTCTCTAAAATATTAATTCGATAAATATGGGATTTTTTTAACAAATCAACTAAATTATACTCTCTTTTTTTGCTTAAAAGAGTCTTGAACATGCTTATCATTTCTAGATATGATGTAGGTGTGACGTAATTGTGGCGTGATAGTCTTGTTAGAAATTCCTCGGATAAAGCTTGAGTGGATGTATGGAAAATTTGGCACATATCGATACAAATATTCCGTTCTCTATCAACCATTTCGATCTCTCCTAGAAATCGTTTAGCTACAGCTAAAAGAGCATCTTCAGGCCAACTCTAAAACACAATCCATACATGAATCAAATATTTCAAGATTTTTATATATAGCGGAAAAACCTGAAACCAATCTATCGTACAACAGTTAACGATCGCTGGAAATTTCCTGATTCTATTCCTGAAACTGTCACCAATCGGACTCATCGTTAAAACGATATGTAGTTGTTGTTTAACGATTTGTACGAAAAAATTAAAAAGAGCGGGTGGACTACCATCGGTTTGAAGTGATTTATCGCGTTGTCGATCCAATTGTCGCATTTTTTCGCACAATTCAATCCGTTCATCTGTTGTGAATAAATTTGGAACCTCTCCTGAATTCATCAAATTGCTGATATCTTCAAGGAAACCTTCTTCTTTTATTTGTGAATCAGTAAATAAAAATACACCGTGTTGATCGGTTGCACTAACTTTTCTTAAGATACTCTTCAAATCTTCACGCCATTCATTCGTACCATAAGAACGTGAGATTTCAACTTGAAACAATTCGTATTCACAAATATGGGTAGCTAGACGTGTTAATGATTGCCGGCCTGATCCACCGACACCAACACAAAGTCCATGACAGCGTGGTTGTTTCAAGATACGACAGATTTTTGATAAGTGTTCAATTGCAAATCTATAAATTTCAAACAATTATTTTTTATGTTGAAGTTCAATTTACAAAAGAAAATAACCGGAAGAGGACAAGATTCATTGGTTTTTTACTCAAACTATTGTATTCATGCAAGAATCGTTCGACTATACCGCGTAATTGTTCCAAATCCTGGACTTCCATGTAGTTCCTTTGATCAGCTTTAGGATTGGCGAAATCACAATATAATAATCGCCTTAGTTCTTGTTCGCCAATCTAAAACCGGAAATTAGCAATACGTATCAAAGCACGTGAATACGACTCACTGGTTTTTTATTGTCTACAGCTAAATGATTGAATAGTTTATCAAATCCTTCATGTAAAGTCTCATTTACAATCTCTCTCAATGTTTTAACAACCCAAATTCTATCATTATCATCAACTAAACGATCATAATAAACTCTTAAAACTTCATGTACCCATAATCGTTTTAAAGCTTGTAAATCTTCAATTGCTTCAGGCACTGATAGTAAAACACCCTATCGATTTTTATTACATTTACAATACGAGAAACTTAACAAAACAAAATTCTTTAAAAAACTTACTTGTATAACTTTAGAGAAGTCTCTTAAATTAAACAAATAATGCGATTTTGATGGTGTTGGTAATAGATATTCTTTAGCTTTCTTGAAAATATCCAAAGTTGCCATAACAATTTCATTAATACAAGGGTCGAATTCTTTAGAAAAACCTCTATAATAGAATTTTTTTTACCATGAAATTACGTTTTATAATTTAATTTAGAATACCGAACGTCCAGATGCCACAACATTATATTGCTAAAAATCCGTATTAAAATATTCTCGTCAAATTCATCAATGCAGAGATGGTTGAAATGTCGGGTGAATCGGGGTGTTATTGTGTTCCCACCCCCTCCAGGTGGACACATAGCACACATAAACTGATAGAAAACAGAAGTGTAAAATTAAAAGTTTTTACTACGATATTTTTTGGGAAAATACTTGGATATCGATCAAATGTAACGGAACTATTTCTTTGCGATCATACCACATACCGTGATCGAACCATTGCCGTAATAATTCAATAGGTGGTTGAGCACCGTAAATTTCTTTCATTGGCATGTTGACATCATCAATGAAAATTACACATTTCTTAGTGACCGGTGGACCGTATACGCCTAAAATATTGATCTAAATTATAAAATGGATTCAATAGAAGAATTTGAAATAATAACCTTTTCGTCTTTTATCCAATTTCGCCATGATAATATCCTGTGTTTGATTTGCTGTAGTTTGAGCTGAAAAATTCATAAACAACGGTTTATATGTTACTGTATCGTTTTGTTTGAGTAGAAATTCCTAAAAATCAATTCAATCACACCTTTTTCAATAACAAAAGATATTTAATTAAATTTACAGTAACATAACAGGATTTTCCTGTACCAGTTGGTCCAATAATCATCATAGCTTTCTGATTTTGTATTAATAATTTCATTATAGCTATATTTCGTACAGTTTCAACAGTAGTTACAATAATTTGATTAGCTGGAATATCTCTTGGAATCGGTGGTGAATGCGCAAGTTCATCAGACCATAATTTCCATTTGCCTTTACCCTTTTTAAAATTTAATTGAATAAGAATTAATATGATTAATTGAAAAGTTTAATTAACATCATTACTTCTTTAATATAACGATAATCATAAACACTACCAAATACTGGTGGTGTTATCAAATAATTCTTTTCCGGTTTTTCTATGTCAAATGGTAAACCAAATTGTTGTTTTAATTTCGATGGAAATTCTTTTTCTAATAATCCACGAAATAGTTCGTTGAATTTTTGACGACTTCTATTATCGAGCGTTCCACCTAATGCCCAAATACAAGAGAAAAAGAATGAACCTTCTAATTGTGTCCTAATATCCATATAAGTTAAAGTTTTAGCATATTTCTCATCATTATAATCATTCATAAAACAATCAAATAAATTCATTGTTGCTTTCAATAGATTTGTATCTGATGTAATTGCTAATTCCTGAAAGATAATGTGCAGTTAATGTTTGTTAGAAATTTGAGGCATTGTGTTAAAATTCACTTTAACTCCCCCTTTTCTAATCAACCACAAAAGAGGTGGACAAAATCGTAAAAAAAGTGCCTCAATATTGTGAAGATAGGTATCTTCTTGAAGAATAAGCGGAAGAGTTTTCAGCCAGGATAAAAGTAACGGTCTCCAACCTAAAGAAACTGGTTCCATATAAATCATACCACATCTAGAAACCTAATTTATGGGTTATTTTTTAACTATAAATATTGATAATTTAAAGATTACAGTTGCAGGAGAAGCAACTTCCAAGTCCATCGGTTCAAAAATTAAATTCGTTGTATTTGCTAATTGTATGACTTCACCGGACATTAAACAGAGTTTTTTATTGTCATCTAGTACAGTGTTTAAGTTTTCTATCCATACTGCATCTACTGGACCATCGAAAATTAGCCATTTTCTAACAAGAATTCAACAATTGATCACTAAAATGATGGTGATATTATTTTAGAATTTACCGATCCTCGTTTGTTGACATTGCGAAATTTCGAAAACCCACAGCTAAGACACCATCGGACCATTCATGGGAGACAGGATCGAATTGACCGTACAACTGTCCCATTGTAATCGATTTAGGATTGATTATTGTATAAACTGCTTTATGTTCATCCATACCTCCCTGAAAAAATATTGATTTATTAACCATTGAATTGTTATTTCTCAAAATGATTTACTCTCTCTTCGATAAGAGCTAGAGCATCGGCTAAGACACGATAACAAGTAGTTTTACCACCAAATGGTAATCCAACAATCATTAAACCATGACGTACTACAATCATTTCGTACAATTGTTGTACTTTCTCTAGAAAAAATGGAGTACATTGTAGATTATTAGCAGAGCAGACATCTTCTACTGCTTGATTTAAAACTAAATAATCCGGTTCTGGTAAAATGACTCCTGGGAATAAATCAGACGTGATTCCCTATGAATTAAATTATTTTTATTAATATGCCAAAGTTTTGTGAATATTTTTAAATTCCTAACATGAAATAGTGGTACATCATGGACTAGAAATTTTGCAAGATTCACATCTTTAATAGAACGTAACATTAAGATGTCTTCTTCTTCTTCTGGATAACGTAATTTCAAAGCACTAGCTGCTCTCAATACTGATTTCACGGCTCTCATTCCTGAAATATTTAAAAATATTGATGATTAAAATTTTCATATTATTTATCATCATATTTGTGTAGTACCATAATCATAATGGCATTGTGATGATAATTGTTCTGAACATAATCGATAAGTGGCGACAATTTTAACAGCTAATGGTTTCGCTTTCAAGAATCCACAAGCATAAAGTTCAATTTCAGAAATCAAAGCATAATCAGGCACCATCATTGCAACAGATCGGAACAATGCTTTTAAATTATCAGGTAATTCAGATCGACCCGCATAACCAGGATTCATTGTAATAAATACAGCACAAGTTGGATCTAATACTAATTCAGTGCCTTCAAATAATAATTTTTCATTGCCTGCATTGATACCACGTTGTATTGTTAGAATTTGTTGTGCCACAACTGATAATACTTCTAAATCGATACGATTGAATTCATCGAAACATGACCAGGCACCACATGATGCTAAACCTTTGAAAAATTTACCCAATGCTATATAATCTAAACCATCTGAACAATTGAAGACAACACATTGTTTTGCTATAGCTTTTGCTAAATCTTTTGTTGTTTCTGTTTTACCAGTACCAGCTGGTCCTTCTGGTGCACCACCTAAATGTAAATGTAATGCACCAAATAATGTACGATAACAACGATCTGTTAATGGTGTTATCACTAATCGTGGTGTATTGCCTAAATATTCGTAACCATATTTTAGCATTGAGTTTATCATACGTGTTTCCATATTCATTTTCTAAAAGTATCGAAAATGCAATGTAGATCAATTATAGAGCTAACTACAAATCCCTAAAAATTTCAATCTAAATCTAAAACTTAAGTAAAGATTGAAATTTATTAGGGATAGTACTAGTTGGTTATTATCACCTTCCAATAGTAACGCAATTGGCACAACCATTTGAAATCGGTGATAGCGCTGACTTTATTGTCGATCAATTCTGAGAGCACGTCTCGTGCATGGACATCAAGCACGACAAGAGCGCCTATAAATAAGTCTCACTTAAATCAAAATCAAAAAATTCCCTCCTCATCGATTATACCTAAAGTTATACGGTTTTGTGTATTCAATTTCCCACGAACTAAATCAACAATTCTCTCAATTTGATAATTACGAGTGCCCAAATACTTCTTTAAGGCTTCCAAACCATCTTCAATAGAATTTTGGACTTCTATAGTCCAGTAAGTCATAGAAACACATTGGACAGCTTGTCCTGGCCAATCTAACACCCATACATGTCTAACTTTTTCAACATAATCTTCAACAGCCAATTTTATCTCATAATGAATAGATTTTTTCATATCAGCTTCAAGTTGAACTAACCATTTTTCGACAGCTCCTTTAGCTGCAGCTGTTTTAATTATATCGACTAAAGGAATAATTTCACCTTCACTTGATTTCATTTCTGATACTTCCAAATCGTCGTTGAATGTTAATTTAGCAATACCTTCGAAACACTTCTTAAGATGTGGTTGTACTCTATCAACAACATACAAAAATTGAAGCGATATAATTAGAAATCAATTGAAAAAAATCACCTAGTTGGATCTTTAGTTTCTGATAAAATCTCCAACAATTCATCATTGGATAAAAAGAAGAATCTCGGGAAATAGAGACGTTTCTTCTCCAAATATTCATTCAAACCTTTCTGGATCATCTCCAATAGACTATTTGATTTTTTAAGACGCTCTAACATTTTATCGATCTGTATAACAACTAAAACCGTTGGATCTTCATGGACTGTCCTCATAATATCACGCCAAGTCTGAAAATTGCATTCAAAATAATTTAATAAATTCTTTATATACCATTAGATTATTTTTACTTTATCGACAGCACTAAATCGTCGCCCTTCTTCAGGCATTTGCTGTTGGATATCTGGTGATGTAAAAATCGGTTCTAAATACATCCATGTTAGCTGTACTCGAATCCATTCATCTAAAATATCTTGAAGTAAAACTAATTTAAATTCCCAAGATCTAGAAATTCAACAATTAATTTTTAAATGTCACTAAATATTGTATAATTTTACAAAATCTCCTGTTCGAATGGTTTAATATAAGGTGAATTCTTCATTGTTTGTGTTTTAACAATATGATCATCTAATAAAACTTGAATATCATCAACCGATGATAGAATAAATGTACCTGTATCCCTATAAATAATTATTGTTTTAATTTATTTAAATATTTATAAGATGGAATCAATACTTATATTCCAATACTGTAAATACTTGATCTTGCCATTCAGCCAACATTTTACTCAAACCTTTCTCTAAATTATTCTCTTTAGTTGCAGCCTCTGAGATAGCTTCAAATTTATCAACATAATCAATTAAATTATATTCAATGATACGTTCTAATGTTAAATCATCACTCAATTTAATTGGAAAACCAACAATTTCTGATACTTTCTCCCAATGTCTTTCTTTCATACCTGGATTACCTAATGTTTGTATAACTGGTAAATGTTCTTTAAATTCTTCAATTTGTTCACGTACTATTATTGCTAATTGTAAAACCTGTTCACGATCATTGAATACTTTCTCTAATTGATAAATATTACGATAGAATTGAATAATATCATATTCAATATCTTCTGGATCATAAGTACCAATTCTAGCTTTCATCCATTTATGATGTTTCGTTAGAAATTCCATTGAATTATCATATAATTTTTTATAAGGTACTAATTGATCATAGGTTTGTTTTCTTAATGGATATTGTGATGTTTCCCAACCAAATGATGTTTCTTCTAGATTAATCGCATTAATTATTTCGATTGCTTCAATTAAGCGATTTTCTAATTTTATTGCCTTCCTATGATAACGTGGTAAATCATCATAATCACCTTTATATTGGAATTCACTAACTAAACGTGAATACAATTCTAACTTATCGATGAATTTCTTGATTCGTACCCTTAATAAATCTTGAAATTCTATCATTTTTTCCTCGACTAATTGACGATGTTCGTCGAGTACTTTTGGCATTATTAAATAACGACCAAATGTGTAATTATTTTGCTTGATTTCGACAGGTGTAAAATTCCAATAATCCGATAAGAATAACATATATTTCAAGACTATACGTAAACGATCTTCTAACTGATTTAAAATTATTGTTTCCACTTCTTCAACATATTTAATTAAATCCATTAATTCTGCCGTGTTGTTCGGTGGTCTTAGACAATTTTCAATCACCATTTGGTAATCTTCTCCTAAGCTATGTTCAAGAAATACGAAATTCCAATAATTAGCACATATGACTTATCCAGGGCACGCAGTGGGTCCCCTAACTTTATAAAGATATACAATTTGGCCGTTTCTATTAAAATAATCGAGCAATTCAAATAACACTTTAAGAATCTGTAGAGTAGTCTCTAGAGAACATTTTATCAAAATTAGAACGTTATAGCTCATTTAGAAGTTGGTCAAAAATGCTAGTCTTGGACAATATCGCGACTATCAAACACCAACTACACACGCAAAATAACATGGGATGACTTAAAAATCCTCCCAAGATTGATTTTTATCTCCACATTATTTTACAGAAAATGCAGAAGATTGCCACTTATTCTAGAAGAAAAAAAAAGAAACGAAAAATCAATATTGAGAGGATCCTCGAGTCACTCTAAGTTGTTTTAAGTGTGCAGCTGGTTGGTAAATATCTCTCCGACAAGCGAGCGTTTTTTGACCGATTGTTAAATGAGCTACGGGTTCTAGTTTTGTTAAAATATTATGTGGAGACCACTCTACAAACTGTTAAAATATTATTCAAATCGCTCTATTATTTTAATTAAAACGGCCAGACCGTATACTCTCAGGTTTGAAATTCTGTTTACGGATAGGGTGTCTGTTTTAAATGTGATCAATTTTTATGAAATTCCTATTAGTTGGCAAGCGATTTTGTAGAAGGATCCCTGTAGATTATTTTAGCACAATTAGAACCTCGTAGCTTATTTGGGAGTTGGTAAAAAAAACGCTCAAATGTCGCTGCATGTGAAAATGACTTGTAGACGCTCCTAACATTGGTCTTTTATCGTTTTTCTCCATTGCATTAGAGAAAAACGTAAAGAATCAATGTTGGAAGGATCTTGGAATCAGTCTTGGTCGTTTTACGTATTCAGCAAGTATTTAAAAATCGCGACATTGTCAAAAACGAGTTTCTAATTCTGATAAATGATCTCCAAGCGACTCCCCTATAAATCTTTGAAATTTGTATTTTTCGAATCACTTGCCAACTAGCAAGAGTCTCATAAGAATTAACCACATTTAAAACACATAGTATGAATAAACTTATGAAAAATACAGATTAGAGCGTTAGTTTATGTATTCTTATTTTTAAACTGGGAACTTATCGTTTTATTTGAATTTCAGTTATGTGTTGAATGAAATTCAAAGAAAATACTCTTGAGGCCTCTACAGGGTTGCTGAGTCCCGAGGGAAAGTAACCCGCCAACCTCCGACTCTCATCAGGCCAGAACTTATCGATATTGAAAATCTAACAATAAATATAAGCAAAGGTATGGAATTCTAGAGCTTCAAAAAGTTTAATTCGGAAACATTTAAGACTTGCAAGACAATAGAAAGCTCCTTTAAAAGCTACTAAAAATTTATGGTTTTCTCTTGTCTTGGTAAAAATTTGTAAAACGTAAAGAAGAAAATTTGATTCACTAGGCTCCAAGAATGGGCACCACGGTTTAAATTTTAAACGAACTTTAATCTTGCTTATGCAGCCTATTGAAATAAACTCACCGTTTAGACATATTTTGGCTATCTGTAATACACCTCTGTATGATTGCATCTTTGAAAGTATTAGCAGCTTCAACGAAACTCTTTATCAATGAAGTTCGATCAATTTCATACATTTCTGTCCGAATAACGTGCTCCTTAATTAAAGGAATTTCATCCGCTATTTTTTTATAATACGGAATGTTCACCAGATAATCGTCGAATTCATGTTCATCCTCTAAAAATTTATCGACAAATTCTTTATCCTAAAAATAAATTTGTTTGTAAATCTATACGCTAAATCAACAAAACAAACAAATCAATACTTCTCCATTAATTAAAGGCATATATTCATCGAAATCTTGTATCCGTAATTCCGGACAGATACGTTGATCTTCTAATAATAATTTAATTCGATTTTTATAATCATTGATTAAATTCTCATCAATTATAGGCTGAAATTTTCAATTATATTCCCATCTATTGTATTTCTATTATGAGAACGAGATTTTTCATGGATTACCTTTAAATAAATAGGTTTTCCTCTATGAACGTACAATTTCGTTTCAATCCTGGGTATTTTCGTTACAGCCTCGACAATCTTAGCAATGTTACTCAATATACCAGTCTCGAAATTCTTAAAAGTCGGCTCAAAACTGATCACATCGATTTTTTGCACTACATACACCACAAATCCTCTATTCAAATACTGAAAATAAAAATTTTAGTTTTGAATTTTAATTTGATGGGAAATTTCACTTTTATATCCATGATATAATTGAAATAATCGTATAAAGATTTCAAGCATAAACTCTGCAAATGTTGTGTCATCTTCGTGGCAACAGCATTGAAGAACGCTTGGAATTTCTTGGTTTTAGATTCATCAGGTAGACGATTCTTGATTGCACCTTGTTGAAAAATATCCAAAACGGCCATATAGTAATCATTGGTGATTATTCTCTTCGCTTCGTTAATTTCTTTCTCTAGAATCCATTTGAAATCGGCAAATTCGAAAGCTCGCTGATTGTCGAGCAATTTTTGTACGTTAATTATGCGTAATTTTCGAAATTTTATGTACCATAAATCGACAAGTGCTAGCAAACAAGGATTAACAATATGCAAATTTCGTTGAATTTTGCTTCTATTAGTTTGGAATTGTATCACGATCGACATACTTAAGTCGGCTAATTCTTTTTTCATCGGTGAATCTTGTTCCTGTATTGCTTGAATCATTACAGAGTCTTGTAGAACGAAATCAATGACGGATTTTTTTGATGTTGTTAGATAGTCATCTTTAACATCTTCAATAGCCGTATTTAGAGTCGATTCGTATTGTTTCAATTTCACCGGTACCAACTTCAACATCTAGATTTTTAATTAATTAATTTCCTTTAAAATTTAATTAATTACAGTTCTTACCCTGTTGAGAACTTTACTATCCATTGGTGCTACATGGATCGTATCTATTCCATGTTTAATATAATAATAATAACGTAACATCTCTTTATCAGCAGTCGATGGGATGTCATCATCTGGTGATAAAGTGGTATCATCCTCTGGTGATAAATTGGTATCATCAGTTTTCCTCATAATTAAATCAAGCAAACTCTTTCGGAATTCATCACGACGTTGTCGTAATTCTATATAAGAATACAATCGAGCTTTCTCCTCTTGTTCTTTACGTTTTTGTTGTGCTAATTGTTTACGATATTTCGGATAATGACTTGCCAGGATTGGTTTGAAGACTTCTGGTCGACATGAGAATACACTTCTACCTTCACCAACATTAAAATCGGACGGTAATTTATATTTTGGTATGTCAAATTTTATATTGTGTTGTGATTCGACTTGTGCTCGCAATTTTTCGTATTTTTTGTATATACGTTCTAATTCGATATTACGGTTTTTACGGTCCATTTTCTATTAGAAAAATACAAATTTGTACGAATTACTTCTGTCATTAAGGCAGCATTATTTGTTTATATGCCATAGAAACGTTTCGATTCGATCCAACAATTTTGCAGCGGCGTGTTATCCTATGGGCCAAAAGGGCATTGCCTGGGTCCCAAAGTCTCCAAATCAATATTATGATTTTTGTAGTCAAAAAGTTAATCCCAAATTTGATGATTTTTTATAGCAGATATGAGAAAAGCTTGTTGCAACATGTCAGCATACAGCAAAATTTCGAAAAATGCCGAGAAACTCAACTTTTTACTTTTTCTATTCAGTTCTAGCAAAGCCAAAATGGCTGTATTCGTTACTATTGGGAATAAATGACGCGAATAACATTTTTTTTAAATGGCATCCCATATTTTTCATTGAATTTTTGAGTAGAGTTGATTTTTTACGTTCAAACATATATCCCAGGTAGGATTTGCCAATGCTGACAAATGGCCGAGCCTTGGGCCACTTGTCATTTGCCGAGCCTTTGATGGTGACCATTGGGCCAAGGTTCGGCCGAGACTTAGCCCAATGGTATAGTATTCTTAAACCGAGTCTTGGATAGTCACCACTGGGCCAAGACTCGGCTCAACCTAGGCCCAGTGGTATGATATTGTATCACCAAGCCTTGGAAACTAACCATTGGGCTAAATCTAGGCTGAGGCCTGGTCCAATAGTTTTATCCTGTTACACTAAATTTTGCAGGTTATGTTTAAACTTAAACATTTGTTGTATTCTAAAGCTTGAAAGAAAAATTCATTTCAGCCGAACGCTGAAAGATAATTGAATGTTCTACAGTTTGATAGAAAGTACGTTATTTGTACTATTAGATTTCTAAATTTTAACATTTTAACTGCAATAGTTTCTATGCTGTGAATTTTTTATTTAAGCACTGCAAAATTAAAAATTTCATGAAAAGTTAAAATATCTGAAAAACTTTCAGCGCTAGACCATGGGTCATGTTATCAAAGTCCCTTTCGATTTCATCAAGGAATTCAAAAATGTAATAAAAAATATACCATTCTATTTAAAATAAGAGAGTAGGGTGCACTACCCTATATAAGGGGGGTAGCTAAATCAAGGAGAATATTTTCCAAAGGTAGTTCAAATGCCATAACGGCCACATACCAAATTTCATAGAGTTTCATCTATTAGAACTCCTTATACTTTTAGGGTGCCATCCTCTTGGCTCATCCTGTATATAAATATATATATATATATATATATATATATATATATATATATATATATATATATATATATAAAATTTTAACGAACGGTGGATATGGGTTCCTGAGGTCCCAAAACGAACTTCTGTGCAAAAATTTTTCGGAAATTCAAAAGTGAGGATCTCGTCATTAGCTAATTTTTTTTAAAAAAAAACATCGCTAATAAAGGGGAGAGATGCTCTCCCGAATAAAAATTCAGCACTATTCAAAAAGGCCCCCAAATTCAAAATTGGCTGGAGCCTCATGAAGCCATAATGCGCCGCTTCAGTTTTGAATATCAATTGATCAGTTCTCTATAAAATTAACAACAGTTGTTGAAAAATTTAAATTTCAATGGAATTCTAGATTGTCTGTAACGTTTTGAGCTTTTTCTGAGAGTCTTGTTAATTATTTCATATGATAAAAAAGCATTAAGCTTGTATTGCAATCTTAGAGGGAAACTCTTTTTTAACATCCTTGATTGACAACAAAATGATGGATTTAATGATTGTAGCTTCTCGTCGTAGGCTCTTTCATTTTAAAGCCTGTTTGAAAAAGTCAAAATTTGATGAAATTTTTTGAATCTCCAAAATTTTTGTGGATCCAAGCCTTACCTGCTCATTTATAAGCTTTTAAGGAAGCTGTCCAACGATTTTCTATCTTTAAAATTGTAGACACAGCCTTGTTTAGCATTTTTTTAGATACTCCAAGATTTTCCGCTGTGATTCAAAATTTCGTCAAAATATTTCAAAACAAAAAACATCAACTGATGCTCCGCGAAATTCCCTATCTAATGCTTCCACCGGAATTTAAATATCTTACAAAACAAGTGAAATATTAATGATTAAACATTGTCTTTTTTCAGACACAGAATCGAGGATTGGCTATTGTGGGCTCAAAAAATTTTAGCTCTAGGATCTGTGTACCGATATCCTATGCTTTCTTATACTGCTACCTTTGAAGAAGCAAAATGGATGAAGTCTTGAATAAACATTTTCTCTTCTCCAAAGCGTGAATCTGAAGAAACTACGTAACATTATTCTTTAACTATAACCTGGCCTATCTTGTTTTAAGCTTCATTGAAAATAAGGGGGAGTAATTTGTGCGCTAAAATAAAATAAAAACAATGAATTATTTGATATATTTCATCAAACGCATGCACAAATTGCATAAAAAATGAGTTGATAGATGTAATAGACACATTCACATAAATTTTTATTATTTTAATTTCTACAAAGCCACAATAAATACGCCATATACACTCATTAGTTGTGACACAAATAAAAAATAATAATACCATTATTAATTGTTGTTACTGTGATAATTGACACAACATAGCAACACCTCGCATTATCCAATGATCAGCTGGTTTATCTCTCGTTATCGGTAATGTCATCGCTATAACAAAATTAGTTGAATGTCCTGTCGTTGATAGAACACCACGTCTTTCTGATGTCTTATAAAGCGGACATAGATAAGACAGCCTTTCAGTTAAATCGTCTCTTTTCAACGGCTTCAACCAAATCTATCAGAAACGGATTTGTTATTTCCGTATCTAAATCAATAAAAAAAAAGGAAGAGATCACTCACATGGGGAACGACATCATAGAGAACTTTCGGTAATGATTCATCTAAAATCATTTTGTTTGGATTCCAACGAGCACCGTCAAGGAATAGACCATAAATTACAACACCATCATCTGGAGGTTTGTCGATTTTGCTTGCTTTCAAGACCTACAACATATTTCTTTCAAAATAAGAAAATATAAACAGACGGTTATAGAATCAACAGACTTCGTAATCAAATGTAAGCAAATCGATAGGGATGCGGTATTTTCGAGCGTAATTCTGTTGAGCTCCAGTTAGGAAAGCTTGTGTGAAAAAGAAACCCGATAACCAGTACGTCGGCGGTGGACCACCATCGAACCATTTCTACAACATTAACAACAACACAACATTAATTTATTTTAATTGTTCAAATAAAAAGTAAAAATACCTGTAAGAAAGATAAACGTTGTAAAAAATCTAAAATATAACTCCCTAACGGTTTCAAACTGGGATATGATTTACTCTGCCACGATCCAGGAATTTTTCCAGTTAACATACTGTTGTAGAGCTTTTCCATATCAACCGACATTACAATTAATCCTTTGATAGCTTTCTGAATGTTAATTAGACTATTACGGATCTCGTTCAATAAATTATTGAAACGATTCATCTCTTGTACAAGAACTGTATTCATACTTTGCATATATGATGTTGGATATTTATTTAGAGCAGCATCACAATCGAAATTTTTCGGAAGTCGTTGTAGAATATCAGCTGCTATTTCGAATACCGTATCATCTGACTTTCCAGCCGAATCACCAGATGTGGAAATTTCCTATAGTTTGAACAATTTATCATTGAGGAAAAAACTGGAAAATCAATGTAATAACCTGTGTTAACAAAGTTGTAGATAATAATAGATCAGTCTCTTGTTGATCTTTCATAATATCTGCATTCTCATTCATACCGAAAACTTCAGGATGTGTAATTAATGGTAGTGATTTTGTATATTCGATAAAATCATTATAATCGCTTGAATCGGGACAATAATATTTTCCTAAAATTCCAATTATTTTCCAATTACACTTTAGAATTTTAATAAGTATTTAATAATCACGTGTAGGATCAAAAGCGTAGTTTTGAACATCAACAATTTTATTACAATAGAATTTCGAAAGGATTGTTGATAAAGTTCTACGGTCCCAATTATCTGTTACTCTGCCGCCATAATTACATTCTCCAGTTAAATATAATAAAGCCTCATATTGTATATTCTAAGCGAATTAAATTATTCGACAAAATTAACAATAAATTCAATTTAAAATAAAATTAACTTACATCGTAGTCATTTAAAAACATCTGTAATTGCATTACGCTAATTCTCAAATCGGTCTCATTAAATTCGTATGGAATATTCCAGCCTAAAGGGCCGAATTTACGTCGTTCTTGAATTACAGCATGAAAGAAACATAGACCATAGAGTAGCTTTTTAAAAGCATCCCCCTGTTTACAATTATCATACCATTCAGGATCTGATATCGGTTCGCTTAAATATGATCTGAGAATGTTCGCTTTAAGTCCTTTCGGTGGTTCATTTGTCATTTTGATACCATTTTGTAGAACTGTAACTGGAAAATATTCACTAGGATATGATGTTAACCATAAACGAAAATCAGGATGTGTTGATTCAACTGATAGATTCTCACAGATCTTCTCCAATATTGGCATAAAACTTTTTGCTAAATGACAATTTTGTAATACAACCCATGTACCATTACGGATACCTTCTTCAATTAAACGTATAGCAATAGGGCCTTGTCCTTGTCCTAGTGATAAAGCAAACAGTCGTGTACTGCCGAATCCTTGATCGTCGGCAAATTTCAACAGAACATTAGTTGGATCCGCTCCAGGTGTTAGAATAAATATCAATGGAACAATACAAAACGAATCATTATAAGATGATAACAGATCAAATGGTGGTGGTTCAATGAATTTTCTACCAATATTATTTGTTATAAACGATTGTATTCCTGGGACAATCTTATCGGATCGGATACATCTTAGAACTAATAATTTTTGAAATTGGGTCAATTTTTTATCCCAAGGTAGAGGTAATGGATGATTTTGTGGTTCAGTTGAATCAAATATTTCTTTCCATCTATTCAAATCTTTTTTGAAGCTATCCTTAATTCCTCTATTAATTTATTAATAAATTAATTATTTAAAAAAAATAATTATCCTAGAAATTTCACCTGAAAATAGGATATTCATCTAGACGACACAGTTCATCCCAGGATTTACCTGTCAACCAATCGGAAGGATTTTTATTTGGATTTTCTACACCAACACCACCAGTCAGAAGGAACATCCATTCTGACATGTCGATTAAATTACGACTCTTCATTAAATTAATTGTTAACAACAATGAGAACAATAATTTATCCTGAAAGCCGTTGTGATGATTTACCGATTTAGCTACGTATTAAAATTTCATACCTTTTCAAACAGACTTCGACACACGTTTGAATACAAAGAATAAGTGAAATATTCCTCTAAAATCTTTAATCTCTTATTAACTTTATCGGATTTTTCTGTATTATCAATAGCCGATTTAAATAGATTCATGAACCATTCTAATGAATATTGATACATTGGATCGATATTGGCTAAATCGGCTACAATTATTTTTAGTTATTATACGAGAAATGTTTCAAATATTGTTTCATTATTGAATTTACCGATTGTGAAAAATAGAATTGTTGAATGTACAGCTATTGGAACATATGACATACGTGCTGTATTTATTTGTTGTTCAGTAACTTCAGAAATGGCTTGTTTTGCTGCAATTTCATTTGCTAGAACCTTGGACGAACTCAATATTTGTACAGCTGTTTCATCTTCTAAAATATTCCCTTCGGATGTGCTTAGAATTTCTAAAATTTTATCTTCAATCTCCTTCAATTGCCTAAAATAATTTATGTTAATTGTTTTTTGAATTGTTAAAATTGTAATTTTTAGTAGACCTTTTATTTTCAGCTGATTGCACGATTAATGAGTTCCTTTCAGCTTCAAGATCTGGCCGTTCTCTTGCCACAGTTACACCAAGTAATTGATCCTGAAGTCCATCTGTAGTTATCATGAAATTCACTAATGTTACTTTAACTGCAATTTCAGGTAGATAATGTGGATTTCGTAATTTCGTTGTTATGTATAATCTAAATGAGTTAATAGTTTGTCAAAAGATATTCAAGAATTATACAAGGGTTGTTCCAAAAAGAATGCCCAGGACGCTTTGATAAGCGTTTTAGGCAACGTACACAGCTGATTGCAGACTGCAGACTGAAGCCTTAAGAACTTGCTGGTATCATGTGATATGAGATTAGTTTAAAGGAAAAATACCAAATATTCGAAATGAGAACAGTCTCTCGAGTCGGATTTCAGCAATAGAGCAACGAACGTAGGTATATTCGCATCGAAAAAGTGCCCGAAATTTGTGTGAGGTCCCTTTCCGCTCCTCACACATGAGATGTGGTTTATTCCCGACTGTATCTCGACCTTTAAGGCTGTTTATACAACCGTCTTCCCTCAATAGTCCCGACTTTTTTATATAGTCCAGGATACTGTTTAAGGGAGTTCTTTTTATTTCTTCCAGAGTTGGTGTTTTCGTTCTAATTCTTCCCTTATGACCCCTTCAGGATCCGCATGAGTGATACCGCATGAAGGTCCATGTTCAATTAAAGATATTTTGACAACTTTTTTTGCTAAGCAGTCCACCTTTTCATTTCCTTCGATCCATTGATGAGCTGGTACCAATTTCAAGTTTACCTTACTATGTTATGCAAGTATCTCAGATCTAGTTCTGACGGGTACTAATGTCACTGAAGCGAACTACAAAAACTTTCTTCAGTATGTTTTGCGTCCGAAAATCCGTAAACTACGTTCAGGAATGCTACACAGCGGGGAGTTGATTTTGCACGATAATGCGCGCTCACTCATCAGTGAACAAATCATCGAACTTCTCGAAAAATACACCTGAGAACAGTTGGTATTGACCTGAGCCCATCTGACTTCGAACTCTTTCCCAAGCTGAAGGAACCCCGTTTTCCGACCCTAGAAGAGCTCGTAAGATAATTGTCCCGACAGATTCGGATGCTCAGTAAAAAAGAAATCCACGCAGGCAGGCATATATCTGTGCATTACTTTTAGGACAACCCTCGTATTAAAACTTTATGATTTTACTTGAAATTAGGGTTGTATTCGACAATAGTGTCGCCTAATTTTAGACAAAGCGTTCCGCCTTGCTTGAAAGTCTGTTGACCGAGAACAGGTTCTAGAACAGGATCTAATTCCTCGCCAATATTCTCTAACAATACCTAAATTAAATAATTGTAATCAAAATAACTTTATTTTTAGATAAAATAGATTAAATTCTACCGGTTGTCCGAATTGTATCGCATTCTCTAAAACTCGCACATAATCCAATTGATTCAATCGTATTACACCTAAATTGTTGACCTTCTCCATATTCTTGATCCATTTATTTGCTTGAGCTTGTGGATCGATCAGTAAAGGATAACGTCTAGCGTTCCTATAATAAAACGTATAGTTAACTAAATAAAAAAGAAGATTTAAGAAATTATTGGACACTTTATAATAATTCCATTATCGATACTGAAATTATCTGTAGGTAAGCCGAAAATATTCCAAGCTCTAATTTCCACTGCTTCACCCAGTGTTTGTGTCAATTGAAAGTCTTTACTACACACAATCTTGAAGCCTGTCAAAATCTTGACCCATTCCTCAATCTGTTTAGTACGAAATTGTATAGTGAACGAGCCTAAATACGCAACAACACCAGAAGCTAGTAAAATATCCCCTAAAAAAATAAAATAATTAATTGCCACTTTAATTGTTTAATTATATACTGAAAAATTAGAGATAACCTGTTAAAATTAAATATTTCTCTCCTAGTGCTTTCGCTGTTGCTTTCCATCTTGTTTTCTCACCACCTAAACCGCTAATTAATTCCTGAGCACGTTTTAGTTTTACTGTACATAAATCAACTTGATCGGTAAGTTCTTGGAATTTTCGTTTCTCATTATCTAAAGCTTCTTCTAGTTTGGCAACTTTTTCTCTAGCTTCACGTAATTGAGACCGTTTGATTTCTAAAGCAGACATGGCCGTTTGAAATTTCGCTTCAGCAAGTGCTAGTGCCTCTTTTTTAGGTGCAACGACTTTTGCCACTTTATCATACTTGGATATTGCAATTACCCATTTGCATAAACCTTAAAAGTTTATCTATTTTAGAATAATTACAAACATCTCATCGATTTTACCTTCAGCAGCTGTTGATGCTACTTTAATTTTATCTGGATCGAAATTTTCATCGGTCAAAATGGTTGTAGCTAATTTTTTCATAATAAGTGGCGGTACATTGTCTTTATCAAAATTCATTAGACTATCAAGAAATTTAATATCGCCCAATATTCGTTTCGAAGGTCCCCAATAGTCTTCGACCATTCCTAAACCACTTGGAGCAGGTACTCTATCAGGTTTGACATTCTAAAAAATTATTATTAAGTTCTGTAGGCAAATCAAAGAAAACAAACAAATACTTTTAGAATGCAAATAGCTTCCATTACTAATCGAACACCTTTCGGTGGACTTTTCATTGATTTTACGACAGTTATATCAGCCGGTGTTAGTGTATTTAAAGCTGCTAATGCTGCATTTAATATAGGCATAGCTTCAGATAGATCAGCATCGCATTCATCTTTGATTAATTGAGCAGCTGCTGCTTGTTCGTTGGCAACTTGTTCATCGGCCATAACAACTTTCTCAAATTCTGCAGCATCTGCTTTCTCTGCTTCAACATTCTTCATTGTCTTTGATACAGCTTCAGCTGCAACAACTAATTTCGGTTGTAATTGTACTAAAGCAGTTTGCATTAAAGAAATCTGTTCTTCTGCATTATCTAATTTTTGTAAACCAATTTCATATCGTCTCTTTCCATGTAATACCTCTCTAAAATACACAATATGAGCACAATTTGAAATAGTTTATGAAATATAATAGAATTACTCCCTCTTTTTCCCTAAAAGTGTTTTAAAAGTGCTTATCATTTCGAGATATGAAGTGGGAGTGACATAGTTGTGGCGCGATAGTCTCGCTAGAAATTCTTCAGATAGAGTTTGAGTGGATGTGTGGAAAATTTGGCACATATCGATACAAATATTCCGTTCTCTATCAACCATTTCGATCTCTCCTAGAAATCGTTTAGCTACAGCTAAAAGAGCATCTTCAGGCCAACTCTAAAACACAATCCATACATGAATCAAATATTTCAAGATTTTTATATATAGCGGAAAAACCTGAAACCAATCTATCGTACAACAGTTAACGATCGCTGGAAATTTCCTGATTCTATTCCTGAAACTGTCACCAATCGGACTCATCGTTAAAACGATATGTAGTTGTTGTTTAACGATTTGTATGAAAAAATTATAAAGAGCAACAGGACTACCATCGGTTTGAAGTGATTTATCGCGTTGTCGATCCAATTGTCGCATTTTTTCGCACAATTCAACTCGTTCATCTGTTGTAAATAAATTCGGAACCTCTCCTGAATTCATCAAATTGCTGATATCTTCAAGGAAACCTTCTTCTTTTATTTGTGAATCAGTAAATAAAAATACACCGTGTTGATCGGTTGCACTGACTTTTCTTAAAATATTTTTCAAATCTTCACGCCATTCAGTCGTACCATAAGAACGTGTAATTTCAACTTGAAACAATTCGTACTCTGAAATGTAAGCTGCTAGACGTGTTAATGATTGCCGGCCTGATCCACCTACACCAACACAAAGTCCATGACTGCGTGGTTGTTTCAAGATTCGACAGATTTTTGATAAATGTTCGATAGCAAATCTAAAAATTATTAATTATAATTTCTTATAAGTTTTCAAATATTCTGATTAGTTCAACCGAAAGAGAACAAGATTCATTGGTTTCTTGCTCAAGCTATTGTACTCTTTCAGAAATCCTTCAGTTATCTCTCGTAATTCGTCCAAATTTTCGACCTCTTTGTAATACTTTTGATCAGCTCTCAAGTCACCAAAATCGCAATATAACAATCTTCTAAGTTCTTGTTCGCCAATCTACAAGCAATATTAATACTCAACAAATGGTTTATTGATAATAATATAAAAGAATACAGGTGATTTCTTGATTGCTAGCCTTTCAAATAAAAGATCAAAATCTTCTTCAAGTGTGTTAGTTACGACTCCACGTAACGCTTCAATTATCCACAATCTATCATTATCATCAACTAAACGATCATAATAAACTCTCAAAACTTCATGTACCCATAATCGTTCCATTGCTGAATGGTTTACAAAAACTTGTGGAACTGATAATAAGACACCCTAAAAGATTGTTGGAATCAATTTTGTTTTCTTATTAGAAAATAAAAATTGAATCCAATTTTACTTGAATAACTTTAGAGAAATCTCTCAAATTGAACAAATAATGCGATTTTGTTGGAGTTGGTAACAAATTTGTACGGGCTTTCTTATAGATATCTAGTGTTGCCATTACAATCTTATTCGCACAGGAACCAAATTCACTTGGAAATCCACTGGAAATACAAATATACAAAATTGATTTTAGAATATTTTAAAATTCTTTACCGAACATCCAAGTGCCACAAGATTATTTTACTGAAAATGTGTATAAGAACATCGTCTTGGAATTCATCGATACATAAATGATTGAAATGTCGTGTGAATCTGGGGGTGATCCGATTGCCGCTACCAGTCGGTGGGCACATTGCACAAATAAACTATCGATTAAAATTTTTTTTTTGATATTATTAGGCTTAAATTTGTCGAGATATTCTCTAGAAATACCTGAATATCGACGAGTTGTAATGGAGAGACATCTTTACGATCATACCACATGCCATGGTCGAGCCATTGCCGTAACAATTCAATAGGCGGTTGAGCACCGTAAATTTCTTTTGCTGGCATATTAACGTCATCAACGAAAATTACGCTCTTTTTGGATATAGGAGCACCGTAAATACCTTTACGTCTCCTATCTAATTTGCCCATAATGATATCCTGTGTTTGATTTGCCGTAGTTTGTGCTGAGAAACTCAAGAATATTGGTTTGTAAGTAAATGTATCGTTTTTTCTCAATAGAAAATCCTGAAATTTTATATTATTATTGATTTTTTTGTATAAATTATTGAAAATTATTTACTGTAACGTAACAAGATTTGCCAGTACCGGTTGGTCCAACTATCATTACAGGTTTTTGATGTTTCACTAATAACTCTATTATCGCTATATTTCGTATAGTTTCAACTGTAGTGACAATAATTTGATCAGCAGGAATATCTTTGGGTATCGGTGGGACAGCTGCTAAATCATTCATCCATGGTATCCATGATCCTTTACCTTCTCTTACATAACGA
This sequence comes from Mylabris sibirica, assembly GCA_039776855.1. Taxonomy (NCBI): domain Eukaryota; kingdom Metazoa; phylum Arthropoda; class Insecta; order Coleoptera; family Meloidae; genus Mylabris; species Mylabris sibirica. The sequence goes on along the minus strand of CM077839.1, from coordinate 7,915,510 downwards.
TAATCAAAAACTGTATGTTTATTTGGTAAAATTGTAACATATTGATTTTGTGATTTACATATCTCGATTGGTATTTGATATTCTTTAATTAATGATTCGGGAAATTCCCGTTGTAATAAGCCACGAAATATTATATCGAATTTATTACGACTATTCATATCTAGTGTACCACCAATTGACCATATACAAGAATAAAAGAATGTACCCTCAACTTGGGCACGAGCATCTAAATCGGAAATTTTCGATCGATAATCCTCGCTATTGAAATCATCCATTTGTGATTCAAACAAATTCATTGTAGATTTCAATAAATTTGTATCAGATGTTGTTGTAATTTCCTATAATTTTTAATGTGAACTGATTGAATTTTTATAAATATGATAGTTACTTTCACACCGCCTCTTCTAATTAACCACAATAAAGGGGGACAAAATCTTTGAAACAGATGATATAACATTTTTCTGTAGAATTCAATATTTATTGTTGTTGGCAATGTGTTCAACCAAGATAATAAGAGTGGTTCCCAGCCTAAAGAAACTGGTTCCATATAAATCATACCACATCTAGAAACCTAATTTATGGGTTATTTTTTAACTATAAATATTGATAATTTAAAGATTACAGTTGCAGGAGAAGCAACTTCCAAGTCCATCGGTTCAAAAATTAAATTCGTTGTATTTGCTAATTGTATGACTTCACCGGACATTAAACAAAGTTTTTTATTGTCATCTAGTACAGTATTCATGTTTTCTATCCATACTGCATCTACTGGACCATCGAAAATTAGCCATTTTCTAACAAGAATTCAACAATTGATCACTAAAATGATGGTGATATTATTTTAGAATTACCGATCCTCGTTTGTTGACATTGCGAAATTTCGAAAACCTATAGCTAAGACACCATCAGACCATTCATGGGAGACAGGATCAAATTGACCGTACAACTGTCCCATTGTAATCGATTTAGGGTTAATTACTGTATAAACTGCTTTATGTTCATCCATACCTCCCTGAAAAAATATTGATTTATTAACCATTGAATTGTTATTTCTCAAAATGATTTACTCTCTCTTCGATAAGAGCAAGAGCATCGGCTAAGACACGATAACAAGTAGTTTTACCACCAAATGGTAATCCAACAATCATTAAACCATGACGTACTACAATCATTTCGTACAATTGTTGTACTTTCTCTAGAAAGAATGGAGTACATTGTAGATTATTAGCAGAGCAGACATCTTCTACTGCTTGATTTAAAACTAAATAATCCGGTTCTGGTAAAATGACTCCTGGGAATAAATCAGACGTGATTCCCTATGAAATAAATTATTTTTATTAATATGCCAGAGTTTTGTGAATATTTTTAAATTCCTAACATGAAATAGTGGTACATCATGGACTAGAAATTTTGCAAGATTCACATCTTTAATAGAACGTAACATTAAGATGTCTTCTTCTTCTTCTGGATAACGTAATTTTAAAGCACTAGCTGCTCTCAATACTGATTTCACTGCTCTCATTCCTGAAATATTTAAAAATATTGATGATTAAAATTTTCATATTATTTATCATCATATTTGTGTAGTACCATAATCATAATGGCATTGTGATGATAATTGTTCTGAACATAACCGATAAGTGGCGACAATTTTAACAGCCAATGGTTTCGCTTTCAAGAATCCACAAGCATAAAGTTCAATTTCAGAAATCAAAGCATAATCAGGCACCATCATTGCAACAGATCGGAACAATGCTTTTAAATTATCAGGTAATTCAGATCGACCCGCATAACCAGGGTTCATTGTAATAAATACAGCACAAGTTGGATCTAATGTTAATTCAGTGCCTTCAAACAATAATTTTTCACTGCCTGCATTGATACCACGTTGTATTGTTAGAATTTGTTGTGCCACAACTGATAATACTTCTAAATCGATACGATTGAATTCATCGAAACATGACCAGGCACCACATGATGCTAAACCTTTGAAAAATTTACCCAATGCTATATAATCTAAACCATCTGAACAATTGAAGACAACACATTGTTTTGCTATAGCTTTTGCTAAATCTTTTGTTGTTTCTGTTTTACCAGTACCAGCTGGTCCTTCTGGTGCACCACCTAAATGTAAATGTAATGCACCAAATAATGTACGATAACAACGATCTGTTAATGGTGTTATCACTAATCGTGGTGTATTGCCTAAATATTCGTAACCATATTTAAGCATTGAGTTTATCATACGTGTTTCCATATTATTATCCTACAAGTTAAGTACAGATTGAGATTTATTGGGGATAGTACTAATTGATTATTATCACCAGCCAATAATAACGCAGTTGACACAACCATTTAAAATCGGTGATAGCGCTGACTTTATTTCCGATCAATTCTGAGAGCACGTCTCGTGCATGAACATCAAGCACAACAAGAGCTCCTAAAAATAAGTTTCGCTTAAATCAAAATCCAAAAAATCCTTGTTTATTGATTATACCTAAAGTTATACGGTTTTGTGTATTCAATTTCCCCCGAACTAAATCTACAATTCTCTCGATTTGAAAATTACAAGTGTCCAAATATTTCTTTGACTCCTCCACGCTGATTTCAATGGAATTTTGGACTTCTGTAGTCCAGTAAGTCATAGAAACACATTGGACAGCTTGTCCTGGCCAATCTAACACCCATTCATGTCTAACTTTTTTAACATAATCTTCAACAGCTAATTTTATCATATTGTGAACAGATTTCTTCATATCGACTTCAAGTTCATCTAACCATTTCTCAACAGCGCCTCTTGCTAAGGCTGTACGAATTACATCAACTAAAGGCACAATCTCACCTTCACTTGACTTCATTTCTAATACATCCAAATCACTTGTGAAAGTTAATTTGGCGATTCCTTCGAAACACTTCTTTAAATGTGGTTGTACCCTAATAATTAAAGTGAATTAAACACAGAAATAGAGGGTTACTTAATATTGAGAGTTCACCTAGTTGGATCCTTAGTTTCAGATAGAATTTCCAACAATTCATCATTAGATAAGAAGAAGAATCTCGGAAAATATAGGCGTTTCTTCTCCAAATAATCATTCAAACCTTTCTGTACTAAATCTAAAAGGTTTGTGCATTTCTTTAATCGATCCAACATTTTATCAATTTTGATAACAAATAAAACTCTACTATCTACAGCGACTATCTTCATTATATCACGCCAAGTCTTATCAACTGTACTAAATCGTCTACCTTCTTCAGGCATCTGTTGTTGGATATCAGGTGAATTGAAAATCGGCTCTAAATACATCCATGTTATTTGAACTTTCAACCATTCATCTAATATATCTTGAAGGAGTATTAATTTAGCCTCCCATTCTCTAAAGATTTAATTCGAATTATTTATATGTAAAAGTAAATTGAATTGATTCAACTTACAAGGTTTCCTCTTCAAATGGTTTAATATAAGGTGAATTCTTCATTGTTTGTGTTTTAACAATATGATCATCTAATAAAACTTGAATATCATCAATCTGTGTCAAGATAAATGTTCCTGTATCTTTGTGTGGTAAAATTATAAATTCTTGACCTTGCCATTCATTCAACATTTTATTTAACATTTTCTCCAAATTATTCTCTTTAGTTGCGGCCTCTGATATTGCTTCTAATTTTTCTAAATATTCACCTAAATCTAAATCAATAATCTTCTCCAATGTTAATTCATCATCAACTTTTATGTCAATTCCGATAATTTCAGAAATTTGTTCCCAATGGCGTTCTTTCAATCCAGGATTGCCTAAGACCTGGATTATAGGAATATGTTCTTTGAATTCTTCAATTTGGATTCTCACCTAAAATAACTAATTGATTCGAAAATATTTGGAAATTTTTAGAGAATTTTTACAGTATTGGCTAAATCGTGAACTGTAGGTTTATCTTGGAAGAATTTCTCTAACTTGAAGACATTACGATAACATTGTCCAACATCACTCTCTATGATTTCTGGATCAAAACTACCAACACGCGATTGCAACCACAATTCTTGTTTTGTTAAAAATTCGACTGAATTTTCGTAAAGTTTCTTATAAGGTTCTAATTTATCTGCAATTTGTTTCCTTAATGGATATTGAGATAATTCAAAATTAAAAGCTGCTTCTTCTTCATTGAACGCGTCAATTTTATCAGCAGCTTCCAACAATTTCTTATTTAATTGTACAGCTTTTTTATTATAATTAGGCAATTCATTAATATCCCCATATTCGTCAAATTCTTCAACTAAGTTAGCATACAATTCTAATTCTTCAATAAACTTTTCTATACGTTTCTTTAAAAGATTTTGAAATTCATCGGTTTTATTGTAAATTAATTCTTTATGTTCATCTAAAGTTTGGGGCATTTTTAAAAATTGATTAAACGTAAAACGATTCTGTTGTACTTCTTTGTTTGATAACGGATTGTAATCAACCAGAAATAATAAATAAGTCATAACGTCTCTAAGACGGTCTTCCATTTCGTTTAATATTGTATGTTCAACAATTTCACCATATTTAATTAAATCCATTAATTCGGCCGTACACGATGGGATTATTAATAATTTTTTTGAAACCTCCACATACTCATTACCTAATCTAAAAATTCCATTCAACAATTTTATTTTATTTTTTTTTATTAATAATAATGAATTGAAATGGAAATCAGAAAATTACGTTCTACACATCAATTGATAATCTTCAATACATTGATTGATGATTTTTTCTGTGAGATTTTTAACAGTTTCAACCAAAGTTTCTATCAAGGGAATACGATCCATTGTGTACATGCCTAAGGTTACTACGTGTTGGTTCTTTGAAGGTATTCCAATACCGATATTTCTATAATATGGAATTTTCTCTTCGTAATTTTGGAGGGTGTGCTTTTCACTCAAGAAATTTTCAATAAATTCCTCATCCTATTTGAAAATCGATTATTATTTTTCTCATTATATTAAATATAGTTTACAATAAATTGCATTATTTCGTTTAATTTTTTAGTAGATTTTTATACCGTATGTCCCGTTTAATTATAGCCAGTTGTTATGACAGCTTTTATTTTTAGCGAGCGATTTCAAAAATATTTTAAGGTTTTATAAGGCAGTCCTTAGAGATCATTTTAGCAAAAGTAGAGTCTCGTAGTTCATTTGGAAGTTGGTCAAAAAATGCGGAAAACGACTAATTGTAAGAGTAATTTGGAGACCCTCTCAACAATGATTTCTTTCGTTTTTCTCCATTGCATTCTAGAAAAAATGCGAAACATTTCCACCTATTCCAGAATAAAATTAAGAAAAGAGAGAAAAATCAATGTTGGGAGGATTCTAAGAGTCATTCTAAGGCGTTTTGCTTGTTTAGTTTGCCATCGTTAGAAGCGAGCGTTTTTGACCAACTTCCAGATGAGCTACGAGATTCAAATTTTGCTAGGGACCCCCTACAAATCCTTAAAATATTTTGCGAATCACTTGCCAAATAATGGGAGCCACCATAAGATCCAGCCATAGTCAAGTGGGAGATAGGGGGTAAATCTTTACTTTCTTAATTTTAGGGCTTTAAACTATAGATCATTCTATTTCTTATGTTTTCTACGATTTTCTACCCCACGTTAAAACATATCACAATGAAAATTCTTCTGCTCATAGAAAATTACAAAATAAAAGTCACCTGTCCGAGGGCTGTTCTGTATTCACAACGGTTATCTTGTTGTCCCTTTTAGGATGAAACGAAAACCGAAAAAAAACACACCATTTTTCAGGAACGAAAGCCGGAACCGAACCGATAATATTTTTTATAATTAAACCGAAATTAAGAAAATAACTGTTCGAAGCCCTGATTAATTTTAAACGATATTAAAGAAGCTACTTGGAGGAAAGTAATTTAAGAGAATGATTAAGAAATTGAAAAAGTAAAAAGTTAGGAAAAATAAACAGAATGGAAGATTGAAAATTGTAAATTCAAATGATTCGGGGCGGTTTTGGAGATTCTTGTACAAATATTGCCCGACTGAAAACATTGCAAATAGAATTTTCCAAAATATAGAGAAATAATTGAAATGGACCGTTACATCATTGTTTACCTACTAAATAAAAACAAAAGGATGATTTTATTCATGCAAATACGAACATAAAGTTTACCCATAAAAATCCACTCATAATTCTTTTTAACATCTTGAATTAAAGCTAAAAATAGCAAAAGTGGGACATTTTTGACCAAAAAAGAGAAATCGAATTCATTTTGAGGCAATTTGCATGCTGATATTCCTAAATTTTAGAACGTTTCACTCTCGATAATTAACTTTTAGCAAATTTCACGAGAAAATAACAAAATTTAACGACTTTTAATTAATTTCTAAATTGAATTAACGAATTTTAATCAAAGTTTTTAAATATTTTTATCAGTTTTTAATGTATTTTGTTTGTGAGTTGTAAAAGAAAACCGAACAAGCTAATTAGGATATAACAAAATTTCCACTTACATTGCCATCAATCAACGATAAATATTCATCGAAATCATGTACAGCTAATTCAGGAGCTATTTTTTCATGTTTCAATAATTTTCCAATACGTATACGATATTCAGCAACAATTTCCGTTGGTATTATTGGCTAAAATTTAAATTTAATTAATAAATAATTAACGAATTTAATTAGAATTGAATTAATTTTATCTACATTTAGATACTGTGCTTGGCCCATATCTAAATAAAGTTCATATTCTAAACGTGGCATACACATAATAACTTCTATAATTTTCTCAATTATACCAAGTAGAATAACAGAGAAATCTTCAAATGGTGGTGTGAATTCTACACAAGTCCCAGATCGAATTAAATGAATATAAAAGCCCCGATTCGAATACTTAAAAATTCAATTATTTGACAATTATTTATACAAATTTTAATATTAATTACCTTTATATCTGTGATATAATTAACATAATCCCGTAAAGATTTTAGGCATAATTCTTGAAATTGTCTCGTCATTAATGTAGCTATTGAATTATAAAATGGCTTCATTTTATCTAAATTCTCAACGTTCAAAAAATGATTTTTACAATTAGCCTTCAAAAAGTTTGCAATAATTGTTGAATAATATTCTTTCAGTAAAATATCTTTAGCATTATTAATATGTTTGTCTATGATCTTATTGAAATCATTCAATTCCATTATTCGATTCATTTGAATCAATTTATCAACATTAACAATACGTAATTTATCGAATTTCGTACACCATAGATTATTAATGCTAAATAAATATGGATTAATAGTATGTAAATTACGTTTTAATCTCAATTGAATTGCATTTATTGATAAATTCCGACTTAAATCGCATAATTCACGATTTTTTGTGTATGATAATCGATTAACTGTTGGATCTTTTAATGCAAAATCCACAATAGCTTTCTTCAATGTTAACACAAAATCTTCACGAATTTCTAAAACATTTCCATACAAAATATCCTGCCACTTTTGTAATTTTCTTGGAACTAACAATAATAACTAGAAAATTTCATTATAATTAATTGTTTAATTATGAAAGTACATCAATAATGTTAGTTACTTTGTCTACAACACGTTCTTCGATAGGTACAACATTAACATTATCAACCCCATGTTTAATATAATAATAATAACGATACAATTCACTATCATTAGTAGGGAGTATTTCATCAAAATCCCCCTCTGCATCGTTTCTATCAACAAAAATCAAATCAATTAAACGCTTCCTAAACTCTTCTTTACGTTTACGTATTTCAGTAAATGATACCAATAAGCTTTTTTTAACTAAAATTCGAATTTATTAAACAAAATTACGAATTATTTTACCAAAATTAATTAATAAACCAATTTTCTTTTTACGTTTCCCCTCATTACAAGGTTTCATAAATTCTGCTGGTAAAGTAAACAATGATCTATCTTCTATATCGTATTCGATCGGTAATGTTATTCTACGGATTTTTATTCGTTCGTTACCTATCGTTTCGAATTCTGCACGTAATTTTTTTATATGCTCAATCTTCTTTCGGCGCTCAATTTCAAATTTTCTTGACGCCATCTTGACGACCGTTTCAATACCACTGGAATTATTGTTGTATAGTTACTGATTTCGTGATTTTAAATCGAACAGTGCAGCCAACTACACTGAATTCCACTGGGACAGTTAAGTCTTTTGAAATATTTCACAAATGCTTTATTTGACGATTTTGTAAATTTATGGGCATAATTATTGTCTATAAGTGGGAATTATTTGTTTTTTTAGGTGTTAGATTTGTTTATTTTTGTAGAAATATTCAAAAGTGGGGGAATTTGAAATTCAGTAATTGGCTGCATTGTAGTTGGGATATGTCAGAAATTCTTATTATAATTCGCCGATTTTAAGGTTAAATTGTGTAATTTTTCGAAATTTCATCAAAATTATGGTAAATATTGTACTTACGTTTTATAAAAATTGTTGATTAGATGGAAACACTTAAATTACGTCGATTTAATTACTTATTAAGATCTTTGTAGTTTTATAGTGACTTAAATTCGTTGTTATTTACTGGTTTGTCATAGCAACGATTTTCGTTGTATTTCAATCGTTTACTTCTATTCTAATGGATTTTACGAAATTTCAGCTGACAACAAGGATAATAACACGCCTGTTTCATTTACAAGCCACATCTTTATCTGCCGAAAAGTCGTTGTTGGCTACGTTACGAAAGAAGACCGGCTATACGTTTGCTAACTGTAAGAAGGCTCTAGAATTGCATAACAACGATCTTACACACGTAATATTAGATTAAATCAAACGTTTTCTTGGAATAATTTACTCTGTTAATAATATAGGCAGAGAAATGGTTGAAGGAACAAGCCCAAGCCCTCGGTTGGTCGAAAGCTACAAAACTAGAAGGACGACAAACTTCACAAGGCCTAATTGGTATAGGTGTCGTTAATCAAAATGCAGCATTAGTTGAAGTGAATTGCGAAACGGATTTCGTTGCACGTAATCAAGAATTCCAAAAAATTGTAAGACAAGTTACTGAAAGTTGTGTGGATTTCATTCAAAATCAACAAATCAACAAGGTTCTTAATTCTTGTTTTCTCTGATTATATTTCTATAAAAAAACACAAATATTTTAGGTGAATCTAAACGGGGAACAATTAAAGAATTTACCAACAAAAGATGGTAAATCATTGGCTGATCATTTAGCATTAATGATTGGTAATGTTGGCGAGAATGCAACATTAAAACGTGCATTATGCTTAAAAGTTGATAATGGTGTCTTTTTGTCTGGTTATACTCATCCTTCAAATAATGAACATGATGTAATTTCATTGGGTAGAGTTGGTGGTGTTGTTGTTTTCAAACAAAACCAACCGAAAGAGATTGATGTGGAACAAATTGGTAGGAATTTGTGTCAACATATCGTTGGTATGAATCCGAAACAGATTGGTACAACAGATGATCAACCAGCTAAAGATAAAGATGATGAAACATGTTTAATACATCAAGAATATTTATTGGATGATAGTTTAACAGTTAAAGAATTTTTAGATGAGAATCAAATTGAAGTTGTTGATTTCTATCGTTTTGAATGTGGTGAGAATCTACAAAATTATAATAATGATCGTGGTTTAGAATTGTTAGAAACTTGTCAATAATTTTAATATTTTTGTTGGTAATTGGAAAATTTAAAATAAAATTGTAAATTTTATTTTGTTATCTTCCTAAATTCGGCAACTGAACGATTCTGTTTTAGTTCTTGATTGTTCTTCCACAGCCACATACGACAGTCTTTCTTCCAAGTGTGAGCGATATCATTGAGTGTGTACATTACACCTTTATAGTTCAATATCTCATCATTGACGTAGTAGACTTCTTGTGTTAGTTGGTCTTTGGTCATTATAATATTGTTATTGTTTTTACGACACAATCCTTGAAAGTTTTCCTAATTTTATTGTTAATTATTTTTTATTTCTATTAGTTTAATTTTATTCTTACTGATAGCATTGAACCAGATAAACTGGAATCGGACATTTTATCACCATACGATTTAGCTTCACGTAATTTGAAATTATTTGTATTTAATTCAGTAATTTCAGTTGTTGATGCACTTTTTTTCAGAATTTTGTTTTTAATTGTGTACATTATGACAGAAAAAAGTCGATTTACATGACGTCGTCTGTGACATGTAAACATTTTATTTTTGTACAATGATTAAATCTTCAAATTTCTTTCCAGCACTCTTTTTCTAGACTTTAATTATTATTAGTAAGACGCTCCAAAATTTTTCCTTCAATTTTGACTTCATAAATGCCCACAAAGTTGGCTTAAACCGTACGGCTACTCAGACGACAAAATGATTTTTCTGCAAAAACATACGGAGATCATGTAATAGTATTTTTCGTAAAGTTCTACATATTATTCAGCAGGGAATCGAACCGTCAATGTTTTTGTTCCGGTTCAACTAAATTTTTTATATTGGTTCGCTTCCGGTTTTTGTTCCTGCAAAAATAACGGTTTTTTCAGTTTTCGGTTCAGTTCCAAATGATTAATTTTAGAATTTTTAAATACAGGGTTATTCACGTCGGACTAGAAGTTCTTATGGCAACTCCTTTGATTTGGCGAGTGATTCGAAAAATATTTCAAGGATTTATAGGCGGGTCCCTAGAGAACATTTTAACAAAACTAGAACTTTGTAGCTTATTTGGAATGTGGTTAGAAAACGATTGTTTTTGACAATGTAACAATTTTCAAAATCGAGTTAAATCAATGTTGTTTAGTTGGTTTTAGAACGTGCGTTTTTTGACGAACTTCCATATGAGCTACGAGGTTCAAATTTTGCTAAAATGATCTTCAATTATCCTCCTAAAAATCTTTGAAATCTTTTTCGAATCGCTCGTCAAACAATGGGAGTTACCATAAGAAGCTTTAGTCTCACTTGAAAACCCTGTAAACAATTTATTTTTACCATAAATCACAATAACAACACGATCTACTTAAAAACGAATTTTCAGACATATTTTCAAAATATCTCCCATTATAATGATATGGTCGTAAAGTAGATAAAATTTCCGACATTTCCATATCAATCAAGAGGCAAATTAACTTCAAAGCGGGCTTCATGTCTTTTCCTCTTATATCAGCTTTCTAACAACGAGACCATAAGTATTGAAAAAATGTTCAAATTTTCTTCAGTTATCGGATAACTAACAAGCCTATCGGGAATTTTTTTTGAAGATTTAGAAAGCTCTTTTATTTTCCGCTCTAATCCACCTGATACATACTGAATATCAATAATATTGGCCTAAGTTTTAGCTAGTTATGAAGGAAAATTTACGAAATAAACAGGGTCCAAGACTTTTCTCTACTATTCAGAATTTTATCGCACTTTGGCACAATAGAAAGCTTCAGAACATACACCTTGAAATGGTCTATCCAACGCAGGTTTACTTTTTACAACATCTTAAGAAACAAGCGAGATATCGATGTTTGAAGATTGACAATTTTCGCACCCCGAATCGAGAAGTAAATCCGGAATCCCCGGGGGTGCTGGAACTGAGAGCGAAAAATGCCAATATTTAATCATCGAAATCTCCCTTGTTTTCTGAGACATCAAAACTCGTTAATCAGCGTTGGAACTACCATTTTACGGTGCTTCGAACAAAGTTTTTCGTTGTGAAAAATTGTGAGGAAATTCTGAGTAATGAAGAAAATTGGAAACATGTTTTTTTTTGTTACTTTTTCCCTAAAACTTGACTCAAATTTAGCCAAAATATTATTTATTTTCCATTCTTGGTTAAGAATTAAATTGATAGGGCTTTCCAAATTTTCAAGAAATTTTCCGATGACTTAGTTTTCCGGAAAATTGAGAAAAACTTCAAAATTTCATAAACAACGCATTTTCAAAGGTATAATAATTTTTTTTGAAATCTTATTCATGTGTGGACGGAAGATGGAACCCGAAAAATCCAATTTTGGAAAATCTAAAAATTTACGAGAAAATTTTCCAACAATTCGGAGGTATTGAGGGGCTATCATCACCTATTACGAATAATTATTTTAATTTTACTTTTCAACTAGTTTCTAGAGCATTCTCTTAACTTCCCGAAAATGCCATAGTCTATGGAAAAACAATTAAGAGTTTTCGGAAAATCCTTGTCGGTTCTAGCATACCCTTAAATGCCCTGAAGTATTGCTGACTCAGTTCCTTGGCAGAAATAAAAGGAGAGACGAAAAGTGAAAAAGATAGTTTAAATGGTTTGCTTGAAACGAAAAAAAAACCGGTTTTTGTTTTTGGTCCAGCTCCAAACAAAATTTCAGTTAATTCCGGTTTTCGGTTCACTTCCGGTTCGATGTCCTGTTATTTAGTTAGTTGTTATTAAACAAAGCTCTTCTCTAAAATAACGATTGAATTTTTAAAATATTAATTTTATTTAAATAGACAATAGTTTCTAGGACAAGACTGGGCCAGGTATTTAATGAAAGACGAATATTTTATTCAATATATATATATTTTCTGTAATATACACCTTGTAACAATCAATATAACACTTGGATAATTTTCATTTTATGATAGCCATACAAATTTTATACATGTAATATACAATAAATATTATTTATACTTGTTCCATATTAAAATGTATTAAATCTAAACTATTATGAAGTAATAAAATTGATAGTAAAATAATAAAAATCTCATTATTAATAATTACTATGTATATATATGATTTCGTGTGTATGTCTTGTTGATTGTTATTTTATATTTATATAAATGTAAAGCAATAGTAGTAGCAATAACGACAATACGGAAATTCTAAAGACTATTATAAATAAATAACTGCACAAGTATAAATAAAACCCAGAGTGCTTTCATGGAAAACATCGTGATGAAATTTCATTTTTTTTTTGTTAATCACGATTTTAAAAACAACTACCGTCTATATATTTTATAAAAAAATCTAGTTTTTAATTGAGAACCATTGAAGAAAAAAACAAAATTTCATCATATTCCTAAAATTGGAACAAACAGAATTATAATACATACAAACACACACACATACGGTAATAATTATTAATTTTAAAATCGCAGATCAAAAAAAAATTAACAAAAATCTTAAGTCGCGTGTCTTTTAAAACAATCAAATTTCTCGATTAGATTTACTCCATTTCTACAATTAAATACACATAAATATGAAATAAAAGCTTACTCACAATTCTAGTTGAGCAAAAATTTAACACAAACAAAATTCCAATAATAACGTAATCGTTACATCCGGTATTATATCAATTTGTTGAATATAAACAATAAATAGTAGTAGTCATAATAATAATAATAATAATAATACTCGATTACGTCTTTTTTACAAATTAATAATTTTGATTAATATTTGTATATAATTAAAAGGCGACAAAAAGCACACAATCGTAAGCTGAGCTTTTTTCTCATTAAATGCGAACAATTTTTTTGTTTTTAATAATAATTATAACAGTAATAATATAAAAAATAATAATAATAACACCTTACACAGCAATGAATGCGGAACATGAATGATGCCTCCACCAATGATTTTATACTGAAAAAAATAAATGGATTAAGATATAATGCGAGACGATGTATACTAACAAGAATTACGTGAAAAAGCCATGCAATGATAGAAATGTTAACATACTACATTAATAATAACAATAATAGTAATAGAAAGTTATATACATAAAAACAGATACACTATTATACTATTATTTATGTTAATTATATTTTACGAAAAAGAACATTTTACTCGCAAGATAATTGAATTTTATTGAATTATACACTCAAAGATAATTTTGATCTATTGGTAGTTGTTGTTATTACCTTGATCGAAACAACTTGGATTTATCAAGTTGATTAATTCGTTTTCAGTTAATGAAGTAAACGATTGTGGTATCATACGATCTTCATTTTTCTTATCTTGAACAGATTCGGCAGCAACTGCAACTGCTGATGTATTAACACCAGCCATTTCTTTAACAGGCACTGGTATCACAAAATCAGACTTATTGTCTTGTTGTTGTTGTTGTTGTATTGTCGTATTATTTTCAATTGGTGATCGTACTGTTGTTGTTGCTACAGCTGCAGCGACTTGTGTTGTTGCTGTTGTTACAACATTTGTAAATTGTGTTTGTACAAAATTGTTCCCTTGTAATTGATTTGATAAACTATGATCTAATTCAGATAATTTCTTTTGTGTTTTTAATAAATCAACAGCTGCTTCTAATAAAACAACATTTTCTGGTTCAGTTGTTGCAACAATACCTAATGGATTATTAACTGATAATGGTGAATCTAATGTTGATAGATTATTATTTGGTGATAATGTTGATACAGTTTGTTGATTAACTGGTAATAAATTTGTATCAACTGTATTATTTGTTTGACAAATTGTTGTTGGCATTAATGTTGCATCTTGATTACGGCACATTAAACTTGGTGATATTTGTGAATTTAATATAACTTCCGGTGATAGATTCGGTGATGTATGTGAATGATTCAGATCTGATTGGTTCATTATTGGTGATTGTAATGCTGTATTAATTATCGGTGGTACCATTAATGTTGGACGTGAATTTAACATAACATCTCTTGATGTTATTAAAACATCTCGTTGAGATTGTATTGATAATGTGTCTTTTGTTTGATCAGATCTAGTTGGACTACCCATATGAGACTCAACTGTTGAATTAACTAAATCATCCAATTTCGATGTATTTATTTGATTTGCTACAGTTTCTAAACTTGTTGTTGTTATTGTACGTGCTATTGGTGTTGATGTTGTTTGTTCAGGCATTGTTTGTTCAGCAATAGCTGCAGCTTCACTTTTTGCAACAATTTGCATTACCTCATTTTGTGTTGTTGTACTTGATAGAAATGATCGTTGTGAACTTAAATAAACTGGTTCTGTATGATCGACTAAATTATTACTAGTTGTTGTTAATAGATTTGTTTGATTATTAATTATTTGATTAATTTTCTCTGATACTTCATTTTTTAATTGTAATTCAGTAGGTGTCATAAGTGATGATGGTTTCGATTCAATATTTGTTAGGAAACTTTCAACACTTTGTGCACTCTGTGCCGGTAATGGTGTATTTGATGCTTCAGTAACACCGAAACTTTGTAATGTTGCCATAGATGGTGCAGTACTATTAACTAAATCAGCAACTGTTGCCATTGGCATTTTCATACGTAAATCAATTACTTTTAAATCTTCTGCTGTACGTACTGTTCGATGATTTAGTGATGCTGATGATGACGAAGATGATGATGATGATGATGATGACGATGATGATGATGATGATTGTGGTGATGTTGATGAGGAAGCTGCTAAAATATTCTGCATCATTGATGATTGTGATAATACCAATCGATCAGTAACAACCGAATTACTACAATGCATTGCTGTATTCAATGAATTACCATTTGCTATTGTTTGTTGTGCATTATTTAAATTTATATTTAACGAATTACTCATTGAATTCCGTCTTACCATTACATCAACAGAATTTTCATTGGTATTCTCATTTGTAATCATATTATTTGGATTGTGCATCATATCCATTGAATTCTCATTTATCATTGATAGATTTGAATCACCATGATTTACATCTAAACTACTTTCAGATAAGTGCCGGTAACGTTGTTGGTCTTGGTGTATATCCATTGTATCAACAACTGAACCCTGGCTATTCTCATCAATATATTCTTGTTTCAATGCACGTATCGGTGGTGAATGTAAGTCACTAGTTGATGGAATACTCAGCGATGAACGTCGTGTCGTCATCGGTACCATACTTGATTCAGGTGGCGGCATTATTCCCATATCTTGTTCACGTTTACTAACATTCGATTGCCATAATAATTTATTAAAAAACGGCGATTGTTGTGATTGTTGTAATTGCTGTTGCTGCTGGTGATGATGTTGATGATGGTGCTGATGTTGTTGATGTTGTGGGGACAATGATGTATCCACATGAACTGTAAAATACAGAACCAATATTACAAAATGTATAAATACAATAAGTAATTATAACTAATAGCCGCCGTCAAAGCCACTGTAAGAAAAGGGGGGGACTTGCCACTCAAGCCAAGCAAATCAACAACCATCAATTTGAACTTATCTAACCAAAATAATTCATTAAAATTAACAATCTATAAATATTAATGAACAGAGAAAGAACAAACTGCCATGGCTTGATAGACATGACCCACAATGTTAACGCCCCAATCACGCACACAATCATAAAATGAATTCACATTCATAAAACATTCATACCATTTATTCATGGTACACACAAAATAATCTAAACCTACATTATAACAGGATTATAGGATTTATGATAAGTATAAAATGATGATTAAATACTTCAGGCTAAATTATAAAAATTTGGACAAATTATTTAAAAATCGATTATAAGAAACCTCTCTACCCCAAATCTTTCTTTTTAATAAACATATTAAAAAATAAACCAAGTGCATCAATTTTAAACTAATTTGCAAAATTTGAAACTGATAAACAATCATTATGCCACCACCGATAAATTCTGTGATAAGATAATCAACGGAGGTGTAATCGATATCCCACCCTTTAATAGATTACTAACAATAACAACACTGAACTATCACACAAACATTATTTACTGTTGTTGTTGTTTTTAATGAATGTTTAACAAGACAATAATTAATTCCAAGGGGTGGCATTTTTTTTTTAATCGATGATATGAAAGCAGTAACGAAAGCTCTAGAAGAAATTAGTGCGTTATTCCCGTACGACTTTCCGTCTATCTTTATGTTACAAAAAATTTTACTTTCAAATTGAAAGAATATTTCTCAATTACGAGAAATTTTGAACAATTTTTCAATAATAATTATAATAATAATCATAGCCTGAAATAGTTTTAGTTTTATAAAATAAATAACTAACATAATAAGAATGGTAACTAAAATTAATGTTAATTAAATGAAATGGATTTAATGAAATGTGTTAGATTCAAGATTTGAAGCCCACCATTTACGACCATAAATTTCCAATTATTTACAATAAAATAGTTGGAAAAAATGGAAATTTATAGTCGATTCGTGAATATTTCTTTTTGATCTTACAATTGCAACAAATCTGAAATAGAACTTTTAATTTGAAATCATTAAAACAGTCGATCAAAAAGAATGATGAAATAAAGCACATGATCTTAAAAGTTACCAACCACCTATAGACAAATATACCCCAATATTGAAAAAAAAACACCTTAATATTGTAGAGAGAATTCTTAAAGGGATATTTCAAAAATATATAAATAATGGATAATTTCAATTATGGTGAAATACAGGACAATAGTTGTAACCTAATACGGACACGTTCGTTAATTATTTTTTTTTTAAACATTCATCACATGTTACCAATGCGTTAACATTACAGGTCGAAAAACAGGGAGTCGATTAATGTTGTCGGTATACCTGTAAGAAAAAAATTATTCAAACATTATTTCGAGAGGTGTCAATTTAATATCCAAATATATCTCTCATCTTTGCTGTGGTCATACCTAGATTTTGTTTTAATAATTATTAATTATATTGTTGTTGTTGTTATTGTATGCGGAAGAGGAATTTATATAAAAAAAAAATCGATATTGTGTTATCCAGGACCTAATTTTGAAATTACATTTACATAAAAAAAAGTAATAATTAAAGTATAAGATTCTACAAATTAAGGATCTTATATAAAAATGAACTTAAAAATAGATATTTTTTTTGCAAAAAAACTGTGTTTGGATTATGGATAACGCTTATTTTTTTAGAAATTTTGGTTTGTGTATCAGGGTGTTGATGTGTCACCTTTTTTGGAACAAATCTACTTAATTATCAATCACTACATGATTAACATATGTTCAGTTCTAAAAAATTGTATTATAATCATAAAATTAATTGCTTGTGATAATATCATTAAGAACTGAACATACTTGTTTTTTTTTTGATGAGTTATTGAAATGTTCCGAAAAAAGAATGCTTTATGATTGTATATGTGTGTGTGTGTGTGTGTTATGTATGTTTGTATATTATGTAATTTGAATAAAAATAAATAAATAAATAAATGTATGAGGTATCGTGTGTGTGTTTTTTTTTAAGTACCCGTGAAACTAGAACCTGAATGACGCGTCATCGGCGTAGATTAGGCCCCGCAGGCTGATAGTAGACGATGGCAGGTGGCCCCTCTGCGTATACAGAGCCTGTATGCTGTATGAGACAAAGTGAAAAAGCAATCGCATTTGAAATTTGTTTATAAAAAAAAAATTAATAAAAAAAAAAACAAAACAAAAATAATAAGAAAGACAACTTTGAATCTCATACAGAGAAAGTCGAAATAAAATTGTAAAATTTTTTGATTTATCACCGTTAATAAATAAAGAAAACTTTCATTTAAACATTGAAATTAATCAATTAGTAATCAAAAGATTTTACAGTACACAATTGTAGCTTTGCTAATTACAACTGTTTCAAGATTTTGCTTTTTTTTAAAATACAAAATTCTTAAAAATTTACATGTCAATTTTATCACAGATACAATATCACGTTAAAATAGAAAAAAAAATAACATCAAATTAAAATAAGGAATACATGGTAATTTAAAATATATATATATATATATAAATCACAATACATAAAATATATAATACATTTTTAATTGAAAAATAAATGACGCTAACTGTGGAATTCTACCTAAATAAAACACAAAAAAATACAGAATATGAAAAAGTGTTTCTGCTTCCAAAGCCACTGAAAAATTTTAGGGTTTTATTACTATTAATAAGTTATTAATAATTAATTAATTAATAATTAAACAATGAAAATTTCAATTCAAATATTTGTTTAGTAATATAACCCTTATCTGAAATCGTTGGGGTAAACGTTGCACTAAAACAAACACACTAATAGATAGACATACTAGAAAAAAGCATTCATATATAAACTAATTCAATAATTTTTTTCATATATTCATCCCTTTCATAATACAGATTCATACAGTAAACAATCATACAAATCTTGATACACACTTTAGTACACGTTTACCAACTCAAAAAGAGAAAAAAGAGAACAAAAAAAAATCGAATAAAAATAAACTGGGAAATTGTCAATAAGAACCTTGAAATGTTCAAATGGATTATAAAAAGATCAAATGTTAGATAAAAATCAATTTGACAATTTTCCAATTTCATTCTATTTAAAGGAGTATTACAACGTTGAAATAGTTTAGTTTTATTTTATTTTATTTTACGAATCATTTTTGTTTATACAAAAATGTACGAAAAACCATTGTAATACCTCTCTAATCTCACGCATTCAATTAATTTCATGCAACGCATGCTTGAGTAAGCTTAGATTGGCTTAATTTTTTCTTGTTGTTGTGATTTAGACTGTTTTAAAACCAAAAAAAAAATCAAGCTAAACGTTTTTTTCTCTTAAACAATTTTTTCTTCTATTCTCAAAACAACAAAATTAAGTCAATCTTTTGTTAAAAAATGCCAATAAATATAATTAACGCTATCTTACCGCTAGGTATAGCCCCATTAAGAGGGGTATATACAAACTGATGGGATTCACTTGTTTTGCCACTAGATACCACACATAACCTAACTGTAACAGGTTCTGTGATATCAGTTCTACGATACGGTGGGATAACACAAACGAAATGAGTCTAAAATTTTCAATAGAAATAGATTAGAATTAAATGTATAAGAAATAATAATTATTATTATTAACCTGTTGAAGGTACTCCTTATCGGGAACAACAACTTGTTCCCAACGTATATGTCGATCATCATCTATTTGTTGGAAATAAACTTTTGTATCTTTTAGGAAATTTTTACCAAGTACGAATAATTCTAATCCACCACTAGCTGGACATGATGTTAGTGATCTTTTACATATTTCTGGAACGCCTGGAGGTTGTGCTATAATTCAAATTAAAATAATTATAAATTAAATTTAATTAAATAAAAATAATAATAATAATAGAGACTTACTGCAAACTATTGGTTGTGAACAAACTTGTAATGTTTCAATTGTACCATCATCATGTGTTATAGTTGTACGGAATATCATTCGGCAACGTGTTGATTTCTTTTTACTTCTACTAGCTAATTGATCAGGAAAACGATGTTCAACATCAACATTACGTTCTTTTAATATACCAACACAATCACATGTTGCACTCATTTCTTTTGATGGATCTAATTGTAATTCAATTACACAAGTACCATCAATTTTCTTTTCAATACATGGTGTTGAATTTTTACCACTAACTTTACATGCTTGATAAAACATATGTGGTGCAACTTTACCAACATCAGTACCAATAAAAACTTGTAATGTTGTTGGTTGATAATATCCAGTTAATTGTACAACTGGAAAACCGTTACCTTCACGATCTTTAACAGCACCTCTACTACCTTCAGTTTGATAACGGGCACGATGTTGTTGTTCTGGTTGTTTTAATATCCTCAAATTTATATCCACTGTAATCAAAAAGAAAAAAATCGTAAGTTTATTCAAATTAATGAAATTTCACAACTTACTATAACGTGACACATTGTGTAATTGTGTTGTCAATGAAACTGGTGTTGATGATGACTGTCTTGTTGATAATGGTAAACATCTTGGTACTGATCGTCCTGTACTTGTTGATTGATTATTTGCTACATTTAATGTTTGTGGTATTGTAGCTGATGGTAATGTGCGTATTAATCTATAAAATAATAATAATAATAATAAATAAACCATTGTTAAATAAATCTTATTTTTTTACAATTATTATTATTATTATAATGATTATTATCTTTATAATTTCTTAAAAGTTTTTTTGGGAAATTATACCTTTCATCTTGTTCTAATTTAATATCCAAACGGGGACGTTTTATTTCGGCACGATCACCACCCCATGTCACCCGATCAGACATGCCCATATGTTGTGGGTCTGAATGATGATCGAAACTATAATAATAATAATAAATTAACAATAATTAGAAGAATTTCAATAGATTTTCACGTATAAATACAATTTATGAACCATAATCATCAAGTCACTAATATAAGTTTAGCAATTCAAAATTGAATTATTAGTGCCAAAAAGTTTATGAATCATTCACAATTTTCTCCAATTAGTTCCGATAAATTTATTCCTTATTAATGAAAATCTAAATGTAGACGATTCCTGTTGGTTGACGAGCGATTTGAAAAATATTTCCAGGATACGTCATTTATAGATCATTTTTAGCTCATTTGGAAATTGGTCAAAAATCACCCGCTAAGCACGCAAAACGACTAATTGTAAGAATGACTGGAAAACCCTCGCAACGATGGGAGACATTTGCCTCCGCCCCAGAATAAAATAGAGTAAACAAAATAATCAATGTTGGGAGAATCCCAGAGTCATTCTAAGTTGTTTTTGAAAATCGTGACGTCGTCAGAAAAGAGTAATTTTCGACCAACTTTTGAATGAGCTACAAGATTCTAATTTTGCTAAAATGATCTCAAAGCGCCCTCCTATAAATCCTTGAAATATTTTTCAAATTGCTCGAAAACTAATAGGAATTACACACATATCGAATACATTTAGATTTTCATCTCCGTATTATAGACGCCTTGGTTTCATTTCAAATAAACAATAAAAAAAAAATCAAGAACAATTGAAAAATAATCAAACCCTTACGCGGTTAAGGAGTAAATTAAATTAAATAATTCACTGTTCATCTTCTCTGATGTGAAAATATTTTATTCCACAAAAATTAAAATGCTACACAATTAAAAAAAAAATACAACTGTAAATTAAATTAGAGTAAATTAATCAAAGGAAATAAAATTCTTTTTTCATAAAGATTATGGTGAATTTCAATTAATTCAATCCATTTGGAATAAGAGACAAATTCACGTAATTGTAAAACCAATCCAGAATTTTCTCATTATTCTCGAATTTCACTAATTTAAAGCCTTGTATTTATCTCTATTGTTCCGATATTATTGTGTATAAGTACGGCCCTGATATGTATTTACACTTCGTGGTTACTAACGAATGATTATTATGCGTGATTTTTTTTCGGTATAAAATTAACAAATATTTGTTTAATGTTAGATAAACAGTTAGTTATTAAAAAAGTAAACAATTCAGATACTAATTAGAGAATTATTTAAGGTAAACTTTTAATTATCTTATAAAATTAGGTAGTTTCATTTTCCAAAATATATATATATATATATATATATATATATATATATATATATATATATATATATATATATATATAGTAAGTACTCTTCGATTAATCTTAAGTCCATTATTTTTTATTGCATTTCCCATTAAAATATTTCTCAAGTTTTATTAGTAACGCAAAAATAAAAATTTTTAATTAATGATAAATAAAAAAAAAATAATAATTTACCCTAAGCCACTATCGTTGGAATTATCACATGGGTCCAGACTACGTCTAAATGCTGAACGTACTTTTGCTGGCATCTCTCTACTGACCATAGCTAACCGTTTCCCACTTGGGGGACGTCCTGGACGTCTCTCTCTTATTTGGGGCCTCATCCCCACAGTCGGGTATGTGCACAACGTCATCTTTGAATCACCTGCAAATTAATGCAACCAAAATAAGAAAAAAAAACAATTATAGTTGTACAATGAATAAAAAAAGTTGAGGATATTAAAAATATATCCTTTGATTTTTTTAATAATAATAATAGAGTTATAATCGGTAGTTAATTAATGGAAATGTTAATTGGAATTAAAGAGACACGTCAAAATTGTCCTCAACCTTGCTAACAAAAACAAGAAACTAGTTTTTTTCAGGAACATGTTAAATTATGCAGTTATTTCAAAATTAAAAAAAAAAAATAAGAAGAGAAAGAATTTTTATAAAAATAGACGCACTTTTCAACACAACAAAAACACAAAATAATAAATTTACGTTGATAGAAATAGATAGTTTTAATGAAATTTTTTAGAGTTTTTTTGAATTTTTTATAGTGAAAAGCACGTGTTATAAACACTGCTACTGTTTAGACTATGTAAATTGACTAAACATTCTCAAGGCTGTTACACATAATAATTTCATTAATAATAACAACATGTCATATATGAAATATTCGATAATTACTCGAAAGTAATTTAAATTTGAGAAAAACCACCCATTTAACAAGGTTTATTCACCCTAATTCTATTGTGATAATAACAATTGAAATACGTTGTTTATCTGTATGTTTTTCTGATAAACCGGCATGTTCAATTATAGATTTTAGATAATAATTATTGAAGTTACAACAAATATTGAAAACGAATTTGTTAAGTATTTTTTTTTTATAAAAGTTAGCAAAATTAAAGTTTAAAAGATTATCGAAAGAAGGAATTTTAATCATGTAAATGGCCTTAATCTAATTGTTGAAACAACTTGAAAACATTGATTTAAAGAACTTGTTTACCTCGTGAAAATTTCTTTAAATGATTTTCTGATAAAAAATGTATAGTTTTATGTGAAATATTGAAAATAATTTAAATAGATAAGGGGGAATATATTGGAACCGAGCGAATAAATAAAATTCATACTCTCTTAAAAATATCGTGAATAAGTAACCAATTTAAAACGCAATTTCTCACCTTCTTCAACTATACGATATCAATCACAGTTATTTTTATTTTAGGATATATGAAAGTTCAAAAGAAAATCGTCTCAATAAAATATCACAGGTTTGAAATACTAACATAGGAGGGATCACGCAAATAAAATTGAAAATTAGAAAATTATTTGGAACTCACGTCAAATTCGATTTGTTTCAAAAAAAAAAAAAACAATTCTTATTATTTAAATAAACACAAATCAAACTTTCACAAAATTACACTTTTCAAAAACTATTCAAAAAACACTTGTTTTTAATTAAGCGGGCGGATAAGCACTGTGAAATATCTACAAAAAATCCATTTATTTTTAATTTGATAAATCTTATTTTTATATAATGAATCATTTGGTAATTAATTAAATGAATAAAAAAAAACCAAACCACTTTTATATCGTACGATAGATCCTCGTTGACTGAATGTGAGTTTTCAAAGGACTCGACTGAAAAATCAAGTGCAATTTCTTTAACTACACATGCGTAGAAAATAAACCAATACAAATTCTATTCCCGCTTAAAATTTTTGGTGATTTTATTTATGTTTTCGAATTTTCGAATCAAATAAATCCAATATTGGTAAGTATACATAGAGGCGGACTTAGATTATCGATAGAAAAAAATTATAACAATAAAAGAAATAAAATGATGGAAGTGGGATGGTTTGGAAATGATAATCCAATAACAGTACATATTTTCTAATGGGCACCACCTACATTATTATTAATAATAATTATAATGACAAGTACAATAATTACAAACTGTTTCGATCATGTTTTTAATCGAAAATCAATCTTAACTTGTAGAAAATCTAGAAAGAATATCGCCAAATTTTTATCATTCAAGATTAATCTTTGGTTCGAGAATTCTGAGCGTAAACAACAGCAAGATTTAGGTCAGGCGCAATATTTATTTGAGCGTACTTTTTTTTCTCGAATTCGTAGATACTTTTAAGATATTCTAACTCATTTAAGAAATCCTGAGACAAATGCCCACAAGAGCACCTACGTCTGGGTATTCAGAGCTTCAAGAAAGATGCCGATGAGGCATTTTTTAAATGAAAAAAAAATGACTTTATTCTCTTAAAAGTGCTAAAAATAATGGCCATCTAGTTCATTTTGACATAAATCAAGTGCATTTACTTAATTACATTCATTGGAATTAAAGAGTCCTTTCAGAATAAAAGTTGTAAATTTTTTTACATTTTTAGGTCTGTTTGTTACATACAGTGCAATCCCTATTAATTGACGAGCGTTTCTGAAAACATTTCAAGGATTTATAGAAGAGTTCTTAGAGGTCATTTAAGCAAAATTGGAACCTCGAAGCTCATTTTGAAGTTGATCAAAAAACCATATCTTGAGACATCAAGTAATACGAGCTGTCATAAGAAGTAGATAGTTTCGAGTAAAAAGCCTTGTATGTATTAGATTTGCCTTCTATTCTATCAGTGGTGGAATTTCAAAATTTGGGCTCCCCAGCAAAATTCAGCTCGGCCTCTTTAATAACTTTTAAATGAATTGGAATTAAGTAGGTGCCCTATTTTTGATCAGTCAAAACTTGCTTATTTACTACCGATTTTTCTTCCTCTACTTAAGCTCATCTTACCAAAGACCTGTACATGGACGGATCCCTACCTAAATTTACGTAAGCCTACTTGGCTCGATTTAACTCATGGTCCACCTAAGACGAGCTAAAGTATCAGAAAAATGACCGTGCCTTAGGCCCGATTCTTGTCTCGATTAGTCTCGTCTTAACACGACCTTTGCCTTAAATCGACATAAGAGTGGATTTACAGACATTTGTGTGGGTATCTGTATATGGACGGTCCCCACCTACACTTAGGTCAAGTTAAAGCAAGGTCGTGCTAAGATGAGACTAACTGAGCTACGAATTTTCTATCCAAAAAGTGACATGAAAAGAAACAATGTTTTCACGATGTAAACCTAAAGATGATGTAGAGTTCGGTAAACATTTACAAGAAAAATTGTCAATAAATTTATAAAGCATGATTTTGTTACAGAGACGGGAACGTCTTTTTAGTTGAACGATATCAACTTGATTTTCTGAACTTATTTCATTTAAATTTTTCACAACTTCTACCCTCTCTAAAAAATCTGTACTTTTAATATTTGCCTTTCTTATGGTTTTTGCTTTTACAAGAACTTCTACCCTTCTTTCTCGCTTACTCATTATTATTCTAAGAGAATTCAATTTTTAAAAACACATATTAAGCTATATGATTGGGATCGATTTCACCAACAAATAAGTCATAAAAGCGATTTTATTCATTATAGCAACGATTGTTTCTAACTGTTCATTAAACTTAACTGAAGTTGGTGCAATCGACCCTAAAGTGTTGTAAAAGAGCAGTGTCATATAGAGGTTTTTATTGTGTAGAGGTTGCAGTGTTATACCAGGGTTTAACTTATCGTTTTAAAACGAAACCGTGTTATAGGATGACATGCTGTAGGAAGGCCATCCAGTATGTTACGTCCAGATATGATCTTTCTAGTCCAGATTTAAAATATCTTTGACCACTATCAATTAACCTTTTTACAACCTTTCTTCATCAACAAATTTAGAAAAAATGATATTTCTACATTTATATGTATGTATTTTATATGTACCTATATTAAACAACGATATACATACATATTTTCAGATTTGTTTTCGAATTTCTCAAAAAGGAATCTAAATAGTGTCGATTTCATTTTGTTGACAATAGTGGTCCTCTGATTGCACAATTCAATGCAATTTTCGAGTCTATTTCTAACCGTTTCTGAAAGCTTCTTGCATAAGCTCGGATTTGAATCGCTTTTTCGTGTAAAATAGAACATTATACGATTCTCTCTTTCTCTCCTTTACTGTCAAATTCTCAAATTCACTACGTTTGGTAAAATTTGAGTAGGTATGTGATTATCGAACAAGAGTAATATAATCAACAACACTATTATCTGATTCTATTTCTCCAATGATCAATTTGTGAATCGTATTATAATTATAACAGTATCTTGGGCCTACACGAACGATTTTTATTGTTATCTTATCTGATTTTATTCGGAATTTAAATGAATAATGAATCAATTTACGATATTGTTTATTTGTTCTCTTAGATGTTCCAAATGACTTTTGAAAAATAAGAAAATTACAATCTAGAGTGCATTCAATAGAAAGGCGAACTCATATTAAAAACTGTAAAAATGTTGTTTACAATTTTTGGCAAAACAGCTCAAACAACAACAAGAAAATTAAATGTAAAAAACAAAGATCAACAAACTGAAAGAAATCGAAGTAAACAACCTTTCTACCAAAAAAATGAGAAATGACATGTATACGAATAAAACCACTTGTTGCAAATATTATAATCTTGTAGGTATATAAAATACTGAAAATTCAATTCTAATTAATTTTTAACACAATTAAGTTTAATTATAACACAAATTTAGCTTTATTATTTAATTAATGACTCTTATTTATTTATTACACTCTAATTTTCTCTCTCTGTCTTCTTCTTTTTGAAGTGTTTATAGCCCACAAACTGTACAGGGTTAGGGTTATTTGAGTTGTTTATGTTCAAAACAAATTTGAAACGAGAACGTCACCTCCTTTTTATTTTATGGGCGAATGATCAACAAGTAAACAAACATTACAAACATAACTATTAAAAAAAAATTGCTATAATCACAGTTCTGTATTGAAACTTGAAACCCACCTAAATAGAAACAAATTACACAAATAGGTAGTGCTTAATTAAATTTAACAAATAGACTGCCAATAACACAACAGAGGTACGAAAAAACATAGAAACAATGAACAAGCATACATGATAATAATAACAATAATAACAAATGTTATCATTCAAAAAAAAAGAAAATTGAACGTGATTGATCTAGAGATAGTGGAGGTGATGTTTACAATGGTCGTTCATTGCCTTCAATAATAATAACAACAGCAATATCTATAGAACTATACACATTGTCTGGCTTCTTGATTAAATTTATAATTATATTAGATACTCTATTACTTTTACATAAAAATCATTGTAATTTTGTATTAATTTTGTTTGGACATTCTTTATTTCACTAACAAAAACATCGAGATACAAACAAACCCTATCTATAATCTAAACTGATGTGATGCAAATTTTAAAGTTTCTAAACATACTTTACATAAAGATCTATCGTTTATAAACTATACAGGACGTTGTTGATTAAGTCTAATTGAAAATGAGATTTTTGAACTTGCCAATTTCTATAACTAGAAAGGTAATTTCGTACAATCAAAAAACAAATTGTTAAATTTTCAAGAAACAAATCTTCTATAATAATTAATAATGAAATGTTGGTTTCATTATAAAAATTATAGGAATTTTTTCGACTGCTAGTGATAATAAAAATATATCTATTCGATAAGAGACAATAATAAAGTAAAAGACATAGAAATAGATAGTAAGTAAATAGAATAGGTATTAATAATACATAATGAGTGTCTTTTATAAAATAAAGACAATTAAGTTGTTTGGCGTCTAAATAGTTAAGTGATTATTGGTTTTTCCAGATTATAGGTGATTTCATAAATGCTTTTAATTATTCTTGTTTAAGTTAAATTAAATGTAAACATTAGAACATTAGACTTGTCTATGAATTATTCTTTAAAGTTTAATTAATCAGAATTAGAAGAAAGAGGAATAATAATAATAATATCAACTTAGCAATGTTAATGTGTGGTAATAATCATTTACAATTAATATTGTCATTTATAAACAATTTATTTATTTAGTTTTTATATCATATCTTATCTAACAATATACCATAGAAACAATTTCAGAAATGTTTCTAGATTTAGAAATTATTTCAAACAGATAATTAATCGTCAAGTAGTTTAAAAACATAATCATACCTATTTTATGACTATTATCATTATTATTATTATAACAGTGTCGTAACTAAAAATTTAATTTATAGACTGAACAGATTTCGGTTTTAAATCAAAGATGTTCCCTTTTATGGGATGAAACAAAAAAGAGTACAAATATAAAAAAGATCTCCAAAGGCAGCAAGTACCTTATATAGCGAATTTTTTCATGTATCTACATGTTGAAATATTATTAATTCACAAACAATAAGAAACATTGTTTGTCTATATAGATCTAGTATGTTAATATTAACATACTAGATCTACCTATGTTTGTCTAATATTAACTGTCAAAATTAGTTGCCCAGTGCGATATTCAATTTTTTTTCTAATATCAATTGTCAGAACATAGCCACCTGAGATAATCGATTTTACTGCTTATACCCAAAAAAGAGATTTTTGCATTTTTCTTGCGAACCAACGAACCGATTTTGATGATTTTTTTTCTGGGTCATAGAGAATGGTCGGCTCTACTGTTATTTTAATTTTCATCAAAATCTAAGCAAATGTAATATTGAAAATGATTTTTTTTAACATTTCTTCAGCTCTTATTCCAAAAGTGTTGGCCCTACCAGTCTGGCCAACGAACTCATCCAAGCTATCACGAAGACCGATTTTTGTACCAAGTTTCATTAAGATTGGTGTATTTTTACGGCAGTTATCGTGGGTATACATATATATATATATATATATATATATATATATATATATATATATATATATATATATATATATATATATATATATAATTTTAACGAACGGTGGATATGGGTTCCTGAGGTCCCAAAACGAACTTCTGTGCAACAATTTTTCGGAAATTCAAAAGTGAGGATCTCGTCATTAGCTAATTTTTTTTAAAAAAATTCGCTAAAAAGGAACGAATTACATTGATATTTACCATAATTGCAAGATTCAATCAGAAATAAGTATCAATTATCATCTTCAAGGGAGTCGTGGGTTATCATAATACTTCTATGAAGGCCACGATAACAAAAACTTAAGAAACACTAGTTTCTATCCGTTTCATGGTCACTTATTAGTACGATATGTTGTGTTTAGTACATATACAAGGTATTACCCTATAAATAGAGATTTTAAATGAATTTTAACAAGCAATAGAGGGTTTTGATAACAGATCATCGATCTGAATTTCTGAGGTAAAATCATAACTGCAATGTTGCCTTTAAAAAAAAAAACCTAAATCTGGATCTACAGATAGATACGCCACTGATTACTAGTGTTTTCGTAATCAAAGTTATACTAATATCTATGTCCTCCTTTATTAAGTGGCGATAATGGCAGTTCCTGTTTGTGATTTTAAATGATTTTTATTTAGTGTCCTAGGACAACCGAGAATATCGCGCTATTTTGAAGTCAAATTACTATAAAATACATATTTTTGTTTACTATCATATCATAATAGACTTTTATATGTATACGAGCTGTCCTGTATTCACTATTCAAAAAGAGAACATTTCAAGTAGACAGAGTGTACAACGCTATTTCAACTTGCAGTAGGCCATACCTTTGGATACGTAGGACCGTAGCTTAGTTCAGCCGTCTTTGTTTTTCAATGACAAATATGAGAACATATGTCAAATCTGGTAAAATATGAACCTAGCTGCGATACTACATTATCGAGGGCATGGCTAACTGCTTGATAAAATATGGTTTTCTCAATGTAGCAGGAAATAATATCGAATTATTGCAGTAGTTTTTGTAAACCATCCTGTATACAGGCAAAGACCGTTTCAATTGATACATGGAAGAAACATTGGTTCCGCCCATGTCCCTTCTTTGTCAAAACACATGTTTTATCAATAACAGACAGAGATACCAAATCCACAAAACACATCTGGTTATTGTTATCTTTTAAAATAGATAGTATTGAAGGTTTTTTTTGTACAAAGGAAATTGCTTTGTTTGGTCAAAGGACTAAGGGTTGGGGGTAATATCCGCCATAATTTTTAATTTCTAGACCACCTATGCTCTCTCTGTCTCTTTCTAACTAATACGTAACTAGTATAGATGGGTGGGATCGATGTATCTGCCAAGCTGTAGATTTATTAGAATTATAGCCTTTTGTAAAATAATTACAAATTATACATTTAATAAAAACAAATACGTACAAATTAAAAATGTTAGATTTCCTTTCAATAATTTATAATTAATGTCACATTTGATAAAATCATTGTTTTTCTTGTTTTTCTTTGCATAATATTATTATTAATATAGTGTAATTTAAATCTTTTTAAAATTGAAAAATATCTATTCTCCATTAAGGTCTTTGGTTTTCATTGGTCAAATTGAAATTATTTCTACCTTAATAATTCTGTACTCTTTATCTTCAGTGTTTTACAACAAATTAAATTATTGTGAACATACATACATGAAAACAAAATTATAATACAACTACGTAACAATAATTTTGGAATGATAATTTTGAACTTATATTCCTGATATATCAAATGGTTATTATCAATTATTACAAATGATTTCTGTTAACAAACCACTACTATAATATTTATAATTTTTGATTATTTAATAACTAATTCCAACAATTTTAATAACGATTTTAAATAAGATTTTTGAATTTTTGGATATCACCATGTTAATCGTGTTCTAAAATTCTAGAATTTTTCTAATTGTCTGAATACGGTAATTAATTCAGAAATGATTTGAGGTAACTGGTTATAACTGGAATTGTTTAATTATAAACATCTCTTCCTTTTTTTGATACTGTTATTATATGTATACCAGGTGAATAGAATTCGATAAACAAGGCCAAGACTTGATCAAAATATAATAAAAAGACAAACGCGTACATTTATTCGTATAAGAAATCATTCAATAATTAAAATTGGTTTGACGTCAAAGTGTTGTGTTTTTTTTTGTTCTTATTAAACAAAATATCTGCAAGTTATTAATAAAAAAAAAAAAAGCTAAATTTGAACACAAATCAGAAATACACAAATATTTTTAATAATAATATAATGATAGAAAAAAATATTTTGGTCAATTTAAATTTTAATTAATTTTTCCATTAGACGTTAATTATTAATTATGTAAACACTTCCACACCTTAGAGAGAATTTTTGAAGACTCTTAACAACTATGATTGAACTTTTCTGAAGTGGACAGTAGTAGTTTAGAAAAAAAATTATTCAATGCAACAGATCTAACTGTTTTATTTGTAATAGCGGTTTACTACACATTTAAAGATTCATAGTGAAAACAGATCCGTTTTTATCGCGTGCTTTTTGATTTGATCAAATACATTCTAAATTTGTTGTGAATTTTAATATTAAACATACAGGCTGTCTCTCCTGTGTGATTTTAGTAAATTAATTAACAATAAAATACTAAAATACAATCCTATAATAAAATGGTCTTATTAGAAGAATAATTAATTTTCTAACTTCAAATACTCTGCGTCATGTACTTATTTACATAACCAAATCTTAATTTTACTAGTGTTATCAAGTAATAAAACCATAAAATCAAATGAGGTGATTATTACTTTGTCATTCAGAATAGTTACTGATTAGAGATTTGAAGATTAACGTTTACAGTTATCCTTCTTTAATAGTGACTTTAGAGAAATTTCTTCTATTTTATACCGGGTGTACAACGCTATTTCACCTCGTAAGTAGTTGGCCATAATTTTGGTTACGTAATGCTGTGACTTGAATCGACCGCTTGTTTTTCATTGAAAATTGCGTCAATAAATGTCACATCCGATAAAATATGAATCAAGCTACGATACTACTTAACATGAACAATTAAGAGTTGAAATACGCCCTTTATATTTCCAATAATTTCGATATAACTTAAATAATTGTCAATAAATTTTGAGATTCACATAATTTTATCAATTTCAACTTTCTTTGTGTCAATGATTTCAATTTTTTTAGATAGTTTTTTTTTAAAAAAAAGAACAGCCAAGTATCATTCTATATAATGATATGTTAATTTATTTGTCTAGCTTATAAACATCAGCAAAAAGTTTGATACGTGATAGTCAAAAATATTTAAGGCGTCTATGTTTATAACATTCATGATTTCACTATTATAAATTATAATTATACATCCGTAAGTTACGCACAGAAATGAAAAGGAGTTGTTTACGTTTGATCATTTCACTAACTTGAAAGCCTAATTATAGACACACACACACACACCAACATTTTGATATTAGGAACAGTCACAAAGAGGTCTGATTGTGAGTACGCCTCCATTAAATTGTCGGTTTATTTATCAAAAAAAATCAAAATTTTAAATCAAATTTGGTGGGTTTAAAATAATGCTTTTTATAAAAAATTTGGTTTTCCTTCAGTAATACTTCTTAATACATAGATTTGTATAGTGACGAGCATATAGAACATGACCGGAGCGAGGAATCTCACGTTTTTCGATTCATGTAACTCAGGCTGTTCCCTCACGTGAAGATAAGAGGGTAGGTTGATAGGGACGAGGTATCCTGTGAAAATTGTTACATTGTCACGACTGCCTTGAAAAGCCTGGTTTACACACAAATAATGGTCTCTTTTATAAGCTCGTCATTGCACATTTGATAATTTGTAAAACACTGAGGAAATCAGAGAGAATCATGAATTTTACAGCAGTTCTTTAACTTGAATTCTTAACAAATTGATTGGGGTGCAAGTTTTCAATAAATTAACCATCGTGCATCGTTACCATATAATCACTTTGATGTCCTAATGATTATAAGTCGACACCATGATACTTTAAAAGCGGTACTATGCATTCAAGAGCAGAACGAATTCACAATTAGTTTCACCCCCTTATTATATTGCATTAATAGTTTGTGCCTTCAAGGGTCACCTAACTAATAAAAACAAAAATAACCTATTGGTGAAAAAGTGTCAGATAAGTTACCAGTATTCTAAATTCCCAACAATTGAACAGTTTACAGACAATTTCTGCTTTATATTGAAATAGATTTAGTGCGAAATTTGTTTAATCAATTTTCAAATATACCGAATAATTACCCGATTGTCATAAATCTATAAATATTTTTTTTAAATTATCTAAAAGTTTACAAATAATTCAATTACATTAGACCTCTGTACATTTTTGAAATGATTAATAATTTCTTTATGTTATTGATGTAGGAAAATTATATTGTCAGGTCTTTTAAAATTATTGATCCAGAAATATAAATATGATAGAATTTCTAGAAGCACAGTCTAAAAAAAATTGCACTACACATATACATCTACCAATTGTTGATAATTTATTTAAATAAAAATATAATTGACATCAATAAAAGGAGCAATTTGTCAATTCAAGATTCTCGTTCTTTTTATTGTTGTTATTGTTAAAAATTTTATAGTAAATGATTATAAACATATTTCAACGATTTTCCTTTATAAAAACAATAAATAATTTTAATAATAATCCTTTTATCCATTATATTCTTTATAGAATAATTAATTATAATCAATAAACAGGAACAAAAATATTTATTACTGATTTTGTTGGAGAACTATTCAAATTTAGGCCGGATTATTTTTATTATTTGTTGTATTATAGAATTTGTTGTTGAATTTCTTTTGAGAAAGTTACCAACCTATCATCACATATTTTTTTATTTTTTAATACTTAAATCAAAACTTACAGGTGTCGTATGTCATTCAAACGACATCTAATGAATATTTCAATTAATTACATTTAGAATACAATTTAATTGTATGTCATCTTAATTATTCTTGATTGTGCAAATTTAATTATGTCTTTATTTAGTGTTTTTGTTGTTGATGAATTAATCAATTAATTAGAGAGGGTGCAGGATGTAAATAAATATTATTTGTAAATGCACCACATCATCAGATACAAATAGGTCATAAATAAATTAAATAAAAAGGGACTAGTATCATTGATTTAAATATAAATTAGGAGGAACCTAAAACCTAAATGTTTTTATCAAGAATCTAGAACGGATGCTTCTATACTTGTGTGTTTGTATCGCATCCAATCTCAATTTCGTAACACTACTCCTATTTTCTATCTCTAATAATAGGATTGTTAAAATGATGTTGGTACTTCTATTGGTTTACCTCTTTAATAAAAGCAACATATTTTATATTTGTTATTGTCATCATTGTTATTATTAATATGGTTATTATTCTTATAATCAATAATAATGCTCAAGTTCAATATACCGAAAATGAACTTTGTTATGTATATAACGAACAAACAATATGAATAATAATGGAGAAGATAAATAAATAGAATCCTACCCTTCAAAAACAAGAACAGATATAAAAGCTGAGGAATACATTTCGGATGATTTCATTTTGTTTTTAATAAAACTGTTGATTGAAAATAATAAAAATTAACAATAATGGAAAAAAAATTGATATAATTCGATTTATAGTGAAAGATTTTTACAGCTCAATGATCCTTAAAGGAGTGTGTCATCAATGTGACACAATGTCACTGGTTATCATTTTATTAGTGTGACTGTTACCTTATCATTAATTGTTTTTCTACAATATGCGTGTGAAGATATTAAAAATAATGTATGTTTACAGTATTAATTTTATTATATGAAATAAAAACTACTAATTACAATTAAGTTATTTTCATTTTTAAATTAGTGAAAGTTTAAGGCTCTAACAATTTTACAAATTGAACAATCCCAAATTTTGTGAAAGTTAATAATAAAAATTCAAATTATTATATAATGTTAATAAAAAAAATAATAATAATATTTTCGCGACATATGGTCCTTTTTTCGATATATATTTTATTGTTTTTCTTTGCCCTTCTCTTTGTGTTTTTGTTTATAGATATAAATTTTTTTTGGTAAATGTCGATTAGATCATTTTGCAAACAAATTAGTAACAATTTCGTCCATGAAATGTGTTAATTGTGCAAACAGTAAAAACAGTTTTTTAAGCTAACTTTTTTGTTATTAAAAAATTAGTAACAATCAGAATAATTTTAGAATCGAAATCTGTAAAAATAGACGCATGTTCAGAGGCGCCACGTGTATAAGCGCTGTGAAACTGTAGCACCTCCTGTTTCTACTCAAAATTTAGCAATAACATACAGATTAATTCTTCTTTTTTCTCCCATGTCTTTCTTTATTTCTTGATGATGTTCAACTAATATTAATTCAAGTAACGAACCGCCACTGGATATGTTAATATTTTAGAAAACACAATTTTCTCCTATTTTATTTGGGTATAAATTCGCCGAGTATCAAAAATTAAAGTTAAAATTGTTGTTAATACGTATCAATTTTCGATTAGATATGTATGTGCAATAAATGTGTGCCTTATGCGTTAATTGTTGGTCGCTACATATCATATCAATGTAATAAATACCACCAAAATTAAACAATTACATATTATCATTTCATCTGACATCTTCTCAGTTTTATCTAAAGTGTGAATTATTGCTATTATAATCAACATAAAGTCTGTATGGTGGTCAATTAAACTACGACACGACCTTGATGTTATTTCTCTTAATGAATCATTCACCAATAGGTGACATGAATCATAAAATGCATTCAATCCGTATCGAGTGCTCACTTTATGCAACATTATCTTCATCAAAACGATAATTATTACATCGATATGTAAATGGTTGAAAAGTTATGATAATTTGTTTGTTAAATTAATCGGTTGAGCTTTAAGCTAGTAATCCACTGGACAATTTAAGGTATTTTCGGGTAAATCACAACCAGTAATTGGTATGATGCGTAATATGATATGTTTTTCTTTTATTCTCATTGTCAGATGAGATATAGTCAACAAACAATGCAATTCCGTTAAGCAGTTTAAAAGATAAATTTGAATTCTAAAATTCTTCCTCCTTTTACTATTTTTTAATAATCCATGTAACTTTTGAAGGCTGCTCAGTTTTCCTGAAATATTGAAGCCTATGCAACTGTTTTTTCATCCCTTAGCTAGTCTTCCCGTTATTCTGTATCCTAAAAGTATTGCATCTCTATAAATATAGATTAATCAATTCTCATTCAACCCTTTCAATCCATCTTACTATATCCTCTACCTTGTACAATACGTAACTGTTATATCCTTGCGTCCCTGTAATTTTTCTTATTGTTCTTATTTTGCATGCTTAAATTCATTTGACTTTTTTTTAATAATCATAGAAGTATCCTGCTCATAAACTTATAAAGTAGAATATGAAATATTATTTGCTAATATCAAGACAATTCTTGTTTCGATTTTTAATTTTTATTTCTTTAAATTAAGGTTCTACGATCTTTTTGCAATATGAAATTTTTTAGATTTCTTCCACTACTGTGTCTAACATTTTTCAGGTATCGATGTTATTCTCAAATTAGTATACACATAATCTACAATCAGAGCGTGAAAATTTTAATCCATAATTTCAAGGATTTGTAGGGAGTCCCAGGAGATCATTTTAGCAAAATTAGAACCTCATAGCTCAGTTGTGAGTCTATTAAAAAACGCTCGTTTCTGAAGACGTGATTTTCAAAAACTAGTGGAACACGTAAAATGACTAACAATAAGAATGACCGGAGGATCCTCCCAAGATTTTATTCTGGAATAGGTGGAAGTGCTCGCATTTTGTCTAGAATGCAATGAAAAAAAAAATCAATGTTAAGAGGGTCCTCGAGTCATTTTTATTTGTTTTGCATGTTTAGCTCGTTTTCGAAGATCGCGACATTGTCCGAAGCAACCGTTTTTTGACCCACTTCCAAATGAGCTACAAGATTTTAACCTACCTAAAATAATCTTCAGCGACTGCTCTACAAATCCTTGAAATATTTTACGAACCTCTCGTCAATTAATGTGTGTTGCCATAAGAACTTACATGAATAACCCGGTAGTGTTTTTGACTAATTAATAGTTTTTTATTAGCTATTACGACTCAATGAATTCAACAGTTCCTCAGAAAAATCTAAAACTCAGCTGAGATGCTTAAAATTTTGAATGTTGTATGTTTACATGCAACTTTTGAAGTAAAGATTTATTGGCTTATTTAGAATTAAAATGAATTGTTCCAATCTTTAATCAAGAAATTATAATACATGCTGCCATTGTATTTGAAAACTTGTACAGGTATGTATGACCAAAATATAATTCCAAAGGTTTTTACAATCACTTTATAAAAGAGTTATTAACAATTTTCAAAACCCCAAAATGAGTTATTTGAAGGAAAAAAACTCGAAAAATTCAAATTCAGCTTTCGATTACGCACTAAAAGAAAAAAAATTCGTCCTTCCAATATTCCATTGACGTAGTAAATGATACCTTAAGACAAAATAAAAAGAAGACGAAACCACTAGAAACGAATCAAAACACGAAATTGAAATAAATATAACTACAATTAATTAGAAGTCATATATAATAGAAGAAGCCTTAATGATATTAAACACTTTTCTCTTGTGACAAAAAGAGATTCCATACCATGCTATTATCAATCAAGCTTTTAGTCAATGGTAATTAATACATATACAGATAAAATATCTAATTGATTATGAAATTGATGATTATAAAAACTGAAAGAATACGTGTTTTGTAAGGTGACTTTTATAAATTTTAAGCATTACCGTCACACGACTACAACCTTGACTTGCTGTTATATAAATAAACAAATAAATAAATGAAATAAACTAAAGGCCGATCCACACACGGAGATATATCTTATAAGACGGTCTCATGGTACGGTGCAATGATATATATCTATCTCTGTCGGTATCATGTATAGACAAAGCTAGATATATATCACTGTACCGTACCATGAGACCGTCTTACTAAGATATATCTCCGTGTGTGGATCGGCCTTAAAACGGAAGGAAACCTAAATAAAATAATATCGAGAAAAAAATTAAAAGTTTCATTAAATTAATTCCAATAAGATGATTTGAGATATACAAAACTTACTCATATCATATTTCTAAATGTTTTCAACATACTATTTTGAAAACTTATTACTGTTTACTTATTTAGTGAAAATTATTAGGTGTTTATTCATTATTTACACAATTTTTATACTTTGAAAGAAACAAAAAGATGTATAACGCATTAGTGAAGGTCAGCTGTTAAATGAAGTCTATCAAATCTATGAGTAACTTAAACAAATGATAATTAATGTTAAAGAACGTTAAATGAACAAAAATATACATATGTATGGATTTTAAATTCAGGAAGACCAGTAACCATTTATGATAAATTATTTGGTTGAAAATACTTATACCACATCTTCTGTATTTCCTGCTTTAGAAACACGTCATTATCCGTCTTTCAGGTACGTATATGTTACAGTTCATAAATTTAGAGGATATACAACATAGATTTGAATGAACTACATGTATGTACACTCACGAACACACAAAAGAGACCACTTATTGTTAGTAAATTATAACTTTCTCTAAAGAGGGTAGTTCTACAAATTTGCTATGGCGGAAACTGGCTACAACACTCCTTACCTCTTCACTTTCTTCCACTGTTGAGAGAAAGAGCCTAACTTAACACGAACCGAAAAAATGATATTCCTCGCTCAGGAGCCGGTCTCTTTTATATGCTCGTGAGTTTACAATATAACAAAAACTTGATCCTAAAAGTAGATAATTGATAATCCTTAATTATCAAAATGATCAGAACCTTGAAATTTAGATTGCATACGATGATAAAAAAAAAGATTATAATCAGGGCTTCGAACAGGAACTGAATCGAAAACCGGAAAAAACGAAATTTTGGACAAACGAAAGTCGGAGCTAAAGCGAAAACAAAAACCGGTTATTTTCGGTTCAAGCATACCACTTAAAAGCATCTTTTTCTCTCTTTTCTCTCCTATTTCCTCCCTGCCACGGGACTGTGTCAGCAATAAATATTTTGGAATTTGCAAATAAACCACCCGAGGTCAAAACTACAGATTTCGATTATTTTGGTAGCTCTCTCTATTCTAGGGAAAGCGTATTTTGTCTTCCTAGCCCAAGTTTAAGGAAGATATTAGGGATTACAGTTAGGCCTTCTAAAGTGTTTTGTTTTCAAATATTTCTGTAAAGGCTCAATGTTTTTTCAGTGGTTTAAAAATTAGTTAATATACGATTCCCTAGGGTCGTCAAAAGGTGTAAGCCGCGATTTCATCCATTGTTTAAGGTCCCTTTTAGGGTGAAATTTAGCAATTTCAAAATTAAACATTTAGAACTGAGCCGAAAAAACCGTTATTATTGCGACATTTTTTTTGAATTTAACCGGAACGCAAATCGGAACAAAAAAAATAACAGTTCGAAGCCCTGACTATAATAATATCATCCAATTTTACTATGATGTCGATATATCTTAATATGTAAAACGTTTATTCAAAAATTGTAAAAGTACATTATGAGGAAGGTAATGGAGATAATTTCAATAAATTTGAATAATCTACTGTTAAACTCCTATTAAAGGACGTTTCGCTTGCTTATTTACTTAGGTACATTTGAAATTCCGTAACAACTAGAAACTTCCTTTGAATTCGTACAACATAGGATTCATTTTTGAAAAGTCTCAATTCAAAAATTCTTAAAGATTTCATGCATTCAAAAAGTCAACAAGGAAGATTTCAATGAAAAGAAGATAAAATTACCATAATTCAAATAAAGAAATAAAATATGTAGATTAAAGGAATTAATTTTTTACAAGACAAAATAATCCTTGGATTATTCTAATAAAAATTAATTATAACTAAAATTTGATAATTGTATTAAGGATGCCAAATAATTTTTAATAGGTCTTTTATTTGTATATCATCTAATGAAGACGACTTAGCAATAAGGAAGAACAAAGATATATGAAAATTCTTGAAGTGTAGGTACAACTACAAAAACAACGTGTACACTTACTAGAATTTAGAAATTCATTTATGCAGGGCTTTTCACACGAGACTACCCAGTTCTTATGGCAGAAAATATGCTATTCCATTTAAAATAAGCAAGATATTATAGTTTGAAAATTGCCTGAAAGAAAAATTTGTTCCAGCTAAATGCTGAAAGGTAATTGAATTTTGTTTAAATTGGTTAAAAGTGCAACATTTTTAAAACTTAAATTTCAAGTTTCAATTTTTCAAATGCTATAGCTTCAAAAATATTATATTTTCAATCAAACACTGCAAATTTTAAAATTGCATTAAAAGCTGAAATGTCTTAAAAACCTTCAGCGCTAGACATTAAGTTATGTTATCAAAGAATACAAAAATGCAATAAAAAATACACCGTTCCATTTAAAATAAGAGAGTAGGGTGCACTACCCTGCATAAGGGGCGTAGTTAGATCAACGATAATAATTTCTAGAGAAAGTTCAGGGGACATAACGGCTGTATAGCAAACATCAACTTCCATTAATTAGAACTTCTTATACTTTTAATAGCCCTTCCTCTTGAATCACCCTGCATACACTTATTAAGTTATTACTTGGATCTATTAATTCATTTATACAGGGCTTTACACCGAGTTCCTATGGCAGCTCCCATTATTTGGCGCACGATTGGAAATATATTTCAAAGATTTGTAGGTAGTTCCTGAAGATCATTTTAGCAAATGAGAACCTCTTAACTTTTTGGAAGTCAATCAAAAAAACTCGTTTCTAACAATGTCGCGATTTTCAAAAATGAGATAAACACGTAAGATAACTTAGAATGACTCGAGTATCCTTTCGACCTTGATTTTTTGCTTTCTGACCACTGTGCTCAGGGAATGTTTCGCTTTTTCTTAGAATTCTATGGAGAAAAAGGAAAAAAATCACTGTTTAGAACAATTTAGTCGTTTTACGTGTTTAGATCATCTTTAAAAATTACAACATCCAAATGAGCTACGAGGTTCTAATTTTGCTACAGAATCTCCCTACACATGCTTAAAAAAAATCGAATCGCTAGTCAATTAATAGTTTTCATAAGGAATAGGTAGTCCCGGATGAAAAACCTCGAATAATTCTAAAAACGTTTACTGCAAATGTTTTTTCAATGGATAAAAGGATTGATAATTTTCAGTGTTTAACAAAATTTATCTACATATACCTACATAAATTATAAAACTACTCTCACAATGGTTATACATACTAGCACTTTTTTGACAAATTTTCCCAAAAAAGTTTTTAATAAATTCAATTTCTTAAAAATTGTACGTATGTATATCAATAATCTTCAAAGACATAATTTATGGAAATTATTTAACGGCTATTTTTGTTAAAACAAAAATCGTTCAAATATACAAAATTTGGAGCTCTTTTTGCTTTTTCCCTCATCTCTCTAGACAATATAGTCAAGTTAAAAAAAAGTTGTTTTGACTGACAATCTTAAGAACAATGTCATCGACCATAAACAATCACAACAACAATGCAACAACAATAACATCAACAACAACAAAACAATCAATATGAATCCTTCTCATTTACCGTTATATTTTCTAATTTATTAAATAAGAATAAAATAAAATAAAATCAAAACAAAATTGTGAGAACTTTGGCACAGACAAAATAACAACAATAATGTTACTAACAATAAAAACAATACGAGGGCCTAAAAGAACGTCGCAGTTATAATGTATCTGGATGTTTGTCTAAATAACTGTTTAATTTAGTCAAATGATAAAGATGAAGAGAATGTGTTTATGAGATATATGTACATAGCAGTTTGTTATTGATTCATTGAAGAAAACTACGTAGAAAGTTTATCTAAATTCTACCGTTACGATTATTTATACCCTGACCAGTCTTAATAATCATAATCGTAGCTTTCTCTACACCTCAATTTCCGATCTAAAATTAGAATTCTTATAATGCAACATCATTGGAATTTTAACTAAAATTGATTTATCTAACAATTAGTAAAAAAAATATACATAATTATCATCATGATCGTATTATTAAACAATTAATTATACTAATAATAACAAGATCATCAAAATAAATTCTTACTTTAAAACATAATTAATTTAAAAAAAATAATCAATTTAATTTTCTTTTAGAATGTTTCAGTTTTCTGAAAAAATAGCGACCTTGTTATGAATAAATTAAGTCTAGACTGGAAGTGACTTCGTGAAATTCTAATCTTACAAATACAGGTCAACTGTTTCTTAACAATTAAATAAACAAATGTTTCAATCAAATATTTATTTAAACAATTTGCACATTATTTTTTGTTGAATTATTTTTCAAATTATGATTATCCAAGAATAAAATTTATACAGTATGTGGTAGCTATTTCTCTTCCTGGTGATTGAACAAATTGTCTGATAATATTTTTTGGACTTTAATTCGTGGAATTCAAAATTTGTTATTCACCTCTCTAAAGAGATTTAAATTCAAATAAATGACTATTTTGTAGACTTAATTCTCCTACTAATCTTTTTTCCTTTCTTCTAAACTATTATGCACCTTTTATTATGGTTAAAAAAAAAATTGTTGATACCTATGTTTAATGTATAGTACGAAAGGATTCAGGTTCAATTAACGGTCAAAAACCCGAAAGATTCGATTATAGGCTTGTTTTTTGGGAATAACAATTTTCTTTTCGTCTTATTATTCTTTGCACTATTATCATCAACGGCATCAACAACAAACCATAACAGAACTATTGGAGAAAAATAAACCTCGGGCAAGAAAGAAGCGAAAACAAAACAAAAATAAGATGACTAACAAAATAGTTCTCATGAATTATTTTTATGGATACAAAGATGTTTTGTTTTATATCCACGATAATCTAGAATAATTACAGCACTTGTATTTATACCTATATACAGATAATTTAGAAAATTATTGAATTTTAATTGCCCCATTAAGATTTTTTTAAGTTATTTTCCACAAAATTTCTGTCTTCTGAAAATCCCAAAATTATTTATGTAGCTTTAGGTAAATTTTGTTAAATATTCATTTTAGAGTAATTAAATTGTATTTTTTATTTAAAATCTAATAGATTGGAAAAAAACTTCTTTGGTTGTTACAGTTATTATAGATCGATTTTCACTAAAATTTATTTGTTTTTAGACTATTCATTAGGTCTCTCCGCACAGAAATTAGATGATACGCAACTAGATATCATCAATGATTAAAATTATAGTTTCTCCATATTTGAACTGTAATAACTCGTACAGCATTCCATCGATTTGAACATTGTTTTGTATTTTGAATGCGAATCGTTTCAGAATAACTTATTTGTGCACCCATCGAAGATGAGATCACAAAACCTAACAGTAGATTTTTTTGACTAACATTGAAGAATGCCTGAACGGACAGATAAACAATCAACTATTTGCAATAGGATCAAGCTAGGTTAAGTAAGGTCAAGTAAACACCAATCTTAATTTTTGGGAACAGCAGTGCCTTCTTCGAAATCTATTCCATCTTTTTTAGCTTATACAGTAAGCTGATTAAAGGTAGCGGTAACCTTTACGTTAGCCTTAAATATAGCTTTCAATTAATAGCATGTGATACTTTGATAAAATAAAGGTTAGTGTTAATTATTGGTACATATTTTTTATGCCTTCGACAATCAATCTGACAAACATTAGTCCTTATAACAATAAATTGTGTTTTAAAGCATCTTATAAAAAGTTGAAAGTAGATTACTAAAAAAAAAGAAGCTTAATCGACTTGTGTTCATCCTAAATCACCTCTTAAAGTGGACCAGAAAAACATGTCTAAGAGAGTACATATAAGACGTCATTAGAAATTCCAGTGTAATCATCAGAAATTAAAATTAAAAAAAAAATCGTTCAAATCGGTGAAGACCTTTGAAATTTTTAATTTTACATGAATCATTTCAAATTTCCAATAATTCAAAAACACTTAATTAATTCTGTGAGCCATCCTTTGATTTTTATTTCACCTATCGTGACGCATTAGCTTTACATTCATAAACAATTGTAGCAATTTTAAGCATTTAGTGAGTACACTGGCGATCAAAAAAAAGAGACCGAGTCTTAAGCGAGAATTTCAAATATTTTTCTTAGTGTGAA
This sequence comes from Mylabris sibirica, assembly GCA_039776855.1. Classification (NCBI taxonomy): domain Eukaryota; kingdom Metazoa; phylum Arthropoda; class Insecta; order Coleoptera; family Meloidae; genus Mylabris; species Mylabris sibirica. The sequence goes on along the minus strand of CM077839.1, from coordinate 7,870,940 downwards.
TCAGGTTGTTTCTCTCGTGAGGGTAAAATGGTGATAGGTAGTAGATAGGTTTTGGAGCCACTTTCAGCCATAGCAAATTTTTAGAACCATCCTTTTTACAGAAAATAAGAATAACTCAATTCCAAATACAATGTATGTACTAGTGTACATATTTTCAACGATCTATTTGTTTCTGTTTTCAAATCTTAAAGAACTAATTTTTTTGTAGGTCTATATAACCTATGAAAATTAACAATAAATCATTTTCTCATATTCAGTAATTTAATGTACCTAATTTTTACAAAATCGATTCTAATTTACGAAATTTAAAAAGCATCCACTGACTTACTTTTTGATTTCAATTAGACGATTTTAAGTTCCTGAACCTTTGTATTCGATTACGTCTAATAATAAATCTGTACGATAAACGAGCAGAGGTCACATATGTATGTACACTGTATACAGTGGACGCCTTTTAGTATAATCACTTTAAAGTTGAATTAAATTAAACAACGATTTTAATTATGAATTGAAAGTTTTCGAATAAATTATCTTTTAACTATTGACAGTAGGATCACTGATTTCATTATTAAAAAGACCTTATAAAAACAACAAATATTAATATTTACATCCACAGTAGATAAGTCAAAGAATCAAACCAAAATAATCCAAACATTATTGTATAAATCTCTAATAAGGCTAAAAACACTAATAAAATGTGAGAATAATTCATTTACAGTCTACCATTAGACGAAAGAAGTTTGAAATCTATAACAAACTAATCATATCTATTTTAAGTGCTTTCAAAGGAAAAAGGCCATCTTTTTGTCGCCAAAGAAAACATAAAGAACTTGTGTTAAAAAAGGCTAATTTATATACAATTTAAATTTTTAATGATCTTTATAATTACATAACCTCGTTAATTAAAGGACATATTACCACTTTTTTTTATCTTATCAATTATTGTTTAGAAACTTAATAAGAAAAGGGACAGTAACAGGGACATACATAAGAAATTGCGTTAATAAAGACTAATTTATATACAATGTTAATTCTTAATAATTTTTATAATTACATAACCTCGTTAATTGAAGAAGAAAAGGGACAGTAACAGGGACATACATAAGAAAAGGTTAAAGTTTATCATAATATTCAAAAACAAATTGAAATAATTAACAATGGATTTAATTATTAATCAAACAATTTCTAAAATTTTGGTTTTTTGAAAAAATTCTGGTTACTATTTTTGTGACACTTTTTTTATGTCTTAAATGAAAATATTTGTGTAGATGCATAGTGAATGCACACGGAAGCTAATGCCTTATTATCATATTTTATTATTAACTAAAATAAACAATTCTTATTTATTTTAGCATTAATGACGCGCATCATCTTTAAAATAAATATATAAATTCATATATTATTTATTATTAAATAAGATGAAATCTAAATACTTAAACAAATTATAAATAATTTATATCATATCTACAATTAGTTGTAAAATCAAGAGAGATAGACAAAACAGTATTTTAACTGTCTGCCTTCACATACGAAAATTTTAAAGTACTCTTTTTTTAGTAAAAACACTTGAAAATTAATTCAATGATCTTGATTTATGGTTGCATTGAAAAAAATTATCGTACATTCCTCCTTTTTTTAATTTTTTAAAAAAATATCAGGCCTTGGTTACAAGTTGTTACAACAAAATATGAATCTAATAACTTAATAACAAACTAGACGTCCTTTATCAATCGTCCACAGAAGAAGAAAGAAATGTTTTTAAACAAATAAGAAAATGATAATTTGTTAGACAACTTTCGCTAATACTTAAAAGTTTTACTAATTATAATTATAGTAATCATATCAAAAATCTATATTGAAATATTTTTATTGTTACAATTAGATAATAATTTTGAAAAAAATCACCTAAAATATTGATCTAATAAGAATTAGTAACCACTACACTATTTGTCAATGTGTAATTAATGAAGTTAATGAACAAATTAAATTAAAATTTGGATTACGTTTATGTTATTGACACAACAAAATATCAACGTTTTAAAATATTTAACATTGTTGATTCGGCATTAAACCATTCAAGCTTTTTTTATTGCTTTTGCCTTGAAATTCGAATGAAATGTAAAATTTTGTTAATCATTTCAATTTGATAAATTTGTTAAAATTCATTGAATGCATTCTTTTAGTACACCTTAATTGTTTAATTACTGTATTAAAGTAAAAGAAATGTTATCAATTTTGTAAATAAATAAATATAACAACAAAAACTATAAACTATTATATTATGTTCATGTGAATATCACAGGATCATTTCTTTTATAACAACGACCTTTGATAAAATTCATGTCTTTGAATCTTAATATTTTGTTATTTCAATAATTTAATAAGAAAATGTTTATGTTTGACAACTAATTATCATCAGTTTATAGGTCAAAGGTGATTCTAATCATTTTCTTTATAATAATAAGCATAACTACACTAAACAGGCATTTTTTTTCAAATTTAATTAACTAAATATATCTACAGTCATATTAAATTAAACAAATTCGAAAGAAATTATATGTTGATTTTCGATTTCAAAATACAATTTTGGCTAGAAACGAATCAAAATAATCAATTTTTGTAGACCTTTTAAATAGAACAAAGTCCTATTTTGACGTAAAAAATAAATAATACAACAAATAAATAGATAAGGAATTGAACAAAAGGATTTCTTTATAGAATTGTTTATTTTATAGCAACTATCCTCGAACCGTATCAAAAAATTATGACTTTGTGGCAGAGACGACACAAACAAAAAATCTTCGACGGGACGTTACAAGCTTCTCTATTCTCTAGCTTGATATCAATAAATAAATTGCACGTTTTGTGATTCCAAATTGAATATTTGGGATTGAAAATAAGTAAGATGAAAATCGATTGATATCACACAGACTTGTTAGTGACTTTTTTATGGGTTTTTTGCTTAACTTATTAGGCTGTTTTTTATACAGATCAGCGTTTCTCAAACTTTTGAATATGCAACCCACATAATCTTTTAAAAATGAGAGCCTGCGAGACCAGACAAATTTTTGTTAAAAGCACACACTGGATTGAGACTAATTGTAAGGGAGATATTCTTCATCCCCATAAGAGAATTTTTGAACAATATTTTTTTAAATATCATCTTAAAGCATTTTAAAATATAAATTCAAAAATAAAAAATGGTATTTTGTAAAATTCACCGCCTTGTGACCCAATACAAATTTACAAATTTTTCAGAATATTACCTAAAATTGATTTTTAATTGCATTTCCAAATATTCTCATCATTATATCTCTTATTTATATTTTATTTTGTTAATCTTTTAATAATTTTTTAATTTTAATTAATCGTCCCATATTTGAGAATGGATTTTTTGGTTTTTCAAAAACAAGAAGAAATTGCCGCTACTCATAGTTTGAGAATCGCTGTTTTAAACTACAAAAACTTATGTAAGTACGGGGTCAAAGAAGATGTCGTTAGTAATGGCAATTGATATATTAATGATTAATGATTGTACATGATCTTAATAATAGTCTATTTTTAAAAGTTCACAACAATATATCTACAATCAGTAGAAAATGTTACAAAATGCTCTCCAGCCTAAATTTACTGTCGTAGTTTAAGTTTTTAATTTAGTAGTTTTAATAATTTCAATTACTGACAGCCTCCTAGAAGCTACAAGTTAAGTTTCCGTATAAAATAGTTATTTTTTACAAATAAGATGAAAATTGGCCCTACTTATGGTTCTAAAAAGTTGCATTTAACTGTACTAAATGATTGTAATAATTCTCATTCATGAATAAATAAAACTGACCCTTTATGATTAAATTAATATGTTTCTGATCGTAAGTGACATCTTACTGATAATTTTTGAACTTCAGTTGCTTTTATTTTTCCTTTTAAATTTCCTCATCGAACTAGAAAAATGGTATTTCTTTTTCAAAAGTAATATGAAAAATATAATTAGACAAACTTATAACCTTACAATACCTTTTGTTAAAACAATCGTCGTTCCAATTTATTATGATAAAAAAGGAAAATCTGCATATTTTCATTAATTTCTATTTTATTGAGACATACAATACCAAATGAATCTTTTTTCATTGTTGATATTTTTCCATTTCCGCATATTTTAAATGAATCAATACGTTATCAAGGACATTTCGTTAATGACATTGAAGGAAAAAAATTGCAATTCGTTTTATGTAAATAGATGACAATTACCAAAAGAAAACGAAAACAATAACAAGAACAACAATAACAACAATAGAGCAGCAGAAAAACAGAATCAAAGAATTGTTATGAATTTTTCATGATTGACTAAACAAAAATCTACTCTATAACCTTGATGGAGAACTAATTAATTTACAAGATAACAACAATATTATCTCGAAATACATAAGAGATACGAAAATACCTTCAAAATTATGGCTGAAATAACAAAAAATTCAATTACGTAATAGTATACGTATATTTTCGATAAATTGAAATATGTATGAATGTATTTGAATTTTTGTAAAAAAATTGAATCAATGCTCCCTTTAAGGAACAAGAGCATTTTCACATAAATATACAAAGAAATGTGATTTTATTTCGACTGCAATCTAGGTTCAATTTACAAAATGTTATAAAATTATTTATCTACGACTTACATATAAAGTGATCATTATACTTGTGGTTTTTGCAATATAATGACCTATATTAATCTCTAAGGGATTAATGGTCATTAATCCCTTAGGGATTAATGATTCTCGTAAGCCAATCAGAAAATAGTATTTCAATTAATGTTTTTCTCTAATATCAAAAAACCCTGGTAACGACAAAAATAATTAACACGATAATTTCAACAAGTAGGCCTACAGTGGGCGTTTTTATGCCAATATGACATTTAATTTTTCTGACATTTCAAAAAAATATTTAGTTGTGAGAAAATTCGTAGTATTTACAATGGAAAGTGGCCAAGAAAACGAATTTAGTAGATAATAGTTTTTGTTAAATGTGAAAAATCGTGGTAATTGCAAAAAATAAAACAGTTTCAACAAATAGTTGTGATAAGTGTCAATTTTTTGTGCGATTTCAGAATCGAAAATGACACGAAGGTAAATATTCTTGTACACTACCAGTACCTATACACGTATAAAATAAGTCGTAGATAAAGTATAGTATACAACTCGCTTATAATGAATGCTAATTAATACCTCGAATGATTACAACACTCGCTCGCTCCGCTCGCTCTTGTTGTAAACTTCATTCTCGGTAATAATAGCATTCATTATTGACTCGTTGTATAATATACTATTTTATCTCTATAAACATCATTAAAGAATTGTGATAAAATTTTGAAAATTTATACAAACACAAACCTTCATAAAAAAAGTTTTATTGGTTCTCTAACAACAATTAGTTTAATTATTAAGTCAATTCAATAAAAAAATTAACAAAATGCCATAAAAACAGTAAAAATACAAATAAGGAAACTTACCGGAAGTTGAAGAGCTTTCATCTTTATTTCCTTTTTCAGATTTTGTTTTTTTCTTCGAAGTACCTAGAAAAACAAAAATTACTATTATTACAACAATTAAAAATTTCTTATTTCTTGAAAAAATTTCCAGAAATTAAGTATTTAAAATTATACCAAAATTACTCAAGAAAAATAAGAAAAAAATGCTTAAAAACACTTTTAGATGAATGCTTTTGTAATTATTTTATTCTTTTTAAAACCTCTTCCTTATTTCATATTTGTATCTTATGTACTGTTTAAAATGGGGTCGATGACAAGTTGAGAATAATTCAAAAAATTTGAATTGCAAATTCAAAGAAATTAATCTAACTTGCTTATAGATATTTAATAAAAACAAAATATTTTTGTTTTCATTTCATACACGTGGCAATAGAAATGTCTGAAAAAACCGTAAATTTTTTTTACACGTGTACGTCTTACAATATTTTGAATAAAAAATACACAAACAATCATTAGAACTATAAACTGGTTTATTTATTCAAATTGAAAAAAAATTGGTATTTTGTGTTACGAGTAAGGAAAGTTGTTGATACCTAGAGGCTTGAAATAAATGAGTTAAATTACTAATTTTAAAATTCAATCGGTAAATTAATGATTATTACGCAAATTAAGGATTCCAAGATAAATTTTCGTAGTAAACAACTGTGATTTACATACTTAAATTTTATCAATTTTTCTAATACAAATCATCAAAAAATAAAAACAAAATTCGGTATTTGCGTAGGTAAGTGTAGCTCCAAATTTGAGTATAAGATACAATTACATAATCAATGAAAAACTATCCTTCATTTGAACAGCCTAACAATAAGTGAAATGAATTCTGTACTATTATCTTTTGTTATTTGCCAATACTTATTGAACAGTAAAAATTAATAATTCTTATTAATATTATCCTAAAACAAAAGTCAAGTAACGATAAGTGGGCCAATAATGCACTCATATTATGAAATGAATTACATTAGATAAATATTTGCATTTGTATACACATAAATACTATAAAGATGCTCTTTTTGATAAAAATTCACCGTTGTAACATATATCTAACATAAGTATTATAATCCTTTAAAATACAATAAAAAATTAAAACTTTGTAATTATTATTTTTTATAAAAAATTAATAAATGTTTATTATAATTTAGAGATTTTTTACAGGCATTTTTTTTGAACATTCATCTAAATTATGTACTTTAAATGAATAAAGATGATAATTTTACGTTGTACCCTTGGAGCTTTCATTTAACAGAACAAGAACTAATCTATCCATATTCGCGAAATATTAATTTCACTAATTTATGAATAACATACTTATGGTACTTATTTCATTAGAACAGTACTGAAAAGAAATGAGCTAACTGATATCCTTGAATCAGTATTTTAATTTCGTGTGATTGACCATTTAAATTAAATTAGATAAAAAATATGTAAATAAACGCCAATAACATTTGGAGGTCTTTTTTTATACAAAAGTGTAGAGAAAAAGTCGAATTAACATACATATAATTGTTACATCTGAACTCTCTACAAATTCATTAGATTGTTAATTAGAGGAACTTCCATATATGGCTTGCTATTATTAGTAATAATAAATCTTGATTTTTCAACAAAATTCCCAATAGAAATTAAACTGTAAGACATTTACAGGGATAATTCGGTGTGTATGTGCAATGTAGATGTAAATTGTACATTTATTTCTTTAGTAGAATTCTACTGGGAAGAATTATTTCAACATTTATTACGACAGTATTTTCCAATTTGTTTTAATCGAAAGTTGAGAGCTTTAGACATTTGATTTTGTTGAAGAAACGATTCAAAATTAAAACTGATCAAGAACATTAAAAGGAAAATACGTAAAGATATAAGTACATAGTTATATTAAATTACTAGTTAAATTATAAGGTTCAATATTTTAAAAAAAAATCTCCAAAGGCAGCAAGTACCTTATATAGCGATTTTTTTTTTTATGTATCTACATGCTGAAATATTATTAATTCACAAACGATAAGAAACACTAATAAAATTTCACTCGTTTAAAATTTTTTGTTTGTGTACATAGATCTAGTATGCTAATATTAACATACTAGATACTAGATCTATGTTTGTCTAATATTAACTGTCAAAATTACTTGCTCTCTGCGATTTTCAATTTTTTTTTAATATCAATTGTCAGAACATATAGCCACCTGAGATATTCGATTTTACTGCTTATACTCAAAAAAGAGATTTTTGCATTTTTCATGCGAACCAACGAACCGATTTTGATGATTTTTTTTCTTGATCATAGAGAATGGTCGGCTCTACTGTTATTTTAATTTTCATCAAAATCTAAGCAAATGTAATATTGAAAATGATTTTTTTAACATTTCTTCAGCTCTTATTCCAAAAGTGTTGGCCCTACCAGTCTGGCCAACGACCTCATCCAAGCTATCCCAAAGACCGATTTTTGTACCAAGTTTCATTAAGATTGGACTATTTTTACGGCAGTTATCGTGGATATACATATACAGGGTGAGCCAAGAGGATGGAACCCCAAAAGTATAAGAAGTTCTACTTGATGTAACTTTATGAAATTTGATATATGGCCGTTTTGGCACCTGAACTACCTTTAGAAAATATTTTCGTTGTTCTAGCTACCCCGCTTATATGGGGTAGTGCACCCTACTCTCTTATTTTAAATGGAATGGTATATTTTTTATTGCATTTTTGAATTCTTTGATGAAATCGAAGGGGACTTTGATAACATGACCCATGGTCTAGCGCTGAAAGTTTTTCAGATATTTTGACTTTTCATGAAATTTTTAATTTTGCAGTGCGTAAATAAAAAATTCACAACATAGAAACTATTGCAGTTAAAATGTTAAAATTTAGTATTCTGATAGTATAAATAACGTACTTTCTATCAAACTGTAGAGCATTTAATTATCTTTCAGCGTTCGGCTAAAATGAATTTTTCTTTCAGGCAATTTTCAAACTATAATAACTTGCTTATTTTAAATGGAACCCCATATTTCCCTTTATATGGTTGGATAGAGAAAAAAATTCTGCATCGAACTATATTACCATTCCCTATACCTAATTTTGATAATTTTTAAGTTATTCAGAATTTTCAATTTCGTCTAATTTTCTTTCCTGAAAGAAAATGTAAAACATAGAAGGCTTAGCAAAACAACCTCCAATTCAACTGTCACAAATAAGATGAAATTAATTAATTAATTTTAAAATATCTCAAGGAAGGAAAATGGAAGAAATTGATTATTAATTAAATTAATATTTATTTCATTTGCTTTTTGTGTATGTAGGATGTCCTAAAGTTGTAAAAAATACAGCTAAGTATTCAATATTAACGTCATTTGTGATATTTTGTCATTTTGCTAAGCCATCTATGCATTTCATTGTAGTTGGGTTAGTTTGGCATAGGCGACTAGACGTATTACATTTTCTTTCAAGGGAGGTGTTTCCACGAAATCGAAAATTTGGAATAACTGAAAAATTATCAAAGATAGGTATAGGGAATGTTGATACAGTTCGATGCAGAATTTTTTTCTCTATTCAACTATATGAAGAGAAATATAGGGTTCTATTTAAAATAAGCAAGTTATTATCGTTTGAAAATTGCCTGAAAGAAAAATTTATTTCAGCCGAAAGCTGAAAGATAATTGAATTCTGTTTGAATTGATCAAAAGTACATTATTTGTAATACTTAAATTCCAAGTCTCAATATTTCAAATGCTATGGCTTGAAAAATATGAATTTTTCAATCAAACACTGTAAATTTTAAAATTGTATTAAAAGTTAAAATATCTGAAAAACCTTCAGCGCTGGACCATGGGTCATGTTATCAAAGTCCCCTTCGATTTCATCAAAGAATTCAAAAATGCAATAAAAAATATACCATTCCATTTAAAATAAGAGAGTAGGGTGCACTACCCTATATAAGAGAGGTAGCTAGAACAACGAAAATATTTTCTAAAAGTAGTTCAGGTGCCAAAACGGCCATATACCAAATTTCATAAAGTTCCATCAAGTAGAACTTCTTATACTTTTGGGGTTCCATCCTCTTGGCTCACCCTGTATATATATATATATATATATACAGGGTGTCCAAGAAGTGAAGGATAATCCTTAAGCTGCGGATAGGTCATGTCAAGTCCTACCACATATCAAAATTTCGTTTTAGTAAAAGTGTCACCAATTTTGAGATATCGTCACTTTTAGGTTTTTTGAAAAATCATTGACCTTATTTAGATTAAAATCATGCCGTTTCTACAAATGATGACTTTTGTAGACCGTATTTTTTTTTAATAATCAAGAACGTTTGTGCAATCTAAATCAAAGCCTAATTTTTGTCTTAAAATGAAAAAAAAGTTATTAAAAATTATAAAAGACAAAAGTTTTACAAAAAATTATTGAAACGGCTAACTTTGACATCCCACAGTATAAAAGAGTGAAACATGCCAATTACTTGAAAAACTTGCTTAGTTATTGCCGTTTCAATAATTTTCGAATTGTTTAACTTTATTTTTCAAAATTATTTTTTATGTTTAATTTAAATCAGAGGGGTCGGTAATTCATATTTAGTTAAAATAAAGTAATGACAAAATTAATCTACTAAGTAAGTCGTTTTCCTTGTTTTTGGAACAAGCTTACAATGAATTACTAGCAAGGCATATACGTGACACGAGATTGTCCTAAAACTAGCTGCAAATAGAACAAAAACTAAAGTTAGCCGTTTCAATAATTTTTTGTAAAACTTTTGTCTTTTGTAATTTTTAATAACTTATTTTTAATTTTAAGACAAAAATTAGGCCTTAATTTAGATTGCACAAACGTTCTTGATTGTTAAAAAAAAATACGGTCTGCAAATGTCATTATTTGTAGAAACGGCATGATTTTATCCTAAATAAGGTCAATGATTTTTCAAAAAACCTAAAAGTGACGATATCTCAAAATTGGTGACACTTTTACTAAAACGGAATTTTGATATGTGGTAGGACTTGACATGACCTATCCGCAGCTTAAGGATTATCCTTCACTTCTTGGACACTCTGTATATATATATATATATATATATATATATATATATATATATATATCCACCCATATGATATGGGTTCCTGAGGTCCCAAAACGAACTTCTGTGCAAAAATTTTTCGGAAATTCAAAAGTGAGGATCTCGTCATTAGCTAATTTTTTTAAAAAAATTCGCTAATAGGGTAGGAGTAAGGATACATTTTAGTCGTTTCCACCAAAATAATGCAGCGATTTAAAAAATATTTCAAGGATTTATAAGGTAGTCCCTGGAGAAGATTTAAGCAAAATTAGAACACCGGGCTCATTCGAAAGTTGGGGAAAAACAGTTCCTTTATTCTATTGTAAGGGGTGCGTGTTTTGTCGTTCGTGTCCATACTCAAGTTTAAGCGAGATATTGGGAGTTGAAGTTAACCCTGGAAAATCAGTTTTTTCTAAATATCCCTAAAACGGCTAAATGCTTTTTAGTGGTTCAAAAACTAGATGATAGATGTTTACTAGGGCTATCTCAAAGTGAAAACCGCGATTCTCTCCCTTAGTTAGGGTTGAAGTCGTGCCAATTTTTTTGGCGATGAGCTACGGGGTCGCACATATGCTAAAATGTTCTCTGGAGACCACCAAAATATTATTTAAATCGCTCCATTAGTTTGATGGAAACGGTCGGTCATCCTGTATACGTAATATGCAACAAATTCACCCATATGATAAGAATTTGGAAAATAAATCGACCAACTAAATGCGAAAATTCTGACAATCCAGGAATGAGGTCGAACGATTAGAATAAGTAATAACGTAATAACTCCCAATTCAGGTATAACATTAAAATGGCCACAAATAAAGAAGACAGGTTTAAAATTTATCCTGTGGATAATTACAACGAATAACCATTAAGATCTCTTTTCCTTGGATATAAATAATAAATCGATCTAGTTTTTGTTATCAAAAAAAGCAAAATAAAGAAAACAAGCAGATCGGATTGTTATTGAACGAAAGCTCAGGATATTTGTGAAATGACAAACTTACAATTTAACATTAAAGAAATGAAAATCTATTATTTTTATTGACTATAAAAGATGTTTTTAATAGGAAAAATGTTCAAATTGATTATTAACTAGAAGAAATTTCCATACAAAACAAAATAATACACGACCTACCTTAACAACAATTATGTTTAGTCGTTGCGAATCAAAATAGTAGTACGATTTTTTTTATTAAATCTAATAAAAAAAATAAAATCAATTGTACCACATTTTCTACAACAATTACACTAATTTTTACTTAATGCAACAGCAATTTACTAAGAATAATGATAAAATCAAAACAAATATAAAAATATTTTCAATGAAAATATATTTTTCTTATTGTCAGACAATATATTTGAAAAACTGGAGACATAATAATTTGAATAGTGAAGATTTTATTAAATATTTACTTTACTGTTGTCAACCAGGTCCATTTTTTATGTACACAAACATAAAGATTTCATATGATATCATAATCGATTTAGTAAACAATGCATTGACAAATCCTTCATAATCAAGTATTTTAAGTACATATAATTTCACACTTCACAGCAGAAAAAAATAAACAGAAAAACCAATTAGTAGAAATTGCGAATCAAATAATAAAAATTAAATAAATCGAATACTGAAAATTTTATTAGAATAATAAGAATTAAAGTGTATCATAAGGACAAATTAGATGATATAGATTTTCATTGAGAGATTTTATGTTCTATATGCCAAAGTACTACATTTAAAAGTCTCAATATTAATAGAATTATTTATAGTTTTCAGGAAGTTACAATGAACAAAAGTTGTTAAAAGCATACTTTTCTGTAACTTTATGAAACTTTTTATTGATCTCCTTAGTAAAATCATCTATCTATAATATGTAGATAAATATTGTGTTTAAAAATCCTTTTAGTTTGATTTTTTAATTACCTTATTGTTAATAAAAAAAAAAATGTATCATAAAGAACTCTGCAAATATGCAAAAATTATAAAAGTGAAGGTCAATATTAATTTAGTTCACACCTAAGTCCTAATTCCGACAAAAATATCCTTACAGAAATAAAAGTAAACAAGAAGACAAAAATTCACAACAATATTTACCTATCGGTTATTTAAACGGAATCATGCTAAATTAAAGCATATTTGATATTCGGTTTTTAATATCAAAAGTAATTATCTATCTAATAAATGGAAGGGAAAAAAGTCATGTTACTCTATTTTGCTGTATTCTGGAGGAAAAAAAAAACTGTTCATATGTATAGGTAATAAATATATCCTTAAAAACGAGAAAAAAGAAAATTGTGGGTGCGATTTTAGTCTTTCCCCCATAGCAACGTACATGATTCAAATGACGTCAAACGATCTATAAACAAACATCTACACTCAATAAATTCTAGATGTGTATATACACCTCGCTCTTTAATTTATTATGAAAATTTTATAAAGTCCAATCCTCATTTTGATGGAAGTGTAGCTATACTTAATAGACAAGCATTCATAAATTTATATCTAATTCAATTTAATAATAATAATAACAGAAGTAGTATAATTAGATGTGGATTTATTCGTAACACCACAAAGTAGACGCTGCACTTACAATTATTAGGGGTGCTGCCTCAAAAAAAAATCCTAAGCATCTTTAGTATTGTGCTAAGAAACCATCGTTATTATGTAGTAGTATAAATTATAAGATGAAAAAAAAACGAATCATTAAACTGTATGTTATTAATAAATTTGGCGTGAAAACGGAGATGCTGAACTTATGGACGAGCTGCCACGCCTGCAACACAGACAGTCACAAAAACACAATCAAAAATAATGTCAAATGTGGAATAATAATGGAAAAGAGAACTCTATACCTATAAGTAGTAAACACAAGTCCGTTTACGTCAATTCTACAATCTTGTTATTATTGAAATTGAAAAAACTAAATCTATCACATATAAAATAACTAATATGTAGTAACGCAAATAAATAAGAAAAAGCCTTTTAATACGACAATTACTATTACATTACATTATAAATAATTATTACTATAATGTTAAGTAATTATATTGATATTTTATTAGGTCTATTACATATACTGTTAAATGCCTTATTTATATTACATATAAATAAGATAATAAAAACGAGATGATATTGTATAGTTTTGGTTAATTTCACTCATTTTATTACAATGATTAATATAGCCGAAAGCAGCGAAAGCAGTGAAAGTATCTCATAATCGATAAACATAATTGTAACGCAATTCGCCAAAATTGATTACTGTGTAAGAATATAAAAGTTAACAAAAGAAGCTACAACAAAACAACAACAATAAAAAGGGTAAGAATGAAGAATAACAAAGACTAGTATTTATACTAAAATTACGGAATTCTACAATCACCGTAATGGTGAAATGTATGCCGCCAAAATCTAAGATGGTTCACTAATAAACGCACTAGATAAAAACCAATCAAATGATAGTTTGTGTAAGAGGTACATGATGGATCAAAGCTCAATATATTCTATCAATTGAGATTCAAAAAAAAAATACGCACTGTAGAATTTATTTGATAACATCACCTTGAAATAAATGCGTAATTTTGGTAAAATAAGATGAAAACAAAGGTGAACCCAATCTCTAAAAATCATTAGGCCCAAAGTTTAAGCTATGAAAATATAATAATCAAAATAAAAAAAAATGAGAAGTTGAAGCCCCAAGTTTGGGACTCGTCTTTTTTTTATTAACTGGTTGATTGGATCGATGCAATATTGTAGTAAACAAGTTTTTCAATTTACAAGAGCTGATTGTGTGGACGAGAATTGTTATAGCCTCCTTGATCTAAGCCCACGACCGTTTCAACAAATAATCATAACAAATCTCAGATTTTAACTAAAATAAAAATAAGAAATTAGAGATTACAGACGACTAAAGGCCCGTTTTCGTTGAGAGCTGCCGGCAGTCACTGCCGGCGGTTTCTATTGATGGCCGCTGCCCGGCAGCGCGGCGTGAACGAAACCGTTAACACGTATTTCTCATAAGAGCAGTCGTTTTTCAGCCACTCTGGCAGCTGGCGGCCGCTGCCGGCAGCTCTCAACGAAAACGGGCCTTAAATCACAATGTTTTATTTATGTACTACGCCTATTTTAATTTTATCAACTTAACATGTAAAGCAGGGTTCTCAAATGAACAATGTTATTATGAATCGTGTGATCTTTCACTTCAGTATGAATGAACATTATTTGTGAATTGAACGAAAAGTGACACGGATCGCTACTTTTGTTCATTTTACTTTCACTACTGATAAATGTTAAAGCGAAGCTCTCATATTTCAAATTGAATGATTCATTTACCGAAATGATCATGTTATGAAACGTGTAAGACTTCGCGTCAATCAATGTGAACGTCATTTGTGAATTGAACGAAAAGTGAAACGGATCTCAACTTCTGCTCATTTTCATTACAGATGAATGCCAGCAATATGATACGTGTGAACAACTGTTTTTATTCATTTATTTTATAAATTATAACGTGATATATCTACGACGTACTGCCAGTTTAACAGAATGCATATATTGCAGAAAGATAGAAATAAACGCTTTTTTTTATTAGAAATCAATGGTGTTTAAGTGGTGCGAAGAACACATCGATACATAACTCTAGAATAAATAAATCACTAGTTTTTTGGGGTTATAAATGAATTTACATTGAATTCATAAATGAAAGTATTATAAATGAATCACACACAAATACAAAATGAATTGATGTTCGTTTTTTAATTTTATTTAACTTAACTCATGTAAAATGAATCATTTACTATGAAACGTAAGAACTCCGCTTCATCTGCGGTAATATGTACAAGGACGACAACGAGAGTGTCACAAAACAAAAATTGTAGTTTTTCAAAAATTGCATTTAATTTTTCCACTTTTTCGTACTAGAAAATCTCAAATAATTGCATTTAAAATACATATGTAATATGTCTTCTCACACAGAGAGAATTAGATATAATAATATAATTAGATAATTAATTAATTAATTAATATTTATTAATTAATAATTAATAATATAATTATCTAAATCCCTCTGATCTCACAATCAGTAAATTTTAAATGCGATTTTTAGAGATCGCTGATAAAAAAATTTATAAAATGGAATTTCTCAAAAAGTACATTTTTTGTATTGTGGCACTTCCACTGCTGATGTGCCATATGAAAAAGAACAATTATGAAATGTACACGTCATATCAACCAACTACATGCGAATTTATTTTATTATACTTAATGTTTTTTGTGTTTTAGCGAATTTTTTAAAAAAAATTAGCTAATGACGAGATCCTCACTTTTGAATTTCCGAAAAATTTTTGCACAGAAGTTCGTTTTGGGACCTCAGGAACCCATATCCACCGTTCGTTAAAATGTTTATATATATATATATATATGTATATCCACGATAACTGCCGTAAAAATAGTCCAATCTTAATGAAACTTGGTACAAAAATCGGTCTTTGGGATAGCTTGGATGAGTTCGTTGGCCAGACTGGTAGGGCCAATACTTTTGGAATAAGAGCTGAAGAAATGTTAAAAAAAATCATTTTCAATATTAAATTTGCTTAGATTTTGATGAAAATTAAAATAACAGTAGAGTCGTCGATCCTCTATGACCCAGAAAAAAAATCATCAAAATCGGTTCATTGGATCGCAAGAAAAATGCAAAAATCTCTTTTTTGAGTATAAGCAGTAAAATCACGTATCTAAGATGGCTATGTGTTCTGACAATTGATATTAGAGAAAAAATTGAATATCGCGGGGTGGTAACTAATTTTGACAGTTAATATTAGACGCAAGGCCTGCTAGAGAATTTCGCTTGAAAAAATCAAGCAGGCCTTGATTAAACGTATTACGGGAAATGAATTTATTAGTTGATTCAATGTTATTAATAGTATATTATACAACGAGTCTATAATGAATGCTCTTATTACCGAGAATGAAGTTTACAACACAAGCGAGCGGAGCGAGCGAGTGTTGTAATCATTCGAGGTTATAATTAGCATTCATTATAAGCGAGTTGTATACTATACTTTATCTACGACTTATTTCTACATGTACAGGTACTGGTAGTGAACAAGAATATTTACCTTCTTTATCATTTTCGATTCTAAAATCGCACAAAAAATTGACACTTATTTACGACTGTTTGTTGAAACTGTTATTCATTTTTTTGTCGTTACCATGGTGTTTTACATTTAATAGAAACTGTTATCTATTACTAAAATTGTCTTCTTTAACACTTTCCATTGTAAATACAACGAATATTCTCACAACTAAGTATTTGTTCAAAATTTCAGAACAATTAAATGTCATTTTATTCAAAATTGCATGTACACGCCCACATTAGGCCTACTTGTTGAAGCTATTGTTAGTTATTTTTGTCGTTACCATGGTTTGTTTACATTTGACGGAAATTATAATTAAAACACTATTTTCTGATTGGCTGATGAGAGGGATATTCATTTACTTTATCTCCCTAGGGATATAAAGTAGGTCATTACATTACAAAAACCACAAGTACAATGATCACTTTATATATAAGTCGTAGATAAAATATATTAATTGTCAGTATCATAAGAATGTTTTGCAATTAATATTTCAGTATGTAGATACATAAAAAATTCGCTATATAAGGTACTTGCTGCCTTTGGAGATTTTTTTTTTTTTTTAGGGAACGATATTATACCAAAAAACAAATGTTGACAAATTTTGGCACATTTAGCGTGAAGAGGGTCACATGATCAAATCAATTAAATCATTGATCAATGATCAGATCAATACAGATATTATTTTTATAATTTTCAATGAGGATTGTCAAGTCTCATTTTAAAGATTTTTGTTTACAATTAGATAAATTTCTCAATATATGATTCACTGAGTTCTTATACGAATAAATTGAATAAAATAGTATAATAAAAATTAATGAAAGGATTTTTATATACATAAATAAATAACAAAGAATATAATAAGAAAAAGAATTAAAAATTTACACAAACATTTTAATAAAGATTGAATGTAAGGATCATAAATTATAAATTAAGAAAATAGAATTTCGCAAAATTATTTTAGAAACACACCTATAATAAAAAAATGTAACGTTGGATTTTTGTTTTTAAAAAAATAAGGAAATAATAATATGCCCAATAATTAAAATCTGTAAACAATGTTTTGGAAAAACACAAAAGTCTAAAACTAGAGGAGAAAGAAATAAGAGTAAAAAGAAAGAATACAACCACAAATATTCTGTTATTTTTCAACATCTATTTTACACACAATCATTAATAATATAATAATAATAACATTTATTAAGGGGAATTTTATTCTATTTTATTCTAAAAATATTTAAATCTTGTTATTAAATGGAATAACATCGTTGATATTTAAAATTACTTCATAATAGATAATTAGAATAAACAAAGAAAGGTTAATTAAATGAATACATGTACATTCGAAAAAGCTAAATTAAGAAACATTCAATTCAATATCGGTTCTCTCGATCGCTGTTCATGTGTAAGAAAGAAAGAAAAAATCATATTGGATGGTATTTGTACCATCTTCTTTAATTGGACAATTACCAAAAATTCTAGAGAAAATCGTGGTCGTCACAAAAAGATAGCTAAAACAAAAAGAGTTTTTTGCCTTTTATATGCCTGAACTTTACAGCATTTTTTAAAGCCCATTTGCTACCTGCATGTCTCTACCTGAAGAATAATTATAAATAATATGGTGATGATCATATTATGTATGAAAATTTTTTAGACCAAATCTTTTAATTCTACCAATAACTCAATTTATAATTAGCTTTTAAAATCCACCTATAATTAAAATTAAACCGATTAAACTGAAATAAGTAGCCATAAAATGTACTACATTAAACTTTAGAGGGATCTGAGAAAATATGTAGTAATTTAAGTATTTTGTTATACAGTGTGTCCACGGATCGAGTTGACGATAGGTGTGATTGATCAAAAATTTCTGAGTAGGAGTTTCATATTCGGGGAACAACTCCTGCTTAGTCTGAAACTCATTTTCAATATACTTTCGATTTTTCAAAATCAAAGATGCGTGTAGTATTGAGCAAAAACTCTTTTAGCTCCTGGTAAAGTACCTTTTCTGTTCATAAAATGAAAAAATTTTACTGAAAAAAGTTGTTTAGAATGAGATTTTATGGGGTTATGCCAATTTTCAGAATGATCGGAGTACTTTGGTAAAACCGAATTTTTGCTAATAATATTTCATGCATAATATTAATTTTCATTTACAGTACGCCAATGTGTTACTAAGGTAAATAAAGATTTTTCTACTATTGTCAGATTTATTTTAATTAGCAAAGTCGGCCTATCTTTCTACAAAATTGTATTATAGCTCGACAGCTTTTCGTTATAATCAACTTACCTTAGTAACACATTGGCGTGCCGTAAATGAAAAATAATACTTTGCCTGAAATAAATTTGGGAAAAAATCGCTTTTACCAAAGTACTCCGATCATTCTGAAAATTGGCATAACCCCATAATTTTTCATTCGTAACAACTTTTGTTAGTAACATTTTTCCATATTATGAACCGAAAAGGTACTTTACCCGGAACTAAAAGAGTTTTTGCTCTACAGTAACAGCCCCCTTGATTGAGAAAAATCGAAAGTACATCGAAAATAAGTTTCAGAACAAGCAGGAGTAATTCCCCAAATATGAAATTCCTACACAAAAATTTTCGGGCAATCACAGCTATCGTCAACTCGATCCGTGGACACACTGTATTTTCTCTTGCATTCTCAATGATTTTTATTTATTCATTAAAACTGCTAAAATCTATACAGCGTGTCGATTGTAAATATGGTCGATATAAGGAGTCGTTGGAGATCATTTTAGCAAAATTAGAACCTCATAGCTCATTTGGAAGTTGTTCAAAGAAACACTTGTTTTGGTCAATGTCGCAATAAGCTGAGCACGTAAAACGAATAAGAATGACTCGAAGACCCTTTCAACACTGATTTTTTTCGTTTTACTCCGTTGCATTCTACGAAAAATGGGAAACATTTCCACCTGTTCCAGAATGCATTTGAGAAAAACGAAAAAATAATGTTCGGGGAATGCTGGAGTCTACAAATCCTTAATATTTTTCCGATCGCTCAACTAATAGGAATTTCATAGTATCAACTATAGGTACATATGTTTTTACAATTGACACCCTGTATATGAATCCAATAACAATGCACTGGAGATAATTTCATTTATTTACTTTCTAATTTAAAGACCTGCTACACCTGTTGCTTACTGAAATTATACGTTGTATCGTGTTTATCTACACTTTGAATCTTTAGATGTAATACAACAAGTCTGTTAACATGACATTATCTGTAAAATTTCGAATGAAATTAATTTCATTAACAAATCTAAAATGTTTTTATATTATTTTGTAATTATTATTACTGTTTGCTAATGTTGATTTAAATTTGATTGATCACCAAGTAAATTAATTATCTTAAAAAAACACCGGTAGTGGTTACACATTATTTACATTGATTCGATTAGATTAACAACATTCTAATTATTCAATAATAGGACTTACACTTGTTATAATCAATACCAAAAAAAATTACCAATTACAAATTGAATTCTCATGTAAATTTATTTGTACTGTTCTTAAATGAATAATACAAATAAATGACAACAATCGTGATTTTTAACTATACTAAATTCTAGTATTCTTAAATTGATTCGAATTAATTACATTGACTATTCCACTCATAGATATTTCGACCAATAGTATGCCGTCAGTCAACAATGAATGAAAATTTTCAATCGAGAATTTTTTGTTTATAAAATTTTTTCGGCTCTGATTTACCAATCAAAACGTTCCAATGAGCAACCTACCCTTTATTTCAGCGACAATTTTTTTGCCATAGTAACAGTTCCCGTGAAAAAAAACACAATTTACTGCTGTCAAAAAAATTAATTATACGTCACTTTAAAAATGTCCGAAAATAAACGTTTTGGTGAAAAATCTTTAACCCAAATAAGGGAAAATATCAAAATTGTCAAACCACGTAACACGCGTTCCTCAGTGTGGAATCAATTTACGCAATTTTGTACTCAGAGAAAATACGAACTGCTTCCAACAACCCAGATCAGTGAAATTAGTACTATTTTTGAAGATCGGGCTTTTAATATGAAATAAACGTTAAGTATTCTTACTGTTTATGTTGATTATTCGCGAAATAGTCATATCGAATATCATTCGTGGTAGAATTTTTTGTCGGCAAAATTTTCTGATTTGTCAAAAATCTCTCGCCTAACGGCTCGAGATTTTTTTAACAAATGTCACTCGATAAATTGCTACGCAACAAACTCGAGTAACAATCAAAAAATTTTGCCGACAAAATTCTACCACTTATGATATTATATATGAGAATTCAACAAAATAAAATCGACTACAAATACAATATAAAGAATTTTATCTTTGATTTATTGTTCATCAATTTACACAATAAACAATTGAGTAACCTGATTATCTCAACAATATTAAAACAATTAAACTAAAAGGTTGAACAAACTATAATTTTGACAATTTTCAACAGTTTTGAAGTTCTTAATAAAAAGTTTTCATAACTTAAAAAGAGACTTGTATTGAAATTAAAATACTCTTCATCAACAAATTAATCAACAATTGTTCAAAATGGTAGAGACTTCTACTTTTAAGCTCTATATTAACTTAAAATCCATTACAATATCTTACATAAATGGGTTAATAGATTAATTTTCTTTTTTTTTAAATTTCAACTTAGAAAAGGTTTTCTTTCATTCATAAACCTTACTATACTGATTGGGAGTCGGTAGAAAACAAGTCAAGCATATTTTTTATAAGTTACTTTTATAATTAAAACTATTTCAGGTCACTCTGATATGAACAGAACAGGGGTAAATTAACAAAGCCAACAAAAACTCCTTTGACTTTAGAACTTGTAAATAACCAATTACATAGGTACGTCTATACAGTACGTTGCAAGTCGGCTAGGAACATTAGAGAAACTTTGGCCACGCCCATATCCCATCTTTGTCAAAATCACATGTTTCATGAATAACAGACAGAAATACCAAATCCACAAACCAGATCTGGTTATTGTTGTCTTTTAAAATAGAAAGTTTTCAAGGTTCTTTCGTACAAAAGAAATTGCTGTGTTTGGTCAGAGGGCTAAGGGTTGGCAATAATTTCCGCCATCATTTTTAATTTATAGACAACCCAAAGTCTCTCTGTCTCTTTCTAACTAATATGTAGGTAGTTTAAATAGGCGTGGCCAAAGTTTCTCTAATGTTCCTAGCCGACTTGCAACGTACTGTATATTTATCTACAATACAATTTATGTCAAGTGAGAGAAGACGAAAGTCCAAAACCTTGGGAGTTATTCTATTGAAAAAAAAGCTAAAACTAAAGCATATAAATAAATAGAAAAATCTAAGATTATTCTAGAATATGAAAAATAGAACTGCATAAAAATATTATTAATAAACAAATATATTAAGGTCATGGTCGGAATTACAACAAGTTATATGACTTTCTTTTTGCAATTACACTTCCAGAGCGACGTCAATACGAATAATATAGGTAATTATTATTCAATATTTACAATTGTTCGAATAAAATACATCAACAGTAGCAAAAAAGAGACAAACAAATAAACAAAATCAACATAAATCAAGATGTTTGCGTAATTAAAAAATTGTTTTCAATTGTAAAAATAGCTCTTATCCTTACTCCTAGTTAATTAATAACTTATACCTATCTAATTAATTGACGTAATTATAAATCGATTATTTTGGTAATTTAATTTCTAAAATTACTACAAAAGAATTTCAATTTTCTTTTTTCTACAAAAAAAAAAGAAAAGAAGGAAATTTATAAAGATAACCCAATTTTTAATTCAGTCATTTTGATATTGTTGGTTTATTGATCAATAGACGTCTACACTAGAATCAAAATATCCTTAAGTAAATGATTATTATTAACCAACTATAAAATATTTGATTACAAATATTATGATTACGTCTTTAAAAGAAATATTTATATTAAAACAGTGCTAACTTTAAATAAAAAAATCTCTAAAGGCAGCAAGTACCTTATATAGCGAATTTTTTTATGTATCTACATGTTGAAATATTATTAATTCACAAACAATAAGAAACATTGTTTGTCTACATAGATCTAGTATGTTAATATATTAACATACTAGATCTACCTATGTTTGTCTAATATTAACTGTCAAAATTAGTTGCCCTGTGCGATATTCAATTTTTTTTCTAATATCAATTGTCAGAACATAGCCACCTGAGATAATCGATTTTACTGCTTATACCCAAAAAAGAGATTTTTGCATTTTTCTTGCGAACCAACGAACCGATTTTGATGATTTTTTTTCTGGGTCATAGAGAATGGTCGGCTCTACTGTTATTTTAATTTTCATCAAAATCTAAGCAAATGTAATATTGAAAATGATTTTTTTTAACATTTCTTCAGCTCTTATTCCAAAAGTGTTGGCCCTACCAGTCTGGCCAACGAACTCATCCAAGCTATCACAAAGACCGATTTTTGTACCAAGTTTCATTAAGATTGGTGTATTTTTACGGCAGTTATCGTGGATATACATATATAAATATATATATAAATATATATATATATATATATATATATATATATATATATATATATATATATATATATATATATATATATAAAAATTTTAACGAACGGTGGATATGGGTTCCTGAGGTCCCAAAACGAACTTCTGTGCAAAAATTTTTCGGAAATTCAAAAGTGAGGATCTCGTCATTAGCTAATTTTTTTTAAAAAAATTCGCTAAAAAGAGTATAGACAACAAAGCAAAAAAATAATAATAATTGTTTACTCTATTATTGTTTTAGATTCAATTTATAAGGTTAATAATAAGTTATAAGGTTAAATTACAATAACATACAAAATTGAACGTAAATAATAAAAAAAGCAATTTAATTAAACTAGAATATGTAGATACACCTAGTTTTAAGGAAATATAAGGCTGGTCCTTCTTAGGTTAAGGTGTCTATTAATTATAATCAAATAATTACGAAATAATTTGAAAGTAGTTTTATCAGAAATTGAAAGAATAATTTGTTTTATTATTATTAACAATTTGAACTGTATTAAGTTCATCAACCTTTTATTATCAACTGATTCGAGTTGTTTATTAACTTGAATCAACTAGGGATGATCTCAATGTAGAATATTTGATAATTTTAAAGGTATAATTCATATTCAAAATTATTATAATAAATATTACAAAAATTGCAATTCATTCAAAGATTGAATGTTTATATGACGCTGATTACTAACTACGATTTAATATAAATTGGGAAGAGCAAAGGTTATATCAGTGAGACACGTGGTGGTCTCCTATTTATTTTATTTGCACAAATGTAAACTTCACTATCATTTACGATTTTAATTTTAATATACATATTAGTTATTTATTCAAATAAACACATGAAAATAGATACGTAAAGTTTTACAGGTACATAAACAATTTCTTCTTTAATGAAAATTTACCATATTAGAATATTATTTATTAGAAACACAACTTGTTTACGTTTTAGATATTTCGCAATTTTTTAACAATACAAAACAATGTTAGGATAGGTCATAGTGACATACAAAACAAATATACAAGGTGTGCAATGCTATTTCACTTTGCACTTGGCCATACTTTTGGTTACGTAAGACTGTAGCTTGGTTCATCCGCTTGTTTTTCATTCAAAAATATCAAATGTAGTAAAGTATGAACCAAGTTACGAATTCATTTAACAACGGCATAGCCAACTGCGAGGTGAAAGTGTTGTATAGTAAAATTCACCAACTAAGAGATTGACTAAAGTAATAAAATTAGTATACAATAGTTTCGTGACAATAGAGTTGAAGGGTTGGTGAAATATTGACACTGCCATAAATATTCAAAATTTGCCATGACAATGAAGAAACCAGATGTTTTGTAAAATTTGTTGAAGGGATCGTCCTTCTTGGAAAACAGGTAGTTTTTCAATTAAAACTGTTTAAAACCATTGAAATAACATGATCGAGACTAATTAATCTATTGTGAATAATTATCTATCTTTTAATTTACTATATTTTTAATATAAAATTTCATATCCTGATTGAATAATTATTGTATTTTGACTACTTCTTCGAATAAACAAAGTGTGCTTCCGTGAATTGCCTATTTTCAGTTGAATTAAAGCATTAGAAAATTACTCATATTATCATTTCTTTGAAGTTTAACCCTGAAACGAGCAATTGAAATTCTTACTGTTGTCAAAATTTAATCTCACAATAAGTATTAATTCAATAGTATTTTTATTTCAAATAATTTAAGTGTTTTCAGTGAAGAAACTACCTGCTTTCAAAGCAAGTGAATCCCTTGAACAAATTTTACAAAACATCTGGTTTCTTCATAGTCATGGCCAATTTTGAATATTTATAGCAGTGTCAATCTTTCACCAACCCATCAACTCTATTGTCACCGAAACTATTGTATACTAATTTTATTACTTTAGTCAATTTCTTAGTTGGGGAATTTCACTATACACAGTGTAGGTATAATCTATCATAATGGTATTAAATATGATGCTTTGTGTTGGCTGTTGCCAGAACTTTTGTTCACGGCTATGTTTAAAATTAGTTCTATACTACACGGTCTTTGGGAGAAAAACGTGTTAACTGAATGCGTGTAAAATGAGGTACACATTATTTCTTTCCTTACACCAGAAATCTAAATAACATTGACATTGACATTTGCGGTTTGATTTTATCAGAAAAATGTGTGAATTAAGTATAAATCAAGGAATAAGTATTGTTTCACATATTACATATTATTATGTATGTATGTTTTTATAGTTTTTCCTAAATGTTTTCAATAGGATCGTTCACAATAAAGGAATATAGTCTGTCGATTTTTCTAAGAGAATTACTAAAGTAATAAAATAAAGTCAAGTATATTCAACAATGAATGTTCAATTGCAAATAGCACCTCATAAAATAATAAATGAAAAAAAGGACCGACAATTTCACCATCTGGTTAGTTTTCGAACAAAGCAGGTAAAGACGAGTGTTTATAGTTGCAATTGAACATTCATTGTTGAATATACTTTACTTTATTTTATTACTTTAGTCATTCTCTTAGAAAAATCGACAGACTATACAGGAACGATAAAAGATGTAAGGATGGATCAACTGAAGACATTTTCATTCCGATTCTCAAAAAGGCTTTGTTTGAGCGTATAAACTCCAATTTTAAAATTACTACAAGACCGAAATGAAAACAGTGTGTTTTCATTATTTTTACATTACGTGCCAAAAAACAATAACAAAGCATGCGTTCACATTATAAATGAGGATTCTATAAATTTATAGTGCATTAGTGATTGTAAATAATAAATATAGAAATGTGTACCGAAAATAATACAAGGTACACTCACGAGCACATAAATGAGACCGATTCTTGAGCGAGGAATATCATATTTTTCGGTTCGTGTTAAGTTAGGCTCTTTCTTTCGTCAGTGGAAGAAGGTAGGAAGTGTTGTAGCCAGTTTCCGCCTTAGCAAATTTGTAGAACTACCCTCTTAAGAGAAAGTTATAATTTACTAAGTGGTCTCTTTTATGTGCTCGTGAGTGTACGATTAAAAACTGTAGTGAATTTTGTTTAAATTAATCAATGAATAAAAAATGGGCCATATTAAGAAAACACCATGTATATTAAGAAAAAAATTAGAACAACACTGTAACATTTACCTTGGCAAACACATCAAACAGAATAAGAACCGGATATTTTCAATAAAAATTATGCTCTAATTAAATATTTATTATTTTGTTTTCAACAAAAAAATATGATGCTTTTGTATTGATGAAAATTACAATGACGTAAATTGTTAATCGGTAATTTATACACGTAAACAATGTAATTTTAAATAACTGAATAATTAATTAATTCACAGAAATATATACCGGGCTATTAACGTAAGACTATTTAGTTCTTATGACAACTCCTATTATTTGGTAAACGATACGATAAATAATTCAAGGACTTATAGAGCAGTCCCTGGAGTTTATTTTGACAAAATTTGAACCTCGTAGCTCATTTGGAAATGACTCAAGAAATACTCGTTTTGGACAAGGTCACGATTTTCAAAAACAAGCTAAACACGCACACAACTAATGACTCGAAGACTTTCTTAGCATTGTTTTATTTTTCGTTTTTCTCTATTGTATTCTTGACAAAATGCGAAGCAATTCCAGCGAATAAAATCGATGTTAGGAGGATCCTCGAGTCATTCTTAATTATTTTACGTGTTTGACTATTTTTTGGAAATTAAAAAAAATAATGAGAGTTGCCATAAGAACCAGGAGCAGTTAAATGGTTCACCCAGAACTTTTTTTTCAATGTTAAGCCTTGCACAGACCAACGCGAATATTCGCGGCGGCAGCGGGGCGAAAAAAATCGCCCGCGCCGTGGCAGAGAAATTCGCACTCATATTCACACCAACGCGATTTTTGCGCCAGGCGCCAATGACAAAGCGATCGATTTTCTCACTCTTTAATTTTTTTCTATAGTCCAAATCTTTTAACTTTGCCGGTACGTCATCAATCAGTGAACCAATAACAGACATCTTTAAGCAAGCCTGAATGTATTTTTTGATGTGTTAGACGGAGCTAGTCATACAAACGATTGTCTTGTCAATACTTGCGGTGTGTCAATATTACATCCTTCTTTAATTGCTCAGTTAAAACGAAGATAGACGAATTGTAAACATCTCTGTCCATAGGCGCCACAAAATTATCAGACGATTGCCGTATCTGGAGTGATTCGCGATAGATTCGTTGCAAAATCGCTAGCACAGCGATTTCGCTCCACGCCTGTGTGAATGTTTCCATTAAACGCAATGTAACCAAATATCCGTCGCGGCAAAATCGCTGCCGCTGCGAATATTTCGCTTTGGTCTGTGCGAGGCTTTATACCTAATTTTATTTAAAAGTAAAGAAATTAAAGTGTAGGTACAAATATAAAAAATTGTAACAGTAAGGTTGATAAACTTTGATAAATAAATAATACTACAATATTATTTGTTTACTTTTAAAATTTAAAAACTATTTATATTTAACATTAGAAAATATTATTATTAATGATAAAGAAAATTGTTAGAGAAATGCAAGTACAATATTTTTTTTAATAAAAAAATTGTAAAGAAAACAAACTAATTAATTGACCTGACTTCACCAGTATTATTTACATCAAAAAAAAACTATAATAATAAAATGAATAGTAAAAAAATTTCTAAAATCAGACTTCCTAATTTCATTTTATATTATTATGAAAGATAAAGAGAAATTTGCATTCACCTTTATAAAGAATAAAAAAGAAATATACCTAATAATAAACAAATAAAGTTTCGATTGTATATAAAAGAATTTGGACATGTCTCTATGGTGAAATTTTATTATAAAAATAAAACAAAACACATGTACCCAAACATTTAACTAACCTACATTAACTTTTTTCTTGTTAACATACACAATAAAAATACATTTGAAAGAATAAGAAGGAAAAACAAACAACTTCGAACAATTTATATCAACGTAAATTTATGACCTTAATTATACGTACATATATAACCTTGCAAGGGCAATACAAATTATTAAACAACTTTACATACACATAAATATATCACCTAATTGTATAGTATGAATAATTGTTCTAAAAATACTTGTACTATATAGAATTTGAAATTAGAATTTCAATATTTATTCATTTGAATGTACATTGTCGATTTATTCACTACATCATTCGAAATACATCTCTCTTGTAATCGCTTTTTTTTAACGTTAATGAACTTATTTTATTTTAAATTGTGCAATAATTTGTTTCATATACAACATATAGGTACATATAGGTACATACATATATCATGTTGTAAAATATGATTATTTACAATATAGTTTTGATTGCACCATTTACTTATTAAAATTTTAAATTACGTTATTTTGAACGTGTCGTGTCAAAAAAGACATCTGTTTCTACTTTCAGATTTGTTTATGATTTTGCCTTTTTTTTATTCTTTAATTTATACTACTTGTTTACTTACTCAATAAAAGAAGAAGAAAAATGTGACAGGTTACAAGATAAAAAATGACTGTTACAATTTTTAATAATTTGCAAGTATAATTAACGTATTTTATAATCATAGTAAACAAATAAATATAAAAACGCAAGATAAACATATTTAAAAATACTCAGAACAATAGATACCTAATCTTTAAAATGTTATCAAAAGTTATATTTTGAATAAATTTTAATTTTACAGGACGTATTGGCCTTTCTTTTAAACTTAAAAACTAATTATAAGCGCAACTAATTTATTAGAAAATTTTTGAAGAACAATTTGAAGCACATTGTATTGATTTTTTTTATTCCATAAAATTATAGTTATGTTACAATCATTACAAAAACATTTATACTTCAGTACTTCAGGAATATAAAGCATAAAAGTTTTTTTAATTCTTATGTAACTGACTCAAATGTATAACTTTACATAAAGTTTGAGGCCTATCGAACTTATTTTTGAAACAATAAAACAAACATATTTCTATTAATATGTCTTATTCCGGAATGTTATCAATTTTATCATCATAATGCAACTTCCAAAAAGAATCAAAATATATTCCAAGAACTATCTTTGAGGTATTATTTTTTAATAGACAACTTCATTTAGACTAATTGATCGGTTGTAGTAATAATACGCTTTATTGACTATTTAAGAACATTTTAACCATTTTCTTATAAAGATGGAACTAAGTACAGTAAAACTTCGCTAATCCGGACTAATTAATGCAGGGGGCAGTCCGAATTACTGAGTCGTCCGGATTACTGGAACGTTTTGAAACACATATTAAATATACCTATAGGGTTCTGGCGCCACGGTATCTTCCTTCGTTTGTTAGGTATTTACGAAGTGAATCGAAAATTTTTTCAATATGTACATTAAGACAAATTTGGAGCACTGAAAAAGCTTTTCACAAAAATGCAAATGTATTCAAATCGAGTTAACATATTATAACATAGAGAGTATGCTCCTGATTGTAAATCTTTTTATATATACATATATATATATATATATATATATATATATATATATATATATATATCAGGCGAAAAATTACTTAAAATAATCTGTAATTGTTCTCTGTTGAACTGATTTTTGTTGAGCCTCAAAAGCTACGAAGAGTTAGCAATGAAGGAAGCTCCAACCCGATTGAATCCGGATTGTAGAAGCAGTCAAATTCCGGATTACAGTATGCATAAATGTGAGAGCAAATCGGTCCGGATTAGTGGAATTCCGGACTACAGAAGGTCCGGATTAGCGAAGTTTTACTGTATTGTTGCCTTATGTTCTGTATGAAACTTGTTGAATCCAAACATAATTATAATTATCAAAAGACTGTTTAACTTTAAAATAGGTTTGTTTATGTAAAACTCTATTTACAATATAAAAACAGGAACATCTCATCTAAATTACACGTATTTTCCTAATTGTCATTTGTTTTTCGTACTAAATTTAAAATCAATTTTTTAATTATCCAAAACCATTAGGTTGGTATCAAAAATTTGCGTTTAGAATTAGGTGAGTTCTATTAGATGCTAAAAAAAAAACAAACAATCTAAACAAAATAAATTGCAGTAATTTAATTTATTAACTAGAAATTTGTGAGGCCATAGAAGTCTTTTCAGGTTTAATAAATAATAATAGAAAAAAAATATTGCAATTTCCTGTTATTGTAAAAGGAGAAAGAAACAAACAAAATTTTTGTAAATAAACACATCAATCAAGCATTTATCTATGCATACTAAACCAGATATAACTTGACTTTATGAGTCTAATGATAATATGATAAAAATTGGCTATTCTAATCATGAAATAAATGGTGAAATATCAAGTTAAATAAATCAATACATCATATAATATTGTATGTATGTATAGATCAGATGCGACTTAATTGTTAATTGATGGAATTTTTGTTTGTCAAATTTCAAGGTATTGTTATTATTATTATTAAATGGAATTTTGATGAATAATACCGTATGATAATTACTACGTTACAGAATTAATCTCTTAGTTAAAAACAAGAGCATTCTAAGAACATTTAATGAAGGGACGTGAAAATTATTCAAAGATATAATTCAATGACAATTCCAATATTACTTAAAAGTATTATAAGCAAGTCTTGAAATATGAGCTAACATCCATATACAGAGTGTTTCAGCTTAAGTTGGATGAAGTTTCATATTCGTAGACTAGTCATTTTAGTAAAAACAGGGCTCAGTCCTTGGCTCATTTTTAAATTAATAAACAAATAGGAGGGCAATTGATTGGAGCAGCGTTTCTCAAGCTTTTGAGAATGCGACACAAATAATCTTTTCGTAATTAAGTAATTAGATTACCTATAAAGTTTTACTAAAAGCACTCATGAAGCCTGGCACTAAGAAAATAAATCCTCATCGTCACAAGCTAATTTTTGAAAAATATTTTTCATTTTAAAGCATCATAAAACAGAAATTCAACGTTTTGCGGTCCAATACAAATTTATTGCGATCCCATTATAGGTTGTGATCTATGATTTGAGAACCGCTGGACTAGAGTAAACGAATTTTTACACAAACGATTTTTGCAAACAATTTCTCCAATCTTTTTAGATAATAAATTGAGAAAAAAAATCTGTTTCAGTTCTTTTAAATCATGTTACATATGCAGTTCATTGATGAAACGATATTGTCAAAAATTAATAATTTTCTTAAAATATTCTCCAAGAGCTGTCCAATAAATAAAATATTACAAGAAGCACTCATCAAACAAAATGAAACGCTGTAAAGCTGTTTAATTTTAAATGAAATGGGCTGTAAATATAAACACTTAGGTATTATGTATAAAGCATAGCTAACTTAGTTTATCAGATATTAAACAAATAAAATGAACAATAATATCTATGATTATATAATTCGAAGTTCATTTTTCTCTTATTTTGGATGTTTTAAAAAAAAAAAATATCTATGATAATAAAGATACTAGAGATTCATATTTTATTTATATAAAATTTTGAATTAAAGCAGAAATCTAAATAAAAGGTAGGTCTTTCAAGATCACAAAAGAAAAAAGTGTAAATTGTATTTGATCTTACATATCTATTTTTAATGTTGCTAGTTTGTATGATATAGAGTGGTATTCACTAACTTTTTGGAGACTTTTTAGACCCAAACAAAATATTGTCAGTCACATTGAACTGAGGTATCTTTCTCACTCTACAATTCTATATTATTTGTAATAATTGAAATGAGACAAGTATAAAACAACCATCCTGCAAGTTACTGCACAATTAGCCTATTTCAATAATTTCGTAGATACTGACATGGCTACTGTCTTCGCCTCTATAACTTTTTGCTACAGTATCCCTCTTATACTATACAAAAAATACGAAAAAACGATTGAGACAATACTTAGTTTGCAGGATAGACACTAATCTGTCAAAATTTAGTGAATACCATCCAATATGTGGCCAAAAGTAAGACTAGAAGATTTTGTATTTGATGATAAATTATTTTATGTCTTTCTGAATTTCAACACA
Organism: Mylabris sibirica; assembly: GCA_039776855.1. NCBI lineage: Eukaryota > Metazoa > Arthropoda > Insecta > Coleoptera > Meloidae > Mylabris > Mylabris sibirica. Next base: position 7,838,636 of record CM077839.1, on the reverse strand, counting down.
AACATCATGATTCGAATACATAACTGCATCATTATGATTCTGATAGAGAAAATTTCTCTCTATTCAAACGCAAAACAATACCATTTAGCCTAGAATATGAATTTATAGAGGCGTAACAACAAAACATAAACGAAGAATAGAATTGGTAAACATAAAATACGAAAAAAAAATAAAAATTAAATAGATATTCTTGGACCACCTTTGGGCATCATTGTGTTATGGAGCGAATGATGTAGTCCTTCTAAATAAGTGTGAGAATGAAACGTTACTACTTTCATCAACGAAAAATAAAAGAGTTTCTTTACAGTTATTGTTGTTCAACAAAACAAAGACCTAGGTCAATAGCCAAAAACTTGTATAGGTGGTTGATTAAAATAAAAAATACAAAACCTAAAATACTAAGAATTCAACGAAAACAACAACATCCGTTCTAAATATTTCACCTTCACTCAATACAGTTGTGCAAGTTCAACTTGACCAAATAAAAACAAAATTATACCTACTTTAAAAAAAAATGTACAAAACTTTCTATACTCTAAACAGTGGTTAAAGTTAAAATTAAATTATAAACCAATTTGTGCTTAGATAAAATCTTATGACGGTCATTTATCCGATAATAAAATACAAAACTTGAAATTTAAAAAGTTCCTTGCTTGAAATCAATGAGAGTTTTGGTAACAGTTAGAGAATGTCACTTAAAATTCTGCACCTCCTATAAGAGAAACTCTAATTGTAAGTAAATAGCTAAATAATAAAAATAGGTAGGTACATTTTATTTTAACATATGCTATAGGTATTTTAATTCTTATAAATTGATATTTTGAATGCTTGCGCACTTCTTTCATCCAAAATTTATTCATTTAATAGATCCAACATAAACAACTCCAGATTTGGCAATTATTAGGAAGTTCAATTGAGGTCGTTCATTTACCTTTATAATGCACAACTGCAAATCGTTTAAGAAAGTTTTGTGAACTGACCACTCTAGTACAACTTGTTTTCGTTCAACTATACCACACACATACACAAATAATATAAATGACTAGTAACTTAGATGATGACGACATATTATTCGCATATTTTTAATACTTAAAGAATTCAAAAAGGAAATAGAAAATTATGGATGCATTCAAACAAGAACAAGAATAAAAAACGAAAAGATTTTTCATCATAACAAAATTTCGTAAACATCTTCCTCCGCATTATATCAACAAAAAATTAGAACATTCTCCCGTATTCTACCATATTACTAAATTAGAGTAAAAATTGTTATTGATCAAGAAAAATAGTTCATTATGATCAAATTTCACAGGCAAACAGATGCTAAAAATAGACTAAGGAATGTAGTTATGAAGTAAGCTAATTTTTGAATAGATAATTCAGTTTTTTTAAGCTACAAAAAAAGCACCAATACTTATGTACAGCTAAGTGCATGGAAAAGGTGACAACTTTTGAGCTCGAAATACGCCTCCTTCTAGTTGTGTAAACCAAGCTTTATCGATCTTGAAAGAAAGAGAGTGGGGCTATGTAGGGCTCTATAAATAAACAAAATAACAGTCTTATTACCGCCTACTATTTTTAGTTGAATATCTTTCTTTTGGAATTCTGATCTGCTAGACATCGTTACCTAAACGCAACCTAAGAACTATCGTCACATTTTCCATGCATTTAGCTGTACATACATTTATCCTACTTCTAACAGTATTATTTTGTACTTTATGTGGGGTTCCTAACAGATTCGTAGAACAGAAAATTATTTATCTGTGAGAGCAAAAGTTCATGTAATAGAATCACTAAAATTAAATTTAATTATAAATTCACTCATCTAATTACATTCTAATTAAGGTATTTTCGTATCTACTAACATTACAAATGGAATCAAAACAACCGAAAAAAGTGGAGTAAATTACAGGTTCAACTAAATATTTTTGTAGGCTTTCGCCTTTCATTTATTTGTAATATAGAAGATGTTGATTTCATTTTATTTAAATCTTTCGGATAAATTAGAGCAAAAACAAACATTGAGGAAGTCAACAATAAATCTCAATACACCAATTCTCATTTTTAGCATTTTATAACTTGCAATAGAATTTAAAGTTTGATCACGATCTATAAAGATGGGGTAAAGAGTAAACAATGTGTATATCTAAAGCTAAAGGTAGGCACAGCCGCTTTTGTTGCGCAGCATAAAAAAACTGCACAACTGTAAGTAAAGGCTCGTTTACACGCTCAAGGAAGTTTGTGCAAACTGAACTGAATGAAATGTTATTTACACGCACTGTTTGTCTTGTGCAATTGTGTTTTAATGTTGAAAATGGAAAATTTGTAAGAAGTATTAATTCTTGCAACGGCTGCAGTGTGCATTTAAAATAAAACCATGAATTTGAAGGCTAAAAAGAAATGGTCCAAGTCATGGTAGCTAAAGACCATTTGTTTTCTCGTACGAATTTGATAGCTACAATTTTGATGTGAGGACGAGGACCTCCGAAAGTTGTAGTTTGTAAAGAATAGAACTGATAATAATAATCAATACTATCAACCGATAAGATCAAAGGAAACAGGTGGTAGAAGGTTTTCACCGATACGCATGCCCGAGATTGGAGCTGAGGCTTGAGCATCGTTTAGACGCTCATGCCAATACACCAAATTTTTTGGCTTGCGCAAACTTCAAGCCTGCGTGTAAACTGGCTTGCACACGCCGATTGATGTCAATGGCTTGAGCGTATAAAGGGGCCTTAATAAAGCTTCTTATGACTAGGTATAGTTCGCTAGCAAAACTAGTAAAAGTTGATATATTGTTAGTATTTATAGTAGTATTGTTAAATCCCATAGTAAAATAATTTGAAGCACTGTTCGCCAAATTCTTGCTACGCTCCTGCTTACGTCTTTAAAGTGTCCCGTATACAGGATGTACAACGGTATTTCACCTAGTAGTTGGCTGTCTCTCTTACGTAGTATCGTAACTTGGTTCGGCCACTTGAAAAATACATTAACAAATGTCAAATGTAATAAAGTATCAACCAAGTTACGATATTATTTAAGAAAAAGACACAGCCAACTGACAAGTGATATACCCTCGTGCACCCCGTAAGCCTTAATTTAAATCACCCTGTGCATATGTACTGTCACAAAGATAGCGTCACTGTTTTTATTGAACAAAATAAACAAAACACATTTGATTGTGTTATTGTTTCCCCACTATAAAATATGATATACATGTTTAAATTAGCTGTTAAAAGACAGTGTTATTTCATATAAAAATAAAAATCCCTATGAACTGTAAACTGTAATAATAGTATTTACGATGTTATAAAAATATGTAACCTTGACAACACAATTATAACCTCAAAAAATCTATATCAATCAACAGACACATTCCATTTTAACTGCTTAGTAATAAAATCATAACAAATAAAATAGCGTACTCAAAAATTAACAATCAATAGGGTACATAATCTTAAATAATGAATATTATTAGGCCACAATGTATAATTCAATAATTAATTTTAAAAACCGGATTTATAGTAAAAGTAAAAAGGCCACTTTTGATTATGTTACCGTAATTAATGATAAATGATAAGCAACAATCGACGATAACAGCATTCAAAATCAAGGTCAATGTATGATAATAATAACGCGCATTTATACAATTAACATATTGTATGATTGTATAACATACACCTAATCCATAATAGACTTACCGGTAGCATTCTTGCGACTATCACGATTCAACTTTATCAATTTCTTATCAGTTTGTTGAGTTTTCGATGGACGCTTCGTTGGCATTTTAACAAGAAGAACAAGATAACACACAAAACAAATCACAATATTTCTTCAATAACCAATTTAAAAAATTAATAAAATCGTATTAAAATAAACAAAAAAAAAATCATCACAATACAATAATCGACGCCATTACTGTTTTCAATGCAGCTGATTTAGAATAAATTTGATTGGTCCATATTGGTGACGTTTATGACACGTGGGCAATAACCAATAGAGAATAAGCGCGCAATAAACAATTGTTTCAAAATAGTGTTTATTTTGTTTGTTCAATAAAAATGAGTAAGATTTATTTAAATAGTGTACATTTAGTGATTTATTTGTAAATTAAATAGAGTAGAACAGTACATTTTTATATAATATTGGGCATTTTATTGTGATCACCTGGTATACCAGAGATACCCGGATTTGCTAAATAATTATGATTCGATGATGGTAATGAGAAGATTATTGAACGTACCAAACCATCACGTACGGAATCTCCACAAGGTCCTTGACCAAATGTGAAAACAACACCGTTACATGACGATTGACTGTTGTACGTTCCAATCGGATAACATCCAATTTTATTCAAAACAACCCCAACTTTATACACCTATAAAATATAAATTTATTTCAACAATTTTATATAAAACAAATTAAATTAACTTACTTTATTTCTCTGTATATAGATTGGTCGATTGAATGATATTTCGATGACAGACTTGTAAGGGACACGACTTGTAAAATGTGTGTAAGTCAATCGACTACCATCACAATCTAATAGATGAGCGTACAACAATTCAGGATAATAAGATTGTGGTCGTTCACGATCATCTTCAAATGAATTCGACATTGCTATCTGTGTGGGTACCTAGAATTATTTTTAGATTAATCAAATTTCTTAAAATAAAAAAAAAAATGAAATAAGATCTACTTGAATTCCATAAAGGCAAACATTACGATCACAAGTAAAAGTAACAGCACAATCTAAAACACTCGTATTCATACATTCGGTTATTTGTATCGGTTGACGGCAACAATATAACTTCTTTGGGGCCTCAACACCACTCTCATAGTTGCCTAAATTGAATTTAATCATTGATGTTCGTGATGTATCCATGGATGATGTACCTCCCTGAAAATATAACAATCATTTTAAATTTTAAGTTGCTGCTATAAATATACCAAATTCGCATGAAACTCTTATTGTTAGTAGTTAACGGGCGATTCGAATAATATATTTTTAAGTAAATCCCTGGAGAACGTGTTAGCAAAATTAGAACCTCGTAGCTCATTTTGAAGTTGGTTAAAAAACGATCGTTTCGGACAATGTTGGAATTTTCATAAAATGACTCGGCGACCCTATAACAGTGATTTTTTGATTTTTTTCTGTTGCATTGTAGAAAACACTTCCCCCTGGTCCAGACTAAAATGTGGAAAATAAACAAAATCAATGTTAGGAGGACCCTCGAATCATTTTAAGTCGTTTTATATAATACGTACTTTGCCGATTTTTGAAAATTGCGACACTATCCAAAGCGATCGTTTTTTAACCAACTTCGAAATAAGCTACAAGGTTCTAATTTTGCTCAAATGTTCTCCAGGGATTCTCCTAAAAATCCTCTAAGTATTATTTAAATTATAATGTGAGTTTCACACGAATTTGGCATATTTACAGCAACAACCCTGTAATTAAGAGAACAAATAACAAAAATGCCAATTAATTCAATTGAACAAGTTGTAGTCTTTGTAAACAAGTTTAGCATTATTACAATTTGTATTGAAATTGTTTCAATTCTGAGAACGAATTAACAACAACAACAACAAAAACAAAAGGCTTGTACTTGCTAGCAATTACAAACAAATACGCAGTAAGTGTAACAACTTTTTTACATAATACAATAATGTTTCAATTAGAAGCATTTTATTATGGAAACTTAAAATATGAAAGAAAACAACATCAATCAAAGTTCGACTCAATTACATAATTAAGTTTCCTACAATCAATTAGCAACTGTTTCGTGAGAATTCTCGAAAATTCAATGTTACAGAAACAACAAAGACGCTCCTTGTTATAGAAATAAAGTGCAATTTCTAGATTGTCCTCTAAAGTTATTGTTTACAGGTAAAACCCGCATTTGTTTTGCTCCAATCTATTGAGAGTGAACTTGTAAATAAATTTTTGAATCAAAAGAAAACAAAACACCAAATTCAATGAAAACTATTAATATTAATATGAGTCGAATATTTGCTAAAAATAGCTTCGAATTCCTGTTAAATCTACACCTAATAATAAACATCTGACTTGAAATCAAAAAAAAAGAGAAATTAACAATAAAAATTTACAAAGAAACAATTATCATTTATTAAAACCATGCAACTTACTACTAAAAATATAAATAAATACACCCAACTCTCTTTACATGGTTGTTACTTTTCTTAGAAAACCGTGTAAAAAAATACATACGACATGTATTTTAAATTTGGGGATATGTTCACAACTTTAAAAAACCGTGCAAAAAAACTAATAATGAAATCCATAAAACTAAAACAATTTACTTTTATTACAAAAAAAAAACACTAGTGTACATACAGTTAAAATTCAGCCCATAAGTACAGTTAAGTGGATGGAAAAGGTGACGATAATTGTGAAGTTGTGTAAGTCAGGCTAACAAGAGAGGTACACTGGAGTGCAGATAAAGAAGATGACTTTAAGTGCAATTGTGGAAAACAGGCTTCAAATGAAGGGGTTAGGGTTACTGGTGCCGTTTTGGGTATTTACTTGAATAATAAAAAAAAAAATTCTACAAATTTGATATGGTGGAAACTTATTCTAACACCTCCTATCTATCTACCCACCTCCTTAGTCTCACATAAGAAGTTGTCTGACTTACACAAACCGAAAAACGTGACATTTCTCGTTCAAGAGTCGGTCTCTTTTATGTGCTCCCCAGTGTACTTTCAATATCTAGAAGGTAATAATTGGAAAACACATGTATTCCACCAATAATAGTAATCGGGAATAAGGATGTTATCTCGTTTATTTACAGGACTTTACATTCCTTCAAAATGGAGAAAGATTTTTATAAGAACGGGTATTTCTTTTTCAAGAGCTTATGCATCTAGCTGTACAGTGGCGATTAAAAAAAAGAGAGACCGAGTCTTGAGCCAGAATTTCACATATTTTCATTAGTGTGAGTCAGATTGTTTCTCGCGTGAGGGTAAAAATGTGGGTAGTTAGTAGAAGTTGGAGCCAATTTCAGTCATAGCAAATTTGTAAAAAGTATTTTTATATTCAGGTAAATATCGAAAATGGCAACAGTAACTCCACCCCCTTCTCCTGATTGAATATCTTTCTACCCAAATTCTGACCTGTTAAGATCCTCTTACATTGTGATGACCGCCCTCATAAGCCTGTTTTACACAACCGCACATGAGGTGGTCTCTTTTTTTTTTGATTGCCAATGAACATACATAAATTTAAAAACTTAAATTGAAAATAGGAATAAGAATTATTTAAAAATTTATTGCATCCTATGAGCTGCACACTTTAATGCAAAATATTGACTTGAATAACGAAATGCTGTGTTCAAAGTAAGGTACACTGTGGCCAAAGAAGAGACAGATTCTTAAGCGAGAATATCACATATTTTCGTTCGTGTGAGTCAGACTATTTTTCTCGTGAAAGTAACAATCTGATTGAATATCTTTTTTCTCAAATTCTGACTTGTTACGATTCTGTTACATTGTGACGATCGCCCTCATAAGCCTGATTTACACAGCCACACGCAGTTGTCTCTATTTTTTGGCCACATCTGTATAACGAGATAAAGGAATGGAAAGTAAACAAACCATGAACAAATCACTAACACACCGACCTCTTATTACACTGACAAAATTAGAGTTGAATAATCTGTTTTACATTCGTGCTAGAATAATGAATTCGTGTAAAAAATATATCTGTGAATCGTGTTATTTCAAAATCGTGTAAAATAAAAGAGTTGGGTTGTATTTTGATATAAATTGAAATAATTGATATTTACCATATAGATGGATTCGTTATTCATACGGTTTTGTTTACGTCGTCTTGGTGTACGTGATGTTGAGAAACCAGATGGCATCGGTGTTGTTGATGTTGGTGAACAGATATTCATTAATATTGCAAATTTCTCTGATTCTGTCAATAGATTACAATTTGCTGGCACTTCAGCGAATTGTTGTGGTGTTAATGTTAAGAAACGTATCTTCATTATTGCATCCCTAATAGTCGGATGATTCGATTGATGATTACTTGCTGTTTCATTCGATGCATTCCCTATACATATTTATCATAGAATAAATTAATAAATTTATACAATAAATAATGGAATATTAATTGTTATAATTTAGATACAATTATAGCCCCTTTTTCTCGGGTATTTTAATTAAACAAACACAATTACCTATACCATCTAGTCTAGGTACTTTCGCACCTGATGTTTGATTGTGTCTAGCTGCATATCGTGAAAGTGCTGTAAACAGATCCAATTCTGATGAGATATTTAATTCATCTTGATCCAATACTGTTAAAATTGTAGTAATTTCAACATCATCAAAACTACTTTCCGATAGTACTTCTTGTGTTTGGTTACAGATGATCTAAAATATGATGTTTAATTTATGATAAATTATTCAAAAATATTCTATTTTAATGATTACATGCATGCATTTTTCCATTAAAATCGGTTCTTCGAACAATTTCGCAAATTCGTACGCTCGACAAGCATTCTTCGGATACAAATCCGACCATAAATATTTCGTACATTCTTCAACAAGATGTGGCAACATATATTTTTTAGCACCATAACATAATTCACACGCTTGATCGAATGATGTTAAATTAATCTTGTCTGTATAAATATACCTGGAAATTATGATTAAAATTCAATTGATTACAATTTGAATTTATGTTAAATACTCTAATAGAGCTTTAAAAGCATCCGGTTGCACATCAAGAATGGCTATAGGATCCTTTTCAGCCATACCGCCGAAGAACATTGCCTCAAATACGGGACTTGACATGGCTAAAAATAATTTATGCCCTTCTAGAACTTGTTGATTTGGTTCTGTACCGACAATAAATCGACAATCACTCCATATTCCTGTCTCTAACAAATATTGGCTGCGTTCTTTTACCAATTTTCGTGAGATCTGCCAATCGCACGGGGGCGGTGGGGCACTCATTTTTCTCCTCTACTTTACATAACAACAAATATTCGATTCTATTATTGGAAATTAATCATTTTAAACTATATTTATAAAAGAATACCTTTGTTATTCAACAAGCTTTACTATCAATAATTCCTTTTTGTTATTGTTGATAATACACAAATTGACCTTTCACTGTGATCTAATTGCATCTAGGGACTTTTATCGGATCAGTTGTCAACGATGGAAATTTATTTAAGGCTATTCTTCTAACTTTAAGTGATTCGAGACGAATTTTCGTACAGAACTAAACTATTACTATCATATTACTATTATTATTTTAATAAGAAATAATCACAAATATGATTAAAACTAATTAATTTTAACAAGCAGGGGATGTTGATTTTCTACTACTGGCGACATTGGCGTTGACACCAGTATTGACACGTTCGATCAAAAGCGGTAAATTTGAAATAACATTAAGAATCGGTTCTCAATTTAACTTTAACACATATCCCAATAATTCCTAAATAAATTTTAAGATAAAATTATATCGATTTATGGGCGATTTTGCGGTATTTGTTTGAAAAAGCATTTACATTTGGTGAGTTTTGGATTAATTAGTGAATGTTGGTTTTGCACGGTTGGTGGTATTGCTAGAGTTCAAAATTTGAATATTGTGGCGGTAAATTTAAGAATCTTGCTCTTGTAAATTTTATTCGTAATACATTTCAAAAATACATTGATAGACGAAAATATCTGTAAAGGTTAATAATTGTTCCGTTAATAATATCATAAAAAGTCTTCATTCTCATCCCGACTCATTTTAAATATTTTCAATTAAATAGAGAAGATTGAAAACTATTTCTATTATAGGAAAAGATTTGATTTTAAAATCGACTTAAAAGTGTTAACAGTTAAATAGATGATAATTGAAATAGTACAACAGACATATATAAGTATATATAGAAGCTTTTCAAATTGATTTGCATTTAAATAGTTGAAAGAGTTAAAATTTCAAACATCCAATATAATTGAGCTTTAAAAATAATATCTCTTAAGCCATTTGTTCATATTTAGCCTTATTGATGACACTAGCAAGACAACAAGATAATAAAACACCAATTAATGGAAAGAATGCAATTCCAACAGCGGCTCCAGCAACGATTCCTATATTGGCATCCAAGAATTCAATGACTTTATAATAGCAGCCCTATAAGGATTTATGATAATTTTACAATTAATCTTGTAATGTGAATAATAATTAATATTACTTGTGTATAGATCTCATCCGGGTGGTCTGTATTACAGTTCTCTTGAATGCAACAAGACAATGGTATCGGTAATGGTGGTGATAAATCCAACCAATCGTTAGCACCGTGATTGCCACAACAATGCAACTGAAAACAATTAAAACAAGTGAATTTATTCATAATTTATAAAATGTACGCTAGTTGAACGACCTGCAAGCTATTGAAATAGAGATGAGAATCCTGTTAAACTAGATTAACTTACCGTTTCTTGTATTAAATCAAAATCGGCAGCTAAATGCGTACTATCATTGCGATAACTCAACATGGCCTGTGTTAGGCCCTTATCGAAACCCTCTGTCAATTTTGTACGATATGCAAAGATTGATATGCCAGCGCCCAATTCTAATACGAAAACAATCGCCAAAAAGGCACCGTACTGCAAAAAATAAAATAAAAGAAAATTTAATCATTTTATGATTAACGGAAATAAGTAATTTGTAATCATGCAAGTGAAACAAATGGAAGCCTCTCAATGTTAATTATTCGATTGTTCATATACGTCTTCTGATAATAAATCGAAACTTACAATGTACAAAAGAACGGGTTGTCCTTTAACAGTACAACAACATGCCAATGATCCAATGAGGATAATTAAAGCTCCTGTACCAATTAGAACATAAGGAGCTGTACCGGAAAATTCCGTACTCATCTCCATATATTTGTATAATTCAACTTCCATCCATACGCCGATAGCTAAAATAGCAATACCAGAAATCTACCATATGGTAGATGTACAATTAATAAATAAGAATTTCAATCAAACATATGGTCTTTTATGGTATACTTACCCAGAAGATGAAATTGAAGATCATCAATAGACTCTTCATGCAAGCCATTGCGGCAACAGTTTGTAAATATTTTCCCATATTTGTTGTTATTTTTATTCAAAAAAATACCATAAAAAATACTCTTAGTTGTTTAATTGATTTAATATAATAATGGACCGGAAGATATGTGTTATTTTTAATAATTACAATACCAAACACTAATCAAAACGGTGTTATCAGTTGATAAGCACGAGGTCGCGTCGCCTACACCCTACAAGTACTGCTTTGATTTTATGCTGTATTACTCGGCTCGTCGTTTTGTATAGGCGAAGAGAAAAGTTTACACACTAAACATCGACGTATTTCATTAATAATTATTAACAAACAAATCGAACAATTAATCTAATTACTTTCGAATTTTGCTAATTGTGATATGCATTCATTTAACGCTACAAAAATTCTTAATTGTGTAAATTTTTTGTATTTTATAGGGAAACTTTTCAGTGTTATTGTGTAAAATTGGTGGGTGCGCCGCATTGATCGCGACGCGTAACGTCGTCGCTACAGGTTGTTATGCGTCGTTCAAATAATCAACATTCATAATTTTTATTATTTTACTGTACACTAATTGGATCAATTTATAATTTTATTATAAATAAATAAAATCACTCTATTGATCTCTTGTTCTATTTCCAGCTCATTGATTTTATAGCCTGTTCTGCATCAACTACAATCGAATTGAATTACAATTTTAATTAATATATTGTTCGACTTTCACAGATTTTTTTCTATGTAATAAATAACCATCTTTCACTTTCTTCTACAGAATTTATAATTAAAAACGTATAATTGAAGCTCTCCCTTTACGTTTCCTTAATTTAATTTGTCTACAATTTCAGGATCTCGTTGATCAAATTTAAAAAAAACAATAGAGGTGAATTTAAAATAGGTTTCAATCGATTCTCTCAAGAAGCAATGTAGAGAAACGTAAGTTTGTTGCAGTAGTGGAATTTCAAAATTTGGGCCACCCAGCAAAATTCAGCTCGGCCTCTTTAATTGAATTTAAATAATGAAGTGATAAATTTATAAAAGAATGAAGTGAGATACAGTGGTCCCAATAAAGTAATTGTAATCAAGGCACATTTATAAATTATTTTATATAAAGTCAGGATTTTAAGGCTCCTCAACTTCCTGGGACACTGCTCCCTTCTGCTGTATGCCAGCTCTACTACTGGTTTGTCGTAAAATAGGTTGTTAAAAATAGACGATTGAAATCGTATTAATCTTCTTCCAGTTTCTCCACAGTTCTCAAATCACTAAAATGTAATACTAGTACGATTACAATGATCAAATTTCCCTCTTGTTTAGACATTCGGAAATTACATCTTTCTTCTATATAAATAAGAATATATGATACACACGATATTTGAGCTGATGACGAGAGTGCAGAATAACTATTTTTCCATTTCTTTTAAAGAGATTTCGGTCTTGTCCACCTTAAATCATATTTGAGTGGTACCAAAGTAGGTCCCATTGAAAATATAATTGTAAAATCCTCATCATAAACTTATTCTGGAGCTATATTTTATTGATAAATACAGTCCAAATTCTACGTTGTAGACTGTCTAAGAATTCGCTCTAAATGGATTTTTTTCTATAATTAAAGAAAAGTGACTAATTAGGTATAATTATTCAATAAAATAATTAATCAGTTATTCTCCTTATTTGAAGATAAAGAATACATTTATTTAGAAGGTTATGATACAAAAAATGACACAAATTTTCTTATACCTCTATAAAGATTTCATCCACTAGAAACAAAGAGAAGTTCACTAAACATATAGAAATTCGTTTCCTCTGTTAGTAAAGCCACCAATACATACAACGAGAAATCGATATAATCGAACTGTACAGGTCTTTCCGTTCGATTTTCCGGATTAGAACTGATTATCCCTTCGCCATATACAGGGTGTTTGGTCTAAGTATGGTGAGTTCTAAGAAACTCCTATTTAGTCGACGAGCGATTAGATAAATATTTTGAGGATTTGTAAAAGAGTCCCTAGGAAACATTTTAACAAAATTAGAACCTCGTAGCTCATTTTAAAGTTGGTCAAAAAACGATCGTTTTGGACAATGTCGCAATTTTAAAAACGAACAAAACATGACTCAGAGACCTTTCCAACATTGATTTTTTTCGTTTTTCTCCGTTGTATTCCAGAGAAAATACGAAGTATTTCCACCTGTTCCAGAATAAAATGGAGAAAAACGAAAAAATCAATTTTGGGAGGATCCTAAAGTCATTCTAAGTCGTTTTGCATGCTTAGTTCGTTTTTGAAAATCGCTACATCGTCAGAAACGAGTGGTTTTTGACCAACTTCCAAGTGAGCTACGAGGTTCTAATTTTGTTGAAATGTTCTTTAAGGACCCTCCAACAAATTCTCAAAATATTTTTCGAATCGCTCGTCGACTAATAGGAGTTTCTTAGAACTCATCATACTTAGACCAAACACCCTGTAGGCAGTGTCGGACTGGGCCGCCGGACAACCAGGCAAATGCCCGGTGGGCCAACAGATTCGTCTGTTAAGGCCCAACAAACAATAAGTTGAGTGAGCGGGCGCTTAGGGCCCATCAAATTTCAAGTGAAATATGTTTTTCCAAAATTTAGTTTAAGATTTGAACTGTTTTCTTCTTTTTTGATTCGGTGTCTGAAAAATTACAATCTTTAATCACTGCGATATTTCGTTTGTTTTCTGAGACATTGAGATGCAAAAGCCAGTGTTAGACCGGCAATTTTTCGGTGCATTCATAGTCATTTTCCGTTTAGGAAAATTTTGGCGAAATTCTGAAACGCAGAGGAAAATCTTAGAACATGTTTTTTATTTATCTTTTCCTACAGCTGGTCACAACTTGACCAATATTGAAATTTTTCGATACGGTTGTTAAAAACGTCAAAAACTTTATTTCAAGATTTTTTTGTACAGCTATGTGCATGGAAAAAGTGACGATCCTTGAGCAAGAAAAAGCCGTTCTTTTAGTTGTGTAAATCAAAATTTCTCCATCTTGAAGGAAAGAGAGTGGGGCCCTCTAAGACTCTATAAATAAACAACATAACACCCTTATTCACGTCTACTATTTTTGGTTGAATATCTTTCTTTTACAATTCTGACCTGATAGACATTCATTAGCCTGATTTACACAGCCTCACATAAGTCGTCACCTTTTTTATGCACCTAATTGTACAATTTTTAAGATAAAGAATTGTAGGTACCTTGTTTAAAATTTTTCATGAGTTATTTTCACTTGTTAAAAGTAATTATCATCAAAAGAGACGTAAATCATCAATAAAAAAAAATCAATCAAAACGTATAGGCTGAAACTTGAAACTCTTCAGTTTGTACCTTATCTAGCTCTGTTAGAGATTGGGGCCAAAATACAGGGTGGGCCAAGAGGATGGCCCCCTAAAAGTATAAGAAGTTCTAATTGATGAAACTCTATGAAATTTGGTATGTGGCTGTTATGGTACTTGAGCTACCTCTGGAAAATATTTTCGTTGTTCTATCAACCCCCATTATATGGGGTAGTGCACCCTACTCTCTTATTTTAAATAGAATGGTATATTTTTTATTACATTTTTAGATTTTTTGATGAAATCGAAGGGGACTTATATAACATGACCCATGGTCTAGCGCCGAAAGTTTTTCAGATATTTCAGCTTTTAGTGCAATTTTAATATTTGCAGTGTGTGATTGAAAAATTCATATTTTTTAAGCTATAGCATTTGAAGTGTTAAAATTTGGAATTAAAGTAGTAAAAATGATGCACTCTTAACCAATTTAAACAGAATTAAATTATCTTTCAGCGTTTAGCTGAAATGAATTTTTTTTTTCAGGCAATTTTCAAACTATAATTATCTTGCTTATTTTAAATGGAACACCATATCTTTCTTTATATGGCTAGATGGAGAAAAAAATTCTACCTCGAACTATACTAGCATTTCCTATACCTATCTTTGATGGTTTTTCAATTATCCAAAATTTTCAGTTTCGTCTAATTTTCTTTCCTGAAATAAAATGTAAAACATAGAAGGCTTAGCAAAACAACCTTCAATTTAATTGTCACAATTAAAATGAAATTAATTAATTAAATTTGGACTATCTTAATGAAATAAAATGGAAGAAATTGATAATTAATTAAATTAAAATTTATCTCATTTGCTTTTTGTGTATGTAGAATGTCCTAAAGTTGTAAAAAATACAGGTAAAATATTCAATATTAACGTCATTTGTGATATTTTGTTCTTTTACTAAGCCTTCTATGCATTTCATTGAAGTTGGATTAGTTTGGCCTAGGCGACTGGACGTATTACATTTTCTTTCAAAGGAGGTGATTGGATGAAAACTAAAATTTGGAATAACTGAAAAATTATGAAAGATGTTAATGTTAATACAGTTCAATGTAGATTTTTTTTATCTATTTAACCATGTAAAAAGAAATATGGTGTTCAATTTAAAATAAGCAAGATATTATAGTTTGAAAATTGCCTGAAAGAAAAATTCATTTCAGCCAAACGCTGAAAGATAATTAAATGCTCTTTAGTTTGATAGAAAGTACGATATTTGTGTTATTAGAATTCTAAATTTCAATCTTTTAACTGCAATAGTTTCTATGTTATGAATTTTTTATTTAAACACTGCAAAATTAAAAATTTCATGAAAAGTCAAAATATCTGAAAAGCCTTCAGCGCTAGACCATGGGTCATGTCATCAAAGTCCCCTTCGTTTTTATTGAAAAATTCAAAAATGTAATAAAAAATATACTATTTCATTTAAAAGAAGAAAGTAGGATGCACTACCCCATATAACGGGGGTTGATAGAACAACGAAAATATTTTCCAAAGGTAGTTCAAGTGCCAAAACGGCCATATACGGAATTTCATAAAGTTCCATCAATTAGAACTTCTTATACTTTTAGGTGGCCATCCTCTTGGCTCACCCTGTATATGTTGCCCGGTTGGTCAAATGCATGCCAGTCCGACACTGCCTGTAGGTACACAACGATAAGTCGATACGATAATTCCTTTCGATTTTTTGGATTGACTCAACGTGCGCTTATACTAAAACTTAGGGCGTTTTCACACACAACGGTTTCTGCCGGACCGGAACCGGCTGGAACTCCGGCAGCGGTTTTGTAGACTTTCACACACACCGGTTTTATCGGAGCCGTCGTTCTGTTCAATTTTACAAACAACTATCCTGTTATCGGGCCTACCCCAGGGTAGTCTAGGTCAACATTTCTGTCATCACCAATTCATCTATCTATATATCTTTGGTGGGTTGACACTTTCTCGAGCAAAAAAAGCTGCCGGAGATGAAACCGGCTATATAACCGGGCCGGAGTGTGTGTGAAAGCATCCATTTAATAACATTGAAGTGGGCACCGGGGCGGGGCCCGGCTACGGTTTTACCGGTGTGTGTGAAAGATCTTCGGCTACCAAAAATCGGGCCGGTAGTATTACCGGGTCGGACTGTGTGTGAAAGCATACATTTAAAAACATTGAACTCGGCACCGGGTCCGGCTCCGGCACCGGTTTTACCGTTGTGTGTGAAAACGCCCTTAAAGTTTTGTCACCCCTGTCGTTCAGTTCACCCCAATGCCATGGCCGGTGAAATCATATCTAGAGATCTGGATCGTTCGATAAGACTACACAGTTTTCAGGACTTAATGATAGAGATTAGGGTTAAGACAATTAATAAATCAATATTAAGAATATGAGATGGGCAAATGGACAAACAGAGACATTTCTTGTTCAAATCGATGACATAATAACGGTAAAAGCATTGTTTTGGATGCTGAACATTCTTAAAAATTGATATAAAATTGTTATAATTGTGTCTATTAGTTTAGAGATGTAATAACTGGAGATAAACAGGCAGATATTACAGAATTACTTTCATTAAATATTCTCTATTGGCATACAATAAAAGATGTCGTCTATTCGTGTAATAAAAAAAGTGCCAATCTCCTATGAACGGGCTATGGCCATTTACATTGTTCTTATTGGATACTGGGTTATGATGTATCTCTCTTTATGATAAAAACAATAACAACAAGAGAATGTAAATGACTATTATCTGTTCATAGTTCATAGGATATCAACACTTTATTTAAAGGTCAAAGGGTTCACAACGGAATAGAAATATAGGGTGTCCATTCTAAATATGGTAAAAACTCCTATTATTGACAAGCGATTCCAAATATATTTTGAGGATTTGCAGGGGAATCCCTAGAGAACATGTTAGCAAAATTAAAACTTCGTAGCTTATTTGAAAGTTGGTCAAAAAATGCTTGTTTCTAAAACGACTCTCTAAACATTGATTTTTCTCGTTTTTCTCTACTGCATTCTTGAGAAAATGCGGAACATAAAAAGGAAAAATCAATGTAGGAAGAATCTTCAGGTCACTCTAAATCATTTTAAATGCTCTGCTAGTTTTTGGAAATTGTGACGTTGTCAGAAATGAGCGTTTTTGACCAATTTCCAAGCTACGAGGTTCTAATTTTGCAAAATGTTCCTCAGGACCCTCTACAAATGCTTAAAATGTTATTCGAATCGCTAGTCAACTAATAGTAGTTTCTTAATATCGACCAGACTTAGAATCGACACCCTGTATAAGCATGACACATATACAGTACGGAGCAAGTCGGCTAGGAACATTAGAGAAACTTTGGCCCCGCCTATTTAAACTACTTACATATTAGTTAGAAAGAGACAGAGAGACTTTGGGTTGTCTATAAATTAAAAATGATGGCGGAAATTATTCCCAACCCTTAGTCCTCTGACCAAACACAGCAATTTCTTTTGTACGAAAGAACCTTGAAAACTTTCTATTTTAAAAGATCACAATAACCAGATCTGGTTTGTGGATTTGGTATTTCTGTCTGTTATTCATGAAACATGTGATTTTGACAAAGATGGGATATGGGCGTGGCCAAAGTTTCTCTAATGTTCCTAGCCGACTTGCTCCGTACTGTAGGAAGCTCTCTGATTGTCGGAATTTCGTATGTTTTTAGCAAATTTTTGTCCCCAATTTAATTATCATAAAATCGTACAATGACCGCACATGATTCAAACAATTATATTTTCTGTGTACTCGAAAAATTTCAACATAATAACAGTTTAACACCTCTTGAATATGATAATTTCGTGAAAACAATGTATTGTTCTATGTATTTAGTGATTGTTCTATTATCTTATTGTGGCAATTGATACCATCTAAACGCCCACTTTTGTAAATTTGTTCATTTAAAATATCCATCAACAAAGACTCAATTATTAGCCGATAAAATGCTGATAAAAACACGTAGAAAAAGAGTTAATTGTAGAATTTTATCATTGCCATTTAAGCAAATATAGGCATAGATAGACGATCAATTGGTACATAAAGAAAGTGATGTACTTATTTGATTGTTAGCTTAACAAACAGCAACAGTAATAATCGAAACAATTCAAAAGCACAATGCGTGTTTCCGTTACCGGTTCGGAAGTTGGATATTGTTGAATTTTCATAATTGAATCATTGAACAGTATTCGAAACGGCCGTATAAAATCGAATTTATTTTCAGTTATAATTTATAGTTTATTAATCAATTATCTACGTTCTATTTATAAATATGCCAACAATAGTTGTTCCGTGATAATTAATGATTATATCAACAAAGTTTCTCTTCATTTTCATCTTCTTCTACATCTACTGCTTCATTTCAATGTTGTTGCCGTTGTAATAATAATTATAAAGGAATCACGCAGGATGATTTCCGTAAGTTATCTACTATAAATATTATTAATGTTCTTAGAGATTTTTTATTTTAATTTAAAATACATTATACAATAAATGTGCATGGAGTGAGAGTTGAGGGTAATGTAACGCTTCAAATATTATTTAAATTTTTGGTTGATTATAAGAGCACAAAGAAAAACGGAAGGCAATGAAAGAAAATGCTCGTGAAAAATTGAAATTTTATTAATTTAGTTTTATGAAATTTCATAACTTTTAATTGTTATTGTTATTAACACTTAATTTTTTAATAAATTTAGTATCGATAATCGAACTGAAAAGGAATGCGCAATCAAGTACACGTTTACAAGTTATTCTGTATAAAGTCAGGATTTTAGGGCCGCTCCGGTACTGCTCCCTTACCCTTTTTCTGTACCTTAGTTTCGCTATTGAATTGGAGTCAAAAAGTGCAAAAACAAAGTGATGTCTACTGACCATTAAATTCGGTCTAGATTTAATAAAATGCAAAATTTAGTGAGTTTCGATGGATCGCTGCACACCATCAAATTTTGTAGCATTAAAAAACAAGCATTGGATTATTTTATAGCAATGTTGCTGCATGCTCATTTGTCTATTAATAAGAGCTAAAGCTGCATTAATTTTAATGCTTTGTTTATTAGTGGAAACTTGATTGGCTTTTCAGCAATTTTAACTTACAGATAATTTTTTTTAATAAGCTTACAGACAATGACTTATTTTCAAATTCCTTAAATCAACTTAAATGATTCTCTTGGATTTTCACGATTTTAAAGTCAGCTCCAATGAGTCCATCTAAATTTTAATTGAAAAGGTGCCTAGTTCAGTCTGGAGAATGAAAGCGTTTATTTTCTTAATTATAAATGAATGTAGTCTTTGTTTGGTACTCAAGCTTATAAAAGGAAAAGTGTGTTTTCAAGTGCATAGAAGTGGTTTCATTAGTGCTGGATCAATTCCTCCTTAGATCATAATACTAAATAAAAGATAGACTTAAGTCAACTATATTTCTAGAGAAAAGCCTGTGAAAGAAAAAAAATTAAAATTGTTACAAAAGATGAATTTAAATAAGGAAGAACATGAGCCTAATTTCACAAAATTCTCAGAATTTTGCAAAACTGTGGCACTTTTTCAAAATTTCTCATTAAACGAAAAGAAAATCACATATAAATTATTTTGGATATCAACTGAGAAGAATTCACATAAAAAATGATTAGACCCAATGTTAAAAAGGGCTCAATAGAGTTTAAATCTCTTTTTCTTGAAATTTCTTAGTCCCTTAATGATATTTACTTTTAAGCCTCAAGCTCTAGGTAAGTCAGTAAGGGGGCTATTCGGCCTATTCGTTAATTTGTCGATTCGGCTTGCGAAAATCAATCTTCAAACATCGATAACTGAATGACAGAGAAAACTCTTTGACCCTATTTTTTACGTACCTACATTTTTCTTCATAATCATCACCAGTCAAATTTATTAATTTCAAGTACATAGTTGCTAATAATAGGTGAAAAACGGGTTCAAAATTTCCTTTTAACTCACTTAATTTTCAAAATTTCATATCCTTTCCCCTTATATCAGTTTTCTAAAAACAAGAGTATGATTCTCTATCTTTAAAATTATGCATCACTGTTTAATTTTTTTTAATTTGCTCCAGTTATCGGAAAACTAACAAACGGATCGGGAAAATTCTTAAAGATTTGGAAAGCTCTTTCAATTTGCTATCTAAATTCACCTGATAAATATTGAAAATCAATAATACTGGCTAAGTTTTAACCAGTTATAAAGGAAAATGTACGGGAAAAACAGGGTGCAAGAATTTTCTCTGTCATTCAGAATTTTATCATATTTTTTCAAAATAGAAAGCTTCAGGGCATCCAGTTTGAAATTATCTATACAAAGCACGTTTATTTTTTCCAGTATTTTAAAAACAAGTGAATTATCGGGGCTTGAAAATTCGAAATTTTCTCACTTCGAATCAACATATTTACCAGAAAATTAAGTAATATACTGATGAGTAAAGGAGCCCTTTTGTTGCGGGGGCCTTGATATTTTCCGTTACGCCCTCTTGCTAAAAGCTCAAAGATTGACGACACTCGCAGAACTAGAGATGGTAAAAATTACAAGCTTTTTAAAAATGAAAAATGTGACATTTTTGGTTTTCGTGCTCTTGAATGTTCTTTTTAGGACCAAAAACTAACTGTTAAAATTTCCTCCGCAGATTAAACAAACAATACAAACGTTTAATGAGACTGTTATTCTTTACACGACTTACCCAGATTAAGACTTAAGACTTATATTGTTTAGTAAAAATAAGAAATTTTCAAGCTATATAAAAAGAAAATTCCCAAGTAATTTCTTTTATAAAACATACCAAAAGTGAGCTGTACTTTAAAAAAAAAATTGCGATTTTGCTCCACGTCATTTCAATTTAAACTTAATTTATCTACCTACCATAAATGACTTGTTATCGTTTATTTCCGTCATTTTAATACCGTAAATGTGGACAAAACAAGAAATTGTAATAATCACAATCTAGGTTAAAAATTAACTGTCTTTAAAAGTCAACATTAACATGGACGAATTTCCATCAACTCTAACAAAGAGAAAATATTTTTTCGAACAATTTCACCAGAAAAATACCTGTGGGAAAGTTTACAGGAAATTGGTGCAAAAAATACCGGTATTATTTACTCGTATAAGTTATTATTTCATTATAGATAAAATAATTCAATCAATAATGAATTGTCTTGTAAGTAAATTAAACCGTTTTCGAGTAACGGCACACGGATATCAAAATCAATTATTTCACAATAAAAAGAATCACAGTTCTGTTACGTGGAGAAGACTCATAAATTTTACAAAAATCAACACAAATTCTAATGTATTTGATACATCCTGAAGAAAAATATCAATTTAATAGACATATACAGTTATTATACAGGGCTTTTCATGTAAATATGGTCAATTGCAGTAATCTAGCTGTAACTCTTTTAATTATCTAAAAAATTATATAATTGTTACAAGATGTTGATAGCATCTAGGCTATGTATTGGAGGTAAAAGCGACCTTCTATAAGTTTTTTTAATAAAAAAATTGCTACTTTTAAAAATTCAAAGCTAACTGAATACAAAAATATTTACCTTTGGAAAATTAATTTCTTTTGCAAATAACAAATTGTAAGAGTTCGTGACGCAATAAAAATTTGAAGGAAATACCGGCAATTGTTAACCAATGTTTAGCCCTCATTTTATAACAGCTTAGTTGAAGTTTTTCACAATTCTTGAATTTATTTTTGCGAAAGGAAATTAATTTCTCTAAAAGAAAATATTTTCATATTTAGTCGATTTTGAATTTTTAAAAGTGCAAAATGACTGACTTCCATGGGTAATAGTCCCTGTTTTCTTGCTTTTTTTTCGAATTTCGCTTGAATTTTGAACTAATTGACCGAAAAAGTTGCTAAAAGTATAGATTGAAATGGCTTTTTAGTAGCTTAAATGTCCTTTTTTAGCCTATTTAAGCTGGTTTCAGTGAATTTTATTAGAAGTTAGCCAGATGTTTTGGATTTTTTCGCTAAAAATCGTCGTTTTTATGCAAAATGACTGACTTCTATGGGTAATAGTCCCTTTTTTCTTGCTTTTTTTCCAAAAAAGTGCCTAATTTCCAAAAATTTCTGCCTTTTGCAAAAGTTGTGGTAGAGCCCTTTGACCTCTAATACAAAGCGTAGTTGTTGCCCTTCAAGTTCTTGTAACAATTATTTGATTCCATAAATAAATGAAAGAGTTACAGCGAGATTATTACTATTATACTATTGACCATATTTACGTGAAAAGCCCTGTATTTAGCTGAATTAGAGTATGAGTAATCTTCCGGATTACAATTTAACATAATCTAAACGTGCATATCTCCCGAATTGAATTAATGGGGAAATAACAAATAACATTAGAAACAAAAAGAATTTCATAATGTTGTTTTTAATTGTTGTACTTTATAATACAATACCTACCTACATACAAAACAGAATGAAAGACAACAGATTAATAGGAAATGTTGTAATAGGGAATTACAAAATTCGGTCCAATAAGTTCAAAATCATTAAAATATTTTTAATATTTCATTTTTTTCGTGTAATGACATCTTGGAAGAATTAGAATTACGGAAGAAGAAGTAGAAGGAACAAAGTGGGGGCATTTAAGTTTGAGTTTCTTCAAGAAAATAACGATTTGCCGGTTGTTGTCCGCATTCTACTACGGTAATGTGAAGACATAAATCAACACCGTAACAAATTTAAATTTATAATCCGCAACTAGTAAATGAAGTGTAAAATTTGTCAAACAATAAAAACATACAAAGATGCAATTTTTCGAATTACAATCAACTGATTATGTGGAAATTTATAAATCAAAACAATCAATATTATAATTAAAATTTTATAATTTTACAGGATGATGTTTATACTAATGGTATAACAACAACAAATGGTTCTGTAGATGCAGCATTTCGGAAAATCAACAAGAATTCCACCAACTTTTTGATATGGAAGATCGAGGTAGTTATTATTAATTTAATTGTTTGAAATTAATTAAATTTCTTGCAGAATATGAATGTGATAGCGGTCCCGAAGGAGCAATACGGGATGTTCTACGATAACGATGCGTATATAATTTTTGCAGCATCTTCTAACAGCCAACAAGTCGGGATAGATACTGTGGTAAGTCTTTTCTTTCTTCTTATTTTTTTCGATTAAGTTTTCGTGTTGTTTTTTTTTTGGAAATTCTAGCCGCGCGAAATCCGAGGCGCTCCACTAGAATTCCACATACACTTCTGGTTAGGTACCGCGACCACACCGGATAGATCCGGTGTTGCAGCTTATAAAACTGTCGAATTAGATAATTTCTTAAATTTCACAACCGCACAACATCGTGAAACTCAAGGCAATGAGAGTGCAAGATTTAAAAGTTATTTCCCAACAGGATTCAAGTATTATTGACAATTTCCCAACAATAACAAACATTAATTTTCACGATTTTCTTCTAGAGTATTAAAATCGGAATTATCGACGAAATTTCCAAAATTTCCTAGATTATTTAAAATTAAAGGAAGACACACACCCGTTTTGGTTGAACTCGATGAAATCTCTTGGGGTAAATTCAATAGCAACGAAATCTTCTTATTGTTAACGGAGAAATTGTTGTTTGCTTGGGTCGGCCGGGCGGCGGAGGCTGCGGAAAAACTCAACGCCACAAAGGTGAGTTCGATCGATTTAATTATAGACGCAAATAAAAAAAGGAAACCTCACCAGTTCTCGGTAGAATTGAAAGAACTATTCGACATACCGAACGTGATCTTTGTCGACGATGGTTACGAAAAGACTCTCCCAGATGAGTGTTGTAAGGAATTCAATCGTTATTTACCATTAGAGAAACGCCATGTATTACCAGAGAATCAAGAGGATTTCGATAGTATTGAGAATCGTTCAAAGAATTATATTCGATTGTATCGTTGTTCGGAAACTAATGGGAAATATCGTGTTGCTGAAGTTAAAACTGGAGCATTAAAACAAACCGATCTGGAGGCTGATGTAATTTTATTTAAATTAAAAATCAACAATTTTATTCTATTAATCAACTCCTAGGATGTGTTCATTATCGATCAAGAAACGAATGGAATCTGGGTATGGGTAGGACGGCGAGTTAATGATCGAGAGAAAGGTGAAGCTTTACGAAATGCTCGTGGATTCGTTAAGAAGAAAAAATATCCAAACAATACGAAAGTCACGCGAATTGTTGACGGTTATGAACCGATGGAATTCAAAATGTTGTTTTCTTATTGGAAAGATGACAATAAACCAGGACGTGGTTGTAATTTTCCGCTTCTTTTTTATTTCTATATAACAAAAATTTCATCCAAATTTTAGTGAACAAATCAACAGTTTTGATATCGAATTTTGATGCTTTAACGATGGAAGAACGGGCAAATTTCGCTGCCGAAACACAATTGATTGACGATGGCAGCGGAACGATCACATTATGGCGTGTCAAATCGAACACTATCAATGAAATACCGAAAGAACGTCACGGTTATTTTTTCAGCGGTGATTGTTACATCATTTTGTACACTTACCAAACGGCTTCCGGTGAAAAACATTTACTCTACTACTGGTTGGTGAGTTCGTTTCAGTCCGGTTCTTCTTCCCAGTGGCGTAGCCCCTTTGCACTTTAAATACTACGCCACTGTAACCTGTGGTAATACTTTTATTACCTCATCCTTGCTTCTAGTTACCCTGCTCGAGCATAAATTTGCTGACAAAATTACAATTAATTTGCTTATAAAGACGTTCATTCCGTTTTATAGCTGTTTTTTATTAACATTGTAAAATAAATTCCGACTGCTAGTTACGCTACTACTTCTTCCCCTGCTTAAGCTCGCCTTAGCTTCAGTTCAGCTAGCATCCAAAAGTCTTTAAATTCACGCTTATCTCAATTTAAGTCTTGATAAGGCGAGCTTAAGTAAGGGAGGAAGAATCTAATATAAGACGCTCAAAAAGTGCTTTTAAAATAGGTTCTTTCTCTCAGTGGCGTAGCCTCCCCCGGCCCTTTAAATACAGCGCCACCGTAACACTTTTATTACCTCATCCTTGCTTGTAGTTATCTTGGACAAGCACAAATTTTCTGACAAAATTACAATTTAAAGACGTTCATTACATTTTCTGCCTGTTTCGATTAACTCTGTAAAGTAAATTCTCCCTGCCCTCAAATGGTACCCTACTGCTTCTTCCCCTACTTAAGCTCGCCTTAGCAAGACCTTGGCTTAAGTCGAGCTAACACCCAAACGATTGTAATGCCATGCTTAGTTCGATTTAAGGCGAGGAAGAGCAGAACATGAGACGCTCAAAATGTTGTATACGAAATATTTTTTCTCCAATTAGGGATCGCATGCTTCACAAGAAGAGATAACGTGTGCCGCTACAAAAACCATAGAAATCGACGACGAATTGGGTAGAATTGGTTTCCAATGTCGCGTTATCCAAGGCAGAGAACCGCCACATTTTCTGCAAATTTTTAAAGGAAAACTAATGATTTTCAAAGGAAAAGGCACAGATTTCGACGGTAAATCTCTCAATCCCATACCTAGAATTCTATTGGAAATTGTTGTTGTTTTTCTTTAAGAATCTGGAAGAAATTTGAAACATCCACATCAGTATTTTTTGCAAATCTTTGGTACAACTTTATCGAGCAGTAAAGCAATCCAAGTACCACAAAGATGTTCGCAATTGAATTCAAATTATTGTTACATCCTGAAACGAGGTAAACTCTCTTATATTTGGTGTGGTAATTATTCAACCGGTGATCAAAGAGAAATGGCCAAACTTTTTGCTGGTAAAGACTTTGAATTGGTGATGGAAAATAAAGAGAGACGGGAATTTTTCGAATTTTTGGGTGGTAATTCAACGTATTTCACACAACTAGTACGTAACGATAACGATCCACGACCGGCTCGGCTCTTTCACTGCACGAAATATAATCAAACTTTTAGAGGTAAGTCTTGGAACTTGGATATAGAGGCGTATCAATGGAAAATTGCTTTGAATATTTGCCCCTTTTTTCATTTTTGAATTTTGGCACAGGTTTCAGGAAAAGGTGATCACACTCTTTATAAGGCCTCCGGATCGGAACTGAACCGATAATCATATACAGGAAAAAACGAAATTTTGGCCGGAACGAAAACCGGAGCTGAACCGAAAAAAAAACCGGATTTTTTTCAGTTCAAGCATATCACTTAATGCGATCTTTTTTGTCATCTTCTCTTTCCTTCGTAGCCTGAAACTGTGTCAAAATTTTAGATTTCGATGATTTTTGGTATAGATATATACAGGGTGTTTGCTCTCAGTATGGAGAGTTCTAAGAAACTCCTATTAGTCGACGAGCGATTCGAAAAATATTTTGAGGATTTGTAGAAAAGTCCCGAGGGAACATTTTAGCAAAATTAGAACCTCGTAGCTCATTTCAAAGTTGGTCAAAAATTGCTCGTTTCTGACGACTTAGCGATTTTCAAAAACTAACAAAACACGCAGAACGACTAAAAATGACTCAGAGACCTTCCCAACATTGATTTTTTTTCGTTTCTTTCTATTTTATTCTGTAACAGGTGTAAATATTTCGTATTTTCTCTGGAATACAATGGAGAAAAACGAAAAAAATCAATGTTGGGAAGGTCTCTGAGTCATTTTTAGTCGTCTAAGTCTAGTCTAAGGTTTTGCGTGTTTAGTTCGTTTTTGAAAATTGCGATAGATATCGTCAGAAGCGATCGTTTTTTGCCCAACCTCCAAATGAGCTTCGAGGCCCTAATTTTGCTCAAATGATCTATGATGCAAACCTCCTATGAATTATTATTCCAGTTAGAGTTGAAATAGCTAATTTTGTAGGGGTCACTTTAACCACCCAATATCTTCCTTAAATTTGATAATCAGCACGAACGACAAAATACGTAAATGAAATGAACTACGTATACCTATGTGTATATCAAAAATTATTTGGACGCAGTTTCGGAGCAGGGAAGAAAGAAGAGATGGGAAAAAAGAGAAGGATCGTGTTAAGTGGTATGCTTGAACTGATAGGAACCAGTTTTTGTTTTCAGTTCAGATTCGTTCCGGTTAAAATTCCGGTTCGAAGATCTATTTATGCTCATCAAACGTTCTACTTACGAGTTTCCGTCTTCTTTTTTTTTCATTAAAGTTAAATTTTTCTGCCAAATTTTAAGTTTAACTGTATAAATGAGCAATATTCGGGTAATTTTGCGCCCCTCAAAAATTTACGCTAGAAGCAGTAGCTTCTTTTGCCTTTTGCTTGATACATCACTGCTTGGATATCTGAGTGCTTTTAATTTTTTTATTTGACAAACATCCGGATTTTTATTACAGTTGAGGAGATTCTATTCTTTCGCCAATCGGATTTACTACCGGAAAACGTGATGCTATTGGATTTCCACAATGTTTTATATTTATGGATTGGCAATTTAAGTTCGAAAGAGGATCAACGACAAAGCTTGAATCTAGCACTGGAATATCTCCAGACTGATCCCTGTGGACGCGATATGAATATCCCAATTGTCCATATCAATCAAGGATGTGAACCGCCGACATTTAAAGGCTTCTTCCCGAATTGGAAGGAGAAATTTTGGAAACACCACAAGCCGTTCGTTCGATTACGTCAAGATATCGAAAAGGAGAATCCAAACAATCCCAATAATAATAAAGACACTAATGGGAATATTTATGAGAAATCCGGACATAGTGACTTCGATCAGTACGATAAATATCCGCTCAATATTTTAAAAGAGCCTAATGATAAATTACCAGCTCGTGTAGACCCGCTTAATAAAGAGGTGAGTTGTGAAATCTCGAAATTATAATTAGATTTTAGGTCGGTGAATGATTATTTTTATGAATCAACGGCGTTAGATCAATCGTTGCGGATTTAGTTAACTAAGTCAGGATGGCCGAGTGGTCTAAGGCGCCAGACTCAAGATTAATCTTGTCCGCATTGCAGCGGATTGAGCGTTCTGGTCCTCTCTGAGGGCGTGGGTTCGAATCCCACTTCTGACACAAAATCTTTTTACATTAAAAAACAATTAAATATTAATTTTTTCCAGTTACATTTAACCCACGATGATTTTGTCGCTCTTCTCAAGATGACTTATGTAGAATTTGAGAAATTACCGCGTTGGAAACAACAAGAATTGAAGAAGAAAGTCGGATTGTTTTGAATTATTTCAAGTTGAATTGCACCATGTACTGGTTTATCAATAATAAAATACGTTATTAATAAATAAGAACAATTTATTTTGATAAAATTGTCCATTTTGGTTTACAATTTGTAAATAATTACATAAGGCGCGTTCTTTTTATGTTTGTCCTCCAAATTTTATTGTTTAATAAAATTAAAATTTTGCGTAAATTCCTAAATCAATGATACTGAAAGAAATTAAAATTATATGAAAGAGAGAAAAAATCAATAAGGCACAACATTGTAATAATTATAATTATAATAAAACAAATAATAAATCGACGATTAATAAATATACAATCAATTGAAACGAGGATTTGTTGTTTTTTTTTTTTAAATAGTTTGTACAATCTAAAATAAAAACACAACACAACAATAATATACAACTAGAAATTAGAAAAATTACTGTAAGAAAGGAATGTCATGTCTTATATAAACAAAAATCATCACCAAATTATTTTAAACTAATTTAAGAACATTTCACAGTCAAATCATTTCTAATTGTAAGTTAAAATAATATAAACGTTCGTTGTTTTTTTAAATTGTTAGCACCGTTAATTAGTAGAATAGCAAATGATAAAATGTTAGAATTCGTCCACAATCAGCAATAAATTGTTATTAAAAAAATAAATAATATCGTTGATGATTTTAAAACAATTCAGATGAAATATCATTTATTTTTTTGTTAATTTCCTAATTATCATTAGTGCCTTTTGTTATTGTTAATATTATTAATTACTAGAAAAAATCTATTTAATTTGGAGTGATGTTATCGAAAATTAAAATTTAAGTGATAAGAGAAATGTTTTGAAATATAAATAGTAAGCTTTTTGTTTAAAATAACTACTCTCAAAACGGTTTAAGTTTATTAAAATACAGCTGTCATTTGCCTGTAATTGAAGAGTTAGCAGGTAGAGTTGCAGATCGTTGTTGGGCATTCATATATGGCTTCAAACTAGAACGTGTTGATTCCCTGTTGAATTATCAATTTTTTTGAATAAATAAACAAACAAACAGATGGTGCAAATTCAAAATTACAAGTGCATTTTTAGCGAAAATTGCAAATCTTTAGACATATTTCCAATTAACAAAACAATATCTATAGATTTACGCATTTTTAAAGGTTGCTGTGCAAAATAGAAACAATAAAATCAGCTATTTTCGAAAATTTATTGATACTAAGAATTTAAAAAATAATAATAATAATACAGCAATAAATACATTTTGGAAATTAGTTATTAAGCTAAGCATGCATAGATGCAGTCGTAGAAAGCGTAAATATTGGAATATACCATGTGTCCCACTTAACTATTGCCAGATATTATGACAACTCCGATTTTAGCAATATTAGAACCTCGTAGCTCATTTGATATTGGTCAAAAAACGCTCGTTTCTAACGAACTAAACATGCAAAACGACTTACAATAACTCGAGCATCCCCCAACATTGTTCTTTCGTTTTTCTTAATTTCATTATGGAATAGGTGGGAATGTTTCGCATTTTTTCTATAATATAATGGAGAAAAACAAAAAAAATCAATGTTGGGAGGATCTCCAAATCATTCTTAATCGTTTTACGTCTTTAGCTCGTTTTTGATCAACTTACAAATAAGCTACGATTATTTTGCTAAAATAATCTCCAGGGACTGTCCTACAAATCCTTGAAATATTGTTGAAATCACTCGCTAAATAATGAGAGCTGTTATAATAACTGGCCATGGTTAAGTGGGATACACGTACAGAAAAAAGTAAATAAAATAGAGTATTTTAATTAAATCATTTAATGCAATACTTTAATTTAAAAAAGATCAATAATAACGATAATAATAAAATGTACTTTATAAGAATATATAAAAAAATATTTCATTTAAGATAGAGAAAGTGCAACACATAAGCGTAGATAATAATGAAAATTCTATATTTAAAAACAAAGATTCATGCGCCTTTTTTTTAAAAAAAAAACAAACAAACAAAAAACAATTGTGCTACTTATAGATGAGTAAAAGACAACTCACCTAGGTGATATTTTGGCAGAATCTAAACTATTTGAATTATTTGCTTTATAACCACATTTTTGTATTCTTCTACTCAATCTCGATACCCAAAATTTTTGATCTTCTGGTGATGATGCAAGCAATAATAATTCTTTGGCATATGAAGGATCATAATGTAATTTACATGGTGGTACATTATCTTCCTTTTTATCTAAATGTTCTTTATGGATTTTAATTCGACACCCTTAAAATATTTATAAAATAAGGATAGTAAAAATAATAAATAAAAATAATTAAAATTACTTCGACATTCTAAAGCAGGTGGCGGTCTAAACATATTCCATAATGGTTTAGGACAAATTTCACATGTTGTCGGCATATGATATGATATATTAAGTAATTCATGTCCTTTATGTATTGTTGTACCAGGTTTATTATCATCAAAACTACGTATTGAACTTACATCTAATGAATTACTTTGTTCTTCACTTTTACGTGCTTCACCTTCACCAGCATACAATAATTGAAATATACGTGGTATATCTTTGGAATCAGCTCGTATTACATCACCTTGTGTTACCGATCTTACATGAAATACTTTACTGAAAATAACACAACAAATTATTTCAATCATTTTTAACAAAATAAAATTCATAAATAATACCAAAGATCAAGTACAATAACAGGATCAGTATTTTGTTTATCATTTTCTGAATTGTAGAAAATTATCTTTCTACTTGATACAACAACATATTGTTTCTTCCAACCATGACGTTTTATATTTTGTTTTGATGGTATTGATAACCAACCTTCAAATACCGAATCAGAATTAATTTCATCACCATCATTATCAGCTGAACTTAATGATGCTGTTTCACTATTTAATGTTGCCAATTTTGCTTGTAATTGTTCAATTTCTGAATCTTTACTATCCAATTCCATTTGTAAACGTTGCCTTGCTGCTGTCTCTTCATTACACTGTGCCTAATTTTAATAAAAATCATCAAATTAATCGATAAACACTAAATAATTATTTGTTAGTAAGATAATAAATAAATCAAGAAAGATCTACAATTGAGGATTACTTTTATCAAATAAAATAAACTCACTGTTAATTCATAGATAGTACGTTGATACGTTGCCATTGTTTGATTGAATTTCTCCTTTTCTTGTGATAATTCCTGTTGTAATTTCTTCAAATCTTTCTCTTTACGTCTCAAATCAGCATTTGATATTTTACTTTTACCTTTAATTTCTCTAACATCACGTCTATTCATAATTTCATGTAATTTATTAACGGCTTGTTGTTTTAATAATGATTCAGTTTTTAATTTGGCACGTAATTTTTCAATTTCTTCATTACTATTTGATTTTTTATTAAATTCATCTTGTAATTGTTTTAATTGACGATTAATTTCATCTTTTTCTTTTGTTAAATGTTCATTTAATTTTTTAATTTCTAATTCACGTTCTTTTAATGTATTTATTGTTATTTCTTTTGTATTCATTTCATTACGATGTTTTGCTAATAAATCTTTCAATTCTAATTCTTTCATTGTTTTCTCTTTTTCTAAATCGGCAACAGTTTCTTCAGCAATTGAACGTGCTAATGCCTCGCTATCAGCACGTGCTATTGCAATTTGACATTGATGTTTTAATGATTCACATTCTTCTTCAAATTCTTTATTGATTTTATTCTTCTCTTCTAATTCTTCACGCAATTCATTCGTTTGTGTTTTATATAATGTTGAAAAATATTGTTCTGTTTCTAATGAATCTTGTAATTCTTTCATTTGTAACTGTTCCATTTGCCATTCACGCTTGATTTTAAACAATTCCTCTTCTAATTTCTTTTTAGTTTCCTAAAATTTAATTATTAAAACAACAACAATATATAATTTAAATGATAAACTAACTTGTAATTGGGCTATTTCAACACCTAATTGTGTTTCTCTAGCTTTTAATTTAGCAATTTCTGATAAATGTTGGCCCATTTCTGATTGTAAAATTGTCTTCTTTTGTTGTTCTTGTTCAATTTGACTATGTAATGCTTTAACTTTTTCAACTTCTTGCCGATGTTCACCTTCTAATTTCTGTAAACGTTGTTGAATTTGGCGATAATCAACCGATAACATTGAAATTTGACGTTCTTTTTCTTGTGAATTTAAATCAGCTTTCTGACGTGCACTTTTCTCTTCATTCAATTTAGTTTGTAAAGCTAAAGTTGGACAAAGGAAAAGAGTAAATTAAAACAAAAAAATCTCAACATTTAAAATCGAAAACGATTAGAATAAAATCAATTTTTATTTTTTTTACAATTTACCCTTGATAATTCTTTCCATTAGTTCTGCTTGTAAAAATTCCAATATAATCAATAGACTTTATTGGAAAAAATTGATAATTACCTTTAACAACTTCCAGATTGGCTTCTTCTTTATTTAGGATACGACTTCGTTCAGTTTCTTCATGTGCACGAACTTCTTGTTGATAACGATTTTGGGCAGCTTTCAATTCTAAACATAAACCAGCACAATCCTTCTCTAACATTGAAACTTTTTCAGTTAATTGTGTATTATCAGCAACAATTTTCATTTCACGCAATCGACTACGTTCTAATTCAGCATTTAATGATTGCAATTTATTTTCTAAAACTAATTGTTGATCAGATGCTTGTGATCGTGAATTTCTTTCTTGTTGTAATTGGCCTTGTAATGATGCAACTTCTGCTTGTAATGTATCACGTTGTTGTTGTAAATTTTGTAAAATTGTTTGATATTCAGTAACTTTTTGTTCAAATGCCGTTTTTGCCATTGTTAATTCATTAGTTTGTTTACGTAAACGTTGACAATTTTCAGTTTCAACTTTTAATTTATCTTGCATATCATTCACTTGTTTCTCTAATATATTAATTTTATCATTATGTTGTTGATTATTATTCATTTCTCTTGTACGTTTATTCTGTTCCTCTTCTAATGTCTTTTTAATATCAGCTAAATATTTTTCAGTTTTTTTACGTAATTCACTTTCATTTTCAGCTTTACGTTGTAATTCTTTATAATTATGACGTAATATAGTTAATTCTTTTTCATATTTGGATGCTTCTTCACGTATTTCAGATTCTTTTTGAGCTAAATTATCAATTTGAGCAATTAATATTTGTTGTTTTGTTTCTAATGTTTCAACATTAGCTTTCTCTTGATCTAATAAATTTTGTAATTTATTTATTTGAGCATTAGTATCTTTATTATTAACATCATTTAAATGATTTGTTATTTTATTAATACTACTATCAACATTATCAATACGATAATCTGATAATAATTGATAATCTGAATTATATGTAAAACCAACAAATGGTAAATGATTTCCTACAAAACTAGTTGGCACAGGAAATAATTCTTCTGTTGTTTCATCTTTTTCATAATCATCAAAATTACTAGTATCATCATCACCTGTTAATTCAGGTACAACAGGTGGTACTGAATCACGTAAATTATCAAATGTCCATTGATCATTTATAAAAAATGGATGATTTTTAATTTCATCAACACTATTACGACCTAAACGTTTCGTTCTATCACATAATAAACCCTGTATCAATGATATAGCTTCTTTTGAGATCTCAACTTCATCAGGAAATGTTAAATTATTCTCATGATACATAATTTTATTATAAGTACCCAATAAACTATCAGCATAAAATGGTGTTTCACCAACTAACATTTCATAAAGGAATATACCAACTGACCACCAATCACATTCACGTCCATATATACCTTTACCATGACTTTGTAATACTTCAGGTGATATATAATCAGGTGTACCAACAACATTATTTGAACGTACTAAACCATCTTCATCCATTCTCATACATGTACCAAAATCAGCTAATTTTAAATGACCATATTTATCTAATAACATATTATCAGGTTTTACATCACGATGTACAAAACCCATTGAATGTATAACATCTAATGCTAATACAACTTCCATTGTATAAAATTTTGCCCATTTCTCTGGTATTTCATAATTTGACATTAAATTTACAATATCACCACCTGGCATATAATCCATAACCATATATAAATGTTTTGAGTCTTGAAATGCAAAATGTAATTGTACAATCCAATCAGATGATGCATGTGCCATTATATGTCGTTCTTCCCAAAAAAATGCTGAATCGGAACGTTTTATTAAATCAGCTTTACTTAAACGTTTCATTGCATAAACCTGACGTGTATATTTATGGCGTACTAATTGGACTTTACCAAAGGCACCACGACCTATCACTTTTATATGTTCAAAATCATCAGTCTTCATACGTAAATTGACGATCTCATTAGCGAAATCACCATCTATACAATAAACAAAATACAGAAATTATAAAAAACTATCTGATAATACAAAAATTATGCTTATGAAACAACCATTTTTGTAAAAGTTTAGAATAATTAAAGAGTATTAGCTTTCAATAATGACTGGAAACTTCAAATAGGTAAAATAACACCTCGAATCTGTAGCAAACAAAATTTACTACTTCATGAATGTACCTTTTGCATGCTTTACAATACCATTCGCCATTCTTTATTTAAATTATAAAATAGTACCCAGTTTTAAGTAGTTTGAAAACATGTAAGTAATTAGCTCGTAAGTAGAATTTATCGATCGTAAAATGATTCAAAGGATACATCATTTAAAGATTATACAGGGTTATTCATGCCGGGCGAAAAGTTTTTATGGCTACTCCTTTTATTTGGCAAGCGATTCGAAAAATACTTCACGGATTTGTAGGGGAGTCCCTGGAGAACATTTTAGCAAAATTAGAACCCCGTAGCTCAGTTCTGAATTAAACAATCAAAACGACTTAGACTCTAAGATACACACAACATTATTTTTATCTTTTTTCTCCATTTTATTCTACAAGAGGTAGGAATGTTTCTCATTTTTTCTAGAATGTGATGGAGAAAAACGAAAAAAATCACTATTGGGAGGGTCTACGAGTCATTCTTGGTTGTTCTGTGTGATTAGCTTGTTTTTGAAAATCACGACCTTGTTTTTTGGTTCAAATTTTGCTAAAATGATCTGCAAGGACTACCTTACAAATTCTTGAAGTATTGTTGGAATCGCTAACTAATGGCAGCTGTCATAATAACTGGCCATGGTTAAATGGGACACGCGGTAGATTCGGTAAGGCTATCTTTTGATAGCCTTAAAGGATAAAAAAATCGATATACACCTTTTGGTGTATATCGATTTTTTTATCCTTTGTTGAAGTCAAATTCTTAAATGATTACATGCATTCTTTTGCGATTTTCTACCCCATGAAAATTCTTCTGCTAATAAAAAATTACAAAATAAAAACCACCTGTTTGAAGGGTTTCTGTATTTGAAATATTTGCCCAGTAAATAGCTCTTAGGGGTTGTGTATTTTGGGGTGAAATTGAGAAATTTGAAACTAAACCGAAAACCGAAGGAAACCGTTATTTTTATAGGAACGAAAACCATAACTTAATCGATTTTTTTAATGAAGCGAAACAAAAAAAAGCCCTGAGTATGTTTTTTTTTTTGATAAAAAGTAGGTCTTTGAATCGTTATTTTTTTCGTTCCGCTTCAATTGAAAAACAACGGTTTAGTTCAAATTTTTAAACTTTTATTTTGTAATTTTCTATTTTTTCTATTATCATGTGGGATTGTAGAAAATTTGATAAAAATATGTTTACTCTAGCATTAATTTATGCCCAAGAACTCAACGAATCAAACCACCGAGTACGACTTCAATTAATAGGATTAGATGATTGTGTGTAATTTGTTGTAATGTAAACTAGAGATTGAAATATTTTATAAATTTGTTAATCAATCAATTTATAGAGTATTCTATTGTACAGTAATTGAATAGTTATTTATTGTTTAAATTAAAATTTCATATCCGTTTTGTTAATTTGTAGTCTTTCAAAAATTTATTTCTTCCAAATTCTTAGTTATTTTTTTAAGAAAATTATTCATTTCCTGTATGGTAAACTGTGTAGGATGTTAAATGTAAATTCATCAAATTTACGAGATCCGTTATGTACAAAACAGACCAATATGGAATACAAAAATTCCATAACATATCATAGAAACATGAAATTATAATTTTCCCATAAATAGTTTATTTTTGTTATTATCAACAAACTAACAACGATAAATTCAAATTTCCATATTAGAATTTTAAATTCTATAACATACTATACCATATGATAAATTTTTGTTTATGTGTTTATGTATTATCTATATACATACACATATTGTATGGATAAACAAAAAATTATTGTTATTGATTGATAAAATACTTACATCTATTAAGGTACATTTCAATATTTTTAATCTTTCTCATAGCTGGATGATCACAATCAGTATTTAAGGCTTGTACAGTATCTAATAATGAATCAATATTGGCAATTCCTTTAGGATCCTGGATACGTTCCTGGAGAAGGCACAGCCTCCTCCGTCGATCATCATCTTTGATCAAATCCATGGCAACGATTTTCTGATTATATTCCAATTATTTAAAAACCATTCACTATGAATTATATAAACGTAGATAATATAATTTCTTAGTTCTAGAAAGTAAAAAAAAATAAGAAAAATTACGTAAAATCCGTTAAATAGGGTGTGATGATGGTGATGATGTTATTGTTGATAAATATACAGATATGCTGATACATCAAATAATTGTAAAAAAAAATATTATAAATTATTGAAATCGAATAATTAAACTTTCATTTCAACACAAATGATATTCAATCAATTTAAATTATTGATATTTAGTGAATAATAATAATGACCTGTCAAATTGAATTCGTATACAAGTATAATCCAACCAAAGTTTCTTTGTATCACAAAAAAAAATAAATAAATAAGTAAATAAATAAATAAATAAAATTATATAACTCTACCTTAACATCAGAAATACAAGGAAGACGTATTTCTAACTGTATAAATTCATTTAAAAAGGAAACCAATTAAAAATTACTGTATAGATAAAAAATATAAATTCATCGAATCTCACTGAAAAAAATCATATTTACTTAAAACTGTAAGCAGCCATTTTCAATTAATCATTACGATCACCCCTTCAATCGATAAATACAGTACATGATCTTAATTTAAGTGCGCAGAATCATTGGAAATTCAAAATTCTTAAAATTTTCACAATGAATAAGGAGCAATTTTACTTAAGTATTTAACATATAAATCATTGAATTATACAAGAACTGTTACATTTCTTACAATTTCACTTAAAGTTTTTCGGCAATCAATTATTAAATAAATAGAAAATGCTTTTGTTTGTGGTTTTGTAGACAGCGCGCAAATTGATATTATGGCAACTTTACAAACTAAAAATAGACAGGGTGTGATTCAGATTGGTTTTTAGCCACATCGATTGAATCCATATATATAATAATACTATATAGCGTGGGGGACTTGATCTTGTCAGCAATTAAGATGAGACAGAACTATGGCTCTATAATGTAAATTTGTATAAGTCTGTCGCGTAACGTTGCTGAAAAGTCTCCTCCCTGTTTTCATTAGCAGCCAATAGCAACACAAGGAATTTATAGCAAATGCATATACATCGTGCTTCTCCTAATAAAACACAGAAACCAATGCTTATAATAGTTATAATTTCTTAATCAAAACAGCTGTAAACAACAAAATGCTTTTAAAGTAGTGTATGAAAAATATAAATTCTTATTAAAATGCTAAATAATGATTTCGTATCAATTATAATTACAAATTCATAATATATTTAATTTAGGTGAAACGAACTGTATACAATTTGTATATAATTTGAAAATTTGTTGGCGGTATAGGTTCTGCACTTGCGCATAAGAAATAGAATCCGGTACGTTTTTCTATAAAAGATATTTCCCTCTCGTTCTAAATGCAAGCTCAAAAATCATTGATTGGGATACACGACACGCAATATAGTAGTATTATATATATGATTGAATCAGTGTCTTATTATACCATAACCACTATTTTACTGTAAAATTTAAATTTGACAGAAATATCGAATGTGGAAACTCATCCAACTGAAGCTTACAAAAATTACTAACATGCAGCCCTAATTTATGGAAAGAATTGTAATTTTTGGTTGGTACCTCTGCAAAAAACTCTATTGCCGATGTTTGATTTTTCTGTCAAAATCTTACATTCAGAACGTGGTTTTAGTATAAATATCCTGCGATCCATTAAATTTGTTATCAGAGTTAGCGTTGAAACCGTCAAGGCATGTCTTGGATTGAACCATCACGACAAATGTCACATTATATGACAATTGTAATACAGAAATATGATGGTTCAATCAAAGACATGCCTTGACAGTTTCAACGCTAACTCTGATAACAAATTTAACGGGTAGCACGATATACAGGGTGAGTTTAAAGTAACGCATAATCGCAATTACTTTTTAATTTATGTGGTTTATGAATGGTAGTTTGGCAACGCTGAAATTGTTATGGCAAAACTGTGGATCTCGACTCTATTATAGTCCATTCGGAATGCAATTGGAAAGTTTTGAATTCACAGCCAACTTAATAGTTCAAAAGTTACTAGGATTTCAATATAAATGTGTGAAAGAGAAAGCAATATCTTCCGTTGGTATCATTGAGGACATAAATTCACACATGATCATCCCTCGCCCCTAAGTGTGAAATAATGACTAATATATGACTCAATTCTATCATAACGTATTACATTGTTTGATGTCATTCTGATGTCACAATTATATCAATGTGTTCAGTGAGTAAGACTTTTGTATTAGAAATTATCGATCAACAATTTAAAATTGAAATATTCCGGACCTGTACTCGATGTAAAATAAAATTGTTCTTGTTCTGTATTTAGCTACTGGATTAACTACTGACAACTTGATGTATCTGAATGTTACTAAACTGACTTCAATTTTTAAACCAAATTTAAATATCTAGACAAAATTTACAGGAAAAAATCGACTTAATTTATATTCTTAACTGAAAAAATTAGCATGTTTTTAGAATGGACTTTGATTTTTTGCAAATAAATAATTTCGTATACTAAGGTAAAATTAGTTACAACTAGTGAAATTGGTAGTCCTGTTTTTTAAAAACCAACGCATGTTATTGACATGTTTTATACATTGTGAAATCTGTCAATTTTAATAATTTATTACAATTTTTATTTTAACCCAATACTTATTCCCATCAATTGAAATAATTGTTATTAATAGAGTAATTTGTTATAATTTAATATTTTGGCGAACTATTAAAGATTAAGGTAATGGTTTAGTTTTAAAATATTTACTAAAAACACGTGTTTAACCTTACATTCTCTAATAATGGAAAATACGGATTCAAAATACAATATAATCAATAATAAATTGAATGTTAAGAAATTTAAAATCAAACCAAAACCAACAACTATTCTGTTTAATGGTAATAATAATGGACCACCACTGAAAAAAATTAAATTAGATGATAATAAAGATGTAAAAAAATTCCATTCGAACAATAATTTTAATGGTAATAGTAATAAGAATAATATTAAATTAAGTATACAAGAACAGAGAAGTAAATTACCTGTTTATAATAAACGAAAACAATTATTAGAATTAATTAAACGTAATAATACATTGATCATTTTGGGTGAAACTGGTAGTGGTAAAACAACACAAATTCCACAATTTATTCAATCGAGTCGTTTAAATGGTAATGGTATAATTGGTATAACACAACCTAGACGAGTCGCTGCTATCAGTATAGCAATGAGAGTTGCTCAAGAACATGGAAATGGAGTAATTATAACGATATAATTTTTATATATGATTGTAATTATTTTATTTTATAGCAATCTGTTGGTGATTTAGTTGGATATTCAGTGAGATTTGAAGATAAAACTTCTGATAAAACAAAAATTAAATATATGACTGATGGTATGTTATTAAGAGAAGCAATGGCTAATAAATTATTGATGAATTATAGTTTTATTATATTGGATGAAGCTCATGAACGTACAATCTATACAGATGTACTTTTTGGTATTGTAAAAAGTGCACAAAAAATTCGACAAACGAAGAATCTACCACCATTAAGGGTAAAATTTTACTAATAATATTTTATTGTTTAGTTTAAATTTATTTTTAGATTATTGTAATGTCGGCAACGATGGATGTTGATCATTTTTCCAAATATTTCAACAATTGTACAGTTGTATATTTAGAAGGTCGAACTTATCCTGTAAATTTGTTTTATACAACTAAACCGTATGATGATTATCAAGCAGCTTGTATTTCTACGTTTTTTAAGATTCACAAAGAAGCACCACCAAGGTATCTTTTTTGGTTTATTTACATCTATGAATATTTGAAAATTAATTATTTTTAAATTGTAGTCATGATGTTTTAATTTTTTTAACTGGTCAAGAGGAGATCGAATCGGTCGCCCACCAAATCCGTATTTTATCGAAAGATAAAGATGTTGAAGGACCACCTGTACGTGTTCATACACTATATGCAGCCCAACCAAGTACACAACAAATGACAATTTTCAATCCAACACCAGAGAATACTAGAAAAGTTATAATAAGTACAAATATAGCTGAAACTAGTGTTACAATAAGTGGTATTAAATATATAATTGATTGTGGTATGGTAAAAGCGCGTACATATCATCCAACAACTGGTTTAGAATTATTAAAAGTACAACGAATCTCACAAGAACAGGCTGATCAACGTACCGGTCGAGCTGGACGTGAATCTGAAGGCAATTGTTATCGTTTATATACACGTACACAATATGAAATGATGCAAAAATCAACAATACCAGAAATACAACGCTCTAATTTAAGTACAATTGTCTTACAATTATTAGCATTAGATATAAATGCGTTACATTTTGATTTTATCGATAAACCAACAGATGAAACAATCTTATCAGCATTCGAACAATTAAAACAATTAGGTGCTATTGAGAATAACAACAATAATAATTATCATCTAACGAATTTAGGCAAACAAATGGTGAAATTTCCATTAGATCCAAGATTTAGTAAAATCTTATTGTCTGCAACAAATTATAATTGTTTAGAGGAAATGTTAACGATTGTTTCACTATTGAGTATTGAATCGATCCTGTTAAGTCCGCCAAGTAAACGTGAACAAGCTGAAAGTGTTCGACGAAAATTCTCATCACCATATGGTGATCATATAACATTATTGAATATTTATCGGGAATTCGCCAATATTGGACAAAATAATCGAAGAAGTTGGTGTCATGAACATTATATTAATATGAGAAATATTCAACAGGCTGTTGAAGTGCGTGCACAATTAAAAGAGATTTGTAGAAATTGTAAATTAACGGTTGCATCATGTGGTAGTAAAATGGATCAAGTTAGGAAATGTTTATTAACTGGGTTGTTTATGAATGTTGCTGAATTACATAAAGACAAACAATATGTCACGGTAATTATTTTTGAAGAAAAACTATATTTCTATTTATTAATAATTATTCCTGTTTTAGTTGGATAAAAGACAAACAGTTTCAATACATCCAAGTTCAGTGTTACACGGTCAACAACCACATTTACTTGTCTTTACAGAAATTGTACAAACAACAAAGTGTTATTTAAGGGTATTATCGGTCGTTGAAAGTGAATGGTTACAAGAAATAGCACCTGATTATATGCGAATACATAAAATCACATATAAAAGTTGTTAATGTAAATATTTATCTTCCTATTGTTAAGCAATTTCTTATTTCTATTACAACGTATATAATTTTTACAATTAAACAGTGTTTAAACACTTGGAGTTCCAATTGTAACATAAGTCGAAATATAAATTATTTTTTAATTAATTCATTTGAATTTCCCACCGAAAATATAAACTAGCAGCGCATTAATTATGTGCATAATCAAGTGATTAACAACGGTTGCAACAATTTTAAATTTTTCCTTAAATCTAATGAAATTTCTTACAGATAAAAACAGGGCTGGCTCGAGGATGGTGCAAGCGCAAAAGGCCCCACGTCGTTGACTGATATAGCAAAATTAAAAATTGATCGATTATATTTTTATTTTAATCAGTATCAAAAACATGTGGTCGTTTCTTATTACGTTCCTAGAGAACATTTTTGCCAAAATTGGAACCTTGTAGCTTATTTTTTTTGTTTTTTCCATTGGAATAGATAGAAATAATAGAATAAAACGAAAAAAAAAACGAAAAGAATCAATGTTGCTAGGGTATTCTTATACCTAGACGCTTTATGTGCTAGGTATTTCAGGATATAATTTATCATGTTTTTCAGGTATACAATTAATAATTGTTTCTTTTTTTGGTAATATTTGTTAATATTTCAGGTTAATTTTCTAATTTTATTTCAGGTTTTAATTTATAATTTTGTGTTTCAGATATTTGATATTTTTCAGGTAATTCATTTTTTGTAATATGTATTTCCAAATTTTTTACTTTATTTTTATTAATTTCATAATTTATAATTGTCTTGTATTTTAGGTGAATTTCTGTAAGTATTTTCCTAATTTGAACATTTCTTTTTTCAGAACGTGCATATTTTCATTGATTACACTTTAATTTTCAGGACTTTGGTATTTTCCATTGTCCCTTCACAATTCCTTCATATTATCAAATTTTACAAATTTGTAAATTTAAATAATTTACTCTGGAATGAGAAAATGAAAGTGAAAGTCACGAAAGCAAATATTCGTAGGATACCAATATGGGATATTTTTTGGCATAGGTACGAATATTTGTTCTCTTGACCTCTTCACTTTTCATTTAAACGGAATGCAATACAACTAACATAGTTTTACTTATAGATGATAAGGATTGTGGGTGTTTGTGTGTGTAATTGTATGGTGTTTACTAACATTGGTGGCACTATGGTGGTCGTGGTGGATATATCCAACACTACAAAGTGGATTAGGCCTACAGGGGATACCACTATAAAAAAACGCACCTTGTGGTGTGGAAACAAGCACAACTATTATTTTTCCAATTTTTTTATTCATCAATAATTTTATACATAGAAGTTTTCTCAACATTAGGTGAATCTAAATAATGATGCTCTGTAATCTTCGAATTTTGGAACAACACTACAATTAATTGGTGAGGAGAGAAATTGATGGAATTTGCATATAAAGATTG
Organism: Mylabris sibirica; assembly: GCA_039776855.1. NCBI lineage: Eukaryota > Metazoa > Arthropoda > Insecta > Coleoptera > Meloidae > Mylabris > Mylabris sibirica. The sequence goes on along the minus strand of CM077839.1, from coordinate 7,794,841 downwards.
AGGCAGACTATAATAATAAGAAGACTTGCACCGGGCCCTGATTTTGTTCGGACCTGCCCTGCTTACAACTATCAAAAATATTATTGTCTTCATAGTCGTCTCTAAAAGGGTGAGCTTAAGGTTGAGGTGTCCCTTTGCTCTTGTTGTTTTATGTGGATTATCCTGCCAATCTCTGAAACGTGGTAAGTTGATTAATTAATTACAATTTTCTCAGTGAAAGTAATTAAGTTAAATGAAATGTTACTCTTACTGAAAAATTCTACTGAATTCGTTAGTGAGATGTGGCAACGTTGCAAAAGCTGCAGCTGTCATCTGTCATCATACTTCAAATTAATGTTTGTCACGTCAAATTCAAATTCGCTTGTTGTTCCAGAAAGTTGAAATTACACAAAATTCTAGTGCAAATTAATAATAATTTCAATTGTAAGTTGTTTACTTTTATTACATAGATTGATAATTACACAAAAAATAATAATGTTACCAATTTTATTATAATTATTACAAAATGTTGCGCAAATTAGACATAACCTCGAAATTCTAGAACTTTTCGATTATTGATAATTTTGTTTACAAATCTGTCTTTAGAATAATGTCGGCATTATTGAATGTATCTCGACTATGTCGGGCTCCAATAGCTCGATCTATCGCATTGAAACAATTTCCAAAACAGCCGATTTTCCGGACATTCGCCGATGAAGGACGCGATGTTACCAGTAGGGTGGCAAGAAGGGCTACATTACGCGAAAGAGCGACGGCCCCAACGACTGGATTACGTAAGACAACAATAATTAATACATTTGTAAAACAATTCGATTAATTTCGTGATTCTTGCAGCATTTACCATAGGCCAAGGGGCTCTAGCTGGCGGTTCACTCTTAGGTCTTGGTGCTTTAGCCTATTACGGTTTAGGATTATCCTCGGAAATCGGTACTTTAGAACGATCACAGTATGTATACGAAATTGTTTAAATACTATGAATGAGTATTGTTGATTTTATTCCAGTTTATGGCCACAATATGTGAAAGATCGCGTAAAAGCAACGTACATGTATCTAGGTGGTGGTTTAGCTGTTACCGCGGCTAGTGCAATGGCTGCTTTCCGATCTCCAGCTATTATGAATATTGTCATGAAAAATGGGTTTATGGTAATTATTTTAAAATAATAAAAAACAAATAAATAAACCAAACTTTTGTTGTTAGGGTTTAATAATAACGTTGGGTGCTATTATGGGTACAGGCATATTAGCTCAAAGTATCCCATATGAGGAAGGTTTCGGTCCAAAACAGATGGCTTGGTTGTTACATACAGGTGTGATGGGTGCTGTTCTAGCACCAATGTGTTTTATGGGTGGTCCACTTTTGATACGAGCCGCTTGGTATACAGCTGGTGTTGTTGGTGGACTTAGTACAGTTGCAGTTTGTGCACCAAGTGAGAAATTTTTAAATATGGGTGCACCATTAGCAATGGGATTAGGTGTTGTTTTTGCTTCATCAATTGGTACAATGTTTTTACCACCAACCACAGCATTAGGTGCTGGTTTATATTCAATTTCACTATATGGTGGTCTACTTTTATTCTCAGCTTTCCTTTTATATGATACACAGCGTGTTGTAGCACAAGCTGAAAATTATCCACCATCTCCACAACTTTACGGTGTTAGACCTTACGATCCGATTAATGCATCAATTTCTATCTATTTAGATGTTTTAAATATTTTCATTAGAATTGCGACGATTTTAGCAGGAGGTGGTGGACAGAGGAAAAAATAAGTTTTTTTTATCAATGTTATGTTTATGAAATTATTTCGATTGTAAATAAGGTGTGATTGTGAAAGATGTATTGATTTAAGGAGAGTAGTTTTATTTAAGCTTCTTTTCTGTATTCACAATGAATTCAGTTGTCATTTCATTTAATATTACAATAAATAATGTTTCGATAATATTGTTTTGACAAACAATTACGTTAATTTTCTTTGGATAAATGTGCAGTCTTTAACTAAAAATAATCATGTGCTTTATTTCCAATTAAACAAATAATAAAATTAATGGCACATTGATGTATATAGTATAGTTTGCAGAAATTAATTTGAAAACAAATGAGAATATTTGATACAATTCTACAACATGGCAAGTGAACTACCTCTTCAAATAGACGAAAAATATTTAAAAATTTAGTGAACAATATTTTTAACATCAACTTTTAAAAGCTTGTCAATTTTCTGATTTTAGATACTTAAAGAGATAGGTATGTGTTGTTTTTTTTCTACGTAGTTATATTTACAAAAGTTAAGCCTCAGTCGTACGTATATGTATTTAAGTAAATTTACACAATGTATCGTCGTAGATTGAACTGAAATTTCTCCAATATTGTCGAAGATTATGAAGTCAATGGGCATTAATTTAATTAATAATAATAATTAGAGAGACAGATAGAGTTGTAGAGAGAATGGAATATCTAAGCTTGTAATTTATACAATTATTGTATGTCTTATCAACCTAAGCGTCCAACTTGAGCACATACACAGAGTCTTTTTTTAAAAGATTCGAGCAAGACTTTCAGTAATTGGTGGGCGATTTTAAAAATATTGCAAGGATTTGTAGCAGAGGCTCTGGAGGTCATTTTAGCAAAATTAGAACCTAGTAGCTCATTATAAGTTGGTTCAAAAACGTTCGTTTCCGAAGATGTCGCAATGAAGAAAAACGAAAAGAATCACTGTTGGATCTTCGCCCGTTTTTGAAAATTCCGACATTGGCCAAAAAGATAATTTTTTGACCAACTTGGAAATGAGCTACGATGTTCTAATTTTGGCAAGATAATCTCAAGGGCCCTCTCTACAAATCCTCAAAATATTTTTCGAATCGCTTGACAAGTACTAGGCGCTTTGCTATAATTGACCCTGTACTAGTAAATTGTAGAAAATTTGATAAGTACCCAAATTATAGCCAAGGATAATGAAGACACACATTTGCTGCTCTCTAAAACAAACTACTGATATGTCAAAAGTATAAAAATAAATGGATACAAATCAATTATAAAAATAATATCACTACAATAATCGCCTAAAATTCATTCCTAAATGATATAATGAGTAAAATATAGAAAAATTAATAGAATACTACAAATTCGTCTAGTTTCTCTACAAATTCAAGCCATATAAATAGCCGAATAGTTGAAGACTTTATGTACAAAGATGTTTTGAATTTAGATGATTATGTTATTTTTTAACAAGACTAGCTATCCTATGTAGATGGGGTTTTACGCTGTTATTCAATACAGATAATGGCGAAGATGGGGCTGGTGATGGTGGAGGTATATTATTATTATTAATATTATTATTCGACGATGATGTATTTGAATTTTGTTCCTTTAAAACTTGTTCTTTTGCACCCCTAAAAATTCAATATTAATAGATAAAAATACTAATTTATAAATTGAATATAACTTACAAATATCTTGTTAAATCTTCAATATCAACAAGCATTGAATCCTGCTCCATATGTAAATCATCACGTTCCATTAGAAATTTAACTAAATTCTCATTTAATGTTTCAATCTGTGTATGAAGATCATTAACAATCACTTGTAATTGGGCAACATTCATTTCTGTTAATATTTGTCGTGATAAACGACGTTTCTCTTCAGGAAACGGTATGCCGACTTTTTCTAAACTATGACGTACCATTTCCGTAATTGGACTCTTCTTTTGGCGTTGTCTTTCAATCTAAAAAACAAGAAAAAGCCTAATTAATTATAACAAATTCAACTACACATCCACGTTATTAAACACACAACATGTAATTATTGATTAGGCATTGCGCAATTCTAACATAACCTCAGTCAACTATAGACATACACGCTTGTCAGTGATAAGATATTTTGGAGAAATTTCGATATTACCTCCATTTGCATACGTGCCATTTCTTTGGCTTGAGCCAAAGCCATTCGCGCTTCAGTTTGTAATCGGGCTTGTCTTGTAAAGAAATCAGTCTCAGTCATTGGTTGTGTTATCGGTTGTAATAACGGTTGGCCTATTGATAAGGTTGCTGGTCGTGTTGGTTGTTGTTGTTGTTGTTGTATATCATCACGTTTATCTTGATAATACGGTGTTGTTGTTGATGATAATGATATAGTTGATGATGATTTTGTATTTGTCAAGTTCTTTGGAGATGTCTTTGGTTGTTTCGGATTTGTTAACGGACATTCATTATCAGAATTGGGACTTTCATTATCTGATACTGTTTCGTTCATGAAGCAAATCTGCAGATTCATACCTGAAACAATATGTTAATTAATTAATTAATTAATTAAAAGAAAGTTGATTAGATCGTACCACTTTGGAGTCTTGCTTGTAGACTGGGCTTCCTACCAGGCCTATCCGTATAGTAATCCTCCTCAGATCCCATAGCTAGACGACGTCTTATCTCTTCTCTATCAGTCCGTCTCTGTAATAAACGATTTTTAATGAATTTGATAACAGAATTGTTAATTTTAGATTTGGTATATTGAACAGACTTACATCGAACGATTCATCATCGATTGTGATAACACGAACGAATCGATCAACGATATTCTGTTCATCATAAGAACGTGGTACATAAGGAAACCACTCCATATTCTCATTAACCGAATTATAATCAATACTATACGTAGTCATTGAATAAGCTCTAGGTGATAAATAATCATTATCGTAATAATCATTGTCATCATCACGACGTATGATACTATAATAAGTTGTCCGATTATTCTTATTATTATTATAATTACTACTAAATTGGTATTTCAACGAATTGAGATTGTATGCAAGTTTCCTTGATTTATTTTTAACAATATCAGTCAGATTATTTGTTCGATTCTTGATGGCACTTAATAAACTATCAAACATATTGAAATTATCAACAAATCTCTCTTAATTCTCAATGAAATCTTCAAAGTTGTTTCGTTAACGTAACTTTAAAGCAACACAAAAGAAAGTTTTTTATATTTTGCAGCTGGCACATGTTTACAACAGACAGTTGAACGTTTTTTTTTTGTTTGTTTTTTGTTTATATCATTAAATAAGGATAGTTATATAGACAAATCGATGATTAGATAGAGATCGATAGATCTTAAGCAACACCTGTCAATCGTCAAGGTTATGTGTTCTTATGTTTAAAACGGAAACGGTGAATTTCGCGGGAATTATTTAAATTCGATCCAAATATCGATTTTTTCGATAAAACAATTTAAACACAAATGTTTGTTAGCGAATTTTTTTAAAAAAAATTAGCTTATGACGAGATCCTCACTTTTGAATTTCCGAAAAATTTTTGCACAGAAGTTCGTTTTGGGACCTAAGGAACCCATATCCACCGTTCGTTAAAATTTTTATATATATATATATATATATATATATATATATATATATATATATATATTTATATATATATATATATATTTATATATATATATATATATATGTATACCCACGATAACTGCCGTAAAAATTGACCAATCTTAATGAAACTTGGTACAAAAATCGGTCTTTGGGATAGCTTGGATGAGTTCGTTGGCCAGACTGGTAGGGCCAAAACTTTTGGAATAAGAGCTGAAGAAATGTTAAAAAAAATCATTTTCAATATTACATTTGCTTAGATTTTGATGAAAATTAAAATAACAGTAGAGCCGACCATTCTCTATGACCCAGAAAAAAAATCATCAAAATCGGTTAGTTGGATCGCAAGAAAAATGCAAAAATCTCTTTTTTGAGTATAAGCAGTAAAATCCAATATCTCAGATGGCTATGTGTTCTGACAATTGATATTAGAAAAAAAATTGAATATCGCGAGGGGCAACTAATTTTGACAGTTAATATTAGACAAACAGAGGTAGATCTAGTATGTTAATATTAACATACTAGATCTATGTAGACAAACAACAAATTTTCGAACGAGTGAAATTTTATTACTGTTTCTTATTGTTTGTGAATTAATAATATTTCAGCATGTAGATACATTAAAAAATTCGCTATATAAGGTACTTGCTGCCTTTGGGAATCTTTTTTTAATATATGGTTTAATAATAGAACGTTTTTTCGAGGAATGAATCCTGATATTGTACAGAATAATTTACATCTACCTGTCGGCACTCGGCTATAAACAATGGAATTTTAAAACAAATAGTAGATTTTCGAATATCACTAGAACCATTACTGAGTTGTAATAATATGTTGATTATTATTACCGTAGGTAAATTAGGCAATTATCTAGGGCTCCGACCTGATGGGGACACTGTGTGTGCCTCCATATACCGGGTGAGTCATGTAAGACAAAAAGTATTTATGGTTTATGGTATCTAACTACCATAATTTAGCAACTAATGCGAAAAATATATCAAGGATTTATTAGGTAGTTCTTGGAGATCAGTTTAGCAAAATTAGAACCTCGTAGCTTATTTTGAAGTTGGTGAAAATCGCGATTTTCCAAAACGAATTAAACACACAAAACGACTTACAATTAGAATGGATTCGGGAACTCCTAACATTGATTTCGTTTCGTTTTTCTCCAATTTATTTTCAAACAGGTGGAAATATTTTGAATTCTTCTAGAATGCAATGTGAAACTTGAAAATTACCCCCTTAGACCCCAAATTTTGAGCGATATTTTCACCCCCTAGAAAAAAATCAAAATCGGAGAGGGACATCTGGGAATGTTTCCTTGGAAAAAAGTGCTCGTATTGTTCAAACATTAACAATCAAATTGGTTCAAGAATGTTAATTACCTTAAGAATGTTTGATAATTAATAATTAAGATGATAATGCGTCAAAATCCGGATTTTAAGAATTTGGCTTGAAAATTGATTAAATCTTCTCCTTTGACAATTCAACTGCAAGAGTCAAGAACACAACTTAAAAAGATCAACTGGAAGTGTCTCATTTTTGCAATTTAATTATAAAATTCACCAAAAATTGATGATTCAAGACGAAAATGTATTAAAGCACAAACTGAGAAATTAAGAATTTAGCCTAAAAATAACTGAAAATGTTTAAATTGGGGCCATTTCACGAGCCACCAGCAAAACACTCGAAAATTGATAATTTAGAACTGAAATCATGAACTCGCCTTAGAAATTGACTTGATTCAATGACAAAATTCACTAAAGAACTGAAAATTTAGTACTAAAATATTTTGAAAATTGGACATAAAGTCGAACGTCCACTAAAAATGTCTGAAACATCTTCTATTCTACTATCTTAATATAAAAATTCCTGAAAACTGATAAATCAGGATGAAATAATGTTTAAAAATCTAAATCAAAATTAAGATCCACGAAATGTGTCCAAAATGTTCTCCTTTTTACGTCTTAAACCTAATTTGAAAGTTAAATATTTAGCCAAAAAGCAATTAAGAATCTGATTTTAACGATTTAATGTATGTAGTTTTTATCAGAGGATCCCACAAAGATTAGGGGTATTAACATATACCAAGTTCTCCCACCTGTTAATCCGCCCCCATAATATCAGATTTTTCTTAATATTTCCTTCAATGTTCTTCAATATTTACTATTTTGTGTTAGTCGAGTTGTTCTAACCATATTTGTAATTCTCCCTTATTAGTGCTTGCTCTTGAATACGATCTAAGAGCTTCAACTTCCTTAAGGACTACATCTTGACCTAATTTAGCTTTAACATTGATATTTTATATTTCATGCATCTGCTTGTGTAATCAGCTTTGTCTTTCAAAGTCTTATTAGAATAGTATTGTTTGAATTATTAATTTATCTGCATAACTCAATGTTTGAACATGCTTCTCCCTATACAGTCTGCTACAATTTCATTTGTCTCTTATTAAATTCTCTTATATAACAAATAATTTACGTAGCAATACTGGTAAATAAAATCTCTTTAATCCAACTTAAATGAAACTCAACAGAAGTAAAGTTAAATATAGTGAATTTATACGAAACACAAGTACAGACGAGTGCACTGAAAATGTGACGATAGTTGTAAGTCTTTGTAAGTCGGGCTAACCAGGGAGATTCTCACAATACAGTGGATGTCGAGCAAGTCAGAATTTGGAAGGAAAAATATCCAATCAAAAATCGTATGTAGGACCTCTAGCCGTTCCCATCGCCACACCTCTTTCCTTTGAATATGGAGAAAGCCTGGTTTACAAAACTAGAAGAGTCTTCACATTTTCAGTACACTCGGCTGTACCTAAAACTTGTAATATTCTTCGGAAACTCCCTGTTCCAATCTACAGACAATTATTAAGGATATTATTATGTTGTATAATAACATAATAAGTTGTACCAAGTAAAATTATATCCTTTATAAAATAAGGAATAATTATGACTCTTGCCAATTACAATACCGGGTGGTCCATCTAAGCATTCCTAGTTCTTATGCTAACTCACCCTATTTGGTGAGCGATTCGATCATTATTTAAAGAATTTATTAAAAACTTCCTAAAGACAATTGTAGCAAAATTAGAATCTCGTAACTCATTTTTAAGTCGGTCGTCATAAAATGACTCGAGAAGCCGTCCAAAAATTGATTTTTTTGCTCGTTTTTCTCCATTTTATCCTTTAAGAGGTAAATGTTTCGCATTTTTTCTAGAATACAATGGAGTAAATAAAAAAAAAACAATGTTGGGAGGGTCTTCGAGTCATGCTTGGTCGGTTTATGTGTTGAGTTCGTTTAGAAAATCTCGACATTGTCCAAAATAAGCGTTTATTGACCACAGATCACCCTATAAATCCTTAAAATATTATTCGAATAATATGAGTTGCCATAAGAAGTTCTACCTGGTCCACCAGGTAGAACTTCTCACACATTAATTATTACTTTGAGCATCTTTTATTACGACAAATTCGATTCTAATCTGTTCACTGGCATTGATTTCATTCCACTTTCTACTGAATTGCTCAATTATAGACGATTGAATTGTTATAGAAATCATTAGAATGGTAGTAATGAAACCATGAAACGGGGAAATAGCCTGAAAATGGATTATTGATATCTACTAATAATAATAATAATAATGTGTTGATATAAATCTATTATCGTTAGATTTATGTTTTTAATGTATAATTCCATTAATTGTTAATAATACTTAAGAACTTTATATTCATTCCAACTAAAAAGAGAATAATTTAATTTAATCTATTACAGTTTGGAAAGTTTTGTTATAATAAGATGAAAATTTACATGTAATCCTGCTTATCAAATATTGTTAGTAGAGGAAAATATGGTCAAACTTCTATACGTAAATGTGCTATTTAAGAACAATTTGAACTATGGAGATTTCATGTTATCTAAAACTTTTCGAATAAATAGTGTTGGATGTACATAAGTAGTACTACTACACTATACTTAATATAAATTATAGATCTACTACTATTACCAATGAAGAAAAACCCAAAACCTTGATTAAATTATTGATAGACGAAGCGTCAATGGTCGTCAATGGTCAATATTTTCCCTATTCGTTAGGTGATACATTTTTAAAACCGCTCATGTATAGTCCATACAAGGACTTACGAGATTGACCAGAACAGTAAAACTACCTTAAAAATGTTGTTTTTTAGGAGTAGGACACGTACAATAAGCGATTTTGCTACGTCTTTATCAAATCTGTTATGGGCTGATTATGAGTGTTATTTTAGTCAGATTCTTACACCTTTGTAGTCCATACAAGGATCAAGGTTGCCCAAATTGGCGCACTCAAATAAGGTGTCTATTCGAGCTTTCTTGTTAATGTAATACCTAACGGTGAAGTTAGATACCTACTTCCACTGTACGCAAGATCTACTACGCATCCATGGTTTTGGGCAAACTTAGTTTAATCCATCTATGCCTGGGTTGCATCTACACCAATTGGGTAAAATATTTGGCTTCCTATGACCAAATAACAAAAACCCGCAGTATGTAAGTGGTTGCTTTTTTTAGCACTATCGCATTTTTTTGTATGTCCGCCAGTAAAAATGGCCTTAAATTGACTTAAGTATGAGTCCATCTAAAATATACCCACTTATTTTGTAAATAAGAAAAACTTGGAACAAAAACGCATTGAAGTCTAAATGAAACGTCGAAGTCTTGTTAGAAAATCCGTTAAAAGAGTCAAATTTTTTACCATTTAGGATAAAAATTTCTGAAAAGAACCTGAATTTTGCCTTATGATCGATTAAAAATGAGTAAATAGCAAAAGAAAACACAAAGACTTAGAACGAACATACGTAAAAATATAGAAGAATTCTACTTAAAAATAATTTAAATGTGTTAAAAATCATTCCCTTGTCAAAATTCAGCAGATAACAGCAAAATTTGCCGAAGAGGGATGCTCTACACCAGTGGTTCTCAAACTTTTGAACATGCGACCAAAATAATCTTCTAGAAATGAGAGTACAACTCATAGGATTCTAATCGAGAAGAGTTCAGGCAAATGTTTGCTAAAGGCACCCATATGGCTGGGACTAAGGAAGTCAGTCCTCATACCCACAAGAAAATGTCATTTCAATGTCTTGCGACCCACAGTTTGAGAGTCACTGCTCTAAAACCAACATTTTTTTTAAGAAAAAAGACAAGAACTTGGAAAAATGACAGTGTCGTCTTTTTTGAACGGCTTATGAAAATTGACAACCAACAGTTTATTTTTCACAACTTACTAGCAAGATTCTCAACTTAAGTTACGTTTTGCTTCCCCTACTTAAGCTTACCTATTATTAGCTCTCTCTCCTACTCAAATATGTATAAGTCTACCGTTATATCGATTTAATTGAGGTAAGGCTTTGCTAAGGCGAGCTTAATAAATAGGAAAAGAAAATTGATTCGGTAATAGTTCGAAATGTTTTCAACTATTTATTCAATAGTTGTATTTTTAACATTTTGTCGATATTTATGACCTAATTATTACCCGGATTTTGGGAAGATTCCATCTAAGTTAAAAAATAGTCTCATAATTTTGTAAGCGTTAATCTATAAATAATTACGCACGTTTCAAACACACGATAAAATTTGTTGGATATAATTTATAATACATTAGAGGAGACCCAACTATTGGGCTTTAATTGGGCTTAAATTATTAAACAAAACTTTGTTTTCTCGAACATAAACCGAAATCTTATTTTGTCATAAATACATTATCAATAAAATTATCTGTTATTTACAACGTAAATTTATAAATAATTGTATAGAAAATTTATAAATCGACAAATATACCTAGACAGAGAATATTCCCGTACTTTATTTTTATTATTTTTCTTCTGTCGGTGGGAAAAACTTTGCAATAAACTTTATTTCGTATCGTTTCTTTTTTTTTCTTTGTACTCTATACCCTCAGTTTTATTTACTAAAACAAGTTTGGTGTAAATTCTATTTTCTACTTACAGCTAAATCTAAACTTTCCAATGTCTCGTTCTCGTCGAATGTTAACGTATAAAGGTCCAAAAGATATGATGTGTCTTTTTTGTAATGTCTTTTGCGTTTTAACGACGTCATCTTGAACGATAACAGATGTATAGTCACTCACAAAAATTCAAATTTAACGTATATATGTATATATACAATAAATAAACCAACAACGGAAACAATACGATAAATTCACACTGACTGTATGATGTACTCGTTATCACTATTATAAATTATCAACCAAATATTTCTATGGCAATATTACTAATTTACAATTAAGTACTAATCGTTATTTCTATTATACTACACTGCTCTAAAATTATGATTGTTGTAAAAAAATATAAATGAGAACGGATTTGTTAAACGCAAGAACTCGATGGTAGGGATAATGAGTAATTGTATTTTCACTTTTTTGATACGGTTCAGAAGATCAGATTTTTGCCCGAAACAGTCTCTATTTTTGAAATTATAGATATCTGATTATTGATATTATCAAATTATTGATATCAATAGCAGACGAAATGAAAGGAGGTCATATTTATTTATTTGGTTTAGAAATATTCGTCCAGTATTTGTCGTTATTGTCTAATAAATCACTAGTAATTTGGCATGTGTTAGGCATAACAAAGATATAAAAATCCAAACTTTTTTTTCGGTTATCGCAATTTGAATAAATACGTATAAATTTCAAAAGATTTCCCAACGGTGTTATAAAAATGCATATTTCACTAACCATCTCCATATAGTCTTTCTACTACTACTATTACTATTACCTACTACTAGACGAACACTCATTCGTATGTATCTATATGCATTTTACAATGACTTCAGTCTGTGTTCTACTAGAAATAACAGCTTATTCGTTACTATTAGAAATGAATTTTTTATTATTGAACCGACTGTAATTCGTAACTGTTCTATTTCGTTGACCGTTACGGCGTTACGAGAGCGTAAACGTAGATTTCGAGCATTCCACTTCATCATTAATAATTGATTTTAATGAAATTTTTTCCAAGTAACATACGACTTGTTACTCTATTTCTACCCCCCATCATACCCTAATATCTGTGTATTCGAGATTCACTGATAAGATAATTATGTTATATCACGTATAACTCTCATATTCGTTATTAATTAAAAGTTAACAAAAAATAAAATTTGATATTTAATTGTTACCTTAAATTGGCTATTAGACAACATTGGATCGACTACTAATCGTCTATAAAAAGGGTGTTTTTCTTCAATTATATATTCATCCATCATTTTTGGCCGTTTTTCAATACTCGTAAATAATCACAAAAATTAAAAATTAATTAAAAAAATTGTTAATTAGAAAGATGCTACAATAAAATCACTAGTATTTACATTGTGAACTTTATTTGAAAATGACTGATATAGAAATACACACCTGTCTAAATAATGAAAGGTATATGACAGATATGTTATCAGTAATATTATAATTAATGTTAATAGTTGTAAGTAGTTGTACTTAATTTTTTTGTATCTATTTTTAGAGGAAGTTGATTTTTGTTTCAATTATTTACTTATCAATGCATGATAGTAATTGAAACATTAACTTATAAAATAAATAAACTGCTAAAAAAAATGTATACTTCAACTACTCTAACTTGACCAAGACGCTTTTGAAATAGTAGCAAGTGCATCAATAAACTGGGCAGAATTAGACTTATCCCTATTAGAAAGCGTTTAAGATTTACCTGAAGCACTATGAAGACCTTATCAGATTAAAATAAGCATTGGTTTAATAAAGTAAAACTCACGAGTTCCATAGCTGGATAGAATCAGGAGAACCTTGTTCGATAGAACTGATTTTACAGGGGTAACTTCAACCCCCAATATCTCCCTTAAACTTGAGTATGGACACGAACGACAAAACACGCATCCCTTAGAATCGAATGAACTATCTATAAACCAAAAATCGAGGGGTTTTAAGTTTTAGTGGTTTATTTGTGAGAGTTGTGAGGTTACTCTTAGGATAAACTTATACAATAAAGAGTTGTTTCTTATAAGGCCATCCTGGTAAAGTTAGTATTAGGTGATTCTCAGGCTAGCCTTAAACAATAATTAAGTAGATATAGCTCCCTATCTCAACTAACCCTTCAACTAGGTGGTACTACTTGTTACAGTTCACTTGTAGTACCATCATGAGGGATACTACATGATTTTTCGTTCCTTATCTAGATTGAGTACCGCGAGTAAATTTCGCACCTCTGGTGAACTGTTTAATCCTAAATGTTGATTTATTATTGATTATCATCATTGTTTTGTGTGGATCCCAGCAACTTACCCTCAATAAAAGAGATTACAATTCATTTTTATGGGATTATCTTATGTGGATTCTCATTCAGACCAGGATCTAATAATGTAATCCTGATAAGGACCTGATGGTTAACCTGTGTTACATTCTTATCAGGTCCTCATTGACACCCTGATATGGTACCTATCAAATCTATTTGAAAATTTCTAGTCGGATTCGTTATACACACCTGGCAAGGGGATTAGCAACATCAATAATTTAATACTAGTCGTCTTGTACGTTTCGTTAATTTGGTTATCCGTACGCTAAAGTTAAGTTGACCGATATAAACCAGTTGAATTCTACATAGGATATAGCTAAAGCGAATTATAGATTGACAAAAACTAAAATTATTATAGAAAATTGATTTCATTTGGTCTTATCTCTGTTGAAAATCTACACTTTTACTACACTTTTCCTTACTGTAATAACATAAAAGTTGTTAAATAATCTTTCGTCTATTGAACTTCGCCACCTTAGAGTACCGAAAATTAACTTTAGACATTATGAAAGTGTTGAACTACTTCTGTGTAAGGGTAGTTTATGTGAAAGGGTAGGAAAAAAGACTAAGAAGTGATATTATGATAGTGACAAAACAGCTAAAAAAGAACCGAAGAAAAAAGGTTTCACAAGTTAATGATTATGTAACGTGTTTTTTACAAGTAATAAACTTACAAGAATTAAGTCTCTTCATTTGTATATTGTCAGTAATAGAAAGGATAATTTAGTATTAAGTAACAAGTAAGTTTGAAATTGTGACAAGATGTAATCATACCCAAATCTTATGATAAGACACAACATGACTATATAAATGTAGTTGTCTTGTGTGTATGTCTCCAGAGATGGACTTGTACAGATACGATTCAAGACAAGAGGCGTTGGAAAATCTCATTTTTTAAAGTGTTTTCGCATTTTTTATTCTAGTAAAACAGCAAACATTGGAATGACGAATTTTTTTGATTACTTTTCTCTGTAGAGTATTTTTTTTTTAATAAGACATGTGAAAATTAATGTCTTGAAGTTCTTCAAAACTACGATATGTGTTGTTTATTGGTTTGTGTGGGTCATGAGAATTTCTACATACAGATTGTTTGATCTAAATATGATTGATTCTATGAAACTCCTATTAGTCGACGATCGATTCGAAAAATATTTTAATGATTTATAGTAGAGTCCCTAGGGAACATTTTAACAAAATTAGAACCTCGTAGCTCATTTCAAAGTTGGTCAAAAAAGGATTGTTTTGGATAATGTCGCAATTTTCAAAAACGAACTAAACACACAAAACGACTAAGAATGACTCGGAGACCTTCCCAATATTGATTTTTTTCGTTTGTCTCCATTTTATGCCAGAGAAAATACTAAGTATTTCCACTTGTTCCAGAATAAAATTGAGAAAAACGGAAAAAATCATTTTTGGGAAGATCCTACAGTTATTCTAAGTCGTTTTTAAAAATCGCTACATCATCAGAAACGAGCATATTTTGACCAACTTTGAAATGAGGTTCTAATTTGACTGAAATGTTCTCTAAGGGCCCCTCTACAAATCCTTGAAATATTTTTCGAATCGCTCGCCGACTAAAAGGAGTTTCATAGAATCGACCATATTTATATCAAACACCCTGTATTTACAAAACTACCATCATCGTTCCAAAATTTTCCATCTGTCTTTCTAGCACCGTACAAATAAACGAAGAATATCTCAGTTTCGACAGTTGTTTTACAGCTGTTGTTAGTCTTTTAGGTTAATTGATAAATTGATAAATTTAAAAGTAGATCGTCTATCTAGACGCTAGTAATGTTTTTTTTCTTTACCGTTACAATGACAAATTTCATGCCACTACTGATTCGAATCAAGTATAACAGAACATAAATAACATTTCAAGAGATTATTAATGGGTGGTTTACAATTAACAGTTTCTATTAAACTAATAGGCGACTCGAAAAATATCTTGTATAGAATAGTTCCTAAAGAATATTTTAGCAAAAATTAGCTCATTTGGAAGCACGTTTTTTACAATGTCGTGATTTTCAAAAACTTGCTGCAAGCTAAAAATTATTTTCGTTTTTTTCCATTTTGTTCTATCATGGAGAAAAACGTGTGTGGCTCGTCTTTGAATATCGTGTAATTTTCCAAGACGAGCACTTTTTAACCGACTTTCCGATGAGCTACTGGGTCCTACTTTTGCCAAAACGCTCTCTGGGGACTACCTTACAGATTCTTGAAATAAAATTGGAATCGCTCTACTATTTTGGTGGATACGGCTAAATTGTACACTCCGAGGCCGGATATACAGGGCGCGTCAAAAACAGTTACGATATAAAAATATCCGAATTTATTTTATAGGATTGTAATTTGTGTCAAAAATTAATGATGTGAAATTATCTAAAACAGTAAGGATTTTCCCCATTTGAGAGAAATTAATCAAAAAAAATTGTACCATTAAAGTTTGCTCAAAATAGAACAAAATTTTCCTAAAATTCAGATAAAAATTTCACATTTTCATACAAAAATATACTACTATTAGAAGTTTGTAAATCTTTAGGATAAAAATGTCTTAAAATTTATGTTAAAACTCGACACCATAATTGACTATATTGCTTCACCACTTAATGCTAAAACCTAACTTAGTACAAAAGTGTTTCAAAATTTAATCTTAAATTCAAAAGCTCTGCCCCAACAAATGATTAAAACTGTCCAAATCGTCTCAGTAACAAAATTTCTTAGAACCTACTTACGTAAAAAATGTCTCATAAGTTCAACTCCAGAATGTTCCAAAAATTGACGATTTCGTACCGAAACTTCTTAACACTTAAAGTAAAAATCAAGAATTCACTTTGAAAATAGACTAAAAGTGACCAAATAGTCCACTTGCATACCAGATGGACCACCTAAATGTTCCCAGCTTTTATGACAACACACAATATTTGGCGATCCCTTGAGGATATTTTACCAAAATTAGAACCTTGTAGCTCACTTTGAAGTCGGTCAAAGGACGCTCGTTTTGGATAATGTCAGAATTTTTGAAAATGCGCTAAACGCGTAAAATAACTCGAGGATCCTACTAACATTGCAAAAATGCACAACATTTCTACCTGCTATAGAATAAAAAGGAGAAAAAAAAGAAGAAAAAACAATATTGGGGATCCTCCAGACATTCTAAGCCATCACGACCTTGTCCAAAATGAGCATATTTTGATCAACTTCAAAATGCGCTACGAGGTTCTAATTTCGTTAAAATAGGAGGTTTTCTATAAATATTTGCAACATTTTTAGAATCACTCGGTAAATAAGGTGAGTTGCCATATGAACTAGCAAGGAAAGTGGCCTTCTTCGATTTTGATAAAACTGTGCATATACAGGGTGTTCGATCTAAATATGGTCGATTCTATGGAAAAATAAAGGCTGCATAGGTTCCCATATTTACATTGAGGGAGTGAAATCGCCCCTTGAAGTTACCATCAAAAAAACACATTTTTCGCTATATCTCGAGAACTATGCAAGATATTGAATTCAATCAAAAATTAAAATATTCCGTACAGCCAGTATTATAATATGATTGAGTAAACAGCACCCCTCTGTTTTGCGAGGGTTGAAAAATATGTGGGAGTTCGTACATTTTTGCCTTCCCTGGTAATATTTTTTGAAATTTCAAACTGTCTTTTGTAAGTTTATGAACTTTGGAAAAACTAAAGTTGACTGTTTTTGAATTTTTTGTTTCATCCCTATTTTAGGGGTATTTTCGTAATTGGGGACTAACCGAAGACAAAAATGTTGTAGGAACATTTAGGTGGACCACCCAGTATAACAAAATGTACCTATCTAATCTTAAATTACAAATTCTCATGGAAAGCGAGTCAAAATTTTCCGTTTTTCTTGATTTCATATCAAAATTTGGTAGAAAAACTGGTACTTGACGATGAAAATGTTTTAGAATGTAAATTTTAATGGGAAAACTATCTAAATCGATCCCATTTCACGACTAAATGTAAAATTAATCCAAAAATACCGAGAAAATTCAAGCTAGACAATAATAAACGCAAATTTTCCGGTGTTTATTTAATTACAAATTGGAGCATTATAAAAAAAAGTATGATCTCATATTTTCCAACTATATGATGATCTGTTTTGATCATTTAATACACCATTTTTATCGATTTTATGTCGTTTTTACAGCCAATAAAGATATAAATTTTATATAAAAAGATCTCTTATTTCTACCCAACTTAGGGGTGAATTAATCTGAGTTTTTCACTAGCACAACTGATAATTTTCTATGTAACTCTTCTATGATTAAATTCATATTAAAATATTTGCACAACCGAAATTATGACTATAATAATAATTAAAACAACTTCCTGATGGAATAGCAATGGATGTTTTAATTTCAACCCCACACCAACTTTCAGTTGTGTATATTTATAATTTTATTAAATTAAATTATTCACAACAATTTGAATTTTAATTAAATTTGTCCAACATGCAATGGCATTAATTGATATTATCACTATTTAACGCTACCACTGCCAGCTCACACCCCTTTAACGTTCTTCGTAAAATAATTCGTTAAGATTTATTTAGCAGGAAATGTAAGCATGTGTTTTGTGTAAATAAAATCTTATTAAAACTTATGATGTTGATGATGCTAGAGTGGATTTAGTGCAAGTTCACTACTGGAGAATTTCAAGTTCATTCCATGACATCATTTCGCTTAAATAAATTGAACTAAATAGCTGGCTAAATTTGACGGTGTCGACTCGTTAACAGGATAGATTTGTGTGGAATTTAAAAACAAAAAACAAAAAACAAAAAACTCACCCTTCGCTCCTCTTCTCTGGCCGCCCTTAAATGGGACTCGATCGCTTCTAAATCAATTTTCGGCATTGCTGTTTCAATGTTGTAAACATCGAAACCACCTGAAACCGAGGACGATTCTATTGTCGACATTCTCATTCTATTAATTAACGTTAATGTTGTGGTTGAGGGTTAAAATAAAACGACAAAAAAAAAACAACAACGGCGTCCTAGATGACACGTTATTATCACACATTACAGATTAGAGACATGAGATGTATTAAAACCCACCAACACCAACTATCTAAATACATTCATTCTAAATTATTAATACAGTGTCGGAGAAAATATTCGAGTGAGAAAAATTGTGAGTGAAAGAGAGAAATAACCACCTACACAGAAATAATAGTGTGTGTTGGTAAATGATTGGGTGAAATTTTGTTTAATTTACCTAAAATTTCAGGTGATGCCCGTTTCTTCTCTTTAACAGTAATCGGTACAGATCTCCGATTCAGTACTACATCTCGATTTCGATTGCCGAATTCACGACGTGGAAACGTTATTAAACTACCGAATTGTTGATTATAATCTCTTCGTTTCTTTATATAATAATCGATTTTCTCCCTTTTCCTCGGTACAGTACTATCCTCATCTTTCTCTCTATACTCCTTTGTTATCTCTTCCTTATTGTATTTCTCTACTTGTTCGATTTCCATTTGATATTGTTTTGTATTCGAACGAATCTTCATTAATTGCGTCTCAATTTCTTCCAATTGACGATTCGAATCCTTCAAAATAATCTCAGTTGTTTTGATTAAATCATTCGTTTTGTTGTCATCATAGATCGTCTTGGTTATTGTTGGTAAATCTTCTTGAGCATTAGATAGGACGGCATCGCACATTTTCATTTGTAAATCATCTATTTTCAATGCCATACTTTGAATTGTTTGACTATCATCCAATACTAGAGGTGGTGGTATTTGTTTCGATGGTGATAATTTCTCTAAATTCGGCTCTATATTGTATGAACTAGTTGTTGTCTCTTCTAATTTGATTGCTTCACTCAATTTTTCTATAGTCTCTTCTAACTCTTTAACAACAGCTTGTTCTAATGACGGTAATTCGTTGTGATTCGTTTCTAATGTGATTTTACCGAATTCCTGTTCGATTTCACGACGAAAATCACCAATGATATTTGTTGGATCTTCTGGTAATTGAACCAATTTCTCATCAGTTTTAATATTGAATTCAACTGATTGTTGTTGTTGTTGTTGTTGTAATAAATTAATTTCTGTATCTTCATCACTAATTTGATTCAAACTAGCACTATTTGTATCAGAATCGCACGGGCTACGATTCTCACCACATTCTTCAGCTAAATCAAAGACTGGTTTGTCGTAGAAGACTTTTTGGATATTTTCAACACTATCTAAACGATTCACACTATCGATATGATCAATTGGATAATCTATATCATCATCATCATCATCATCAACAACATCATCGTTATTATTATTATTATTATTATTATTATTATTATTATTGTTATTAATGTTATTATTATTGATACTGTTAGCATCAAGTTTTGTTATTGATTCACATTCATCATCTGTAAAATCTGTATCCGATGATGTTTTAATACCGTAATCCAACGTATGGGCTAAATGTTGAAATCCTGGATAGTTTGGATTGACAATACCGCGACGTTGTAATGTGCCACCATTGCTCATCAAATTGCTCTCTTCAGACGATTCACTATCGGAAATATCGAACGGTTGATCTTCGTCCTGGGGTGATGTGTCCGCTGAAGACACATGCTCATGAGCGTCTAATTATAATAAAAAAATAACATAATTAGTTATTAATGAATTAATTAATTAAGAGGCATATTCAGCGTTATCACCGCTATACAACTAAGAAAAGCTTGGACTGTGTGTAGAATCCTGAGCATGATGAAATACAGAGTCCAAATTTTTCTTATTGCTAGTTGTATAACAGTGATAAGGCTGATTGCCTCATAATTAATTGATAGACAAAAAGAATTACCCTCGAATTCGAGCAGACTATCATCTGGCGAGGACTCGGAATAGATAGACGAGGCCGTACCGAGCCTCGTCGTTGTACGTAGAGAAGCAGCCAGTGTGTTGTTGTTGTTGATATTTAACAATTGATTTCTGTTGTTGTTGACGTTGTTGTTGGTTAATGTTCGTGTCTCTATTTGTTGTGAAGGGTTGCACCATTGCACTTTATCTTTAGTGCTGTTGATATTGTTCAACAAGTTCTGTTCGTGTGCTTCAACAAATATACCACTATCTATTGTTGTTGTTGTTGTTGTTGTTGTTGTAGATGTTGTTGTTGTTGTTGTTGATGTAAAGTTTATATTATTACTATTTTGTATTGTATTTAGACGTTTTGGTGAATTTAAAATATCATTATTATTGCCATTATGAACGGACAATGGTCCGTCCACTGATTTCAAACGCATTACTTTGCTGTTGTTGTTGTTGTTCTTTTTGTTGTTTCTGTTGTTGCTGTCTTTGCTCTAATTGGTGTTTTCCTGAAACAAGAAAAAACAACAACGTGAAGTCAACATAACTGGTGAAAACAACAAGAAATGTCTATTAAAACTACAAAATAAATGTCGTAAGATTGTTTTTTGGACCTAAAATGGATTTATTTTAAATATTGTGACAATAGGGGCTGCAAATTTAAATGTAGGGTAAAACCGGGATAGATGCCGCACTGGGATAGACGCCTCATTTCTAAAAACCCAAGTACCCAAAAACAAAATAGCTAATGCGTTGTTTCTGTACGTGCCACATACGCCCCCCACCTCAGTGACACGTAATCCATTGCTCGGGGTGAATGTTTTTATCTTGTGTATTTGAAAACATTTGCAGCAGACTCAACAAGCGCTTCAAAGTTTCCAACGTCATTTTTCACTAGTCTATATCTTTATAAGTAATAATGGATTACATTTTATTTTAATTGTGTTGATGCATTGGTTCATTAAGAACACATTTAGGAGTCAATCTTTATATTTATTTTACTTAAAATACAAAGAGACATCTATTCCTAACGTAAAGGATAGTCGCCCCAAGGTTTGAAGGGATAGATGCCCTTAGGAGCTTCTATATCTCTATGCTGTAAGAGCCCTATCAAAGGTTAGTCCAAGCCTTGGATGATAGCCAAGGGCCAAGCTTTAAGAAAAAAAAATCGACTTTTCGTTTCCCAAGCCTTAGGAAACGAAAAGTCGATGTTAGCCCAAGCCTCGGTAAACAAGAAATTAACGTTGCCACTAGCCTCGGAAAACAGAAAATCAAAGTTGGTACTAGCCTCGAGAAACAAAAAAAAAACAACATTGGACCGGTCATATTACCTATATCTGAAGATTATATTATAAATAAATCTTACATTGTGATTACTTATGATGATTTTTAAAAGGGCATCTATCCTTCTACGCGATTTCATAGTGGGGCATCTATCCATAGAGGTAGGCATCTATCCCCAAAAAATGGTCTTGCAAGAACTTAATTTTTGCAAAACCAGTAATAGTTAGGTAAACAAATACAGATTCTAAGGCTATATAAATGATTAAACTAACAATATTATAGCGATAATCTATGCCAATATATTTGGTATTAAAATAATGAGGCTCTTTCAAAAACTGGGGCATCTATCCCGGTTTTCCCCTAGTGATTTGTATGAAATTCCCATTATTTGGCGAGTAATAAAAAAATGTTTGAAGGATTTGTAGAGGGGAACCTGGAGATGATTTGACCGAAATTACAACCTTGTAGCTTATTTGGTAGTTGCTTAAAGACGCCTATTTTTGATGATGTTGCGAATCTCAAAAAAAAATTAGCTTAAAACTTAACATCAGGGCTTTAAACCGTTATTTTTTCTGTTCCGATTTTCGTTCCGGTTCAATTAAAAAGAAATCGGTTCAGTTCCGGTTTCCATTAGTTCAAAAATAACGGTTCTTTTCTGTTTTTGATTAAGTCAAAAATCATTAATTTTCAAATTTTTAAATTTAACTCTAAGAAATACATTTAGAGCTATCTACAGTGTAAATATTTCAAACACAGAAAAACCCTGGAACAATTAACTTTTATTTTGTAATTTTCTATCAGCTGAACAATTTTCATGGCAATATGTTTTGCCATGAAGTAGAAAACCCCAAAAAACTATAAGAAAATGGTGTATATAATCACCAATAATTTTAACCCCACTCGCCCTACACCGTTTGATAGGCCTAGCAAATCTTTATCAACTAGTTTTTAAATCACTAAAAAAATATTGAGCCTTTCTAGGGATATTTAAAAAATATAATCCCGGAGGGGTGATTTCAACCCCGAATACTTGAGGATGGGTACAAACAATAAAATACGCAAGTAAAATGGACTGCAAACATCCTAAAAATCATTGTAAACGGCCGTCTCGACACAGTTCCAAAGCAAGGAAGAAAGAAGAGATTGAAGAAAAAGATCGTGTTAAGTGGTATGCTTGAACCGAAAAAAAACCTGTTTATGTTTTCGGTTCAGCTCTGGATTTCATCTTGGTAGAAATTTCGGTTTTTTCGGTTTTCGGTTCAGTTCCGGTTTAAAACCCTACTTAAAACGACAAGAATGATTCGGGGATCCTTTCGACGTTGACTTTTATCCCTTTTTTTGCTTTTATTCTGGAACATGAGGAAATATTTCACATTTTTTCTGGAATCAAATGGATGAAAGCGAAGGAAAACCAACAATGTTTAGGGGGTTTATTAATAATTCTTCGTCCTTTTTCATGTTAGCTCGTAGTTGTAAATTATAACCTTGTCCAAAACGAGCAGTTTTGATAGACTTCCAAATGAGCTACGAGGTTCTAATTTTGTTAAAATGCTCTTCAGGGACCCTTTATCAAAACCTTGCAATATTTTTCTAATCGCTCGTTAACTGATACGAATTACATACGAATTTCAACATTTAAATTTTTAGCCCGGCTTATAAAATGAAATAAGTTGAAAACTTCCATGCCTATTATAAGCACTTCGATCTATTGTGGTACTATCTAGTCTAAATATTTAGCAAAAATTGTTTTTACATTGGACACAAACAACAAGAAGAATGTGGTGCAATTTTAGTTTATCACGTTCAAATGAAAACAAGTGCTTACAGGCCAATAATCGTAAAATCACTTTGAAAAAACATGTTTTTGGTCTTTAAGGCTAATTTAACACCTTGTAGAAATTGTAGATTAGAGTTTCTAGTCTGTAAACAAACACAAACAAAATAGTAGTCTACATTCCTATCCAATAATCTTAAAACCTATTATAGTTTTGATAAGATAATTTACAAAAATCAAGAATTTCACTTTTCTAATTTTCAGTCTATTCCGCATCTTTCCAACCTAATATACAATTCCAACAATAATGAGATCAATAAATAGCAACTTAATTGGGTTAAATCCAGAATTACAACAAGATTAAACTAGTTGAAAATTTGCTTTCACCAACAATCCTTTTTGTCTTATTGTTAATTTATTTTGAAATAAACACACAACAAAACTGTATATGCGTACAAAATGTGGCAATACATAGTCGATAACACTCTGATAAATTCCTGAAAGTATTCAATTCAATTAATAAAACAATCCTGCAGTGCTGTTTCAAACATGTCTAGCGGTTATTGACACAGCCGGGGGTGTCTATTTAGTTCATCTTTTTTTCCCATCCCTTTGTATGTTTATTCTCATTGTGGATATTTATAGATATCGATGGTTGTGTTTTATCAATAAATATAGAGAATGGTTAGGTAATTTCTGTATATGAATCGTATTATTAACACAACTAATTAAATTTGTTATAATTCTGATTATATTGGTTTTGATGGTCGATTAAGTCTATTTTTAGATTGTATCGATTAGGAATTTCATGATACACCCCCCAGCTATGCCTCATCAAATAAATAAATGATTAACTTATAATGATGCTATACGAATACGAATCTACAGGGTGAGTCAAAAGCAACGCTTAATATTTATAACTTTTTTATTTATGAAAATTAAGAAATGAGATTTTTTTAAATGAGACTCCTTATTTTTAATTGCATGTAAAAATAGTTGGGGGTTGGATCAGAAAATTTTTGAGAAAATAATCTTCAAAGCTTGCAAGATTTTCTATCATCATAATGCAAAACACAATCTATAATTTTAGAATTTTATCGGAATACTTACAATAGAGTTTTCGCCTGATGCTACCGATACGCTACGTTATAGCCTTATACTGTATAGTCCAGATTATAACGCAAAGGCGTTTTCGTTTTACATAAAATATTAAAGCAGTTATAATGACAAGTGACACATATTGAGATCACCGCTATATACGATCATCTGATCTGGATCCGCCATATTAACTTAAGTGCGCTTAGAATCACGTGGTTTATACCGACAGTTTTGCATTGGTTAAGTTATTTTCAGAAATAGCGTAAGAATTGCCTCATACGATAATCACCGCCCATCACCGATACGTTATAAACTCTCTTTTATACTTATAAGTTCTAGATTTAATACCGTATAAGGCTATTTTTACGCTATTTTTGAAAATAACGGAACCAATGAAAAACTGTCGGTATAAAACATGTGACCTTATGCTCACTAGAATCAAAATGGCGGCTACCGATCAGCTGATCGTACTGTAGATAAGTAGCGGTGATCTTAATTCATTGTTATTATATTATAATAGCTTAAATCTTTTACGTGAAGCGAAAACGTCTTTCCGTTATAACCTGTACCGCAAAGATTAAGGCTATAACGTAGCGTATCTGTGCGTATAGGTGACTGTGACAGGCGAAAACTCTTTAATAATAGAGAGTTTTCGTAAGTCACCGATACCTTATTTTATAGCCTTAAACTATACGGTACAGACTATAACGGAAAGACGTTTTCGCTTTATATAAAAAATTTAAGCTCTGTTAATGGCAAGTGACATACATTGAGATCATCGCTACTATCAGTACAGTCAGCTGATCAATTTCCGCCATATTGAATACATTGATTCACGTATGATCGGAGTCACGTGGTTTATCCGAACAATATTTGATTGGTTCCGTTATTTCTGAAAATATCGTAAGAATACACGTTATACGATATTACAAGCTCTAACGGATATAGTTTAAAACGTAACGGTGACGGACGAAAACTCTCTAATAATAATAATTTTACGATATCTTTATCATTGTGAGGTGTTAGTTTATAACAAGTAGTACAACTAGTCAGCTGTGTTTAATTGAGTGTTTCAACTAAATGGCTCCCTTGTCTGTACGAAATTCAGTTAATATCTACTCGGTTATTAGTGAATTTAATTGTTAGAAGATGACACAAATTTAAAATCAGTTTGTAAACTTTACTCATTCAACAACAGTGTCAATCAAATAGGTAAGTTGTCAAGTTGTATAATAGAAAATGTCACAAGGGAATTCCAAAACAACACATTTCTATAGTGATTTGACCAAGTGCAATTCGATTGAAATTATTGCGACAAACAATACGAATTGCTGAATTTGCTTGAAATAACGAAATATCCGTATATAGGCGATACAATTGAAACAATTGTCCCCTAAACGGTCATCATCAAGCTCACTAAATTGACCATACTGGACTAAAATAGGTGCAAATTTCCATTATTCGAACGGTCTAGGGGCATTCGCCTAACACCAATTGAATAATTAATAGAAAAAATGACCTTTTTAATTAATTCATTAATGGATAATGAATAGAAATAGGCGTATATCCCTCAAAATATTTCAAAATATGAATTGTTTGATAGACATGTTGTTACAATATTTAGATTGAAATTGTACTAGGCGACTTGTTGGCGGCAACAATAATCAATGACGGACGTCTACAATTATTTTTACATTAACCAAATCAATTGTAACAATATTAAAAATTAACATACCACATCCATCAGGAATTATCAATAATATTTTATTGTACATTGTAGTTTTAGGAGATTTATTCGAAACACACACGAAGGAAAAAATTTCTAAAATACTCTAAATTTGTTTCGCAACTTTAACTGAAAAATATTAAACTGGAACGTTCAATTTTCTGGATGAATGAACCAACTAGCAGGCTTGTTGAACGAGAACTGACGTCGCTATATTGCGTGTATGACGTGCTTTTCTCTTCCTATATGTATATCACAATATCACACAGCAGAGGAAAAACTCAATAAAAGCATAGTTGTTATAATAAAACTTAATAAAATTCAACAATTGTTCTCATTTATAAAAAATTTTCAATAGTTTTTCACAATCGCTTCATTTCATTACCTTTTTTTTCTCTCTGTGGTTATCACTATTATTATTGTCATTATTTCGGATAAAATTCGCATTTCTGAAGCATAGCACGTATTTTCAACCCGAATATTGCATGTGTGTCTGTCTAGTTCCAGACGCTCGACGTCGTGGCGCCTATAACGGTTATAGCCTGATAGAGAACAGAAGGAGGTCTTTTCGAGGACAAATGGGTTGGTTGTTATCAAGTAAGACGGGTGCCATGAAATCATATTGAATTTAAATATGCACGTTATACGGGAATTTTGTTCAGTAGAATTCGGCTATAACGGCATTCTTGAAATTTTCACAATAAAAAACGATATTTTACAACATTTTTGCAGAATGTTGGAACATAATAGTATATTATACAACGAGACTATAATGAGTGCTATTATTATCGAGAATGAAAAGCGAGTGTTGTAATCATTCGAGGAAATAATAGCACACATTATAGCGAGTTGTATACTATAGTTTATGTACAATTTATGTCGTAAGTGTACAGGTACTGGTGGTGTACAAGAATATTTACATTCTTTATCATTTTCGGTTCTAAAATCGCACGAAAAATGAACACAAGAGACTGATTTATAATCAAATTATTTTGTAATAGTATTCGACAAAAGAGCGTGTCCACTAAAATTATTAATCGTAAAAATTAGATGACTTAAATTTCTTACTAGATGGGGAGAAACGTCTTTTTTTTATGAAACAGGCAGCTTTACAAGGTTAAAGGGACTACCAGGGATTTTAAACTAGGAATATTATTAAATGTACCTTTGAAAAAAGAATGTCTGTATCTGCATCTGTTAATAATTATAAGTTAGCAACGGGATCGGAAATTGATTTCATATTGTCGCCCGATTATCGTTAGCGCACGCCATAGATACACGTGATTCTTGATTAGTACTTGAACCCACCTACTCGCTGCGCTCATAAAAATCCAGCAATCGCAACAAATAAACGTATAACTCCATTGAGAAGTCGATGGATATCGAGTACGACTGGAAAGCGCTTGCCTATATTAAATTTAGTTCAGAGCAGAGATGTCAGGAGTACGGAAATGCGGGCAAATCCCGTTGCTGAATTATAAAATACCAAAATATAAGTTAGCAACGGGAGCGTGAATTTATTTTAGATTGTCGTACGATTATCATCAGCGCACGCCATGGACCTACTGACATATGTTACTCTCTATTTTTACTGTAATCGTAATTTGTATGTATATTTGTATTTAACCAAGTACTTGAACCTACCGACTCGCTGCGCTTATGTAAAAAAGAAGCAGGCAAAAATTAGATACAGTAGATAGTCTTTTTATTGTTTGTGACGTCGCTCATTCACTCTATTAACTTTATTGGATGATTGTAGTGTTACAATCGCAACAAATAAACGGATAACACCATTGAGAGCTCTATGGAGATCAAATGCAATTGGAGAGCGCTAACATATAAGGTGGTTTAAAGCAGTGACGTCACCTGCGCGTAAATGCGGGCAAATCTTGTTGCTAACTTATAAGTCAGTTTGTTATTTTCTGCCAATGCCTGTAATTTTTGTTTGTGTTCATTTGAAAGCCACACAATTTTAAGTGTTTCAGGACAGATTAAATACGTATGCGAATTTCTAAATTTATCCAACTTTTAGGGGTTATTAATGTTATGACCATCTAGTTTCTGTCAAGCTTGTTGGATTGCTGTAATATTGCAAAATAGTTGTTTGTAACAA
Organism: Mylabris sibirica; assembly: GCA_039776855.1. Classification (NCBI taxonomy): domain Eukaryota; kingdom Metazoa; phylum Arthropoda; class Insecta; order Coleoptera; family Meloidae; genus Mylabris; species Mylabris sibirica. Next base: position 7,766,303 of record CM077839.1, on the reverse strand, counting down.
AATTCATTATCATCCAACTTTTCTGATGTGTATAGCTGTGTCAACCTATTTAATCTTCGTACGTGTTTGAAATCGATTAAAGTATCGTCTTCTATTGTAAATTTGCTTAATAACAATGTGTTCTTTTTATGTTCTCACCTTTTAATAGTATTGTGTGAATGAATTCTAAATAAACGATGAGATCAAAGTAATCAACTTTTTGCTTTTTATTGTTTTAAATACAACACATTTAATATTTACACGTAATCAACGAAATCTCTACAAGTTTCGTATACCGGTTGTAATTAACAATTAAACATTTTAAACGAATTTTCTTTATCTTTATCCAAAGTGCTTTGTTTTTATTTAAATTCAAATCACGTCCAGTTGAGATTTCCAAAGTTCCTTCATTCTTCTGTTTTATATAGAAACGTTCCGGAAATGTTTGCTAGTTGAATTTTTTCTTTACAATGTATGTGTGCTTTTGTTCTAAAGAAAACCTGTAAGTAGAAGAGAGAGAGAGAGAGAGAGAGTACGTGTGTGTGTGTGCAGCCCGAATAAGTAAAAGGGATCCTATAAACTCCAAGTTGAAAGCTAAACGTTAATGTGATTACTGTACTACATTTAACAAAGTTAACTTTTGATGCGTCAAGTCGATTATTTTGGGAACGATGCGGTAACTTTATTTTCACCTGCGGCAACATAAAATAAACGACAATAATTATAAGCATAAAAGGTGATTAAATTTAAGTTTTATAGTTGAGAATAAATAGAATGAATTTACGAAATAACAGTTCTTTTAGGGTGATAGTTCACTAAAATAACCATCTAAACCATTCGTAATCGACTTCATATAAAATCACTGGACTGCAAAGATTGATGTCTTTAAGTGGTTGTCCTGGATACGATGAGGACCCTCTTCAGTTTATTACAACAATATTGAATTAGTATCCTATACAATGAACGCCATCAATACAACTATTTTTGTGATTTACCCGGCGCATCCACCAATTTTCAACGCCTTCAATCATATTCCTTCCAAAGAAATCAAAATTAAACAGTATTTCAATTAATTTACCAGAAACATTGGTAAATTATCGAAAATTTCCCATTTATACAACAAAATGTTCCATTAGAGCTTGATCTATCGCACAAATTCTCAAATAATCCTCATTATTTTTCAAATGTAGAATCTTCTCACACTACCATTTCAAATGAATTTAAAACTATTCACGTAAAGGTAACGCATCTACGTATTTTTTTCTCTCTTTCATCTGAAAGAAAGCATCATATTGAACCGGCTCCTCATCGTATATAGATCTTTTATGAGGGATTGCAACAAAGAAGACGATATTTCATTTGAGAGAAAAAGAGGAAAAACTCATTCTAGATGGTTCTTTTGAAAAGATATTGCAATAAAAATGTCCCACAGAATATCATCAAGTGTTAGAAATGTGAACGAGCAAAGAAGTAGAGATAGTCCAATTAAAAAAAAAAAGTTTTGTGTAACACTATACAAGTGTAGTCAATTAATTTCGCATATAAAACCAGAACGAACGTGCTTACGATGACTGTTTTAGGGATGATGATATCGAGACAATTTTGTCGTTCTATAGTTGGGTTCTTATCCTACAAAATAACAATAATAATTTTAATATCTGTTAGGTTGTTTTTGGGAAAGTTTTCAAGGCGTCACAGTTGCCAATCCTTGGGGAAATCTAAGATTATAGTGCTCCGTACAGGTAGGTATTGGAATCTACTGGACTCTAGTGACTTGAATTTTTCTTCATGGTTAAACGAATATATTAATTGCAAGTTTCGTTTATTTACCAGGATTCGGTTATTTTGCTGTTGTTTACAATTGAATGTGTTGACGGAAATCAATAAATGCTTTAAAAGGAAAATAGTTTTATATTTTCTACGGCTTTACCTTATCTGATAGAAATAAACAAGTTGAAAATTCCACAATATTGTTGGAATATTAAAAACTTTCTATATTAAAAAACCATTATTTGAATCCTGTTGTCTAGTTGAATCGATATTCAATAACCATTCCTGTTTACATCTTCTTTAATGGTGGCTTTTCGTGGAAATTGTATTGCATCAAGTCACAATGCACCGATGTAAATAGAATGTGTTTTTCACGTTGTTTTTCTTCAGTTTTTTTTATTTGTTTGTTTGTTTATCTTCTACCTATCTATCTATCTATATATGTATATGGGTGAGTTTGTGTGAAAATTCCATTTGTGAACAAACTATAAACCAAAAGAAGACTCCTCTTGCCTGTTACCATGACTACCCTGTGTGAAATAAGAAAGAGGTTCCAAGGAACTCGGGTGGATATCAAATTAAATATAGAAATGAATTTCGAGTTTCAACTCCCGTAGGATAGCCCGAGTCTGCAATTCTGGAAAAATACTTAAAATAAAATTATTACCATTGCATATATTTTATTGATTTGTTTCTATTTTAACAACCATACAAACGAAATTAAAATTTATATTTAAGTACTTTAGCTTGTTGATTCAAATAATTGCAAAATAGTTTTCTGATATTAGTTAATGTAAATAAATGGTGGTTGTTGTGTTGTTATTGTGTCTTATCAGAAATTCTCAGCATGCCAGTGTTGAAAGCTTCTCATATCCATATTCGTTCTCAGTTTCCCGAATAATTCATGGCAATTAATTTGATTTTAATGCTTGAATATATATCATTTTAATGGATATAGCGATTTGGCACGCAAGATTTTTGACATATAATTATTTATCATTCACACCCCCTCTAGTCCACATTCACTCTTCAAATATATGTAGACAAATAAAAGATTTTATGTGTATAATTTTCAACACGAAATTTTCCATTGATTAGAAACACCAACTGTATAAATAACAACGTTTAGTGTTGTTTGATGGATAAATTAATCATTTCCGGATATAATCGATCGTTTATAATTCCACCTAATTTATTTTCTAAGCATATACCGTTGTTGGGCTATTTTTTGTGAGCTTTGTTCGAAAGAGTTGTATATTGATTTACTCGTATTGCCGATGTGTGTCACACCCACACAGGATGCAGTTAGATAGGACGAAAAATTGTACGCATTCATCGAAAACCAAAATAATTTAAATTTTTAATTGACTTATTAACATCCATTATTTAGAAAGTAGCATAAAAATGGCGCAATAAACGGCAATTGCCCTATCAACTTTTTCTGTTATAAAAGCGATAAATTGAAGAAATTCGTAAGATGCGAGTTGAAATTTTTTTTACCTCGATATAAAATCGATCTATGTTTATAGGGGATAGTTATTACAACCCTTTGGGACATGCTGGTTTCGATCGTTTTAATTTCCTTGTTGTGCAAAATATCACACATCATCCACCATGTCTGTCATCCTAGTTGATGTATAAAATCAATTCAATTAAGGGTGCCACAAAAATGAAACATAATCGTTCGAATATATGAAGACGGCATGAAATTGTTTTATATTTGTTATTCCAATAATTTAAAGGCATTTTATACTCGTGTACTTCATCATTTCTCCTTTCAATGTTTTCAAACGTTAATGTGAAATCAATACACATTATACCTTTGACTTTTTATAGTCGACTAGCTCTTATCTAATTCCAATAAGCCAACCACCCTTAAAGTATTCGGTAAATAAACAAGAAGCCATTTACAAAATAATCCATTTATGGCTTCATATCGATGGTAACAAAACTAATAGTAAAATGGGAATAATTGAAAAGGGTAGCAACAAAAACAAATTGGTGGACAATAATCTTAACCCTTTTACGAATAAAATACAACCACAGTTGATTGTTGTCTCGATTTTTTTCTCATTTAACCAATTGAATGTTATGTTTTACTTGAGATGTTTGATTAAATGATTACTACCAACCCTTATAGTTGATCTTATTTGTTTTACATTCTGCGTGACAGAGTCCCATAAAAGATTCCTTCGACGCAAATTACTGACCCTTGTTGGATTATTGTTAAACATGTATTTCGGTTAGTGATTTGATTTATAATTTATTGTACGTCAACACATTACCCATGATATAGGTTTATGTTATTGAAGATCATCTAATGAATGGAGAAGCATTAGAAAATCTGACCTAAATTACAATTGCAAACTAGTAAGCACGTTCAAACATTAATTCCAATCATGAACTTTATAAACTTTGAAAAGTATATACAATTTTTGGATTTTACTAGATTACAACCATAAATTTTATCTAGGAAAACTTCAACTACCATCAGACAGATCTTCTTCTTATTCTTTATGTTTATTTGCGTCTTGTGCATATCCAGACGAGAACAAATTAAATTTGAGGAATTCTTAGTTTATTTCGATCAAATTTTCCATTACTTCCATTTAATTAAAGACGCTTGTCTTGCAACGGATCAGATCACAATTCCGTACTCTGTTAATTATCAAACTATCAAATTAATTTCCTGCCATAAACGGCAAAAACAAACTAAATGCATTAGTTAGAGACAGCTCGGATATAACGGACAACTCGACCTCATTGTAACTTTTGCTATATTAGGCCGTATGTTGGCGTTATGAAGCTTGATGGTAGGTGTCAACTCAAGGTTGGAATTTTTCATTAAAATTTGCGTGTCATTTACGATAAAATACACCGATAACGTTATAAATAAATGCAGAAAAAATGCAAAACTACCACTACTCCATCAAGGCTCATATCTGATAAAGTTTTCACGATTAAAAAAGACCAATTAGAGTGAAAAAGTATAGCAAGTTTGGACTTTTAAGTTATTTTTTTTCTGTATTTAAAATATGGTAACATTGTTGTAAATCTTTACTAAAGCTAACATAAGCAGTCGACAGGCCTGTTATACATTTTTCACCAGTTTTATTACAGTTGATTTAAATTATGGTTGAATTTTCATATTTATGAGTTAATTATAACGGCAATTGCGCCCTTTCTTCTAAAGTTGAATTTGTTCAAATTCAACAATGGGAAGATTACAAGTATTCCATTAATTTATCGCAGATCTCAAGTTTAATATTTATTCTAAATGTTTGATTTTATATCGTATCAACTAATTATCGATTATAGCCGTGGTAAAGTCTGTTGGTGCAACGACAAGATGAAGATATTTTAGGTCATATTATGTTGGATGTAACATTGGATGACGGCCAGACGATATTAATCACTACTGAAAGTAATTTAGGAAGGAATTTAGTGGGAAGTTTAATTTCCTTAAACAACACTCGTTACAAAAAAGGAGGGAGTGATATTAAAAATTAAGCTGAATGCGATCGTCATTTCGGCACATCAACCAGCATGCTTAATCTTATTGGAGACGATTAGTTTTTATTGAAACAAAAAGACATTGGTAAATTGGAATTTTTATCGTTTCCTGCAACGTTTTACCAATTGAACAACTGTTTCACGATATTCAAAATACTTTTACCAAGTTTTGTAAAAGGAACGAAACGAATAACAATTGCATCGAGAATAATCGCCACTTTTAGAGCTTTTACGAAACTATTCCTTAGATCGTTTAGATTCTTTAACTATTCACCCTTTTTTCGATTTGATTTAAATTGACGATTGTCATAATTCTTCGTTATATCCGATTCTTGAGAGAATTGTGGAATGTTTTAATAAATAAGTCAGATTTTTTTCAAATAGACATACGACTCTTCAATTACGAACAAATTAAAGCTCAACGTAATTGTACCGCAGTAACAATTCAAGTGATCACATAAGGTGTCTACGTTTACACGTACCCAATTACAAGACTCCGTTATATATCACTAGTGAGCAACTTGTAATGGTTAACATTACATAGTTCTGGTAGCATAATTAAAACTAATTGCTCTCTCAAGATCGGTCTTCGTTCATTTAACCAGTTTGAATTTCATAAAAAATCGATAAATTAATGTAAAAATAAATATAGAGATAATGATGATTGTATAGGTCAACAAATATGATGGAAACACGCAAAGCTAAATTATTATTGTATTGTTGAATTATTTGAATTAATAATAATAATGATGATGATGATTGTTATATGAAGGAAATCCATCTAAAATTGAATTCAATCGAACTACTGAATTGTGAATTATTGAGGATTCATCCGGAAGCTTTCAGTTGTCATTGGGCGCTTTATATGTCTGGCGACAGTCTACTTTTTCAACTTTATTCATTTAAACTACCAAACTTTCAATAATAACCAATAAGTAATTGATTTTTCTGTAAAATTTCACAAGAACTCACCGATTTCCTTGAGAACGTCCATCGTGTCTTGCTTTTAAGAATACCGCCAATAATCGAAAAAAATTCAAAAATTTTCACGTTACAGTAAAATCGTGATGTTGTTATATAACGGCACGTTTAAATTAAATTACACTGAATGATCCAATGGGAAACGTTTACTGATCGTATTCTAACCGGTGCGTGTGTTGTTCTTAAAATGAATATGTACATCCACCTGTTCAGGTGATGTAGTGGTGGTATATTAGATGCAGTGTATGGCGACGCCCTGCGTTCGAAACTCCACCACGTTTGACACGAGCGTCACGGCGCCGTCGTATGCGCGCATTCTAACCCCCAAAAAAAAGTCACACTCATCGTTGTTTTAGAGTATCACTATAGAAATTATATTTGTTATAGTTGAAGACCGAATGGGCTCCTCCACCAAAACCAATACTTTCATTCAAATAATTCACTTGAATTCATTTATGAATCGGATTAATGTATAATGAAACTGAATCGATGGGGGTTGTGGAACATTGTTGTAAATCTATTTGGATTTATCGCCGACCATAAACATGAACCGCTAGTGTTTGATATGACATATTGAATATGTGCTATATAGACGCCTCGACATATTCACCCTTTCATTTTATTCATACCGAACAAGATCTGGTAATGATGTAAATGACGCCCAACAAATCGTAATCCCATCGTCTTCGATTTATATTTTGATTAGATATTAGATTGCTTATAACGTGCAAATAGAAATTGGAATGTGTTCCTTGAATTATCAATGAAAATTTCAACAGGCCAATAATAATTATAAAATAACAAGAAAAGGGATAGTTTATATTGCCAAAATTATATGATAAAACATTAATTATAATAACTAATGAAACGGGTTTCATTCGAATTTTGTTGGTAATATATGTGAACTTGTGGTAGTAGTGGGGAATTTCATTAAAATTGTAATCAAGACCGCAACCATTTCTTAGTTAATTTCAATCTACCTCAAATAGAATACAACACAAAAAAATATAGAGCGTCGGTTGAAACAATTGTGGTGCAATTAATTAAAGCAAAAAAAATATTGTTTGTTAATCTGGAAATACTCATAAAATATCGCTTTAATAAAACACTGTATGAAAACGGTGAATCTTTGAATATTTCAAATAGGACAGTAGGTTTTAAAGTTTTAAATGGCATATAATTGATAACGGCTCAGTGACATGCATTGAAATTGTTTTGTTATGGGCGATTTGGGCGCGTTTGACACAATTGTATTTTAACAATTCAACAAACAGGGGATGTGAATCCTCTATTAAATAATTTAAATTGGATAATGGCGTCAGATCGAGAGCTACTAAATAATAAACATCAGAATTACATGTATAATCGATTAAAGAAACAGTAAGAAAAAGGGGTTGTTTGTAGTATTTGAATGAGTCCAAATTATTGCACCACCTTATTATTTGTCTCACTTCTTAAAACTTTCACATGAATCTCCGGATTGGTTTAATAGCCGCACCACCCCAAGACTTCCGTAATCTCACCAAGTTAAAATGTTTAAATTAACAAGCACTTAAGGGATGAAGATGAAACAGTAATGGCATGACACGAAAAAAGTTCGTGTAAACTACCGACAGAAAAATGAGCGTAAGAATGCAGGAAATGCTATAACAAGGCTTCAATATTAAAGGGTGTGTTTTTGCTTGAACTTATACCACCCTTGTCATAGTATTAAAAAAAAAACAATGTTTTCATAATGGAGCAGGTGTGTCTTTTAATAGTCGCTAAATTAATGAATCGACCACTTCTCGGAGATAATTTAATGGGAAATTTTGTCTTCTTGTTCAATTACTAAGAGTTGAAAGGTTCATTTTTAAAAACAATCAAGTCTAACTGTATTCTACGTAAACTTTTAATAACGCTTGAGTTTTCTGAGACATGTGCCATAATTTTATTACAAACAAACTGGAAATTCTCAACTCTTACTGTTTAGAAATCTGTAAAAAATTATGCTTCTACTTCAAGGGTAATAGAATTAAATTTTGAAGAAATAGAAGAATTCCATCGTTGTTTAGTATAAACTAGAACTTCATTAGAAAGTCAATTATTTACCATCGTTTCGACAGTTGTTAAGGTAATCTTATCGGACGGCGTTGCGTTGAAACGATCAAAGTTAAGGCAACTCACAGTTGATTGTCTAAAGAGTCGTTTTAATCGAATTAAAACGACTGGATTTCAATTTAGTTAAATTCGGTTCGTCGAGAGTACCTCTTTAATAATGTTGTAAAGTTGACGATTAATAGCCCCTAGGAGATTGTTGTAAAATAGTAAAATATCCAAAAAAATACAGATAGAGATTACATTTTAAGCGACATTTGAACGGCAGCCAACACATGAAATTTAAACATATGTCGATGTACTGCAGGTGTTGTAGTAGAGAGTGAAGAAAAATCAAAAATTTCTACATAAAATAAAAATATTTTCATGTCGTTTTGGTTGTTTTATTATTCAGTTTCTCCAATGTATTCCAAGGGTAGGAGAGCGAAGTGACGAATCTACTTTATACTCGTCCACTGTCAGATTGTTGAAGAAAATTTACAAGACCGATTGGTATGCAAAGCAAATACACTATGGATGTATTAACAGTGAACTCCATTTTGAATAACAGCTCCTATTTACTATACAGAGAATGTATTACATACATACACATTCCGGTAGCAAATGGTAAATTCCAAATGTAACGAAAAATAAAATTGTACATTTCCGGCAAATTTCAACAAAAACCATTAATGTTTAAAGCACAACAATTTGAATTATTGTAGAGATTATTTTCTGTATGGGCTTGTAAAGTTTTTGTATAACAAATAATATTTATGGAGCGAATTTTGGTGGAGGCGCCGGGCGATTTTTGTCGTCGTTAGAAATCAAAATCAGCTTTCTAATGGACATTTAATTTCGCTTTATTGAAACCAGAACTATTCGTCTGTAAATTGAATTTAATATAATCGGTAGTTTTTGTATTTGTCTGGACGTTATCATCGTCCAAAATAAAAACAGTCGTGATTTTATCTGGACTTGGTGGTGAGATGAGGCAAGGCGAGGTCAAAATGTCAGAGTAATTCACAAATTGGAACTTACTGCCTGTGGTTTACCTTACCGTTGTCGTTTCATTTTCCTTTCTCGCTCAGGTATACACGAAACGCACATATAAATGTTACAGTTTCCACAGTAACAGTAAAAAAAATGTGGAAAAACATGGGAAAAAGACTAGGGAATTCGTTTTTATATTAGACAACCATTCCTTGTTGAACAGTCAAATAAAAATTCCAATTACTTTTATTGATTTACTATCTATTTTCTACCGGATGGACCTTAATAGAATGTGGAACTTGTTTAATGGCCTATTGTGATAAATATTGGAAACCTGTCGAAAAATTCTTCAAATTTAGCTCAATTAAAGTAAACATTGAAAAGCTTATAACGAATTGAATCAAGTTTGATTGTTGTTGTTCGTATGGCAACATATGTTGCAACACAAGACAGAAATATGGGAACATATGCGACGCCAAAAACACCAGAACCGGACTTACCCTATCAACTCCAATAACTTTATTATAACGAACACAAACAACAACCACCACGTATTCCATTATAGATAAGTGGACAATAATACGAATATAAAGGATTTCTAGAAGACATTTCGATGGGGGTCAAAAGTGTAATTCCGCTTGAAATCAGCCTAAATGGCGCCCTGTAAGAGTGTGACGTCAACCATCGATCTGACATTGTTGTGGTTGTATAACCGGGTCATTTCAGTTCCCTCCACCACATCTAACCGTTCTTATTTGATCCCAGGATAACCATAGCCTACACAACAATAACTTGTGTAAGGAGTTATCGTGATTTCATCTAGTTTTTATATCGTCTGTTACATTTTCAATTTCCAGACTTTCACATCAAAACAACCAACATAAAATTCAATTTTATCTAATCAAGAAATTATTTCGCAAAGTATCGTTGAAATATTGTTTGACAGTAATAGAAAATTTTGTTAAATAAAAAGATAACAACAAGAGTGTCGGGAATTTGAATTTCAATTCATTTGGTTTCAACAGTGGATTAAGTGGATGTTTTTGTCAACAAATAAAATTAGATTGGTTGTTATTGGCGCGACAACAGCTTCAATGAGTTGTTTGAAATTCAATTCCGGTAATTGGTTTACTTTACTAAATGGAAAATTCCACCATTCATTTGATTATTACGAAATAAGGTGACAATTACAAAAATCTTTCAACTTGTAATAACTTAGAAATATTGCGTAATAATTCTAGATCAACTTCTTACATGAGTTAGAAGAAGAGAGGAGACGCCCTTGGCTAGACAATATAGCAATCATCAAAGGGTTTCGGATATCGGCAAATTTATGTAGTCAACTTTTCAGTATTTTCTTCAAACAGATCCACAACGCCCTTATTTATTCTTATCATAGATACAGGAAGCGTTCTGATACAAGTATCTCTTGCTTTTTATTGTGTTCTTCAGCAAATATAAACTAAGAGACACGCATGAAATAACTTGAACGTTCCGAGAATTTCGTTGAAGATTTCTAAACAAATTGTATTTGCAAATTGAAAATTTCCCTCCTACACACACGCAATCATAAATTCAAATTAACCATTGAGCACAAATGGTGGATGCGCCGGGTATTCTTTTATTCAAATCATAAATAATCATTGAATAATTAAAGAATAAAGACTTAAATTAACTCAAGTGTAAATAGATAACAGTAAATTATAATTTATTAGAATTGCTATAAGAAAGAAAATCTGTGTTCAAGTAACGGTTAAAAGATGTCACCACTAGCTGAAAACTGAAAACAACTCTATCTGCTTGTGCTTTCCGCTGAAATTCTGCAATTTTGTACAGAAATTCACCGAATGGTGGCGTTGTCTGTGCGTTACACGAATCCTGCAAATAACTGCAGAAATTTATCATATCTTTACAGATGTTCAAATTTTCTTTAATAAAAAGAAAAACTGCACTATTTCAAGCGACTAGAAAGAATTCTTGTGGGAGTTATAAGGGAATTTAGATGAAATTCTCCCGGACTTGTCGAAGATAAAGTGTTGAATGGACTCTATAAATTTTCCTATATTGAAACAAATGTTCGTACGAATAGAAATTATAGTATGTTGGATTTTAGATATAAAACTATTGAATTCAATAAAATAAAGTAAATAGTTACCATTCTAGATTTAACTTGTCAATGGAGGTTTTAAAATGAACTAAAAAAAAAAAATAGAGTAATTTCAGTTTTTTCTTGCTGTGCTTCCACTTTATTCGGACTGTAAGAGGGTAAAAATATAAATTGAACGGATAACAATAAATCAATATAATGAAGAAGGCAGGTTATAGTGTTGGTTATCGATAGTCCGATACGTATATAGCAAGATGCAAAACTTTACGATGTAAATTCAAAATAACAACACCTGCGTCGCTTGTAAAAATCAAATAAATAACGTTAGAATTATTCAAGAATGTCGGTGAATTAAAACAAACACTCTTCAAATTTAGCAATTAACAAATAAAACCATAATTATTGCTAATTTAGAAATGATCCTTCACCCTATTCTAACGGATCTTGTTAATATTCTATTAAAGTTTAGCCTATAGTGTCTGGTAAAATAAGCCTATGCAAAGTGACTTGCCGGTTAAAAATTGAATTAAGCTCACCGTAGTGCTTTTCTTAAATCTACCACACTAAAATCCTATAAAGATAATTCAGATAAGAAACATTTGTTTACCTTGGAACACAGCGAAGGCGTGCTGCTACTCCTGATAGATTTCTCACTCTACTCTTGTCACCTGTAAGCAATTCAAATTATTAAATTTTGCACATTGCATTGGGGTAGAAAAAGGCCCATGTGTATAAACTGTCGTTTTATATAAACATACAAGCTGAAATGGTGTCTCTTTAACCCCTATAGGTTGATGGTGGTAGCAGCGGTGTCCCTGTAATTAACAATTAGGTTCGTTCTACTCTACTAACTTTCTCGCTACCGTATTGTTCCTTAAATAAATTACTTAATTTACTTGATAATACCAACGTAATGACCAGGACCTGTACAACCTTAATCGGGGAAAATTACGGATGTCAAATGATCATACCCGTTTTCCATCCCTTTTATTATTTAGTTATTCTATTAAACGAAACTGTAATTGTTGTGAATGGAAGTTGATAGTAATGGTAGTAATATAGGATATTAACAAGACTATTTACAAGATTTTCAAAGATTTTGATACGAATAAAACAGGTATTGAGTGAGAAACTCGTTATCTAAATGAATATCAGACAATACTGTCAGTGACAATATTCCATTCTATAATAGTTGGTATTAATGTGTATTATTCAGCATTTCCAATAATGATTGTGGCAATTCTGCTAAGGGCTCAAGTTACAACCCCTTTTTCGTTGGTTTGTGTATTGTTCCGCTAGTGCTGTACAATTTCCGATTCGTTTATTTTCCTGCTCCGTTGCGTCTCTGTACGAAAACAAAGTTATATATTCGATAATGTCGTTTTTTTATTGTGAAAAAGTAAAGGCAACAATACATAAAGTATACGTTTTACTATTTAATAACTATGACTGAAAAATATTTGTAAAAAGTATTTACAATAAAGTAGTTTTCATAAGATGACTACATTTCCAACTTTTGTACTTTACATGTTTCCATCTCTTTAAAAAGGCGACGTCTTTCCATTTTCAAATATGCATCTGCAAGGCATTACTACGTTTCTGCATAAATCTAATCGTACAATTCGTTTTGTTCCCTAGTCTTGATATTTATTTTGATTGTCGTTTGGAAACAGGGACGTATCAAGAGCTGGATGAGCCTAGCAAGTTTTGATTTATTATTTGCCTGAGGAACAAAAACAAATCGAAAAAGAAACCAAATTTTTAATTAGTATGAACGTGACCATTTCTTTAGAATGGCAGTCGCAATTTTTGTAATCAATTTGACTCAAATTACGTTCTTCTTAAACATATACAAAAATAAGTTTCATTTTCTTTTGCTGGTTTCAAAAGCCTTTCAAAAATTGTTAATTATACCTTAGTAAAATTCGCCTGCTAACAAAGTACCTACCTAAATATGTGTTAGTTTGTCTTTTCAGCAGCTAATTTGTAATTTTTATGTAAAAATACGAGAATTTTGCTAGTTTCAGCCTATTTTAGAGACTTTGCTTGGATTTTAGTTCCTTTTTTGAACTTTTAAAGCTCAAAATCGTCGATTTCTAATAAAATCCTGCATTTAATGGTTGATTAGACTTAGTTTCTTACATTAGGATAAAATTTGCGTGGTTTTTCACATTTTTAGCTGAAAAAAGTGCCTAAGCATAAAATTATCCATAAAATTGCCTTTGCAGCAGTTAATTTGTGATTTTTATGCCAATTTAGCTAATTTTAGCCAATTCTAGGAAAATTTCTTCAAGAGTGTGTCAGACTGTCTTTGTAATTTTTATGTAAAAATACGAGAATCTAGCTAGTTTTGGCCTATTTTAGCGACTTTTCTTGGATTTTAGCTCCTTGTTTGAAGTTTTAAAGCTCAAAATCGTCGGTTTCTAACAAAATTCTGCATTTCATGGTTGATTAGTAATTATTTTCATACTTTATGATAAAATTTGCGTGTTTTTTTACATTTTTAGGTGAAAAAAATACCTAAGCATAAAATTATACAGAAAATCACCCATTAAGCAGTTATTTATTTGTTTTTATGCCAAAATACGACAATTTAGCTATTTTTAGTCCATTTTGGGGCGATTTCTCCAAGAGTTTTGCGTGAAAATTGATTAAAGTATAAAACCAAAATGTCTTAAAATCTAGAATAAATTTTGAGTATTTAGCTATTACAAATTAAATCTGAAATTACATTTTCTAAAACAAAAATAATAAATAAGTTTGATCTTCTTGCGCTGGTTTAAGAGCCTTTCAAAAATTGCTGAATAATGTTTCAAAACTCTCAAATTTACACGTTAAGATGAAACTTGCCTACTCTCTTACACGTTTACATGAAAAAAGTACATAAATATATGTCAAATTGCCCTTTTACTAGCAGATTTGTAATTTTTATCTCAAAATACGCCGATTTAACTAGTTTTGACCTTTTTTAGGGATACTTATTGGATTTTAGCTGCTAGTTTGAAGTTTTAATGCTCAAAATTGTAAATTTGACGCTAGATATTGCATTTAGTAGTAGAACTTTACACTTTTTACACTTTTGACTAAAAATTTCGAAAAATGTGTCAAATTGCTCTTTTAGTAGTAGATTCGTAATTTTTATATCAAAATACATCGATTTAGCTGGTTTTAATCTGTTTTATGGACATTTATTGGGTTTTACTTGCTAAAATCGTCAATTTGGTACTAAATACTGCATTTAATAGTAGAAATGTTACAAATTTTGTACTTTAAAATAAAATTTGCCTGCTTTTTTACACTTTTGGCTAAAAAATGTCAAAATATGTTTGTGTCAATTTGCCTTTTTAGTAGATAATTTGTGATTTTTATGTCAAAATATGTCAATTTAGCTATTTTTAACCTATTTTGTTTTTTCTTCGGTTTTTGCTTCTTGTTTGGAGTTTTAACGCTCAAAACCGTCAATTTTTCACAAAATCTCGCATTTAATGGCTGATTAGTTATCAACTTCATACTTTAGAATGGAATTTGCCTGTTTTTTTTACATTTTTAGCTGAAATAAGAATACGTCGATTTAGCTAGTCTTAACTCATTTACGGGCTGTTTCTTCAAGAGTCTTGCCTGAAAATTGATTAAATTATGAAGCAAAAATAATCTAAAATAAATATTGAGTATTTAGTTGAAATATTGTAGATCAACTCTCCTTTTTTTAACGATTCAATGCCAAAATTGGCTGAAATTGAATCAGTTAGAAATTCCTTTAAATCTACAGTATCAACTTAAAAAATTACTGATTTTTAGACCTTACTTAAGCTAAACTTGGCTAGACCGTGGTTTCAATCGACCTGAGCGTGAATTTACACACATTTTAACGGGGAGCTAGACATGGACGGAAACCCACCCAAACGTGTATATAAGCCCATGTTAGTTCGACTTAAGCTTACATCTTGCTAAGGCAAGATTAAGTATGGGAATAAAAACCGGGCCTAAGTGGGCTTCTATTCGAGTTTGAGAATTCAACTCTACTACAAAAATGCCCTGAAACCAAAAAAATGAAAACTCAAAGATTGACTTAAGAGTCCTCAATTTGGTAGAAAATTCCTCACAAAAGCCAGATGATTTATGATAAAAATCTCTTAAAATCTAAAGTCGAAATCAAGAATTCAGTTCAAAAATCGAATAAATCGCCTTCTGTCACGAATTAATAAAATTTGCTGAAAATTTATCACTGAAAACGAATATTTCTTAAAATTAAAAGCTAAAACTTTGGCTTTAAAATTGATCAAAAGTTTTTATATTTCATCGTTTTTACAATTTAGTTAAAACATCCACTTAAAACTGATGGTTAAAAACGACAATGCTTAAAAATCTATATTTAAAGTTGCAAATACTGTTAAATAAGCGACTAAAAATATCTAAATAAACAGGAAATTTATATGCGATTTCATTAATACTTTTATAAATATTCACATTCAAATTCTCATCATTATCAATCATTGGGGAGGGAATTGTGTTAAAGATACCAACACTATCGTGATGAGCATTGACCGTTTAAAATGCTAGCTCACGTACATTTCTAACGACCGAATATTATATGTTTATGATCAGTTAACTAACCGGTAATGTTATATCGTTATCATTTCTGTCTATCTTAATGATAGTTTGAGTTTAAGCAGAGATATCGATTGAGTGTAGAATAAGAGGAACTGTAAAAATTACCATAGAATGTTTAACACGATTCTTTAGCAATTTTCAATCTTAAAATACTCCAAGTTATCAATTATCAATGCCTTGAACTGTAACACAAAATTAATAAACGTATGCTAGGTAGCCAATAAGCATCTTTTCTTAAGATCTTACAATGATTACAAGCATTTTATGAATCTTGTGTGACAAGCAGATTTACAACAAGGATTAGAAATACGATTTTGGTACAAAAAATTACATCGTTCGTGAAACTTTGGTTGCTTTATGACATGAAAAAAATGCTTATTCGGTAAACAAAATCATGAATTTGAAAGTTTCGTGTGAAATATAGCATAGCAAGCTTTTGATTATTTAAATTAAACCCACATAAAATCTAAATATTAAAAACTACAATAGTTGCATTGTATTACAAATTTTTCGCGTTTAATATGGAATGAATTCAATTAAAATTAAATTTCAGTTTATTGTAACAATTTATAAATACTTAATTGAAAACATCAATGTTTGTAACGTTTAAATCTAGTTAAAGTTTGATGTTGTTTGCACAAACAACTACTCTAATCATAATTCTTTTATTAGTTCTAGCTTTATTATTATTTTGATTAAAGTCATATACAAATCAAATTATGACATCAAGAACGACTTGTTTGATGTTGGATTATCATTTAAAAAAAAAAAACGAACCGAGTGTCAAGCTATTTAATTAGGCCTCCTATTCATCTTGTTTTGATAAAGTGGATATTATTCCGCCTGGCGCATCCACCAATTTTACCCTATATACTTGATGATATCTCTACAAATTTCAATATCAATATTCAACCATTATCAACATTGTTTCTATTACAAACAATTGTATAGGAGTGATGATAATATTTACTATTATTCCATCATCTTCACTTATTGTTTGTGTTTCAAATTACATTTGAGAAAGAAGAATTAAGTGAAGAATCTATTGAGAAAACAAGCATTCAACTAACCAACAAACAGTTCAAGTACCATTAATGTCTCCAACAATTGTACGGAACCAAAATGAAACTTTCAACTATTACCACCACCACCTCCCTGTTGAGATCTAGTAGTAACATTATCTTTAGTATAGTCTAGTGTGGAGTCTACGTTAGTCTCATTTATAGTTTCAAACTGCCACTAATACGAATACTATTATTATTATTATTATTATGAAGTTTATTCGAATTGGTCAATGACTGTTTGAATTCCGGTAATATTGATTATAGACGAACATTTCAACACTATTGAGAATTGAATTGTTTGAACGAATATCTTATGATTAAAATGAGAAAAACATTCACTATTTTGAGATAACAACCGATATGTCGTCGTGGTGAAAGCTTCTTGTTGACTATATCAGATTTAAGTCGTTATGTGTGTGTTCGTTGAAAGCTGTTTGCAATTTGCAAGTATAGAAAGTTTGTCTGTTTTAATACTCTAGAGACGCTACGGATCACATTAAATAGGTGAATACGAAGACGTTCCCATAAATGTTGATGTTATTACTACTATCATTATTATTATTATTATTATTGTAGTAGATGGTATATTTTGTTAGGTTGACACAACTATAGTCGATCTAATCAAATTCCACTTGATCGATTCAATGGGGAGGTGGTTTTATATAAAGTGGACGGTAGGATTTTACTATCAATAAAACCGTTTTTCTGGATAATAACCTGATAGAATGACTTCGTTTTGCTTTCAACGGTATTAAGAGATATGGTTGTTTAGATAAGATGAGATTTAGATATTTCGTTGATCTAGAAGAGTGATATTTTTCTTCAACAAAACCCATTATAGACTAGATTGCATTTAAATATTTGAAAGTATTGACAATGTATACAGGGTGTCCCGTAAGTCACACATTTCACCGTAGGGACCAGATAGGGGACGAAATTCGAAGTTAAAAAGTCCTGTACGATTTTCTCATCTGAAGCACAAGTAATTAGTAATTAATTAAATAAAGTAGCCAATCAGTAGCGATAAAAACAGAGCGGGGAGGGGAGGAAAGTGACAGATGTTGACAATAAGAATGCTCTCACAGTGCCAAACTGGTAATCAAAATTAACCATTAATAAATATTATGGCGTTGTGAGAGCTACCTTACTCTCAACTAACTTTTCCGCTTCCCACGTTCCACCATTAAGACTCCTCCTCGCTGTCCTTTTTAACACTATTGCCAGCAGTTGATTGGATATTTTATTTAATTAATAACTAATTATCTGTGCGTCATATGAGAAAATGATATAGTACTTTTCGTCTTACAATTCCATCCACTATGTGGCCCTTATGCTGAAATGCGCGACTTACGGGACACCCTGTATATGGAAGAAATTCACTTATACAATGCAGAGAATATAAAATTGTCTATTTTCGAATAAAGACGATATTTATTCAAAATATCTGTTGCACGTTTAAATATAAATCGATGATAATCTGCACGGTTGCAAATAATCTTTGTTTATCATATATAAAAATAACAATAAAACTTTATTATCTCACTTTGTTTATAATTGTATTCCATATTTTAATTTAATGTAACTTTGTTTCTATGTGTCTTCGCTGGGGGAGAAATTAAATTTTCTTTTATTTTATTCAACATGCATCTGCTATAACTATTAAAAAAGTTGCAAGAAGATTTCTAGATTAAAAGCTATTTGAAGCTTAATGAAGTTAAAAACTACGAAATAGCTTGAATGTTTGTTTTTCAGTTAACATTCGCTTATATTCACACCGGTAAATTACCTCAAAATTAATAAATGAATAACGAAGGAGAACAGCGTTTAGAGAGTGTTGAGAGGAACAGGGATGAAAGGGAAAACAACGGAAATAAGCGGATGAAGGATGACCACAGTTTCCGAAAATTCTTCGTTCACAACGAAATTGCATTTTATATTAAAAAGCTCTTTTGTATAATTTACGATACACTAAAACAGCACGACTAAACACCCTATTAGGAAAAGACTTTGTTGGTTATTTTTAAAGAAAGCCGTTGATGTCGACTAATTAACTTTCATCCTAAGCAACTAAACACACCTCGTTACTTTAACGTAATGTGTGTTTATTGAAATTGAAATTTTTACTACATATATATGTAGTATAGACGATTCACAATTTCCTCTTTATATGCTGCATTTTTCATCAAATTTAATTTTGAATGTAAATCCGTCCTGAAGGATAATAAGAACGAAATGCGATTATCTACGGTCTACGTATTTCCATTATCGGTATATATCCTATGTATCCTTATCAGAATCGTTATTATAAAAGCGGATAACTAAAGGGGAAATTGACCCAACAGAAGCCAGATGAGGTAAAAATTTATCAAACAATTCTATCAACGAAAAACGAATCAACATAGAAATTGATCTGATGGTAAATTATTGGAGTGTACGGCTAAGTGTATGGAAAAGGTGACGATTCTTGACCGAAAAAAATACCCGCTCTTTTAGTTGTGTAAACCAATCTTTCTCTATTTTGACAGAAACAGTAAATAAACAAGATAACACCCTTATTCCCGCCTACTATTTTTTGGTTCCATATAGTAATCATGTGGACAGCACGAGTTGTGCACGTGATTGTTTGTGAGATCGGAGTAAAGAGTCTTGTGTACACTGCTCAAGGAAATTTAAATTCAATGCGGTTAAATTAACCCAGACAAAAAACGACTGAGTTATTATAACAAGTGCAACCCGAAAATAACGGCGCGATCATGGTACAGTGTAAATCGGTCTTTTAACGAACATCCCTTGAATTCTCTCAACCAATGAAAGTTCAATTTTTAAGTTGTACGTGCATATCATGCACTATTACTATATTTGTTGGCCAATTGGAGTATAGACATTGTGAGGATCTCTTTCGTTAGCCTGTTAGCCTGACTTACACAGCTCTACAACTATCGTTACCTTTTCCATGCACCTAGCTGTACACTAAATATATGTAAATACAAGATAATCATTAAATTACAGATTTCAATTAGATCTTTGTACGGTTAATAGCAGCACTACTATTAATTAAATGTAATTAATTTATAACATTTACAGATAGTGCTGGATAGTGGGGATAATTAATTAAATTTTCCAATAAACACACTTCCTATACAGACAAATAATGGAATGATCACGATTTCTATTTCTATTTCAAATCACTGCATTTAGAGCTACATTCACAGATTCTCTAGAGATAATCTCTAAGGATAATGATCATCTTCTATTACTAGAACTCTTTATCCCTTATCCTATTTGATTTGTATAAAAAAAATGATGACAATTAGTTTTAACGAGAAAGATAATGTACAGCTAGATGCATAAAAAAGGTGACGACTCTTGAGCGAGAAATACCCGTTTTTATAGTTGTGTAAGCCAAGCTTTCTCCATCTTGAAGAAAAGAGGGTGGAGCCATATAAGGTTCTGTAAATAAACAATTTTCCGATGAATATCTTTGTTTCCAATTCCGACTTGCTAGATATTGTGAGGACCTCTCTCTTTAGCCTGATTTACACAGCCTCACAACTATCGTTATTTTTTTCATGTACCTAGCTGTACAACTATCTATTTCACTTGCACTGCGACGGTTGTTTTACTCTTCTCTCTTTTCAATTTTTAGGTATAATGAAATTGTACAGAGTGAGATAGATAGTTCTCTCATAGGGAAACTGTATCTGTCTCACATGTTGATGATCTTCAATTTCTAAAGAATCCATGAATACGGCCTATTTAGTCATTAGAACCGGTTCTAGTTTATTACAGAATACCACCCGGTACTGATGAAGCTGACTAAACACAATCGATTAGCCTTTGCTTATTTATTTCCTTTTTAATAATTCTTTTAAGAAGGAAAGTAGCTAGTCTATAAAATGGTAATCGTTACAATTATTACTCATATTGTTAGTTAATTAATCATCATCCAGTTGTTAATTAGCCGTCACGTAATTTAAACTTAATTAATTTACTAGTGATGCTTTCGTATCACCCTTAAAATTGGTAATTACTGTTTATATTCGTATTTATTCCAAACATGTAATTCTCCAATGAAAACTTTGAGTTGATCTTCGACACAAGTTCATTCGATGAAATCCGTTTTGACGATTAGAAATATAAACAGAAAGTCTTTGTGAAATTTGAGAAACTTAAAAATTAAATCATTAGTTCGATTGTGTGTGGACTTTGTTAATCTTAAAATTATCAACTCACTTACTTAATTGTCTTGCGTCTTGATCAAATTCTGCGTCATTCGAACGGTGGTCGGCTCACTTTTCCGGTCGTATTTCTTAATCACTTGACCGATCATGTATCACAATGATGGAACGTTGGCATGTTAACCACGATTACGTCAATTTACACAGTACCACATCAGGACTAATATCAGAAAATCTAATGTAAAACGATATATCACTGCCATATATTGAAATTTACATTATATTACGCATAATTTCTGTTATTCTTCTAGCTCAAATATTGTTAGAAACAATCATTAATTTTGGTTCTTCATTGCCTTATTTGGTGAAAGTCCAGATGTGCAAAATTGTTGTTGTTGTTATCATTTATTTGATAGTTGTGTGGTGTGAGTGACAAGAGAATCGTCTTAAAGTGTTAGCGAGATCATTAACTTCGTTTCTAGAACAGTTTCAATTGAATGGACCACCTTTATCATCATCCTAGTGTCGGTCAAAAAAGTTTTCGATTCGTTTCGAAGAGACCAACAATAGACTAATTGTCAACGAACTCAGCCGTGGATCAGACGTATCAGACGAAAAAATTGTTGATAATCGTTTGATTCTAGTTAGTGTTCTAATTAAGTTTTTCGTTGTCTCAACTCTATTAAAACTAGTTAAATTCTGACAAACTAACTAAAACTAAATTAGTTTTAGATTGAAAAGTCTTTGATTGTCTATAATTAAAGTCTCCTTAATCACATTTGCATACATATTTGTTTTATAAATATCCACACACACACACACACACACACACACACACACATACATCGATTTCAAATTAGAAAAAGTCGCATCACTGTTGAAATAACGAGATTGAAATTGGTGTGCAACTAAAACTTTTAATTATAACGAACAGAGCATCATAGTCTGCCACACCAATAATCCTACATTAACTTCTAAAGCGCTTTTAGAGCAAAACCTCAACTTTCTTGAGATACTTGAACGAAAAAAAGACTGAATAGTTTAGTAAAGTTTATTATCAACGACTACCATCGCTTCTTCTTTGTGAGAACTTAATACCCGATAAGCCTTATGAAGAAATTCCAAGTGGAATTGGCTCGAAATGACATTCTTGTAACTAATATAAGGAACACAAAATTAGCTTTCATCATCAACACATCAGAGTTTTCCTTGTTGTGTGTTTGTGTGTAATTCAAGTGTTGTATATGGTGATTGTGGATAATAAGAGTTGGATAAAGTTGAACGTGCTTCTAATCAGACTAACTGTTTGAACGGTGGTGGTTGTGGTGGAGGCGGCGGCGGCGCTCCTTTCGCCGCCAGATAACAGAAAGCTCGTTAGTTGTTATCGTCTCAGTGGGACAGTTGTCAGAGATAAGACAATGTGCACAATGCCTACTGAAAGTTGATAACTTTACAATTTCGGTTAATTCAGGTTGTGTTGTTTTATTACGAAATTCTCTCATCTTCATTTTTCTTTTTTTCCATTAAACACGTAGAGAACTGGTGTGAGTGTTGGAAATTTGTTCGATTGACATCTTTTGAACAATTTACTTTTCTGCTGACGTTCGTTTTTGCTGTATTTCTTATTTTTCTAACATGATCAGGAAGCGTCAGATCAAGCTGTTTTATTTTGTATTCGCTGTGTGTATCTGACGCATTCATTCAATCTCATAGTAAAACTCGACGGGAAAATACTTTGTCAACTGGATTAAGAATAACAACCACACCACATGTGTGCTTTTGTATCAATCAAAATTATGTTTTAGATTGATAGAATGATGCTATCCAGTTTTGTATTAAAATTTGTCGGTAGAAAATTGGCGTTTTTCCATAATTTCTCGATTAAAATGCAGGACACAAGCATCAGATTCTGATCGTATTCCTTGTTCGGCAGTCCTGTAAAAACGTCATAACCTTTCAGCCGACGATACGCTTTACTAAATCCTTATATTGGCGATATCTTGATGACCTCAGGACCTTAACGGTTGCTGTTAACATACAAAGACTTGTATCGAATAGTGATGTAAAACCCTCTCTATTACACCATATGAAACTGAAATGTTTACATCAATATTTTATAAAAATTGTCACAATTGAGGCACATACAGTAAACTTGTTGAGCTATTCGAATTTTAAAAGGAATCGATAATAACATTCATTTGTTGTAATATTCTTGTGAAACATATTTCAACGACAACGTTATCAATTTGAAAACTGTAAATCTTTCAATTATTAATTTTGTTATTTCCTAATCAAAAGCGCTTTCATTTGAACAACTGTGACAAAATTTAATGAAAATAGAGTGAATTAACTTCTGAACTTCTTGTTTTCTAGATTAAACTTCATATTTCTTACACAATTCACTCAACGAAAAACAAATCAAATTATCTCATTGTAAGTTGGTCTTTTATTTTTAGTGACTTTTACGATAACAAAACTAACATTTTTTTTGTTGTGTTAACAGTGCGAAGAAAGCACAAGTTTTTGAAATTCGCACACGTAACAGATGAACGTGACATGGTTAATTTTATGAACGCCTTTTGTTGTGCTTTTTCTGCATATAACCATCGATCGACAGCCCCCCCTAACGCCCACTCTCTCTTCCATCCACTAATAACCACAGGACAATTTCGTTAAAGTAACGTTAATAATAGAAATCAATTGGAATATAAAAGAATGCTTTTGTATTGCCGCGTGTACGAGGGTGGAAAATACGTACGTCAGACCATGTTTCTGATATAAGTTAAGATAAGTAGTCTCCCAAGGCGCATTGCTGGAGAATATCATCAGGAACATGCACGCACAAGAATATTCCTACTGGATTCCCGGAGAAATTCCTAAATTTTGCGCATTTTCCACCACCATAATCATCCAGAAAATGTAACTGAGCGAAAAATTCCAGCCAGCACATTGTTTATAGCTATACAGCTATGGAAACATGCATGTTTAATACAAACAGAGGTGGGTTTTGTGGTGGTTCGAAAAATCTTTTAAATTAATTAGATTATAAGCTTAATGAATTGTCGAACTATAAGTAGACAAGGTGATAATGAAGGAATTGTAATGATTTTTGTTGTAACATAAAGTTTTAAGTGTTATTTTAACAATCTTGAATCCCTTGTTTACAACAACCAGTAGTAAAGCTTTATTGCATTGGGAAGCTCAACAACGATGCTGGTTGGTATAGGGGATTGTGGTAGAACGGCTTGTTTGAAGACATTTTGATAAACACGTTTCAACATCACAATAGTTGTATTCAAATTTCCTTTGACAAAAATCTCTTGATTATTTCGATTAAAATACACATTTCAGCTATTCTCTCATCTAAATTCAGTAGACAAAAAGACTGTGTAGTGCTGTCAGAAGAGACGATTTTAACAACACTAGACATCTCAATAGAGCGCATCATTGGTGTTTTTTTCCCTCCTGTATCACCCTAAGGGTAGGTGGTAGAACTGGCAGCTACCACTTCAATGTGTGTGTGTGTGCGTGTTTGGGTGTATCCTCTGGAGAGGCAACGAGGACGATAAGTGGCCTTGACTGTGGACTATTCACTTTTAGTTGTCTTCTAAGTGGAAAGGCGGAGGCGAAACGTCCAAGCTGTTATCCTAAGAAAATGACAAGAACGTCAAGATTGATATTGTGAAGAGAGCAATGTAGAACAATATCGTTCTTTTAAATTGTAGCGATATTAAAGTGTTCAGTGAAATCATCAGTCTTGTTCGTTTTGAAGAATTTTTATATTCTGAGAGAGATTGTAATCTTTTCTAATCGTCGATTATAATCGATTCCAGATTGGATCAATACGAAATGATTGTGGGCACAAATTACGTTTATTTAGATTGATAACAGTTGTATTGTTGATTTTTGATTGATTAATATTTAGTTTGATTTTCCAGTTGGATTACGATTGGATTGAATCTGACATGGGTCAACTATGAATATCTCTTTACAATTTTAATATAAAAGCGATGTCGCTTTATGATGTTGACGATATTAACGGATAATATTATTCGTCTCAACATTCATAATACATTTGAATAAGAATCGTGATGGATTTTTGTAGATTCAATGCAGTTTGGCAAACTTTACCATCATCCATACACACAGTTAATGTAAACATAGGATTTGTTTGAATGCTGGTGCAAACAAGGCATTTATTATCAGTTTGAAGAAGAACTCGCTGAAAAGTTTCACGTATATTCTTCCAAACTTTACACCAAACAGTATTAAGTTTTGGACTGTACTTTGTTTTCTATTGGTTATGTTTGTGAAGTTTTCTTAAACTACATGACATGGATAGATGATTCGCACACACTAATCACATAACAATACACTTGAACGCAAATAGGGTGCCCCTATCAAAACCACTATATTAGATGTATATATATATAGGCACACAAGAAACTCCTTAAATAATTACAACAATATGTCTAAGCTGTTAAATTTGGACAAGGTTATCCTACTTACTTTTCCAAGCTACTATAGGGAATTTACAATGTTACAGACAAAGCATTGGGCGGTTAAATAAATGACCACACCATGAATCAACAGTTCTATTCCCAACTCGATTCTACCTCTAATAAAAGCCGACGTCGCAACGTTAGAATAATGCATGGAGACGAGATAAACGGCGTCTATTTCTAAACAGAGATCCCACCGCAACTGTGGCAAAATATCCGGCATACCACAATTTTAAAAATTGGTCGAACGGGTAAATAAATTTTTAAATTCAGAAGGTAAAAAGAACAACAACTATAAAAGTAGTTTTCTCTCTTATATTTACCTTAAAATATCAATAACTCGTTTGGTATATACAAGTACTACTTAATGTTTCATGAAAATAACGATTGCTATTGAAATGAAATATGAAAAATTCTTTAGGCTTGGGAAATGGAGAGGAGCGAGCTATTGAAAAACAAACAAGCTCAATAAATAGGTGAATATTCTGGTATTTCAACTGGAATTCTTTTCGAAATTCCACTAGCATTCCAATTCGGACAGATCTCGACTGCTTTAAATTGTCGTAGAACCACGTCATGTAGAATTCTCAGACATTGAGAGAATTGAGAGAGGGATGTGAATCGTATTAATACAATACCATAGAGAATTTTTTGTATTTATGTTGTTATCATTACATACAGTGAAAAGTGCAACGTTCTCATGACGGTTATAATGAGATTTACGAATGGAATATTTCATGGATACTGAATTCACACCATACCGGATGATGAACGTAAGGCGAAAAGTTCCTATGGAAAGTCACATTATTTAGCTAGACAAAAATATTTCTGTAGATCTATAGGGGAATCCTCAGAGAACATTTCAGCAAAATTAGAGCCTTGTAGCTCATTGGAAAGTAGGTGAAAAAATGCTTTATTCTGATAATGTCACAAATTCTGTCAATCAACTACAAGCATAAACCGGCTAAGAATGGCTCGCAGACCATCGTAAAATTGATTTTTCTCGTTTTTCTCATTAGTGCCCTTAAAAAAAACTGAATGAATCAAGTGTGAGTAAGTTTCTCTGTTGTTTATTGTTTTTAACATGATGGGGTGAGATTGCTTATGATTTCCTTTAATGTAAACATAATAAAAGTCACGTAGTCTTATAAAACCTCATTATACTGGATGATTCACGTAAGGCAAAAAATTTCTTATGACAACTCCCATTATTTGGCGAGCGATTCGAAAAATATTACAAGGATTTATAGGAGAATCCCCAGAGAACATTTTAATGAAATTAGAGCCTTGTAGCTCATTGGAAGATTGGTCAAAAAGCGCTTTATTTCAAGCATGTCGCGAATTTCGTCAAACAACTCCAAGAATAAACCGATAAACCGGCTAAGATTGGCTCGCAGACCATCGTAAAATTGATTTTTCTCATTTTTCTCATTAGTATCGATGAAAAATTGATTGGTGGAGATCGATCGTGAAAAAACTGATTGAATCTAGCGTGAGTAACCTTCTCTATTGTTTATTATTTTTAAGATAATGGGGTAAGATTGCTTATGTTAATTCAGTGTTTATTACTCTTATTCTGATTTTGTTTAATGTAAAAATAATAAAAGTTACGTAGTCTTATGAATCCACATTATACCGGATGATTCACGTAAGGCAAAAAGTTCTTATGGCAACTCCCATTATTTTTCGAGCAATTCAAAAAATATTTCAATAATTTATAGGGAAATCCCAAAAGCATATTTTAGTGAAATTGGGGACTTGTCACTCATTGGAAAATTGGCAAAAAAGCGTTTTATTTCCAGAATGTCATGATTTTTACCAAACAACTCCAAGAATAAACCGATAAACCGGCTAAAATTGGCTCGCAGACCATCGTAAGATTGATTTTTCTCATTTTTCTCATTAGTATCCATGAAAAATTGATTGGTGGAGATCGAACGTGAAAAAAGTGATTGAATCTAGTGTGAGTAACTTTCTCTATTGTTTATTATTTTTAAAATGATAGGGTAAGATTGCTTATGTTTATTCAGTGTTTATTATTCTTATTCTGATTTTGTTTAATGTAACAATAATAAAAGTCACGTAGTCTTATGAATACACATTATACCGGATGATTCACGTAAGGCAAAAAGTTCTTATGGCAAGTCCCCATTATTTGGCAAGCGATTTGAAAAATATTCCAAGGATTCATAGGGGAATCCCTAGAGAACATTTAAGTGAAATTGAGGCCTTGTAGCTCATTGGGAAATTGATCAAAAAGTGTTTTATTTCAAGAATGTCGTGATTTTCGCCAATCAACTACTACCTAATAATGACTCGTAGACCATCGTAAAATTGACTTTTCGCTTTTTTCTCATTAGTATCCTTGAAAAAATTCAAAAAAGAACGTGGTGGACATCGATCGAGGAAATAATGAATAATTCTATACATTTTCAACTTCAAATTGAGAATTATCAACTTCAAAATGGGAATGAGCAATTTTAAATTGCGAATAAGTAACTCCAAAATGGGACTTAGCCACTCCAAATTGAGAAAAAATAGTTTCAAATTAAGAGTAAGCGATTTGGTGATTAAATCACATCAAATTGAAAAAAAATTGGCATCAAAAGCTACAAATATCTCAAAATAAAAAACATTTTATGGAGTGCAAAGTTTTAATATCGAAATGAAGAAATACTTGAACAAAAATAAAAAAAAAATAACAAGGATTAAATTGAAATTACTCAAAACTCAAATATTTTGAATATGATGTAATAAATTTTGTACAATTATTACAACTTTTCTGAATTTGAAATTACTTATTCTTAATTTGAAATTGCTTATTCCCATTTTCAAATTTATTATTCTCAACTTGAGTTGAAAGTGAGTAACCTTCTCTGTTGTTTATTAAATTCAACTTGATAGGGTAAGATTTTCTATGTTAATTAAGTTTTTATTGCTATTATTCTAATTTCCTTTAATGGAAAGATAATAAAAGCCACATACTCCCTATTTGTTTCGAATGTTTTTAATGTCAAGGATTATCTATTGAAAAAAAACAACAACAACAAATAATCAGCATAAACAATCTTCCCCCATCGAGTTAAAAATAGATAAATGACCTCGTCATTCATATGGATGTCGAAAACGTTTCCATTTTTGCAAGGAATAAAAACTATTTTAAGTGGATCTTCTAGTCATTCTTAGTCGTTTGACCAATACAACCGGTTAGTGAAAATCTCAACATCGAAATCAAGCATTTTTTGACTAATTTCCCAATGAGCTACGAGGTCTTAATTTTGCTTAAATGTCTCTAGGGACCCCGTACAAGTCCTTTGCATATTTTGGGAGTTGCTATAAGAACTTTTTGGAATTTTTGCGATTATTTACGCCCGTTTAAAAAAATTAAAAGGTGCGGCTGTTATAAGAAAACGAATATTCAGTGACGCATAGGTAATGGACCTATAAATCATCAAAGTCTATCGGTCATAAAAGGTATTTTAGAGCTTTTGATACTTTCAAATAACGTTGTCTTTACTGCTACTTATACTGCAGTGTTTGTTCAGAAAACTTTACCAACTAATAATAAATTTTGGAGGTTTGAGGAATTTAAAAAAAAATGTACGATGAATATGTGTAATGCTGTTATTGTTGTTGGTTGTAGTTTTAATTGTTATGTTGAAGACTCGCTCCCATATATGGGGCCTTAATGAGCATGTCAAAGGATCGAAATTGGGGACAAATTCAATAATGTCTAACGAGAATAGTACAGCACAACAATATCAATCTAGTAAAGTACACAGTTCGGCTACAAACGACTACATTTAATACTATAGCAAATGGAATTCTAAAATTAGAAAGTATTGATTTTTACAAATTGTTTTATACAAAAAATACGCATTTATACACATATAGAGAAGTACAGAAAAAGAAAGCGACTTGTGATTATTTGTACAATCCGATATCTATATGATGAACGATCATATTACAAACTGAATCAATGCTCAAACATCGTTCTCTAATAAATGATGATATATTACCCATTTTTAACATTACTACCAACCCCCATCTATGCTGATATTTGAAAGTAGACGAGGACATATCTCTTTTATATAATGGGGCGAAGAGAATATATAAGAATGTGTGTGAAAATGATTGCATCCCATTAAAGTACAAATGAACCTTAATCGAAGTGGAAGCGATCGAAATACACGGCAATCGTAGTAAAATGATCGTGTTTATTTACACCATGTTCACTATAAATAAATGAATGTTGGAATGATTGGGACAATCATTAATACAAGTCACGTTTCTGGTATGTTTGTCTGTTTCCAGGATTTCTAAATGGTGTTAAATTAAAGGCCACATTTATATGTAAATAATGTAAATTTGTATATTGCGTATAATTTCAAAGATATTCAGAGATGTGTTAATTAAAATTCACTGAAATTTGTCGAATTGTAATTACAAATAGAATAGATTTTATTTTAAAAACAATAGTTGGATTTGAAACCACAGAAATAGGAGACTGAAACAATTACAATTGAAAACTCTACAGACGTATTCAACGTTCAAATTAGCTATAAAATCCTCCATCATTCAAATATTCGTTCCGTTCCTTAGAAATATCTCCAAGGCATTGTTTGTCGTTGAACAAATAATTAAACATTTTTGTTAATTACAGCTCAAAACATCAAAATAAAGACAATACAATTTCATGTGAGAAATAAAGTAAAACGAGAAGATGTACAATTTAGCAATGTAAAACAGACTTATAGGGGTTGTTTTTATATTTTCACGTAAAGCCCAGCTACATAGCTGTCATCGTGTTAAACCTACAAGTCTTACCAAGAAGCTGTTCGTTCGTTGAGCTTTGAAACGAAAATCAAATGGGATTAAGCTTGTATTTTGTCCCTGAAGGTGTTGATTTTGTATCAACAAACAGAATAATACATAAATAATCGATGGGGATGAAGAATTTAAAATTAATGTAAATGGAAGTATTGAAAATTTACCGTTTTACTATTTTTTCAAAACTTTACAATTGACTTGAAATGGTGAATTAGAAGAAACTCAAACAAGGAACTGATTTCAAATGTAAATTATTCGTTGAAAAGATTCTTCCAACTTATTTATTCGTTTCTCTTATCACGCTTTTTAGACAATTTCATTGTTGTTGTTGTTGTTGGTGATGGTGCGGGGGTGTTTTGTTTTGTTTCAAATAGATAAAACCGGGAATTTACAACTTTTTTTATGTACTCCTTTCAACAAACTAACGTAAATCTTCCAATTTGTCTATTTAATACCACAATTAAGCTTCTTAGTTACATTTTATCTAAGCTTTTAGTGCTAATTGTTGGCTACAAACTACCACCAAAATACAACTTTATGTTTTTATTTCAACAACACTCCCTTGTTTCCAAGAAAGATTAAAATTAAATCCATAATTTCAAGTGTAAAACTAATGAAGACTCCAGACATTTGTTTATTGTTTGAATTTTACTGGAATATCTGGCGAGTTCCTGTCGACTTTCTCTACTTCAAGGAATTTAGATCGTTTTTCTATTCAGTTTAATAACAAGTCAAAATCCAACATTTTAAGGCGGAATCGTCGTATAAATGTGGAAAATTTGAATGAATTTTCACTTTATATTCAAGTAGAGTTGAAGTTCATGTACAAGAATCGGTGATCTTGTCGTAACGATAGCAATATTGTTATAGCTTAGATTTGACACTAAAATATTTTATCGTTTTCAATACACGTTCTTTACAAGTTTATTATTTGAGTATCTAGCAGAGATATCGACAATTTCAATAAATTGCAATGTGATTTCTTCATTGATCGATACAAATAATTTTTCTTGCTTTAAAATCGAGTTCCAATTGAAACTCTATTTTGCCAATAATGGCAGAATATTCAATATTTTTGTACTCTTTTTTTTAAACAACGTTGACAAAGTGGAATGTATTGAAATTTGAAATTTTCTACACTAATGGAAAGTTTCAAATTTCAGACAAGTTGTGACGTTAAAACATTTCCATTTCAGTCATTTTGAAAGTTGCATGTAGAATAAAATTAACGCACATTGATAATTTTTCAGTGGTTGATAGATTGGGGTCTTTTATCAAATTTATAATAAAATTCCAATAATTAAATAGCGTTGTTTTACGTAAAACTTTGCATGTTAATCTACATCTACTATCGTCCTCTTCATTTGCATAATCCAAGTAAATATAAAACTATTTCTGAAGGGAATAATAAAAATGGACTTTATTCGAATTCAAATAAGCATCTCTAGACTTGTTCTTTTCAATTACTGTAGTTTAAATTAAAAATTTAATTGATACAATTTCAAACATCCAGATTTTTCTCTTCCTGCCTATACAAAGAAAAGCTTTTTTAAATAATCAGATTTAGATTAACACAACGCTACAAGTACGGTTAGTTTATTGTTATTCCAACATGTTTTCTTTTCTTTTACGAAACACACAAGGCAATCTTTTTTCATCTCGAGATTTTAAACGAACTTGTTTGTGGAGAAACGAAAGAAGCGACAGACGAAAGAAAAATGATTCTAAATCATTTGGTATGCAAATAGGGGCCGTACATACATCATAGACTTAAAGCACACGTCTCGACGCTCTCCAAGTAGGGTCAAGAGGCCAGGTCATGGAAAAGTAAAAAGAATCGAGCGGACGGACGAACCAACTGGAAAGATTTACTGGTGAATAACGGTCAGTCTCGATAAATATTCGGGCGATTGAAAAAAATGGTGGATGCGCCACATAAAACTACGCTATTATCAGCCCTGCTAACTGTTATTATCGTCGAAAATGTCACATTTGGATAATCTAATTCGTTTGTAATAGTGTTGATGTGCAATCCAACACATCTGTCGGTTTTTTTGGTGTTTTTTTTTCCATCTTATTGTGAACAATCGTGCTAGAATAGAGAACGAAAATGTTTATTTTAATTAAAAAATTAATCTGATAGTTTTCTCATTCATCTCGCTGTTTTTTTAAGTACAATGATAATTTGAAATTCCATTTATTACTGGATTAACAGAAATTACAAGGGAAATACACGTACAAAGTAGAATATGACAAAATGCCAAGAATAATTATGTCCATATAGCAAACCTGTCTGGTAAATGTCTTTTAAACTAGAGTTTGAAAAATGACAGAACATAAAGATAATCGTTCTACCGACTAGAAGGGGAATTTAATTCGGAAAATTTCACGTTGTTTTCGATTTTATCCAACATTATTATGCTATCATTATCATCCTATATTTTCTTCTTATTCGTCATGTTTGGTTTTTCTTTGTTTTCCGTCATAGTATAATGCACGTGTACTTGAATTATTTCCATAAAAGTTCAGTTTATTGCATCATTAAGACCAGGCTATTGTTCTACATTACGAGTTTCTTACCTACTTTTTACATAATTCAACCATTTGCTCTAAGTATTTTGAAATTGAAACGAACTTTTTTCCAACCCTAAGTTGGGAATAAATCTTGAAATTTCTACGACAAGAAATGCGGGGTAGATTTTGAAATATTACGAAAAACGAAAAAGTTTCAACTGTATTGTCTAAATATAGTTAAAATACTATTCGCGCT
Organism: Mylabris sibirica; assembly: GCA_039776855.1. Classification (NCBI taxonomy): domain Eukaryota; kingdom Metazoa; phylum Arthropoda; class Insecta; order Coleoptera; family Meloidae; genus Mylabris; species Mylabris sibirica. The sequence goes on along the minus strand of CM077839.1, from coordinate 7,732,929 downwards.
TCTTTTAATGGAACGAGACACAAAGGTTTTAATTTTTATTTGTTGGTTTATAAATTCTAGACGCTTCTATCTGTTTTAGTTTTAGTATTTTTGTATTTATTAAAAATTCACCGTATGTGGTCTGGAGAAATTCGTACATAGAGAGATTTAGTCTTGCAAAGTTTATTAGTTCTGTATTTCATTCAAGATTACTGCAATAATTCTGATTCTAATTTATTTCTCCATATTCTACAACTATCCAAGTCTTAAAAATTCTTCAATCTCACAGTGGCTGATTCTAATTTATATTTCTCGAAGGACACACGTTAAAAATATTCCAAACAAAGACGTTCTGTAAATATCCAAAGAAAATAAGCAGCTTAAGATTTTGTCTTGTATACGAAACATTTCAGTTTTCTAATAATATTCATAATTTTCGACCAAAAATCTCTAACTTTCCACTACGATTATAAATCACTACTTTTAGATAAAATTTTCGCTTATTTTTCATTTAAGGTGTATGTTAGATTAATGTTGGATGAAATTCAAATAAGAAACCGACGGACTTTTACGTCGACTTCTTTATCAAAAGTTTCATCAACGAGAAAATTTACTTTCGCATGCCATGGAAAAAAAAACACACCGCTTATACTTATCAAGATACTGATTACAAAAATACGCGAAATTCTAGTCTTTTTAGTGGTTTAAAAAAATAACACAAAAAAAAAACGAATTGCTTATTAAATTCCTAATAAAAACAAATTATTATTTTTTTTGTAAATTTTATGGGGACAACGAACGAGCCTCCGATAAATTATCGAACGGAATCATTTTATAGCTAAATGTAAACCGCCCAAATCGTTTGATGTGTTGTAGGAAAATACAGAGAAACGAACCGGCTAGCAATATCGTAAAAGACTAGTGGAAATTTTGAAATTTTCTATATGAGAATAGAGAGAGGAAAAATGTGAATTTTTTGGCCAGAAGCTAGCTCAATATCGATTCTGAAACGGAATCAAGCAATTCATAAAACTTGCCAGTATAAATTATTTTTATTATCAATGTTCTGATCACATAACGAGTACACGAACTTACTTCAAATCAAAATTTAACGATGGAAGATTCAATAAAATTGTCGGTCTTGGAGCAGATTTTTAATAGGTAATTTTCCATTGGTAAAATAATGAAATAAATCACATAAGTTGGTGCAATATTCAACTGTAAGTACTTGAGAAATCTAAAAGTTGAAAAAATATCGATTATTCTTATTAGTTATACATTGAATGCACCATCTTGTATGCACAATTTGATACTTTATATAAATCCTATATGGAATTTATGCAATATTTAGAGCATCTACGTGCTGTATCTAAACGAACCATTAATATCAATAAGTTATAACAATAATCCGTTCCAATGAACGCTTCTATTCTGGTTGAAATTGTTATTAAAGCAGAAAAAAAGTACTAATTTACATTTACAGAATACAAAAATCCAGCGAAATTATAACAATTTTAACAAGTGGTTAGAAATGGGCCAACTTTAATTTCCGCAACACTTAATCTTATGCACGCACGTATTTGTTTTGTGTTTCATTAAATCGTTGAAATGGATTCACTTGTGTCCTTCTCATTTTTTTTTTTTTTGATTTGAACTAATCCGTAAATTGTACAACTCGCAGCTTTGGGAGTAATTAAGATAAATAAGAATGCCCGTCGACTTTACTGTGTTTAAAATGTATTATACAGGGTGCGGCAGCATAACTTCCTTTTTTAAAATGCGCGCCATTCATTCGGTTGATGTCGTAGCGGAACGCTAGTGGTCGCGTGCGAGAGGCGGGGCTTTAGAGTTTAGTCGACATTATGCGTTGGAACAGTGAGCAGCGTGCTTTTGCCGTTGGGACCACTTTTCGAGCGGATGTTCTATAATCACAACCGCGTTTTAGAATCGCTCTAATTTAGTCCTATTTGGGCTCTGTCTTGAACCGGAAATCAATTGTTACGTGAGTCATTACGTTGAAACTGCAAGTGCGACAAGACGAAGAACTGGAGTACCTCGGCCCATTAGATCAATTGAAAACGTTGAAGCAGTGAGCGCCAATTTTGGCGTTCTGTGGACTTTCAAATCCTTCTGTGAGAAGAATTGTTTATGATGATCTTCATTTCTTACAAGAGTATTGATGACTGTTTTGGGGGAATACTTCCCTGGGCCTGGCCTCACCTCAATTAGAAGCGATTTGGAGTGGCCGGCCCGCCATCCCGATTTAGCCCCTTGTGATTTTTTTCTATGGAGTTACTTGAAGCAAGATTTGAAGAGATTTTAGGCATGCTCCTGCATTATAAAAAGCATAAAAATATTCTGATTCATACAATGGGTTTTATGAGGTTTTGAAAGTAGAAGTTATGCTGCCTCATCCTGTATATACTTAAATTAGTCGTATTAATTATGGAAAAGGGTCGTTCTTTAATTACCATTTAAAAAAGCTCCCCCTCTAGCTATTCCACAAAAAAAGCAAACAGTGAACTTACTTGTAATATCAACTGGGAAATTTTCGGCAATGAAATTAATTGGATTGTTGCTTAATATACAGTTGGTCGGCTGTATTCTTCGAACAAATCACCAACAATAATGCAACTACTCAATTCGGTCGATAAAACAAATTCAGAATCTACAGTTAGAATGAGCGTTAGGGATGATTTTGTGTCATTTAAACGATACTGTTTTTCGCAAAAGTTGAACCAATTTCCTTTGGATTTGTTTCTTTTTTTCGCCAATTTGTACAGTACGAATCCTTGGTTATTTGCAATACTGAAAGCAATAGCAAATATTGCTTTCGGTTATAATAACTTGGTTTTATTGTGTACAGTTGAAAGGTAGGAAATTACGTGCGGTTAGGATTATCGTATAGACGATTAAATATTTAACAAATATCCACCAACAACATAGGTGGATATTTGTGGTTTTCCAATTCGGTTAGATTTCTAATCTTCTCTTTTATTAAATCTGTTGTAGAAAACATTTGAGAAATGAAGATTTATAAATGTGATTACAAGTGTAAATGAGAAAATTCTAACGTTAACGTTTGCAAGTTAAATTAATGCCCTACAACAACGGTAATTGTCGTTGGGCAATTTAACGTATATCCACTTTAAAAAAAGAAACTTTATGTAGATTTTTGTAGAAGAAATTTATATATTTGACAATCTATGTTGTATTTTGCTCCAGTGGATTGTTGTTGTATTTCACACAAAGATTTATGGTTCTGTTGTTGTGTTGTAGATCACTTTTTACAACAACAACACACTGTACAAAACAGAAAAAGAAATAAGTAGCTACCGGGTAATAGAGAATCGTTTTAAACATGACATGTTGTATACAAGCGGAAAAAGAAAAAACAACAATAACAACAAGAGGACTTTGTCTTTTGGGATTCGCTCCATTGTTTTACAAAAGACTTTGATATCTTACTACGACTTTAATCGCAATGGGAAAACAGTAAAGGTTCTTTCCATTTAATCGTTGATTTGTATTCAAATACAGAATCGAAATATATTAATACAGCAGTAGTAGCAGTAACGAGATCGGCTATAACGAGATTTTTTGTCGTACGTGCAGAGACATGGTAAAATTGTTCATCTACAACGAGCAATTTTTCTGTTATAACGAGATCTTTTTAAGTTCCTGTTATTACCGGATCAAACAAAAAATTTCAATCCATATAATCGGATATAACGAGATCCCTTATCTTAGAATTCGCTTCTTGGGATTCTGCTCCTTACACAAATTGTAAATAAGAATAAATTTTAAGCCCCGAGCACTAATTAAAGTACAGTGGTGATCAAAAAAAAAGAGACCACCTCTTATACGACTGTGTAAAACAGGCTAACGCAGGCGGTCATTACAATGTAACAGAATCTTTATAGGTCAGAATTTTCTTACACTCAGGAGAGAAACAATCTGACTCATATTAATGAAAATACGTGAAATTATCGCTCAAGACTCGGTCTCTTTTTTAATGATCGCCACTGTACATACATAGTACATATGTATGTACACTCTCGAGCACATAAAAGAGACCACTTACAATTAGTAAATTATAACTTTCTCTAAAGAGGGTGGTTCTACAAATTTGCTATGGCGGAAACTGGCTACAACACTCCCTACCACTTCACCTTCTTCCACTGACGAGAGAAATAGCCCAACTTATACGAACCGAAAAATATGATATTCCTCGCTGAAGAGTAGGTCTCTTTTATGTGCTCGTGAGTGTACATGCATTTAATATTACGCATTAAACCTTGTTTACTCAATAAAATGGCAAGATGTATAAACAAAAATGAACAAGATATGTGTGAATACGGGTTGTTTTTTATAACGAGGGTTTGTTTCTAACGAGCAATATTCCTTGTCCATTGACAACTCGTTATAGCGGGATTCTAACGAGATAAACGGAAAATGATTAGTTATTAAACAGTAGCGAGACACTAGAGAGAATTTGAAACTGTGCCTCTTACATAGAATTGCAGGTTTTTTCGCGTAAATATGGGCTAACTCTTTTATTTATTAATAAAATAAAATAATATTTGTAAGAACTTGAAATGGGAAATAGGAGAAATTGATGTCGACTTTTAGAAGTTACCCAATATTGAACGAAAATTTGCTACTTTTAAAAATTCAAAATCAACTTAATACTAAAATATTTTCATTTTGAAAAATTAATTTTCATTTGCAACAAAAATTACAAAAATTTGTGCAAATTTAAGGGGTTAATTGAACTGTTTTAAAAACGTAGGTCAGGGGATTCACTAGTTTACTGGTAATAAATTTAAAAAGCAACAAAAAAGGATGTAATAAAATATGCATGACTACCTAATTTTGTCAATTCGATACACTGAAGATCTGTTTGTCTATTATTCAATTCTTGTTCTTTCCCTGTCTTGTTTACTTTCCGTTTTCCACTTGTTATTCTTCAAAAATTGAAAATTGAAAACCTGAAAAATAAAACTTGGTCTTTCTTTATTTAACCTGCAGTTTTAAGTGTGAGTTTCCAGATGGCAAATAGTTGTATTTTTGTTAATATTTTTTTTTCTCTTAAGGACGCGGGTCAGTACTTTTTAGGAATTTCAATCCACTATTTCTCGCTTCTTTTTTAAGATGTAGAAACGCGTGATAACGTTATCGAAAGAGCGTTTCAAGGTCCAGGGGATAGACGATCCTGTATTGGAAAATTTTGAGAAAATTCTGAATTACAGTCAATTGTCTCGGACCATGTTTTTTTAACAATTTCCCCCAGAGCTCGGCCTATGTTGATAACTTTTGTATGAAAATTTTATTATATATAACAAATTTAAAGGGCTTTTCAAATGTTCAAGAAATTTTCCGATCGGCATGTTAGTTTTCCGGAATTTTAATAAAAACGGGTACATAGGCTTATGCAGAACTTTTTTTGTACAGTTTTAAAGGTGGACAAGCGGACGATTGCTTATTGGAAAGCTTACCCATGTGAGGGAAACCTGACGTCCGTGGAAAATCGAATTTTTGAAAATTTTGGAAAATTTTTGGAAAGCTCATTTGTCTTTTTTATCTATTAAAAAATATATGTTCGTAATACAATTGTCTAAAGATAATATTTTTGTCGGAAAAACTTATTAATTTTCCCGTGAAAATTGAGATTATAAGGATTTTACATATTTCATGTGTAAGTTGTGTTATCTACACTTATACGGGCCAAATCACATATGCTAAATTTGGTTATCATGACTCGACCACTCGCTGTTTGTGGTTTCATTGCAAGGTTGTCACGTTGTCACAATTGCATTCAGATTTACAATATGTATTTACGGTTGCCACCCGTACTAATTTTTGCAGGATTTTCAGAATTATAGGCGTTTGTTCTGCGTCCGCTGTGAATTATGATCAGGGCGTTCTTTGGTTTGTCTGTTTATTTTTTAACTTTGTCGTGTTTTGTTATAAAATATATGTTATTGTATTATAAGTATTTATTTTTATTTGATTTTTATTCTTTGACTCCCAAAATGGTGGCAGCGCCCCTAATGAGGCCACGTCTTATTCTTCTAGTGAAGAAAGTTTGAAAATGGACACCTTCTCTTGCTGTTACAATTTGAATATTTGTGAATAATGAAGTATAGATTTACGAATTTACATAAAAAACGGAAAAAGACAAAAAACGAATTGAAGAATGATGATAATTGGTATTTGTTGTGGAAAAAATTGAATGAGGAAATAATATGCAGATACATAAATATATATTTTAAAACATTTATTAATTTTAATTAACAATAATAATAATATGGTCGTGAGCGTGGTGTTGGTGGTGGTGGTGGTGGTGGATCTGGACATGGTGGTTGTGAACGTGGACGTGGTGGTGGTGGTGGAGGACGTGGTGGTGGTGGATGTGGACGTGGTGGTGGTGGACGTGGTGGTGGTGGACGTGGTGGTGGTGGACGTGGACGTGATGGTGGTGGACGTGGTGGACGTCGTGGACGTGGACGTGGTGGTGGTGGACACGTAAAAGTCACCAACAACCACAATTATTATTATTATTGTTAAATAAAATTAATAAATGTTTTAAAATATATATTTATCTGCATATTATTTCCTCATTCAATTTTTTCCACAACAAATACCAATTATCATCATTCTTCAATTCGTTTTTTGTCTTTTTCCGTTTTTTATGTAAATTCGTAAATCTATACTTCATTATTCACAAATATTCAAATTGTAACAGCAAGAGAAGGTGTCTATTTTGGGAGTCAAAGAATAAAAATCAAATAAAAATAAATACTTATTATACAATAACATATATTTTATAGTGAAACCCGACAAAGATAAAAAATAAACAGACGAACCAAAGAACGCCCTGATCATAATTCACAGCGGACGCAGAACAAACGCCTATAATTCTGAAAATCCTGCAAAAATTAGTACGGGTGGCAACCGTAAATACATATTGTAAATCTGAATGCAATTGTGACAACGTGACAACCTTGCAATGAAACCACAAACAGCGAGTGGTCGAGTCATGATAACCAAATTTAGCATATGTGATTTGGCCCGTATAAGTGTAGATAACACAACTTACACATGAAATATGTAAAATCCTTATAATCTCAATTTTCACGGGAAAATTAATAAGTTTTTCCGACAAAAATATTATCTTTAGACAATTGTATTACGAACATATATTTTTTAATAGATAAAAAAGACAAATGAGCTTTCCAAAAATTTTCCAAAATTTTCAAAAATTCGATTTTCCACGGACGTCAGGTTTCCCTCACATGGGTAAGCTTTCCAATAAGCAATCGTCCGCTTGTCCACCTTTAAAACTGTACAAAAAAAGTTCTGCATAAGCCTATGTACCCGTTTTTATTAAAATTCCGGAAAACTAACATGCCGATCGGAAAATTTCTAGAACATTTGAAAAGCCCTTTAAATTTGTTATATATAATAAAATTTTCATACAAAAGTTATCAACATAGGCCGAGCTCTGGGGGAAATTGTTAAAAAAACATGATCCGAGACAATTGACTGTAATTCAGAATTTTCTCAAAATTTTCCAATACAGGATCGTCCATCCCCTGGACCTTGAAACGCTCTTTCGATAACGTTATCACGCGTTTCTACATCTTACAAAAGAAGCGAGAAATAGTGGATTGAAATTCCTAAAAAGTACTGACCCGCGTCCTTAAGGTTGAAGTCTGGTGGGCCAAAACTACATTTATCGGTCTAAAATTTAGAAAAAATTACCAAAGCTTAGTATTAGTCTAAGCATTACTTATACCAAATTTTAAGGAAATCTGTCGTTAAGTTTTTGAAAAAAAAGCGAAAAAACCATGTTTTTTGCACTATTTTATTTTTTATTACGAAAATGAGTCGACAGATTTTGTTTAAACTTTTTTATCATATCCGAGTTGGTTTTATGTAGTTTCTGAATTTTTGTGGATGAATGAGACCGATAAACTTTTACACCACAAAATAAAAGAGCTGAAAAATCGAAATAAGCCTAAACGATCATACATGCTGGAAACCAAGTTTGTATTGTATGGAATCAGCCATGAGAAGTAACATACACGAAATTATTTGCCATCAAAATCATTTTTTTTCGCTAATTAACACATTTTATTACTATGAAAATTTTAATTTATAAATTCCGCCATATTGCTCTCAAAGAAAATAAAGCAATCTGTAAATGTCGATATAAATATAGATATAAAAGACGTGGTGGAGCAAGCGCCATCTAACGAGTGCGATTCCGGTAACTTTCTAGCCAGACATGGCCAGACTTCTACGTTAAAGTTGCTCTTTGACGGGTTGAGGGTAAGTAATCGTAAATAGAAACATTTATTTATTAATAATATTACCAACAAAACAATCAGAGTTGTTGTTTTTCATAATTTAGTAGCGGCATCGTGAATTTGTTTTAGATTATCGCACGATTATCGTCAGCGCTCGCCATGCACATACGTGACTCTCAATTTTTACTATAATCGTAATTTATAAGTTTATATTTCATCAAATACTTCAAACTCACCTACTCGCTGCGCTTATGAAAATGTAGCAAAAATCATCTACAGTAGACCGCTTGTTTATCACGTTCTTTACTCAACTTATCAACTACGTGCGTTGGAGGTCAAATGCGATTGGAGAGCGCTAACATATAAGACAGTTGAGAGCAGTGACGTCATCTGCACGCAAATGAGGGCAAATCTCGACACTAATTAATTATTATTATGAATCTTGTATTGTATCATTGCACATCTTATTATTCTGATTTTGTTTTTGTATCTTTTTAATAAATTAAATTAATAAATAAAGAAAGATCAAGTTTTAGGTGTTCCCTTCTAGTTTTTTAGAAAATTATTGAAAAATTTACAGCCAATTTACTGCCATTGACCATTTTTCGGTGAAAGACCTTGTATGTTTAAAGTTTCATAGTCAATTCTAAATATGGTCGATACTATGAAACTCCTATTAGTTGTCGAGCGATTGGAAAAATATTTTAAGGATTTGTAGAGAGGTTCCTGGAGATTATTCTAGCAAAATTAGAACCTCGTAGCTCATTCGGAAATTAATCATAAAATGCTCGCTTCTGACGGTGTCGCGAGGTTTTGTAAAAATGACTGAAAGTGACTCAAGGATCCTTCCAACATTGAATTTTTTCGTTTTTTTCTTCCTCCAATGCATTCTGGAACAGATGGAAATGTTTCCCATTTTTCGTACAATTCAGTAGAGTAAAACGAGAAAAGTCAATATTGAGAGGGTCTTTGAGTCATTCTTACAAGTAAACCACCCGAAGTCAAAACTCCCGATTTTGATGAATTTTGGTACATAGATAGTTCATTCTATTCCAAGAGATGCATGCTTTGTAGTTTGTGCCCATACTTAAGCTTGAGGAAGATATTGGGGGTTGAACTTACCATTGCAAAATCAGTTTCTTCCAAATATCACTGAAACGGCAGAATATTTTTTAGTGGTTAAAAAAGTAGATGATATAGATTCACCAGGACAATCAAAAAATAAAATACCGCGTTTTCATCCCTTATTAGAGGTTAAAGTTTCTGATTTGTTATGATTTAAGCGGTTTTCTACCATTCATTCTTACAATTAGTAATTTTACGTGTTTAGCTAATTTTTGAAAATTCTGATCTTTCCCAAAAACGAGCGTTTTTCACAAACTTTTAAATTAGCTACGAAGTTCTAATTTAGCTAAAATTGTCTCCAGGGACGCTTCTATAAATACTCAAGATACTTTTCAAATCACTCAACTAATAGGGAAACAACCTACAAAGTCTCAACTTTAAAACAAAAAATTCACAAACTTCTAAAAGACAAAATCAATCACATTGATTCTATTAGAGATTCCTCATTGTAGCATGTTAACTAATGATGCTAAGAATGCTGTAAATGGAACTAACATGTTATTGATCACGTATGACCTAGCCTTCTACATGCAGATCTTTTGCTTTTATAAAATCTCTGTCAAGAATTTCTTCGAAATCATTATTTAACAACTGTACTTTGATGTATATATTCACATTTTGCCGGATCAAATCTCCTCCCTAATACTGCAACATCTCCAATTTATTCAAAAAAGCTTCAGTACAGTCTCTTGAATCTACACATCAAGATATTTACACGTGAAATATGTACAAGACATGAGACATATAAGATATAAAACGTTTAATTATTCCCATATCAACTTCTCTATTGCCATTGGATGTGCAGCTTATATAACCGCTACCGACTAACTGCAAAATATTCAGTATTTTCTCAATTTCTTGTGTATTGAATGAAGATGAGATTCGAACATATATACTAAACCCGACTATATTGACCTCTATTGAATAGTTAAAATTGTCACAGAAACAGCATGGACGATTCACCGGATCGTGACAACTACCACTTCCTGATTTTTTATTGACTTCCGATACTGTATATGGAAAGTAGTCCTTCGTCATCCGATATCCAGTATATATATGTGAACCGGATTCGTATGTAAATATATAATATTCAACTTCTGAAAGACCTCTATTTTGGTGATTTTCTAGGCCATATAAATCGATCAAAATCGTATCAAACATTTAGAATTTCATGATTGAATCTATCCTAAATTGGTAGGTAAAGGTCATTTTCATGTTTCAAATTAAACAACCATTAAACTCACTTAAAACAGTACAAGATACTCGAATTTAGTTGGAAACGTGAAAGCAAACTCATGCTTATACTACAATCAACGTGTAAATTCCGTCTATTTATTGTAGCAATTGACTGATGTGATGAGTGCAAATTGTAATGGAAAATATACGTGAAATCTTTGATTAAATTCATCAAAAAGCTCGAGAATTATTTGCTATTCTCTAACAGTTAATATTTTTATTATGTTTAACGTAATTTACGTTATTGTTGTAATTTTATTAGTTTAATATAATAGAAATTTAATTAAAATGGTTTTGACAGCTTACATTATCAATTTCCTACCTCATTTCCCACCAAATACATCCTCTATGTCAAGATTTAAAGCTCAGAACGGTAAAGTTGTTTTATCAATAGAATAAAGTAATTGCTTATGGCGTATTATAAGACTACATACATACATACAGGATGGGTGTTTGGTCTAAGTATGGTGAGTTCTACGAAACTTCTATTAGTCGACGAGTGATTCGAAAAATATTTTAAGGATTAGTAGGAGGATCCTTAGAGAACATGTCAGAAAAATTAGAGCCTCGTAGCTCATTTGAAAGTTGGTCAAAGAACGCTCATTTCTGAAGATGAAATGATTTTCAAAAACGAACTAAACACGCAAAACGACTTACAATTTCTTTCGTTTTTGCATTCTGGAACAGATGGAAATATTTCGTATTTTCTCTGGAATACAATGGAGAAACGAAAAAAATCACCGTTGGGAAGGTCTCTGAGTCATTTTTAGTCGTTCTGCGTGTTTTGTTCGTTTTTTAAAATTGCGACGAACGTTCTAATTTTGCTAAAATGTTCCCTGGGGACTCTTCTACAAATCCTCAAAATATTTTTCGAATCGCTTGTCAACTAATAGGAATTTCTTAGAACTCACCATACTTAGACCAAACACCCTGTATATCTATCAACACTAATATATTCTCATTTCCAGTTCTCTCTTAATGTTTTCGTCTATGTTAAGGGATTAGCTTTAGATGTTTTGTATAATTTCACAACTTCTATTATAATATATTCATTAAATTAATGTTTTCGTATACACTATATGTATTAACCATTAACAAAGCAAATTTAAAATAGAATTTACCACAATTTATTTTGCAATAGAATTCAATTAAGTTTCATCTTCGTATATTAATAATTAAATTCTTAATGGGATCACACCTGTATACTGGACTGAACCGATTGATAATAACACATATTTTATAACGACTAAATTACCGGCATTAGCGTAAATTTAACGTAAATACAAATTGTTTTCATAATTTCTAATTCAAGTACCTATACTATAAATAAGCTTTACTTACGTTTGGTGAGAAAACAATAAGGTTGTTCTCAATATTGATTTTGACAAGGTAATGAAAATTTCCCATGTATTTTGTTGTAATTTAAGAATTGAATGGCTTCAATTGTGGTGCAATTGAAGTGAGTCATTTCATTTAATTTGCTTTGATTTAAGTAGTAGAACAAACTATGCAGTTCTTCAAATCAAGTCTAGCCGATCATCACCAGCTGTAGAATTTCGGATTTAGAACTGCAGATTTGAGGGTGTCGGTTAAAGTGGAAAGATTTATGTCCAGACTAGCTTGGCAACGAAAAACTGAAATCTATTGGAGATTCTCAATCACTAAAGTAGAACAAATGGTGAAACAAAGATCAGTTCTAGATATACCACCAAATTTTTAAAATTGCAAGATAAACTTTACAAGTTCCGGCATCGGACATGTACAACTAGGTGTATTGAAAAGGCCACTACTTTTAGTTGTGTAAACCAAGCTTTCTCCATCTTGAAGGAAAGTAAATAAACAAAGAGCACTCTTATTTTATGCTTCGTTGGCCAGACTTACACAGCCTCACATTTTATCTGCACCCAGCTGTACATATGCTTTTGATGGAGTTTCTTATGTAATAAAAAACATACATTTAAATCATCTGCCCGAATTTTGTATCAACGGCTATTTTTCATTGATAAAAATACAATCATTGTTGATAGTATTTCTGTAAAATATCTAAGTAATAAAAGAATTGATTTATTGTATTCTTCTCTTGTTCTTCCTTGAAATTCACCCCAATCTCCCCAAGGACTTCTCCTTCACTTTGCCAGATTACAGTTCCATTAAGTTTGTCGATAGTCTTTGTAAAATATAAACTAAATTCAGGTAGATTTCTATTCACATGAAGAATAACTAAACTAGATAAAATAGTGACTCACCAATAGTTGTTGTCTGTTATTGTTGTTATTAGTAGAGATTTGCCAAGATGATGGATTAGATCAAAACCACACCACAGTCTGCAACAGTAACACAAAAACAGGGTTCATAGCATTATAATGATGTGAGAACAACTATAAAATATGGACTTATGCATATAGATGAGCTTGTTGGAGGAATTTTATATGGCTCTACTATTTTATATTATAGTGTATAAACGGTATGTTGTAACAACAATATGTGTAGTATAGAAGTATAAATTCTAAGAAATTATTCAACATTGAAGAGAAAATTTGTCCTGCATGAAATACTGAAATGTACACTACTACACTACTAACAATGAAATTCTTGATGACTCGATTATTTATTCTAGACACAAACTGGCCCCTGCAGTTTGCTATACCGTTTTCTTAACGTTACATTTCCGTGCAAAGCGTTTTTAATACAAATACACACTAGGATCTATTTGCATTGTATTATTCAAATTTCAAATGAATAGATTATCGTTGGGAAAGTTGTGAGAATTATCAAGAATTTCCATAAAGAACGTATGAACCGGCCTTTTGGCATATATTATCGTCTTAAGACAATTCTAAAGAGAAATACTGTCTGTTCTGGCTAATTTTACGATACACGCACACACAGAGAGACAGATAGGCTTGTGCTTTGTTTCGTTCAAAAAAATCAGCTTTATCGAGAACGAGAACCACAAAAAACCATCGACTAAATACTCGAATATAGAAGCAAAAACGTTGTAATAATAATTTCTTATCTAGTGAAAGAAAGAGACGTGGCAATTCCCATGTGGCGTAAAATAGGCTCATGAAAAGACCCAGCAAAAAGAATAACAGTGTAGAAATATTTTGTTGTATCCGAAACTGGGATCTGTGACGTGCCAATATTCTTCTAGATAATACTTTTATGATGTTGAAATGTGGAAATGGCACAGATGTGATATGTGTACCAGTATTGTGTGTGATCATCATTTTCATCCATTTCTAGATCTGGTTACTGGTAAAGATTCGTTGAAGCATTGGACAATTTTCGTTGTACTGATGGTATTACGTTGGATTAAATTTCGATGAGTTTGTTGTTGTAGTTGGTAGACGATTTTTTCCCTACTGTGAAAAAGAATGAAAACGATAAGGACCTGTGTGTGTGTGTGTGTGTGTGTGTGTGTGTGTGGAATTTCAAGAAAACATCTGTGGCAATCTAATATTATCTATCATTTTTTGATAGCAGAGTGGGAAATTTTTTCATTATTTATTGCAGACCAGATGACCGAAGATTCGAAAGATTAATGTTCGTAGACTTGGAGGAAGTGAACGAAATGTACGAGAATTGTTTGGAATTTGCTTTAGAAAACTATGAATACATTAGACTTAACCAAAATATGTTTTATAGTAATTTATTCTTTAAGATAGTTCCATTTTCTTGGTGTCGCAATTTGGTTGCTGAATGTGCAATTTTTCTATGCACTCATATTTATACAACCGCATGTTTTACCAATCTGTATATTTTACACAAAATCCTCATAGTTATGGTGCTCTAAAATCCCAGATTCAACAAATAAAAACTTCTCTGTATGTACATTTTGGTTGATAAAATCCACAACAAAATACTTCCAAGGCTCGCCTTCTACAGCGAACCGTGTCAGAAATTGAAATACACAACACAATCTTTGAATTTGTACTGTGGGGAGCAGAAAAACGACACCCACTTTTTGTGTGTTTGTGTTAAACTAGCTTTTAAAGGTGGTCAATATAACCGAATTTTAACAGTTCAAAATTTTGTAAAAGCCCTTTTACATTGTCCGTGTTTTGTATCCGATTTTTCTATTCGATTTTATATCCGAATTCATCTCGAATCCCATCTCATCTTTACATTATACGAATGAGTTGCATGTGTACGCAGCCACTATTCTGAAGAAATCGGATGAAATATCTCGGATGTAACGGCTCGGATTAGAAATCGAATGGTCTAAAGACACAAATTTATTGTTTGATTTACTCCGAACAAAAAATCGGATGTAAAATCGGATAATGTAAAGGGGCTTAAAGGAAGGTATTCAATCAGAAGTAGGGGTGGGGTTACTGACACTATTATATGTATTTATGGAATTTCGGCAAGAAAATTTCAGGAGAATAAGAAGATAAATAAAACAATAATTATGGAAGGATAAAATTGCTGGTATGATCACCTGAGGCAATAATCGATTAGTCAGCAATCGGTATAATCTCATGAAAAATTACTTTTTTAATCTTTTTCTCGATCTTTTTCTTTTAATTCTTATTTATTTACCTCTAAAAGCTCCTAGAAAATAATCATTGATTTTCTTGTTTGTATGTAACATTTAGATTTTTTTTTTCAAGAAAAAAAAAGGCGAAAAAGGTGGTTCTACAAATCTGCCATGGCAGAAACTCGCTCCAGCACACCTTACCAATGACGGACTGACAAAGTTTTTCGGCCTGGGCAATTACTATGGAAATCTTTGGTAAAACAATTATTATCCTTTCTAGTTTCAACCATTTTTAGTATCAGCCACGATTGTTGCACATCTCGATGTTTTAATGTTCTTGCATAATAAGGGCTCTTCCAATTGAATTGGTCTCTCTTTAATAATACAGATCTCCAATATCCAGAGCCGGAGCTATACCTTGCGGGGCCCTTAGCGTAGTAATATAGAGGAAACTTCTCTCATATGAAAAATACTTAAGAAAATTTTGATTTGCTTTTATTGAATCATTTGTTTGTTTCAAGAGAATAGAGGAACTCCTTTTACTGCTCAAAAATTGATGATCCAGGACTACTATGCCCTAAAATCTAGATTAAGGAGGAGCGAATTCAAGTCTATTTTCTTAAAAAAGATGCCTCAGTCTCCTTTCTTAAACGATTCTAGAGAAAAGCTCGTCAAAAAACTGGTGGTTTATTATCAAAATTTCTTAAAATCTAAAACCAAAGATGAGAATGTAACTCAAAAATCGACCAAAAATTTTTTTCTCATCATAATTTAAGATCGAAATTCACTGAAAATGGATGATTTAAACAAAAATATCCTAAAATCAAGATTAGAAGAGTAGAACTTAGCTTGAAAATTAACTTAAAGTGATCTCTTTTCATAATTCAATGGCAATTTTGCTGAAACGTAGCGATTTTAGTGCAAAAACATGTTGAAAATGACATAATTTTTCATTCTTACTTAGACTCAGAAACAAAATTACTTTAAAATTGAAACGTTATAGTGACTCGAAAAAATATTTCAAGGATTTATAGGAGGGGCCTAGAGATTATTTTAGCAAAATTAGAACCTCGTAGCTGATTTGAAAGTTGGTCAAAAAACGCTCGTTTTGGATAATGTCATAATTTTGAAAAACGAGCTAAACACGCAAAACGGCTGAGAATTACTCGAAAACCCTCCCAACATTATTTTTTCCCATTTTTCCCTATTGAATTCTTGAAAAAAAAAAATAGAAACATTTTCTCCCACTCTGAAATAATATGGAGCAAAACAAAAAAAAATGAATGTTAAGAGGGTTCCCGAGTCATTCTTAATCGTTTAACGTCATTTGACTAACTTTTAAATGAGCTAAGGGGTTCTAATTTTGCTAAAATGATCTCTAGATACAGTGGCGATCAAAAAAGAGAGACCACCTCTTGTGCGGCTGTGTAAAACAGGCTTATGAGGGCAATCGTCACAATATAACAAAATCTTACCAGATCAGCATTTGGGAAAACAGTATTCAATCGAGTTATTTTTATTCCGGCAAAGAGGGTGGCTCTACAAAATTGCTATGGCTAAAACTGGCTCCAACACCTCCTACCTACCCACACCTTCTTACCCTCATGAGAGAAACAACCTGACTCACACTAACGAAAATATGTTAAATTCTTGTTCAAGTCTCGTTTTTTTTTTGATCGCCATTGTACCTTCCTATAAATTCTTGAAATATTTTTCGGATCGCTCATCGCCAACTAATAAGGGTTTCAAACGAATTATCTACTTTTAAAGCAACAGAGCGGTATATTAAATGACACTGGATAGTAATTTTGGTATCCCTGTTTTTACCCCGACGAGAGGTTTAGCCTGTCTCACACAAACGGAAAAATTGCGATATTCCTCGCTCTAGAATCGGTCACTTTTATGTGCTCCCCATAGTACATTCTCTTTGTTATTTTTCACTCCTATCAGATTTTTTACATTGCATCAACTATAGAAAACCAAATTAGATTTACGTAGACACAAAATTATCAAGCTCCAACGAAAGTGGATCCAATCGTTCGTATTTTGGTGGATGGTAGATAGACACGAGTGGAAGAAAAAAAAACAACCGAACTGGACGAAATTATATTTAACCTTTGACACGAAAAACGACCGTAAAAGTAGCACAAAAAAACAACAACACGACAACATATTGCGCTACTTTTCAACGGTGTTTAGTGCTTTGATCTGATATATATATGGTCTCGTCTTCGGATACAAACGTTTGATCACAAAATTGAACAAGAATTCTCTCTCTCAAGCTTCATTTCGTTCGCTTTTGATTCCTGTTGGATAACCAATAAATATGTTCCAGCCGACTTGGTAAAACATTTTGACCAGAAAATCGATTATTGTATTAATTAGAAGAAAATTGAATTGGACTTGTACAAAATTACAAGTCACACCCTATTATTGCTCTATAATTACAATTTTGTTATGGCAATTGATTGTATCTCTACTAGATCAAAGATAGAATGTTAAGGTTTGTAATTTGGAATGATTTGAGAAATATGCCATGAAAAGACACGTTGATTCTTGTTCGAAATTATAGATGGAGAGAATACAGGGTGTTTGATCTAAATATGGTCCATTCTATAAAATTCGTATTAGTCGCCGAGAGATTTAAAAAATATTTTAAGTATTCGTAAGAGGGTCCTTAGAACCTCGTAGCTCATTTCAAAGTTGGCCAAATATCGCTCGATTCTGATGATGTTGCGATTTTCAGTTAAACACTGAAAACGACTAAGAATGACTCGAACATTATTTTTTGTCATTTTTCTCCATTGTATCCTAGAAAAAATGGGAGACATTCTACTCTGCTCCAAAATAAAATAGAGAAAAACACAAAAAATCAATGCTAAAAAATCCCCGAGTCATTCTAAGTAGTTTTACGTGTTTAGCTCGTTTTTGAGAATCGTGACATCATTAGAAACGAGCGTTTTTTGACAAACTTCCAAATAAGCTACAAGGTTGCAATTTTGATTAAATGTTCTCTAGGGACCCTCGCTCGTCGACTAATAGGAGTTTCATAGAATCGACCGTATTTAGATCGAATAAAACAACGTCTGGTTAGTATTTCTAAAACTAGAATTTCGTATTGCTTGATAGTAAGATACTCGTATATGTATATATACTACATAGTTTTCGATTATGTGAAAATGCCAAATAATGCTGACTTGGAAGATTCACGATAGCAAACGAGATACTAAGTCTAGTCTAGTCGACGAATCGATAAAAACACAGATGATTCATAGAACCTTAAAACATTAAGCAATAAAGGGTCAAGATGGTAACACTAAACCCTCCAAATCTTCATCAAGAAATAATAAATCATCAATTAAAAGTGGAGAGTTTGTAATTTTTTAAATTTTATCGCTTACAACAGAGCGATCTTTTAAAATCCCAAACGGTAGACGATCTTGTAATTTTTCTTCAAATCGAACAAGTTCATGTTACATTAATCTTTATAGAGTTAAATACAGTAAAACCTGTTTAAAGCGACCACTATCCATGATTGAAGAAAATTTCAAACACAAAGATCGCAAATTTAACTTTATTCGTATTTATAAAAGACTCAATAAATCTGAGACTTTCCAACTTTAACCGAATTAAATGCTAGTGTTTCAACGGATTAAATTACAATGAAAACTTACGACTTGCAGTTTCATGGCCAACAATTCAGTGATTCTTTAAATTAGTTAACAATTTATAAGGTTTAATTTTACGACAATCATACTAAGAACAATACAAATTCTTATTTTGTGATAAAATTAGATTAGTAACCAACAAGCATCCAATTAGGGAAAATTCTAACAGTCTCTTTGTATTATTTGGTTTCTTTTCCTGAATATACCTGAATACGTTTTCTGGATAATATTAAGAGTCATTTAGAAAACTGTGTGTGATATTAATTGGATCAGCACATTCTAAACATCTTTTGTTCGTGTTGCCCTATTTTAGAATAATCAAGATAACGATAGTGACAATATAATTACGGTAATTATGGATTGTTCTCATTCATCTAGTACGTATTTTAATACTAATATTGTTGCCTCTCTTTGATCTATACAGATTTTAGTTTGTTTGAACTATTCCATCACGTATAAAAAGCTGTACAATAGAAAGACAACGGATTCAGTTTCATTTCCACTAACAATAATAATTTTTCATCTTTATTTAATTTAAACAACCCTCTATCAAACAGACAAGGGTGCATTTGAAATAGATACAAAAGGGGCGATTTAATGACTGAAACTAGTCTGATTGTTCTAGATAGGGTGCATACACAAAATCGTGAACATTTCAAATTTTTATCCCTTTGAAATGTAGTCAATGATTAATAAGAAATGGTAGCGCATCCACCATTTTTCAACCAAACAATTATCGCTAAATAGGAAATTCATCCCCTAACTCGATTTCTTTGTTAGGACACGTATCTGTTGCGAGTTGATTTGAATATTACTATAAAGAGTATAAGAATGAAGAAACCACCCTCGTTGTGCTATCACATTTAACATTTATGATGATCTGATGACGATGTTACCAACGTGAACTGTATGGAATAACACAAAACCCATAAATCTTGCCGGTTTTTTTTCCATTGAAAAAATAAAAATACAATCTACTTATTATCATGGAAGAAATCGATTGTTGTCCATTATCGATGGCGACATTTTTTTAATATAATTCATCCTTGTACACTTTTTTATATTTGACGTTTGATCAATTCATCGAGCTTTTAGTAAATTTTTTAAATCTACTATAAAAATAGTCTTTCACAGTTTCAAACCGTACATAAACATGGTATACTTCTTGAAAAAATACCAAACCATTTCAGCTTTTATAGTTTATAGGGGATGACTGGTTGGTAAGTGGAGCTTATGTTCATTTTGTCGTCACATCGAATACGATCGGCTATTTCATATAAAAAAAAAAAACACCTACTACCCTTTGGCTAACATATTGAATTATCACGTTTTGTTTTCGTTTTTCAGGGGGTGAGAATCCGAGACGACTATACACAACAAAAATGATAAATCATCAGTTTGAAATGTATTACAATAATTACCGTGAATTTCCAACGATATCTCTACAATTATTTGTTTAAAGCACAATAAATTACCAACGATAATATCGTTCTAGATATATGTAAATTGTCGCCTATTATTTTTAATTATTGTAGCGTTAAATTATAGAACCGACTTTATAAATCATATTCACATAATAATAATGATAATAATGTCAACATTATGTATATATGTACGTGCGAGCATTAAAAATTTTCTATATGTGAGAAGAAATATTTGAAATACGAGAGATATACAGGAGGAGCGCTTGATGATTATAATTTATCGTCTTTAATAAATTACAGCCACCAAGTGGAAAATTATTCATGTCATGGGGAACTATTTTAAAACAAACTTGTTCGCAAGTATATATAGATTAAGAAACAATAGTTATGTATAACACTAACAACTCTATATTTTGCTTGATAACAATAAACTTATTTAGTTTTAGTTCAGTTTTCTGATATTTACACCCTCAAGTTGTTTCTTCAACAACGAAAATCTAATACAGACAGTTTAAAGTTTGAATATATCGTTGAATTGTCTTTGTATAGGTAAGAAAGTTGAATTTTCCATGTTGTTGTAAGAGATAATTACATTACAAAATATCTCAATAATTAGTAAGTTAGCTAACTAATCAGTAGTTTCTTGATTCTCGACATGTACAACTTGAAAATTGTCGTAATTCTTCATTAGTTCTCCCATTTGAACTAAGAATTATCTATTTTTCTACTGCTTTTATTTTATAAATCCATAATTTTAAAAGCAAGCTTTTAAAATACAACGACTGTATATCATTTGTGTCTTTCTAGCCAATTTTTATTTCACATTTCTTTCCAGTCTCTCTTATTTCTACACGTGTAGATGTCTACATTTTTATTTAAACATTTAAAGTATGTTCAAAAATAAGCTATAGTTGTATAAAGTAGACGTGATAGAGTTTTTGTGTATAGAAAAAAAATATGTAAATCGTGTAATTACGAAAATGTAGATTTAATTAAACAATAAAATAACACTCTACAGCTCGTCTAAAATGTAATTTATCATTTAGTTAAGAGAGAGAACAACTTTTTACAAACCACCAGAGGCCAAAATTACAGGTTTTGATGATTTTCGGTATGTTAATTCTGTTCTAAGGGATGCGTCTTTTGTCGTCTGTGTTCATATTCAAGTTTTAGGGAAATATTGGGGGTTGAAGTTATCCCAGTAAAATTATGACATTTTATCGAATATTTCTGGAATGGCTCAATATTTTTTTAAAAACTAAATAATATTAGGGCTACGAAAAAGTGAAAATTTAGTTTTTATTCCTTGCTGGGGGTTGATGTTGTAGATGATTATAGGTAGGTTTTTATGTTTTTGCGATTTTCTACTCCGTAACATTTCTGTTAATAGAAAATTACACAGTGAAAGTATAAATATCTTTAAGGAGGTGTTCATTAATGGGTGAATTTTGACTATGTATATTGTTATTAAAAATTCAAATGGTATATAATGAACCACCTTTTACAATTTTTTATTGAGTTATAGGGGTATAAATTGTGCAAATTTTTCCAAATATTGTACGAATTTGAACAAAACAACCAATTTTGGAAAATTCAGTGAGTTTTCTTAAAAATTCTTCACTTACTATGTTCACCCACTAAAAATCATTATTTCTTTATAGAATTTTCACAATTTGTAGATAATTTTATGGCTTTTTTGAATCAAATATTGTTAATAGACAAAAACTTGCTTATTTTCCTGTGGAAGTTGAATAGAACGTGGCTTCTAAAGTTGATAATAAATTTTAATATTCAGTTTAATCGGTTTTTATAGATTCACTTTACAACCAGCTATTCTTGACTGTTCCCGGTGCATGCCTTGGAGTTTCCCATATTAGAAAATCTTAGCAAAATTTTGAACTACAGAGAAAAAGCTGGGAACATTAAAAAATCTTAAACAAGATTTAATCTATATCCATCCAATTTTGGAAAATCTAAAAGTTACTTTTTTCATTAAGTTTTTTAATTTTCCAAAATTATATCTTTCGTAATTTGATCCAAATCCGATCGATAATAAGCTTTCAAGTAAGTTATCGTATGATTTTTTATCTTTAAAACAAAACCTTATTTGACATTTTTTAATATGCTCCAAGATTTCTCTCTTTTATTTAAAATTCTCTGAAGATTCTCAAAAATTATAAACTTTATCTGATCCAGCATGAAATTCTCAATTCAACGCTGATTACGTAATTTCAACCCCTTGGAAAATAAGCGAGATATCAAAATTTATGGAATTTGCGTCTGCGTAACAATCTATTTTTTTTTCAAATGTTGTAATAATTTGAGCACAAAATCAAATTTTTGAGAATTCAGTGTGTTTCCCAAAAATTCTTCACTTAATATGTTCACCCACTAAAAATAATTCTTTCTTTATAGAATTTTTACAATCTATAGATAATTTTATGGCCTTTTTGAATCAAACATTGTTAATAGACAAAAACTTGCTTATTTTCCTGTGGAAATCGAATGGAACATGGCTTCTAAAGCTGGTATAATTATGAATGTTATTAAATTTCAAGTTATTATATTGAATATAAAGGAATAATAATTATTAAATCGATTACAACCAGCCATTCTTGAATGTTCCCGGTGCATCCGTTGAAGTCTTCCGGAATGGAAAATTTTGACAAAATTCTGAATTACAGAGAAAAATCTTGTAATATATCAAAAAATCTCAACAAGATTTGATCTACAATTTTAATGATCTTACGATATTCATCCAATTTTGTAAAATCAAAAAGTTACTTTTTTCATCAAGTTTTTTAATTTTCCAAAATTATATCTTTAGTAATTTGACCCAAATTAGATGGACAAGCTTTTAAGCAAGTTGTCGTACGATTTTTTATCTTTAACACTGTAGACAAAACCTTGTTTGACCTTTTTGGATATTCTCCAAGATTCTCCTCTGTGATTCAAAATTCTCATAAGATTCTCAAAAAATAAAAACTTTATCGGATGCACCGTGAAATTCTCAATTCAACGCTGATTACGTAATTTCAACATCTTGGAAAATAAGGGAGATATCAATGATTAAAATTTTAAATTTGTGGAATTTGAACACAAAATCCAATTTTTGAGAGTTCAATGAGTTTTTTTCAAAAATTCTTCACTTACTATGTTTTGTTCACCCACTAAAAATAATTATTTCTTTATAGAATTTTTACAATGTATAGATAATATAGCCTTTCTGAATCAAACATTATTGATAGACAAAAACTTGCTTATTTTCCTGTGGAAATATTGAATGGAACATGGCTTCTAGAGCTGTTATAATTATTAATTTTATTAAATTTCAAGTCATTATATCAAATATAAAGGAATAGTAACTATTAGATGGATATTTGATAATTAATTTTAATTCAATATTATCAGTTTTTCATAGATTTACTCTGCAACCTGCAATTTTTGAATGTTCCCAGTGCATCCGATAGTCTTCCATATTAGAAAATTTTAATTAAATTTTGAATTACAGTGAAAAATCTTGGAATATATCAAAAAATCTTAAACAAGATTTGATCTACAATTTTAATGATAAAAGACCTTACGACATCCATCCAATTTTAGAAAATCAAAAAGTTACTTTTTCCATCAAGTTTTTTAATTTTCCAAAATTATATCTTTCGTAATTTGACCCAAATTCGATGGATAATAAGCTTTCAAATAAGTTGTCGTACGATTTGTTATCTTTAAAACTGTAAACAAAACCTTATTTGACATTTTTTGATATGCTCCAAGATTTTCCTCTGTGATTCAAAATTCTCGTAAAATTCTCAAAAATTAAAAACTTTATGGGATGCACCGTGAAATTCTCGATTCAACGCCCATTACGTAATTTCAATATCTTGGAAAACAAGCAAGATATCAATGATTATAGTTTAAAATTTGTGAAATTTGCACCTGTGTAACAATTAATTTTTCCAAATATTGTGAGAATTTGAGCACAAAATCCAATTTTTGAGAATTCAGTGAGTTTTCTCAAAAAAGTCTTCACTTAATATGTTCACCCACTAAAAATAATTATTTTTTTATAGAATTCTTACAATTTGTAGATAATTTTATGGTCTTTCTGAATCAAACATTGTTGATTATTAATTTTATTAAATTTCAAGTCAATATACTGAATATAGAGGAATAATAATTATTAAATTGATATTTGATAATAAATTTTAATTCAGTATAATCGGTTATTATAGATTCACTCTGCAACCAGCAATTCTTGAATGTTCCCAATGCATCCGATAGAGTCTTCCATATTAAAAAAATTAAACGAAATTTTGAATTACAGTGAAAAATTTTGGAATATATCAAAAAATCTTAAACAAGATTTGATCTACAATTTTAATGATAAAAGACCTTACGACATCTATCAAATTTTGTAAATACAAGAAGTTACTTTTTCATTAAGTTTTTTAGTTTTCCAAAATCAGATCTTTCGTAATTTGACCCAAATCCAATAGACAAGCTTTCAAGCAAGTCGTTGTACAATTTTTTATCTTTAAAATTGTAAACAAAACTTTGTTTGGCATTTTTTAACATACTTCAAGATTTTCAAAGACTAAAAATTTCATCGGATGCACCGTGAAACTCTCAATTTAACGCTGGCTAAGAAGTTTTAATAACTCACAAAACAAGCGCTATATCAATGATTAAAGCTTAAAATTTGTATTGGGGAGTTTTCAGAATGTGTCAAAAATCTAGGTTTTTCTGAAAAACTGTCGTTTTATTTACTTTTTGGCTGACTTTTCAGTATAGAACCGGTGGGAAAGTGGCTTGTTTGATAGAAAATCACTAAAATACCAATTGATTATGGTTGACTTGACGGTGAAATGAGCCTAAAAGCGAATACTGCTCTACACAGCATAACCATTTCTCTACATCGATCACACGAATGAATCTACGTGATTTAATAAATACAACCCTCATGACAGTGACATATTTGGAGCTTTTATTATATTCATCATTTACTGTTAAATATCTAATAATTATATCTACATATTATCAAAGTTACATAAATTGTCTTCAATTAAATTTAAATCGATAATAACTGCATTTTAGTGATTAGAACAAGTCGTCATCAGTGGTGGACGAGAGCCGGTTTGTTATATTCAGATAAAATTATTATAGCTTACAGTAAAATTGATATTTCTCCTGTCCTGTTCTCATTTATTTCGTTATCCCTATTGTATTCCAAATCCAAAATACCACATAAATAGGATTATTGTCGGCTTTACTACATCACTATAGTTTCATCAAATCTAAAAGACTCGCTTATATTTATTTTTTTATATGAATATAACCCATTTTCGTATTGTCTACACAAAATTTTCCAACTAATATCCGATTTCATCCCCCGACTTGTATACAATCCACATTTTGAAAACAATAGAGTGTTAACCGTTGACAGGAGGATACTACATGTCTTTTACACAAAAACGTTCAGATTATTAAGTGAAATATCATTTGCTATCAAATAAGTGCTTAAAAGACACACATCATCCCTGTATGTTATATATGAACATGGCAGCTTTATATATTTTACACGGTTTTAATAAAAACGAACCTTCAAGGGATATATCCACGTTATTCTCCTATATTTTAATAAACCGTAATGATGCAACTGGGTTCAGTTTCTCGTTTTTTTCCCTATATACCTCTCCTACTTCCAACTGAATTTAAATTGAATTTCTACTAAAGTCCTATTTAGCAAACACATATAAATGGAGATGTAGAGAATAAAGTACATGGACGTACATTAACTGGTCGTTTATCTTGCCGTTAAGTGATCCTTTGTGACTCGAATCTAATCAATAATTACGTATAATATATTTAGAATATAGTATAGAAATAGATATAAATTATTGCCGGTGTGCATGTCCGATGTGCATAACTCTAATCGAATTTCCGTTCGAAACGCAACAACCGAACGAAATAAGAACGATCAAAATAGACAACAAACGATAACGTTAACAATTTCGTAGATTTTACGATGAGAAATATTGAAATTTTAACACTTTATCCCAATAACTTTGTGTTTATAACTGTAATAAAACTTCTCTGAATACATTGAATCTATCATGATTTCAAATCGAGAAAAATTTGAGTTTAATTTAATTGAAATTGCTTTACAACAACAACAATAATAACGACGACGAATTCAGCAACCATGATTCTTTATTTGCAAATTTCAATTAAAATGGTTGTTACAACATAATTAGAATCGACCGACTCCAGGGAGATGTTCGTGTTAAATTAAAGAGTGAAGAATTGGTTGGGAAACCAATTTAAACCAGAAAGAAAGGATGGTTGATTTTTCTCTCCTCTACCCTTCTTCCAACCAACCAACCTCTTGTTTAACTCATTAAAGTTTGTCTCTCATTCTATATTGAGTTCAGTTTATTATTACTTGAACAAAGTATAAGAAAGGGTGGATGCAATTAAAGAAACTGATACCGAGAGTTCCATATCATTTAGACGATTTGAAGCAATAATTTTTCGAGGTTGATATTTGACGGCTCGGATATCTTACTTTATTCAAGTGTAAAGTGGATGGTTAAATACGAATTCGTATAAAAGATCGTTTGTTGCTTTTATAGAGGCAACAATAAATCCCGACCTTTTTTTTGCTCATCTCTTTCGCTTTTAAATTGACGCTTTCGACACATCCTGTTGGCGATTTGTCCTGTCATACATTATTCAATTTGTCGTCAAATGTGACAGCTGTGCACTATTCGTAAAGACGAAAATATAACACGAATAGTCATCAACAACGTTATTGTTGATAGATGAGATTTCTTAAATATCTCAAACTCGATGATTAAATATTTACCCTATATATGATTTGTTTTACCCGATAATCTTGGGAAACGTTCGATTATTACTGTGGATATATGGAGAGGAAATTTCGACGATTTCTAATTTTGAGTTTTTAATTAAACGTTCCCCATCCCCTTGTACTTTGACACCAATATGTATGGAATAGATTTCTACAGTCTATTCACGTAATTAAAGAATCGATCAAGCGAACAAGAACCTGAACTCACGCTCATCTCCAACCGGGAATATTAAAATAAATGTTCGCTAGTGTTGATTGTAAGGAACAAATCTATAGACAACATTGATTACAAATCATCAACACTAACACTAATTGTAGCAGTGTTGATTTTACAAAAAACTAAGCAATTTCTATAGAATTTTCTTAAATAAAAAGTACCTGTCGTCGATGTCGTCGTCGTCCGAGGTCGATTTGATTCCAGAAACCAGGCTGATGACGGCGCCGCGCTTAGGGGTTGATAGCGTCGCGACGCGAATACAACTAACCGTCTTCGAAGCGCCTTTACGTTTATATACGGCAAACGACAAGCATTCCTATATAGATATTTATGGAAACAATGCGCAAACGCACGATTCACACACAACCCCCTGATTCAAAAAGAGAATCACCCAACAACAAGCAATATAGTACACATACAATAAAGACTGTACGGTTATTGTTGCTGAATTTCCAGTGAAAATAAATTGGAAAAGTTGAATGTGAACTGTCGAAACTATGAACGATTTGATTATAGTGTGTGTGGATAGGCTGTTGAAGATTTTCCTTAACTTGCAAGCGACAAGATTGATGTTAAAAGAAGGAAGGGGTGGTTTATAATAGTCAATTGAAAAATATTTTTTGTTGTTGTATTGAAAAAGTTATAAAAACTTTCACACGAATCGATGTCAAGATGTTGTGTAATTTTGGTGGATGCGCCGGGCGTTTTTTTTTTAAAATTTAATAACAACTAACACGTATTTTTATTTTATAAAAAATCGATAAAAGACGTTGAAAACGAATTGAATTCATACTGTTGAAAATGAAATTTTGTGAAATTGTTGATTGGAATATAATCGATTTGTGAATTATCGTAGATGCGGTTGTTGAATTCATAATAATGTAACACAAATTCCATTCTCTCAATTATCTATCAACTTAATTATTTATCATTTCATGACAATTACAATAAATCAATATTAATTTTTATTTGATCTCTCACACATTAATTAATGACACAATATCTTGCAAGGAATTTTTATTACACGCGATACTTTCAAATCGTGTGAATCTATGAGAAGTTTTTGTGTGAAAATCCAACAATTCCGTCTGAAATTAATCCCTTGCTCGTAATTAAATAATTAAGCCACAATTACACGAATTTGTGTTGTAATAGTTAAGTTTATTACATCAAAATTGTTTCGTTTGGTATTATTATAAGGTAGCTCTTGCTATATTAATTTGTTACAATATACGAAATTGTGCTTTATAGTTGTTTAAGAAAATCGCACTTTTTTCATGCTTGTATTGAAGGAATAAAGGAAACTAGAGAAAATATAACGTACCGACCTCTAGATAGTGATACGTAAGCTATCGATTTTAATTACGAGATATTTGAAGATTTCTACAAAATTAAGATTTTTAAATACGATTACTCCTATTTAATTTAAATATGTGAAAGTAAAGATAAACGATGAATTCTGTCGAGACCAAAGTTTAGTACAGTGTAAATATTTGGAAAGCAAAAAAATTGACGTAAATAGAAATGGAACGTGCTTGAATAAATCCATCTTGTTTGCAAAATGTGGTTTGTAGAAAATCATTTGATTGTTTGATATTTTTTTTTATTATAGCTTACCAATAATTGAAAACAAATAAATCAATTGTATTTAATAATATTTACAATAATTTCCAAGTATTCTATTACGTTTACTTCAATATTTTTGAAATGTAACATAAAATTGTATAAATTTCAATCGATATTGTAAAATTCTCAATTAAAATTCTTGTCGTAGAGACAAGTTTAGGGAACCAGCAAAATTCTAATCAGATAACAATAAAAATAAAGATCACGTGTAGTATTTGTACGGTAATTATTGTTATTAGACTCGTAAGCAAAATTCTTAGAATGAAAGAATTATAAAGAAGACGATTTAAGCAATTTTAGTCGTTCTTCGAGAAAAAATTTCGAGTGTATCTCTAAATTTTGTATTTTCATAATTAATTGAATTTTGCTATACCGAATCGTAAAAAAGAGGAGATTCGGATATTTTAGTCAATTTTAGAAATGAAGTCTAGACATATAATTCAGGTCTTAGAGCAATTTCTTATTTACTTATCAATTTCTAGCGAATTTTGCTATTAAATTGTCAAAAAATATCTGATTTGGTAGCTTTTTCTTGTTACAAATTATCGCTTCTTTTATTAAAGTTTGCTATTTGGAAAGGGTGTATTTAGTCGATATTCGAGCTGAATTCTTGACTTTATTCTATGTTGTAAAAAGCGTTTGCTACAAATCATCAATTTATGAGCAAATTCTGCTCTTTAGCAGTCAAACTGAGGAGATTTAGGCGCTTCTGATCAATTTTTTCATATAAATTCTTGTAATTTTAAACCATTTTTATTCTAAATCGTCTGATTTTTATCAATTTTGCTATAAAAGAAAAGATAATTTCGGCACTTTTAATTGTTTGGATAATTTTCAAAATAGTCTTGATTTCACTCTATTTTCGAGAAAAATTTCTGACTATAACTTAATAATTATTTTTAACTTCCTGCTAAGAAAATTGAAAATTTTCAAAATTTCGGGAAGTTATTGGTTTCACCCCGATTTTCGAAAATTGAATTTTCAGCAGATCTCGACGTTTTGGGACCCTAGGAAGCTATTTTGACTATTTTTGCGAGGGTGTCTGTATGGCTGTATGTGTGTGTGTGTGTGTGTGTGGGAAGACTATGTAAGCAGCTAATAACTTTTGAACGGATTGACGTATTAAAACGCTCTTTACGGCATTCGAAAGGGTTCCACCAAACTTAGATTTTGTGCAAATTTGAACCGATTCGGCCCGATAGATTTTGAGAAATTCCAAAAAACCCGAAAAATTTCTTTTCTTAACATCATGTTTTTTCAAAATAACTATTCAGCTGCTGTACCGATCAATTCCACAATCTAATCAGCTCTTAACCTCAACTAATGACGTCGAATGCCGCTTGAACGATCAAAATCGGTTGATTTTTTCACGAGTTATCGTTGTCGAAAAATATCGAAAAAAGTGTTTTTTCAATATAACCTCAAAATTACTTCACCAATCAAATTTATACCTCTCACAATAATTTGAAGGCTTAAGAAACTGCGTCGAGTGCCGCAAAGCTCGTCAAAATCCGTTGTATTGTTCGCGAGATATCGTTGTCGATAGATTTCGAAAAAAAACATTTTTTAACATAATTTCAAAATTACTCAACCAATCAACTTTGTATACCTCACAATAATTTTAGAGCTTTAAAAACTACGTCGAATGCCGCAAAGCTCGTCAAAATCCGTTGATTTGTTTGCGAGATATCGTTGTCAAAAGTGTTTGAAAAAGCGTTTTTTCAACATAACCCCAAAATTCCTTAACTAATCAAATTTGTACTCCTCACAATAATTTTGGAGGTTTAAAAACTTAGCGGGAAGTTTCAGGAATGGCCTGCAGGGTCAATCCCATTCCAGATTTTTTACTATCAATTTTTAGCAAACTGTACTAGTGAATCGTAAAAAGATTGTATTTTTGACACTTTTAAATGTTGTGATCTTATTTTTGAATTAACATTTTGATTTTTTGGCTAAATTTTGCCATTGAAATGTAAGACTGAAACATTTCAAGGAGATTCTTTAACTGAATTTTGATCTTTCAGCTGGATTTTAGTTTTTCTTTTTTGTGTTAAATCATCGATTTTTACTTATAAGTAGCAGGATAATGATTCAAACAATTTTTGTCAATTTTTGGCTTAATTTTTGATTTCAATTGACGACCTTCAAGCATTTTTGCCTTAAACGTTCCCACTTACAAGCATATCGCAAATCATTAAGTTTTGGCCAAATTCTGATGTTTAGTCGTCAAAAGGAAGTAATTTAGGCATTTTTGATCAATTTTTTAACTGAACTCTTGAGGTTTTAAGATATCTTTATTCTAAGTAGGCAATTTTCATTCCATTTTGCTACAGAAGATGAGACAATTTTGACACTTTTAATTCTTTTGGAGAATTTTCAAAATATTATCGATTTTTAACTAGGATTTGATAATCTTATGTGATTTTTTCTTGTTTTTATTAATGTCCCAAGCATTTTTGTCCTAAATCATCAATCTTCACTGAACATTGGTCTTGAATTGTAAAAGTGTTCAATTTAGAAATTTTTACCTTATTTTTGAATAAAAATATTTACCTACTTTTCGGATGAATTTCAACAAATCCTTGTACTAACACCATTTTTTCTAGCAAATTTACTACTGAAACATGAGGCACTGCAAGTAGATTTTTGAACTGAATTTTCATCTAGATTTTGATCCAAATTTTTGTGGTTAGTTCATCGATTTTTAGCAAACTTCGGTATTAAATCCTAACAGGATAATGATTTAGACAATTTTAATTTATTTTTCGCTCAATTTTTTACTTTAATTTTAGACCATCAAACACTTTTGCCTTAAATCATCAATCTTTAGATAAATTGTGCTATTTAGATGTCAAAAAGGTAATTTTGGCGCTCCCGAGTCGAAATTTTGACCCTCGTTTCAACCCCTAAAACCTACTTTTCAAGACTCAGTAGGTTGAAAGGAGGATCATTGAACAATGGATTTTTGGTCCTACTTTGAGCCTAAGTGTGGCATTTATCGGGCGAAAACGATGTTTAGGCCGAAATGAGGACCAATTTGACAAACTCATAATTTATTGAGTTGTAAAATAAATGTAAATAGATTTTATGAGTCATAAAATCTATTTGGTCTTATTCACTTGCATCTTCTCTCTTTGTCTCATACACTCTTAGTAGCTACTAATCAATTTTTGAGCTAAATTTTTGTGTTAAGATATTTTTTTTCTAAATAGGCAGTTTTCAACCCATTTTGCTACAGAAAGAATTTTTACAATAGTCTCAATTGTTAACCTGGATTCAAAATACGAAATCGTCAGTTTTAGTCAATTTTAGACTCTTAGCTTAGGTTTCAATTTCAAGCAATTTTCCGTAAATTTAACTAATGAATTGTTATCGTGGACACTTTTAATCGATTTTTGAGCTGCATCTTTGACTTTAAATAAGGATTCATAGAGTCATCAGTTATGAGCAAGCTTCCTTATCGAATTTTCAAAAAAGCTTGTTAATTTTAGTTGATTTTCTTTTGTTTCTATTAACATTCCAAAGCCGTTTCATCCTAAGCTACATGAAAATTTTGCACTTGAAGAGAAGTTTGATTTAGATTTTAGAAAATTTTTGCGGTTAAATTATCGATTTTTAGCAACCTTTAGTATTAAATTGTAGTAAGATAGCGATTTAGACAATTTTAGTTAACTTTCGGCTGAATTTTTGACTTTTATTCTAGACCTTCAAGCATTTTTTGGTTAAAATCATCAGCTGTTTCAATACTTTACTGTTTTACTTTTAGCTTTTGACTTTTAGCTTAGGTTTCAAAGAATTCTTAGCGAAGTTAACTAATGAAATGTAAAAAATGGGTATGGTATTTTGAGTACTTTTAGTCGATTTCTTTTTTTTTCAATTGATTCAGCACTTATCAGCGAACTGTTTTATCAAATTGTCAAAAAGAGGAAAGTTTGATAATTTTAGTTGATTTTCCTGTGTTTCAAAACTAAACTACCAACTGAAACATGAAAATGAAACACTTCAAGTAGATTTTTAGAATTTTTCAGCGAATTTTCGTATTAAATAGCTATTTAGACAATTTTATTCGGTTTCTGGCTCAATTATTGCCTTTAATTCTAGACCTTCAAGTATTCTTGCATAAAATCATCAACTATTCGAAGACTTTAAAATAACGTTCAAGTATTACCATTCAAGAATTAGTTTATAAAGCAATAAAAAGATTAATTAGAAACGTGAATCAATCAGCAGAAAACATTTTGTTTAGAAAGCAGCAAAATTAATTCAAAAAAGCGAAAAACTATAATAACTCTAACTCTCAACAAATATATGTGTACATAGACGAGATTATATAGAAAATCAATAGGATAAAGTTGAGAAATAGGTTAACAACATAAGGCTAATGTACTCCAGATATTTCACAATGTAGAGACGAAAAGAAAAACAAAAACTGTATATTTTTAGTGTATTGTATTGATAAATTACCGATGAAAACTTTAATCAACATCGTATGTTTAATTTAACATTTTTTATAGTTTCACAAAATTAAAGAAGATCTGTCTTGTGATAAATGTCGTCGAACAATTTTCTAAATAAGGAAACGAAAAATTGGTAAACTTAAGGGTACTTTGTACTATGAGATCGCTTCAGCGTGCGAAATTTATTAATTTTCAAACAACGATATTTCGCTTATTTTTTAAGATATTGTGAAATTAAAACGTGCGTTGGATAGAGCATTTCAAGGTGCATGTCCTGAAGCTTTCTATTAAAGAAAAATCTGATAAAATTTGGAATGATAAAGAAAACTGTTGGACCATGTTTTTTTGTACATTTTTCTTCATAATTGGCTAAAAATTGGCCAATATGATTGATTTTAAATATCTATTGAGTGATTTAGATGGAAAATGATGAGATCTTTCCAAATATTCAAGAATTTTCCCGATACGTTTGTTAGTTTTTCCAATTTTTGAAGAAAATTAAATGGACTTTGATCAGTAATCTAGGGCACAATTTTAAAGATAGAATTATGCACTCTTGTTTTTAGAAAGGTATTGTAAGGGCGGAGGTAATAAAGCTCGGGTTTAGGAAAATTTTGAAAATTACGTGATTAATTGGAAAATTTGGAATCCCATTTTCACCTGTTATTTACAGCTATTAAAATTAATTAATTTGATCGATAATTAGTATCAAAATATAGGAAAATCGATTTTCTTTCACGACCATATCATAATAATGAAAAATATTTGAAAACCTGTCCGTGGGCAATTTTCTTAACCAAGCGTGCTTGCTCTGCGAGACGTATTGTTGTTGTAATGTACCACATCTATCCGGTTTATACCAGATATGCGGACTAAATCACACCGACAATACCGCTCGGAGCGCATACACGCTTGGTTAAGAAAATTACCTACGGACAGATTTTCAAATATTTTTCATTATTATGAGATGGTCGTGAAAGAAAATCGATTTTCCTATATTTTGATACTAATTGTTGGTCAAATTAATTAATTTTAATAGCTGTAAATAACAGGTGAAAATGGGATTCCAAATTTTCCAAGAAATCACGTAATTTTCAAAATTTTCCTAAACCCGAGCTTTATTACCTCCGCCCTTACAATACCTTTCTAAAAACAAGAGTGCATAATTCTATCTTTAAAATTATGCCCTATATTACTGATCAAAGTCCATTTAATTTTCTTCAAAAATTGGAAAAACTAACAAACGTATCGGGAAAATTCTCGAATATTTGGAAAGATCTCATCATTTTCCATCTAAATCACTCAATAGATATTTAAAATCAATCATATTGGCCAATTTTTAGCCAATTATGAAGGAAAATGTACAAAAAAACATGGTCCAACAGTTTTCTTTATCATTCCGAATTTTATCAGATTTTTCTTTAATAGAAAGCTTCAGGACATGCACCTTGAAATGCTCTATCCAACGCACGTTTTAATTTCACAATATCTTAAAAAATAAGCGAAATATCGTTGTTTGAAAATTAATAAATTTCGCACGCTGAAGCGATCTCATAGTACAACATACCCTTAATAGAAAAGTACATATGGGTTGTGTCAACAATAAAAATAAGAATTGTATTGTATTGTTGTATGGATGTAGTTGAACAATAGAGTGGAATCTTATTAAGCAAACACAAATGAAATGTTAATTTTAACACACGTATTGACATCCATCGATTACGTAACAAATAAAAATAATCGTGTTAGTCTTTTGAACCAAATCAAAACTGAAACATTTACATAAATCAAAACAAATTGATGAACTAATGTACAGAAACACGGCACTAGAGGAATTATTTATTTATTTATTTCAAACATCGAGGTGTAACTACAAGGACACCAATACGTGATCATATTGATTCCATTAACTTTAAGTAATCTGAAAATAAAGATGAAAGCATCACTACTACAGAAGCTTGATTTGTTGCTTTTTGATATAGAACGTTTGAAGCGTGTTCTTTTCAAGGTGTAGGAAAATTAATAAACTTTCACCAAAATACACTCGGTAGATATATTTCAAAGACGTCTTTGTGGAAGAAAATAACTCAAAAAGTCCTGTCGTTGTGGTTAGTCTCATGTGTTTAATGATTAATCTCTTTTATGATTCAAATTATCAAATCATTGTGAAAACTTTAGCAATTATAATTTTAAAAAAATGATGCGAAAATTAGTCATTTTCATCAATTTGTTATAATCAACAATAATTAGAACATTATGTTGTTTTAATTGATGTAAATTAAAAATTAATCTTTGATCGTCTTTTACCGCACCGACATCAGTGACTATGCATTAGAACCTATAATGGAGAATTTTGCAAATTCGTCACATACAGGGCCGGATTCGCGTGTCTTTTTATGGTAAGCAGCATCGTTTTTCGGGCCCCCTTATCTACTTGTGCAAACAAAACACA
Organism: Mylabris sibirica; assembly: GCA_039776855.1. Classification (NCBI taxonomy): domain Eukaryota; kingdom Metazoa; phylum Arthropoda; class Insecta; order Coleoptera; family Meloidae; genus Mylabris; species Mylabris sibirica. Next base: position 7,697,076 of record CM077839.1, on the reverse strand, counting down.
AAAATTGCATCCTGAAAACTTATACGTGGGGAAATTCGACGACAAATTCGGGAAAATTAGGAAAAAGTCAGGGCGGATTTTTCGAGAATTTTCAAGTAATGGCTCTAGTATCGAACAGTAAATAAAATTCTCTACAAATTAAATAAAATGTAGTTGCAAAATAATTACTATTAATAGGTGAAAATAAGAGCGAAATGTTGAAAAATTTTCCCAATTCTTCAAAAAAATAAATTCAAAATATGTCGTTGAATTTCCTCATGAATAATCTGGGAGTGAAATTTTTGACGCTTTCATTGATTTTCTGGAAAACTTATCGAAAACGCTGCCAATTTTCTATCTACTGCCTTGCAATTATTGTCAAATAAAAATATTGGCTAAGTTATGGACAGTTAAAGGGCAAAATATGCAAGAAACATGCCCCAAGATTTTCCTCTGTAATTTAGAATTTTGCCAAAATTTTTCATAAGAAACGGCCTCGAACGCATCAATAAATTGTCGTTTTAACGCTGGTTCATACATTTCAATAACTCTGAAAACAAGCGAGATATCCATGATTTGCCTCTTGACGCACATTTTTCTTAAAAATTGGCAAAAGGATCATTTTATTTATTATTAATATGAAAATTTGAACCTATTTTTGCTTAAAAATTATAAAAACATATTCTTTTCAAAAAAAAATTGTTGTTACAAGTACATTAGATGGAACGTTGCTCGAGCGAATGTATTTTGGACAGTTTAACGCTCTCGAGATAACTCCAGCAAGTGCGTTAAGGGGTTAAAGATTGACCTTTTTTAATCACCGAATCAAAAAAAAATGCAGGGTATCGAACCGGAACTGAAGCGAAAACCGAAATTAACCGAAATTTTTGCCGAAGCGAAATCCGGAGCTGAACCGGAAACAAAAACCGTGTTTTTTTTTTCGATTCAAGCTTACCACTTAACATGATCTTCTTCTCTTTTTAGTAAAAGTATTTCGTCTCCCCTTCATCTCTGTCAAGGAACTGAATCAGCAACACTTCAGGGCATTTAAGGATATGCCGGAACACAGACGGATTTTTCGAAAGTTTTCAATGTTTTTCCATAGAGAAGAGCAAAATAATTATTCTTAATAGGTAACTATAGCCCCTCGATTCATCCGAATTGTTGGAAAATTTCCTTGTAACTTTTTACATTTTTCAAAATTGGATTTTTTGGGTTCCATCAGCATAAGCTTTCAAAAAAAATTATTTCATTTTTTAAACTTTGAAATTGTAAAAACTGAGTTGTTTATGAAATTTTGACGTTTATCTCAATTTTCCGGAAAAATAACAGGCTGATCGGAAAATTTCTTAAAAATTAGGAAAGCACTTTCAATTTGATATACTAACTAAACGTGGAAAATAAATGATATTTTGGCTAAGTTGCAGTCAGTTTCAGGGAACAATTAACAAAAAGACATGTTTCCAATTGGCCTCATTACTCAGAATTTCGTCAAAATTTTCCAAAACGAATAACTCCGTCGGAAGCACCGTGAAATGGCCGTTCCAATACTGATGAACAAGCTTTGATGTCTCAGAAAACAAGCGTGATTTCGATAATTAAAGATTGGCATTTTTCGCTCTCGGTTCCAGGGGGATTCCGGACGTATTACTCGATTCAGTCTGCGAAAATTGTCAATATTCAAACATCAATATCTCGCTTGCTTTTTAAGAAATTCGAAAAAGTAAACTTGGGTTAGATAGAGCATTTCAACGTGCATGTTCTAAAGCCTTCTATTTTGGAAAAATGTGGTAAAATTCTGAATAGCAGAAAAAACTCTTGGACCCCGTTTTCTCCGTACATTTTCCTTCACAACTGACTAAAACTTGGCCAATATTATTCATTTTCAATAATTATCAAGCGATTTTAGATGGCAAATTGAAAGAGCTTTCTAAATCTTCAAGAATTTTCTCGATAAAGTTATTAGTTTCCCGATCAATGAAGAAAATTGATGCATTACATTATTTTAAAAATAGAGAATCATTTTTTAGAAAGTTGATGTAAGAGGAAAGCACATGAGAGTCCAATTTTGAAAATTTAGTGAGTCTCACGGGGAATCTAATTTTTTTTCACCTATAGAGCTTTGAAATTAATTAATTTGTCTCTTGATTGATACGAAAATGTCGAAAATCTTATCTACTTCACGACCATATCATTATAAATGGAAAATATTATGAAAATCTGTCTGGAAATTCGTTTTTAAGTAGACCGTGTTTGTGTTGTTATTATTATTGTGATTTAATTTGCAGTATACCAGATCTATGGCAAAAGTAAATTGTTTAAGTCTAAGAATTTGAAAATTAATCACTTAGAACTGAACCCAAAACCGAAAACCGAAAAAACCGTTATTTTCTTAGGAACGAAAACTGGAACTAAAAAATAACGGTTCGATGCCCTGTAAAAATGTAATGCGAGGCTTTTCAGCAAATAGTGCAATTAAAAAAAAATTTAAAAAAAATTTCACTCTAACGTCGGATCCCAAGCGCCCGCTTACTCAGCTTACTGTATAATCCGGCACTGGTCTCTTGTTCTCTTATTATTTATTATGTGTTGACTTGAAAGCAATATCCTTGTAACAAGGGAAAATAACAAATAAAATTTAAATACGGAAAACATCAGTCGTCTAATAAATAATAATTATTATTTTACATCCCATGACTACTAATTATCGTGACTCAATAAAAAAAAGGAGTATAAAAATATGGTTTTGTTCTAAATAAAAATAGAATTGCGTATTTATGGTTTATTATTGAATATTTGTACGTTTATTTTGTTGAAATTCCGATTAAAATTCCACTTTCTTATCCCATTATCGTATTCGAATAGGAATGAGCGTCCACTAGCACTAGGTATATCATTGCAAACAAACACAAATCAATCATTATTGGTCGTCTGTTTAATATTGAAACTGTGTTAAAATAGTCAGAGTAACGTGTGTTCATGTGTAGAAGAGTGGGAAGCTGGAGTATGTTTTACGAACGAACTTGGCATAATAATGTTTATAAGTTGAATGTGTGCCAACTGGTGAACATTTACATCAAACAATCATCTTTTTTTTTAAAACTTTAACATTCAATTTAAACAAAAATGATACGAGAAGCAGATCTTAAACAGAAGTAAGTACACGGTTCTTATCGAAAATAAATGATTACCATTATCGATATTTAAGGCATTCTACTTGTTGGAAACGGCGTACAAGGCTAGAAAAAATCTTAACATTAACGCTTATTTTGACAATTTGTGTTGTTATAATATTGTTAATATTACAATTTTGGTACTCATTAAAGCCGCAAAAATGCACTAGTAGCGGTTGTATTAAGACAGCATCATCAATTATAAAAAATATCAATCCTGATATTGATCCTTGCGATGATTTTTATCAATTTGCTTGTGGTAATTTCAAGAAACACACATTCTTATCAGATCACGAATCTGTAATCAATTCATTCACAATCGTTAGGTATACTTATAATTTTTTTTTGATAGATAAAACTTTGAAGTTTGGTAAAATTTAGCGATTTAGTTGACCAACAAATGAGGACGTTAGTAGAGAAGCCGATAGAAGAATCCGATTCAAGACCGATAAGACTCGTAAAATCCCTCTATAAAGCCTGTATGAATACGACGAATATCGAAAAGAATTCACTGAAAAATTTGAAGAGGATTTTACAAAAATTGGGCGGTTGGCCGGTAGTCGATGGTCAAAATTGGGATCAACAAAAATTCGATTGGAAACGGCTCAGTTACAGTTTTATGCGTAAAGGCTTCGATTACGATATGTTTTTTAGTTTTGAAGTCGAGCCTGATGTGCGGAATTCCAGTCGAAATTCTCTCACTGTAAGTCTATCGATGATTTACCTATCTTCAAAAATTTCTAAATAATTACAAATCCAGTTAGATCAAGTCTATACGGTAAGTTTCGATAAATTGATGCGGCGCGGTTTCAACGAGACTATCGTCCAGAATTATTACGATTTTATGGTGAAAGTCGTCCGAGCTTTCGGTGCTGAAGAGCCTCAAGCTTCTTTAGATATGCGCAACGTTATCCAATTCATGATCGACTTGACCCGGGTAAATCGCCATTTAGATTTCAACCATTACAGAATTATCATTAACTGAAATGTTTAGATTACAGTACCGATGGAGGAACGTCGAAATTCAACTGCTGAAAACAATCCAATGACAATAGCTGAATTACAACGACAATTTCCTTACGTACAATGGTTGGAATATATCAATAACATGTTACAACCAGTTCTTCAATACAATAATCACACTGAAATTATTGTAACATTACCGGAATATTTCCGTAAATTGGGTAGTTTAATTCGTACAAGACCCAAACGTACATTAGCGAATTATATGTTTTGGAAGGTTGTAACAGCGGAGATTCGTTATTTAAATGATGAATTAAGAAATTTGAAATTAGAATTCTCGAAAGGTGTTTCTGGACGTTCGGAACGTACACCGAAATGGATGGAATGCATAACCGAAGTCTCTGAGTAAATACAATTTTTATTCTCTTTATACAACTTTTATTAAATATTAATCAGACAAGGTTGAATTGAATAGAATTTGTAATGAATTAACCTTTAGATAGATCAATGTCGGCGCCTTCATTATTATAATTATTATTATTAAATTCGTATGAGTCATTATTATTGTGATTGTTATTTTTAAACGGTCTAGGTTACATGCAGCAATGGGATCACTTTTTGTTAAAAACTTTTTCAATCAAGCCGCAAAACAATCAATGCTGGAATTGGTTGATAATATACGAGCTCAATTTAAGCAAGCCTTAAAGACTGTCGATTGGATGGATGATATAACAAGACAGCATGCTTTAGAAAAAGCTGATGCCATGTCCGTTTTCATTGCTTATCCTGATGAATTACTCGATGATGAGAAAATTGATGAATTTTATAAAAACGTATGTGCCAAATGTTTTCTTTTTTTTTAAAATAATAACACATGTTAAAATTAGAATTAATCTTTATAAACATATGTTTTCGCTTAGTTAACTTTAGATGGTCACGATTATTTCGAATCAATACAAAATCTAACATTATTCACACGACAAATGAATTTTAATAATTTAATAAAGCCGGTGAATAAGAGCGATTGGAAGGAGCATGCATACGCTTCAGTAACGAATGCGTATTATTCAATCAATCACAATTTTATCGGTAAATTACCAAAGAAATAATTTAAAAGAAATTGTAATTGTTGAAATATTTACAGAATTCCCGGCTGGTATCTTGCAAGGTGTCTTCTTCAATAATGATCGTCCTCAATATCTGAATTATGGTGCAATCGGTTATATAATCGGCCATGAAATCACTCATGGTTTCGATGATGAAGGCCGACAATTCGACCAAAACGGTAATCTAATCGACTGGTGGCTACCAGCAACCGAACAAGCTTTCACGAAGAAAGCTCAATGTATCGTCGATCAATACAGTAATTTTACAGTACCCGAAATCAATATAAATGTACTAAAATTAATTGATTTTATTACCTAAAAATAATTATTGTTTTCTATTTAGTTGAATGGAATCAATACTCAAGGTGAGAATATTGCCGATAATGCTGGTGCCAAATACGCTTATCTTGCTTATAAGAGATGGGTAGATCGACATGGTGTTGAATCAGAATTACCAGGTTTGAAATATACGCCAAATCAATTATTTTGGATTTCTGTTGCAAATACATGGTGTTCGATCGAGAGACCTGAACAATTAAAATCGAGCGTTATGAGCGATATGCATGCACCGAGTTATTATCGTGTTAATGTACCGTTAATGAATTCGATAGATTTCGCTGAAGATTTCCAATGTCCGAAAGGATCAAATATGAATCCAGAACGTAAATGTATCGTATGGTAATCTTATTTTATAATTTTAGTAGCATTCTAGTCATTATAACGAGCTATTTTCTAAGAATTTCTTAATAAATAACACATTGTTTAAATCAGAAATTTGAATAAATACTATATGATTGATAGATAATTGCATTAATAGCCTTGGATTATAATAAGTAGCTTTGATATGTTAATTTAATTATTGATTAAATTGTTATTTTCATGCCTGCAGATCAATGCAAACCGATCAATTTCAAATGCAAAACTAATCGTTTATCAAACGTTTAATTGTTCTCCTTTCACATCGATTTCAAGTAAACAACACAAATCAATTCTAGTGTTTAAATGACTCACTAGCTTTGTAGCCTAGCCCCAGTTTTTTAGGATTAGTACTGACTCCTGAAATAAATCAGCACTTGTCTTAAAATTCAGTAACAAATAAGGTATGAAACTTAAATTAGATATAAACAATTATTGTTGACTCCCCGTATGAGTTTCAAGAGTATAGTGGCGAGTAAATTTCATTTGCAAGGCTGACTGTCATAGTCGCGGCGCCTCCACCAAAAGACGACCAAGTCTTTCACCACTTCTCCCACATTTCTATGCGAGTTAATTTCTGTCCGTGTTATTTCAATTCAATTTCGGATAAAATAGATTACTTCGGATGCAGATTATGAAAAACCGGTAAAGAAAATTGAAAACCAAAGCTCACATTTTTGTAGAGTGATCTTTGCTCGATCTTTTCATATACGTGACTATTAAATTAATCAACTTTTACACAGGGAATTTTGTGTTTCGTCAAACCACTCGTTTCAGCACAAAAAGTTACTTTTTCATTATCCTCTATCCTGTGAAAATCCTGTCAAATTTTCAAAAATACAAGTCCTAATTTTTGTATATGACTGCCTTTGGAATTGAATTCAACTATTTGCTGGTCGCTATCTGTTACCGTTTAAGACAAAAATGTGTTTTACTGTCTTATGGAAATTACATGTAATTTTTAGCATTCAGTTCGGATAAAAGTCAGCCTTAAGTCAAGAAAAAATCAAATACTTATCTCCTATTCTGCTACTTTTTATAAAGAGTCACTGTTTACAGTAATTATTCACCCTATTCTATTACTTTAAATGCAACAGTGTATTTTTTGGATTCTATTGTGAATAAGAGAGAATTTCGATAGAACATTTACTGATTTTTGAACAATATCTTCTGGTTAATCACTAACTCCTCTATTATATCTCGAAAAACAGCTCATATTGTGTTTGTTAAAGTGAAGTCCAAATTAATGATAGCATTATATGTGTTGAAGTCCATCGTTAGGAGGGATATTAAGGGTCTTGTGGAGAGATTACTTTATTTAGCGTGCGAAATTTACCAATTTTTAAACATCGATATTTCGCTTATTTTATAAGATATTGTGAAAAATAAAAGTGCGTTGGATAGAGAGTTTCAAGATACATGTCCTGAAGAAAATTAAAGAAAAATGTGATAAGGTAAAACTCTTGGACCCTGTTTTCTTTTTGTACATTTTCCTTCATAACTAGCTGAAATATAGCCAATATTATTAAGTTTGATTATTTATCCGGTGATTTTAGATAGCAAATTAGAAGAGCTTTCTTTCTTTAATGGGCAGCTTCAGTACATGCAGCTTGAAATCCTCTACCCAACGCATGTTTACTCTTTACAATATCTTAAAGAAGAAGCGAAAAGTTGATGTTCGAGTAATAAATCAAAAAGGCCGTTAAACTAATCAAAAACTTTAAACGTTCTTCAAGCAACGTTTTTATTAAAATTTTAAGGTACTAGTTTCGGCTATTCAGCCATCTATGATAATGTGTAATCTAGGGAAAATCAATAAATTGGTCATTTTTTAAAACGTTTTTTGTAGCATAGAAGCTGAAGATGACTGAATAGCCGAAACTAGTAAATCAAAATTTTAATAAAAACGTTGGTTAAAGAACGTTTAAAGTTTTTGAATAGTTGTATAATTGTATCATAGTTCCAAAGCACTAAGTTCACTACTCAGATTCACTTAATTTATACAAGAAACATCTGTAAAGTTATTGCAAAAATAATCGTTATATGTGCTTCTTTCCACACCACCTGGGAGCTAAAGCCTAAGGTCCGTTTTTTATAGTGTTATCCCCAGTAGGATATATCCACCACCACCATCAATGTTAGTAATACATTTACAAATACATTTAAACATTGCAACCCTTACGTATCGTTTTAAAATAAACGTGAAGTGGTCGAAAGAACAAATATTTGTATACCAAATTATTTCACAATTTTCTGACGAATCTTTGCTTTTGTTACGTTTAAAAATTCATATTCATTGACGAATTTAAATTGATATATAAATATGTAAAATTTAATAATGGAAGGTAAGAGGATTAAAAGGATAATGGGAAAAGATTGAGGCTGATGTTGATCCTGATAGGAATAATTATCCGAAACAAAAGTTTCATACAAAAGTCCTGAAAACAGAAGTCATTTATATGAACTGAAAATAAAATGTTGAAAAAGCTTATGAAAATTTAACTTAACGAACAAATTATAGAACATCCAATAAATACAAAGAAAGGGCGAAAATAATGGAAAATATGACAAAAAAATTATCTACAATCTGCACATTTAACGCTTTTCATTGTAAACTGTAACACAGTTCGTTTCGAAAAATCGAATAACTCAACTTCAACAATAAAGTCAATGTGAAAGAGTTGTCGTATCTATTCGTTAAGAGACAAAAGTGTTAGGTAAATGTTCGATTTCTTCCAATACTTATTAAAGAAACCCAAACAAAAGCCTCTAAACTCAAAAACATCAACGAAGAGAATTGTAAATAAAGCCAACAAGGTATATTAATTAGTAGATGTTAAAAGAAAATAAAGTACTTATCAGTCAGCAACAGGATTTGCACGCTCCTCCGTGCTGCTGACGTCACTGATCCGAACTAAATTTAATATAACCACTATCTAGTCGCGCTTGATCCCCATCGACCTCTTAATTGAATTATACGTTTACTTGTTGCGATTGTATCACATACTTGATAAAGTGAGTGAGCGACGTGACAAACAATAAACAAGCGGTCTACTGTAGCTGATTTTTGGCCCCTCTCTAAGTGAATTTTTATGAGCGCATCGAGTAGGTGGGTTCAAGTATTTGGTGAAATACAAATATACAAATTACGCTTATAGTTAGAATCGACAATCATGTATGTCTACTACGGAGTGCGCTGACGATAGTCGTGCGGCAATCTGAAATAAATTCCCGCCACCGTTACCGACTTATTAGTTAGAAAAGTACCTGTAATGGGAGTGGTTATTGATTTGTAACAGTATCTATCAACTTGCTAACAGATCCTAATCATCCCCTACACAAATGCCTACAAAGTACCTAACAGGAAAAGTAATTAATATTGTTTAACCATTTCTGTGGTTGTCTATTTTTAATTACTCTGCGTGCTGATTTTGTATTTCAACAAGCAGTTGAAATGTTGCATATCCGTAAAAAATACGTTATAGAAAAAGTACTTACTAGTTGCTCCTGTCCCACGTTGTTCGAACCTACTGTATTAAAATATAAAAGAAAATTTAGGAAGAATAGAAAGTTAGTAACTTTGGAATAATATCTTGGATATGTCTATTTACCCTTTTGATGAACTTTCTACCGCCTAACTCTAAGGAATGATCAACGGCATCGGCTAATAGAGCACTGACACAAACATATCACTTCACTATATTTATTAAACAATTGAATTTATTTTTGAATTTTAGAAACTGATGTTAACACTACGACGATCAAAACTCAAATAAATAAAAGACAGATACTAGAAAAGAACGTTATCTAACTTTTCTTTTGTTACGTTCTTATCAGAAACTGCCGAGTAACTTGTATGTACATACATGTAATCTTGTCGTTTCTGACAAATACAATTGAGATAATTGGAAAACGTTTTGAAAGTATTTTCAACAATAAAATTTACGAAAATTTTTGATCTGTCCAATTAAAACACGCTGAATATTGAGGATAAATATAAAATTACCGATTTCTAATCAAGAATCTTGGTTGCGCCTCTGGTTTGAACGTACGATATAAAAGCGATTATTGTAAGAAAAAATCGTCTTCAAAATTATCATAAATTTTTAGAAATTCTCGCTAAATTCTTATCGAAAATTCTGTTTCAATACTAGTTTTAAATCTGCACTTGAATCCTCAACAACGGTGAAATTTCTTCAAATTTCCAACAAAATGGAGCCTTCAACCGATTCTCAAGGATTTTCAATAAGTCGATTGTAAGTTATTTTACTATTACACTTTTTGCAAATAATTTTAATTAAATAAAAAAAAAAACCTAGTTGGAAGACCACTTGGAGGAATTTTAGAAAAAATAAATATACATTAACGCTTCTAACGTTTGTATTCAGTATTGCATTAAGCGTAGGATCATATTTTTATATGGGTAACTATTTGTAAATTCCCTTATCATTTTTTTGCTAATTGATTTATTTCTAGCAAATTTCTATTATCAAAATATTCCACCATGCTTAACGCCAGCTTGCGTCCTTAGTTCTGCTGAGATAACGAAAAAAATCGATACACGTCTAAATCCTTGTGATGATTTCTATTCTTTTGCATGTTTTAATTATGAAGCGAAAACTTTTGTACCTTCATACCGATCCGATTATGATCCATTTATCGAATTACAGTAATAAAACAATCCGTGAATCTTTATGCTTTATTCATGTTTATTTTGTAGGGAAACAGTTAATGAAAAATTAAGATCAATTCTACAGTTACCTATTAACTCATCCGATAAGTCATTTATTATTCTAGCTAAAAATCTATACCATTCTTGTATGAATGCGAAATTAATTGAGGCAACTTCATTGCCAGCATTACGTGAAATTTATCAAAAATTAGGTGGTTGGCCCGTTATCGAGAACGATAAATGGAATGAGACGGCGTTTGATTGGCAGAATACAACACATCAATTCATGCTTGAAGGGCTCAATTTTCATACATTCTTCAAAATGTCTCTATTACCTGATAATAATCATCAGAACAAATATCAAATCGCTGTAATCTTATCAATCTTACGATAGATTCGAAATAATACAAGAATTTCTATTGTAGATCTTCCAACCAGATTCTGAATATTTGAAAAAACCACTTTTAACCAACTCTCAAGGTTCGGTAATGGAGGCTTATTACAAATATATGGTTGAAGTTGTTGAAATATTCGGAGTCAAAGGAGAACGGGTCTATAATGAAATACAAGATGTTGTCAATTTCGCCTCAAAACTAGTCCGTGTAAGTCTTTAAAAAACGATTAAAAATTGAATTTGTTTAATGAACGTAATTCAGTTGATACAACCAATCGGGCAAATTCTCGATGATCCATCAGCTTTATATCGGTTGGCAATTGATGATTTAAAAGTAAGCTATCCGTACGTTAATTGGCTTGAATTTATCAATAAATATTTCAATAACACCGAGAAATTCTCGCCCCACGATAGTGTGATTGTAGTATCAAATCAATATTTAAAGAATTTGGGTGATTTATTGAAGAATACACCAAAGAGGTTCGTTTAATTAGTTTAGTTTCTTTTTTTTTGTGTAACAAGAATTTTAGAGTTTTAGCTAATTTTATGTTTTGGCAAGCTACTCACGATATGGCCGATTATTTAAACTACGCAATACGCAATGCTAAAGCTCAATTTTTGAATGCTCACAGCGGTATTGTCGATCAGCTACCGCGCGCTTATATGTGCTTAGACAAGACTTTACAGTAAGTGTATTGTTTTATAGTACAAAATTTTTCTAATATTGGTAAAATCGTAGGTTAGATCTAGCGATTGGTCAGATTTTAGCACGATCATTCGATGAGGACGACATTGGAAAATCGATTAATTCAATTATATATGGTCTTCAGATTCAATTAAATTTAAAGATATCATCAGCTATTTGGATGGATTATAACACGAGAAAACAAGCATTCAAGAAAATTGCCAAACTTTTTGTTACATTTCCATATACTAAAGAGTATCTAGATGAAAAATTCGTTGAAAATTATTATGAAGGAGTATAATCTTTCTTAGATTTGTCACAATTGAATTTCTATTAAACAAAATTTGTTGTAGTTAAATTTTGATGTTGAAAATTATCTAAAATCAATACTAAAATTAAGAATCTTCCAACACTATCAATCTTATCAAGATTATCACAATCAAATTGATAAGAAAAGGACAACGTTGAAGAATCGATGGTCGTCTATTTTCTCGATTAGGCCGTTCTACAATCCATCAACAAACACACTTGGTGAGTGATCCAACTATAATTTTGTTACCTTAAGGGTATTGACGAGAACAATTTTTAAAATCGTACAATTGCATAGAGATTCCATAAGCGAACTCTTAGGTCGTGTAATTTATAAACGCTAAGAGATATCGAGCTCAAAAATATCTTAAAAAATTCGTGTTAAGCCGGGCCACACAGCTTCTTGTATAGTGAAAATAATTTAATAAGATTTGCGCCAATAAATGGAGAAAAGTCAACTGCATTGGGGGACTAGCTTCAAATCTCAATTTTCTTTTTCATTTCTGAAAATATTGCATTTTTTAAAGTGGCATGTGGAAAAAATTCAATACAACGCATTATCTTTTAGTCTTAAAGATAAAAAATCGTACAGCAGCTTATTTAAAAGCTTATTCATGTGCAAAAGGCATACAGAGACCCAAAAATAGAATTTTTTAAAATCCAAAAAGTAATTGAAAAAAAATGAAAAAATTGGAAAAATGTTTTTAATTTTTTTTAAAAACTTTTTGGATTTTCAAAAATTGGATTTTTGAAGCTCTATATGCTCTTTGCACATGAATAAGCTTTCAAAGAAGCTGCTGTACGATCTCTTATCTTTAAAATTGTAGATAATGTGTTGTATTGAATTTTTTTGACATGCTCCGACATTTTCCTCTGCACTTTAGAATTTAGTGAAGATTTTCCAAAATGGAAAAGTCTGTTGGGTGCACGGTGAAATGTCCAATTTAACACTGGCTACAACGTTTGAATATCTCAGAAAATAACCGAAAAATAGATGATTGAAAATTGTCACTTTTTCAGACAATAAAACGTGGCCCGCTCCCTACAGATTACTCGTTTCGGCGTGTGAAATTTATCAATTTTTAAACATCGATATTTCGCTTATTTTTCAAGATATTGTGAAAAGTCACTGTGCTTTGGATAGAGCATTTCAAGGTGCATGTTGTGAAGCGTTTTATTGAAAAAAAATGTGAGAAAATTCTGAATGGCAGAAAAAACTGTTGGTCCGTGTTTTTTCCGTACATTTTCCTTCAAAACAAGCTAAAATATAGCCAATATTATTGATTTTAATTAATTTTCCGATGAACTTAGATAGTAAATTAAAAGAGCTTCCAGATCTTCAAGAATTTTCTGGATACGTTTGTTAGTTTTCCCGCAATTGGAGCAAAAACTAACAAACAAATCCGGAAAATTCTTGAAGATCTCGAAAGCTCTTTTAATTTACTATCTAAATTCACCGGATAATTAATTAAAATCAATAATATTGGCTATACAGGGTGTTTCACCTCGCTTGGTCCCCTAGCGTTTTTTGGTTATTTATGAAAATATCACAACTAGCACTCGAGAACTTACAGGGTAACATCCAAAGAATACTTAAGTGAAATTTTTTTGGATGTTACCCTGTAATTCCTAAACGCTAGTTGTGATAGATAACCAAAAAAACGCTAGGGGTACCAAGCGAGGTGAGACACCCTGTATTTCAGTCAGTTATGAAGGAAAATGTACGAAAAAAACAGGGTCCTCTGTCATTCAGAATTTTCTCAAATTTCTCTTTAATAGAAAGCTTTAGGACATGTACCTTGAAATGCTCTATCCAACGCACATTTACTTTTTACAATATCGTAAAAAATAAGCGAAATATCGATGTTTGAAAATTGATAAATTTCGCACACCGAATCGTGTAATCTCTCCACAAAGCTCTTAAATTTCTCATTTTTTCCAGAAATACCGAAAAATCTACTACAACGGCCATTTTATAGCAACGATCAACAACAATATTTAAATTTTGCTGGTATCGGTTACATAATTAGCCGTGAGATCATGCACGCTTTTGATAGTGAAGGCCAACAATACAATGTCGATGGTAATTTAGTTAATTGGTGGCAACAAATGGCACGTATTTTATATAAAGAGAAAACTAAATGTATGATCGATCAATATTCAAACCTTACTGATCTAAATAATAAGAAACTTAAAGTAATTCGAGATAATTTTATAATTACAATATAATACAAGATAGATTTTTAGTTTGATGGAATTCGAACACTTGAAGAAAATATCGCTGATAATGCTGCTGTACGTTTTGCTTATAATGCTTATAGTAGATGGATGCAATTCCATCGGGATGAATTGAAATTACCAGGATTGGATTTTAATCCGTTCCAGTTATTTTGGATTGCATTTGGACAGCAATTTTGTACCGTACAAACCGATAAGAAAATTAAATCGACTATTTGTGAGAGCTCCCATGTATTACCGAAATATCGTGTTAATGTACCGTTAATGAATTCGGAAGAGTTTGCGCGTGATTTCAATTGCCCGCTAAACTCCCCCATGAACCCCGAACATAAATGTCAAGTGTGGTAAAACTACCAATATTCTATCAATTTGTGACTGTATTTGAATGTTTATACAATTTAGACGAATTTAAATGAATTAACAATAAATTTTATTCATACAATAATTTTACAATTTTCTTTAAATAAATAAACAATCTTTACCATATTGTACACTTATGTATCGGATTCATTCGACTACCTCTTGGACAATGGAAATCTTTGGCGAAATATTTTGAATTGGAAAATGGTCCTAATACACGAAATTCAGCTGGTGCATGTGCATCAACAGTCACTTGCAATGACAACGCTTCTGGTCTGTGTTTCGAACACCAAATTTGTGCTGCAGACAACCAAAATAATTGAAATGGCTCGTATTTCAAACCCGGCAATTTTGGTTCTTTTGGATTGTTCTCCGACCATTTCTTATAAGCTAAATACGCCTGTTTCACACCACCATTATCGGCAATGTTCTCACCTTGAGTCCGGACACCGTTCAACTGAAATTTTACACAAAATTCAAACATGTTTTAAGGTGCTTCCGGGCGAAAACTCGATTCAGCGTGAGAAAATTGTCAATTTTCAAACAACGATATTTCGCTTATTTTTTAAGATATTCGAAAAATTAAACATGGATTAGATAGAGCATTTCAAGGTGTATGTTTTAAGCTTCTTATTTTGAGAAAATGTGATAAAATTCTGATGAAATTCTGAAAATTCTTGCATCCTGTTTTTTCATACATTTTCTTTCATAATTGGCAAAAATTAGGTCAAAATTATTGATTTTCAGTATGTACCAGATGAATTTAGATGGGGAACTGAAAGAACTTTCCAGATCTTCAACAATTTTCTCGATAGGCTTGCTATTTTTCCGATAAATTGAGAGAATTTCGGAAAATTTTTGTCACTCTAGAGCGTATTTGTGATTTACATGGTACACTGCAAACTAATCACAATAACAATAAACACAAGTACTTTCTAGGTTTACAACGATTAACCTAGAGATTTTCAAGATATTTTCCACTTATGGTCATGCAGTAGATAAAATTTACCACATTTTCGTATCAATTTCAAAACAAATTGACTAATTTCAATAGTTGTAAAGAATAGAGAAACAAGGGATTTCAAATTTTCCGTGAAACTCATTTAATTTTCAAAATTGCTTAAATTTGCTTTAGTTATCGGAAAACTAACAAGTCTATCGGGAAAATTCTTGAAAATTTGGAAAGCTTTTTCAATTTGCCTGATAATTACTGAAAATCAATAATATTGGCCAAGTTTTAGCCAGTTATTGAGGAAAATGTACGAAAAAAACAGGGTCCAATAGTTTTCTCCGCCATTTAGAATTTTATCGTACTTTTCCAAAATAGAAAGCTGTCGAACATGCACCTTAAAATGCTCTATCAAACGCACGTTTACTTTTTTCAATATCTTAAAAAACAAGCGAGATTTCAATGTTTGAAAATTGATAATTTTCGCACGTGTGCAGAAAAAATAATTACTTTCATATTGATTTCTGGAACGGTAAAATTGTTGTATTGATTGATAATACATTGAGCTTTCTCTAAGAATTTCCGTTTCGTCTTCTCTTTCCACCAATTGACCAAATTACCATTTTTATCAAATTGTCTACCAGTATCATCAAAACCATGTGTAATTTCATGACCAATTACTGAGCCGACTGCACCGAAATTCATATACCTTGGACGATCTTTATCGAAGAAGATTCCTTGTAAAATACCGGCAGGAAATACTGAAATTTTTAATCAAATCATTTAAAATACAATTAACAAATTTATTGATAAGAATACTAAACTGATACTATTTTCTAAGGGATGATAGAATGCATTAACTTGTGCTGGAAATCCATGTTCCCTCCAATCGGTCTTGTTCACCGGTTCTTTTAGACGACTCAATGAATAATCTAATGAGAATTTACTGATATTTAGAGCAGAGTAAAGAAATTGATTCTCATCGACTTCTAACTGGAATAATTATAATTTTAATATTGAACAGATTTTTGTTGAGAAATACCAACATTATCGTAGAGTTCCTCAATTTTTCTATCATCCAAAAGTTCATCAGGATATGCAATATGATCGACAATCATATTAGCTTTGTCTAAAGCACTCTTCCGTGTCTGTTCATCCATCCAGTCAATTTGTTTTAAATTATCTTTAAATTGCTCTTTTATATATTTCACCATCTCCAAAGCGTTCAATTTAGCATCAGGATTAAAGTATTTTCTAACATACATTGCACCAATTACTATCGGAACTCTACAAGAAAATCATTTATTTTTTAAAAAAAAAAAAATTATAACTAAACCACCCGAGGCTGAAAGTAACGATTTTGAGTGAACCGTGCAAAATTATGTAGTTTTTTTCAAATATCTCTGGGGCGGCTCCATATTCTTAACTGCTTCAAAAACTAAATAATAGAGATTTACTAGGGATATCACATGGTGTATGTCGAAATCTTATTTATAAAAAAAATTAAGTAACTTTTATTTTAGAATTTTCTATTATAACAAAACCATCATCAACCTTCAACAAGGGATAAGATTTCGGCTTACACTACGTGATACCTCTATCAAATCTATATTATTCAGTTTTTGAAGCACTGAAAAATATTGAGCCGTTTCTGAGATATATTTTTCTTTAAAAACTGATTTTACAGGGTTAACTTTAACCCCCCATTTTCTCTCTTAGATTTCAGGATGAGCACGAATGACAAGACGTACATCCCTTAGAATAGAATGAATTATCTGCAGGGTGTCGGATCTAAATATTTGAAACTGCTGATAGTTGGTGAGCCATACATTTTAACAACATTAGAACGTTGTAGCTCATTTCATCAAAAAAACTCTTACTTTTGACGATGTCTTGATTTGCAAACACTTGCTACATACTTAAAATGGTTTAGAGTGACTCGATGATCCTAACAACATTGATTTTTTTCGTTTTTCTGCAATGCATTCTGGAACAATTGGAAATGTTTCGCATTTTTCGTAGAATCCCATGGAGTAAAGCAGAAAAAAATCAATGTTGAGAGAGTCTTCGAGTCATTTTGAGTCGTTTTAGATGTTTGACTCAACTTTGAAATAAGCTACGAGGTTCTAATTTTATTACCGACCTCGGGTATTGTTTACTTGTTAGCAATATTTCAACTCACAAATTTGTAGTCTCATCGACGCATTCCTTCCATCTGGCCGGACTTTCTTGTATACCATTAACAGCATGTTTAAAGGCTAATTCGCGATCTTTAACGTCCTGACTCAAATAAGAGATGATATCTTTAACGACACGCCATATGAGGTAATTTGCTTGAACTCTAAAATTTCCATCATATTTATATAAAATTAAAAAATTTTGTGTATACAAACCGTTTCGGTGTTTGTTGTATTAAAACCTCAAATGATTCTAAATAACCAGGAACACCAACTAATACTAATTGGCTAGAATTAATTTGTATTTGTTCTGGCATTATATTATTAATTAAATCCAACCATGGTATTGTGAAAAAACGATCTGTTAATTCTGATATTGTCATAACATTATATAAATTACTAATATTACGACGTTCCTCTTGTGATAATGAGAATTTAGCTAAATCGATTTCTAATTCTAACGAATCCAATAATTCAACACGTGCCCGTGTACGATCACCGCCAAACATTACAGCAATATCGACCATATATTCATAATAAGCTTGGACGATTTTATCATTTAAACCATTCACCAAATATTCGCGACTTAAACCTAAGCTTGGTTGATCAATCTACAATTAAAATAATGTTTTTTTTTAAGGAAATCAAATCCAGCGGCGGCACGTGGCTTAAACTAGGGGGTGCTGTTCTCACGTAGAATAGCAGGAGAGAAAGAAAAGCCAGAGAGAAGGAATTAATGAAAGATAGTAGAGAATGAAGGACGAGAGAGAGTAAATGAGAGGGGGAGAAAAACGTATGATATGAGAGAACGAAAGAAAATGAACAGGAGAAAAAGAAAGACAAGAAAAATAGAAGGACAGAAGAGAAAAAAAGAGAAAAGTAGGAGAGGCAGCAAGAATGAAAGGCAGTAGAGAAAGAAAGGCAGAAAAAAACGAAAAATGGAAGAACAAGAAAGAAGAGAGGAATACAGTAGAGAAAGAAAGAAATGACAGAAAAGAAAGAAGAATAATGACAGAAGAAAGAGAAAGAAAAAAGAGAAATACAGGTGTGTGTGTGTGAGAGAGAGAGAGAAGAGAACAAGGCAAGAAAGAAAGACAAAAGAAACAGAAAAGGAAAGACAGAGGACAAAAAGAAAGAAAGAAAGAAAGGCAGAAGAGAAACAGAAAGAGTGACAAGAGAGAGGCGGAATAAGGAATAGGGAAGGACAAGAAGGAAGAGAAACTGCGAAGTGAAAAAAAAAATAATGAAAGAAAAACAGGAAAGAAAGAGAGGTGAGAAAGAATGAAGGATAGAAGAGAAAGAAAAAAAAGTAGGAGAGGAAGCAAGAATGAAGGGCAAAGGGGGAAGAAAGGCAGGAAAGAACAAAAGTTAGGAAAACAAGAAAGAAGAGAGAACTACAGTAGAGAAAGGAACGAAATGAATCAAAACAGAGGAAGAAGAAAGGCAGCAAATAAAAGGAGGGAAACTGCCGAAGAAACAGAAAGAAAAAAGAGAAGATGTGTGTGTAGAGGGAGAGGGATAGAGAGAGAAAAGAACAAGACAAGAAAGAAAGGCAAAAGAAACAGAAAAAGAAAGGCAGAAGAGAAATATAGAAATAGTGACAAGAGAGACAGAAAAGGCAGAATAGAAAGAAAGACAAGAGAAAGAGGAAGAAACGTAACACAGGGGTGGCGAAGAAAATGAACTGCAGAGAAAGAAAGAAAAAGACAAAAAAGAAAGGAACAGGGAAGGACAAGGAGAAAGAAAAACGAAAATGAAAGAAAGAATAATAAAAGAAAAACAGGAAAGAAAGAAAGGCGAGAAAGAAAGAAGGACAGAAGAGAAAGAAAGAAAGATAGGGAAGGAAGAAAAAATAAAGGCAAAAAAGAAAAGAAAGCAGGAAAGAACGATATACAGGAAAGCAAGAAAGAAAAAAGAAGTATAGCAGAGAAAGAAACCAAGTGGCAGCAGAGAGAGGAAGAAGAAAGGCAGGAGAAGAGAAAATAAAAGAAAGAAAGATAGAAAGAACAACAAGGGAAAGGGAAAAAGAAAGAAGGCCAGAAGAGAAAGAAAGAAAGAAAGATAGGGAAGGAAGAAAGAAATAAAGGCAAAAAAGAAAGAAAAGCAGGAAAGAACGAAAGACAGGAAAGCAAGGAAGAAAAAAAGAAGTATAGGAAAAAAACAGGTGGCAGAAGAGAGAAGAAGAAGAAAGACAGGAAAATAGAAAGATAGAAAGAACGACAAGGGAAAGGGAAAAAGAAAGACGGAAGAGAAACAGAGAAAGAGTGGCAAGAGAGACAGAAAAGACAGAAGAGAACGAAAGAAAAGCAAAGGAATAAGAAAGTTAGCAGACAAAGAATGAAAAACCTAATCATAACACTGTATGTTATTGGTAAATTTTGAATGAAAATAGGGGGTGCTACAGTTCCACAGTACTTTTACACGAGCCGCCTCTGATCAAATCGTTGTGTTTATCACTTGAATCAGTCTAGTTGTTGAATGTTTAAAATCAAGTCCAACTGAAATATCCAACAGTCCATTAATCGGTAAGCCGATTTGCCTCATTTTATACAAATTATCCAACCAATTGAAGCTATCATCGTTCCAGTACTCCTCAAGTACCGGCCAACCACCGAATTCTTGTATTAATTTCATAGCGATATTAAGACCATAAGTTTCTGTTAAACCTATCATCAAATATTTCTAATCAATTATATTTAAATTAATTTAAGAAGACTTACGTCTGTTTTTACAGGCTCGATAATACTTTTTGATAGTTTTAAACGGTTTCGGTTCATCGATTTTCACTTCTTCTAAAGACATTTTTATTTGTTCTTGTAAAACGTCATTAATTACAGTAAATATATTAGCGAATGTTTTATCGTTTGATATTAATGAATGTTTAATGTAATTTCCACATGCAAATTGATAGAAATCTTCACAGGGATCTACAGTTTCGTCCATATTACGGAAAATCTCACCAGCCGTTTGGACACATTGTCTACTAAGACAAACATCATTATTGTCTAATAATGAATCATCTGAAATAATTATTGTATCAATTATATTAAATAATAATATATGTAAAATAATAAAAATAGAAAATATCATTAATTTGATAAATAGATAACTAAATACGTCAACTTTATTATTTTCGTTTCAAATAGGAATTGATTAATTGAAATGTCAAAATTGATTAATTATTGAATCGAATTAATATGGAAACATGTTCACAATAAGTGTGATTTTTTTTCAAATGTGATGGAAAACTTGTTTATTATCGGAAAAATTATAGAGAAAATTTCATTTTAAGGCATCTTCATCATTAAAAACTGCAAAATTTGATAATCCACAAGATTAAACTATACAGGTTGAGTCAAGAGGATGGACCATTTAAAGTATAAGAAGCTCTAACTGATAGACGTTCATGCAAACGGCTATACAGCGTGTTTCTTCAAGAGGTTAATTCTTATGACACTCCCTTATGACTCACTCCTTTATGACTTAGCGAGCAATTCGAAAAATATTTCAATAAATTGTTAAAAAAACGATCATTTTGGCCAATGGCGCAATTTTCAAAAACGAGCAAAGCACACAAAACGACTAGTAATGACTCATAGACACCCAACAATGATTTTTCTCCATTGTATTTTAGAGAAAATGCGAAACATTTCCACCTGTTCCGGAATAAAATGGAAAAAATTAAAATAATCGCTGTTGAGAGGTTTTACGAGTCATTTTTAGTCGTTTTGAGTGCTTTGCTCGTTTTTGAAAATTGCGATATTGTCCAAAACCAGCTTCAAAATAAGCAATGAGGTTCTAATTTTGGCCTCCAAAGCCCCCTTACAAATCCTCGCCAAATAATGAAGCTTTCATAAGAATTGACCACTTTAAAAAAAGAACACCCTGTATACTAAACCTTAAAAACTTCAATCAATTAGAATTTCTTATACTTTTAATAGGGTAATTCTTGGCTCTGGCTGTATATTGTGAATTTAAAGCTTTACTCAACTCTAATATTCTGTCTTTCCCCAATAAATAAGTAGGATTAAAGGCAATTCTAAAGACCGAAATATTTATCAAGACCCAGTGAAATTTCAACTAATAGACACTTGTTTCAAGTGGGTACTTATTCCTTTTAACGACCACGCTTGCGGTCCCAAGGCTCAAGTTAATTATTATTTATTTCTATTAATCGTTTTCTATTAACGAAGCACTTTATATAATCGGATAGTTTTTGTTGAAGGAATTTTGTTGACAGTTTCTCACAATTTCAATACTATTATCAGTAATTTTACTAGAAATATAGTTATCTCAAACATGTACCTGTCGTAAACACTTTTCAGTGTTCAAGATAATTTTCAAATTGACCAATAATTATGATAAATAATAATAGTTCGTCTTAAATCTCATTTAAATCTAGAGGAAGTCTATTACTTAGTTTTATTTTTAAGTGTAACATCTTCACAAGTTAGTAAATTCAAATTCTCTTCACTTTGATTACTTATTACTTTATTGAAATAGAGCAGGTGGTCCACCAAAATGGTCCTAGTTTTTATGGTAACTCCCATTATTTATCAAGCGATTAAAAACAAAATTCATAGATTTATAGAGCAGTCCTGGAGATCATTTTAATACAATTGTAACCTCGTAACTCATTTAAAGTTGCTCAAAAAATGCTCGTTTTAAACAAGGTCACGTTTGTCAAACACGAGCCAAACATGCAAAACGATTAAGAATGACTCGAAAACCCTTCCAACATTGTTTTTTTTTCATTTTTCTCCATTCTAGAAAAAAAATGCAAAACATTTTCATTTGCTCCACGATGAAATCAAGAAAAACGAAAAAAATCAATATTAAGAGGATTCTTAAACCATCTTTAGTCATTTTAAGTGTGCAGCTCATTTGATCAACTTCCAAATGTGCTACAAACTTCTAATTTTGCTAAAATTTTCTTCATGGAGATTCTTTGAAATAATTTTTACACTGCTCTCCATATAGGGTGAGTTACCATAAGAACTAGGGACATTTAGGTATAAAAGAAGATTGCTCTTTCTTCTTGGTAGTCTTTCAACATTGTTGCATATAAAACAGCAAATTTTGAAAGGATCACCGTTAATTTTTCGATAGGCATCATGTTTACTATAATTACTTATAAATGAAAGATTGAGATAGAATTTAAAAAAAATATCCCGTCTATAGACTAATATGGAAAAACATTTAAATGAAAATAAATTTATCTCAAAGAATGAAGAAGATTTTTCGTCTTCTCCAGGGACAACTTAAAGCAAAGACTTTGTGAAGCTTTCTAATGATAATGAAAGGGATACAAAATCCTAAAAAGAATCTATTTCGACTTTACGTCTACGTTTTCTAAACATTTTCACAATTTTATTAAATTTTTCTATTGAATTATTGTCAAACACGAAAACGTTATTGACCTTTAATCAATTTTAGCGCTAAATTCTCTACTATTAATCTAGATTTCAAGACGTTTCTAGCTTAAATCATCAGTTGCTTTGAATAATTTTGTTATAACGAAACTTTCGAACGTATTTCTCGTCTTTAGTTCACATTTTGAGATATTTTATTCTAAACAGTCAATTTTTAGTGAATTTTACTGTTCAAAAGAAAAGTTTGGTTGATTTTCGAGCCAAGCTCACAGAATTTTTAGAGAATTTTAACACTAAATTCTAAAAAAAGAACATTTTACACATTGTAGCTCAACTTTTTAACTAAATTCTCTATTTTCAGTTGTTCTTCAAAGGTGTCAGTAAGGATTTTCAGGGGTGAGAGGCTCCTCCTTTTAATAAAAGGTTCCCAAAAATAACAGTTTTGACACAGTTACCTATGCTATTTCAGTAAGGCTCGGTTCTTCTTCCCCTACTTAAGCTCACCTTAGTAATACCTTGCCCTAAATAGACCTAACCGTGAATTTACAGATATTTAAGTGGAATTTTTACATGAACGGACCTCCACCCAAATGTGTTTAGGCCTAGAGGTTTGAGGTAAAGTTTTGTTAAGCCGAGCTTGAGTGGAGAAAGAGGAACCGAGCCTAAGAATCTCATATTCCAAAGGAGGTGCTAGATTATATAATTAGGGGTGCAAACCTGTAAAAATGCTAAGAATACTTGATGTTATTATTCTTATGCAAGGAAGTGGTGCATAAATCGTAACTGCAGCCCTTGATGCGTCCCTGTCTTATACAGGGTGTTTGGTCAAAGTATGGTGAGTTCTAAGAAACTCCTATTGATCGACGAACGATTCGAAAAATATTTTGAGGATTTGTAGAAGAGTCCCTAGGGAATATTTTATCAAAATTAGAACCCCTAGCTCATTTCAACGTTGGTCAAAAACGATCGTCATAGACAATGTCGCAATTTTAAAAAACGAAAAAGCCCGCAAGACCACTAAAAATGACTCACAGACATTCCCAACATTGATCTTCTTTCGTTTTTCTCCATTGTATTCCAGAGAAAATACGAAATATTTCCACCTGTTCCAGAATAAAATGGACCACCATACTTAGACCAAACACCCTGTATTGCTTACAATCAGCAAAGCATCCTTTTCGAGATTTTTAAACTTGCAATTATTAATTATTAGGTCTTTCATTTTAAGTGTCGCTTAAAAAATTTAATGGTACGTGCAACAATAAGAATGCACACTACTTATCCTACAATATAGGAAGTAGTAAATTGTTCAAAATAATTAAATTATAGAGTAGACGAGTAATTTGTTTTAATGTTATCATAAAGTATGAAATAACGAAAAATTCACAAATTAGTACATCCACAACTATAATTATTTGAGAGTAAAACTAGGGTAATAATGACAGAAATGAGGTTGTTTATAGTCGAAATTCGCAACAATATTTTTGTTTTGACTCACTTTTACTTTCGCCTCAATTTCACGCACGACTAGAGGGAAAAAAACAAGCAACAACATGTGAGATTACATAAAAATCACCGATAAATCAATTTCACAATCGTATAATCGTATATAAAAATATACCTACATTTGGTGAAACTGTCTAGATTCACAATTTAAACCACAATCAAGTTTTCAAATTAATACTTACGTATAGTCCGACAGAATATCAATGAGATTATTAGAATTAGAGCCAATATCAATAAACTGCATGCGATTATTGTCAATTTTCGTTCTAGTCTAGTTTTGCGTTTCCACCAGGAATCTTGTCTGGAAATATTAACAATTAATTATTAACGGTTCAAGTAATTGGTAATTTATTTATAATTAGTACCTGTTTGGCATTGTTGTTTGGGTTAGAAGCTCTGATCTGGACTGGAAACTACACAATCAATGTCGAACTTTTGTTGTTCATAATCATCATGCATCAACTTCCCTTTTTTTAACAAATAACAAAAAAGCAACAATAATAAATCACAATTATATCTGTAGTTATTAAGTAATTATCACTTGTTTCAAACTAAATTACTGTCGCGTGAAACAATGTTGTTGGTGTTTAATCAAACGGTAGTCATTTACAACAACAAGTCTGATGTAGTGATGTATTAATAAAGTTCTCTAACAACTCTCTTTTTTAATAGTTGTCAATATTTCACCAAGATCATATGACCTTTGTTGTAGATTACAAGTTTTTAATGAAGTAAAGAAAGAAACAACAAAGTGAAGATGCTGGTTTTCATCATTTATTAACGTCAAATTTATGATAATAATTAATGGTGTTGTGTTAATTATGCACATCCAAAAAATATTAACATATCGACATGAGTATTTTCAATCATCCGGCTTGATTAATTAACAATAAAAACCTATTTATAAAGTAGCATTTATATTAACAATTTTTTATTGTAGTTACCTACATTACAATAATAATTAATGATGCTTGTTTAAAACAATATTTTTTATTGTTAATAAAAATGCTTAATGTTGCTTGTTTAAAAATAATTACCATATTTTACATTTAATAACCGGATTCATATTTGAACCTAATGGACATTGGAAATCTTTAGCGAAATATTCTGAATTCATATATGGCACAATAACACGATAATAATCAGGTGCATGATAACCATTCATAACTAAATTCTTCAATGAAGCTCTCGTATATTTACTACACCATGTTGTTGCTGCTGAAATCCAAAATAATTGTTTTGGTGTAAAATTCAATCCTGGCAACATCATCTCTATAGAATTCCTCTCCAACCATTTCTCATAGCCTTGATAAGCTATTTTAATACCACCATTATCAGCGATATTCTCACCTAAATTCGTAATACCGTTCAAATTCATCTCAATTTCAGGTAGATAATATTTATTGTATTGTTTTATAAAACAATTCGCTTTCTTTGAGAATGTTTGATTAGTAATCGTTTGCCACCAATCGATCAAATTACCATCATGATCGAATTGTCGGCCGATATCATCGAAACCGTGTGTAATTTCATGACCGATTATTTCACCAATTGTTGCATAATTCATGTAATTCGGACGGTTAGGATTGTAGAAATTGCCTTGCAGGACCGCGGCTGGTAATTCTGTAAATTTCAACAATCAAGCAGAAAAATTTACATTTTTTTTTTTTAAACAAAAATCACCAATCATATTATCGCTTCTGCTGTAGAAAGCGTTGACGATATACGAATAAGATTGATCCTTCCAATTGTGCTTCTCTACAGGTTCTCGTAGCCGTTTCACGTAATGCATGTGCACAAAATTGGAAATATTCAAAGCTAATTCCAAGGAGAATTCATTAAGATCGAGTTCTAACTGAAATTGTATTTTGTTAAATTAATTTCAATAATAAATTCTGATACATTTTACATTATTGTAGTAGTGTTCAATATTCTCATACAATAATTGATTTGGATATCCTATATAACTACGCATTCTATCTAATTTCAATAAAGCATTTCGTTTCGTAGTCTCATCCATCCAATCTAACGATACTAAACGATCACGGAAAGCGTCTTGAATATCATCAACTAATTCTTTCACTTTATTGCGTGTCTCTTCATTAAAATATCGTTTAATGTAGATGTAAGAGGCGGCGATCGAGAAACTGTAACTAACACAGAATATCAAATGAATTCATAAACTGCAATTATTTCAATACAACTGTGACAATTCTGAATCAATCTAACTGATTCTGTAACTCTAGATAGAAAGTTATCACGAAACGGTTACTATAGTTGCCTATAAAGTGAAGCTTGTGCAGTTGTGAAGTAGAACTAAAATATCTCGAAAATGACAAAAGATATCGAGATGATAGATGTCTCATTCAATTTTAAATACGATCCTACATCTCGGCTATTTTATAGATTTTTGAAAAATTAACTAGATTTTTCGAAAATTTGGGAAAACCAGGTTTAGCGCTGCTAAAGTGGTGTTGACGAAACTAATATATCTCTTTGTATAGTTAACAAATTGAAATAAAATATAGACAGATAGATAGAGGAAAGTTGAGGCTACAATTATCATCTATTTGCATTTTAATTTTGTTTACCTTTTTTTACAAAACAACGTCCAAAGTGGCCTACTTTTTCGAAATTATAAATCGAAAGGAACAATAATAAGCGAGTATTCGACTCAACACAGTCGTCCACATTGACATTGAATAATAGACTAAACAAAGTACATCAAACGTTAGTCATTATTCTAAGTGGTCTACTACATCTGTACCAATTTGGTTTTGCTTGCAAAAAATAGTACGACTTAGGGAGACCCTCTAGAAAAGTGAGTAACCAGTTAAATATTGTCTACTTTTTGAAGTATAGGACAAATTCGATGGTTGCTCCAATTACGATAACATTTTATAGAATACTACTAGACTAAAAACGTTGCTCAAATTAAACGGCCGTATTCTGGAACTTTACAAAATTTTGATTAAACCAGTTTTATTATATTCTATCTCTATGTCGTACTGCACTTTAATGTTTTAACTCAAGATTTGACATACGTGAAACGCTTGAGTACGAGTATGATGCTTGAGTATGAGTACGCGATCCGTTCGTGTATTATAAACCAATCTGTAGAACCGCCCTATACTTGGACTCAATGTTGTGTTCTGGCTACCTTGAGGTATGCTCGAGCACTCGCTCATTTTACGTAACTAAAAGTCCCCTAGTTTTCCATTCTTCATATGCTCGATCCTGAGTTTCGCCGAGCATTCCCGAACAACGAATTTTTCAAACAGAACTCGTATTTGAGGTTGTAGCCGACCTTGTCCAAATAATCCTTAAGGCTAAATATGAGATTGGTTTATAAATATGAGGATAAAATTGAAATGCACTTTATAATAGATTC
This sequence comes from Mylabris sibirica, assembly GCA_039776855.1. Taxonomy (NCBI): domain Eukaryota; kingdom Metazoa; phylum Arthropoda; class Insecta; order Coleoptera; family Meloidae; genus Mylabris; species Mylabris sibirica. The sequence goes on along the minus strand of CM077839.1, from coordinate 7,669,106 downwards.
GAACATGTAAAGAAGTCCGTATTGAGCATTTATTTAATTCAAATTGATGAAAATGAATTAAACTGATAATAATTATTCAAATAAATATTTATGAAGCTCATTTTTTTTATACACAGAATATAAAATAGAGTTGTAAAACGAATAAATCATTCACCGACAATTCATTTATTATACGAGGTGACGCAGATTGGAATAGACTACTAGATGCGTAATCGCCTTTCACTACGGATTTTTTTTTTAAATAAAAGCGAAAAGTTCATCAGGGACAGGTGTATTGGATGATTTTCTCAATGACAATCTAAAAAAAATACTCAAATAGGTAGATCTCCTTTTTTAACATTTTTTTTTTTAAGTATGATCGAGTTGGACAGTAAAAAATTAAGAAAAGTTTAATATTTAAATAAATCCACACTATTTTATTTGCTTGCCAAAAATCAGACGTTTCAGGAGTTTCCAAATGGTGGAAAATTTATAGAACTTTTGGAATTCAATGAGTGGTGGTCTTAAAAAAAATACAGCGCAGAGCTTGTGAAGAAGATGAAACTCGATTTCACATCTGGAAAATGAAGAAATCACTCCTAAAGAAATAGGTAAGAAACACTCGCTTAAATGAAATCCTAACTTTGATCAAAAATACATGACTGGCAAGGGGAGAGAATTAATCACAGATCTGTGGCCGTATACACATTATGATTTAAATATGGCTCATTGGGTCCAAATATTAATTCAACTACCGTTAAGGTTGAGCTCTGGTGAGAATCATTACATTTTGCAAGCGTTAGATGGCGCTGAAACTAATAGTTTGTCCCACAACTTCTAATTATCCATGTTACAGATTTCGTATTTTCTTAGAGATCAGACGAGTAGCAATTTAAATGGAGAATAGTCAGCAATTGTTAATTATTCCTTACCGTAAAAGATCATCATTAGACGGTTGTTTATTTTATTTTCTTATTATTCAACTTACTTATCCACCGGTTTACAGATAGCGGTAAGAGGGAAGTTACAAAAATGCTCACACATACTCCAGGGCGCCACAGTCTACCTTATGTTAGTAAGGTGAAATTTTCAAATTGAAATCTTAAAATGTGTTTTTTTTTTGAGAAAAATGGCCGAACCAAACTACGGTACTACATAACGAAAGCACAGTCAAGTGCGAGAATAAATATCGTGGTACCTACACCCTGTATATTCAAATTTGTTTAAAAAAAATTAAGGAACTAAATAGCACTAATTCGGATATGGTAAAGAAAATTAATCAAAATCTGTTGAGCCATTTTTGATATAAAAAATAAACTAATGTGAAAAGCATGATTTTTCATGTATTTTCACTTTTCTCAAAAATTATTCAACGGATTTTGTTTAAATTTGGCATAATATTTAAAAAAAAAATTGAATGTGTAGTTTTTACAGTACAGCTCAACCTTAAGGCCGTATATTGTAAATTTATCTTAAAAGTTTTGCGATGATTTCACACAATTTTAAAACTGTCCAATCGACTTTAAATGGAGAACCTGAATCAAGATAAGCCTGTGGTTATTACGCTTTTCAAACATTAGATGGCGCTTGCTCCACCACGTCTTTTATATCTATATTTTCATCCATATCTACAGATTACTTTATTTTCTTAGAGAGCAATATGGCGGAATTTATAAAATAAAATTTTAAAATGTGCGTTTTGGGGAAAAAATGATGTTGACGCTAAATATCGCTGATTCTATATGGTACACTTAGTCTCAAGCGATTTCGTCCTTTTAATTATTTTTTTTTTTTTTTGTAAAAACTAATCGTTCAAAGTCAAACAAAATGATATAGAAGCTAAATAAAACTTCATTAGATGTGATAGAAGAGTTTAAACAAAATCTGTTATAAGGTTCCCGAGATAAAAAACAAAATAGTACAGAAACCATGTTTTTTCACTTTTTTTCGAAAACTTTCTATCAGAATTTGTTTAAACTTGGTATAAGTGAAGTTTAGTCAAATATTAAGCTATGGTAATTTTCTGAAATTTTTTGAATGCAGTTCGTTTTTCATCCAGTAGCGTTCAACCTTAAGCTCTCTACTCGACATTCCCATCGATTTGGCCCTAAATATAATAATACAGCAAAGATGATGTACAGTGGCAATCAAAAAAAAAAGAGACCAAGTCTTGAGCGAGAATTTCACATGTTTTCGTTAGTGTGAGTCAGGTTGTTTCTCTCGTGAACGTAATAAGGTGGGTAGGTAGGAGGTGTTGGAGCCAGTTTCAGCCATAGCAATTTTGTAGAATAACTCGATTCCAAATATTAGTAACTCCACCCTGTTCTTCTGATTGAATACCTGTTTTCCCAAATGCTGATCTAGTTAGATTCTGTTCCATTGTGACGACCGCCCTCATAAGTCTGTTTTACACAGCCACTGTAAGAGGTGGTCTCTTTTTTTTATTGCCACTGTAAACGTACCGGTCGCAATAATTTATTGACACTGAAATCCGACATCCAGAAATGTCAAGGAGAGCGAAAATAGATAAATCTTTCATAACACGAAATAATAATCAGACTTACCTTTGTGAAGTTACACATTCTTTCCATCTCGGCCGTTGAGCTGTGTTACCATACGCAACTTTCTCAAATTCCAGTTGTTTTTTACGTACAACCTCCGGAAAGTATCTGAATGGAGTTGCATACCAAAACATATAATTAGCTAGAATCCTTTAAGTATCCAAAATTAAAATTGAATTATTTACAAATAGACTAATAATAGGGATACCTCTTTGGTGTCTTTAACAATAAATCTTCTAATTCACCTAGAAATTGTGGTGATTCAACATTGATAATTTCATCGGAAATCATCATCTCGATCGGTGATAGATAAACGTTAATGAACTGCAACCAGGGTATACTCGAGAATTCTTGTTGTAATTGCCGAATTGTCATTGGATTATATTGGAGACTAGCATTTTTCCGGTCTTCATCCGGTACTATAATCTAAAAACACATTGAATTGATACAATTTGAATTAATTTACACAACTTACATTCGATAATTTCATTGTGAAATCGATCAACTCCCGCATTTCGCTCAGGGCACGAACACGTTCAGCTCCTAAAATTGTCACCGTCTCCACCATAAATTCATAGAGAGCTTTCACATACGTGCTATTAAAACCCTTCTTGTACCACTTATACGCTATACAAGGCTGTGCTATCTACAAAAATTGGAAATTTTTAAAAATATCCGCTAATAATCTCGATTTCTTCTTATAACTGTTAGTGTATGTTTTGATGAATCCTTATAATCTGTATCAATGTAAATCGTGAAGAATAGATTACGTTTCAATCCGATTTTTCGCATATTATAAAGCAGTTTCTTCCAATCGAAATTCCGTTCGTTCCAATTGGTGCCTTGTAAGACCGGCCAACCACCCAATTTCTTGTATAATCGTCGAAAATAATCAAGACTCTCTTTCTCGATTTGTGTTAGATTCATACATGATTGATAAGAGATTTTCATCAATTTCAACGGACGAATATCGTCGTCTTTTATCGGTTCTTCATAGATGTCTCTCAATTGAACCACAACTTCATCGCTAATTTTACAATATTATTATTATTATTATTATTAATTATAATTAAATGGTATAGAGATTACCTTAATTGAGAGAAACCGGAAATTCCACCTTTCTCATCCGGTATTTGTGTTGTTTTCAAAAAATTACCACATGCAAATTTGTAGAAATCATCACATGGATTCACAGCTAGATCAATTCTTGATAGAATATTAGCTGATGATTGTATACAGTCGGATTTTGTGCAAATATTATTTTTATCCTGTTCTTCAATAGATTTCTGTTGAATTCTTACAATTAAATACAGCACAAATGGTAATGTTATTATTGTTATTGTTATTAAGAATTTCTCTAATTTTGTACGTTTCTCCCAACACACGATGTTTCTAAAATTAAACAAAAAAAAATTAGTTTTTATTTGTTTTTGATACCTACTCACTTTTTTGGATCCATAGTCGGTGACGATTCGAATTGTTGTAGTTGGTGTTCCTACAATTGTTAATATGCCTCCTTATTTCCATTAATTTAATAGTTTTATTAGAAAGAGTGTTATAGTTTACAACAACTTGTATAATTCAATTTAATGTAGGTTGAATATACTGAAATTTTAAAATCTATTCTATTAAACAAACCGTATATGCGTTTAAGAAATGGTTAATGTAGATTCTAAAATTAAAGAATTACGATTTTTTTTAGAAACAACACAATATTAATAAGAATATTTAGGCAAATGTGCAACTTCCTTTATTTGGGTAAAATAATCATTATTGTCGTCTATTAAATTCTAGCCTACACTATTTAAAATTTAATGAGCTCAAATGTACGAGTTGAAATAAATTGGAATCACGTAGTACAAACGTCTTCATGTCTTTGTTCCAAATTCATGATTATACACAAGTTATAATTTTTATAAAATATCAACTTCCTGACTACTTTCATTTAACTCTACAGTTAGTTCAATGAAAGTAGAACTTCCACTTTTCTCATTTCACATGAAATCTTCCCATATTAAAAGGAAAACTAAGCCGCATTTTATCGAATATTACATTGTTGTAAATTTAACATACATAATTCGATATAAGATAAAGAACTTTAGTCAACAAACTCGTATTTCTCATAAAATAAAGTCTTGAAGATACTAAACGTATACCTGTCTAAATCGCCAAAATACGACCATTTAGACACTTTTAGTCGCTTCTTGGCCAGAATTCTCGTTTTGCAGAATGATTTTAACAACGTTCTCGTATTTAGCATCGATTTACAATAAATGTAGCTGTTAAATCTTTAATAGAAGAAAATTTAATCAATTTTAATCAATTTTCAAACAGAACGCTTGATATTTACTTTAAATTTTGAGGATTTTTTGTTTTCAGCCATCAGTATTTAGTGAATTTCACCATTAAAGTTGAACACTACTTGATAAAAAATAAACTATGTGCTTAACAATTTTCAAAAAATTACTATAGCTTAATATTTGACTAAGCTTCACTTATACTAACAATAAGTTTAAACTAAATCTGGTAGGAAGTTTTCCAAAAAAAGCGAAAAAACCATAGTTTTTGCACTATTTTATTTTTATCTCGGAAACCTTATACCACATTTTGTTTAAACTTTTTTGTCACATCTAATGAAGTTCTATTTAGCTTCTGTATTTTTTTCTTTGACTTTGAACGATTAGGTCTCACAAAAAAAAATTAAAAAGACGAAATAACGAATTAAGCGTATTTAACGCTTGAAACCAAGTGTACGGTATATAATTAGCGATGAAAATATACAACTCTGCGGAATTGGATAGAAACATAGCAAAGTATATATCTATCTCTCGCTTTCATCATTCCATCTCATATGTCTTTATTTGTCTTGTCTAACTTATGGAAACTGACAATGTTTCCACTTCCTATCCTTTTCTGATCAACTTAACTTAAAGAGAAACAGTAAACATTTTTCTCCGTCTGTTCAATGGAGTTAAATGAGTATTAGGAGGTGGAACAATGCCCCGCCATAATTTGCTCGGACTCTTTCTAACACATGTGAGAAAATGAAATGAAATGAGCAAGCGCCATCTAATGTTTGAGAAACGTAATAATCACAGGTCTATCTTGAGGCAGGTTCTCCGTTAAATTATAAAAAGTGAGCAGTTCGGCTGAATCATAGTTAAAACGCTTTCTCACGTTTCATATTAAATTATCCATTTTACATGAGTCAACTCGATTGAAAATGAAAATGAATATCATGTGGTTGTGATTCATTTTCAAATCTTTACATATTCGTATTTATGAAAATGAATAAAAGTATAGAGATTCGAGTCACTTTTCGTTGAATTCACAAATGATGTTCACTATAACTGAAGGAAAGATACACACTTTTTATAATATATTCATTTCTGCATATGAATCATTCAACATGAAACGTGAAAACCCTTCTTTAGTATTTATCTTATCAGTAATGAAAGGCTAATGAACAAAAGTAGTGATCCGTGTCACTTTTCGTTCAATTTACAAATGCCATTCACTCTAGCTGAAGGAAAGGTCCACACGTTTCATAACATGTTCATTTCGACAAATGAATCATTCAACGTGAAACGTGGGAACCGCGCTTTAGAATTTATTAGTAATGAAAGGAAAATGAATAAAAGTAGAGATCCGAGTCACTTTTCGTTCAATCCATAAATGACGTTCACTCTGAATGAAGCGAAAATTCACACGTTTCGTAACATGATCATTTTGGCAAATGAATCATTCAATATGAAACATGAACAAGAATTTTTGGATAAAATTTGTTCTTATGTCGTAATAAGTAAAGGATTTTGGCATTTTGAGTGGAATTCTCGACTTTTAGGGGCTACAATAGTGAACTAAGGTTTGGGTGTCCGAAAAAGTACCAATGTTTAATCCTCGATATCTCGCTTGTTTCTTGAGATACTGAAATTTTGTAGCCAATCGAAAATTTTACAGTGCATCCGGTGAAATTTCTCGTTTCGGAAAACTTTGACTAAATTCTCAATTACTAAGGAAAAATTCGGAGTATGTCAAAAATAGTCAAACAACATACTCTCTCTCTATAATTTTGAAGATAAAAAATTATACAAGAGATTTTTTGAAAGCTGATCCATAAGCACAGAAGCTTTGGTGGCCTAAAACATCCAGTTTTGAAAAATTCAAAAAGTTAATGAAAAAATTAATGAAAATTTTCTAACTTTTTTGAACTTAAAACTTCCGATTTTGATAATTTTTGATATATAGGTAGTTCATTATATTCTAAGAGATGTCCGTGCGCTTACACTGAAGTTTAACGGAGATATTTGGGGTTGAAGTTACCCCTAGAAAATCAGTTTTCTCTAAATTCTCTAGAACGGCTGAATATTTTTTAGCCGGACAAAAACTAAACGATAGAAATCCACTAAGGCTATTGAAAAATGAATACCTCGCTTTCATTGCTTATCGAGGGTTCAGGTTATAGATGGTTATACATATGTCATTTTTTATGTTTTTTTTTGCGATTTTCTACCCCAGGGTAAAACATATAATTTTGAAAATTGTTCTGCGGATAGAAAACTAATAGTTACGTGTCCCAGGATTTTTTGTACTTAAGATAATTACCCCATAAACATACTCACTGTACATACTCAAATTTAAAGGAGATATTGGGGGCTGAAGTTACCCCTGTAAAATCAGATTTTTTTTCAAATATCTCTGTAAAGACTCAATATTTTTTATTGGTTTAAAATCTAGTTGATATAAATTTGCTAGGGTTATCAAAGGGTGTAAATCACGTTTCCATTCCTTGTTAAGGGTTGAAGTTATAAATGATTATATGCAATTTTTTTGTTTGTTGCAATTTTCTACCCTATAGTTGCCTGTTTGAGTATTTTTCTGTATTCGAAATAGTTACCCTGTAAATAGCTCTTAGAAGTTGTACCTTTTAGGGTGAAATTTAAAAACTGATCATTTGGAACTGAACCGGAAGCGAATCGAGATTTTTTTAAGTGAACCGGAATAAAAAAATAACGGTTAGAAGCCCTGAATAAAAATGAAGTAAGTTGATAGATGTGGGAAGATTTTTTTCTTTTACCTACTTAGAATTTATACTCGTTTAAGGGTGCATGCGAGAAAACAAACAGCAATCTACCAAACACGACATTTATTAACAGGATTCATAGGTGAACCTAATGGACATTGAAAATCTTTAGCGAAATATTCCGAATTCATAAACGGTACATTAACACGTAAATGATTCGGTGAATGTACTGTATTATTAATAAAATTCTTCATAATTTCAATCTTATATTTCTGACACCATAATGATGCTGCTGATACCCAAAACATTTGTTTCGATGTATAATCCAAGCCAGGTAACATTAATTCTTCATGATTCCTTTCCAACCATTTCAAATAACCACGATAAGCATTTTTAATACCACCATTATCAGCAATATTCTCCCCTAATGTTTTCCTACCATTCACATTCACATCAATATCATCTATTGTATAATTACTATATTGTTCAATTAGACATTTCGCCTTATCAGAGAATGTTTTATTTGTTTCCGGTTCCCACCAATCAACCAAATTACCGTCTTTATCATACTGTCGGCCACCATCATCGAAACCGTGAGTGATTTCATGACCGATCACATAGCCGATAGAGCCGTAATTCAAGTATTGCGGACGATCCTCGTCGAAGAACGGATCTTGAAGCATACTGGCGTGAAGCTCTAACAAACAAAATTCTATATTTACTCAAAATAATGAATTATTTAATAGAATACCTATGCTGTTATCTGTAAGTTCATAGAAAGCGTTCGCTATAAAAGCGTAAGATTTGTCTCGCCAATCGCCTTTAATTATCGGCTTTCTCAACTGACTATTGTATAAATTATTGAAAAATATCCAGGCTTTTTGGTTGAGTTTCATTATATTTTCCTCTGATCCAAAATCGAGCTGGAATAATAAATATTTACAATATAATTATTAAATTATCATAAATCATACGTTTTTGTAAAATTCTTCAATGCGATTATCATCAACTACTTCATCCGGATAACCGATCATCGATTGCATCTTTTCGGCTTTTTGTAAAGCATGAATTTTCGTCTTACGATCCATCCATCCGGTATTCTTTAATGTTTCAATAAAGGCCTTTTTAATATCAGCTACAATTTCTGTAACTTTACTCTTTGCGGATTTTTTAAAGAAATATTTCACGTAGATATTCGACAATCCAAGTCTGAATCTAGAAATTAATCCAATTAATAATTAATCAATAAAAAATTTCTAATTACTTGTAAACTTGTCCGAGACACTCTTGCCATTTCGGCTCTCTCTCCAACTTTCCATAACCAATCGTTCTGTATTCGGTAAAAAGATCCTGGTATTTTTTCGGTAGATACTTGAATGCATCCCAAATTAACAGCCACATAACATAATTAGCAATTACTCGTTTACTTGTTTTAGCTAATAAATTTTCTAAATTCGTTAAATATTGTGGTAGAGCTACATTGACTGTATCGTAAATCGTAACAGATTCAACTGGTGCTAAATAACTGTTAATATATTGAAGCCAATCGAAACTTGGATGTTTACTTTGTAATTCTTTGATTGTCATCAAATTGTACTCTAACGAAGAGTTGACTCGTTGCTCTGATGGAATCGTAATTTTCGCCAATTCCATTCGAAAATTCGTGACTTCAGTAATTTCAAGATCAGCTCGTACTTTATCAGCACCAAGTTCTACAGCTGTCTTTACCATTAATTCATGATTTGCTTTAACATAACTGTCGTTGAAACCATTCTTAAACCGGTCGCTCACACAACTTTGAGTGATCTAACAAATAAACGAGCTCGAATTAAAGTTTTGGGTTATTTGTATTAAACTTACAGTTAATAGACGACGTGATGAATTCTTATCATCGACGCCGATATAAAGACTAACGAAGAAATTGCGTCGTAAACCTAACGGTCTGATGCGATACAATATCTTTTTCCAATCGAAATCTCGTGAATTCCAATTATTACCATGCAATACCGGCCAACCGCCTAGATTTTTGATTAATTTCAAAATATATTCGAGATTTTCTTGTTGGTACTTGGTGCTATCCAAACAGGCAGTGTATGCGGTTTTCATTAATTTTACAAAGTGTAAATCGTGGTCTTTGACTGGTTCTTGGAAGATTTCACGTAATCGTATCTCGAAGTCTTCACTGAAATTCACAAAAGTTTTTATCTAAATGTACCTCTTTAATGGTTCCTTACAAAATATGATTTGTTGGTGTTATCATCATTCTATCATCGGGAATATGGGCGGTTTTTATGAAATTTCCACATGTGAAATGGTAGAAATCCACACAAGGATCCACATCAGGGTCCATAATTTTCAACAATTTGGCTGCACTACGTACGCACTGTTCCGTCATACAGACATTCTTGAATTTATAATCAAATGGAACAATTACAGATTTCAACAATAACGCAATAGTCAATAAGAGTAGAATTGTTACAGTTGCAATTAAGGATTTTTCTAAAGTTGTACGACCACTCCAAGCATTTTTTAATCTGTAATGTGATTAATTAGACAATTGTTTTATAAAATTGCGGATGAAATCGGACTTTGTCTTTTTAAGATTTTTAAATCGGTCCATATTCTTGTCGAATAAAACGCACACAATTTTCAACACGGATCAGGAAACTGAATTTAAGTCGTTTGTAAATTTAAAGAAAATTCCCCACTCTTTGGACGGAATTTTTAATTAAAGATGACTAAGACTCGTCTTGAATAAGAAAATTCGTTTTATGATGTTTTTTAAATGAGAACACATCAATTCAAATTGGAATAACGCCTTTTTAAGGTGAGATCAGGTATAATTGATTGAAAACAACGCGATTTTTCTTGTTAAAATTAAAGGATTTTTAATCGCATCAAGGATAAAGTGATAAAATTTGATTAATTTGATCTTCCGTTTGTTATTTTGTAATTTACTGGTTTTTCGTTTTCTTTGTCTTTCGTTCACAAATATAGAATTAATCTATACTTATTTTATTAAGAATCTAAATAATTAACATAAACGACCTTAGGACATGACTAGTTCTAATGGACTCAATTAAATAAATTGTTCAAATCAGTAATGAGATGTAAAGCAATTGAAATAATTACATTTTCCGTATATTTTTAATTCACAAAAATTCTCTTTGTTGCGTTTTCTCAAACAATGTTAAACAACTCAAAAATAATATTATTATTATTATTATTTTGTAAAATTATTGATATTTCTATTAATTGAGTAGAAACTCGTAGTCCATAGAAACTTCAAGAACAATCTCCAGACTACAATGTCTGAGGTATATATAGCCAGAGTGGCGCCGCGACGTCGCTTTTAACACCCATGTTTTCGATTTCACAGTGTCAACTTCTAACGATCATATTAGCACTAGAGTTGCGACTGAGAATATCAATAATGCATGTTTCCTCTTGGACAATTATTCGTTGGTTTAAGAGATTTAATAAGTCTAGAAACCTAAGTCTTGAAGATGAGCAGCGGTGACGCTTTACGTCCCTGTTTAAGCATGAACCCAGAAGTAACAACTGAGTAGTTAGTCAAAGCTTTTTTCTGCACTCATGCATTAATGGTAAACCGTCTCGAATGCCAAAAGTTATAACTTCTGGATCCCACTCTATTTTTCCATCATTACTCCGCCATCCACGCTATAAAATGAGTGTCTTGAGGTAATACTAACGGGAGATCAAAGCTGGATTTTGTTCCAGGATAGTACTCAAGCGCAAATCGAACTATACTCGCAAAAAATTTTGCTTAGTTGGTAGAGAAACGCGAAGAGTATGTTCTATTCAGATATGCTTTTTGGTGGTAAGACAATTTCCGCTAGAAAATATGCTGAGCAACTCTAAAAATTAGCAAAATTAAAGAAAAACAGCCCAGAACTGTATCTACTTCCTGATAATGTGGGACCACATATGGCAAAAGAGATTCAGCAAAAATTAATTCGATGGGACACGGTTTTACATCCCATTATTATCCGGGCATGGCTCCCTCAGACGTTCATTTCGGCATCTAAAGCATCCTTTGATGAATAAACCCTTTGCCAAACACGACGAACTGAAAATGGACCAAATATTTGATATAGCGTCCTGATAATGTGAAATTTCATGATGTTATTGTTAATATTTCCTATCATTATTCCTCAATCTATGCCGTAAGGAGTTTCTTGAGGTAATACTAACAGGAGATAAAAGCTGAGTTTTGCTACAGAATAGTACGCCGAAAGCTCTGTGGCTTCCTCGCAGAGAAGAGCCACTAACTCAACACACATATCCAAGAAAGGAAACTTGAATTTGAGTGCCAATAACTGAGGCAAGTGAATAGTGGATGGGCTCTCTGAAAATATTCAGATGAAATGTTTACAAGATAATTTCATCAGTCACTAAATACTCAAAGATTTGCCTATAAAAAGAACATTGTTTGAAAATTTACAAATTCTCAATTCTTCTAAATAAGTTCACCAAATACCGCTAAATTATTTATTATATAGACGAATATTTACAATTATACAACTTTAGAGATGGCAATAGCACCCCTACACCCCAATTTGATCGATTCAGTTAAAAATTTATAGAATGGCGCCTGTTCAGCACCCTGATCAATTCCAGTATCATGATGTTCTTGTTCCTCATCACGAAACTTCTTTATAGTCTCTAATAATTCTTTATCAACATCCGGATATTCCATTAATGTTCTTAATTGATCATTATAATGATTGACAATCACATCTTCAACAGCTACTGTACATGCCATTGCTGCTTTATCACCCAATAATGCAGTACTTGCACCTAATAGAAAACCAGCAATATTCCATATTGGTGTCATTATAGTTGGACGTACACGATATTTACATATTAATTCTTCAAATTTTTCACGATGATGTTTCTCTTGTTCCCACATATGTTGAATTAATTGCGCCTTTGATGTACTACCTAAAATAGCCATTTGGCCAGCATAAATCACATCAGCACCCAATTCACCAGCATGATTAACACGAATTATTGAGTCTAATTTTTCTTTTGATGTTGTTATCGATCGTATAAAAATGATATTGTGATTAATTATTCTAGAACGTAACGATAACATTTCAACGTTTTCAAATCAAACATCAATCAAAAACAAACATAACCAAACTTTCTGACGTCGAAACGTCAACCAAACAACCATTGTTGTTAAGTTGGTAGCAATGTTGAGCCACAAACGTTGAGCTTCCGCGGCAGATCGTTTTGTAATATTGGCGAGTGCCGGAAACGTCAAGAGCGCCACAACCCCCCCCCTTAAGTAATACAATTTTTATCGACCAGATGTCAGTCTCTTCATTGAAATTTATTGATTATTATCAATTATTGCAATATTTCTTTGTTTTAATTATTATGTATAGCAAACGTTTAAAACTAAATTGATTAAATTTTGTATCTGTCAACTAACCATCCAATGTTTTCCCTTTTTATCGTCCAGATGTCAGTTATTCCATTGCGCTTGTGGAAAAATTATTGAATGTTATGTTAATATACAGCTGCGGAAACCGTCGAATTTTGTTGTAGATGTCGCTGAATTTGCGGCCGACTTCACGCCTGTCAAAGTCCCAAAATTGACGTAATGTGAAACTTAACCTGTAATTTTCGGCACGTTTTTCTCGATTGTAGATTTTATTCATTTAAAAATTCTGACAAATACAACCGAAAATGTCTTGGATATTTGGTTATGGAAGGAATCGTGATCAAACGCCCGATATGTCTCAGGGTGGCATCCCTACAGCTGGTGGTGCCGGTAGTGGTGGTTCTGGGAATGATGGTACAGATCAATTGAACTTGACGAAATCTGAAAGAAGAGCAATGGAAGCTTACAGATTTGATTCAACAGCTCTTGAACGAGCCGCTCAAGCTGCACGTGAATTGGAGAAATCAAGTGAGTTGAGAAGGTTAGATTGTAACCTTCCGATTGCATAACAATACAAGTATTTAAACGATTTTTTTTGGTTTTCTAGAACATGCCAAAGAAGCATTAGAATTGTCCAAATTACAAGAACAAACAAGACAAGTCGAACATCAGGCTAAAATTAAGGAATATGAGGCGCATATTGCTCAAATGCAAATCGAAGCGAAACGGGCTGAAGCTGAGGAGAAACGTAAATTGTTACAAGAAGAGACCAGACAACATCAAGCTCGTGCACAATATCAAGATCAATTAGCTAGAAAACGTTATGATGATCAATTAGCACAACAACAACGAATGAATGAAGAAAACTTGAGACGGTAGAAGATTAATCGAATTTTTGATATGAAATTTGTAAATATTGTAAATTTTTTAGACAAGAAGAATCTGTAGCTAAACAAGAGTCTATGCGTAAAGCGACCATAGAACATGAAATGGAATTACGGCATCAAAACGAAATGAAACGTATCGAAGCCGAATTGAGAGCCAAAGCAAAAGTCGAAAGAGAAAATCGAGATTTAACTTTAGAACAATTACGATTAAAAGCTGCAGAGAATCGTATAACAGTTCTTGAAAGTATCAAGTAAGTTTCATTGATAAACCAAATTTTCCTCAATAAAAACAATGAATTTGTAGAACTGCAGGTTCGGTTGTCGGTACAGGTGTTCATACTTTATTAACCGATTGGGATAAAGTTTTAACAGCTGCTGGTGGTATATCGCTTCTAGCACTCGGTATTTATACAGCAAAAGGTGCTACTGGTGTTACAGCTCGATATATCGAAGCTAGATTAGGTGAATTATCAATTTTTATTTGTGTTTTTAGAAGAAATAATTTTTAATTTGATCGTTAAACAGGTAAACCATCACTAGTTCGTGAAACTTCAAGATTCTCATTTTTGGAAACATTAAAACATCCAATTGAATCAATAAAGAAACTACGTACAAAACAACAGGACGCTTTATCTGGTGTTATTTTAGCACCGAAATTAGAGGAAAGATTACGCGATATTGCTATAGCTACAAAGAACACAAAACGTAATAGGGGGATGTATAGGAATATTTTGATGCACGGTCCACCTGGTACTGGTAAAACTATGTTTGCTAAGGTATTAATTTTTCTTTTTTTATGATTGAATTTTACAATTGTGTAAATTCATAGAAATTGGCTAAACATTCCGGTATGGATTATGCAATTTTAACTGGTGGTGATGTCTCACCAATGGGCCGGGAGGGTGTAACAGCAATCCATAAAGTTTTCGATTGGGCAACTAGTACACGTAAAGGTTTATTATTATTTGTTGATGAAGCTGATGCATTTTTACGTAAACGTTCATCTGAAAATATCTCTGAAGATTTACGTGCAACATTAAATGCATTCTTATATAGAACTGGTGATCAAAGTAATAAATTTATGTTAGTATTAGCATCAAATACGCCAGAACAATTCGATTGGGCTGTTAATGATCGTTTAGATGAAATGGTTGAATTTCAATTACCTGGTTTAGAAGAACGTGAACGTCTTATACGTTTATATTTTGATAAATTCGTTTTACAACCAGCAATTGAAGGCAAATGTTTAAAAGTTGATAATTTTGATTATAGTGCATTATGTAGTAAAATGGCTGTAATGACGAAAGGTATGTCAGGTAGAGAAATTGCTAAATTGGGTGTTGCATGGCAAGCGGCCGCTTATGCATCTGAAGATGGTGTTTTAACAGAGAAAATGGTATTGGATCGGTGTTTAGATGCTGTAGAGCAACACAAACAGAAGGTAATTTTTAAAGTAAATCACACAATTTAAAATTGTTAATTAATTTTTAAAATTTAGGTCCAATGGCAATCGGAACAAGAAAAAGCAAAAGAACGAAGTTTGTATCATTCGGAAAAAGAGGACTCTTTTATTAAAATATTGCCGAAAATCGAAGCCCCAATGATTGAAGAAAACAAAAATAGATAGATGTAAATCCATAAAAAATTTGTATTTTTATTTTAGATTAAAATTACGGCACTTTCAGAATCGTTAAGTCTCATTTAAACATTCTGAAAAAGCTGTTTAATTGGTAGACTTACTCGAAAAATTTGTTTAGATTGTATATAACAGGAAAGAATATATGATTTTTCCTCAAATACCAACAACATTCATGTGTTATTGTTAGAATGTTGTAATATTTTTATTCAAATTGTGATAATGAATGCATTTTTAGGAAGTTTATATTAAAGTTCTTAGCATTCAAACAATTACTCCTTTTTGTTATTTAGTTAAAACAATCATTTAAATATTTGAATAAAAAAGTTTTTTAAAAATTAAATATTCTTACAATAATATTTCACATTTATATCAATGGTAGTTTTCAAATTTTACAATTTGGGTTAATATACTAGCTAATGCGTTTGAGTGTACATATTGTAGAGGCCTGTTTGATTTTTCAACTCAACGCTGTCTAACAGGATTGGTACAGGTATTTTATGTTTTTTGTACAATACTTGTAAATTGTACCGTATTATACGGTATTTTATTTAAATATTCATGGAAGGTGCTATTAGTGTCATATCATACAAGGTGTACAACGTTATTTCACCTCGCAGTTGGCTGTGCCTTACGTACGTAGTGTCGTCACTTGGTTCGGCCACTTGAAAAATACATTAGGTAATGTCACTTATTATTAAGTATGAACCAAGCTACGATACTAAGTAAGAAAGGCACAGCCAACTGCGAGTTGAAACATCGTTGTACACCCTGTACGCTTGTTATTCGCTGATTAAATGATTACTGATCATTGATCATACACGTAAACAAACGAAAAAAATGTTATTTTAACTTGAAATTGAGAAAAATTACAAATTCCTTTTACTTTTGTGTAGCTATCAAAGATGTGAAATTATACCCTTATTTTTCAATACCGTATTAAACTTTTAATATATACGATATTTAATATACTTTACAACTGTTATACAAGCTCACCTCACTAAACAGGCCTATTCATTTGATCTATTTGAATATGAAAGAAGATGTTAGATTGCAAATCACATTAGGCCATTAAGGTTGATATTTAAGCCTAAAATTAACAAAAAAATACTAATTCGAATTTACCGTTTTGATTTTACCTTTATGTAGCTGTTAAAAGGTAAAAATTATATCGACATTGCCTTATTTTTTCAAAGCCGTATTATACTTATAATACATACGGTATTTAATGTATTTTACAATTGTATTTTATACACACATCACTGCGTGATTAAACTGTCATAAGTTATAACTAGCGCCAATGCGGTCAAAACTGGCATTTTCTCAAAAGCTTGCTTATGGGATTTAAAAAAATGCACATTTATATTAAACAGCATTGAGCTGAAATATCAAGTAAGCCTTGATAATGTATTTTTGACAGATCAGACTTGGGCGCCCTAGGTAAGAAAAACAAAAGATGAATTTGTCTCTTGTCAATACTTGTTTTTTTGCTGAATAATCTCTTAATAATTCCAGATCTTTAACAAAATAATTTACCGTATTCGGTTATTTATTATTTAATGGAATTTTCTCGTTTATTATTAAGAAGAAACCCAAAACCATGGCAAATTATTACAGCGTCTCGTTTGTATTCAAGGAATACAAATTGTATAACACCAATTATTCAACATAATCAATCTTTAATAAATACAAAATTAATGGGCTACAACAACACAACTATCCTTGTCTTGAAACGATACCAAAACACGAAAAATACAACTGAAAAGACGCCAGAAGATGGACCACCAGCAGCAGCTACAACATCGGCAACCAAATTAAAACAAGCTGTTAAACAATATGGTTCAACAGTGATTGTATTCCATGTAGCTATATCATTGGTATCTTTGGGCATGTTTTATTTATTAGTCTCAAAGTATTTTAACATTATTTAAATGAAAATTTTCGAATTACTAATGATATTCTTCTAGTGGATTGGATGTACGAAAATTTATAGCATCTCTTGGTATTACAGGCGAAACTAGTGAGAAAATTGCTGAAAATGCTGGTACATTTGCAATTGCTTATGGAGTTCATAAAGTATTTGCACCTGTACGAATTATGATAACATTAACTGCTACACCGTTTATTGTTAGATATTTAAGAACAATTGGGGTAATTAAGACGAAAATTGTTAAGAAATAAGTTTTACATATATATAAATTTTATTATTTTAAAATACATATCTAAGGCAGGGCTAATTAACCGTGTAAATGTTTCTTGTATCGTAAATAATACAGTACAAAAGGTGAATTCACTTAAATACTTCAAAATTCCCCATGTTTATAGAAGTTTTAACAAACGGCAACCTTGCTTGCTTCATTTGTTATACCACGTTCGATGGTGCTCGTTAGGAATCCCACTGCTGTTCGTCGTGACGATTCTTGATTTTTTAAGCAAACAAAATAGAGCCTAATTTTATATAAATGGTAAGAGGACATAAGAAAACTGACTAATGTATCGATTTTTTACCGTTAATATAAATGAGCTCATTTAATAAAGTAATGATTGTGTGATAATTCGAATATTTGTCCGACACAAGTTGGCAACACTGCGACAAATTTTTGACAGCCGTCACCTGTCAAAATATTCTCTCGAATTTTCCAAAATTGCAGTTTTGTATGGACTTTTACAGTAAAATTAAGGCCTTTCTAGGCCTTCCAACAAATCAAGATCAAAGAATTATACCGGATACAAACAGGTAAGTCTATAAGTGATGTTATTTTATAAATTTAACAAAATTTACAATTGCAGATCTGAGAAAAATCCATGGAAAGAGTACCAAAATGATGAGAATGAAACGTAAGGATTTTGTTAATTTAACTCAAAATTGGTAATGAAAACAAATAATTTATAGTTCTTCAAGTTTGCCGTTTAATAGAGGTGATCAACATTTCAATATATTTTCTGATCCATTAGAAATGAGTCGTTATTTTGAGCAACAAATAGATGAGATGTTGAAATCGTTTGGTTTCGGTAATTTTAGTAGAGATTTTGGTTTTGGTCAATTCGGTGATAATTTCGGACAGTTTAATAATCAGCTTGAAGATGGTATAATTCTCAAACATCAATTCCTCATCTGTTTACATTAAATAATTGTAGATTATGAAGAAGAAACTGG
The DNA here is from genome assembly GCA_039776855.1 of Mylabris sibirica. NCBI lineage: Eukaryota > Metazoa > Arthropoda > Insecta > Coleoptera > Meloidae > Mylabris > Mylabris sibirica. Next base: position 7,650,450 of record CM077839.1, on the reverse strand, counting down.
TAGTTCTACAGAGCTGAGAGATCGTTTCTTAAAACCAGGATATGAAGGAAATTCTCATGGACAAAATCAAACTAAAGAAGACAAGGATATGGATGGAAAGTTAGTTGTTGGGCAAGAGTAGAGTTGGTGGGTAAATCTGAAAAAATCAACCATTAAAATGACTTCAAACGTGGTTAGATAGAGAACGATTTATATACTAAACTTTGAATTTTGCCCAAAAACTCTACAATTACCCCGTGTTTTTTTTACTATAAATCAGAAAAGTAATCAAGTATCAATTTTAGGGTTGATGTTAGTGATTTGGGTAAAATTTTTAACGGGAATGATAAGAAATCTATAATTCCACATGAAAAACTTCAAAGTTTTAGTAAAAATATAGTAACGTCAACAATAATGAGTCCTGATGGGGTATTTTTTTTAATTTTTGATTTTTACAGGGTATTCTAAATGTAGTTAATTCTTATGAAACTCCTGTTGGCGAGCGGTTCGAAAAATATTTTAAGTATTTGTAGGAGGGTCTCTAGAGATAATTTTAGCGAAAATTGGAACCTTGTAGCTCATTTGGAAGTTGGCCTGTTTTAGACAATGACTCGAGGATGTTCCCAACATTGTTTCTTTTTCTTTCATCTTATTCTGGAGCAGGCGGAAATGTTTTGCATTTTTGCTACAATGCAATGTAGAAAAGGCAGAAAAATTACTACGACTCATTCGTAGTCGTTTTTGAAAATTGCGTCCTTGTCAAAAACGAAGGTTTTTGACTAACTTCCAAACGAGCTACGAGGTTCTACTTTTGCTAAAAAGGTCGTTTTGGAAAATGTAACTTTAAAAAATCAGTTGGATACGCAAAACGACTATGAATGTTTTTAAGACCCTCCCAACTTAAATGATCTCGAGGGACTCTTTTACAAATATTTGAAATATTTTTCGAATCGATCCCCAACTAATACAAGTTTCATAAGAATTGATCACATTTAGAAGAAACACCCCGTATTCTAACTGATTATGTATTTTTCCTTTCACACAGTCGATTGAGACGCGGAATACGTTTAGAGATAGTCAAGGTAATGAAGAGACGCGAATAACACGCAAAAAAGGCGATAAAGAATACACAATAATAAAACGTATAGATAAAGAAGGTAGAGAAACTATAACTGAGAATTTTATAAATATTGATAAAGATGAAGTTGAAAAGTATTTTCCATCTAGAAGTGATAATCAGTCTGGTGTAGATCCATCAAATTGGGGATTTTTCAATAGATTCTTCTAGAATGTGATAGTTGTTAAATTATTACTGATTAAAACAATTATTTAATGCAATAAATTGTTTATATATAATTTAATCTCTTGTTTTCTTATTTACAAGCTTAAAATCTATTTACATTTCTGTTTTTTTTATTTGGAACTTAAAGTCTATAAAGATAACTCAAAGGAAATAAGTGAGGCGATGGTGTAGTCTAAAAATTCATAATTATTAAAAATCGATTTTGTTGAAAATAGATGGAATGCACACAAAATAAACATCAAATTTGGATAATAATAGGCCATACGTTTACTATTATCACAATAAAACACAATTTTTAAAAATCAATTGCACCGCATAATAGACAAATACTGTAAAAATATAGAATCATATTTTATATAAATAATGTATAGAAAAATTCACACCCAATTAACCAATACTTTTATTAAGCCAAGAATATTATTATTATCCTCATCATCATTATTATTATTATTATCATCAGGTACAGTCAGAAATTGAAATTGTACGAATTATTCTTGGCCAAAAGTATCAGTTTCTTCAATAGCATACGTTAATTTTTCAACTAATTGCTCATAACTTTTATACGGTGGTAAATCTAAACGATTAAAACATGTATGTGAACGTGGTAACCATGATTCTTTACCAACTTTTTCTATACAGAATTTCTGTGGACCATTCGAGCCCATCAATTCAGCAAAACCACCAACTGGCACCCGACAAGTACCAGTAACAAACTGTAGTAATCTAGCACGTTTTTCGTTGTCGGACTGTTTCACAAACTAGAATCGAAAATATGATTTTTTTAATAATTTGCTTAAATATTTAATTTTTTTTTTTTTTAGAATACCTGCCAAAACCATGTTACAGGTTTACTGTTTCTCGTATAATGTCTGTAGATTGTGTGCCGTTGCCAATCATCAACATCTATTTCTTGCATACCACACAATAATAATTCCAATTCACGTTCATCAAAATATTTCAACCATTCAATTGGTACAACTTCATTGAAACCATCTAAAAATGCTTGTGTTTGTTGTTCAATACCTCTAGTCATACGCCATTCAGTCATTAATGTTAAATATTCTTCTTTATTGTCTTCAGTAACACGTTCTTTATCACCATTCTTTTTCAATTCATGATGTACAATTTGTCCTAATACTTCAAAATCAACACTATAATATAATTCTAAACCACATTCATCAATATTATTCTCTTTTATCCATACTAATGAATTATAAAATTCTGGATCGATACTTTCAATATCTTTCATAATTAATTTTTTACCCAACATTCTTTTATAGAATGGCATTGTAAAACCAGAATAAATAAAACGTCCATGATATAATGCCATTGCAATAAATCTACCAATAAATTTGAAATATGTTAAATGTTCAGGATTCACATATGATGCTGGATTTATTTGTAAACTATAATTATTCTTATTAGCATATTCAAATAAACAATACATTGGATTTAATGCTTCATGTGATACTAAAAAGAACCATTCCCTACTAACACCACCATAATCTAAACCTTCTTCACCTTTAAATATAATATATAAACGTCTACGTAATTCATATGCTGGTAATCTCATAATTGTATGAAATGAATCTTCAAATAATGTTTGTCTAGATACTTGAATTTTTATATGGCTAGGTAAGGCATTACTTTGACACAAGAAACGAAATTGACTTATCTTCCATTTAAATGATCGTTCATATGCTCTTGGTACACCATATACACCTTTTGGTCCTTTTGGTGCACCAGGTCGTGGATCATCAAATGTTGTTGTTTTTGTATTATGATCAACAAAATAGATTTTACCTTCTTCTGTATAACGTATCTCCCAACCAGGTGGTAATGGTGTATCATCTAATTCACGTATCTCTTGACCTTGTGTACGTGGATCCTCCCATTGTGTTGTACGATTTTTATGATTAACAAAATATACACGACCTATATTAAATATAAATAAAAACAAATTCTTTATTGTTCAATATAATTATTAAATAAAACATTTACCTTCAGGTTGTACACGTCTCTCCCAACCTGGTGGTAAACTACCTAAACCATCATCATCATCATCTGGTACAGCAGTAGATGGTCCAGCAACAGTACCAGCTTGATGTTGTGGATATAAAAATCTTTGGTTGCCTTGTTGTACAATATGTTGTCGTTGTCCTTGCCATTGTTGGAAATGTTGTAAACGTTCACTATTTGGTCGTTGCCATGTTGTTGTTCTTGTATTATGATCAACATAATAGACTCTACCTCTAGGATCACGACGCATCTCCCAACCAGGTGGTAATGGTTGTGGACGTTCCCAACTTGTCGATCTACATAATAAAATATTCACATTAATAATTTTATTTTAATAATACCGCATACACAACGTCATATGCTAGCTTATGTTAAAACTTTAAAATTAAGAAATATTCGATAATTATTCAAAAAACAAATCTAGAAAATTTGTCTAAAATTAACAAAAATGATTAATTTTTAATTACTAAATTTCTACTAAAAAGTTGATATTCATCTAGAATTTTCATAAATTAAAAATTCAATTTCATAGAAATTAATTGTTTCATTGCGTGCTTCATTTAAAGGAAAATTCATAGGGTACGTGGATAGAAAACATAGTTGTTATATAACTATGTACAATTATTTAGAAATTTACTTCTAATAAAATTATTTTAAATAGTTTAGTCACGTAAATGGTCTCAAATTGCGAAAACGTCTTAATTAAGTTGAAACATACCGGGTGGTCCACTTAAATGTTCCTAGTTCTTATGGCAACTCACATTATTTGACAATCCCTAGAGAATATTTTAGCAAAATTAGAGTCCCGTAGTTCATTTGTTAGTCGGTCAAAAAATGGTTGTTTTGGACGATTTCGCGATTTTCAAAGCCCAGTTAAATACGTAAAACGACTATGAATGACTAAGAAATTGATTTTTTTGTTTCTCTTCATTGCATTCTAGAAAAAATGCGCAACATTTCCAACATTCCTAAATAAAATGGAGAAAATCGATGTTGGGAGGATCCTCAAGTCATAAAATGTACAGGTTCTAATTTTGCTAAAATTTGCTCCGGAAACATTTAGGTGGACCACTCGGTATAATGTTTCATTAAATATTCTTTTCATTATAGATTAGCCAATCTTTTAAAAAGTATAACAGTTTTGATAAATGTATACAGGACCATTCAAGTCAGACAAAAAGTTCTTACTCAAGATATTTGGCGAATAAATCGAAAAATATTTCAAGAATTAATAGGGGAATCACCGGAATAAATTTAAGCAAAATTGGGGACTCGTAACTATTGTAAGTTGGTCAAAAAACACTCGTTTCTGATGATGTAATAATTTTCAAAAAGTAGACAAACACAAAAAAGGACTTAAAATGTTTCAAAGATATTGATTTTTTTCGTTTTTCCGCATTTTATTCTGGAACAGTTGGGAATGGATCGCATTGGAGGAAAATGAAAAAAAAATCAGTCCATAAGTCGTTTTGCGAGTTTAGCCCGTTCTTGAAAATCGCGACATTGTTGGAAAGCTACGAGGTTCTAATTTTTCCAACACAATCTCCACATTTTGGATTCACTCACCAAATAATGGGAGTAACTATAAGAACTTTTCGCCTGACGTAAGTAACCATGTATTTCAAGGATTTGTAAGGGGGTCCCTGGAGATCCTTTTAGCAAAATTAGAACCTCGTAACTCATTTGAAAGTTGGTAAAAAAACACGATTTTCAAAGACTTGCTGTACACTTTAAAAAGGCTTAGCAGCCTCCTAAAATTTGATGCTATTTATTCCTCTTCATTTTATTATGGAACAGGTGCAAAATGTTCGCATTTTGTCTAGAATGCAATGAGGAAAACGAAAAAGATCACTATTAGGAGGATCTTCGGGTCATTTTCCGTCGTTTTACATGTTTAGCTTCTTTCTGAAAATCCTAACCTTGTCCAAAACAAGCACTTTTTAATCAAACGATCTACGAGGTTCTAATTTCACTGAAATGATCTCCAGGGACCCTCCTATAAATTTTTGACGGGAATAACCCGATATAAATAATAAATGGCAATTTCAACATATCAAATTAGAATCTTAAAGGATGTAGATAATAATTACTTTGTATTATGATCAACATAATATCTCCGTCCGTAAGTATCATAGCGCATTTCCCATCCAGGTGGTAGAGGTTCTTCATTTCGACCATCTTCACCTTCATTATGGACAATATTACCATTAGGAACTGTAATCGGTGGACCTATACTTCCTATAATAAACAAATAAACGTTTAATTAAAAAATTAATTGGACAATATTGAATTTACCATTAGATATTGATGGAGAGACTGGTGAAACTGGTACAGTTGCCATTCTTGTTATACTTCTATCAGGATATGAACTTCTTGACGGTAATTCATTTTCTGTACCTTGTGTACGAATTCTAGCTCTAATCCCATTTAATACACTACTACGGGGTTGTTGTAATTCACTATTATTTTGTCCTAATGGCATTATATTATTACTACTGTTGCTACTACTAGTATTACTAGTTGATGCAATTGAACGTTGATCAAAACGTGACATATCAATATTTAATCCGTTTAATACACAAATTAATTCACCAACTTTTGCTGGAGATTCACTCTGTTTATTATCATTCATTAAATCTAATGTTAATTCAATATTATCTAAACGTCCATTAAATAATATTAATAATTGTTGTATATCAATTGTTCTTTCACCAATTGACGTATCTTTACGGAAATTATTACGATCATATACAATAAATGATATTTTCGATTGTGGTGTTACTAATAATGTGAATTGTTCATTCCATTTTGGTTGGGCTGTATTTTTTACAGTTTCAGTTTTACGTGGATGTTGACTATCAACTGTTATCTCAACGTATGGACAGAGTCGTAGAAATGTATTGTTCCTCAAATGGGCACATTCAACTGGAGAAAGCATACAATAACAAAAAATTCATTAAAAAATTCTAGGAAATTTCGATAATTTTGATATTATTTATTTATTAATTAGATCGTGTGCATTATTCGTAAATTTGAGCTCAAGCAGAACGTAATTGTGAAGGAAATGAATATAAGCTTACGAAATTTTCACTTTCTAAGTAAAAACAATCGAATAATTAAAGCGTCTATAAGAATTAATTAGATTTTATTTGAATTTATAAAATAAAAATTGTTTTGTTTCGTATAGCAAAAACAACAAAAAAAGTATATCAATAAATATTGACCTTGGATTGATTCATATGCATTATTCACAATAACATAGATACAATTGTTTAAATTAAACAAAAATACCCATCGAAATATTGTTATTATTGCATAATATTTATAACAGTAAATTTATAAATAAAATTCAAGATTTATGATTTACCTGTGACGCATAGTTGATGAAGACATGAGCTTGGATCAGGTGTTTGTTCCATCATTCAGGCATCAACATTGAGACCTGTTCGAGCAAAAATTTAACAATAATCCAAAAAAATTAATAATTAACTAATCAACTTACAGTGTGATTACTAAATATTTATAGGTAGTAAACATAATTTTCTCGAATGAAAAATAGATAAAATCCCAATTAGATATGACACAAAATTTAGGCTTATCTAATTGTAAAATTAATCAAGCAGATAATCACAAGATACAATAGATTTAATTGAAATAAAACCAAATTATCAACAATATACAAATTTTATGTACTTTTGTCACTAAGGATAAGGTGACGTAAATATTGATATCGTCTAGATTTAATTAATTTTTTTCCGGTGATTTAATAGTAAATTTCTTACAAATTAACAACGATTATATCTATACACTTACTGAATTTCACTATACAACAATAATACACACATGAAATTTCTAAATTATTTATAGATTAGGAATTAAATGAGAAATTATAATGTTTTATTTATGGGAAATACACAGAGACTGAACGGCAAGCAGCCATTGGATGTTTTGTTTTAGGGTTTTAGAGTAAGCAATGTTGTCAATACACGAAAAATAAATTTCCCCATAATTATTTGTGTAATTCTAATTAGAATTAGTTTTTAAATAAATAATTACGAAAAAAGAAACTGTCGGATAATTCTCGCACATTTATACTTACTTACTAGAAATAAAATCTAAAATTGTAGAAATAATATTGTGAATTTCTGAGTGTTGAAGTGGCTTGTATTGTTGGCAATATTGTTCTATGACACTTGAAATTATAGTTTGTATAACGAGTAGGAACAGCGGTAGTATAGTTGGTTGCCTAAAATTAGCTCAAAATTATATTAATTTAGCGCAATTAAATTTAAAAAACATAAGATAACTGAAAAAATATCAAAATTGACATTAAAAATACTAATACAGTTCGATATAAATTTTTTTCATCAAAAAATATATGATGCTTCACTTAAAATAAGATGTTGCAATTTGAAACGCAATCAATTTCAGCTAAACCATTAAAATTAATCAAAACTTATACAGTTTAACAAAAGTTACATTGTTTTAGCTACTTAAGTTCCAAATTTTAACCTTCTGGTGGCAATAATTTCTGAAATATGGAACATTGCAAGACTCAAAATGTTATGAAGTCAAAATACCTGAAACACTATTAGAGCTGAACCGTAAATCATATAATGAGACTCCTTCGATTTAATTATAGAATTAAAAAAAGAATATATACGGAAGTAGCTACAACAACGAAATGATTTCCTAGAATGAGTTGAGGTGTCGAATGGTATAAAAAATTTATAAGCTTTAATAGGCGTAATCGTGAATCATCCTGTATAAATGTTAACAAACGTACCGGGTGGTATTTCCTCTCTTAGTTGGCTGTGCCTTTGATAACGTAGTATCGTAACTTGACTCACAATTGACGTTTCGTAATGTATGTTTCAAATGGCCGAACCAAACTACGATACTACGTTACCAAAGACAGCCAAATGCGAGAGGAAATACCGTGGTACACCCTGTACTTAGGGTGCTTCAAATACACTGAAAAAAAGATCAATTTCACTTTTTTAATTGATTTTTCAATAAATAAGGGATACACCGAGGATTCCATTGTCTTTAGTTAAAAAAGCCTTAATCCTATGAAAATTTTATTTTAAAGAAAATACTTGTTAGATAATAATGAAGGAAAAACAGACATACCTATTTTTATATGTACAACTCAAATTTTGAAGCAAAAAAACCCTATACTACGTCAATATTTTGTTTTTTATAAATGCTACACATCAAACATTTAAACATAATTGAATTTGCGATAATAAAGTACCAATTAATCAATCTTTTTGTCATCACAGATTCAAATCTATAGTAGTGGTTAATAGTTTGAACTAAAATCGTAGAAAAAATTTTAGAAATGAAAAGTTACCAATTAAACTATGAAATTATAGTGGAAATAAATTTAAATCTATATAATAAAATTGTTTATAGTTTACTAAATTTTAACTATTCGAACTTAATGGAATTAACTGATGTATCTATGTATCCTCCACGATAAGAGCCGCGTTTTTTCTTTGTTTTCTCATGTCTAAATGATTTCCCTCTTGTATGTTTCAAAACTTGATATGCTCGTTCTCCCCACGATCCCTTTGCGTTGAACTAAAAAAAAAAAAAATTGAAAACAAAAAATTATTCATCAATTATTATCAAAAATTACTATATTAAAATTGTAATTTTAGATTGTTATAATTTCACTAAAATCATTAAAAAGAACATGAATTTTCAATGAATTTAAATCATGAAATTATAATTAATCTTGCTCTTATTAGCGACCAGTAAATAACACGAGAATTTTTTTATTACTGGTGGATTGAAGAGCTTCTTAAACAATAAATCTAAAAATACTTACGAAAATTAGAATACTTCAAAATTTATTTAATCAAATACAGTTTTTTTATTTTCTGATTGTTTATCAAATCCAAAACTTTTTCTTTGTGTATCAAAACCGCGACTATTATTAAAACCACCTCTATTGCCACCAAACGAATTTCTAAAACCACCTTCTCCACCACCACCGCCACGGCCACCACCACCACGGCCGCCGCGATTATTTCGAAAACCATCATGACCACCGCCACGGCCGCCACCACCACGACCGCCGCGATTATTTCGAAAACCTCCACCACCGGCATTGTCACCTCCACCACCATTACTATTACGACCACCTCTGAAACCTCCACGACCCCCCCCACGGTTTCCATCGCCGCCAAATGAATTACGTTTTTCTTGACTTTCATTCTATATTTAATTTAGAAAACAAAAGAAAAAACAAAAATTAGTACAACCGGTAGGCGAAATTTAGGCAACGTGCGAAATCTGGGATTTGTCGTTTCGAAAATTATTAAAAAAAAAAAATTATCGCATACCAGTTGCACCGCTTTTTAACTGTGCTCGCACGTTACCCACCTTTGCTTCAAATGAATTGTTTTTCAATCTGGGATCTACCTCGACTTCATCCTCACGCACCCTTCGATATGGACTACTGCGCTAAAAATTAACAATTTTGCCAATTTTTAGACATTTACAAATAAAATTGAGGTAGATTTTTTTTTAAATTCAAATAAATAAAAGAAATACCAACCTTTCGATTATTATTGTTATTATTACCACCACTATTATTAAGGCTACCATTAATTTTTTCTCCAGATTTTACAAAATTCGAATATTTAGCTTGTTTAGTTACAGCTTCTCCGTCAACATCATCATCATCATCATCTTCAGCTTTTCGTTTTAATCCCTTCTTGCCATCTGTTTGTGCCTCTGATTTTTTTATAGCTGGTGTAGAGACAGCATTTGGTTTCTTACTAGTTTCTTCATCATCACTATCTTCTTCAGATGAGGAACTTTCTTTCTTTTTATTAACATTATTCGTTTTTTTTACAGCTACTGTTTTAGCCTTTTTCTCTCCATCATCACTTGAATCTTCTTCAGAACTACTTTCTTCAGTTTTTTTCGCTACAACAGGCTTTTTATTTGGTAATTGTTTTACAGTTTTCTTTTGTACTTCCTCTTCTTCAGAGCTGCTATCATCTGAGCTATCCTTTTTCTTATTTACCACATTCTTCGCAGGTTGAGGTGCCTTTTTAACTGCTGCAACCTTTGTTTGCTCTTCTTCTTCTTCAGATGACTCTTCTGAGCTACTTTCCTTCTTTTTAGCAGCTGTTGTTTTTGTTGATGCTTTAGTTGGTACTAACGCCGGTTTTTTTGCAGGCGGTTCATTTTCATCTGAAGAATCTTCTGAACTACTTTCTTGTGCTTTTTTTACTGGTTTTACTGCACCTTTTTGTGGCTGTGCTGGTTTATTTGGAGTTTTCGTTGTAGATTTTTTAGTCTTCTCATCTTCTTCTGAAGATGATTCTTCCGAACTACTCTCTTGAGTTTTTTTAGCTGCAGGTGTTGTTTTAGGTGTCGGCTTTTTAGGTTGTTCATCTTCCTCCGAAGAATCTTCTGAACTACTTTCTTGTTTCTTTTGTGGTGGTGTTTTGTTCGGTGTTTTCTGTGGTTGTGTTTGTTGTTTTTTCACAGCTGGTTTTTCTTTTTCATCTTCATCTGAACTTTCTTCAGAACTACTTTCTTGTTTCTTCTGTACAGGTTTTTGTGGTACATTTTTTACAGGTGGAGTTTTCTTTTCAATCTTCTTTGTAGTTTTCTCGTCTTCTGATGAAGATTCTTCAGAGCTGCTTTCTTGTTTCTTCTGTACAGGTTTCTGTGGCGGAGTTTTTACAGGTGGAGTTTTTGTTGCAACCTTTTTTGTAGTTTTCTCGTCTTCTGATGAAGATTCTTCAGAACTGCTTTCTTGTTTCTTCTGCACAGGTTTCTGTGGTGGAGTTTTTGTTGCAACTTTCTTTGTAGTTTTCTCATCTTCTGATGAAGATTCTTCAGAACTGCTTTCTTGTTTCTTCTGCACAGGTTTTTGTGGTGGAGTTTTTGTTGCAACTTTCTTTGTGGTTTTCTCATCTTCTGATGAAGATTCTTCAGAACTACTTTCCTCTTTCTTTTTCAATACAGGTTTTGCAGTTGGTTTAGCCGGTTGAGCTTTCTGGACAGTTTTAGATGGTTGTTTCTTTTCCTCCTCTGATGAATCCTCATCTGAACTGCTTTCTTTCTTTGATTTCTTTTGTGGTGGTTTAGCTGGTTGTTTTTGGGCAGGCGTTTTTGTAGCTGGTTGTTTCTGTGTAGATTTTTGTTTATTATCTTCAGAACTATCATCTTCTTCACTACTAGATTCATCTTTCTTCTTTACAGGTTTATTTGTTTGTTTTGCTGTTCCATTAACCAATGCAGGTTTAGGTTTTTTTTGATCTTCCTCATCTTCACTACTTTCATCACTGCTAGCTTCATTTATTTTTAGCTTTCTCGCATTTGTGTTAGTTTTTGTGAAATGTTGAACGATTTCGGATAATTTTGGCGCTCCTTTAGCGAGTTCGCCCTAAAACAAAATGAAAATTTATTAAAATAATATCAAACTAAGACAAGAACAATTATTAATAATTATTTTTAACAATAAAATTCCATGTAATTTCTAATAAACGAAAAACTTAACAAAACACGTGGTTACATATAACAGACTCTATCGCCGGAAGTATATAAAAACATGTAATAAAATTTAGTACAAATTAAACTTGAAACTTACTGCTTTTGTTTTCTTTTGAAAAGTATTCGCTAAATTCTTATCTTCTTTTAAAAGATAATCATAAATCAAAGCCTTCACCACAAGATTACTGATCTCCGCCATATTGCCGACAAAAAAGGTTTAAAAAGACGAAGTTCCCTGACGGCGCCAGACAAACGAATGAAGTTATCAATTAAACGATAATAAACGAAAACCAGCGAATTTCGTTCGAACTGAAGTTACTCCTACAATTGCTGCCAATGCAGTAAACATATTTTCCAAAAGACTCTTCAACAAAGTCAAAATAAAAATTGCTATGATCTAAAAGTAAATAAATTCGAAAATAATGTATTCTTGATTGATTGATTGATTAAATGCTAAAATTTGAATGCTAAACAAATTGATTTACAAAGAAGTTTTTTTTGTTATTACTTTATGTTGGCAATACTACAACGTGCGTTTTATAGTCCTTCCAAATGAATAATGTTTTGACTTCGATTAATAATCCCCAAACACGGAATACATGATCAATTTATAAGATTTCCATTACTAACGCTTTATTGTTGATTTGTCTATTGAATTTACATTAATGTTACTGTCAGCATAAATAAATAGAAATAATAATTTACAATTATTGTTAAGAGTCAGAACACTATATTTTTGAGCAGAGTATAATCTTTATATCGAACAATCTATTTATAGAGCACAATCACTCTATGATGCTATAGAGTATAGAGTGAAGTTGTCGCTTTAAGTATACCAACATACTGTAAATTAGTAATAAAACTTAATTAAGGATATTAAAATAGTAATTAAAAAACGTATTTTAATTTAGTGATAACGTTAAAAGCTCATATTTATACCAAAATAGTGTGTGTATTTGAATAAAATGATCGGATTGAGTGTAATGTTGGCAATATTGGCAATATTAACATAAGTGGCGCTAAATTTAAATTTTGTAACAAAAGTGGGCGGGCGATTATTGTGTATGGCGCGATCTTGATGCAATAATTAACATAACCTCAATGTTGAAAACATGAATCAAAATTGCAATATTTGTGGTAAAATTCACAATTCTGGCGATTGTGCAATAATTAAAATAACAAATTATGTAAGTATATTAATAATATTACAAAAAAAATCCAATTCGATACGATTTTTTTTAGGTATGTGATAACGTAATTCCATCACGAGCCAAATTAAGTTTACCCAATTTTCTACAATTACAATTACTCACAGATGGTTCTTATACAATAATAACAAAACAACATATAGATAAGGGTACAAAATTTGGTCCAATTGTAGCGAAGAAAGTTAACGAAATCAATCCATCAATAGATTTTCCATTAAAAATTTTCTTACAACAAGAAAACAACAATATTGTTGATTATTATTTAGATACAACAAATGAGAATGAGTGTAATTGGTTGATATTTGTGTGTGCAGCTGAATTTCTGGAAGATCAAAACTTGATTTGTTTTCAAGAAGATAATGATATTTATTATGTTAGTATAAAAGATATTGAACCAAATCAAACATTAAAAGTATGGTATTCACCGTATTATGCAAAGAAAATGAATAAAAATTTATTAGTATCGTCGGCATTAATAAAATATAACGATTTTGATTTGGAATCAACAATACTATTGAAAGATATCGATTTGAATAGTTTGGTGAAGAAACAACAAAACATTGTTGAAAAGAAACAATGGTCATGTAAATTTTGCAATAAAGTCGATAATGATATTGTATCATTTGCGAAACATTTGATTGTACATTATCGTTTACAATTGAAGAAAATGTGCGATATCTGTAAACAGACATTCAACTCTAAAAAGGTAAAATTAAACCTATACAAAACAACTATTTTCTACTCATATTACGACAAATTCATAAATTAATAATAAAATTATCTATCAAAAATTAGAGAATTCCGAATTTTATATTGTCAGCTATTAAAGGACAAAGGGCTAATGGTTAATTCACCAATGTTTGCATAAGATTTTTTCAATTTTTTTACAAATTGTTACTATAATTAATACAGGGCGTGTCTGGCGATGAGTCATTATAAGTACCGAGTGTAACACGGTATATTTATTCTCGCAGTTGCCTGTTATTTTGTTTACGTAATATCGTAACTTGGTTCGGCCATTTGAAAAATACATTAACAAATATCAAGTGTGAATCAAGTTACGTTACTACGTCACCAAAGGTACAGTCAAGTGCGAGAATAAATACAGAGGTACACTCGGTATAAAAAATTCTAATAGATGGATGTTTCTGAAATTTGGTATACAGTTGTTTTTCCACCTGAACTACCCTTGGAAAATATTTAGCAACCCCCGTTATATGGGATAGTGCACCCTATTTTCTTATTTTAAATGGAATGATATATTTTTTATTACATTTTTGCATTTCATTTAGAATTACTTATACTTTTAGTGGTCCATCATCAGGACACACCCTGTACATATACATATAAAACTAATAATAATAATAATAATTAATGAATTAATTAAATTATATCACTAATTCAACGAATTGTGTAGGATATGAGTGGAATGTGGGTGTGATTTTTATCATTAATTGATTGTCTAATTTTATTTTTGGAAATTTTCTAGAATTTAGAAAATCATTTAAAAATTGTTCATTGTTCTGAAAATTCTCCAACAAATAATGATCAAATAACAAATCTATTATCATTATCGTCAACAACATCATTATCATCATTATCACCATTAAAATCAACAACAAAAGATCAATCAGTTGGTGGTCCATTATTGAATGATTTATTTACAGATAGTACTGATTTACAACAATTTGATATTGATACAGCAATTAGTAATAATCAGAATTTATTAGATGATGATATTGAGAATTTATTATTAACTGATGTAGAGAATTTTCAACATTTTGATTTCAATCTAATTGATGAGAAACAACAACAACAACAACAAGAACAAGAGAAACAGCAGAAACAACAACAACAACAACAAGAGCAAGAGCAAGAGAAACAACAAGAAGAAGAGAAACAAAATAAATCTAATGATAATCAACAAGAATATGAGTGTGATATATGTTTGAAAAAATTCAAGAAAATCAATCTATTATTAATACATTTAAAACAACATACTGGTGAATATTTATGTACGAAATGCATGAAGATTTTCTGTCGTAAAGAGAATCTAACAACACATATATGTAATTGTGAGAAATTCTATAAGTGTGATTTGTGTAATGACAAAACATTCCTACAAAAGAAATATTTAAAACGACACATATCAATTAAACATAAATTACTTTTTTTTTGTAATTTATGTAAGAAAAATTATTATTCAAAAAGTGAATTATCACAACATAATTGTCGTTATATATCGAATTTATTTAGAAAGAAATTCGTATGTACGATATGCGATAAAGTCTTCTATCGACAAATCTCTTTAAAGAAACATTTAAAGACACATTTAGCAAAGAATAATAAACAACGAGATTTGGATCGTACTTCAACAATATGTGAAATATGTGGTGCTTTATTAGAAAATAAAAATTCATTATATTTACATGTAAAAAAACATAAGGAACCGAATTATACTTGTAAGATTTGTTCAAAAAAATTCCATCGAATTGATTCGTTACGAACACACGAAAAATCACATACAATAATACCAAAGGTATCTTTATTTCAATATTTATCATTTATTAAAATATTAATTAATTTTTTTAATTGTAGTATCCGTGTAATTTGTGTTGTATGACATTCGATAGACCTTCATTGTTAAAAGAACATATGGATTTTCATAATGGGAAATTAGTAACATGCCAATATTGTCAAGCACAATTTAATCAACGTTGTACATTAAATAAACATATAAAAAGTAAACATAAAAATGCTCAACTTCAATTGGAATATTTTTCATGTCCAGTATGTAATAGACTGATTAAATTTAAGAGTTCATTATTGAGACATGTACGTACACTACATCCAAATGATTATAAAAATGTCGATTTATCAAATGTAAAATCGAAGATAATATCAAATAATACTTATAAAAATACTAATGTAGTAGTTGGAGAAATAGAAAAGAAACAAGATGATGTTGTTATTGAAAATGAAAATAATGGTGGCGATAATAATAAGAAGGAAGTTTGCTTATCGATTCCGGATTTGAATGAGAAAGAACAAGAAATCACCTTAGGTATTAATTATGGTTTTCATTTATGAATTACTATGTTTTAACAAATTTACGGTTATTAACTTTGACTTGATTCGAAACTAATTATTTTAACTAGATCTGCATCTATTTTTACGATATATCTTTAGTTTTTGACTAATTTTCGTTACTTTAAGACAAAATGTAGCTTGTTTGGAAAGCTCTTTCAATTTTCTATCTAAATCCACCTGATAATTATTAAAAATCAATAATATTGGTTAAGTTTTAGCTAGTTATAAAGGAAAAAGTACGAAAAAAACAGGGTCCAAGAGTTTTTTCTGTCATTCAGAATTTTACTATAGTTTTGCAAAATAAAAAGCTTTAAAACATGCACCTTGAAATGCTCTATCTAACGCTTGTTTACTTTTTCAAATATATTTAAAAGCAAGCGAGATATCAATGTTTGAAAATTGAGAATTTTCGCAAGCCGATTCGAGGAATATGTCCGAAGGCCCTTAATACAGGGATTAAAATCTAAATGTATACAATTCGTGAAACTCGTATTAGTTGGGGAGCGATTCGAAAAATGTTTCAAAGATTTATATAAAGATACTTAGAGATCATTTTAGCAAAATTAGAACCTCGTAGCTCGTTTGGAAATTGGTCGAAAATCGCTCGTTTCTGACGATGTTGCGATTTTCATAGACGAGCTAAACACGAAAATTGACTAAGAATGACTCGAAGATCCTCCCATTGCATCCTAAGAAAAATGGGAGACATTTGCCCTCGCTCCAGAATAAAATAGAGAAAAATTAAAAAAATCAATCTTGACAGGATTCTCGAGTCATTTTTAGTCCTTTAACGTGCATAACTCGTTTTTGAAAATTGCGGCATCGTTAGAAACAAGCAATTTTCGACCAACTTCTAAATGAGCTACGAGGTTCTAATTTTGCTAAAATGATCTCTAGATTGCTTCCTATAAATCCTTGAAATAGTTTTCAAATCGCTCGCCAACTAATAGGTGTTTCAAACTACAAGTATACATTTAGATTTTCATTTCTGTATCTTATTTTAAGTCACTAGTATTCAGTGAAAAATTTACTTCTGGTGACTTTTTATAAATTATCATTTTTTGAAAAATTATTAACGACTTCTATTTTTTGTCACCATTAAATTTAAATAATAGTTTTAATATTTCAAAGTTTATTTAATTTGATTTAATTTAATTTGTTTCGATCATTTTGTTGTTTCGTATATTTCGTAGAGAAAGTAGTATGTGATACAAGTGGAGAAAGAATAATTTTGTAAAAATTTTAAAGTTTAATCAATCAATTCTTTTCCCACTTGTATTACAATATAATATAATTTATTCAATACATAATTTTATTTTATTACAGATAATAATGCCTACATTTTAGATAATGGTACAATTATCCAGCCACAATCAAATTCGGAAAACGTAATAATTTACGTTCTAGATCAGCCATTTCAATGCGATCAGATCAATTAATCGAAGAATAACGAACGGAAATAAACGTTAAAACTGTTATTTCGAATTAACATCGTCTTTGTTTTTTTTTTTTTAATATACAGAAATATATAAATTTCAAAAAATACGACGTTGATAACATTTGATAACTTGCCGAAATTTTTTATACTTTAAAATTTGTAAACTGTATATTTATATAAAATAAACCAAGATGATTTTAGTCCGAAATAACAATTCTAATACTATATTCAAGAAAACATTGGAAATAAACGTATTTTTTTCTATAAATAATATTTATTATCAGTATTACCTATACAAAAAGAACAAATTTGGTTGATTTCTATTTGTTAAAGTTAATCCGCTGGTGATGATGATGATGATGATGGTGAAAATGATGATTATAACTATCATCAAATTTATTATTACTATTCTTATTATTTTCATCTTGTTTACGGTAATTTGATAATTGTTGAAAGACTTGACGCATTCTTTGTATATTAATTCGACTAGCAATTGCATGATTAATCATTGGTAATGAATAATCAACACCAATTATACATTTAGCTGAACGTTGTATTTGTGCAGGTGCTGTCCATGGTTCATGTATATATTGTACTGGTATATTTTTCAATATTGGTAAATATTTTTTTATATAATCACCATTTGGATCAGCTTTGCGTCCAAATTTTATTGGACAATAACAATGGAAAAATTGTTGAAAAAAACTGGAACATGATAACCACATCCACATACCAGCATTAATACTCCAATCAGCATCTAATAATAATTCATCAAATACTTTCATACCATCCTCCCATGATAAAAATAAATCACCACGTGTTAAAAAACAAACAACAGCATGTCGGGCTATATGATGTATCCAACCTTCTTCACGTAATTGTGTCATAATTGCATCAATCCATGGATAACCAGTTTGACCATTTGCCCATTTTGCTAATGCTGTTGGATTTTTATCCCATGGTATTTGTAAACATATCGGATTATTTAGCATTTTATCAAAATTTGGATTCTTTGTTGCTGCACAATAGAAGAATTCACGCCATAATAATTGACCATGTAATGATAATGGTGGGAAAGTCTTTTTAATTTTTTTATATAAATCGTACAATTGATAATAGAATAAACGTGTTGATAAACAACCGAAACGTAAATATGGTGATAAGCCGGTAGGTGATGCTAATAATGATTGTGGTGTCATTTTTGGACGTCCAAATGATGCTATATACGCTTTACGTTCTAATTGTCGTTCTAAACGTATCAATGCTTCAGTTTCACCGCCTTGCCACATTGTTGGTAATAAATTTTCAACATCAAAACCTAATTCTTCTAATGTTGGTACACCGTATTTCTCATCATGATCATCATCTATTGGTGTTATAGCACCTTTTAATGTATTCAATGTTATTGATGATTCTGGTAATTGTGGTGTACCCATATACGAGATTATAGTTAGAAATTGATTGTAAGTTAATGGTGCTATACCACCATTACGATCGATTATTTCTTGTAGATTATATAATGTGTGTGATGCACGTTGTAAAACTGTTATACCTAATTCATTACATAATGTTGTCAAGTTTTGATCACGTACATTACCATATGGTTCTGGATCTTCTTCAAATGTTAATAATGTTGTATTCCATTCTTTAAATAGTTTTGGTAATGCATCACATGGTTGACCACGGATCACGTATAAACGTGAATTTAATTTACGTAAACTCGTATCCAAATCGTCTAAACATTGTAAAAGAAACCTGAAAATACAATTTTCTATTTATATTGTTCGAATTACGTAAAGAAAAACGACACCCAATTAAGGGGATAGCCCTTTAAAAGTTTTAATTGATGAAATTTGATATATAGCTTTCAAGATATTTTTGTTGTTCTATCAACCCTCGTTATATGGGGTAGTGCACCTTACTTCACCCTTCTTTTTTATTTTAAAAGGAATGTTTTTTTTTAAGTGAAATTTTAAATTTTGCAGTGTTCGATTGAAGAATTCATATCTTAAAGACTTAAGCGATTGTAAGGTTGAAATTTGGAAACAAATTAGCAAAAATTACGGACTTTCTAATAAATTAAACATAAGGGTAGTTCATTTCATTCTAAGGAATGTGTATTTTGTCGTTTGTACCCACACTCAAGTTTAGTGGAGATGTTGGTTGTTAAAGTTACCCCTGTAAATTCAGATTTTTCTCAAATACCTCTATAAAGGCTCGATATTTTTTTGTGATTTACAAAGTAATTGATAGAGATTTGCTAGGGCTATCAAAAGGTGTAAGCTGAGTTTTCATCCCCTGTTGAGGGTTGCAGTTATAGATGATTATATACCATTTATGTAATTTTTGCAAAAACAAAAAAACAACGGTTCGAAGCCAGGTGGAAAAACGGCTATACAGGGTGTTTGGTGTAAGTATGGTGAGTTCTAAGAAACTCCTATTAGTCGACGAACGATTCGAAAAATATTTTAAGACTTTGTAGGAGGGTTCTTAAAGAACATGTAAGCAAAATTAGAGCATCGTAGCTCATTTGAAAGTTGGTCAAAAAACGCTCATTTCTGACGATGTAGTGATTTTCAAAAACGAACTAAACACGCAAAACGACTTAGAATGACTTCAGGATCCTTTCAAAATGGCTTTTTTCGTTTTCTTCATTTTATTCTGGAACAGGTAGAAACATTTCGTATTTTCTCAGGAATACAATGTTAAAAAACGAAAAAAATCAATGTTGGGAAGGTCTCTGAGTCATTTTTAGTCGTTCTGCGTGTTATGTTTGTTTTTTTAAAATTGCGAAATTGTCCAAAACGATCGTTTTTTGACCAACTTTGAAATGAGCTACGAGATTCTAATTTTGCTAAAATGTTCCCTATAGGGACTCTTCTACAAATCCTAAAAATATTTTTCGAATCGCTTTTCGACTAATAGGAGTTTCTTCGAACTCACCATACTTACACCAAACACCCTGTATATCAAATTTTCATCAATTAGAACTTCTTATATTTTTAATGAGTCATATTCCTGACTTACACTATATTATACACTCTAAAATGACCACTATTGTTGTCATTTATTGTGCAATATTTGATTAAAATGCAACAATAACTCACCTCCATTTGTTGATACCGACATTTGATGAGCCAGCAAACCAAGGATCTAACACGAAAACACAACGAAACGTTTTGGCATTCCGTAGGCCTTCTTTCAACGATGGATTATCGTGCAAACGTAATCCTCTACGGAACCAATGCACCATATGGTGACCCTTGGTAGCACGGCCCTTTTCATTAAACGATCCACAACTCATCTACCTCACACAATTGTACGCCATTGTAATGTGTTTTTTTTTTTTGTTCTTATATTTAAATTATCTGTAAAATGAAGAGGAATATTCGAATTTAAATTAGCCGTGTCTTCCGCGTATTGAGGAAGTTATCACAGAATTTTGGAACTTTTTGAATAAACTAGCGCGAATATCGGTAATTTAACAAAAATTATTAAAAAAAAAAACTGTTATATTTACCTTGAGATGTTGTTTTGGCAATTGTAGAAAATTCGGGGATGTACCACTTATAGGACGCACGTTATATTTTGATTTTTTTTAGTACAAATTTGAATTTTTGTACGACATTTGGAAAATCACCTATTGTCGTAGATGAGGAAATTCTTGCACTAAACAAATGTTACAAGGAAAGCACGCCTAATGCAACGTGATTTTTAATGGATGCAATCACGCAATTGGTTCATATTATCACGTGTACACAAGAGTCACGTTGCTTTTAGTGTGCTTCTCCATATAGATTCTTTTTGTAAAAATATCCATTGTTAATTCCTATATCTTAGGCCACAAACGTTACGCTACTACATGTTTTTTTTCCATAAAACAATTCCGATCAATAATTACAATGATTCACCTGCTGTATGTCTTTCCGGCAACCCTAAATGTAAACGATGGGGAGATAACGACCCCGCATATATTCTCCCATTTGAATAATTCGATCAAATATTCATGTTTCTATTTAGTAATAATGAAAGAATAACGTGTGGGGATAGAAATGTTCAAAACAATAACAAGAAGAAATTGTTTAAAATTTACAAATCAAGAAGCTTTCCTTATGTATACACGGTGAATGCACACGAAACAGGTGCACACGCAGTCAATTACTTTATTTCCACACGATAACTCTTGTAGATCAACAAACATTGTAATTTTTCAAAATGTTAGTGGTGATTTTTCTTAACGAACGTAGTGCGATGAAAATTTTGTGATTTTCTAACAAGAAAAGCGGTCGTTTTTCTATCGAAAAAATACGAAACAGTGTAAC
Source organism: Mylabris sibirica (assembly GCA_039776855.1). Taxonomy (NCBI): domain Eukaryota; kingdom Metazoa; phylum Arthropoda; class Insecta; order Coleoptera; family Meloidae; genus Mylabris; species Mylabris sibirica. The sequence continues at coordinate 7,628,568 of CM077839.1, read as the reverse complement.
ATTTTGATAATAATGGAAACAATGTGCTCTAATTATTGCCAAGAAAACCGGATGATTATTGTACCAACACAGATATAACTGAGAATGGTAAGAGACTTCCGATTGGTTTTTCGAATTTTCAAAATTTCGAAATTTTTATCGTTAATTTAAAGAATATAAAAAGTGAAAATTTTCCTAAACAAGATTCACACAATATTGTCTACTCGTATAATTTTTTGATAAATTGTGCGATACTTGCATTTTTTATTTTAATTATATTAATTAATTATTAAATTTCTATTGTTGTTTTTGTGTGTGTGTCTGAAGATGATACATTCACCAATAATTTAGTAGAACTATTGTTGAAATTATGAGGTCAAAGTTATTTTGATTTATTTTCCTATCATTACTCTTTTTTCTCAAAAGTAGAAATGAAGTTAATTAATGTAAAGGTGTCGTTAAGTTCGTTTCAGTCTTATTTCAGCTAACTCCTTGATTGATTATAACAATGAACGAGATTTAATTGGTGTACCTTCTATTTATACAATTACAGATGTTTAAACGACAATGAACAAGTTGTATGGAAATGTTCACGTAAATGCCCTTTGGGCACTTATCCAGTTTCGTTTATTATCATCCGTTATAGGTAAGTGTTTATTGTAAATATTCTATAATAAAAGTAGACCAATACCTCTGATAAATTAATATATTAATTCTTAACCGTAATACGTTATTATTTCTCGAAAAATAAGGAAAGATATTTAGGTGTTTTGAAGGGGGAAAAGTCAGCCGAGCGGAATGTTTAAAATCCGTAATTCCTTCCTGTATGCATAAGTATTTCTAGTTCTTTTTTTTATCCGCTTTTTATTTCTTTTCCAACAGAGAAAACGTAATGGATCCTTCCTCTGAATTCTCTTAAAGAAAGGATTTGATGCTGTATTGTTGAAATTAAAAGTGATACTGTGACTCAACAAAATAATTTTTAATTAATTGTCAAGAATACATTCCCTGGGGAAAATCTCTATTTTTGTAGCTATTAATTATCTTAATTGTGCAATAATTTACAAATCGTCGATTATACTCCAATTATTTGAACTCAATCAACTTGAATTTGTAATTTCGTGTATACAGTAAAGCTTCTAATTTGTGGACACTATTTGGACAAGAAAATTGTCTTTGTTGGGAGTTGTCCACATGTTTTCAATATTATTCCATTCGGGGAAAATACTGGGAGGTCTAAAATATTACCCATTTGTTGGAGGTGTCCATAACAGAAGTTTTACTGTATTTGTGATATGTATTCAGTCAAGTCGACCAAATCAGAATAGATGAAATGTAAACAGTCTTGTGTACATATATCAGAAAACAAGTTCAATCACTTGTTGCTCTTTTTAGCTTCCACAGTATCGATTTTAATGTACATAATCTATTATAATTCTATTCTTTACGAATATTGTTGATAACGGAACAAAGGGTGGTATTCTGTAGCTGTAGACAATAAAGTCATCATAATCAAACCGGTGAATAACATTGTCTGCGCTTTATGTTGACAGAAGATTTAAAAAGGTTTATCAGTTTTTGTTACACTTTTTTTTAAATATTTTTGTTTCGTCTCTACAGGGTGTAATCGAATTGCCTTTAAATACGAAAACCCAAGGCAGGCGCATTCATATGTATCGCACAATGGCGCCAATCTAACAAAAAGAAAGAGAAAATGTAAGAGAGAAATAAGTTGATCGAAAACTTCGCAAAATATGAATTAATAGTAAAATTATAAAATAGCAAAGGGCGCTAAATAATTCTTATCACAAGGGCGCACAACATATCAGCGCCGGTCGTGCGAAAATCTCAATATTCCTGGCCAAAATTGTAACGCATCTCGGATTTCCATCTAATTAATGGCCGTATTTATAAACACATCTCAGACTCAACCTTAAGTCTTGTTTAGGCAAGTATGCCTTTAATCTCAAATAGGAGTTCTGTTTTATAATTCTAACTTCGGGGATTCTCGGTAGTAGTCACGATTGAGCACGGGAACTCGGGGAATTCCGGTTACTTTTGTCGGTATCACGGTTTTTTTCCTTCTGGTGCGCAGGCGCAAATACAATGTCAAATTGCCTAGTGCTAAAGCACGCCTCAAGGTAGCTAGAACACAATCTTGAGTCCAAGCATCGGTCGGTGCCTGAGGATGGTTTATAAAACACAAACGCGTCGCGCAGTTATAATATATTCAAGCATCAGTAGCGTTTTAAGCACGGCTTATAAATACGGGTATTACTGACCTATTCACAAACTATGCGTAGCTCATTTTTTCTCGAATTTACATATATAGAGCCTCTAATACACAGGGTGAAATCGAATTGCCTTTAAATACGCAAACCAAACTATCCCTATGTGAAATCGAGTACAATAAGCGTCAAAAAAATTATCTAAAATTGACCCAAATGGAGACTATTTTTTGATGGTCACTGGTTAAGTACTGACGTACCGTAATGTTGTTGTCGAGACTTGATAAGAAGAAAGCTGGTGTCAGTAGCTATAATGTATCTGGGATTTTCGTTAAACTACCCAAGCAAGTTTTACTAACTTACTTATTGAACATACACAAAAATTGCTCCCTATATTATACAAAGCTGTATGGTAGGTAGCAGGAGAAGCTGCACGTTTCGACAGTTGCCAAATCTCGCTTGTAACTTTACAAATTCGGGTCTGCAGCTGTTCTACATTTCCGAACGGCATTGAATACACTAATTGTTTCAAATGGTCTCACAGAAAATAGGCAAAAATATGAATGCACTCGCAATTGAACACTGAACGTTGATTGAAATCAGCCGAGGGGTATTAATTACCTTTGTTGATTAAACGTAATTACTTGTCAATAAGACTGTTCTATTACAGTGGCTCTAAGAATGTTGACGCAATTTTTAAAGCCTTTTTTCTCGAAAACGGCGCTATACCGACCCCCCTAAATACAAATAGACGCAGTTTTTCGGGCCCTACACGTGGTTTAAAGATTTACAGGAATTTCGATTTCACCCTGTATTATACATACTAATCAACTCATTTTTTTGGGCTCTATACGTTATTTCCTGGCAATTTAATAACACTTTGTAGAACGAAAGCCTGCTAGTTTTTCACGCGGATTTTTCTTTTACATAAGAAAGATTATCACAACTAATTAGAGTAGAAGCGGACACACTCTATACTCATCAAAGAAAAAGTAGAACAGTAAAATTTAATTATAAATTAATTAAATTCTATATTACTAAGTATTCCTGGTTTTGTTAATTTTATGTAGATTAAATTCGAGCGGAATAAAGCTAAAAATCTGACAATAATTAGTAAATATGTTAATAATAAAAGGAAAATTCTCATCGTAACGACGAATGTGTATCATTTTTCTCATCAATTATTCTTTAATTGTAATTTAGAGATAAAATAGAGTTGTTCTGGTAAACGGACTATGTCGAGGTTGTGCTCGGTAGCGATTTCAATGTTGATTTTCATGCTATACAAGATTCGCATTGAATATTCATGGATAACATTCCAGATTAATAATTCCAATTGATTTGATTTGGTAGACTGATTAATAACAGTTTTTTTTTATTAAAAATTCCTGATAGCGGAACTAATAGTAAAAAAATAACAGTAAATTCTCCTTTATTTCAGCTCTAACTGATAATCGTTGCTATTTGGAGAATGGTGCCTCATCTGAGAATTTCTTCGTATCGGAAGATACAGAAATTGGTAAAATTATTGGTACAATTCATATACATGGTGATCCACGTTTAAATGTTGGTAATATTGTATTGAAATTAAAAGAGAATGATAGTCCAATTAATATAATACCAGGTACAAAGAATCTAACATTAACAGAACGTTTAGATAAAGAAGGTATTGATGGACCATCATCAGTTTTTATCAATTTAATTTGTGAACGTTTACCATTACATCAATTAATTGATCCAGATTTTCTAATACCAATCAATATACGTGTAACTGATGTTAATGATAATTCACCAATATTTATAAATGCACCGTATATTTTAAATATATCCGAAGTTACAGTGATTGGTACACGTGTATTACAAGGTGTATTAGCTATTGATAATGATCAACCAGGACCGAATAGTAATATACGTTATCAAGTATTACCAGGACCGTATTCTGATTATTTTCAATTTGAAAATGAATTAGATGGTACATTAGTATTGAAGAAACAATTAGATTATGAAACATTGAGAAATTTTAATATAAATATACGTGCCCAAGATCATGGACAACCACCAATGAAGACTGATACAATATTAACGGTACATATAATTGATGCTGATGATCAAAATCCACGTTTTCTTGATGATAAATATGTGATTGAATTGAATCAAACTAGAATGAAACGTGGTAGTATTTTAACAACAAAACCAAGAGATATTAAAGCTTATGATCAAGATATGGGTATAAATGCACCGATATTTTATACATTCAATAATAATAATAATAATAATGAATATTTTAAAATCAATAGAAATAATGGTAAAATTGTTTTGTTGCGTGATATTAATAATATTGATGAATTTAAACATCCAATTACGTTAGTTATAAGAGCACAACAAGAAGATAATCCTGATCGTTATGCATTAACAACATTAACAATAATCAAAAGAAGTATTGATAATAATAATAATAATATTGAGGATAATAAGAGGAATATAGATGATGATGGTGTACGTTTTTTACAAGATATTTATAATTTTAGAGTACGTGAAAATCTATCGATTGGTTCTATTATTGGTACATTAACAAATAATCATCCAGAATTGAATTTACGTTATTTCGTAAATGATTTAAATATTTTAAAAACATTATCGATTAATACTAAAGGTGAATTGTTATTGAAAGCACAATTGGATTTCGAAGAAACACCAGGATATTATTTTAAAGTATTTGCCACCGATGGAGTTACAGTTGAGTACTTTTCACATTTAGATTTAGCAAAGTCGCTCCTATAGTTCTAGGGGTGTCCGGACAATTGCCAATTCTCAAACATCGATATCTCGCTTGTTTTTTAAGGTATTGGAACAATTAAAAGTGTGTTAGATAGAGCATTTCAAGGTGCATGTTTTAAAGCTTTTTATTTTAGAAAATTATTATAAAATTCTGAATGGCAGGTAAAACTCTTGTGACTGGTTTGTTTCGTACATTTTCCTCTATAACTGGCGAAAACTTAGCCAATATTATTGATTTTCAATAATTATCAAGTGATTTAGATAAAAAATTGAAAGAGTTTTCTAAAATTTTGTCGATGGGCTTGTTAGTTTTCCGATAACTGCCATTCAGAACTTTATTAAATTTTTCTTAAATATAAACTTTCAGAACAGGCACCTTGAAATGCTCTATTCAACGCACGTTTACTTTTTCCAATATCTTAAAAAACAAGCGAGATATCGACAATTTTTGCACGCCGAATTGCCTAGAAGCCCCTTAAAATCCGCTTACTTTAGGGACGGCTTTGCTCTCTATACATTCCATTGTTGTTATGATTATTAACAAATTTCTTGTTTATAGAATGATTCGTGTGTTGTTAATATAACTGTTGAAGATGTCAATGAATGGGAGCCAAGATTTCGTTATCCATATTACGAATTTTTCGTCAACAATAACAATCAACAACAACAACAACAAGAACAGAATATTTTAATTGGTAAAATAGAGGCAGCTGATGGTGATCGTAATGATAAATTAACATTAACAATATCTGGTAAAAATGCATCATTATTTTTTCTAACACCAACTGGTGAATTACGTTTACGAAATCATTTAAATTCTAATAATACATTTAATGGTATTGCTACATTATTAGTAACAGCAAATGATAATGGTAATCCACCACGTAAAGCAACTGTACCAATTACTGTACATTTTCCTGATAATCTAGGCAATAATAGTTCATTACGTAATAGTAATAATAGTATTAGTACTGGAACACCACTTATTCTAGCTGGATTAGGTGCAATTCTTTTAATTTTGACGTTTATTATAGCATTACTAATCGCCTATATTTGTAAAGCGTAAGCTTAATTTGATTTAATTTAAATTCTAAACTAAATTTATTTGTTTTCTTATCTTAGGCGACAAACAATTCGACCTGAATTACCACCGTTATCGTCGCCAAATGGTGAGAAACCGGAGAATATAAATAATCCAATGTTTACTGGTAGTAATACTAGTAATAATAATAATAATAATAATAAATCAACGACAGCTAGTGCTATTGGTGGTATACCGTCTGATTTAATGAAAACTAAATATCCAGCACCACAACCGCCAAATTGGCCATTATCACAATCAACATCAACATCATCATCATCTACACGTATGAAGAAATTGAGTTGGGATGATAATAAGACTGATAATACAGATAATAGTAGTACAGATAATAATATTGATACAATACCTAGATTAATTGAAAATTCAAATTTAACTGTTTATTTTTAAATCTATTATAGATCTTCTTTGTTATTTGTTAATATTGTAGATAATAAAAATACGAAACTATTTAAACAAATTATTATTTCTTATTTTTACGCAATAGAACTCTTTATTTTAATTAAAATTGATATCGTTTACAATGCAATTTTTTTTGATAAAACAGATTTTCTATATAGTATAGCTTTAATATTAATGAGAATGTTCATGGTCATCTCTATTATTATCAACAACAATTCCATCAGTATAAACTTCATAATATAAAGTTGATTTGACTTTTGTTAACCAAAATTTCGTTAAAAAAAAATTCGATATAAGACAATACAATTTATTTAATGATGGACATAAGATGGCCTGATGTATAACAGCACAGATACGATAAAATTGTCCCTCGAATGGATCTAAGATCGCTGGACACAACATGTGATTTAAATTCACCTCGGTTGGCTGTAAAAAAGATAATCTTCAAACTGATTAAAGGCCCCCACACACGTTTCGATAAATCGTAAGGATTTATCTTCTCGATTTATCGTTGCGTATATGACAACGAGGGTGTTCAGTTCGGATCTAAAAAATCTTAAGACCAGAACTGTACAGTTTTGATCTTAAGATTTATCGGAGCGTGTGTGTAGGCCTTAATCATTTTTCATATTTCGGATCAAAATCCCCAGATCTCTCGACAGAACTGTGTAGTTTTCGCCCACACACGCTTCGATAAATCTCAAGACTAGAATGTACAGTTCTGATCTTAAGATTTATCGAAGCGTGTGTGGGGGCCTTTAGGCTTTAAAGAACACTCAATATACAAAATGTGCTGCATCATCGATGAATTTTGTCTTTGTAATTATTTCATGATTAAAGGTTTGAAGAATTACTGAATTCTCCCGGCGCATCCACCATTTTTTTTATAAACTGAAATAATCTCAAAATTCGGTTATTAATTTGGAATAAATCACAAGAATCTCAAGACATGGTAATACTACCGTGTCATATTTGTCTTGGTAGGAAAGGACAGTAATAATAATAATAATAATAATAATAATTAAAAATAAATAGTAAAGATAATAAGGTGTAATATACCGTTTGGGCGATTTAAATAGGAACATTGGAGAAACATCGGCCCCGCCCATCTATACTACTTACATATTAGTTAGAAAGAGACAGAGAGACCTTGGGTTGTCTAGAAATTAAAAATGATGGCGGAAATTATTCCCAACCCTTAGTCCTCTGACCAAACACAGCAATTTCTTTTGTACGAAAGAACCTTGAAAACTTTCTATTTTAAAAGATAACAATAACCAGATCTGGCTTGTGGATTTGGTATTTCTGTCTGTTATTCATGAAACATGTGATTTTGACAAACATGGGATATGGGCATGGCCAAAGTTTCTCCAATGTTTTTATCTCTAGGTCCAAATCTGTATATTAAGAAAAAGGATAGTCTAACAGAAATGAAATCCTTATATAACACGACTTGATTTCTGTATCTCCCTCTTTCATAATAATAATTATATTGTTTTCGCAGTCGTTACACATGTACCAGTTTTTTGCTTCAGCCTTGACCGGAACTATTTAAGTATCGATATAACACGATAATCCCGTTTATTATTCACATAAATGTGGGTAATTACTTTATAAAATGACGTGGCTTTTATGTTAGAATTGTTTCTGGAATTATTATCCTTAATGATACTTACAATTGCTATGGATTGTAAAAATCCAAAATGATAGATTATGTTAATACTGTAACTGAACACATTCCAACTGATATCACTGAATTTCTCCACATTATAAACACCTAAAATCAATAAAAATTCGTGTTTTTTCCTTCTTATTTTATAAGGAAAAATTACCCCCTAGACGTAGAAGATAGTAAGGCACAACAAACATCATCCCATGCTGGATCCAATAGATTGCCGATTCTAATGGTAACTTTATCAAAATTGCATTTTAATAGTAATCAATATTAAAATTCTACAAATTACTTACAATTCTTGTATCTGTTTCGGGGAATAAATACGCCAAAAATGGACCATTTAACAAATTCAAATGTATACGAAATATTGTCGTAACGTGTTTACTTGGTGATGCTGCCAATAGATAAATCTAAAATTCAATAAACATCAACTTTTAGCGTTTTGTTCTTGTGTGTGTATGTATGTGTGGATAATCTTACTTGTAAGGCTGTGGTTATGTGGCAAGGATTCAATAAATATATCACAGTGCGCGATGAGAATTTATAACCAATTTCCATGCCCCATATTAGCGACATCAACACTAGAAGAGCTCTACGTCCGCGACGGTCACGTCTAACGAAAATCAAATTCGGTAGACTAATTCTTCTATAACTCCATTTAAACAAGACAATTGCGAGAAATAAAACTAATATTGTTTCAATGAAACGCCAATAAGGATTCATAAATTCAGCACATTCAGGACCTGCATTTCTCGGTACGGTTGTATTAACACCACCATAAACCCAATCCATATTACTATTTCATCTGTTTGATAAAATAAATCCAATTATAAATTAATTAAACAAAGAAATAATGATAATAATTACCATCGTTTATTGATTGTTAATTAATTTGTGAATCAACTGTAACTAATAATCATTATTACTGGTTTGATATAATCGTGAATACTGTGTCAGAATGCAGTTATTGAATTGATTATTGTTTTAACAACGCATTGCTGGATTGGTCAAATAATGTGAAAAAGTGGTGTAGTCCTGGAATTCAGTGACATCTATACGTTGTGGAAATCATTAGCAATATAGTCCTGCAAAAGCTCAGCGTCTACACATAGATCTAGTATTTATATGGATAGCGCTTTCTCTAGTTTCACCTAAAGCGCCTAACGTACCAACCATTTAGGCAACACTTTAAATAACTCATACGAAAAAATTGAAGGTGCTAATCGCTATTCCTTCAAGAAAAAAGCATGTATCGTTTAATGCTACTAACAAAAATTTTAATGCTTCTTTTGCTGTTATTAAAGCATCACTGTCAATTACAGAGCCCATATCAAAATATCCTAAAAAAGGATTACCGTTCCACTGTATGTGTTTTTTGAGGCTTATGCTCATCAGTAATAATAATAATAAATTAGTGATGGTAAAAATGTTAATTGCATCACTATTCCGGGAGAGAGCGCTATCTATTGATATAATAGATCTACATCAGCCAGTGGCGTAGCGTTGATTTGTGCCATTCGATGCAAACCCTACATTTGCTCACCCACCGTATTTTCTCTATCAATCTAATCAAGATCATATTCATATCTATAATATCTAATCAAGATTATATTCTGAATGCTGCTTGCAACGCAAATTCTTTAACACACTCATCATTCTCATCAATGTTTTGTCTCAAGGTAGAAATTGTGAATAATTTGTTATCAGTTTCAAAGTAGAGAAGCTTCTCACACAACTGGCATTACTTATGGCAGCGTTGATGAATATTCTCAACATTATAACTACATATATTAAGCTCTATCATGCAGCTACGGTGTTTGCACTCCAGTTTAAGCTCTTCTGTCTCAATGACTTAAGAAGCTTGGTGGAGATTGCATTCCTTATCATCGACGCTTAATACATTACATGCCTTAGGAAGGCATATTTTTCGGCCAAGCGGCTAAAATCTTTCTTAAATTTCAGCAATTACTGTATCTAATGAAGAAATCATGTTTAGTTTTAAGTCGTCCCTGTGCCTCCTTCTAATTCGTCTTAAAAATTTAACAGAAACGTTAAATTCTTCACATTAGCGTTTAGCGTAACTTAAAACTGCATCTATACGAATTCCTCTCATTCCACTTCAATTATTTTCTGAGCACACTGATGTACGTTAAGTATCTTCGTTTTCAAACAATTTTGGGCATCATTCACTTCACTCAGCACTGGTTGTCAGAATGTAAAAACGAAAATGATAGCATCTCGACTAACAAAGTTCCTGCGTTCAAGCTTTCATCTATTTCTGTTAACTTTCTAGCGTTGTCGAAAATTCTTTATGATTTCGTGTCATGCATCGTCTGTATTCCTAATGACAGTAAGTTTTCTAGTTTAAAAATCATGGCCTGATGTTGCAGATAGAATTAGGCTGCCGCCCGGAGCCGTGACCCGTCTGCTCCCTCCACGCTACGCCACTGTCACCACCTAAATCTTACCCTCATTAATTTTCGGTCAGGCAAAAGGTGCATGAATCTCAGGAAATTAGGAGCTATAAGTTCAAATCTGATTTGTTACAAAATATCCTAATTTTGAACACAGTTAAGTTAACATCATTTAGGTAGGTAGGTACGGTGCGATTCTGGAAATTAACCAGTAGCTTTATCATGTCCTTTGGATTCACCTTATTATGTTCCTATAACAACGTTAGTAAAATTATACTTGACAACCAAATAGTAATCAATATTAAAGTTGTGCAATTTAGAGAAAAGTATGTCGGTTTCTTCCAAAGATACAAATGATGATAAAGACTCATTATTATCGGATGATGAATCTGGAGGTAATCATTCTTATTCCTCATTAATCATTAATAAATTTACAATAAAATTGTAGAAAAAGTTGTCAAAGCTCAAGCATTTGTCGATGAAGATCGTGACAAAGTTACAGTTGAATACAGTGATGAAGAGTTGAATGAATTAATTAATTTCATTAAAGATATGACAACTCTCTATGATCTACAATCAACCGATTGGACAGAAGATCATGATGAAATCATCAAACGATGGATTCTTGATATAAATGAAATATTGTTGGTTATATTTTTCGATGAACGTAGACTAACATGTTCGTTTGATATACCAAGAGTACCATTTATTGATCTAACATACTTCTTAAAAAAACCATCGCAAGTCTTACAAGTTGAAACATTTCATGATACTATAACGTTCGGTACTCTTGATAGTAGTATTGATGCCAGTATATTAAATATAATTGAACATTTATATTCACCGATTTTCGTTAATTCAAATCATTGGCCGGAAAGTGTGAAAAATCATCTCTGTCATGATCTTTATACTTTTTTACAGAAATTCAGCGATATTCATAATAAATTATTGGGTTTAACTGTTTTATATATACCGAAAGAAACAATCGATCTACCTATGGAGATGATCATCAATGATAAAGAATTAATTCGCCGGATAGAAGCAACTGTAGTTTATTGGATAGAACAAATCTCATTTGCATTAAACGAACAGGAACAGACTGCATCGAATGAAATGCCATGTTTGAATGATGAATACGAATTTTGGATACATCGCTGTACGTTATCATATTTCTATACCGAGTGAGTCACTTCAGATGGAAATTTCTAATGGTAACTTCCATTATTTGGCGAATTATTTAAAAAATATTTCAAGGATTTATAGGGAAGTTCCAGAGAAGTGAAATTAGAACCACGTAGCTCATTTGCAGGTTGGTCAAAAAATCCCTCGTTTTGGATAATGTTAGAAAATCAAAACGCCCTACAATGCCTCAAGGATACTCCCAACATTGAGGCGTTGTAGGGCGTTTTGATTTTCTAACATTATCCAAAATGAGCGCTTTTTGATCAACCTTCAAATGAGCTACAAGGCTCTAATTTCGTTAAGATGTACTCCGAGTATTCCCCTACAAATCTTCGTAACATTTTTCGAATCACTTACCAAATAATAGAAGTTTCCATGAGAACTTTTAGTCCGACGTGAATAATCCTGTATACCGGATGAGTCACGTAAGACGAACATTTCTTATGAAACTCTTACTAGTTGGCGAGTGATTCAAAAAATATTTCATGGATTTGTGGGAAGGACTTTGATGGCTTTTTAACAAAATTATGAATCTCGTCGGTCATTTGGAAGTTGGTTAAAAAACCTTTGTTTTGGACAAGTTCGCGATTTTCAATAACCAACTAAGTACACAAAACGACTTATAGAATGACTCTTAACATTGTTTTCTTTCTCATTTTTCTCCATTGCATTGTAGATAAAATAGGAAGCTTCCCATCTATTCTAGAACAAAACGAAAAAAAAAACAGTGCTGGGAAGATTCTCGAGTCATTATAAATCTTTTTGTGTGTTTAGTTCGTTTTTTGAAATCGCAGCACCGTCAAATGAGCTACAAGGTTCAAATTTTACTAAAATGATCTTCAGTTACCCTCCTATAAATCTTTGAAATATCTTTCGAATCACTCGCTAAATAATGGGAGTTGCTATTAGTATAAATTTTCGTCTTACGTGATTCACTAGCTATATTTACATATCATTAATTAGTTTCAATTTTTAGTTGAAAATCTCTCAGGATTGAAACACCAATTATCGAGCAAGACGGTTAAGCAAATTTGCAATATTCTCTCAGTATTACAATCGACATATTTCGATCAATTTATCATTTTATTTGAGCAAATCGAGAAGAAATTGGATGAAACCAAATCGAATATTGAGTATTTATCGATTTTGTGTAAATCAAGTGATGAATTACGTGAAATTATCGATATATCTGAATTACATGGTAAAATCGAAGAAATTCTACATTTGATTCGTTTTATTTGGTTGAATAGTCCATTTTATAATACTAATAAAAAAATTACTACTTTATGTCGTTTTTTGAGCAATCAAATAATTCTACAATGTACAAAAACTGTTGATTTATCATTAATTTTAGAAGAGAAACATAGCCAATATGGTATTGAAACATTTAAAAAATGTATTGATTGTTTGAAAGACTACATACGTACTTATACTTTAGTAGTAGACAGTCACAATAAATTCGGTATAATACCATGGATTTTAGATCGTGAACCGATTTTCAATCATATTGATTCGTTTATACAACGTTGTAAAGATATGATTGATATTTGTGAAGCAATGATACATTTTGGACGTTATCATGAAACTGAAACGATAACTAAACCATTATTTGGTGGTGCACGTTATCTAGAATTTGATATTTGGTGTAATAAAATCGAAGAGATCTTCAATGATAGTTTAAAGGAAATTATCGATATTTGTCCAATTATATTGGATGTTAATAAATCCGAATGGTATGATTATATATTAACATTTAAATCGCACATGAAAGATATTGAGAGTATGATTGAAAATTTGGCAAATAGTGTATTTGAACAATGTGCACATGTTGGTGAAGGTATTGAATGTTTATCACGATTCTATAATTATTCGAGACGACAATCATTACGACCATCACTCGAAAATAAAACAACACTGGTTTATAAAATGTTCCAAAAAGAGATATTGGAATACAAACATGATTTAATGCAAGATCTTTGTCCGGGTAAATTACCGTATTATTCAGGGCGGGCTGTAGTAGTTAAAGCCAAACAAAATCGTCTAAAAAATATTAGACTGGTAATGAAAGAGAATTAAGTACTGTGCGTTCAGAAAGAAATGAACATTGTCAAAGTAGATTTTCTTCACGCTTCATTAAATTTGCGGTCGGACGCCAATAAAATCTCTATATACCCTTGAGAGTTTTTCGGTCAGATCCGTACTTGAAAATATTTAACAAATCTATATTTTATAATTGTAATCATCATATTGGAATTCTTTGCGGTTTTTAGTGGCTCTAAAAAGAGCCGATCTAGATAGGACAAAGCAAACTAAATTTGACTTACTTTCACTATAAGTGTCTGAAAAGTCGGATAAAATTAGAGATCGTTCTATTCTGAATAAATCGGATAAGAAATCGAATGGTGTAAAAACAGAAGTTTCTTGTTTAATTTACTCGGATGAAAAAAAACACGGATGTAAAATCGGATAATGTAAAAGCCCCTTTATAATCCATTTCTTTGTGGTCGACACTAGTAGGGAACCGGGCAGTCCATTTATATTTCTGAACGCACAGTAATGGGTAAACGAATTTATCGATCAATTTTGCAGAAATTCACAATTGCTCCCTGGATGTTACCATGTAGTATCAGTAAAGAAGTCTTCACCCAATATGATCGTTTAATATCATCAATGGATGGTCATTTATCGAAATTATATCGTGAATGGATGTCAACATTCGATGAACATATTTCAAATTTTTTACAAGAACCATTGATGCGTAAAAGTATAAAACGACTTGGTTTAATTGAATGTAATCTTGATTTTAAATTACTTGAAACATTACGTGAAGCTAATTGTTGGGAATCAATTGGACATGAAGTACCAATGGATTTAAGAGATACTTATAAACGATACAATTCAATTAAATTGGCTTATAATTGTGTTATTAATGTTGTTTTGGATTATAATAGAATTATTACATCATTAAGTGATGACGAACGTTTATTATTTAAACCGTTAATTAACAATGTTGAAAAGAAATTATCACCAGCTATGAAAGTATTAAAATGGTCATCAAATGTTAGTGATGAATATATTGCAGAATGTGTTAGTTATATAGCAGATGTAAGTTTTTTATTCATCTATTCATAATTATAATAAAACATGATTAATTATAGTTACAAAAATTTCTCAACGATTATAAAATATGCAATACGAAAATTGTGAAAATTTGTGAAGAAATTTGCGATACAACAATGATTACATTGGAAACACATTTTGTATATACACTTGATGAATTTGAAGATACAATTTTAAAAGAAATCCAAACAACAGTAGAGAAATTGATAGAGTACTATCACCGGATTATTCAAAATTTGCTTCTTGTATTTGAAGCATTCGAGAACCATATGACTACTGTAAGTTGAGGAACATTAATACAGGGTTGTTATCAAATTCGTATGAAACTCCTATTACCTGGCGGGCGATTCGAGAGGGATTTCTAAGGAAATCTTTGGAAAACATTTTAGCAAAATGAGAAGCACCTAGCTCATTTCGAAGTTGGTCAAAAACGAGCAAAGCACGCAAAACGACTTGTAATGATTCGAGAATCCTCCCAACAATGTTTTTTTTTTCGTTTTTCTCCATTTTATTTTAGAACAGGTGGAAATGTTACGCATGTTTTCTACATTGCAATGGAGAAAAACAAAAAAAATCACTGTTGACAGGGTCTACGAATCATCCCTATTGTTTGTCGTTTACGTATTTTGCTCGTTTTTGAATATTCTGATATTGTCCAAGACGATCGTTTTTTAACCAACTTCTCAATGAGCTAGGAGGTTCTAATTTTGCTAAAATGGTCTCCCATCAACTACTATGAGTTTCATATGAATTTGGAAAGTGATTCATGCTAGACGAAAAGTTCTTATGGCAACTTCCATTATTTGGGAGCGCTTCGAAAAATATTTCAACGATTTGTAGGGGGCTTACCAGAGAACATTTTAGCAAAATTAGGGCCTCGTAGCTCATTGGGAAATTGGTTAAAAAACGCTTTATTTCGACGATGTCGCGATTTTCACTCACCATCAAAGGACTAAGAATGACTAGTAGATCCTCTTTAAACAATTTTTATTCGTTTTTCCATCACTGGATCCTTGCGAAAATAGGAACATTGATTTTCTAATATCCTTATGAATGTCGAGATCTTTTACCTGCTTTTCCAGTTTTTAACTCGATGGGGAAGATTGTTTATGCTGATGAAGTGTTTGTTGTCCTTGACATTGGATACATTAGAAACAAATAAGAGATACGTGACTTTTCTCATTTTCACATTGAAGGAAATTATAACAAGAACAATAAACACTGAAAATAAACAGTCCTACCCTATTAAGTTAAAAATAGTAAACAACAGAGAAGATTACTCATACTAGATTCATTCATTTTTTCAACGAAATGTGAAAAATCAATTTTAGGATGGTCTGTGAACCATTTTGAATCGGTTTATGCGTGTAGTTGTTTGTCGAAATAAAGCTTTTTTGACCGATTTCCCAATGAGCTCTTTCTTTCTTGGAACACTGCTTTGCCTTTTTCTGTAAAACGTGGCTTATTTATAAAAAAAAGATCGATTTGAGGCGACATTTTTGATCATTTTATTGCATTTTCCAACAGCTAATCCAGATTCGTGAAAATTTTTGGAATTTTCACTGTACTGTGACAATACAAATTTCAGGGACAATACTATTGTACCTAAAATTTGTCATTTATGCTGTGCTAATTTAAGATTTTAAAAGCTTTAGAGACGGTTAGTTGAATCACATTGTTTAAGGTGGCAGATCAATGGATCAAGTACATCAACAATTTTGATAAATTATTGGAAGAGTCGGTAAGACTGTGCTGTCAAAAATCTTTAATAAAATTATATGAAGTTCTACATGGTGATGAAACACTAACACCGAATCCATTAATTCAAATTAAATGCTATTTTATAAATAAACAGGTAATTTCAATCATAAATTTTCTTTTCCCACTATTTTAAATACAAAATTATTAATCCATTTCCAGATTGAATTTTATCCAACATTAAGTGATATTTCAAACGTTTTCTATGAAATCTTACAGAATATTATCTATGGTCTGCGAGCATTACCGCGAATCGGTGATAAATTTCATGAGGCTAAAAATGAATTGCCCCCACTTTGTAAAATAATTGCTGAAGACGAAGAATGTAATCGATCTCAACATCAATTAGAAGATGAAATCAATTTAAATATAAATATGATACATGAATTTATGAAAATATGGAAGCCATATCGTGATGTATGGAAAATTGATAAAGATGAATTTCTGTTAAATTATGAAGAAGAGAATCCTACAGCATTACAATTTGATTCTGATATAATACGTTATAATGATATTGTTAACAATGTTGAATTACAAGAAACTATAGTTGGTGTTTATTTTATTCAAATTAATTTTGATGAATTAAAGAAATCAATAATTGAACATTGCAATGAATGGCGACAAAAATTATGTCAATTATTACTTTCAGTAACACAGAAGAGGATTGATGAAGTTTACAATCATATCAAGACAAATTCAGAACAGTTAAGTTTTACAGGGTAGTTATTCAATGATTTATCGTAATAATTGAATTCGATTCGGTTTTAGATTAATGATAAAGCCTCAAGATTTGAAAGAGATGCAAATTGCAATTCGATTCTTTGATAAATGCTTTACAGAATCTGGAAAGATAGAGGAACATTTCCCATTAATTTCAGATCAAATAAAGATTTTGGATAAATACAATATTGACTTACCATTGGAATATCGTCAATTAGAACAACGTCTACCTAGTATGTGGGAAGAATATGTGGAATTGTTGGAGTATACAGAGAAAATGTTAGGATATGCTAGAGTAATTATTAGCACTGCATATGAGAAAGAAGATAATAAATAATTCGCTGTTTAATTAATTCTTATTGTTTTCGTTAATTTTTATTAAAGATTTCTAATGACAATTGTGGCATATATATTTCATTGTTAATCTTAGTGAATTAATGACAATCATTATTTTTATTTCTTAATATTGTAGCAGCAAAATTGTAAATCATATAAAATGAGTATTTTGGGAGTCCCTTGACGAGTCTCCCTTTAATTCAGGGATTTTGAAGGAGCCCTTTACCGATTTGCCTTCCGGTGAGTCCATCACTGATATACCATGTTCATTTTTTAAATATGTTCAATTTAAACGAAACTCGTAGTACTTGGCAGGCAATTCGAATAATATTTCAAGGATTTGTTGGGGGATCCCTGGAGAACATTTTAGCAAAAGTAGGAGCTCATGGCTTATCGGAAATTCGGTCAAAAATCGATCGTTTTTAACAATGCTGCGACATTTGAAGAACTCATTGTAAACAGAATGACTCATGGATTTTTTCCACTGCATTCTAGAAAAAATACGAAACTTTTCAAGTCATTTTACGCATGTAACTGGTTTTTAAAAATCGCAACATCGTCAGAAATGAGCGTTTTTTAAAGCAATTTTAAAGTGAGCTACAAGGTTCTAAATTTGCTTAAATGTTTGCTTGGGACCCTCCTATCTAATCCTCGAAATATTATTCGACTCGCTCACCAACTACTAATAGTTTTGTTCAAGTTGACTGTATTTAAAAAATAAACGTGGTATGTCGATCTTGAGTGCTGAATTTCACCCAAAGACAGTTCAAACTTCCTTTTATTTTTTTTAGATAATTTGTTGAACATGAGGCTTCCTCATGCTCTTTTTGAAAATTTACAAGCATGCTACTCTTTAGCTGTAACTGAATTTGTTCGAATCTGTAGTTAATCATATAGTCCGTGGATTTCAGATTTTCAACAGATCTATTGTCTGCCAAAAATATAACTTCTAATATAGGGCCTATTAAATTTCGTTGAAGGATCTTCCAGCAAGAGATCTTAGAATCCTCATTTTGAGCTTCAATTAGGCCCAGAATTTTCTCATTTGAGTACTCTTGGCTGTCTGGTAAGTACCCCGCAAGAATTTCTGCTTGAGGCAGTTCAGACTCGGCCACTACTTCAAGGGAAGCATCATTCCAAGGCTTTAGCTCGGGCTGGATGTACTTAAGCCAATCTGCAGTGTCTTTGTCAGCACAAGTGAGCTGCAGCCAACCTGACTTTCGATGGAGTTGGAGGAATTTCGGTTTTATAGCATTTGACTTCCTCTTATCCAAAATTTTATCTACGATGCATTCCTCAACGGCCTTTAGATGGTCTGTCGTGAGAAGCATTAAAGGATATTCAGGATGCAGGATACAAATTTTTAGATCCGTCGTCATTTGGTTGAAGGTTGACTTTTGCTTACGCTCTTCTTCCTTTGACGTATTGCCATCAGGATGACTTGTTTTTGAGTCAATATTCGGCTCTAGAGCCTTAAAAGTCTATATAGCCCGTTTTCTCGCGTCTTCTTTGGACATACCCTGTCTTATGAAATACTTCATCCTTTTTATGACCGCTTTGTATTCATCCTCTTCCATGAATGTTGGTACAATTCGAGCTGTACCAGCCCATAATTAGTTATTAATTTGTTCCATCGTGGTCCCACGAGTAATTAGGGGTAGTACGGTCACTTGCAACAGAGCCCGTATGCTACAAGAAGGCCAATTTAAAGCGGAGGTTGCCTGGTATCCGGAGTCTCCATACTAGGGACCAGTCTGTCCTCTGACCATGCAGTCTTCGGCATATGGTATCCCACCTTGACTTGGGGATTTTTTATAGAGGTTCTCTCCTCGTGGACCGGGCGGTTAAGCCAAGTCCCCCGGGGGTCCATGTCCGCAACGTTCCACCACTACGCTTGTGGCGGTCGTTGAAGCGGATGGAACTCCTTACGGTTTTAATCGGATGGAAGGCGTTTTTCCATCCGTGGCTCGGGTGCCTCGGGATTGCTAATCCCGTACTCAGTCTACAAATAGCTCTGAGCCCCTGAGGGTAACATTGCAATTAAATAGTGGTAATAATAGAAGACGAAGTTGTAAAGTTTTTTTCCATAATAAACTTTTATTGCTTATGATTAACAATAATTCAACTTGTTTTTGAAAATATTAAGACCTTCGTCTCAGTCCAATTCTTATACCATTGGCCGATTTGAGTACAGTTTCCGCCACCAATTCCAATTTATGTTCTGGTATCGCTGCTAACAATTCGAAATTTCGTACAATTTTCGAAATTGTACTTTTCATTTCTAACATTGCAAATTTTTGTCCTAAAATTATTGACTAAACAGAAAGTTCGCAATAAAGAAGCGTATTAAGTAATTACCTATACAGTTTCTTGGACCTGCACTGAATGGTATATAAGCATATGGTAATTTACCGTCAATATCAACAAATCGATCCGGATTAAATTCATCTGGATTTGGGAAATATTGTGGATTGCGATGGATGCCGTACGAGAAAATCGAAAACGTTACCCCTGCCGGAATCCTAAGGCCACCTAGACAAAAACATTATAAAATACAAACAGTTCAAAACTGATTTTAAACAAAATTCTTATTAATAAAACAGTATCGGCTCGTTGAACACTCTCAAAGCATAACCGAACTGTAAGACTTTCATTTCAGAAAAAGTCAAGTTTGGTTAAATAATAGAATAAAAAAGTACCAAAATCGACTTCTTGGTCGGTTTCACGGGAGTAAAACGGCACGGACGGATATAGCCGTAACGATTCTTTAATTACTTGTTCTAAATACTTCATATCCATTAAATTTTGATATTTAACAACACATTTAGTTAAATCACCAAATATTTTGATTTGTTCTTGGTAAACAATGTTCTAAAAAAAAACATTACCAATGATTCCAATCTTAATTCAATAATTGTAGCAATTACTTGAACATCTGGATGGTTAGCAAGACAGTAGAGTGTAAAACCAATTCCTGAAGTTATCGTATCATGTCCCTCGAACATGAACGTATCAACTTCTTCACGGATTTCTTCATCAGTTAACGGTCGTCCGTCAATTATAGAATCGATTAGTAGATCAAGAAAAACTTGTTTTCTTCTAGCACCAAGAACATCAGAATCGATTTTATTATGGGTATTTACAATAGTTTTCTTCAATTTACGCTGTTTAATTACATTTAAACTATAATTGTGAAGTATATGTAATGCTTGCTTTTCAATCGAATAATTTTTTGTAAATTTGTATAGAATATTGTACATTTCAATCGGTGATACGCTTCGTTCAACTATAATACGACACATTTCTTTGACACTGTGCACATAATCTGAATTTTTATTGTTTTGTGCATCAATTGAGGTACCCATTGCAGTTTCTGTTATAAAAATATTTAAGTATTTTTTTTGTTAATATAGAAGAACTTACCACAGATTATATCAAGAGTACATAATAAAATCAACGGATAAATATCTAAGCTTTCACTTAGATTTTCTTGAAATTTCTGTATCAACACATTATTGTTTTTCTCGAAGATGTCAACGAATTCTTCTAAAATTTTGAAATGGAAAGCTGGTGTTATCATCCGTCGATGTTTCTTCCATTTTTCCCCTATTAAAAATAAACCAATAAAATATTCTAATATGAAATGTATAAAAGAATACCTTCGCTTGTTAATAGACCAGTTCCGAGCCATGGTTGTAGATTCCTATAAGCTGGTGATTTACTTAAAATTTTCGTATTGCTCAATAGGAACTCGATCAGTTTATAATCGGTAACGAATACCAATTTACGTACCGGTCCAATATTAACTTTAATAATACCATTGCATAGTTTTGAATATTCCAATAACACATTCAATAAAGCTGAAACATTCCAAAAACACAATTATTTTTAATTATGGCGAGTATTTTTAAGTACACTTACTTTTTGTATTGCGTATTTCTAGAGCGTTACCTAGAATCGGCAAACCAGGCGGACTCTTCAATTTATTGTAGAATTGTCTTTGCTTATTCGTTTTATTAAACCACCAAATTATTGAGAGTAATATCGGTAAGAAAGCGCACAGTATCATCCACATAATTGAATATTTCTCAAGTCGTTTATTCGAGTGTCTAAATTATTAAAATTAATAGAATATGTGGTGTAAAGTTCCTTGATAATTTTGAGAAAAATTCCAAGTTTGTAGATAACCTCATCAGGGTAATAAAAATGGTACCTTCAATATAAGTTCTAAGCATATTTATGATAAAAACTAAAAAAGGGCATCCCATAGGATGTACATTTTTGTACAGCCTTCACTATTATTAAAGTCTTACAAAATTGCAGTTTAAAGAGAATTTGACTGGGTCGTTTTCTTCAGCTTCTAATAAAATTTTAAGTAGATAGAAAAACAAATATATTAAATAATCTATATACTATTAAGTGTTTTTTTTTACATAATAGCTATCAGATACAAAATCAAAACTATATAATAATCATAGTACCTAATATTTTGGCTTTATACAAAGCTATATCGTGAAATTGATAGAAATTAAAGTACGTTCTTTTCTGTATTACTAAATATATTAATAAATATATACAATAGACTTGTTTTTGATTCTTTTTTTTAATGATAAACTTGTAAATTAAAAAAAAAATTACAAGGGCACATAGGAGGAAAGGATAAAAATACTATGCCAAATTAATCTCAGGTACCTAATTTTTGAAATAGGATAATTGGAGACGACAAAAAAAATAAGTATGAATGAAATTTTGTATACAGTATAAAAATATAGGTATATAGATATAAATGCTGATGTGTATAAATTAATATACATTAAAAACAATGAACGAGACACATTAGATTTTTTAATTAATTCAATAAAAACAAAGACTAAATCCTGCCTAAATTGTAGACATTACATATGTTTCTTTAATAAAAAAAAATGTAAATACCGGGTGATTCACCTCAAACGAAAAGTTCTTATGACAAATCCCATTATTTGGCGAGCGATTCGAAAAATATTACAAGGACTTTTAGGGAGGTAAGAGAAATTAGGGCCTTTAAGCTCATTGAGAAATTGGCCAAAGAACGCTTTATTCCGACAAAATCGCTATTTTTACTGACGGGTTATACCCGTCAAACGATTAATAATAACTAAAAGATCCTCTTAAAATAGTTTTTATTCGTTTTTCATCGTTGGATTCCTTCGGAAATGGGAACATATATTTACGGAGATTCTTACGAATGACGAGACAAATCAATTTTACGATGGCACTTGCCATAAGAAATTTTCGTTTGAGGTGAATCGCCGGGTATACTTTTTCTTTGTTTTTAGTTTAATGTATCTCGTTCCACTACTACTTTCTTTATATGTACAAATATCATTAAAAAATTTACTGTATCAAAACCTCTTTACTCTCCGATGTATTGCCCTGTCTTGTTGGACTTAATAATTCTTGTCGATCTCGTTCACGTTCACGTCCCGGTCTAAAGGCTTCCATTACTGATTGTACACGTTCTTCTGTTGGTTCCCAACGTTGATTTCCTGCAACATTTTGTAACCAAATAATCACAGTACCATGAGCTGATTTTACATTCAACTCAGATCTAAAATAATTACATTGTTTTTATTAGTTAATTATATTTTAATTTAAAATAAGAATTATATCAATTAACCTATTGAGGACATGTTGGAAACCGTGTCGAAATTCATGTTCATAAGCTGGAATCGTTACTTGTTTCCTTTTAAACTGACTTGCTTCGATTCTAATAAGAGCACTAGGTGTTGGTTCACGATAATCTGGTAAAAAAACAATAAAACTCAATGGTTCCGGACTTTCACTTAATAATCGTTCCATATGTATAATAGCAGCTTCCATTAATTCTTCACAAAATGGTGGATGTGCTTGAAATGATCCTGATACGGCTTTTAATTGTAAAAATGGCCTAAATTATAAAAATATTATTATTTTAATATAAATAACATTTAAATAATTTATAAAATTTACCCTCTACTACCAAAATATGAATCACAATCAGCAAATGCTGAACAATATTGTCTAAAATAACAATTTAATGGTGATGCAAAACATTCAAATGTAACACCAAATGTACGATTCAAACATTCGAAAACTGTTACAGGAAGAGAAACTTGTGTTTCATGTACATCACAATTTGCATTATTTGACGATGGATATACACCTAAATAAGTAGCATACCGTTTCAACATTACCCATACTCTTGGTATAAATAATTCGAATTTTTTATCATCAAAACAACTATGGCGATACAAGTGTTCCTAATTATTAATTGTTTATTATTAAATAATTTATTTGAAATTGATAATTAAAAATGTGTCAATTTACCAATTTTTGTAAGTGCATTGTATTTATGGCAACAGTATCATTTTGAAATCTTAATAAAGCTAAATCACGATCTGGTAAAAATTCAACGACTGGTAAACGTGGACAACCAATTAAAAATTGTACAGGATAACACCAAACTTTACGTGTTGTTGTAACTGGTACAATTGGATGTAATTCCATTCCATGTTCTTTTAATATCAAATTGGTTTTTTCACGAACTTTTTTCGCATATTCACAAGATAAATTATAAATTTTCAAACAGATCCCCTCAACTGATGATTTCACCTAAAAAAAAAAAATCAATTAAACACAAATAAAAAATATAACAACAAATATAAATTACAGTTTCTGTTAAATGAGGTTGACATTGTTGTTTTAAATGTGCTAAACGATCTTGAAAATCATCATAGGTAGCACCAACTGTTTTTCTTAACCATTGAAATGTTTCATCAACATTCCATTTAACAACTTTACGACTTTCAGCTTCAGCATTACGAGATTCCATTATTTTTTTAGCTGCTTCAGCATAACGTGATAATTGTTTACGTGCATCACCAGTAAATTTCGGTCGTACTAATTTAATCGGTATATCATTCATTATTTCTTTATACATTGACATTGAGATCTCTGGAAAACAATTGCTAGGCAACAATGGATCATATCCTGGAAAAATAAATACATTAATAAATAACAATGTTTCAATAAGAAATAAAAAGTGAATATAGAAAATAATAGGAAATAATCAATTTGTTTGTAAAATAATAAGAAAACAGTCTACACGTAGAGAATTTATTAGACTCTAGTGATTGACGAGACGGAAGAAAATCAAAGATTGATGAAAAACTAAGGTTTAACATTGTCTCTCGTATTTCATCAATTTGTTATCTAATCTGGAATAAACATAGAAAATTTTGTTGCAATTTCAATAGTAATCGTAGCTTGATGTTAGTAATAAGATGGACTCGCACTCTAATAGAAAAAAAAAACGTTTCCAAGTGTTTCATTTCTGGTAACTCACCTAAACTTGCCAGAAATCTGCAAAATTGCAAATCTTATTGGATTTTAGTCTGTTAAACCTAGTTTAGCTTGATTTTATACTGGTAAGTACTCTTTTCTAAGAAAGCAAAAGCTTTTTCAGCTACAAGAATAAATCAAAATAATTTCCAATAGTTCCCTGTTTTCAATGGACTACCCGAATAAAGTGGAGTGAAATATAAGGTAAATGGAATATTTAAAATGATGTTTTATACCTGAATCGATAACTTTCCTCTCCATCAACCAACGATTAAATGAATCTTTCGGTGCATCGATTGATTCCCTTGAATGGCACAATTCCTGATAGCATTGCCTTAATTTTGCTAATAAACTGCAACGATATGCTTCAATTTCTGGATGTGAATGCATATAACTGCAAGGACTTCGTTCTAAAATAATCACATTCGTTGGTACATCCAAATCCCATGGTCCAGCTAAGATGAATTTCTTTGCCTGTTGTGGACCGTTGATATCTTCTGAAGCACGACGTTTAACAATCGGCATTGGTAGATTTGGTGGTTGTGGTATAGTTGTTGTTGGTGGTGGTGGTGGTGGTAATGATACTGCTGTTGGTGGTAGTGATGGTGGTGGTGGTGGCGGTGGTGCACATATACCTAAAGGATCTGTAATTGGATCAAAGTGTGGTTTAGCTATTGGCATCTCCCATAAACTTTCGCCAGTTAATTTATTCCAAAAGTACGGCCGGTTTTCACGTTTCGACCAAAATTTCCTCCAACCTTGTTGTGATAATTCAAATGGTAAATCAAATTCTAAATTCGATTGATTCATTGGTGCAACACCTTGGGGTATTGCTGGTATTGGTGGCATATTTGGATGTTGTACTGTTTGTAATTGTGTAACATTTACATTATCTATTGGTGGCCAAATCGGTCTACCTTCTGGAGTCTTTATATCAACTTCTTCGTTCATTGTTTATTTCTTTGATTTTTTTCGTATTTGTTGATAGATTCAGATTATCGCTGGATGTTACATCAAGAAATTAGAAGAAATTAATAACGCTTTTATCCATTAATTCACTGCATCTTATCAATTCTTTTTATATCAATAGAAAATTTATTGTTTATTTACGATGTTTTTGATGGAAAATAAACACGATACACGTTTCATTCATCTTTTACGTTGAAAATTCTCGTACACCTCCACCCAGACGCCATTTGCTGACTGACAAAAATTTACCAAACATTCTTTGATACGAACGCAATAAACGTGGGGCGACCATTTAACAAACTAAACCAAACGCCATTGCCATATCGAACAAAATCTTTAGAAAAATTACACCAGAAATTAATCTAAAAACAATAAATTTAACAAAAATTAAAATATGCATCTATACGTAGTACAATTCTATGGAAATTTTTGAAATATACTTACATAATGAATAAGAAAATTTCGTTTGAAACTTTGAGAAATTTGGCAATGCGACAAAGCAGAAAGCGGGCAATTTAAATTAGAACACCTGAATAAACACACAAATTTACTCTATTTCAGCCTGTAATGGGATGTCATTACATAATTACGAGTTTATTACAATCAGCAATATTGTTAGAATTGTTTCGTGTGCATTTATGTTTAAAATATCTGTTCAAAATGACTTTATTTTGTAATTAATAATTGTTGTGCAACTTAACCTCGAAAATTCGTAGAATCTTAAGTTATGTTCAGTGTGGTCCACAACGATGGGAAAGAAAATTAATGGTGATTTTTTATCAATATCTCGATTAAAATTATGAAAATATACAAATTTTTATTTTTAGAATATTCATATTTAACGTTAGAAGAACGTAAAGTGATAACAATAGCGGAAATTATACAATTGTTGATTAAAGCTCAACAAGATAAGAAAGATGTAAATCTCAATTCATTAAAGACTCGAATCTCGTCTAAATACGGCTTGAATAGTTCACCGAAATTGGTTGATATTATAGCAGCTGTACCAATTGAACATCGAAAGACTTTGGTACCGAAATTGTTAGCGAAACCGATCCGTACAGCTAGTGGTGTAAGTTTTTAGTTTATTCCCTTACATTTTTATTACAATCATTTCAATTAATATCAAATTTTATAGATTGCTGTTGTGGCTGTAATGTGCAAGCCTCACCGTTGTCCACACATCAATATGACCGGCAATATATGCGTTTATTGTCCCGGTGGTCCTGATTCAGATTTTGAATATTCAACACAAAGTTATACAGGCTATGAACCAACATCAATGCGTGCAATACGAGCACGTTATGATCCATATTTACAAACACGACATCGTGTTGAACAATTAAAACAATTAGGACATAGTGTTGATAAAGTTGAATTTATTGTAATGGGTGGCACATTTATGAGTTTACCAGAATCATATCGTGATTATTTTATTAGAAATCTACATGATGCATTATCTGGACATAAAAGTAATTCAGTTGAAGAGGCTGTTATCTATTCAGAACGTAGTAATATTAAATGTATTGGGATTACGATTGAAACAAGACCAGATTATTGTTTACAAAAACATCTATCTGATATGTTGAAGTATGGATGTACTAGGCTAGAAATCGGTAAATTCCTATTAATAGAAAATAATAATATAACTAGGCTATAATAATAGCACACATTATAGCGAGTTGTATACTATATCTACGATTTATTTAAAAGTGTACAGGTACTGTTGGTGTACAAGAATATTTACCTCCTTACCATAATTTTTTTACATTTGACTTAAACTATTATCTATTAAAGTAAATTGGTCGTCTTGGTCATTTTCCATTGTAAATACTACGCATATTCTCACAACTAACAATACGTATTTGTTTGAAATGTCGTTTTATTTATTCTTGTCGCTGCCATGTTTTTTACATTAGACAGAAACAATTCAAATACTATTTTCTGATTGGCTTATGAGAGAGGAAATAATGGTTCATTATTCCCTCTCGTAAGCCATAGTAGGGAATAATATAATATTGCAAAAATCACAAGTGTCATAGTTACTTTCTATATAAGTCGTAGATAAAATAATTTTAAATTTAAAATTGTAAAAATTACAGGCGTTCAATCTGTCTATGAGGATGTTGCATTAGATACGAACCGTGGACATACCGTGAAAGCCGTATGTGAAACGTTTAATTTAGCTAAAGATGCTGGTTATAAAGTGGTAGCCCATATGATGCCCGATTTACCAAATGTTGATTTAGAACGTGATATTGAACAATTTATCGTAATACTTAAATTTTATATAAATTTATTTAAATTAATTAATAATATTGATAGGAATTCTTTGAGAATCCAGATTTTCGAGCTGATGGCCTGAAAATCTATCCAACATTAGTTATACGCGGCACTGGTTTATATGAACTATGGAAAACTGGTCGTTATAAAAGTTATCCACCGTCTGTTTTGGTTGATTTAATTGCTAATATTCTAGCTTTAGTACCACCATGGACTCGTGTTTATCGTGTCCAAAGGGATATACCGATGCCACTTGTTAGGTGAAAATTTGTTGGAAATAATCTTGATGAAAATTTATACTTTTTTTTTAATAAACAGTTCAGGTGTAGAACATGGTAATTTACGTGAATTGGCTTTACAACGTATGAAAGATTTAGGTTTAAAATGTCGTGATGTACGTACCCGTGAAGTCGGCATTACTGAGATCCATGAAAAAGTCCGACCGAATGATGTTGAATTAATACGTCGTGATTATTATGCAAATGGTGGTTGGGAGACATTTCTAAGCTACGAAGATCCACAACAGGATATCTTAATTGGTTTATTAAGGTATCGTTTTGTTTAACAATTTTAAATTGTTAAAAATATGTTATTTTTAGATTGAGAAAATGTTCAAAAGAAACGACTTATCGACCGGAATTATTGGGTTCATGTTCAATTGTTAGAGAATTACATGTTTATGGTAGTGTTGTGCCAGTTAGTGGACGTAATGTTAATAAATTTCAACATCAAGGTTATGGTAGTTTATTAATGGAAAAAGCTGAACAGATTGCTATAAATGAGCATAAATCAACGAAGATTGCCGTTATTTCTGGTGTTGGTACGAGGAATTATTATGCGAAACTTGGTTATCATCTTGAAGGGCCATATATGGTTAAATCGTTGATAAATGGCGAGTATAAGAGTGTTTTTAATACAACTGAGGGTGATTGTGTTACAATCAAACCGAAACGAGTTGACAGGAAAGTGTGGACTTTAACGGATGAAGAGTGGTTGAAACAGAACAAATTGCAATCATTGTGTTGAATATACAGAATAAAATAACGTAAATATGTATCTTATTTTTATTTTTGTCTATAAACTCAATATAACCTCGATTAATCCGCTATAAAAACAAGTTTTAGTATAAGCATTGATTTTAGTAAGGGTAAAATGCTCGCTCTAGATCGACTGTAAGTTAGCAGTTATAAAACATGCCATAGATCCAGTATAGATTCATAAGTTTAACACCAAAGATCTTTTATATATTTTCAATTAAATGAAGCACAAACTTTAAAATGAACTTCAACCAACTATCCATATCTTCACATTGAGACACCTAATTTTTTACACTTTCTGAACTCACTACACTACATACACTACTAATAACATTCAGTGATTAAGCCCCACTTAATCCTGAAAATTTGTTGCAAATTTTACATAAACTTATTCCAAACAAATCACTACCTCACCACTCTGTGTATGTACACTTGATAACAGTTACTCCAAACTTACAGTTAGTTAGTAATTAAGCTTCACTTTAAACTAAGTAATGAACATTTTCTGAAACTGAACTTGATTAACCATATTTACACGTAGACATAAATCTCTTATTTTTCACTAGTCTATTCGCACCCAATACCCATTTGAACTTTTTCATTAAACCTCATTCATTAAGTTGTACTTAAATGAAGCACACACTTTAATTAGAGCTCAACTTAACTATCCATATGTAGACTTAGAAACACCAAATATCTTACATCTTCTCAACACACTTTAATTAGAACTTAACTATTCATATCTTCACTTAGAAACGCCAAATATCTTACACTTTCTCAACTCATTAGTCATACACTATTTATTACACTCACTGATCAAGCTCCACTTATACTTAAGCATCTGTTGTGGTTTTCACTTAAATTTATTCCTAAAAACTCACTGCTCTGTATACACTTGTATAGACTTGATAACAATTAATTCACACTTACACTTGGTAATTAAACTTCACTTTAAGCTAAGTAACGAATATTTCCTGAAACTGAGCTTAGCTAAATATATTTACACATAAAAAATGTGATTCAATTCCTTAATTCTTCGATATTTCACAGATTATTATATTATTATTATTCACTCAATTTACCATATTTACACGTAGATTGTATTCGCATTCACTACACATTTGAACTTTTTTTTCAAACTTGATTCATTAAGTTTCACTTAATTGAAGCACAGACCTTGATTAGTATTTAACTTAACTATCCATATCTGCACTTAGAATCGCCGAATTTCTTACACTTTATCAACAACTCTTTATCAACACTTAGACATAATAATTATTATGTTTTAAATATCAAAAAAGTACTTATTACTTAATTGCATCTCAGCTCCGGTCCCACGCTGTTCGAACCTACTGTAATTAGATAAAAAGAAACCAAAGAGTTAGTAATGTTGCAACTATAGTTTAAGTATCTTGAATTACCCTTTCGTTGATCTTCCTACAGTACATTTCTATGGGATGACTAACTCCTTCCATTAAAGCACCAATACTAACACATCACTTCACTTTATAAGCATTATTCACTATACTTTATAAGCACTAAGATTCATTTTTTAATTTGACACACTCGTGTTAACGCTTCAAGATTCAAAACTGGACTAAATAAATGACAGGCGTACACAAGTCTCGCAGAAAACGTTATATATCCTTTCCTTTGTTCTGTTCTCATTATTACTTACTCACTTATTCTTACTATTCAAGCCGCACTTTTGTGTAAGTCACTGGTTCCCATAATTTGATTATGTATATATATATATGTATATATATATATATATATATATATATATATGTATATATATATATATATATATAGCAAGATCTAAATCTTCGTACGTTGGCTCAAGCTCTCCTATTGCTAAATTAGTTCAGCTCCGTAATTGTTCGTTGATTAAGACCTGTCGAGCTTACTGTGATGACAACACGTGACAAATTAGTTTGAAGAAAATCTGAAAATATATACTTTTCAAAACTTACCCTTTAGTTGACGTCATACCATTAAGAAGTTCCAAGTTGTTCACTATTGTAGTGCTATCATAGGTACTAACTCACGATTTAGTGCAACAATCACCTCATATCTCACTTCACTATTTTGACCACTCACTTATTATTATCACTTACTTATGTTTTCTATTCAAGTCGCACTTTCATTTAAGCCTCTGTTTCACTTATTTGATTAAAACGACAGAATTAACATCTTTTACAATAAGATTCAAATTTTCGCACATTGGGTGGCCCAAGGTCTCTTATTGCTGGTCAACTTCGGCCAATTAACTGTTCATTGGCTAAAACTTGTCGAATTTACTGTAATAAAAAAAAATCTCCAAAGGCAGCAAGTACCTTATATAGCGAATTTTTTAATGTATCTACATGCTGAAATATTAATTCACAAACAATAAGAAACACTAATAAAATTTCACTCTTTTGAAATTTGTCGTTTGTCTACATAGATCTAGTATGTTAATATTAACATACTAGATCTACCGATGTTTGTCTAATATTAACTGTCAAAACTAGTTGCCCTGTGCGATATTCAATTTTTTTTCTAATATCAATTGTCAGAACACATAGCCATCTGAGATAATCGATTTTACTGCTTATACTCAAAAAAGAGATTTTTGCATTTTTCTTGCGATCCAACTAACCGATTTTGATGATTTTTTTTCTGGGTCATAGAGAATGGTCGGCTCTACTGTTATTTTAATTTTCATCAAAATCTAAGCAAATGTAATATTGAAAATGATTTTTTTTAACATTTCTTCAGCTCTTATTCCAAAAGTGTTGGCCCTACCAGTCTGGCCAACGAACTCATCCAAGCTATCCCAAAGACCGATTTTTGTACCAAGTTTCATTAAGATTGGACCGTTTTTACGGCAGTTATCGTGGGTATACATACATATATATATACATATATATATATATATATATATATATATATATATATATATATATATATATATATATATATATATATATAAAAAATTAACGAACGGTGAATATGGGTTCCTGAGGTCCCAAAACGAACTTCTGTGCAAAAATTTTTCGGAAATTCAAAAGTGAGGATCTCGTCATTAGCTAATTTTTTTAAAAAAAATTCGCTAAAAGTAACAAATAAATCTAAGGAAAATCTGAAAATTATTGATATTCTAAACTTATCCTTTAGTTAGCTGTCTGTCACTTAGAAGCTCCAAGTTGTTTAATCCTTTAATAATCCGTTAAGTGTCACTTTCACACGTACACTGGTCAATTAAACTTCACTTAAATTTATGCTGCAAACTTTCCATGGATCTAAATTTTATTAAACATTTCTACATTTAGAAACACTACATTTCTTACGTTCCTTAACTCTGCACGCACTCACTACAAACTTAAACTTTTCTTTAAGCCTCACTGATTATTTTTCACTTGAATTAAGCATCACACTTTTGTTAGAATTGAACTTATCTATTAAAATCTGCACTTAGAAACATCAAATTTCTTATAATTTCTCGCTTAGATACACCATCACTAATTAATACACTTACTGATTAAGCCCCACTTAAACTTGAGCACTTGTTGTGTATTTACACTTGATAGCAATTACCAAACACAGCAAGATTTAAACATTCGGACGTCAGCTCAAGCTCTCCTACTGTTCAGCTCCTCAATTGTTAGTTGATTAACACCTGTCCACCTTGCTGTAATGAGAACATGTGACAAATAAATCTAAAGAAAATCTGAAAATTATTTATATTCAAAACTTATCCTTTAGTTAGCTGTCTATCACTTAGAAGCTTCAAGTTGTTTATTCCTCTAATAATCCGGTAAGTGTCACTTTCACACGTACACTGCATAAGTAAACTTCACTTAAATTTAAGCAGCGAACTTTCCATGCAACCAAAGTTGATTAAACATACATATCTACACTTACAATCAGAAACAATAAATGCCTTAAGTTTTTCTATACACTTAAACTATTTTTTTTAAGCCTCACTCATTAAGTTTCACTTTAATGAAGCACACACTTTAATTAGAGTTCAACTTAACTATTATATCTGCACTTAGAGGCACCTGATTTCTTAGACTTTCTCAATTCACTAGTCATACACCAGTAATAACACTCACCAATTAAGCTCCACTTAAACTTAAGCATTTGTTGTGAGTTTCACATAAGTTTATTCCAAGGAAATCACTGCTCTGTATATATACACTTGGTAACAATTACTAAAACTCACACTTACAATTAGTAATTAAGCTTCACTTTAAACTTACAATTAGTAACGAACAGTTTCTGAAACTGAACTTAACTTACCATATTTACACGTAGACACAATAAATTTCTTATTTTTCACTATTCTACATGCATTCACTTGAAGCTTTTTATTAAGCCTCACTCATTAAATTTCACTTAAATTAAGCTACATACTTTAGCTAGAACTCAACATCTACACTTAGAAACATCAAATTTCTTACAAATTCTGAACTCACTAATAACTTAAACTTAAGTATCGACTGTGTAAAATTCTAGTCGCTCACTTTGATCTACGAACGAATAAGTTTCCTTGTCTCGAGTCGCCGAGAGTCTCAGTCTTCGCCGACAAATCGCCAGTGCGCGTATTAGCTTTAATTGTTCATTAATTAACACTTATCGAACATATTGTAACGATAACGAATAACAAATAAAATCAAATAAGTCATTTTTCATTTTCTCAAATGGGGAATTATTAATAAAACATCTACTTAGAGAAATCAAATATTTAGAAAAAAAAATCTAATGAAAATTTGGAAATTATTGATATTCAAAACTCACCCTTTGGTTAACTGTTGACTGTCCATGCATCAATAAGAAGCTCCAAATTACTCTCCATTGGTGTACTGAACTGACTGCACAATTATCACTAACACTCACTCATATTATTAATTAATTAATTAATCAATTATTTAATTAATTAACTCATCAAGCCTCATTAAATGTAATTTTTTACACTGATCATCTTCACTATAATTTAAGTACACATTTATGTATTTACCACTCCGATACATTTGATTTAAGAACTTGACAAAATAAAGAAAATTAAATTAAATAGAGATAGAAATTGTCGGCCGCCATTTTTTTCATGTTAAACGACTTTCGACTTTATTATTAAACAATAATCTCCCGCGTCCTTCTCATTTCCACCCCATAACCTCCTATTCGCGAAATACACGAAAATCTATTAAAACCAACAAAAATTTATCGATCAACACTAATAAAACTCATAGATACAAATTTTCTCAAGTTTTTACACGAATTTTCCACATTTTCCGGCAAAAATACCAGGCAATCAACACGGCTAGTTGTGATCGATCTCTTATTCGTGAAATACACGAAAATCTATTAGAATCACCAAAACTTTATCAATTAACACTGATTAATCTCATAAATACAAATTTCCTCAAGTTTTCACACGAATTTTCCACATTTTCCAGCAATAACGCCAGACAATCAACACGTCTACTTCTGATGGACCCCCTATACGCGAAACACACGAAAATCTATTCACCAAAACTTTATCGATTAACACTAATAAAACTCATAAATACAAATTTTCTCAAGTTTCCACACGAATTTTCCACATTTTCCGATAAAAATAATAGATAATCAAGACGACTAGTTCTGATTGACCTCACCCGTTTTCACTAGATGAAAAGAACAAGAAAAAGGCGGTAAAAGTTTTCGCGCTTATCCCTTCTACTTTTCAACATGACATCATGTTCAACCAATCAAGAGTCGATGACCAAGCCTACCAACATTGGTTCAATGTTGCTAGGCTTGGTAGACAATTTGAGTAATTAGCGAAAACGATAAAGCTTCATTCACAAACTCCAAATTAATGCTTAAAATTATTCATTGTAATAATTCGTACATTTGGTGCTATTGTATCATTCACAATCAGCGTAATTACTTGTTAAAATTTGTGCATGGAGGGATAGCGCTATCTCTTGGGTAATTTCAGGACTCTTGAAAATGTAGAGATTCTGTAATAGCAAAGAATACATACTACATAGAAGCTCAGATCTCGGGGTTTTGTGGTTATCAAACTTTTAGTACCTACCCTGACTCACGAAGGGCGACACTTGTTCAATGTCGGTAAGCACATGCTAAGCACGACGATTTTATCAACCGAACTCATGGCCACGGTTGCCGATTCAGGCGAATTTCTATTAGATCTGGTGGAATTTCGACCCGTCTTGTGGATAAATCTCCGTCTAGTAGATTAGTAGAAAATCTGGTAGAAAAGTAGAATGTCTGGTAGAAAAGTAGAAAATTGGTAGATTTTTTTTTTTCGAATATTTTTTGTTGATTTGTCTAATTAAATATAACTTTTGGAGATATTTACCTATATAATTTTTTATCTTATATTTATAATGGACATATTTGGATGTAGAAAAGGAATATTGACTTCAAAATAAACTAAATGAATTTCTAGTGGGTATCACGTGACCATTTAGTAGATTTTCTTCCTACGTCGTCGGCAACAGTGTCGACGACCGACCGACATTGAACAAGTGTCGCCCTTCGTGAGTCAGGGTAGGTACTAAAAGTTTGATAACCACAAAACCCCGAGATCTGAGCTTCTATGGAGTATGTATTCTTTGGTAATAGCGACATAAACAAATGCGGCAACGTAACCTCAAGAGTTTGGTTTAAAATTTAATCACTCGTGTTAATGAAAATAAATAAATCAGCCGGAGCTGGAGATACATCTTCCTTTTTTAATATTAAATTATTAAATTTAAATTTATAAAATAAATTCTAGTGAAATTTTTAGGGTATTTTTTTTGATTTTAGAAGTTTTTGAAATCATATTTGGCAACAATATAATTTTCTTAAAATCAATCTGAATAAATTTGAAGCTTTTTTGTATGGGATGTTTAATGTGTTGTCTAACTAGGGAAAGCGCTATCCATATAAATACTAGATTTGTAAACCATGCAGGTCAACTTAAGAGAATCAAAAATTACTAAATTAGTGAGGTTAGGAAAATATAACCTATATTTGTTGCCTCAAGTCGTGTGAACTTGTGTGATATTATGTCGACGAAACGAAAGAATTTCCACCGGTCCAACAGAAAATCGACAAAATTTTCGAATCATAACCG
Source organism: Mylabris sibirica (assembly GCA_039776855.1). Taxonomy (NCBI): domain Eukaryota; kingdom Metazoa; phylum Arthropoda; class Insecta; order Coleoptera; family Meloidae; genus Mylabris; species Mylabris sibirica. Next base: position 7,592,112 of record CM077839.1, on the reverse strand, counting down.
AACCACCACCTCAAAATTTTACCACCATCAAAACCAACTATCAGAATTGGATGTTGGTATTACACAATTTATCAGTAAATTGGATGGTTTCTCGGGTATAATTAAAGCCAGATTTTCTGATTTTCAAGTTAATGAAATCGATTGTGATGGTAACGTTGCTCGATTGACCAATAATTCAATACCTGAAGAATTTAAAAATAATAAATCGAATAAATGTAAGAATTGTGATGAAGTTAATGAGAGTCCTTTAGAATTTTTACCACAAGAAATATGGATGAAATTGAAAACATTATCGAAATCCGAAGATATGAATGAAACATTCAATTTCGATGCTGAGAATCTTTCAAAAGAACAACGTAAATCAATCCATCAATTGATAAGGGAGTATTTCTTGAAGAAAATCTGTGCAAATACTGTAGTGAATGATGATAAGAAATTTATGCAATTTAAACGATATAATAGTAAAGATGAATCGAATCGTGGTAATCAATGGCCGGAGAATTTAGGTGAATATGTACATTTTTTAGTATATAAAGAGAATTTAGATACATTGGATGCAACAATGAAGATTGCTGATTGTTTAAATATTGCTTCGTCGAATTTTAATTATGCTGGTGTTAAAGATCGTCGAGCTAAAACCACCCAATGGTTCTCAGTACGTAAAGTTGAACCATGGAAATTGATTATAAAAACGAAAATTTTAAAAAATATGAAAATTGGTAATCTTTGTTTTAAAGATACACCATTAAAATTAGGACAATTGTGTGGTAATCGTTTTCGGATTGCTTTAAGAAATATTACTGTTGATAATGAGAAAATTGAACAATCTGTAAATCAATTAAAAAATAACGGTTTTATTAATTATTACGGTTTACAACGGTTTGGTAATGATAAAGAAGTACCAACATTCTCGATAGGTATCCAATTATTATTAGGTAATTGGAAAGAGGTTTGTTTTTAATTAAGTTTTAATTCACATAATTTATAAAAATTTATGATTATAGGCTTGTGAAATTATATTAAAACCTATAGAGAATGAAGATCGAGATTTAGATATAGCAAAAGCGAAACGTATTTATTACGATACAAAAGATGCACAGAAAGCTTTGGATGAATTTCATGATAATAAGAATCGTTGTGTTGAATTTATGTTATTATCAGGATTAGCGAAAAATAATTCTAATGAGTATGTTAATGCTTTAGAAAATGTTTGTATTTTTCCATATTTTTTTAATTCAATTAATTAATTTTATTCGAATGAATTGCTGTAGATTCCTAGAAATATGAGGCTGTTGTATATCCATTCATTTCAAAGTCTTGTATGGAATCGTGTGGCATCGAAACGTATCGAACAATTCGGTTTGAACGTCGTTGAAGGTGATTTAGTTCTAATCGATAACGGTATTGCTGATTCTGAGGATTCCGTCGAAGGTATCAATTTTTATTCATATTGTAAAACAGTTAAGTTGCCTTCGGACATATCACTCGATTCGGCGTGCGAAAATTGTCAATTTTCACAAATCGATATATTCCTTATTTTTGAAGATATTGGAAAAAGTAAAGGTGCGTTAAATAGATAATTTCAAGGTTCATGTTTCGAATATTTTTATTTTGGAAATTTTTTATAAAATTCTGGATGGCAAAGAAAACTCTTGGACCCTGTTTTTTTGTATATTTACTTTATAACTAGCTAAGATTTAGCCAATATTATTGATTTTCACTAATTATCAGGCGAATTTAGACAGAAAATTGAAAAATTTTTTCATATCTTTTAGAATTTTCTCTATGGGCTTGTTAGTTTTCCGATACATGAAAAAAATTTATGAAGAACGTTGTTGCTAGACGTCGTTTACATTCATAAATGAGACCACGCCTCCTGCTTCTGTTGAATAGAGCTTAAAAATGTTTTTCCCATTCATTTCTTTGTTCGTTTCCCATTTTGTTTATTTATCTCAAATTTTTTCATCGGTTGATGTTCTTGCCGTTGGATAAGCGGCTGATATAAGCAGGAAGCGTGGTCTTATTTATAAATGTAAACGACGTTTGGCAACGCTGTATTAAACATAGTAATAATGACTACACCATCTATCACGTACAATGCGGACTAATCACAATAACAATAAACACAAATCTGGTCTAAGTTGGCAAGGATTTACCGAGAGCCGAGAGATTTTCAAAATATTTCCCATTCATTTTCCATTGTGGAAGTCTTACCGACTTACTTAATTTAATTAGTAAAATGTCCGACGTTTTCATATCAATTAAGAAGCAAATTAATTTTAATAGCTCAAAAATAATAGTTGAAAAGGGGGATTCAAATTTCCCGTGAAAATCACTTAATTTCCAAAACTGGATTTTAAACGAGCTTCATGACCAGCTTTCTAAAAACGAGAGTATGATTCGCTATCTTTAAGATTGTGCAAAGCTTAAATTCTTTTAAATTTTCGTCAATTATCAGAAATCTAACAAGCCTATCAAGAAAATACTTGAAGATTTGGGAAGCTCTTTCAATTTGCTATCTAAATTCACCTGATAATTATTCATAATCAATTATATTGGCCAAGTTTGAGCTGGTTATGAATGAAAATGTACGAAAAATACAGGGTCCAAAAGATTTCTCTGCCATTCAGAATTTCACCAGAATTTTCCAAAATAAAAAGCTTCACAACATGCACCTTGAAATTCTCTATCTAACGCACGTTTACTTTATCCAATATCTGAAAAAACAAGCGAGTTATCGATGTTTGAAAATTGACAATTGTCGCACGCTGAATCTACATATTTGTCGAGTGGCCTTTTAAAATTGGAAATATCCCTAAATTTGTCTGAACACTTACACCAAATCGTTTAGAATTGAAAACAGGAGTGTCATTTGAGTAGTTTTACGCTTACAACTTAGGTTCCTGTTCTTTTTCGCTATTTTAAAAATAATTCACAAAGAAATGGAGTCAGGCCTCGTTTTTTGTGTCTGAAAAAGTGACAATTTTTTATGATCGATTTCTCGCTTGTCTTCTGAGATATTCAAACGCTGTAACTAACGTTGAATTGGGTGTTTCACGGTGCATCCGATGGAGTTTTACATTTCGGAAAATTCTTACCAAATTCTAAACTGCAGAGGAAAATGTCGGAACATGGCAAAATGTTATAAATCACGCCATTTCTACGATTTTAAAGAAAGCGGAGAGCAACTGGAGCCGGAAAAATCCAATTTTGAAAAATCGAAAAAGTTAGAAAATTTTCTTTTTTTCAATAACGTTGACACACTCCGACATTTTCCTCGGCACTTTGGAATTTAGCGAAAAATTTCAAAATGGAAAACGTTTTTGGACACCCCTGACTCCAGCTTCCTCTTAAGACAGGTTGCTGTTTTTTCTCTGTTTTTACAGTAATTTATAAAAAAAAAGCGGGTGCTTTAAGACGTGCTTTATACACAGCCTTGATCTTTACACTGTACCTAATTCAACATTAGGTAATTGGATAAGTTCAAGAATTATCAACAAATAATTGCGTCATTCAATTATCAGTTCGTATTATCTAGAAACGACTACAAGAATTTCATTTTAGAAGAGGAAAAGACAACGAAACCTACAGTAAAACCACTAACATTGGAAGATTTAAACAATTACACAATCTTCGATATTGTTTTACCATTACCAGGCTATGATATCGTTTATCCTGATAATATGAAAGATTACTATAAAGAAATTTTAGAAAGTTACGGTCTAAGTTTGGAAATGCCAAAACAGAAAGTGCAGTAAATATTTTTTTTAAATAGACTAATCGATGGACAATAAAATTGATTAATCTACTTTTAGAACGTATACATTAAGTGGTACATATCGGAAGCTTTTAGGGAAAGCTGAAGATTTATCATGGAAAATTATGTATTATGATGATCCAAATTATAATCTAATTCAATCCGATTTGGAAGCTTTAAAAAAAGTACCAGAACCGCAAAGTGTTGAAAGTAAGTTTTACACACAAAATAAGCCGTTTTTAAAGATTTATTTCTTTTTGTTTCAGATGGGAAATATAAAGCTTTAATTTTGGAATTTACATTGAAATCATCATCGTATGCAACGATGATATTACGTGAAATTTTAAAGACTGATACATCAAGTAGTTCGCATGCGAAATTGAATAATTATCATGAAAATAATAGTAATGATAATAATATTCAGAGTATTTTAACTAAAAAGACGAATGATGACGATGAAGATGAACAAAATGTTGGTCTTTTGGGTGATAAACAGAAATATGAAGAATTCAAGAATTTAGTTTTTAATAATTCGGAGACTAAACGAAAATTAGAAGATGAACAGGATAATGTTGATTGTAAAAAATCGAAAATCGATTAATTCCTTGTTGTTTTGTTTTTTTTATAATAAAGATATTATAAATCTATTAGGGTATTTTTTTGAATCAAATTTGTGTATATTTTTTGTTTCAAAATATTTTACAAAGATTGCTATGAGGACAAATGGGGTTGCTACAGTAATTTTCATATAAACACCACATTCGGTGAAAGTTTTCTGACACGTACAACACGGAAATTCTTCTACGACTATTTTGGTAAAAAATTTCAATTAATTTTGATATTTCTTTTAGTAATTACAAATTTCTAATATAGATTTAGTGAAAATATAATAATCATGGCAAAATATTTTTATATGTTCGTAATCTTAATGCTGATGTTGGCGCAAAATTTACACGCTCAAGATCCGGCTCCAACTCCTGAGGTTTCTACTGAGCCGTCCAATAATGGTCTAATGATACAACCTAATCTCATCAATTTAATGGCAATACCGATTTGTTTATTTGTTATTGCGAAAACATTAATTTTGAGATCAATGTAATTTCGTCGAATTTATTTTCAAATTAATTGAATATTTGTTTCGAAATTATGTTGAAGTATTTTTTGACTTTTATGAAGTTTTGTAATGTCCTTCCGAAAATAAATTAGTTTTTGACAAATTAGAATTGTTTTATTTTGCCCCCATAAAGCTAATAGTAATAACACGATTTAGAAAGCCCCCTTTTACGTACGTGCCATCAAAAAATTTTTGGCTTTGGAATTGATATTTTCATAAGCATAATTGTCATCACTTTCACGGCGAAGATTTTTGGCCGGCCTTAAAAAACTGAGATGTTGGAGACCACTTATTATAGAATGCTTGTGGACTTCTATATGAGTAAATTTACAGAAATCCTCTTAATAAACGGTCATTTTTTGTGACATTGTAGAATTTTGATATTTTTCTTAGATTCTTTGAAGTCTAGATATGCTTCAGGGCCCTTTCTTTGATCCAAATAAGAAGAGGAAATGCCTCTTTCATGAAATTCAGTGGTGGAACTTCAAAATTTGGGTCCTAAGCAAAATTCAGCTTGGTCTGTTTGACAACTTTTGATTGAATTGAAATAATGAAATGATAAATTGATAAGAGAATGTTTTATGGTTATCAAAACGTTTTTTACTAAATTTAATATTAATGGTCGAGCTGAAGGTATTAGGTGAGATAGTGGTTCTAATAAAATAATTGCAATAAAATGGACGCTTACAAATTATTTTTTCTAAAATTGAACAAGATGACAGCTCGTTTCTGATTGTTCCGTCAACGTGTGGAAAAGTGGTCTTTTTGTATAAAAGCAGAATTTCAAGACTCCTCAACTCTTCCGGCCTCTCTAACATTTCCCCTTTTGCTGTACGGTAGTTCCGCAACTGATGAAATGCTTTTTGGAAAATCCCTTATCAGGAACAGACGCAAATTTTATAGGCTTTCCAGCAATTGTTTAACGTTCGTTAAAAATTAAAACGTCAAGATCTTTTCTTAGATTACGAGGTATTTCACAATAATAGAGCAGGGTCCCTAAATTAAATGGTAATACATGCATCTATGGATAATTGTTGTTAGGAACAGAGTTAGACAAGGACTTTATGGGCTACAGCCCAACTCCCAAATTAATCGAAGGGCCCACTTCGCGCCCAAAATAATTAATAATAAAAATGTAGGATAAAAAACTAAATTATGCTTAGTAAAGTTACAGTAGGTATACATCCTGACTTTTTGGGAAATTTTGGGGAAACGCTGCATTATAGAGGAATATCTTCGAGAAAGATTTTTTTATATATTTATCCCCATAACTCAGCCTGTATTAATTAGTTTGCAATGAAAATTCAACCATACATAGCAAATTGAGAGGACTCGCCAAATCTTCAAGAAATCTTCCGATATGCGTGTTAGTTTATCGGAAAATTAATAAAAACCGAAAAATTCTTTCTAAGAATTTGAGCACAATTTTAAAGATAAAAAAACGGGAGACAACTGGTTTGAAAGCTCTAAAATTCTTCAGTTATTATTTTCATTTATTAAAAATAATTATTTTGCCACAAGATTCATAAAGTTTATTGATTTGATGGCCTTTCTAATGATAACTGATAACATTGCTGGTAAATAAGAATGTGCTTAAGTTCCTGGTAAAATTGAAGTGAAAAGTAGATTATCAACAGAATAATTATTATTTCACTATAATGAACTTGAAATCGAAAAAAGTTTTGCCACAACTGGGGCTAATTGGGTAAGCTCCCAAACTGTTAGTCGAACGTGCCCAAATTTGACGGTCCGCTCTTGACTAATGTCGATCTAGTTAGGGCTTCGAATCGTTATTTTGTTGGTCCAGTTTTGTTCCGGTTCAATTAAAAAAGATCGGCACGGTTCCGGTTTTCGTTTCAGCAAAAATAACGGGTTTTCGGTTCAGTTCTAAATGATTGATTTTGAAATTTCGCTCTGAAATTTATAACATCTAAATGCTATTTACAAAGTGACTATCAGAAAAACCTTTTGGACAGATGTTTTAATTTGTATTTTTGTAATACCAGAAGAATTTGCATGGTGATATGTTTTACCATAAACTATAAAAAATGGAATATAATCATGTATAACTTTAACCCCTAACAAGGGATGCAAACGCGCCTTACACCTTTTGATAAACCTAGCATATTGACTAGTTTCTAAACCACTAAAAAATATTGAGCTTTTACAGAGAAAAATTTTAATTTTGCAAGAGTAACTTTAACAAAATACGCATTCCTTACCAAAATTTAGAATTAGAATACCTTAGCAAAAAATTAGGAGTCTAGACCTCGATTGGTTTACTTGCCAATTCGTGTTAAGTGCCCTGAGTGCCCAAGGATGTAAAGGAGTGATAAAAAAAATCGAAAATTTTCGTGTTAAATGGTGTGCTTAAACTGAAAAAATCGGTTTGAAGCCCTGGATCTGATAGCAATTGTGCAAATATTTGGCCCTAATCATGTTACTTTAGTCCAATTTTTGGGTTGTAGAAAATCTTAATAGCCCAAGAGCCCGCCCTGTGCCCTTACCATTGAAAAACAGCGGAAGAAGACTTCTACACATTTACGCAAGATGGTAGCACGACCAAAATATAGAATTGGGAATTGTTAAAAAGTTGAACAAACAAATAAAAACAACTTTTTTGCGGCAATATCCAATAAAGAAATTCCAAATAATAATAAGTTCAATAAAAATAAAAGTTTTTCATGTATTTTATTTATTTTGTCATTTCTCATTTGGATGAAAGCTCTCGGCTTTATTACTTTCTATTGACTTTTCTGTATGAATAAAATAATCAAAATCGAGTATACTTCTTCAACGTCGTTATGGTCATCTTCTATCTCTTCCATATTCATGTTAATCAATTGAAAATGAAACGAAACACAATATGGGAAAAAGAAGTATAGAAAAAAAAAACGTCTATGAATTGTGGTGAAATAGGAAGTTCCAGTGTCACCGGTAGTAGAAAGTGAAGCTTGTGATTGGCCTAAAAGCACGACAGATGCCAAGCGCGGCGCGCGAGACATGAAAGCTTCACAAAGTGTGTGTGTGCATGTTTTGTGCGTAGCGTCGTCATTTCAGTTGTATTTTCACTACGTGCGTGTTTGGTGGTGTGTGTGCGAACTTTTTTTTATTTACACATGGTCAGTGTTTTCAACGTTTCCCCATTTAAGTTTTTCATTATACAATTTTTTTGTTTTGTTGTTTTTCTTTTTGTTTGTTTGTTTACCAACAATCTAGTGAGTGAGAGAAAAATTGACAATTCGAAATTTACGTAAATTAAAATTAATAATTTTAACAAAATTTACATTATTAATTTGAATAATAATACGAAATTTAGCAGAAATATCAATGATAATAATGACATAAATTTAACAGTAGAGGTATGGAAATAATAGAAAATAATTGAAGTTTTATTAGTTGTTAACTGAAGTAAATAAACAAATATGCGCTTTATCGGAGGTAGATTTGTTTGGTGAATTACGCAGTTTTACAACAGAATTGTCAATTTTTTTACAATTTGCTAAACTTGATGATTGCTTAACAGTCGAATTCTTGTGTTTTTCCCGAATAAATAAATTTCGATCGCAATTTTCACAATTTATTCCTTTTAATTATCAATTCGACACACATAAATATGAAATTATAAATGACGACCACCCACCCCCTCTTTGGCTCGTAATTTTTTCAATCTATCTCTTTTCAACAAAATATTCAAATAAACATCACATAGATGCATATAGTATAGAAACATATATACAGTATGTCGGTTTTTCCGTGACACAAGCGTCCCAGGATCGACTAAATTTCCAACGCATGCGCCCCTTATCATTTATCAATTCTCTTTTATTTTACTTTCCCTTATATTGAGAATGAACAACCCGCGAACAGGAGGCGACCGTGACCCCACAACAGAGCAACTAGGAAATGCGTTACATCGCGACTGCGTTGTTTTCATCATCATACCTACTGATATCTATGTGTGTGTGTGTGTGTAGAGAAAAGGGGGTTGAGGAGCTTTTTGCACTTTCTCACCACCCAAAACCGCCCAACCCCTTGCTTGTTTCGGTTAAATCATGGAAATCCACAAGAATTCAATTTTATTTTGAATTTTTTGATTGTTACTAATTTGATTAATTTTCTATTTTTGCAGACATTATTTTTTTATAGAAACGACAATGTTTAAGTGACGAGAACTTTTAATATTTTTATACGAAATTACGATAAAAATCACAAAAAAAAATTGATTAATAAAATAGATTAATTAAATTAAATTAACGTACAGTACAAATTCCAAAGAGTACAAAATAGTATTGAGCCCATATTTCTCAGAATTCATCTATCTCAGCGACGAAATTCAGGATTTTCATAATTAAATTATAAAAAAAAAATGTTAATTAATAATATCTAATAAATATAATGAAACCCGTTGACAATAATAATTTAATTTGAAAAGTTCATGTGCAACAAGAGACAATTTAGATAGAAACAATTAAAATTAATACAAAGGCAAACGCAACAACAACAACAACAACAACAAATTCAGCAAGTATGCGATGACAAAATGAGTGAAAGTCTGAGCCAAGACTCCGAATTATCGACAGCGGGATATACAAACTTGGCAACAAATTATCCACCAACACCAGCTACCCCAAGTTCGACCGTCCAAGATGGTCCACCAGGTGCCAATTTACCACCATTCTCAACATTTTCAACAGAGATGGATACAACATCGGCGTCGGCGGCGGCGACAGCATTCAGTTCAGATCGTTTATTCACTGATACCCGCCTATTAGACATATCAAATTGGGATTATTATACAGAGACTCGTTTATTGGATCGTGGTGAAAATGGTTTATCGATAATATCATCACAACCACAATATCGTCCATGGGAATCGAAATCTGGTACAGATTCATCATCATCAACAACACCAGTGAATACATTCACTGATACATTTGCTCAACAAAATGGCGTATCTAAATTACCATCATTCCAATCACAATTTCAAACATTCAATGAAACACCACCATCATCTAGTGAACCAACGACATTAACAACATTAACGAATTTAACACCGGTATCACCGAATTCATCATCTAGTCCAAGCAGTCATAGTTTAACACCATTAAATACAAATTTTCATACCTTAAGTGCTGTTAATCCAAGAGGTTATCCATTGGTACCGGCGCCAATACAAGCCCGTGAAATTCCATCAATTCAACAACAATTCCTCGATGAACGCCACATACAACTCTATACACATCCAACAAATTTAACGAATTTAACAAATACAGGCATCTTCCAACAGAACGGTACTATTATCCAAAATACACCGTTAATAACATCACCAACAGTGGTGACTGTATTAAAATCTGAAGCAGATTTAAAATTAACAGCAAATCTAACAGCAATCCATACACAAGATCCAAATTTGAAGTTACAAAATGTTGGCCTCCATCCGACCCAATTCCAAAATCCTATATCAGCAATGAGCGATAGCGGCATCTATAATGGTCTTGATAAAAAATTGAATGGTATTGGTGTGACAATGTCACCGACACGTAACGATTTCCGTAAGAAGGAGCGCCGAAAAATCCGTGCATCAAGTTTAGAAAGTTCTGCAGAAAGTGATGGTGCTTCTAGTAATATGGAAATTGGTAGTACGGAAAATTCTGGTCAAGTTGCTGCTGTATCAAGTACAGGCGGTTATAAATCACATCATACATTAAGTGGTAGTGGTAGTGTTGGTGGTAATGGTGGTAATAGTGGTGGTGGTAGTGGTAGTGTTGATATGGATGAAATTACTGGAGGTAATATTGATAAACAAGTGAAAAAGAAACGGAAACGTTGTGGAGAATGTATTGGTTGTCAAAGGAAAGACAATTGTGGTGATTGTGCACCTTGTAGAAATGATAAGAGCCATCAGATTTGTAAACAGAGGAGGTGTGAGAAGTTGACAGAAAAAAAGGTGAGTTTTTGATTGTTTCCAAACAATTTCTATCTAAATAAATGACGTTTTATATCATTTCCCAACAAGATAAAGAATTACAATAGACAGTGGTACTATTTGAGAAAATTCTTAATTTACCTATGAAAAATAACCTCGTGTAGATAAATTAGGTACTCATTCGTAAATAAAGAATAAATAATCATATTACGTCTATTTGAATTCAGTCAACTCGACTTTAAATTTTCTCAAAATGATTTAAGAAACCCAAATGAAGGCAAAAATTACAACAAATACTTATCATTTGATTATCAATTAATAATATGATGCCTGCATAGTTTCCAATACCTACTGATTCGTAAACAGCCCTTCGAATTATTCCCCGCACAAACAGCCGAAATATGTCAGGGGTGAATGAAAATTGAATCTATTTTCGACAGGTCTACGATTTAACTTTATCGATACATTTTGCATTTTTCTTCTTTTTGATTACACAAATAAATTGAGCAAAACGAATCAATAGCAATAGACTGAGAAAGCCAAATTTTTATTCAAAATTGGAATGTTCATATGACAACTCCCATTATTTGGCGTGATTCGTAATATATTTCAAGCATTTATAGGAAGTTAGTTGAGGATTTACTTAGCAAAATTAGAACTCCGTAGCTCATTTGGAGGATCCTCGTTTCTATCGAGGATCCTCCCAATATTTTCGTTTTCCTTAATTTTATTCTAGAATCAGCGGGAATGTTTCGCATTTCTTTGTAGAATGTAATGGAGAAAAACGAAAGAATCAGTTTTGGGACAGTATCCGAGTCATTCGTAGTCGTTTTGCGTGCTTAGCTCGTTTTTGAAAATTGCTACATTGTCCAAAACGAACGTTTTCTGACCAACTTCCAAATGCGCTACAACCTTCTAATTTTGTTAAAATGTTTTATGGAGATCCTTCTACAAATCCTTGAAATATTTTTCGAATCACTCACCAAATAATGGGAGTTGAAATTAGAAGTGACTCACCTGGTATATTTTTATGTTAACAAAGAAAATTTTATGACAGATAAAATGGTATTATTTTTATATTATCATCAAGTCTCATAAAATTTTTACTTCAACGGGTAAGTTTATTTGAGTGAGCATTGCTAATTGCAATAAGAATTGTCTCAGGAACTGAGAAAAATTTTAAACGACCGACTGTTTATCTGTGAATTTTGCCTTGTATCTCAGAATGGAAGTTATACTCGATTATCTGAGATCATCGGATCGAATTATGGGCGAAACTGAGTAACATTGACGACAGTTTTTTGAAATTATTAATAATATTCTCAGAAAAACTTCATTAAGTCTTGATTGTATCTAAAGTGTACATTATGACAATAATAGAAATGTAAATGATTGGTTTAATTTATGATATTAGTTTGACACATATTGAAACGCGCATATCTATAAACTGTATTGTTTGGAACAATTTCAGGTGCTTTTGATATTGATCGAGCAATTTTTATCGTTGAAACATTTATTTAATTTACCGGGTTATTCACTTCAGATATAATCCGATTTTTTTTCGAGTGATTCGAAAAATATTTCAAAGATTCGCTACTAGTAGACCCTGGAGATTATTTTGACAACATTAGAACCTTGTAGCTTATTTGGAAGATGATCAAAAAACGCTCGACTTGGACAATTTTGTGATTTTCCAAAGCGAAGAATGACTCGTAGAGCCTTCTAACATTGTGTTTTTTTCGTTTTTCTCCATTGCATTCTAGACAAAAACTTCTCTTGTTCCAGAATTTTATGGAGAAAAACGAAAAATATCAATGTTGGAAGGATTTTTGAGCGAGTTAAAAATTAGCTACAAGGTTCTAATTTCTTTTAAAATGTTTCCTAGGGACCTATCTCTAAATTCTTGAAATATTTGTTGAATCACCCGTCAGTTTCATACCTTTAGAAAAGCAGTGCTGTATAATTCTTATGGCAACTCACACTATTTGGCGAGCGATTCGAAAAATATTTTAATTATTAGTGAAAGGGTCCCTATAGATCATTTTAGCAAAAATTCTAACCTTGTAGCTCACTTGGTGGAAGTTAGTCAAAAAACACTTGTTTTGGACTACGGTGATATTTTCTTAAAGGAGCTAAACAAGTAAAACGACTAAGAATGACTCATTGATCCTTCTAACATTGATGTTTTTTGTATTTCTCCATAGCATTCTAAAAAAATGCTTCTGAATAAAAAGGAGAGAAAATCTAATCAATAATGGGAGGATCCTCGAGTCATTCTAAGTAATTTCACGAGCTTACCTCGTTTTTGAAACTCGACATATTCAGACACCAGCGTTTATTGACCAGCTTATAAATGAGCTACGAAGCTCTAATTTTGATAAAATGTTCTCTAGGGCTTCTCCTATAAATTTTTACAACTAAAAGGAGTCTCATGTGCTTCGTGTACTTTTAAAAAAGCAGCGTTGTGTAATTTTTATGTCAACTCCTATTATTTGGCGAGCGATTTGAAAAATGTTTCGATGATTTGCAGAGAGGGATATTCATTTAGGTCATTTTAGTAAAATTAGAACCTTGTAGCTCACTTGGAGGTCGATCGAAGCACTCGTTTTGGACAATGCTGTGATTTTCAAAAATGAGCTAAATACATTAAACGGGAAAAAATGACTCGAAGACCCTCTTAACATTTCTTTTTTCTCTCCATTCAATTCTAAAAAAAATGCGAAATATTTTCACCTGTACCAGAATAAAATGAAGTAAAACGAAAAAAAATAATCAATGTTTTGATTTTCTACGAGTCATTCTAAGTATTTTTTAACCAACTTCAAAATGAGCTACAAGGTTCTAATTTTGCTAAATATTTTTTAAATTGTTAGCTAAATAATAATAGTTGCTATAAGAATTCTACATATCGTTCGAAGTGAATAACCAGGTATATCTATCTATATAGTAGAAAAATTAAAGATTTATGATTCTTCGCTGGTATTGAGTGAAAATTTTTGACCTTTGTTATTTTTATTATTACTATTATTATTATTATTATTATTATAGTAGTATTATAGTATATGAAAAATACCACCTGGTCCTATATCTTTACCGTTCCAACAATGTTGTGTTAACATTTTATATAAAAACTTGAAAAGAGAGATAGATAGATAGATATAGACAAGTTTTAACGGTTCTCCATTTTTCTATTAATGTTGATAATACAAATAATAATAATAATAGTAATAATGATTAATTTTATTCCCAAAGCTTTTGAGTGAGAATCTTACAAGAAGCTGAATTACCTACCACCAATATGTATAATGCATCATCTTCTCAATAGACCAGCATCATTTGAATAAAGCTCCAACTTGTTCATATCTTTTTAGAACTAGTTTTAAACTAGTTGTTCTAGTTTTAACAAAAATATTACTTTTTATTATTATCATTATTATTATTATTATTATTCTAATATGATTATGATTACTAATTGTGTGTATGTTGATTTTTTTGATGGACAATCATTAAATATTTTTCTTTTTTTTTTTTGATAAGGTATTTCGCATATCCATCTAATTAAGCATAGTGAATATCCTTAACATATATAGCGGCATATGCCATATTATACGGTCACACATACACACACACACATACATAAACTATACATATATGTATATATAAATATATATATATTCTATATATGAGCACAAACACATATGCACATGCACTCATATATACCAGGTAGTACGCCATGGGCCTAGATCCAACAGCTGCGTTTGGAGAATAAACTTTTGCCAGCTGTTTGCGTACAGTGGACCTAACAAATACCGTTCATTCATTGTGATATGTTAGTTGTAAATTTTTTTCATGTGTAGACCAGTAAATTGGACGTCTACCGTTACGAATATAATGGCAAGATGTCTATGTGTTTGTGTATGTCTTTCTATATTATATAGCGTACATACATATAGTCTCATATGTGTGTATGTACGTTTAAAGAACATTAACAATAGGACTTAGATGATACTGATTATAAAATATTGCCTGAAAAGCTGCAACTACTTTTTTTTTGCTCATTCTATTATATCTATCTCTTTCTCTATATGTCTGTGCTTTTTGATTAATAAAGCACAGATTAAATAATGAAATTAAAGTGCTTTCTATCCTTTATTAACAATTATCATAATTATCATTATGTTGATTGAATGTAATGATTGTTGTTGTTGTTGTTGTTGTTGTTGTTGTTGTTGTTGTTGTTGTTGATGCATTTAAAAATCATCGGTTGTCCACGGCAACGATGCCAAGCGTCTCGACATCGATGGCGTCAGTTTTTTCTTGCCTCCCTTTTCATCCCTCTCGTTTCTCTATTCTCAACTCATATGTTGACGATTTCAAGTGGACATCATCGGTGGTTTCCTCTTCTTCCCCTATGCTTAAATTTGTTTATTTTGTTCATTGTCGTCGGTTTAATCTTGAAAATTTTTAATTTTTCTTGTATTTAGAACACTATGGAATGCTACAAATAATCCTGTCGCTGTTTTATTGTATGACTCTCAATTTAATACAAATCTGTAGCCACTGAGAAACTCAGCTCTATGAAAAGCAAAAAAATAAAATAAGATATTGACTAATAATGCTTTCCCTACTCATCATTCAAACTATTTTATGATTTGAAAGGTTAAGCTTTAAAATCTTGGTAATATTGGAAATTGGCGCTTACTAACCCCTATGCCATTCCTGTTCTTAATCAGTAAACTTTGCATTGAAGCTTCTCCGGTCTACTCTTAAAATCTGAAAGCTTGTGCAATTTCAACAGTGCCGGATTATACAGTAAGCGAGCGCTTAGGACCCGAAGTTGATGGGGGCGACGTTCAAATTAATTCTCTTTTTCTTTGTTGTTTCGTTGTTCGAAAAATGATAATTTTTAATCATCAATACCTCTTTTATTTTCTAAGACATTGAAATGTAGAAAACAGTGTTATAATGGCCATAACTTGAGAAATTTTATTTATATGTCAATGATTATCAGGAACTAGATAGCGAATTGAAAGTGTTTTCCAAATCTCAAAGTCATTTTCCAACAAAGTTTTTTGAAAAATTGATGAAAACGTCAAAAAATTTATTCCAAGAATTTGTATAGAATAAGAAATTTGACGACAAGCTTGAATTTATTTTGAAAAAATCGGGAAAATTATTTGTTATTTCTACCCATTCATTATTTTGCAACCAAATTTTATTAAGTTTATAGAGAATTTCATTTCCTACCCGATAATACCTTTGTAATAGGGACATTTTTTTGAAAATTTCCAGAAAATATGTCTTGAAGTTTCCAAATTTTTTCAAAATAAATTCGAGTTTGTCGTCGGATTTCTCCATGGATAAGCTTTCAAAACACAAGGTTTACCATCAAAAGACACTTAAATCCGTCCCTGGATTTCAATTTGTATTCTTCTAATTAAAAAAATAAATTAATATTGAAATCATTTAATTTGAGCTTATTGTTAGCGGAATTCAATTATTAGAAAATCTAGAGTTAAATACTCTTTTCATAGATATACAGGCCCGTCAGATCTAAATATGATCGATTCTATAAAGCTCCTATTAGTTGACCAGCGATTAAAAAAATATTTTGAGGATTTATAGGGGAGACTAAAAATGCTAGCAAAATTAGAATTTTGTAGCTTATTTGGGAGTTGGTCAAAAAAGCTCGTTTTGGATAATATTACGAAATTTCAAAAGCTTTCTACACACTTAAAATGTCTTACAGTGCCTCGAAGACCCTCTCAGCATTGATTTTTTTTAGTTTTTCTCCATTGTATTCTATGAAAATTGCGAAACATTTCCACTTTTTCCGAAAAACAATACAGGAAAGCAAAAAAACAACGATATTGTGAAGATCCTCGAGTCACTCCAAGTCATTTTAAGTGTGTCACAAATTTTTGAAAATCGTAACATTGTTCAAAACAATCGTTTTTTCATTAACTTCTAAATGAGCTACGAGGTTCCAATTTTACAAAAATGGTCTCCAAATTTTATTAAGTAAAAATTTTGTTAATTTTTCAAAAAATAACACCGAGCTTGTCGAGTTTCTCCTTGGATAAGTTTTCAAGACGCAATGTATACCATCAAAAGACACATAAATCCGGCCCTGAGTTTCAATTTGTATTTTTCTTATTATAAAATAAATTAAAATTGAAATTATTTAATTTGAGCTTGACACGGAATTCAATTATTACTAGAATTAAATACTCTTCCCATCCATACAGGGTGTCAAATCTAAATATGGTCGATTCTATGAAACTCTTACTAGTTAACGAGCGATTCGAAAAACATTTTGAGGATTTATAGGGTAATCCCTCATAATCATTTTAGCAAAATTAGAACCTAGTAGCTCATTTGAAAGTTGGTGGAAAAACGATCGTTTTATGCAATGTAACGATTTTCAAGATTTTACTACACACTTAAAGTGACTTAGAGTGACTCGAAGACTCGTTCAACATTTATTTTTTTGTTCTACTACATTGTATTTTACGAAAAATGCGGAATGTTTCCACTTATTCCAGAAAACAATCGAGAAAGGCAGAAAAAAAATCAATGTTTTTAGGATCCTCGAGTCACTATAATTGTACAAAACGAGCGGTTTTGACCAATTTCCAAATGAACTACGAAGTTATAATTTCGCTTAAATGTTCTCTGAGGAACCCCTACAAAACTTAAAAATATTTTTTCTATTTTGCGTCTATAATAGGATTGTTAATATAACGAAAGGAGTGCTTTAATATATATTAACGCACTCCTTTCGGGGATTTTAATAACTAGTATAATTTTCTTGCGCATGCCTCTTTCATATTCTACGTGATTGGTGCTGCTCTAACAATAAGTAAACGTCAACATTGACAATATAACCTCAAATTATTTTGTGTCTTTATTTATTTTGGTTAAATTTACAATTATTACAAACGTTAACGATTACATGAGACGTAATCCTAGGTACGTTATTTTTTGATACAAAATTTTTACTGCATTTATTATTGCCACTCACATTTGTGATGGTTTCTGAACTTAAATATCAACAATCGAGGATGTGTAGAAGAAAAAACAATTGAATAATTTTAAAATGTCGCTCTAGTTAATACCAATTTACGCGAAATTCCCTAAATTTCAAGAGTTCATTTTTTATTAAAAAATTGTAGTACAAAAGGGTGCAAAATAGAAAAAAATAGTATAAAAAAACTCGTTTCAGAAGTCAATTCCTGCACTCGACCATTAAAAAACTCGCGTTGGGGTGCTCGTTTTTTAAACTTGGTCTCCTGCAGGAATTGTCGACTTCTAAAACTCGTTTTTTTTAATGTACTAATTTCTAATCGCTCGTTAGTTATTAGGAGTTTTATTGTATCGACCAAATTTAGATCCGATACCCTATTTTTAGCGTGTAATTTGAATAATACACAATTACTAATTAATTATTGGTTGTTTATAGGAAATTTAAAATTGTGTATGTAGGATGTTTGATATAAATATGATCAATTCTATGAAACTCCTATTAGTCGACGAGTGATTGGAAAAATATTTTAAGGATTTGTAGGAGGGTTCTTAGAGAACATTTCAGCAAAATTAGAACCTCGTAGCTCATTTGGAAGTTGGTCAAAAACAGCCGTTTCTGACGATGTATCGATTTTCAAAGCCGAACTAAATACGCAAAACGACTTAGAATGACTCTAGGATCCTCCCAAAAAATATTTTTTTACATTTTTCTCGATTTTATTCTAGATCAGGTAGAAATATTTCGTATTTTCTCTGGCATACAATGGAGAAAAATGAAAAAAATCAATGTTGGGAAGGTCTCCGAGTCATTCTTACTCGTTCTGCGTATTTAGTTGGTTTTTGAAAATTGCGACATTGTTCAAAACGATCGTTTTTTGACCAACTTACAAATGAGCTACTAGGTTCTAATTTTGCTAAAATGTTCCCATGGGACTCTCCCACAAATCCCTTAAATATTTTTCAAATCGCTCGTCGACTAATAGGAGTTTCATAGAATCAACCATATTTAGATCAAACACCCTGTAGGTATAGGCTTTCCTCAATTTTTATGTAATAAATGTTTGTAAAACGCATACATCTTCCAATCTCGTTAAACAGCATTTTGGTAAATATTTTTGTAATTCTTTTAGAATGATCATGAATTCTGTGTGTTAATAATAACATTTCGAGGTTTTGTGTTTATATACAATATCAATTGATATTACTGATATTATTGTTGGTTATATATAAATGTCAAGATATGTAACAGCGTATTTTCAATGAATGGACTGTATGATGTTTATTCTACTGAACGGTTGAAATGTGTGTGTTGGTTTGTTGTTGGCAGCTGCTTCTTGTATGTGTATCGGGCACGCGACAAGATTTCTTTATCTTGAATCAATTGTTATTTTATCTCGATTGAAATATAACATCATATATGTACGTAATATTGATAAAGCTATAGCGAATTCAACTCAATCTACTACCTATAACAAAAACAATGTTATGTTGAATGACGATCCGGTTTTCCCTTGGCGACGATGCCAACCATGTCGCCGCGACGCTATGACTTCAGCCGTCGTCATGATTATGTTGTGAAAATTGTCTCATGTATACTTTACTTTTTTTTTGTTGTCTCTTAATACTAAAATATTGTCGTTTTATTGTTATTAAATATTGACTGTCTTGAATCGATTTGTCCCTTCTTTGTTTCTTTTCTTTTTAGTTTCATGTAGTACGTGGTGTTTTCAGAAAAGAATGCTTGAATGTTGTACAACGGTGGTTTAGGCAATGGGGGTCGAGGGTGTCGCATGAGTCATCATTGCACTCGTATTCTTATCGATCTGCTGCTGCTACTGCTACTGCGGCGGCGGTGGTGGTAGTAATAATAGTAATAGTAATAGTAGTGACAGGGGAGGCGGTGGTAGTTGTAGTAATGCTGAAATTCTCTCTATCTCTCTCTCTCTCTCTCTATTTAGCTGATCGTTGTTTGTTAAACCCTATTGATACACATACACAGAAATACTAGAAAATTTCACTTTTCAATAAAATGAAAGAGATAGTTTTGAAACTTTTTCAGTTTTCGAACGAAATTCAAGTTCACAACATGATCCCCTTTCTTTATCCTATATTATTTTTTTTTGTCTCCTCATCTTTACTATTTGCAATTGAAATGAACAACAAAAAAGAGACCTTGAAGGTCGGCGCTTTCACCCCAAATAATCGACCTACACCTACACTCTTGATCGCTACCTACTTACTACCTTCAGTATATATGGGGTGATTCTTAATAGGCGGCTCACTTTATGAAAGGGGCCGCAGAATTGAAAGTGTTGGCATGTGCCTCGCGTCCCCCTATCAAAACCACAACATAACAATTAAAGGGACTCTCCATCAAGTAAATTTCAAGAATCAACAACCCTATATATATATAGGTGATATATGTCCTAATCATACACAGTAGGATGCAATATTTGCTCATTTATTTTGCCTTGATCACTTATGATTAGATTTAAAATTAAATACCAATAGAAATGTCTAGAATTTGTGTATATTGGGGAATAAAAAGTGAAGCCACCACCGTTATTGTATAGTATAGTGGTTGGTTCGATGAGTGCGCCGGAAATATGACGTCATAGAGGGATGCAGGGGGTAGGTCTCCAGCGAATATGCGCACGTATATGTACGTTTATATGACTGCATGTGCGTGTATGCGTATGATATTATGATGTAGGTATTGCTGCTCTTCTTGTTAGCGGATGCGGTGCCATATGCTTATATAGCAAAAGTTTCCGGTCACCTATGACCGTTCTTTCTCTATACATATTAACCATTCTATCTCTTTTCTTCCCTTATGATTTACTGATTATAGATTATAAATTAAATTATAAATATTGAAGGAGAATATCGTTTTTTTATAATGCTAAACAGGGGGTTTGTTTGTTTTTCGATTTACCGTTACTGTGAGATAAAAGGTGGTATTTGATGGCGGTCAATAAAACAATCTGTTCGTTTGTTATATGTATGTGTGTGTTTATTTCAAAGTAGCCGAGAGCTTGCTAGTTTAATATAGGAAATGGATTGTTAAATCTAACAGAGTTGAACTTGCATCCGACTGGGTACTTCCTTTGTAAAAGTATTCTCATAAATTATATAATGTTCTAGATATAAAAATTGCGGTGCGAATCAATTTACGTTTTATTTTTAGTAATAAACGTATTATTATTTCTTAGTAGTAGGTAGCTGTGAAATTTTCCAAATGATTCAAAATGATTCTAAATAGTTACTGTAGTTTATTTTTGAATTTGGATGCAATTCAAAGAAAAAAGTATTATAGTACGAGAAGAGAAAGTTAGCAATCGTTGAAGTCGCGTGTCCAACACGTGGTCGTTTCTAAGAATAAGCATTGCGACAAAATAAGCGTCAAGGTCCCCTAATTCAGGTCGACTAACCCAAATATAAAGGGAGAAAATTGAGCTTTATCCCTCCATCTCGTTCTCCACCACCACCTCCTCGTTCTTGTTGTTGTTTTCATTCACTTTTCTATGGTTTCATTTGAATCCTTTCCGTTTTGAATGTATTTCATGTTTGTCTTGTTATTGTTGTTCTTGTTTGTAAATATCTACCTATATAACATGTTGAAATTCCCGGACCCAACATCATCACAATCATAGTGGGTATACTTACTGTAAAGTCATATCCCCGAGCGACCATCGAAAAAGGGATCAGTGTCGCCGCTTACCTCCACCACCACAACCGCCACATCTACCGCCTCCACCATTCACTATCACTCTATCTTTGTCGGGTGTCGTGTTTGGGTTTTGGGGTCGACCCGTCCGTTGTCTGTTCAATGTCTAGCCAGTTAGAAGAGATTCTCTCTATATAAACGACTGAAGAGAAGGCCGCTGACCGTATCTACGTAGTATACACGTTTATAGGAACGAGGAGGAGACGGCGGCAACGGTGGCGGCGGTAATAGTAATAGTAGTAGTAGTAGTAGTAGTCGTCGTCGTCGGTTGTGTCGATTCTGGGCGTCGGTCAGCAACTCTCTCCGCTTTCTCGCTCAACTGACGGACGGACGCTTTAACAGCAGGACCTTTACCTCAGACAACGCGCAGACCAGATATAGGATTGTGTGTATACACATTCTCTGTTACTACCACTACACACACACACACACACACATACACATTCAATTCCAACTCACTCCACCCCCTTCATTTTCACGTCAAACAACCCTTATGTACGGAAGAGAATGAATGGGTGTTTTTATCGGTGGATGTCTACAACTAAGGAGATGATCTGTCGAGTTGAATTCTGATTAGACAATTTATCAAAATTAAACAAAAAAATTGAATCTGCACAGGAGCGGACTTGGATTAACACTGTTTGGGGGCCTATCCAATTAGCACAATTTTAGATTAGCTGCAGTGTTATTATAGGAAAGGCCATTAAGTCACTTATCAATTTTATGAATCTTGTTGCAAAATAATTATTTTTAATAGTATTTTCGAGAGACTCATTGAATTTTCAAAAATTGGATTTTCTCCCTTCTCCTCTAACTCTCAAATGTCTCATGGATAAGTTTTCAAACAAACTGTCGTCGGTTCTTTATCTTTCAAATTGTGCTTAAACATAGGACTCGATTCGGTGTCCGAAAAAATGCCAATCTTTAACCATCGATTCCTTCCTTGTTTTCTGAGATATTCAAACGCCTTAACCAGAGTCAAATCGGGCATTTCACGGTGCTTTTGATGAAGTTTTTCGTTTTGGAAAATTTTGACTAAATTCTAAAGTGCTGAAGAAAATCTTAGAGCATGTAAGAAATTTCTAATGTCTACAATTTTAAAGATAAAAAATTGTATGAGGTCAATCGAAGCCCAAAAAATCCAATTTTAGAAATTCAAAAAGTTAATGGAAAAAAATTAATGAAAATTTTCTAACTGTTTTGAGTATCTTAGAAAGCAAGCGAGAAATCGATGATTAAGAATTGGTACTTTTTCGGACACCGAATTGAAAGTTGACTACTGTGGGGAAAATTCGTCTTCATTAATTTTCTGGAAAACTAACTGTAAGAAGTACAACATTTCTTGAAGATTTGGAAAACCCCTCCTAGCAAACTAATCGGCGGGAAATCTCAAGAAAGCATGCTCCAAGATGTTCCTCTGTAATTCAGAATTTTATCAAAATTTTCCGAGACAGAAGTAACGCACCCTGAAACGATCTTTTTAAAAATCTTTCGCTCTTACTACATCTTAAAAAAACAAGCCTCAAATCATTTCTAGAGCACTCACTTTTTTGTAAAATTTATACTCCGGGCTCTTATGTGCTCTTTTTAGAGCAAAGCAGAGGTGGACTTTATTCCAGATGCTTACGCTGCGTGGACAGTCGATGGTCTAAATTGTGACTGAATTCTTTTTCTTACATTTTCACACATCAACTTGACTGATAGGGTCCCTGGGCTGCACTCCATAAAGACCATACCCAAATCCGCTCCTGCATCTGAAAATTGTATTAATGGAAGATTATCCATTGTACTGACCACTGAAATTCTTCAATTATTCAGAACTAATAAAGAAAATTATTTGAATAACTTTGCCATCGAAACATGTGAGGCGCTCTACAATATGATTCGACAAATGAGAGCACCCTTTTTGTTATTAATTTATTACAAAATAATCAGTTTATCTGTTATCATTTTCATGTTAAGACTCCCTTCGAACGGAGCCTTTGAATCAGTGTTTTTTAAACTTTTGGACATGCGACCCAAATAAGCTTCTTGAAATGAAGTATGACCCACTCGAGAGAATTCAGGCAAATTTTTGCTAAAAGCACTCTTAGGTTTAAGATTAAGGGAGGAAATCCTCATGCCCACAAGATTTTTCGAAATGTCATTTTAAAGCATTATAAAACAGAAATTTGAATGTGCCTTATTTAACGTCCTGCTACCTAATACAAATTTACCGCTACCCATGGCTTGAGAATCGCTGCTTTAAATTTCAAAATTTTCATCAAGACTTTTTTCTCATTCATTCATCGTCATCTGCAAATGTTCTACTATTTGTTCACTTCAAATTCAGTACGAGTCTAGACAGAGTGATGCTCTTTCTGTTGTGTAATCGTTGCGGACCCTCTAGATCTCCATTAAATCCCACATCTACCTTCTAGGATGCGATTAGTAGTACAGAAGAGGGGAATGAGAGAATTGCGACCTAGACCTTAACCGGGGTCATTTCAACACTGACCATTTCTCAATTTACACCTCAACTATCTGCAATTTAATTGTCTGTCTTATTTATAAGAAATCTGTTGAATATTTTTAGAAACTCGTGTTTTTTTCTTGGTAGAAAAAAAAAACGCCCGAAATAGTGACATATGAAAATTTATACCATATTGGGTGTAAAGACATAGAAGAGAAACGAGAACAACCGTCTGTGTGTCTGCTTGTGTATATCCGGTAGCAATAACCAGGTGCGCTTGTTTTCAGGGTTATCCAAAATACCCGTCAATATACTATCTAATATTAAAATTGACGATTTTTATGAATATTAGCGGTCTATAAGAATATTTTTTAAAATTTCCAATATTCTACTAATTATATTTAAAATCTTATACTAAAGAGTGTTTAGTTTGTTGTATAGAAAAAATTATAAATAATATTTTGTACACCCTTGACGAAAAACACGTGGTCTATGTATCGCTGACAGCTGGCCAAAACTCCGCCCACTGTCGATCTTGTTGCTTATATACAAAAATTTAATTCGATCATATTATGTATAAATATGTAACAGTAAATGTGCGATTATTGAAAAGTGATTGGTGAATTTTTGCTCTGTTAACCAATCATTGGAATATCAAATAAAAATAACCAATGAACGCATTGTTTCATTAGAGTCTTATTTCACAATCACAATTAATCTGGATGATATTCACTAATTTTTTAGAGACTAGTCACTAACTAGAAGGAGAGTCACTTTTTGGTAACCTACAAGTTACTGTCTCAGGCCCGGTTCTTGTTCCCCTATTTAAGCACACCTTAGTAAAAGAGATTTGGTATGTAAATCTACCCTTAGCTCGATTTAAGGCGAGCTTAAGTAGGGGAAGAAAACCGGGCCTCAGTCACTTTTATTAAATGTTGTGCATAAGAAGGGTACTCTGACAAAAACTTGTAGAGACATAGATAGCAACTATAAAATCATCTACGAAATCAGTAGAATAGTTAGTATCTCGTTTGAATAGAGTCACCAGTCTACAAAAAGTTAGATTATACCATCCTTTGAATAAAACATCAAAAATCATCAATAATTTGATTATAAGCAAGCAATGTTGGACTTGCAACTCTCTGGTCCATCGAGCAAATTATATTTTTAATCCATATGTTCTGTTTAATTTTTTACGTACTGTTGATTTTATTGCCCCCTCAGCAGAGTAGTTTGTTGGCTCTTGGCTTTTATCCGAGTACCCGACGATCTAGGCCGACTCTGTAGCAAAGCCGAATAAAGCTTTGGCAAATGATTGGATAGCCTCAGAGTTAACGTCAAATAATTTTAAGATTTTGTAACTTTTTAATTCTTCAAACTTTCAATAACAATTCGAGAAATTTGATAATTTTTTCAATCACCTTCTTCGTTTCAACAATAAATCATCAATCGAATATTAGTTGTTTATGATGCATGTAGAGAAAGTTACGGAACGAAGAATGCCACATTTTTTCTATAGACACAGGTCTTTTAAAGCCCAAATTAATTGATTTCCTACAAATTTTCCTGTTATCCCCATTGTAAAATTTTTTTTTCCAACACTAAGTGACTTAAAATGACATCTTAAATCCAAGTAGGCTGTGTTAAAAATATAATTATTAAATAGTGGTAATACAACATTCTTAGGTGAAACGCTCTGTATAAAAGTAGACGTATATGGGTGAAATGTTCGTTAAATTATTTTTAGCGTGGTTTTCTTAAGCCTTATACATATCTAGTCTAAACAAGAGATAAAACTGTTAATCCATACATTTAATTTGAAATTTTTGTGAAATTTAAGGGTAATTTTCAATTTTTATTTGTATGGTTAAAGGCCAAAAGTGTTAGAGTAATAATTTTCGTAAATCCGATATGGTCTAGTGGCTAGGATACCTGGCTTTCACCCAGGAGGCTCGGGTTCGATTCCCGGTATCGGAAATGATTTTTTCTTCTTCATTTTAACAAACAACTGAAGGATTTTCTAATTATCGTGGAAGTATCTTGGTGGAAAACTTCCTTTATCCGATATGGTCTAGTGGCTAGGATACCTGGCTTTCACCCAGGAGGCTCGGGTTCGATTCCCGGTATCGGAAATGATTTTTTCTTCTTCATTTTAACAAACAACTGAAGGATTTTCTAATTATCGTGGAAGTATCTTGGTGGAAAACTTCCATAATCCGATATGGTCTAGTGGCTAGGATACCTGGCTTTCACCCAGGAGGCTCGGGTTCGATTCCCGGTATCGGAAGATCAAATTTTGTTATATTTGTTGCTAAATAAAGCATGTTTTTAGGCTTCAAAAAGACAACAAAATCCTCTTGAAATGTCTCGCACAAATTTTGCAAAACTTGTAATCTATTTTCTCATATATGTACTTACAATCTTTTATTTATTTTTTGCTGGTAGATGGGGATGAAGGGGTAAGATTGTTGACTTCTTTAGCATACACTTGTTCTACTAATTGGGTCAAATCACCGTTCTGAAATAATGTTACTGAGAGGGTATTCACTTTGATTTTGAAAGCTAGTCTCTATCTCTATCTATCAGGAGAATAACCTTTAAGTAACCTGCAAGTTACTCTCTCAGCCGATTATCCTATAAGAAGGATAACTGCGCAGTTACTTGCGCGATGGTTGTTTTTTACTTACATCTTTTGACTTATTAGATATACTTAATGAAATTGTAGAGAGTGAGATAGATAGCTCTGTTCAAAGTGACTGTGTCAGTATCTCGCTGGAATACAGTAACTAATCTCCAAAAACTTACCACTCCGAGGCCCGGTTTTTCTTCCCCTACTTAAGCTTGTACTTAGCAAGGCCTTGCCTTAAATCGATCAAAGCGTGGATTTACACACATTTGGATTAGTAACTTTACACTCCCACCCAAATATGTGTAAGCCTAGTAGGCCTACCGTTATCTCTATTTAAGGCAAGGTCTTTCTAAGGCGAGCTTAAGTAGGGGAAGACAAACCAATGTCAGACTCAGCCTTAAAGCTTGCTTGGGTAAGGTCAGCTTCAACCTCAAGTACGAGTTCTGTTTTAAAATTCATACTTCGGGAATAGTCGGTGAAAATCAGGATTGAGCATATGAAGGGTTGTCGGTATCACGGTTTCTTCTCTGGGGCGCATGCGCTAATATAATGTCAAGCGACCGAGTGTTCAAGCTTACCTCAAGTGACTAGAACAAAAACTTAAGTTTAAGCATTGGTAGCATTTGAGATCGATTTTATGACCCACAAACGAATCGCGTTTACTTACTCAAGCATCGGCTGCGCCTCAAGCATGGTTTATAAATACGGACATAAGTCTTTTCTTATTATACTGAACAAGATGCTTGCTATATACTTGCTGATTATTTAAGAACAAAAGCATACTGAAAGCAGTATCGAAGGCTTTAAAGTCCTTGTTTTTGTTGTTATTATGAGGTTCTTTCAATTACTTTTTTTCTTAATTAAGTAATTTGTTTTAGACGTTAAATTAAGGATGTACCGTCCGAAATTGAACGATTTTTTGCTGTTGCTCTCTAATTAGCCGCCTTTAATTACTATATTCAGATTGACAGTGTAACTAGAAGAAAATTCGTGTTTTTTTTTCTTATCGCATTCCCTACAGATAACACTTCAAAGCTTCTTATGATGATAATTTGATTGTTTCTAATCAATTTATAAATTAAAACCTTAATGTTGGAGCTTATTGATTTTTTATTTTTATAAAGTTTTAAGTGAATTTTACTCGTTTGATTTTATTTCTTGTTTTATTTATGATTTGCATCATCATAATCGATTCCCTTTATGATTTATTTTTATTTTTATTTTTAATTTTTTTGTTTTAGAATCTGTACGGCGAAGCGAGTTACCTACGTGGAGAGTCAAGACGGGGACGGGGAAAGGGCCGAGGTGCTGGGGTAGGTTACAATTTTATCAAACATGTAAAGGTAACATGATTTACTCTATACCTACATAATAATGATTGAAGAGCAAAAAGAATTAATTTTTGCTTCAAGCAATATTGTTGTCCTTTTTTTTTGACAATGAGTAACCTAATAATATAGAACTGTAGGTTCTTCCTATAATTTTCAATCGTTGTATATCTGGTTATATTGTAGCAAATGTGTATGACTCACATAAATAATTGGTGATTTATTGTATTATTTTTATTTGCGAACGTTGGCAGAGATATGCACACAATAAATCCGAAAATCAATAAAATCCTAGATTCAAGTTAGCCTACCACAATCTAGAACGCATACATGTATATACAGGGTGCTTTTTTAAATGTGATCAATTCTTATGAAATTCCTAGTTGGCGAGAAATTCGAAAAATATTTCAAGGATTTGTAGTGGGGGAGACCATTTTAGCAAAATTTGAACCTTGCAACTCATTCCGAAGTACTTAGGTCAAAAAACGATACTTTTGGACAATGTGCAATTTTCAAAAACGAGCAA
Organism: Mylabris sibirica; assembly: GCA_039776855.1. Classification (NCBI taxonomy): domain Eukaryota; kingdom Metazoa; phylum Arthropoda; class Insecta; order Coleoptera; family Meloidae; genus Mylabris; species Mylabris sibirica. The sequence goes on along the minus strand of CM077839.1, from coordinate 7,563,624 downwards.
AGCACGCAAAACGACTAAGAATGACTCGTAGGCCCTTCCAACATTGATTTTTTTCGTTTTACTTCATTGTAATATTTTCGCCTGTTCCAGAATAAAATGGAGAAAAACATAAAAAAATCAATTTTCGGACGATCCTCGAGTCATTCTAAGTCATTTCACGTCTTTGAATAGTTTATGAAAATAGGGACATTACCAGAAACGATCGTTTTACCAATTTCGAGATTCAAATTTTGCTAAAATGGTTTCCAGTCCTCACCCACTATAAATCATTGAAATATTTTTCGAATCGCTCGTCAACTAATAGAAGTTTTATAAGAATTCACCACGTTAAAAAAAAACAACCTGTACAAGATGTCTCGCTCAACTAAGGGCAGTTCTTATGACAACTTCTATTAATTGTTGAATGATGGGGAAAATATTTCAAGGATCTATAGAGCCCTAAATGGAGATTATTTAAGCAAAATTTGAACCTCGTAGCTCATTTGGAAGTCGGCCAAAAAACGCTCGTTTCTAACACTGTCACAATTCAGAAACTTAGAATGACTCGAGGACTGTCCGAACATTGATTATTTTCGTTTTTTCTCCAAAATTTTGACCCTTCTCCAAGACGATTGTTTTTTGACAAAAATTCCAAAACAGCTACGAGGTTTTAATTTTAACAAAAAGGGCCCCACAAATCCTTGAAGTATTTTTCGAATCGCTTGGCAACTAATAGGAGTTTTGTAAGAATCAACCACATGTAGGACGTCCTGCCTAACTATGATAAGTTCTTATGAAAACTTCTACTAATTGTTGAGTTATAGGAAAACTATTTCAAAGGTTCATAGGGTAGCACCAAGGAATGATTTTTAGCAAAATTAGAACCTCGTAGTTGATTTGGTAGTTGGCCAAAAAACACTCGTTTCTAACGATGTCCTTATTTTCAAAAACTTTCTGCACATGTAAGATCAAATTAGTTTTTTTTATCTATTGCAAAATCTTATGACAACTTAATACATAATTGTTGAGCAATTGGTAAAATCTTCAAAGAATTTGTAGAGGGTCCTTAGCTCATCTTTTAGTTGCTCAAAAAACACGCAATGGAGAAAGACGTAAAAAATCAATGTTGGGAGGGCTTACGAGTCATTCTTAATCGTTTTGTGTGCTTAGCTCATTTTTGAAAATCGCAACATTGTTCAAAACGATCGTTTTTTTGACCAACATAAAAACGAGCTACAAGGTTCTAATTTTGTTAAGATAATCTCCAAGGACTACCTTATTACTCCTTGAAATTTTATCCGAATCGCTTGCCAACTAGTAGGAGTTGTCATAAGAACTGGCCTTAGTTAAATGGGATACAACGTATATTTCATCACCCTTATTTACAATTAATGATTTCTAATTTTTATAAGAGGGTGCAAAATGTAATCTTCACTTATAAACTTGCGTATAACCAAGAAATTTTCTTATTTGTCTGGAATGATGGTTATGGCGGCAGTGGTAGTGTGCGGTGATGAGCGTTGAAATTAAATCAACTTTTCCGGTTGAATTTTTACGTAAATCAAATCGTTGATGGAGTTGTCACCACAACCGCCACCACCACTACTACAACCAACACCAACACTGCCACCACCACCACTACCACCACATGTTATTATAGCCGATCGGTGGCGGTACTTTGGGGTTGTTACTGTTGTTGCTATTGTTGCTCTACTTATGTCCGCCAATGATGTTTGTTAGTCGCCCGGAAAAAAGCAACGCTATTAAAAAACCTTATCAAAACTGTACAAGAGAATAATTTTGTGATGAGCTGTACACGGTAATTGTAAATTTTGTAGAAAATGTGTTCCGACATCGAGCATGCGTATTCGATTAATCAATACTTTAGCTTTCTGTGTTCAACGAATACGGGGTAACGTGCGAATATTACGACAAACGCATACACACACACACACACACACAACAAACCAAGAGATGTATATGTATACGATGAAATGACTATAAATACGGACATCGAAAACGGTAAAGTCACCTAGAGGGTCGGAATCACTAATAGGTGTCAATCTGAAAAAGCGCAATTTCCTTTTTAATTCCCTACTAAATCGGACGGCAATTTCATTCAAGCTTATCATCAATTTTTTGTGTTTAGCAATAAGAATGTTACTGAATTTTATTTAAATCGAAATCTTCATTTTTACAAGCTTAAATTAGCTGATAGAAATTTTACAACCCTCTGATGAGTCGGATAACATCGCATTTAGCCGTATTACATCGTATGTTTGATGCATAATCAACGACATACGGTTAATGTTGTGAACATTATAATACAGACGTGTACAGAAATGTTAATATAAAGTTACATGAACTTTTAGGCTTTTAAATTTTATTATCACGATCACACCAAATGTCGTCTACGCAAGTAACATTCATATAACTTGTATAAATGATTTTCTTGAAAGAGACGATAGAGCAAAATCCACAGCATTAAGCTCTTCTCCAAATAGCTTACAAAATGTGACACAAAATTTAAACATTACACACACAAAGAACGAACTTAGAATTTTGCTATATCGTACATGAAATCTTGTAACTTTTGCCTAAATAGTTACAAAATTGTAAATATTAGAAGCTTAAAGCTCAATTCTAACGATTTTTTTGCGCTATCGTTGATTGTTTAGAAGATAAACGAATATTGATCACTTTACAATTTAAATTGGATATTGTTTTATTAATTCATGTATGTATAGCAATACTGCTACCAGGGGCAGAAATTTATGGATTTTTGTAAATTTGTACCCCTCAAAATTTCCTATATCGATGAATAGTCCGAATTCTTTAACTAAATAAAAATGTAGAAATTGAATAAGTTTCAATTTGATATTTTCATGTCTTAGAGTTACCGTGGTCGAAAACCAAGTGGTCCAATGGCGGCTGTTTCCTCAGGTCCACCACCAACAGCGATGCCTTCTGAACCAAATGGTAACGTGACGATTCTTTCGAATCAACAACAACAACAACAGCAACAACAACAACAGCAGCAACAACAACAACAACCAACAAGACCTAGTCCACAACCGGCGACGACTGTACCACCATCAGCTGTTCATATTTTGAAGCCAGACCAACAGACATTACCCGTCCAACAGCAATCACCTATGGTAAGAATCATTTGTCTTCTATAAATAATGCTATAGATCTGTTCTAATTTCTATGCATGCTTATGAAGTGGTTGTGTATATTTGATTTATTAAAATAACTTTGCTCAGTCATTCAGTCAGTCAGTTTTATTCTGATAAAAGGGTGGCAGTAAACGAGGGTATAAGCAAAGCACTGACCTACAATAACGTTTGGTAGTATGGAGGTGGTGTATCTGATCCCAGTCGGGAGTTGCCCGGGTCGGGGGATTATACTGAATTCCCCCTTTTATAGGCGTCCGGACGCCTCGACAAAACATCTCAGAGGAAGATAAACTGTTTGTTCTTGACAGCATGGATAACTCTATACATACACATATATAGGCAACCAAATATACTGAAATATTAATGTTTATAAAATTGTAACTGACCTCTTACAGACTCCAATGCCGTTTTATCCAGATCCGAATCGGTTTCCGACTTCTGTATGGCAAGCGGATCCGACACAAGGTGAGTGAAAAATTGTGAAAAATATCGATCTTAAGACATTTAATACATTTTTTTTAACAGGATGGCCTCAAGGGCAATTCATCCAGCAAATCCCAGCAGTAACACAACCAACTTTAGATACTTATCAGCAATATTCGAATGGTATTTATCAGACGGCTTATCAACAACCAGCCTTTGAAACGAATACGTTTTACACGACTGGTCCTGTTCAAGTATTAACCAATACTCGACCACCAAGTACTCCCGGTCAGCAAGCTCAATTAACACCTAGACCGAATTCGAATTATTCGCATACACCAAGTCCAGCACCAGCACCACAAAATCCACAAACTCGTGGCCAACCACCGCCTACCCAACAACAACAATCTCAACAATATTCAGATTATCAACAAACAAATCAAAGTTTTGTATCACCCGCAACGACCCCATCAACATCACAAAGTGTTAATACAAATAGTGGTAATGTTAGTGGTAATAGTAACACTAATAGTGGTAATAGTGGTGTACAATCGGACGGTAGTGGTAATGTATCAAGGCCAAGTTCAGTGAATAGTGCCATTAGTAGTTCGGCAAATAACCAAAATTTTAATCAAAACAATTCTAATTACGGTACAACAACATCAGTATCAACAACAAATTTTAGTCCGAGTTCAAATCAGAATTATAATCCAGTAACAAGTTCGGGAAACGCCAAGCCTGGGTATCCGCAAGTGAGCAGCAGCCCGCAGCTAGTTTCACACAACTCTAGTGGATACCCAGGCAATGGACAATATAGCGGAACTAGTCATGATGATCATCATATAATTTGGCAAAATGATAATCAACAACAAGTTAATTGGAATAATCATCAGATGGTATATGATAATGGATCAAAACCATCATCAATAATGGAAAACGAATATTCCCATCAAACAACAGATAGGGTGAATTTGAATACTCGAATCAAAACGATGATATTGAATAAACATCAACAAAATGATGAAAATACAACAATTACAACTAGTGATGAGAAGATAACAGAACAACAACAACAACAACAACATCAACAGCAACAACAACAACAACAACAGAATGACGCTACCGGTCATTTTTTATGGCCTAGCCACCATCATCATTCTAATAATAATTTTAAGAGTGATGATGGTGGCTTTTTACAAACACCACAAATGACAAATAATAGTGATGGTAATGTTCAACAATCCAAAAAGAAACCAAAGACACAAAAAACTGAAACACAAATACCAAAATGTGATTGTTTCCTATATTCTGATATATCACCAAATGAATCTGGTGCTTATTATACTCATTTAGGTCAGTGAGATTCTAGTCAAAAAAAAAAAAACATTATCTATCCAATCGGATAAATACGAAAAAACTAATACTTGAATCCGATTGGAGTACATAATAACTTGTAGGAAAAGTAAATGGCCAAATCGTTGAGTGAATGATAACATACAGATTCCAAGCTTATGTTATTTTATACTCCCGACACCAGGCAGCGCTATTGTCGAAGTACTCCCAGCGTTGTGTGTATTCCTACTACCAGATGACGATACTATCGAAGTACTCCAGGCGATGGGTATACAATTTCAGACAAGAACCATTACTATTTTTATTAATTGTTTTGTGTGAGGTCTTTTCTCGCCGCTCACACAAGAACTGTGGTTCGATCCTTACTGTACCTCGCCTTTAAGGCATTTTTTACACCCACAAATACGCCTGATTTGGATCAATAGTCCCTTCGTCTTAAGGGTGTTCTTTTTATAGAGATATATTTCCTCCCCAAATACCATGCTCTGAAATCCTTCAAGGCCTCACAGTAGCATAAGATATGAAGTGAAGTTTCATCTTCCTCTTCACAGGACCTACATATTGAGTCTTTTACAATCGCAATATTATTGAGATGCTTCCTCATTGCACAGTGACTAGTAAATAGTCCTGTGGTCTGTCTTAGTTGCCTTCTGCTTAGTTCTAAAGAATTCTTTAGGTCTTCTACGGTTTGAAAAACCAGAAATATCTTTGACAGGACCATTCCTGGTAATTCTTTTCATAGAGTTTTCGTTCGATTTCTTCCCTTATGACCGCCTTAGCATCCGCATAAGTGATCCCGCAGGAGGGTCCAGGGCTAATTAGACCTTTTTTACTTAGCAATTCGCATCTATTGCCCCAGAGAAGGCAATGTTTTCTCTCATTCAAGCCCAATAAATACATATATCGAAGAGGATCTACAAACAAAATAGTACATTTTAGAGGCCACTATACCAAAATACATAAATTTTAGCCTAGAGTAAGGCCATTAGTACAAAATAGAAAAAGAATTCGTTTTTTTTTTTTTTTTAGAAAGAAGGGAATTAGAATTAGGACTCTTAACAGAGACCCTGCCTCAAGATAGATCTGTGGTTATTACGCTTCTCAAATTTTAGGTGGCGCTTGCTCCACTACGTCTTCTATATGTGTCATTTTTTTGTTAAAACTAATTGTTCAAAGTTAAACAAAAAAAGACAGAAGCTAAATAAAACTTCATTAGATGTGATAAAAAAATTTAAACAGAATCTGGTATAAGGTTTCCGAGAAAAAAAGTAATATAGTGTAAAAACCATGGTTCTTACACATTTTTTTGAAAACTTCTTACCAGATTTTGTTTAAATTTGGTATAAGTGAAGTTTAGTCAAATATTAAGCTGTGGTAATTTTTTGAAGATTTTTGAACACAGTTCGTTTTTCATCTGGTAGCGTTCAACCTTAACTAGATGCCAGCATCTCCCGAGCAAATTTTTCGATTACAAATCTCCTATAAGGCTGAAATCTTATATGTTATTATTTACTCAACGACCAAATTACGGTAGCTACTTTTCTTGCACGTTTCACAATAAAGTACAATTGTTTGATTCTAAGAAATTCGTACAGGTTGTTCAAACAATTTGAAAAATCTACGCCATGATATGGAAAATAAAACAGGAGTTACTGGAAATGCCATCAGAATTGAAAAAATCATTTATACAGGACGTGAAGGGAAGACTGTCTTGGGTTGTCCAATCGCTAAATGGGTAATAATAATATTATTAGAATTCGCCCAAATTGTGTTTGTTTTACATTTTGTTGTTTTGTTACATCGATTCTAGATAATTCGTCGATCAAGTTACGATGAGAAATATTTGATTGTTGTGAAACACCGACAAGGCCATCGTTGTTATTCGGCTTTTATTATTGTATGTATTGTAATGTGGGATGGTATCCATCAAACAACAGCAAATGAATTGTACACTTTTGTTACGAACAAATTAATAAAATTCGGTATACGAACAGAACGTCGTTGTAGTAACAACGAGAATAAAACGTGTGCATGTCAAGGATATGATCCGAATATATCTGGTGCAAGTTATTCATTCGGTTGTTCATGGAGTATGTTCTTTGATGGTTGTAAATTTGCACGTTCGAAAATCGTACGAAAATTCCGATTAAACCAAAAATCTGAAGAATTTTCAATACAGGAACGTTTCGAAAATTTATCAAATTATCTTGGTTGTATTTATAAAAATTTAATACCGCAATCGTTTAAGAATCAATGTCGTTATGAGAAGATTAGTGATTGTCGTTTAGGCAAGAAATCGTTAATAAATCGTCCATTTAGCGGTTGTACAATTTGTATGGATTTTTGTGCACATTCACATCGTGATTTGAATAATATGAGTAATGGATGTACGGTTGTTGTTACATTAACTAAATGTAAAAATGTTGATAAGAAGGATGATGATGAACAATTGCATGTTTTACCGTTGTATATTGTTGATAATAGTGATGAATTTGGATCAGTATGGAAACAACAAGAGAAAATTCAACTAGGGAGTGTTGAAGTTTTGAACAGGTATGTTTAAATATGTTGAGAAAATTGCCACAATTATTGATATCCTGAGCTTTCTATTTATGTACCTACCCACCGTTTTCATGAAAATTTGGTTAATATTGCTTTAACTTTCAAGTTCTGATTTTGCTATATTTGAGATTGAAGTTAGAATAACTCTGATCTCTCAGTTTTGATGAACATAGAGAAAGATAAGAAGTTCTAATTAATGAAAGTTCATAAAATTTTGATTGACGCCGTTTTTCCACCTGAGCTATTTTTGGAAAATATTTTGTAAAGTCTGGCAAATTTTCTAACGGAATGACTAAAGTAATCACGCCCTTTAAGCCGCAGCTGGACGCAAAACCGAAAAAAAAAAACGAAATCGGTAGCTGAACCGAAAACAAAAACAGCTTTTTTGGTTGAAGCATACCACTTAACACGATCTTTTTTCTTTTTATCTTCCCTTCCCCCTGCTCTGAAACTGCGACAGCAATAGGCACTTGCAAGTGAACCACCAGAAGTCAAAACTCCTGTTTTTTTTTAGTACATATATCCCTAAGAATTCTAAAGGATACTTATTTTTTCCAGGCCCATACTCAAGTTTAAGGGAGGTAATGGGGGTTAACTTACCCCTGCATAATCAATTGGTGTTTTTTTTTAATTCTCTGTAAAGGCTCGATATTTTTTGTGCTTTAAAACCAAATCGATATAGATTCGCTAGATCTATCGAAAGGTGTAAACTGCGTTTTCATCCCTTGTTGGGGTTAAGGTTATAAATGATTATATTCCGCTTTTTTGACGCTAGGACACACTAGGCTTGAAATCAGGGAAGTTGGAGGGCTTAGTCTACTCCGTGATTCAAATTAGCCCTTCTGCAAATAATTCAGTTACTGATCATGTCTCTTTTCAAGGTCGTGTGTCCACTGTGGAGAAACAAAACTTGTGCGAGTTCTTCAACTTATCAGAGAATTGGACTTATACAATCTAATATTTGTTGTTAGTGCAATGCGATAGTTCCTCCAAAGATCTTAGCCTAAATCTGGCCCTTGGGACACATCCTGTATGCGAAGCGCTCAGTTTTATTAAAGACGACATTAAAAGTATGCTCGAGTCTGGATTTGTTGGGAATTTTCTCAAATTGTGATTTTCAACCCTTATTAGCAGGTCTTTTAGCCGGGACAGAACCGAAAACCGAAAGAAACTTAAATCCGGAGCTGGATCGAAAAGAAAAACCGTTTCTTTCTCACTTCAAGCATACCACTTAACATGATCTTTTTTTGCATCTTCTCTTTCCTCAATTTTCTCGTACTGCGTTAGCAATACTTCAAGGTACTACATACGACCTTACAAGTAAACCAGGCAAAACACCCTATTTTGATAATTTTTGGTATAAAGGTAGCTTATCTTATTCTAAGGGATGCGTGTTTTGTCGTTCGTGAACATACTCAAGTTTAGGGCAGATTTTGGGGGTTGAAGTTACCCCTACAAAATCAGTTTTTGTAATATCTCTGGAACGGCTCAGTACTTTTTAGTGGTTTAAAAACAAAATGATAGAGATTCGCTAGGGCTATCAAAAGTTTTCATCCCTTGTTGATTTTCTTTTACAATATCTTACCCCATGATAAAACATATTATACCATAAAAATTCTTCTACTAATAGAAAATTACAAAATAAATGTCACCTGTTTTAGGGTTTCTCTGTATTTAAGATAACTACCCTGTGAATAGCTCTAAGAGGTTGTACCTTTTAGGGTGAAATTGAAAATTGACCATTTTGAACTGAACCAAAAACTGAAAAATAGTCATTTTCGCAGGAATGAAAACTGGAACCAAAAAAAACACGGTTCTAAGCCCTGTTTATAAGCATGTTGTAAGCAAAACTTCTAACAGTTAATCTTATTTTGCTTTTACAGGTACAGAACCGAGATCCGTCAAAAGAAAAAGCCATTATCGATGCAAAACAAACAAAATTGTGAAGATTCAACCAATATATTTACCGATAATTTGCATTGTTTCCAAGATAATAATATAGGTGGTGTAGCAATTGCCTTACAACATGGCAGTATATTATTTGAATGTGCTAAATACGAATTACATGCAACAACAGCATTAAAACGACCAAATCGTACAAATCCAACAAGAATTTCATTAGTCTTCTATCAACATAAGAAATTGAATCGTCCACAACATGGTCAATATATTTTTAATTGTATCTAAAATAATTGCACAAAGATGGGAATTTTTCAGTAACTCTCAATAGATAAAATAAAAATTACATATATTCGAATCATCAGTGCCTCAATGATCTCAGAAAATTACATAAAACGTATACAAAAAGAAAGCAACAGAATTAAACAACAAGAATCGAGTGTATTTCCATAGTACAAGTACAAAAATGATAGTATTCCAAACTAAAAATTAAAAAAAAAATAGTAATTTATTTTTTAATTTAATAAATAAGTCTTAATTTAAGTCTGATTGTGAGTGTAACAGTTGTTGATTTGATCAAGTGCTATTCCAATACAACAACACAATACTATTTAAGTTTAATTTTTCCATTATTGATATAAGATCGATAGATCAGTACCAATAATTCGCCCTTAAGTTAAGTAAGCAAACACGATGAACAAATATAAAAAAACGATTATGAATCAATTAATTCTCTTTTGGAACAAAACTCAAGTTCCAGTTGCCTTCAGTAACCTTGCTTCACGTTAAAAATATATTTTTGCCAAATACATTGTATAAATAAAAAGAAAACACGTGAAGTCGGTCGAAAGAGATCTATAATACCGAGATAATTTTCTTTTTCTATGTGTATAAAGTTACATAGCGAGATCCAGTCAAATTGAGAAAAAATAATACCAAAATTTATTTATTTTTAATGTGCTTATTTTCACTTGATGAAATCTCGCTCTTATTATTATTATTATTATTATTATAATTATTATTGATAATATTATATATTATATGCTAAACAATGCTGTGTATATATATAGTTTACATGGAATTCATTGTGTGCATTTCCATATAATAATTAAGAAATATAAAATAATGAAATAATAACAAAATAAGTGAAAAATAGAATTATTCTTTGTAGTGTTTGAATATATATTTTTTGACACAGAAGATAACAAAAAAAAAAAAAAATTGAATTTTTATAGTGTTCTTAAACATGCCTACAAATTATTGTATAGTGTTAGAATCGTCTCAGTCAAATTTGATCCCTTGATAAGGAAAACCAAAATAATTGATAAAAATAAAACAAATGGAAATAACAAAAGATAATTTTATAATTATGTTATAACGATAATGAAATGATGCCAAATATTTTAAGCTAGTTATTATTATTATTATTATTATTATTATTATTATTATTGCTATTATTATTATTATTATATAATATTTATTAATTTATTTAAATGTAAAACACAATTGAGAAGTTCTCTTCCAGGCCAGTACAGGCGCTTATTGTTTGTCCCCCTTATCCCCCTTTTCAATTTTATTTTTATTTATTTTCTTTGAAAGAAATATTATGTAAGAGAATGAGAGAAATTTGATTCTCGATGAGAAAATTTTCAATTTTGATGTTGATCGCAAGATAGAGATCAAGATTGAAATTGCCTCAGAATTGTCTAATCACCATCAGTTTCACATTTCGTTTGGTTTTATTCATCATTATTTATCCGATTAGAAGAATTGCCGTGCAATAATTTTAATTTCAAATAAATAACACACAAAAAAACGGTAGTAAAAGAGTCATAAAGTGAAAAACAACAAAAAAAATTGGAAACTGGTGGTTGATTTTGGTGAAAATTTCGATAATTTGTATATATTTTTGTTTTCAATTTCGTTTATTATTATTATTATTACTATTATTTTTAATTATTATCATTATTATTAATTATGATTATCTTTTTCTGGGAGTTGTATTTTTATATACGTACTGAAAAGCAATCTTTGATGAAATTTAAATTTGGGAGAATTTCACACTTACACAAACACACATAAACACACACACACACACAAACACAAAAACACACACGTAAGATGCTGTACATATGGTGACAGTTGATGGGATGCTTTCGTTGATTCTTCTTCTATTTTGATAAATTTTTGATTTGTGTGTAATTTCGGTGATTTTATAATTTGAAAATTTTGTATTAATTAAAATGTGTTCTGAAATATGATGATGATGATGATGATGATGATGAAAGCAATATAAAAATCAATTCATATCATGAGAATGAAAGTGTCCCATTATCGATTTTACGTCTTGTTCATGGGAATTAAGGGAATATTTCAATGAATCATTTGTATTTCTAGTTATAGATTTTTTTAGTTTAGCATCTAAGAAACAAACAAATTAATATGTGTAATGTCTTGTGAATACATTTATATAACACATTAAATGTCCTTTTCTTTTTTTAAAAAAGATAGTTTACTTAAATTCAAAAAAATCACACGAGATATAGTGGTAGAAGTTTTCTAAGAGAATGACTAAAGTAAAAATAAAGTCAAGTATACCGGATGAATCACTTAAGGCGAAAATTTCTAATGGCAACTCTCATGATTTGGCAAGCGATTCAAACAATAAGTCAAGGATTTGTAGGAGAGACCTTAGAGAACAGTTTAGCAAAATGAGAAACTCGTAGCTCATTTGGAAGTTGGTCAAAATACGTTCGTTTTGGGCAAGGTCGCGATTTTCTAAAACGAGCTAAACACTAAAACGACTAATGACTCAAAGACCATGCCAACATTGATTAAGAAAAACGACAAAAATCAATGTTGGGAGGATTATCGAGTCATTCTTTAGTCGTTTTGCGTGTTATGGCTAGTTTTTCAAAATAATGACCTTATCTAAAACAATCGTTTTTTGACCAACTTCCAAATGAGCTCGAGGTTCTAATTTTGCTGAAATAATCTTCAGCTAGCCTCCTATAAATGTTTGAAATAATTTTCGAATCACTTGCCAAATAGTGTGAGTAGCCATGAGAACTTTTCGTTTTAAATGAGTCACACGGTATTTAACAATGAATGCTTAACTGCAAGTAGCAACTCATAAAACAATAAATCAATAAAAGACTATCCAGATGGGGGAGTTGCTGGTTCTTTTTTGATTTATTATTTTATAGGGTGCGACTTGCAACTGAAGATTCATTGTTAATATACTTACTTGAATTTATTCTATTACTTTAGTGACTCCCTTAGAAAATTTGCTCGACTTTACCAAAAAATTCTTCATCCACATCATGGACTATAGACGTACAAATATGTGTAAATTTAAGAGGGCGCCACTGTAGCTAGAGTTCAAAATTTGAAGGTATGCGCAAATACCTGATGACAAAATTGTAGATAGAGAAAGCCCACATGAGATAGTCCTTTCTTCTTTGTACTCCATCGACCAAAAACTAGGCTTAACCTCTAACTACATTAGCGCTTTTCTGGTAATTTATGGAGCCCTTATTTTACACATTTTCGTGAACACTTTTTCGGTTGAAGACGTATATGAGATAGTCTTCCATACTCCATGGTAAATATTTTGCCCCACTTCATTTTGCTTCTTTTTCACATATAGGTCCGCGTCTTCATCCCTCAATTAAGCTCGCCTTAGCAAGATCTTGCTTTAAATCGAGGTGGACGTACAGAAATTTGGGTGGAGGCCTGTATATGGATGGAGACCCATCCAAATGTGTAAGCCTACTGTTAGTTTGATTTAAAGCAAGCTTAAGTAGGGGAAGAAGAAGCAGACCTTAGCCACTTTTTGGATACGAGTAAGGACACCCATAGAAGATTTTTGAACGAAGTACTCAACTTTAATTCTATTTTTATTTTGAAGTGTACCATTTTCAAGGTTTTAAAGACCAACCCCTGGAGATTATTTTAGCAAAATTGAAACCTTGTATTCCATTTTTGTAAGTTGGTCAAAAAGGCTCGTTTGGACAATGACATGATTTTTAAAAACGAGCTAAAAAAGCAAAACGATTAAAAATGATTTGGAGATCCTTTCAACATTGATTCTTCTTGTTTTTCTCCTGTTTCAGAACACAGCCAAAAAAAAGCGAAAGAAATCAATGTTGAGAACATCCTCGAGTCATTTTATGCATGTTTTTGGATATCGCAGCCCTGTCAAAAACGAGAATTTTTTGACCGACTTCCCAATGAGCTGATTCTAATTTTGCTCAACAATTATTAGGAGTTGTCACAAGAGCTTACCATAATTAAGTGGAACGTCCCGTATATTAAATCAGCATTTTCCAACCTTTTGACTTTTATAGAACCTTTGTGACATTGTTCAAATCTTAAGGAACCCCAGCGCCCATGTAACAATACTTTTTCATAATTTTTTAATTAATAATCATTAATGGAAACAAAAAATAAATTTGATTTTATTCGTTTCGTGTATTTACGTATCACTTGCGGAACCCTTGACAATGTTTCGGGGAACCCTCTTTGGGAAACGCTGTATTATTATTAAAGTCTCTTCTTTTGACGACCTCATTGCAAAATTCGCTAAAAATTGAACTATTAAGTGAAAAATGTTTCAAAGTTTGAACTACAAAGTTTGAACTGCCGAGAATTAATCTCTGTTTTCCTACAGCAAATTATTCAGCGGCAAAATTCGTTGAAATTTCAACGAATTTTGCCTAAGCTGATGATTTAGAACAAAAATGTCATAAAATTTCGACTAATAGTCGATAGCTAAGCTCTAAAATTGATTAAAAGTTCCTGAAGGTTCTCTTTTCGACAGTTTAACAAAATGAGTGTTTCTCTCCCTCTATTTAAGCTCGCTTTAGCAAAACCTTGCCTTCAATCGATTTCACGGTAGGCTTCACATTTGGGTGTAGAGGTCCGTCCAGTTACAGATCCTCACACAAATATCTGTAAATCAATGCTTAGATCCATTTGAGGTAAGGTATTGCTAAGGCGAGCTTAAGTAGGGCAAGTTGAACCGGACCTAAGAAATTTTCGCTTTTTTTTTTAAGTGACGAATTCATTTTTGAGTACCTCTTTTTGTAAGCCCTCACGTTGGCGTAGTACTTTTGAGGTTATATCGTTCTAATTTTTGTTATTGTAAAAAATATGCTGACCCTATTTCTGCACCGGAATCGACTCAGTGACTGAACCAAAAATCATTTTTTAGGGGCTGATCACTAGGGTTCTTAATTTCTTTATCTATACATACAGGGTGTTTCACTAGGAACTAATCAATGTTATACGTGTCTGCACATTATAAGTTCCATATAATGAAAAGTTTAGATTTATTATAACTACCTACTCTAATATTAAAACATCTTGTTAAGTACAATGTTGTAAGACTTGTAAAAGTCTTACGGGGCTGTATTCCCCTGCCCCTTGATTGCGTCATTATAGCTCTAATATAGTAAATATCAATTTGTTTTCTTTTTGATAATTGATCATGTTGGCCAATTGATTTGATTGTCATTAAATAGATCTATATCGAAAATTATCCAACCATGAAATCTAAATCAAAACATAATATTAATCTAGTTTAGAAAATAGATTATAATGATGCAACACCACCAGATATTTCTTCAAAATTCAGAAAGTTTAGTCCAATCTTCTTAATTGTGAGTGTGTGTTACAATTTTGAAAAAATATATAAATACTGTTTTCAAGGAAGAAATTGGTTGATTTCTACTAATTAAAGTAGAAATAATGAAAATTTAATACAGACGGTCTTTATGCCACTTTTTCCAAAGACGAAGAAGTGAATGGTACGATAATAAAACAAGAACAATATGCCAGGTAAGAATTAATTATTCATTATGCTGACATTAAACTTTGTATAATTATTAACACACACTAATTAATTTTCACTTTTATGTTTTGTTGTAACTACAGTTAAAAGTGTTCTTATTGATATCAAACTGATAAGTGGCGCACATAAATGCTCAAATATTCTGTACATTATGTTGGTGTTATTGCACACATTCTAGCCACCAGCTCATTATGATTTCAAATTGCCAATTCACAGGTGATCGAAAAGAACAAGCAGAAAAACGTTCCGATAATATCGCTAAAAGTGAATATTCATTAACTGAACCGGATGAAACAAGTCGTCTCATTAAATATACAGCTGACGATCATAACGGTTTAAATGCTGTTGCATCGAGGATTAGACATGCTGTTCATGCTTAGCTGATCATAATAACGGCAAGTTTAACATTAGGCCATTAATACGTCTTTGAACCAATTTTAATGAGCATCATTACCTACCCATTTCATGATCGTAATGTTTTGCCTTATCAAAGTTACGTTAGCGTTCTTAATTTACAGGGTGTTTCAAAACATGTGTCGCAAAATGAAACCTGTGATTCTTTAGCTCTTTCTAAGATATAGGTCCGCAAACACACTGTTATCGGATACAGGGTACCAAAGAATTTATTTTTTTGACAATTTCTCAGGAATCGTTTGAGATGGTACCACAGTACTCAGCTTTTATCCACGTCGTACCAAACATTTTTGTTTACTTTATGCGTGCTAATTCAATCTGCTTTCATATGCCAGTGGCGTAGATTTTAGGGCTCTGGGAAGTTCTTTCGCCTCTAATTTCTACGGCACTGAGACAATTGGAAGCACAATTTAAAACGCCAAAATTTGCTACAATAAAACGTACTTTTGGCTTATTTTTTAGTGAAACAAATGCATCAGATCAGACGACTAGATCCAAAACATGTTTTTATCAATACCAAAACTATCGCTACATTTTTCATGATTTTTTCATCAAAAAATGAAGTTATTCTCGAAAATAAGCCCAGTTAGAACTTTTGACTAAGAATACCTTTTTTATGTAGAAAAAGATTGGCGTTTTTAATTCTAATTTTCTGGAAAAAGTTTGCCAGTCTGCCACTGGTAGTCCTTATGGAAATGAAGCATGCACAGCACCATGCATGAGCACCTTTCAACAAGCTCTAAGAATTTTTCAGGAACTGCAAAAGAGTTTGTGTTTGGCCAATTTACTGTAGTGTTTTCGCTATTAATAAAGCCTCAATTCAGGCACTTCAATTGGGTGTGGTAAGTGATAAGATCAATAATTTTAATTTTCGATAGAAGAGCTTTTTATCAAGTAGGTACCCATAAATATTAGTTCCTCAGTTTTTGCCAAATAAAAGTTGATATCAAAAGTCCCTTGATGCTTATTTGATACACTTTTTTATGCTTGACAAGATTTCATCTGAGTTTCAAAAACTGTTTAATCTATAATTCGGAGGCTGGTAGAAAAAATGATGTGATAATTGATGATCGAATAAAACAATAAAAGTAACTTCATTGAAAATTAACTTTATTTAAAATAATAAAGTATAATTATTATTATTTACAATACAACAGTAATACAATCCCTTGAAAAAAGAGACATGATAATATACGAGATGAGAGCAACGTTGCGGCTAAAATGGCAAATGATATGTTGATGATTAGAGATAGCGAGAGACAAATCGATCAATTAGTGATAATATTTTCCATGTCCATATAATCCACCATCATGTAATGCAATTGGTAAAGCTACAGCAGCTTTATGAGCATACAATTGTGGATGTGAAGCATGGCCAATTCTTGATACAACAGCATTAAAACCATTATGCTTATCAGCTGTATATTTAACAATACGAATTGTACCATCAGGTTCAGCTAATGAGTATTCACCTTTTACTGAATCACCTATACGACTTTCTGATTGTTTCTTATTATCACCGGTTTTTGGATCTTCAACACCATATTTAAATTCATAATGTGCTGGTGCCTATAATTATTTTTTTATAATTGCAGGAATTTTTTCAAAACAGCAATCTTACGAAATAATCTACAACAGTATGTTTGGCATGAGCAACTGGAGCTACAGCAATAGCAGCATGACCGCCTCCATGACCAGCTAAACCGTCTCCATTCCAAGCACCACCATGACCTAAACCAGCTCCATAGATAGCTCCACCATGGGATAATAAGCCTCCAGCAGCATAAGATGTTGCTAAGCCAGCATTAGCTGAAGCAACTAGAATTGCCAATGAAACAATCTGAAAAATGAACATTTATACAAAGATTGTCTACAAAATTAATACAATAACTACTTGAATAATCATGATTTTATTTTTAAGGGTGTTTTATCGTTCAACTAAACTTCACTGACTGACATCTGTATGGTACCGTCATTCTTATATACACAAAACAGACATTCACTTTAATTATTCGAGGGGAAAAAAGGACGGTGCGTTACGTTATTGATTGAACGAAATAATCACAATTTGAAAGTGCAGCAATAACGACTATGGAGTTTGATTTAAAAATGGTGCAACCTCAGAGTTGCACTTCCTTCTAACATTACATATACGCACAGACATAATTACCACCTACACAATAAAATACGCAAAAAATCGAATACAATAAACTTGATGATTAATGATGAAATGTTGTCCTTCTTGACTGTTATTTAGAAGAAATTTCAAAAAAAAAATGGTAAATTTCATAATAATTAAATTTACTATATAATTTTCGGTTCGTTTAGCTTTCAATGTGTCTTTAGAAGAAAAAATAAAAAATAAAACTTCTAGGCCATACTCTCTATTGATCTAAATTATTCAAGCAATTATTATTTGCAATTGAAATTATATACTTTTTGATTGTTGTCATTCATTATAAATCTAGATAAACAGTCAAATTAACAATTTTAGTATACAAAAGTCACGATCATTCGAATTATGATGGCGTAATGATGCCATTAGATGGGATATTTCAAAATTTAAATCAGTAATATTGAATATAATTGGTAATTTTGAGGAAAGCAAAATTGGCGCTCCATTTTTCTGAGATTTTTACTGATAAAAAATGAAAATAATTCGAGTGTTTCCTCTGTAATTTAGGCATTTCTCTAAAATAAAATATTTTTTCACATGTGTATTGAAACGCTCTATTTATTGAGGTGTAACATGCGTCTAAATAACTTGAAGAATGAGCGAAAGATAGTAAAAAATCCGGCAAAATGACTCACCTGTGCCCTTAAGGCTGACTGTCATAGTCGCGGCGCCTCCACCAAAAGACAACTCAGTCTTTTACCATTTCTCCCACCTTTCTATGCGAGTTAATGTCTGTCCGTGTTATTTCAATTCAATTTCGGAAAAAAATAGATTAGTTTGGATGCATATTATGAAAAACCGGTAAAGAAAATTGAAAATCGAAGCTCACATTTTTGTAGTGTGAACTTTGCTCGATCTTTTTATATACGTGACTATTAAATTTATCAACTTTTACACAGGAAATTTTGTGTTTTGCCAAACCACTCGTTTTAGCACAAAAAGTTACTTTTTCCTTACCTGTGAAAATCCTGTCAAATTTTCAAAAATCCAAGCCCACATTTTTGTATATGACTGCTTTTGGAATCGATTGCAACTATTTGCTGATCCCTATCTGTTACCGTTTACGAGAAAAATGTGTTTTACTGTCTTATGGAAATTACATGTAATTGGTAGCATTCAGTTCGGATAAAAGTCAGCCTTAAATAAAGAAATTATGAATAAGAGGTTAGATTAAAGCTAAGGAAGGTTGAAGCACTTTTTCGAATGTTGATTGGATTGTTACATTCTTTTAGGAACGGTTCATCCGCCCTTTATGCGTCCTTGTAGGAAATTACTATGGATGAGCATCGAAATTTCAAGAAGAGAAAATTAAGTCACGTCTAGTCTGTTTTTAAGCTGAATCCTCATCCTCAAGTTTGAATTTTGCAACATTTTTTACCTAAATCGTCGGCTTTTGGCAAATTCTACTTTTGATTTAGACTTTGAGAAATGCTTGTACTGAAGTGAATTTCCCAACTTAACCTTGGTTCAGAAGATCATCGTCAACCCGAATCGAAATTTTGGCCCTCGTTTCAACCCCCAGAACTCACTTTCCAAGACTTAGTAGGTTGAAAGGAGGATCATTGAACAATGGATTGTTGGTCCTACTTTGAGCCTAAGTGTGGCATTTACGGGACGAAAAACGATGTTTAGGGCGAAATGAGGACCAATTTGACAACCTCAAAATTTATGGAGGTGTAAAATAAATGTAAATAGATTTTATGAGTCAACCTGTTTCCCTTTTTGTCGTTATATCCTACTGATTATTTATCGTACGTATTATCCTTGTTTCTCAGGATACCTCAATTGCTCCTGAAACAGATATTCCTCATTTGTAACTAACAATAAGTTAAAGCGGCTCTATGAGTTACCATTGCGAAGAACTGCCATCATCAACAATTTTTTTAACTTGGAAACCCCTATTTTCAATTGCATTTCCGGGTAGAGCATGTTTTTCTACGTTCAGACAAGTAAAAATAGTAGGGGGTTACATAAGAAAATTTTTGAGAAAAAAAATCCTAAAGCTTGCAAGGTTTTTTCTCATCATAATGTCCATGTATCAGCAATATCAGCATAGTAACCGAAAAACACCACCCTTGAAGAAGCATCGCTAGCATTGACTATTACTGGATTAAGTAGGCGTATGTTAATTATTTGACAAAATTATCGGAAAATATGGCGGATCTAAATGCTTACTTCTGGAGGAAAAATAGGAAGCATGGTTGAAGTATATGCGATCTATCTAACAGCTTACATGCAGCTAAAACTTCCAATTACATTAAAATGTGTAATTTCCATTTTGGCAATTTGATCCGCCATGTTTGCCAATAGTTTTGTCAAAATTCTACATACGCCTACTTAAACCAACAATAAATCAATGCTTGCAATGCTGATTCAAAGGTATTGTGTTTCTGGTATACCATGCTGATGCAAAGATATAGTGATGACAGAAAATCTTGCAAACTTTAGTAATTTTTCTTGGCGTTTTTTCGAAAATTTTCAAAAATAAAAAAGTTATGAATATTATACGTTACTTATGACCCATCCTAGATAATTACTTGCTTGGAGCATTACTCGTATCTCTGCATTATTTGAATATTACGTAATTAATGATAATTAACACTATTTAATGTTAATTATAGTAATGCTTAAGTAGCTACTATGAATTATCAAAGGTACTTTTTTAAGCAGTTTTTAATGAACATACAAGAATCGATAGACTTTTACGGAAATAAATATTTCCATCTCAGGCTATTTTACAGTATTTCAATTAGAAAATTGTTGAAAAGTCTTGAAAACAGAAGTATCCGGTAGATATTAAAGAAATTGGCATATAACTGAATCTTTAGAAAAGTTCGAGAAAATCTGCGATCTCTTTGCAACTGCAGTAGTCTCAGCCTCAGCTCTACACATCTGCAATGCTAAATGTTTCATGTTGAGTTTCACTTCAACTGTTGAATCAGCATTCCAAATATACAAACATAGAAAT
The DNA here is from genome assembly GCA_039776855.1 of Mylabris sibirica. Classification (NCBI taxonomy): domain Eukaryota; kingdom Metazoa; phylum Arthropoda; class Insecta; order Coleoptera; family Meloidae; genus Mylabris; species Mylabris sibirica. The sequence goes on along the minus strand of CM077839.1, from coordinate 7,542,817 downwards.
AGTCTTGCTTCCTTTTATCACAGAAGCTTAAGGCTGACTTTTATCCGAATTGAATGCTACCAATTAAATACATGTAATTTCCATAAGACAGTAAAGCACATTTTTCTCGTAAACGTTAACAGATAGCGACCAGCAAATAGTTGAATTCGATTCCAAAGACAGTCATATACAAAAATACGGGCTTGGATTTTTGAAAATTTGACAGAATTTTCACAGGATAAGGAAAAAGTAACTTTTTGTGCTGAAACGAGTGGTTTGGCAAAACACAAAATTCCCTCTGTAAAAGTTGATAAATTTAATAGTCACGTATATAAAAAGATCGAGCAAAGTTCACACTACAAAAATGTGAGCTTCGATTTTCAAGTTTCTTTACCGGTTTTTCATAATCTGCATCCAAAGTAATCTATTTTATCCGAAATTGAATTGAAATAACACGAACAGATTATCTCAATACAACGAGTAAAAGTCATGTTTGTGAAAAATTCTTTATAATTAGAATAAAAAAGAGATTTATTAAAAATACGTATATTTTTCGTGAAGAATGAATATAAAAGCATTCATGATAACGAGAAGAATAACACAATGTATACAAGTTTTTTTGTTTATAGATGAGACAATCCAGATGGTTGAGCTAATAAAGTTTTTGCAACTTGTTGTGGATGTAAAGCATGTCCTTCTCTACTCACAATAGCATTAAAACCATTATGTTTATCAGCTGTATAATGAACAACACGCTTTGTACCATCAGGTTCAATCAATGAATATGAACCTTTCACTGTATCACCATCACGATGTTCTTCTTGTGATTTAATATCACCAGTATGTCTATCTTCAACACCATATTTGAATTCGTATTGTGGATAAGCCTATAATTATATTTATGGAATAAGAAAATTCGGCAAAAATGTCGTGTCTTACATAATAGTCAACTTCAACGGCTTTGGTGGCAACTGGAGCTGAATGTACAGATAACTGAGCCCCGTGACCTAATGATAGACCTGATGATAGTCCTGATAGTCCTGATGATAGACCTGAATATGAACTACCACCATGTCCAGAGAGGATTGAAGCAGCGTATACAGGGGCGGCTTTAATGGCAACTGGAGCAGCGTATACAGGTGCGGCTTTAAGTGCAACTGGAGCACTATGGCTTAGATGTTGTGTGAGTTGTGCATATGAGATAGCATGACCATGGCCTTCTTGTAATGCTTGACTAGACGCCACCAACGTAATAACTGTTAAAATCTAAAAATTTATTTAATACTTAATCAATTATAATTATTTATAAATAATTAATTTAATTATAATAATCAAACCTTTGTTAACATGTTTGTTTTATTTTTAATTTTTTTTCTATAGTTAATTGATTGTTGGTTAATTTTGTACTGATTTGATAAAGTCGATTGCGGTGAATTTATACTCGAAATTTTTTTGATTGTCGATCGATATTGGACAACATTCACTGTACTATTTGTTAATGAAAATGTAATAGACGCCCTAGGTGTTGGTACCGAAACGTTTATGTAACGCCTTGAATTGCTTAAATATGACCCAGATGATTTGTCCATATAGTAAAGACGTGATAAAAAGAAAAATTCCAAAACAAACATTCATATTTAACTGAATTAATTAAATTACTAACACTCATTATTTTCATTATTATTCAGTTTTTTTTTAATCTATAAATATTAATTAAAACTTAGGTAATTGAGGATTAACAAGACATATTTGCCCTAAATTTTCAATATGCTTCGAATTGGACTCAAATAATAATGAATATTTTTAAAATAATAAATGGGCGTGTATATCACAGCCTAAAAGCTACCTAAATTATGAAAATTCTAGAAAGGAACGATTATTATTTCTCATGTCGTGTAATAATAACGATTACAACATCAAAACAAACAACTGTCAGAAGAATTTTGCGACAACTACAGGAAATTAAGAACAACAATTTTTTCTTATTAATTTATTTTTTTATTGTAAGTTATGACACATGAAAGAAATGACATGACACATGTGGCAATCATAAATTTTGAAAAGGGAAAAATACACGAAAAGAATCAAGAATTATAAAGCAAAACACAAGTTTAAAGCTTTCTTGTAATATTTTTTGCGATGGTCATGGTCAATGATGATTTAGACTTGCATAACAAAGATGTTAACCTTTTCAGTTGAACTCTCCGATTTATGAATGAAACATGTAAGATGAAAAGATCTTGACATTCGATATTTTATCGATTCTTGACTTACTTTCTTTATTTCTTCAATTAAACGAACTCAAAAACGGTAATAATTCTTGCATTCTTTCAACTCCTACATGCAGTGTGAGTGTTTCGCAAAAGTCGGAGGTATCTGGGTGTTTTGTTATATAATCGTTATTTATTGATTGATGTATTCACAATGTTTTTAAGAAAAAGTAGCAATATCACAAGCGTGATCTTATTAAATTATGTGCATGCTTCATTAACGACTAGTCAACCTACCGAAGCATGCAATTTTGTTGTTTTTTTTGGTCTACATTTCATCTAATAACTGGTGAGATTCGTCTTCCAAAATGCTACAAAGATGTGCCTCAGCATTTTTTAAAGAAAAGACAAGACTGGGAAAACATTATAAAAAAAGTCTTCAGCGTCCAAATTGTCTGAGCAAGGTGAATGCCAACAGAATGCCAGTGCGCAATCGTCGATTCGTTATACCCAAAATTCCAAGGATGGCGTGTTGCAACCATCATAAGATTAATTTACTAAATATACAAACATTTATCAAAGATAGTAGCAGTGAAAGTAAATATTCGGATAGATTTCGAAACAAAATTTATTTTCCAAATGGAAACACTAGTCGGCAAGCGTTTAGTAAGTGCACGATCACGAGATAAAAAGGCTAAGGGTTCATTTGAAACCAACAATTAGATTTAACAATAAAACTCTCAGTTTTGCAAAATTAAATGACTTACGACTTTCCAAAAGCAGAAGGAAATCATGAAAGAAGAAGGGAGCATTATTATTGATGTTTTGCATGAGGTCTTTAACAATTCCCACACATGATCTGTGGTTCGCTTAAATTAATTGTCTTCCCTCAGCAGTCCTATATTTTTGATTACATCTAGGATACTAATTAGGGAGTATCTCTCTGAGATCCCTTGAAGCCTCACAGTGGCATAATATGTGAAGTGAATTCTGATCCTCCTCTTCACATGCCCTACATGTCGGATCCGTTACTGTCCCAATTTTATGGAGATATTTGCTAAAAACCAGTAAATAATTCCATGACCTGCTTTAGTTGCCTCCTTTTTACTTCCAAAAGTTCCTTAAATCTTGTAAAATTTGGAAACCCTAGAAATGTCTAAAAAAAAAACATCCCTCCCAGTTCCTCTCAGTAGGTTGATGTTTTCTTTCTAACTATTTATTTATGCCCCTTTTAGCGTCCACATTTGCGATACCACATCAGGTCCAATTAGAGCTGTTTTGGCGACCGTCTCTTCTCTTCATTTCCTGAGATTCCCTTATGAGCTAGCACCCAATTAGAGGTTACCTTGTTATGTTCAACATGCTCTATTACAGCATCGAAGCATTCAAGCACTCGTTTGGATTTTATTTTTACAGTCATCAGTGTCTCAAGCTCTACTTGACTGTTTATTTTGATGTGGATGTTTTTATTTTTATAGTTTTTCCTGTACAGAGGTCATTATGCTTTTTAATTTTACTTGGAATATGGAACATTCGCTCCCTATAGCAAGAAAAATATTCTCCTCGTGCCTGGATCCCATCACTTTATTTCTGAGTTTCTGGTCTTTTTGGAGGCTTCTATATACCAAACGCTTCCTCTTTGAACGTGTTTTTTGCAATATCCATCGATCATTCCCCTTCGAGAAGGAACCATAATAAGAAGCTAATTGATAAGAATAAAAGAAAACAGGGCCTAACTAGAAAGAATAAGCCCAAAATTCTCCATAAGTTACTCTAAACTAATCGTAGCACTCTCATTTTCTCTTCACTCCATGGAAATATGGAGTACTCGTTCCCTATAGCAAGAAAAATATTTTCCTCGTGTCTGCATCCCATCACATCTATGCCTGAGTCCTGAGATCCTGATCTTTTTGGATTATTCTGTATACCAAACGCTTCTTCTTTGAACGTGTTTTTTGTACTATCCATCGATCATTTCCCTTCGAGAAGGAAGCTTAACCAGAAGCTAATTGATAAGAATAAAAGAAAACAGAGCCTAACTAGAAAGAGTAAGTCCAAAATTCTCCATAAGTTACTCTAAACTAATCGTAGCGCTCTCATTTTTTCTTCACTTGATTAAATTATAAGCACATTCATTAAGAATAATTATAGTTTATTTAATTTACATTAATTTACATAATTGAAAATTTATTAATGAAAACTAAATGTTTTTAATGATGTCCAAAAGCTACAGATTCATGACCAGATCGATGGACGACAGCTTTAAAACCATGATGTGGATCAGCTGTATACTCTACTGTTCTAACAGAACCATCCGGTTCAACTAACGAATATTGCCCCTTTATAACACCACCATCCCTTATCTCGTGTTGTACTTTCTTATCACCAGTATGCTCATCTTCAACACCATATTTAAACTCGTATTTCGGTGGAGCCTTCAATTTTTGAAAATAATCACTTTATAAGGAAATAAAAGAAAATATAATTAAACTTACATAATTTTGATTGTAATCTTCTAATTCGTGATGATAATTTGTTGTATATGAATTTAAATACGATTGTCCACCAGTTGGTTGTGTAAAATGCCCAAAATTTCGGTGATTGTTGAAATTGTATGCTGGTGCATGATGGGTGGTATAGGCTAAGCTTGAAACTGCCCCATGATTAACAATAAAATTACCACCAGCTTCAATATAATTGATGATAGCGAAAATCAAACACAGTAGATACATGATTCAATTGATAAATCTCTTGATTCACTGCGATTATCTAAAGTTAAACTGATGATAAGTAGAAATGAGTGATGCCTTTTATATCTGAGATGATCTAACTTAGAAATAAAGACAATGAAGATCTTATTCTCATACGGACAGTTGTTGCAATCTCGTCCAAAACGATTGAAATCCAAAGAAACAATTTCATAAATTATAATAAAAATTTCTCGTTCTACAAACAGCCTGAGAAATACAGGGATGAAAATCTAAATGTATACGATTCGATTAGTTAGCGAGCGATGCGAAAAATATTTCAAAGATTTACAGAAGGGCGTCTAAAGACCATTTTAGCAAATTTAGAACCTCGTAGCTGATTTGGAAATTGGTCGAAAATCGCTCGTTTCTGACGAAGTTGCTAAGCACTCAAAACGACTAAGAACGGGTCGAAGACCCTCCAACATTATTTTTTTTTGTTTTTCTCCATTGCATCATAGGAAAAATGGGAGACATTTGCCCCCACTCCTGGATAAAATAGAGAAAAATAAAAAAATCAATGTTGTGAGGATCCCCGAGTCATTCTAAGTTGATTAACGTGCATAACCCGCTTTTGAGAATTGCTGCATCGTCAGAAACGAGCGATTTTTGACCAACTTCTAAATGAACTACTAGGTTCTAATTTTGATAAAATATTCTCTAGACACTCTCCTATAAATTCTTGAAAAAATTTTCGAATCGCTCGCTAACTAATAGGAGTTTCGCACGAATCGTATACATTTAGATTTTCATCTCTGTATATGTTAAAAATACACACAGAAAAAAATAACAGCTGACATTTTTGCATTTATTGTTTTGTGTGTGTGAGAATTAGTGCTATAATTCAAATTAAATACGCTTAATTACCCAACTATAAATTAATGATGAAGATTATTACATAATTGTAACCGAATATGCTCTAAATTAATATTAATCAGTTTTGAAATACATAAAATAATGTATCTTTTAGAAATAAGGTTACATTAATTTATATAATTTTACGAAAAAAAAACTGTGTGTAACATGGAAGAAAAAATAGTATATTAAAAAACGAGTTTCAGAAGTCGACAATTCCTGCATGAGACCAATATTAAAAAACGAGCCGCGAAGCGGCGAGTTTTTTAATGGTCGAATGCAGGAATTGACTTCTGAACCGAGTTTTTTATACTATTTTTCCTATTTTGCACCCCCTTGCACCCTATTTGCAAAAAAAAATAAATTTTGGAAATTTAGGGAATTTTATAGGAGTTGGTATTGTAGGTGTGACCGATATTCAATTTTTGTATCTAGTATCCATCAAGTTGATTTTCAATTGTTTTAGTCTCCATTTTCATTACAATTTTTAAGTGAAAATGTGTGACCACTTATCGTGTACTCCACCCGAACTGTGGGAAATTGTTGAAAATGCAATGGAGAAACAATTTGAATTAAATGAAATAAAATTTTTATTTAAATTGACTGTTTTTAATATCTGTCAAAAAGTGACATTTCAATAATAAGGCAAGTGTTACCAACTTCTAAAAAATAAATTATCCTAGATATTTCTACACTCAAAGTAGTTAAGAAATATTTCATTTCCACACTACTTTTTATGTCAAAATAAGTCTATTTCCAACGCAAAATAGGAAAAATCATTTTCTTTCCATTTCTATCTAATTATATATAGAGAGAATTTTTAAAACTAACTACAAGACCGATTTCATAAAATTTCCTTCTACATACCGGGTGTCTGTTTTAAAAGTGGTCCATTCTTATAGTGTGCGATTTGGATAATTTTTCAAGATCATTTTAGCGAAATTAGAACCTTGTAGGTCGGTTGGAAGTTAGTCGAAACCACTGGCTTTAGACAATGACGCGATTTTCAAAAACGAGACGATCCCAATACTGAATTTTTCGTTTTTCTCCGTAGTACTCTTAAAAAAATCACTTGTTCCAGAATAAAATAAAAAAAGACAAAAAAAAACAATCTTGGGAGGATCCTTGAATCATTCTTAGTCTTTTAGCGTGTGCGGCAATTTTTGTTGATAACGAAATTATCCAAAACGAGGGCTTTTCGACCACTTCCATATTTTGGAAAATTTTGCTAAAATGATCTCCTATGGGTAGTCTACACATCCTTGAAATATTATTCGAATCGCTCGCCAAGCAATGAGAACAATTAGAACCTCGTAGCTCATTTGAAAGTAGGTTAAAAACGCCCATTGTGGGCAAAATCATAGTTTTCAGAAACGAACTAAACACCTAAAATGACTAACAATAAGAATAGCTCAAGGACTCTCTCAAGATTGATTTTTTTTTCCATTCGTGCCATTTTCACCTTTTTGAATAACTTCAAATGAGCTGCGAGGTTCTAATTTTGCTAAGATGTTCTCCAGGGATCCTTCTAGAAATTCTTAAATTATTTTTCGAATTACTTGTCAATTAATGGAAGTTTCACAAGTATCGACCACATTTAAAACAAACACCTTGTATACTAGTATCAAACATTATTGGTAATTTCTAATATGCAGATTTTTAACTTCACTTCGATCATTTTAATTAAATTATTGAAGTAATTGATCGCTTTGGTAGAGCTTTATTGGAAAAAATTATAGGAAAATAGAGCATTATTGTTTCTCGTGTGTGCGTAGTGAAAGCGACTCTCAGCTAATTAAAACGATGTGGCTGATTGAATTCTATGATTGCTTTGTACATAAACGGAAAATAATAGAATGAATGAAATTATTGGTTCGAGAAAATATTCAAAATAGAATCTTCGACTTGTGATATTTGTGAATTTATAAAGAATTCTTGAAAGCTGAAAATGTTGCTTGCTCTTTCGCAGACGAATGTGAATATTTAACAAAAATAATCGATTCTATCCATCCTTCTATCTTACGAATAAAATTTGTTACTTACCAAAGATTTGTGAAAATATTTCAAAAAAAAATTAAAAGTGTTCATCAATATACAGGGATGTTCGATCTCAATATGGTCAATTCTATGAAACTCCTATTAGTCGACGAGTGATTCGAATTTTTTTTGAAGCATTTGTAAGAGGATCCTTAGAGAGAATTTCAGCAAAATTAGAATCCTTTCAAAATTAATTTTTTTTGTTTTTCTCCATTTTATTCTGGAACAGGTGGAAATATTTTCTATTTTCTCTGGAATACAATGAGGAAAACGAAAAAAAAAACAATGTTGGGAAGGACTCTGAGTCATTCTTAGTGGTTTTTTGAAAATTGTTACATTGTCCAAAAGGATCGTTTTTTGACCAACTTAGAAATGAGCTACGAGGTTCTAATTTTGTTAAAATGTTCCCTAGAGACTCTCCTACAAGCTTTTAAAACGTGAATACAACAAAATGTAAGTATTAAAACGCCTGAAAAAGCTAAAAGTCTTGAGAAAATTAGAATTTTTGTTTAAACAACTTTTAGTACAGACCATACACAAATACGCCAACTTACTGATCTTACAATTAGAGTTTCTAACAAAATTCTTTGGGTAATTAACAGTATAACTTTGATTGTAATGATTAAGCTTAAAGATAACACTAATTAAAAAGACATAAACAATTTTAAAAAACAAATTTATTTATAAAAGTATCAAAAATGTACAAAAAATCATTTAGCGCTTCTTTATATTTCTACCATTTTAATGATGGTGTAAATGGTGAGTTTCAGGATGGAAAGCATGCCCTTTTCTTGTAACAACAGCATTAAAACCGTTATGCTTATCAGCTGTATAATGAACAATACGATGGGTACCATCAGCTTCAAGTAATGAATATGAACCTTTCAAAGTATCACCATCACGATGTTCTTCTTGTGTTTTATAATCACCAGTGTGTTTATCTTCAACACCATATTTAAACTCATATTTTGGATGAGACTATAAAACGAAAATACAACAATTTACCATCAAATCGGGAATTAATAAAATTCAGTTATTACATGATAATCAATCACGTGTTCTTTAGAATGATGAGATTGAAGATTTGCGTTAGCATGGGATGATGCATGACCAAGTTTATGTTCATGACCTAAGTCGTCTGAAAATTGGGCACTTGAAACGGCCACCAATGCCACAAATACTAACACCTATAATAGTTATTTATGTTACAAAAATCGTAACATCAATCATTATGGCACAAGTCGTGAAGTTTATCAGACGAGTCCGATAAAGATGACTTATGCCATAATCATTAGTGTAACAGAAAATTTTATGTGCTAAAAATTAGAGAAAAACTCAAAGAATCGTCAATATTTAATATGACCGCTTTCTACCCGTTGTACCTGTTGTTTTTCTGTTTTTTTTTTTTGGTGCAATAAATCTCATTATAGGACTCAGTACCATAAAGTAAATACTATGGTCCTCAGTCCGATAAAGTTAATCTTTATAGTCTTCTAATTTACCAATTAGTGTTACTTTATGACACGATAGCACATAAAATAATTATTATCAATTCAATACTGATTAATTAGGCACTAAAATTTATCAGTAACTTACTTTAGAATACATCTTTTTGGTTACTTGTTGTTGCTCGAGGAATATCAAAAAGTCACTGATTTCTCCATTTGATTGTAAGCCTTTTATACCAATATTTGTACGCATTCACTGATTATAATTTATAACATATGATAATGTTGTTATGTATGTTTCTATTATAACGTAATGTTTGAAAGTTATATTTAATTAATTAATTTTTAATTGTTCTTATTGCACTCAAAGACTATTTGGTGTGTGTAGGATTTTTTTACAAATTATAGTAAACATTTCACTATTTTTGGAATATTTACAAAGTGTAGTTATGCAAAAGACAGAATTGAAAGGCATCTTTAATGGAAATATTTCTTCTAATTTTTTTAAAAAATATATAAATATATGTCTTTCTTATCTAATCGATATGTACAAATTTCCTAGATCAATTTTAAATTCTGATTCCGTTGTATTTTTGACTGTAAAGTCTTGATTGCATTAAAATACATTGGAATATTTTTTTTTTATTTATTTTTTCTAAAAATAAGTTTTTGAGCTTATTTTTGACAAAAAAGATTCAAATGCTTAAAGTTTTATAAATCTTCATGATATTATAGTAAAACTGGAGAAAAGAAGTATTTTCCATATAATCCCGTAAGCTCTCATCATAAAATAGAAGAGTGGAATATTGAAAAGAAAGTTACTCAACATAAATAGGGTGCTTGATCTAAATATGGTCGATTCTATGAAACTCCTTTGAGTCGAAGAGCCACTCGAAAAATAGTTCAAGGATTTGTAGAAGGATCCCTAGAGAATATTTAAGCAAAATTAGAACCTTGTAGCTTATTTGGAAGTGGGTAAAAAAAGGCTCATTTCTAACGATGTCACGATTGATGACTCGGGGATCCTTTCAGCATTGATTTTTTTTTTGACTTTTTCTATTTTATTTTGAAACAGAGGAGTTTTTTTTTCTAGGATACAATGGAGAAAAACGACAAAAAAATAATGTTCGGAGGGTCTTCGAGACATTCAAAGTCGTTTAACGTGCATAACTCGTTTTTGAAAATTGGAACATCATCAGAACAGAGCAATTTTTGACCAACTTCCAAATGAGATTCTAATTTTGCTAAAATTTTCCCTAGGAACTCTCCTACAAATCCTTAAAATATTTTTCGAATCGCTCTTTGACTAATAGTAGTTTCATAAAATTAACCATATTTAGATCAAACAGCCTGTATGTTTATTTATGGTGATAAAGAGTGGAGTAGAAAATTATTTTAACACAGGAAGCAGAGCTTTGAATCGAAGACAAAACCCGTTTTTTTTTCGGTTCGAACATATCACTTAACACGATCTTTTGTATTTTCTTTACCTCCCTTTTTCCTCACAGGCCACTCAGGACACTTAAGAGGAACTATTAAACTACCCATGGTCAAAAATCTCAGTGGTATATAAATATTCTAAGGGATGCGTATTTTCTCGTTCGTGTCTATACTCAGCTTAAGGAAGCTATTGAGGGTTAAATTTACCCCTACAAAATCAGTTTTTTTTTCCAATATCTTTATAAGAGCTCAACATTTTCAGTGGTTTGAAAATTAGTTAATACAGTTTGGCTAGGGCTATCAAAAGGTGTGTACCGCGTTTTCATTCCTTATTTGGGGCTAAAGTTATAGATGAATAAATGCCATTTTTTATCGCTTTTTGTGATTTTATACCCTATGTCCTATGGTAAAACATATCACTATGAAAATTCTTCTGCTTGTAGAAAATTACAAAATAAAACACCCGTTCAACGATCTTTCTGTATTTAAAAGAGTTACGCTGTAAATAGCTGTTAAGGGTTGTACATTTTAGGGTGAAATTTAAAAATTTGAAAATTAATCTTTTGGAACTGAGCCGAAAACAAAAAAAAATCATCAGTCTTGCAGAAGCAAAACCTTGCTTGAAAGTGTAGATTTGTGTGTTTTTTTAGATTTAAGCATGCTTAATACAAGTAGTCTTATTAGTTGCCTTAAGGGGATCCGCGAGCTTGATTTTGAAATCCTAGAATTACATGGAGATTCCATAGGCGAACTCTTGGGTCGTGTCATTTGTAAACGCGTAAAGATATGGACCTCCAAAATACCTCAATCGATCACAAATTTTATTCTTCATGGGAGGACGGTCGATTTTCTATGGAAAACAGATTAAATTTTCCAAATATCCGGAAATAGCATGACTTTTGTCCTAAAAAGTAGTGTTAAGTTGCAGGGCCGCCGGGTGCATATTAGCCGCCTTTGTGCAAAGCTTAAAAAACCGCCCCCCTTCCATGAAATCAATGAAATTAATTAAAAAGTAAACATTTTTAAGATTATTTATTAGAACAATAACTAAAGGATAACATGAAACAAAACATAGTAAACTACATGTAAAAATAAAGTACTCTTGATTAATCATATAAGTTGGTCCAAAAAAAATTGATCATGTATGTACAGTTATTACACATACACAAAGAATATACCTAATGTTTCAAAAATATGTCACAATGACAAACTTTCTATTGGCATTATGTGTCAAGTCCCTTACAAAATTCGCACCCTACGTGCTTTTAATGCTACGCAATTCTTAATTAATGCTGATGAAAATATTTTGCTTCAAAGTATTTTAAAGTATAGTAGTCTCATTCACCAAATTGAAAATACTAAATGACAGAAAAGTTACTAAAAAGAACATATTTTAGCACAAAAATCAAGTACAGGGGCGGATGGGGCCACCGGGAGTTCGGGAATTTTACCGGTGGGCCGCGCTGTGATGGGCCGCTATCGAAAAAATGGAAGGCCCTCACTAACGATTTGGCTGACAGTATATTTTAAAGGTGTTTTTTTTTTTGGAATATATGTATATGTATAATAATAAGCAACAAATATTTTTTTATCACATTATCCTAATTTAAAGAAAAAATAAAACCCGCATTTTATGACTACATTAGAAATACGATGGTATGATTTATAGTTTTCAATGCTCATTTCTAATTATCCTTCAATTAAACATTTGCGCACGTGTTATAATATAATATTACCTATAGTACCTACTCAATTCGACCATTTCATCTGTGAACTTCCTTATCGGCATCGACATGGAGAAAAAAATCGAGACACAATAAAATAAAGAGATAACAGAATACATTATACGGATTTTGCAAGAATTGGTGGTTTTTTTATACAGGATGTTTGGTCTAAGTATGATGAGTTCTAAGAAACTCCTATTAGTCGATGAGCGATTCGAAAAATATTTTGAGGATTTGTAGAAGAGTCCCTAGGAACCATTTTAGCAAAATTAGAACCTCGTAGCTCATTTCAAAATTGGTAAAAAACGATCGTTTTGGACAATTTAGCAATTTTAAAAACCGAACAAAACATGCAGAACGACTAAAAATGACTCAGAGACTTTCCCAAAATTGATTTTTTTCGTTTTTCTCCATTGTATTCCAAAGAAAATACGAAATATTTCCACCTGTTCCAGAATAATATGGAGAAAAACGAAAAAAAT